>CM070594.1:83091841-84394902 GCA_036346395.1 Hsuehochloa calcarea | reverse complement strand
TGGGCTGAGGCCCAGGTGGTGCAGCAGGGCCACCAGACAGAGAGGATCTCAGGTGGAGGGTCTTGCTATCTTTTCCTTGTGTTATTTTCTTGTTGGTTTTTGATCTTGATAGGCACATTCTTGTCAATTTGTAGAACTCTCAAGCTGCTTGATTTCTCTAGGGTGTTTTGAGTCATGCATCTTGGTAACCGCTAAAGCAAGCATTTTGGCATCTTTTAATTCATAGGACCTATTTCAGATCAGATTCAAATAGATTGCAGATAGGTGGGATGGAGTTGTTCCTGTTGGTGTGTTTATCCAAACTGATTTGACTGGGTTCTGGTTCAATGCTTCAATTCAATTTAAAACCATGTAGTTCACCATGCTAGGATAGACAGTCATATTCCCAAAGCCATCCATGACACTAAGATGATAAGAACATACCCAAATCATGATGTATGACGATTTAGCATAGGAGCACACTTTAGTTTCGACCTTAGGTTGCTTAGTTATGATACCGTGCTTTGCATCAATGTGCTATGTGATCCCAAGCCTTGGTTCTCAAACTAAGTATATTCTTTTCCCTACTTCTATGCAAAATTGATAAGTTCTGTGGCCTTTGTTTTTAATGTTGTGGCCAATGAAATGCAGGAAGTGCTGGTGATGTCTTAGAAGATGACCCTGTTGGGAGGCTTAAGGTGTATGTCTATGATCTCCCCAGCAAATACAACAAGAAGCTGCTGAAGAAGGATCCTAGGTGCCTGAACCACATGTTTGCCGCAGAGATCTTCATGCATCGGTTCCTCTTGTCAAGCGCTGTCCGAACTTTTAATCCCGAGGAAGCTGATTGGTTCTACACACCTGTATACATAACATGCGATCTTACCCCTTCCGGTCTTCCCTTGCCCTTCAAGTCTCCACGAATGATGCGCAGTGCTATTCAGCTGATTGCTACAAACTGGCCTTACTGGAATAGATCAGAGGGGGCAGATCATTTCTTTGTTACACCACATGACTTTGGTGCCTGCTTCCATTATCAGGTACAGACACAAGTACATAACCTTTATTTATCCCTCTAGTGCCGAATACTAGATGTTGAGCAATAGTTTAGTGCTGAAAACCAGCATTTGGAACAACTGGAACATATCTAATTGCAGCACAGAACATGGGGACAATGGGGGCATCAAGATGCTAGTTTCATTATTTATGCTTATGAATTGACAACTCTGAATTACTTCAGCCTGCACATGTTCTTTGTCCCTTTGTAGAAGAAATATGTTTTGAGATAATGATTAGTTCTTTTTTTATCTTCAGATTCATAATTTACTGTCTATTTGAAAATAATTACCTGCCAGGCTGCCACTGCATCCCATATTTCTGAGACACACAATCTCGTTGGTTATTCGTACATATTGATCTTTCTGTAACAAGTGTTTCCATTATTTTTCAGGAAGAGAAAGCAATTGACGGGGATCCTCCCCTTGCTTCAGCGTGCCACACTGGTTCAGACCTTTGGACAGAAGAACCATGTCTGCTTGAAGGACGGCTCCATCACCATTCCGCCGTATGCGCCCCCGCAGAAAATGCAGGCTCACCTTATTCCCCCAGACACCCCTCGATCTATCTTTGTATATTTCCGCGGTCTGTTCTATGACACTAGCAATGATCCCGAGGGTGGATACTATGCGAGGTAAATTTTTTGTCTATCTACAGCCAATACAATTCATACTTCTGTACTTCCTGTTATTCACTATATTGCATTGTGAGTGTGGTGTTTCTTTATGTCCTACAGGGGTGCTCGTGCATCTGTTTGGGAGAACTTCAAGAACAACCCATTGTTTGACATCTCAACTGATCACCCACCCACGTACTATGAAGATATGCAGAGGGCTGTGTTCTGCTTGTGCCCATTGGGCTGGGCTCCATGGAGTCCCAGACTGGTGGAAGCTGTAGTTTTTGGATGCATCCCAGTGATCATTGCAGATGACATTGTCCTGCCCTTCGCAGATGCTATCCCGTGGGAAGAGATTGGCGTCTTTGTCGCGGAGGAGGATGTTCCGAAGCTGGACAGTATCCTGACATCCATACCAACAGATGTTATACTGAGGAAGCAAAGACTTCTCGCAAACCCTTCGATGAAGCAGGCCATGTTGTTCCCCCAGCCTGCTCAACCAGGGGATGCATTCCATCAGATCCTGAACGGGCTTGCTCGCAAGCTTCCGCATGGTGACAATGTCTTCATTAAGGCCGGGCAGACGGTCCTGAACTGGACTGCTGGCCCGGTGGGCGACCTGAAGCCTTGGTAGCATCTCTCACTGCTTAGAGATGTAAAAACTTTTTTTTTTTAAAGAAATATTTACAAACATGATATACTTGCGCCTTCAAATCACCCTGGTTGCGTAGTGCTGACCAAAAGTCAAATGTACATTTTTGTATGTTCTTTCCTCATAGCTATTATACAATATATCTTTGTTTATTTCTTCTCTTTTTTCATTAGATGATGAAATGTCAGCCACTGTGCCCTCTGTCCCTTATATGTGGATATGTGGATCTGTCAATTATTTTGTGCTGCTTGCATGAATCTGGTGGATGATTTGCACCCACCCCGTGCTTCTTTGTATCCCTGAGAAACAATTCGGAGCCTGGCTGATTGAGTGACTGGTGGTACTATTTAGGCATGTAGCTTCAGTCCTTGTCTAAATGTTGCTGGTTTCTTAAGGAATGTTCCAGCATATTGTCTTGTGTGTGACTGCAGTAGCCAGCAGATGTTTGTTGGTTCCTGGTGTAGAATAGATAGGGGGTTAGACAGGTCTGAGAAATTGGAATCAACATCAGGAGGCTTTTTGTGCCCATGGGTCATCACGCATTGTGTTAGAGATAGTCCTGCATCGGTTATATGAGATAGTATGGTTTATAAGGGTGAATGTACCCACTATTGAGTTGAAAATGGATCGAATACGAATTAAATAGTGTTAGAATTATATTCGTATTCATATTTTTTTAAACAAATACGAATTTGAATATGCTCGAATACAAATACGAATCAGATGTCATAACAAATACGAATGCGAATTGAATATCTACTTAATTCGTTCGGATCCAGATATCCTCGTAACTTATATATATATGTGAAGATATTATTAATGTTTTATCCTTGTATAATCACACTTAATCGTTTTAATCTATTTATTACACCTAAAGGAATATGAATTCACATTAAATTAGAAGAAAAAATCCAGCTAATTAGGCATATTGCAATAAAAATACTTATATTGGTTCATCGGATTCGAATACGAATACGAATAGTTCGGATTAAATAACAATTCGGATGGAAAAATTCCATACCAGATTCGCATCCCTGTTTTTATGCAAATTCGAGTACGAATAGAAGAGAAATTGTGAATCGTGTGAAAAATCTATACCGTATTTGTATCCTATCAAATACGAAGTCGAATAATACAGATAATTCGTATATGTTTTTCATCCA
The DNA here is from genome assembly GCA_036346395.1 of Hsuehochloa calcarea. Classification (NCBI taxonomy): domain Eukaryota; kingdom Viridiplantae; phylum Streptophyta; class Magnoliopsida; order Poales; family Poaceae; genus Hsuehochloa; species Hsuehochloa calcarea. The sequence goes on along the minus strand of CM070594.1, from coordinate 84,391,436 downwards.
TACCCACTACTCACCTATTATAATAGTCTTTCGAGGAGATGGTCCAAGACCCCTTGGATGTTGTTTTGTAGTTGGGCTTGTGAGTATAGCGGTCTAACGACATGAGGCCGAGACGTTGGTTTAGCGAGCCTAGGATCGGACGCTGGTTTAGTAGACCGATGGCGTTGCGCAACAATTGGTATCAGAGCCCAGGTATCCCGGATACATCTTAGACCTCACGGTTGCCCGAGAGTACACATGATGTGTGAGTGAGAGATTTGTTGGGATAGTCCCAGATTGGTTGTGCGATGAGATAGCATGATTTATAATGGTGAGGGTGTATACACCTATCATGTTGTCTTTTGGGGAGATGGTCCAATACCTCTTGGTTGTTGCTTTATAGTTGGACATGCGAGTATAGCGGCCCAACGATCTGGGGTCGGGATCTTCGATTTAGGCGGACCGATGGCATCTGCGCAACAATTAGTATCAGAGCCCGGATATCCTGGATACATCTCAGGCCTCACGGTTGCGATGGAGCACACTTGATGTGTGAGAGATTTGTTGGGATAGTTCCACAACGGTTGTAGGATTAGATGAGCATGATTTATAAAGGTAGTGGTGTACACACCTACTAAGCTAGTCTTTTGGAGGAGATGGTCCAAAACCTCTTGGTTATTGCTCAGTAGTTGGGTTTATGCACAGGGCCAACGATCTGAGGTCGAGATGTTGATTTAGCGGTCCGATAGCGCTGCACAACATATTGAAAACCTGTTTTGTAACTTTTGTTAGTCCTTTACTTGAATAAAATTTGCTAGGCCTGATCTTGGCCTATATGCTGCTGGGAATGGGATGTCCACTTCACCAACAAAAAGGAAACTACAGCTGCTGTAAACGTTAGTAATCCGGGAATTTCTCAAGTAAGAGCACCCGTGTTGCTGGAGTTCATTCCAAAGCACTACTGAAGTTAGTACTGATCATAAGGAAATGCATGTCTTAGCTAGATGTTTGCTATTTTGCCTCAAGCCTTAACAAAAACATGCCTGTGTGCATGACATGATGCAATTCTCCTCCAAATAAAATGACTGTAACTTTTTTTAAAAAAAAATCTTACGGCTAGGCTAAAGAGTTTTTTTTTTGTATTTGTTACTTTGGTTGTCTGTCTTTTAGGTGGGCTGGCTAGAACTTCTGAGTTAAAAAATGTTTGAAATGCCCTTGAGGAAAATGATGATTTGTTTGATACCGTTTAATGGCAAATAACAATAATTAATGACAATTGACGGTGATTTACGACATCTAATGATAATTAGAGCAATTAACGATAATTAACGCAATTAATGATATTTAACGCAAATAGACCGCAAATTAACGACTACTAACGAAGTTTACACAATTAACGACATTTAACGCAATAGACTACAATTAAAGACAAATAACGCAAACAACGATAATTAACAATAAACAATTATTACAGTAAACAATTAATACAATAAACAATTAATACATAAATAATTTATTTATAATATACAAAAGAAAATAAAAAAGGTCGACAACAGTGATTGGAGTAGAGCGCACCACAGCGGCGTCGGGGAGGAGGAGGGCAAGATTGGGTCGAGAGGATGAGGAAGAGGAGAGCGAGCATGTGCTTGAGGAGGAGAAAGGAGGGCGGTGCCACGTCGAGGAGGTGGTCGGGGCCGAAGGCGTAGGCTGACGGTGGCGTGGGTGGAGGACAAAGAAGGGGCGGCAGTGGCAGGAGGAGTAGGGAAGCGGTGTGATGAGGACATCACTTCTATGCATACATCCAACACTCCTCATAATAGAGCTGAACCTATGGACTTGTAAGGTCCAATCACCAGAGCTCGTGCACGTCAATTGAACTATCAGGTAACTTCATTTCTAGGAGTACATTTTATTTCTAATAAGAATATGTTGCTATCTAATGCATACGATGTTCTGTTAATCAGGAACTTAGGAGCTGACCATGAAGGGAAGCATGTGCAATCCAATTCGGTCTCTAGATACAAAGATGGACTTCAAACATGCATAACTTTTGCATACGAAGTCCGTTGGAGGTCCATGAGTACTTTATTGAAAGCTTATCTCGACCTCTTTCCAACGGATCCAGCCTCACCTCCAAATTCCTTCTGAACGCTCCGCAATAACCAAAACAATCTGTCACTATTTCTAAGCTCAAGTCAAAAGGGTGCTGCGCCACCTCCACTTGGGCCCATGGGCCTTGTAACCCTAGGGGCATGCGTCCACTTCCCTGGCCGCCAGCCTTAGTCATCCACCCATATAGGAGCTGCTGCCTCCCTTTGCTAGAACTCGGATTTTGTTTATGTTTAGTTCGCCTTCATTGCGACTTGTATATTCCACGTGTGTCGACTAGACCACCCGGTCAAGATCCTTATTCGAAATCCCACCTTATCAATACTTTCATCAATATTTGTAATACATCAGATTGCGTTTCACCTTGTTCTTGTGTGCTTCTTCGGTGTATGCAGGGATTGATCTTCGTGATCTGTTCATCTGGGTATTCGTGCACGGTTAATAACAACTTGTTAAATAGCTCAGCGATTGTATGGTTTCAGGTAGGGCTGGAAAAATTGCTCGAGGCTCATGGCGGCTCGGCTAGATGTCGAGGCTCGAGCCGGCGGCTCGGGCTTGGTCAATTTTCGAGCCGAGCCAAGCCCAACTTTTGGCTCGGTCAAATTTCGAGCCGAGCTCAAGACGGCTTGCGAGCCACGCTCATTTCCACTCCCTTCGGTCTCTGGCTTACCTTATCTTTTCCTTCCTCCTCCCCCGTGGCCTCCTCCTCCCCACAGACTCCCTCCGCCTCCCTTCCTCGCCCTTGCCTCGCTCGCCTCACCTCCTACGCCTCTAGCCCCGCTTGATGTCTCCCCCCACTCGCTCTCTCCCCCTCGCCCTCCTCGCCCCTACGCCCAACTCCACCTCCAGGCCCGCTCGCCGCCTCCCCCTCGCGGCCTCGCCCTCGCCCTCACCCCGCTCACTGCCTCCTCCTCGCCCTCCTCACCCAGCTCCACACCTCTTCCTCGCCTCGCCCGCCTCGCCTCCTCCCCCCAAACTCCCGCCGCCACCCCCTCGCCCTGCCCGCCTCGCCTCCTCCACCCCTCGCCCTGCTCGCCCAGCTCCACGTCTCCTCCTCGCCCCATTTGCCGCTTCGAGCACCGCCTCCGCCTCCCACGCTCCCCCTTCCCCTCCGTCTCCCTCGTCTCGAGACTCAGCCGCCTCCCTCCATCTCCTCGTCTCGATGGCGACCGCCTCGTTGACCTTCGTGATGAGTCGACGACATCGAGCCTGCCTCTCCAGTCTCCACAAGGGACATCGGCGTAGGCGGCACGCTATGTGGAGCTGCGGGTGGTGGCCCTCTACTCCGCTCCCAGCGGCGGCGACGGCGCGATGAAGGCGCCAAGTGGGGGCGCGGTGAACCAGTGGTGGAGGCCGAGACACCAAGCTCACGAGCCCGTTCGAGCCAGCTCGAGCTCAAGTCCGAGTCGAGCCAAGCCCCTCTCCCAACTCGTTACCGAAACGAGCCGAGCCAAGCTCACTGTTCATCCGAGCCCAAGCGAGCTCGGCTCGGTGGCTCGGCTGCGTTCCACCCCTAGTTTTAGGCCTTGCGAGTAGCTAGGATTGTGAGAGTTGAGTGACTTCTACTGAATTTACCTTCTCATCAAATAATCGAGCCAGAATAGGACATCCGTGGTTCATCACAGTGTGGGAGCGGGAAGAGGAGGGAAGCGGTGCGGGAGGAGGAGGACGACAGCGCCGCGTCATGTAGGTGGTTGGGGCTGGAGGTGCAGGAGGACGACGGCGTGGAGGAGGGGCGGCGGCTCCGGTGGGGGAGGAGGGAAGAGGCGCGGGCGGGGCGGAGGGAGGGTCGATGACACATTGGAGGAGGCCCGACGGCGTGTGGGGAGGAGGATAGAAGAGGCGCTCAGGAGGAAGTGGATCCGAGGGAGGAGCGGGCGGGGTTAGCGCACTAGGGGATTGGACGTTTGTTGAGTGGCAAAAGCGGGTAATTACTCTCAACTTTAGGGGTAAAGTCGCAACAGGCCACAGGAAGCTGCCCCTCAGCGGCTTCTGACTTTCTCATGTTAAACGCGGCTTCTGACTTCGGAAAAAGCCCGTGGGAAAGTCGCCGTTTGAATGGCTTTGGCCTTTCGAGAGAAAAGCCAAAGCCGAAGCTACTCCAAATAGGGACAAAATAGCACCAAGTCATGTTTGGCAATGTCTAAATGCTCATCCATTGGTAATAATTTCCTAAATTTCCAAACAACATAGTACGGGTCAACCGAGCCCATAAGATCTTACTGCAGACCGAGACCTAAGCATCTCTTTCCTATGGGTGTCAATCGGATACAAATTATTCGTTTTATTCGATTCCACAGATTCGTGTGGCTACGAGTATGGTTAGATTTTTTTACCTGATTAATAATTTCTCTCCTATTCATATATGTATTCGCATAAAAAAATGGATACGAATATGGTGTGGCCTTTTGACATTTGAAATGTTTTTTGTTCGCACTATTCGTATTCATTTTTGAATTCGATAAAATAATATACATATTTTATTATAGTATGACTAATTAGTTGGATGAGTATTTTTTTAGTTTAATATGAACTAGCAGGGTGGCGTGCGCATTTGCGCAGCTAAATTTGGTTTAAAGTTTGTGGTAACAAATGATATAACCTAGATGCTTCATAATATATTTACATATCTTGTAGTTATTTAGATTTTTAAGATATCATAAACATTAGAAAATGACAATAGAAGCATAAAGGAAAATGCAACTTGAGTAACGTAATTGAAGTATGAGCTTTGATGGAATAAAATCATGATTATAATAAGTTAACCACTCTTTATTATGTACGCATCATATAACTGCATGCCCTTAACTCTTTTCCAAAATGTTTGCATGCACATATACCTCTGTTACTCTCAAGCAATACATTGATTATGTGTGCAACAAAATTATCTTATTAGTTTATATGGTATTAGAGTACCTTGCCCGTGTATACACTGATGAACCATGGGTGACCTACCTTGAACTTATCTTTCTTCACGTCGGTTGCCCGTCAACCATGTGTCTTCTACCTCTTCTCATACACGTTTTTACGCTTCAACCTCCAAGAGCAAGCCCAATTCTTGATCGATATCTCTCATTCCGCCACTTCAATGCAATACTCTACCACATAGTTATGTTCTACTTCTCTCCAATTATCGCTTAATGATAACCGTTGTGATATCTACACGTATATACGTGCAAATATCGTCGGTCCCTGCCGGGACACCCGTCGCGCTCTCTAGTGGCCCTAAGCCTATTCCTTACCGCTACGCTATCTCTACTCCGAGCTATTTGCTCTCTTGTTTCTGTATGCCCATGCTTCTATTTGTAGGATGCATGCATGTATATACACATGCTCGATATCTTCTTCTCCTGTGTCGATCGCTCTTCTTTTTTGACGTTATCTAACTCAATGATGTGACTTCTTCACTTCATCGTGATGACCCCATCTTCACCGATGTCGAGATATCCGCTTTAGTCGTTGTCTAACGATATGGTGAATCTTCGCCATCGCCCGCTGCCATCATGTCACTCACCAACGATGATATGCTCCTAGCCACCCGATGATCACATATCATCGATAGCTCGTCTTTAATCCAAAACTTCTTCTCCTCTCTGCCGTGCCTTCCCCATTATCGAGTTTCTTTGTCTATTGACTTCTTAAACAACGTCGATACTCACTATTCGTCGTCACAACACTTGGCTCCTTTGACTTCGGTTTTTCTCTTCAACGGCTCCAGCGAGTAGCACAACATTGTACGTGTCGAACTGCTAAGGTGAGCAGCATGGAATTGTTCTCATCTTCGTTGCCGCTGCCTCGGCTATTCGCTTCCTTATGGATCAATATTTTCTTGTAGGACAGATCGACGTCATTGCACGACGTCATTGCACTCTTTCGTGGTCTCCTCCGACACCATTCAAAAAATCCTCATTATAATTTATATTTAATTTATTCAAAATTTTAGTTATTAAGAGATTGTACTTTGGAATTCATATGAAAATAAAATTGTAAATTTTATTTTATTTGTTGTCCCTAATTTCAATTTTTTTGTTGTAATTCGTAAACTAATCCAATTGTTAATTTTTATGCCAAATTAGAATTATTTATATTTACTTGTAATTCAGATCGAAATCAAGATGCTAATTTTTTTTATTCCATAATTAATTTATTTTTTGTTGATTATTGTATACTAATTCAATTGCTATTTTTGGTTTAATTTTTATTCCGAGTTGTATCTCTTTAGGATTTTACTTATGAATTCGTATGGAAATCAAATTGATGATTTTTTTTTGTTCTAAATTTTATTTATTTAAGTATTTTTCTTTGGAATTCATATGGAAATCAAATTGCAACTTTTATTTTATTTTTTATCCTAATTTTTAATTATTTTTTGTTGGAATTCGTATAATAATCATATATATATATATATATATATATATATATATATATATATATATATATATACAATCATTGGTGATTTTACTTTGGAAATCGTATTAAAATCAATTTGCTTATTTTTATTTTATTTTATATTGCAAATTCTAGTTATTTTGTGTTGGAATTCGTTTATTAATCCAAGTACTATTTTAAAAAAAATTCTGAATTATGTTTATATAGCGATTTTACTTAGAAATTCGTATCAAAATTGAATTGCTAATTTTATTTTGTTTTTTATTCTGAATTTTAGTTGTTTTTGCATTGTACTTGAGATGATATTCTTATTTCTTTATTGTATTTGACATGGACTCTTTCATTTAATCTAGATTGTTATAATATGGACCCATCATAATTAACGGTGTAGATATTTATCTTTTTTTCACCGATTATCGTGAAAATTTCTAGTCACTAGTCCTTGAGAATGAACGTGGTGACTTTTTTTCTATGGCTTTAATAATATAATAGATAGATGGATTCATGTTTTTAGGTGAAATAGATAAACTAGAACAATTATGTATCCTTTGTGCGAGGATAAAATGCCATAAGCATTTTGTTATTATGTAAGTTATGATGATATCTGAATTTGACCGAATTGAGTAGGTAATGGATTCTTATTCTTATTCTTATTCTTATTCGGCAATATTCTCATTTGTATTTGCATGCAATCATTTTTAATAATGTGAATACGAAAAGATCACACCCTACCCGTTCCCACCGACAGCCTCCTGAAAACGCGGTTAGTTGGCGCAAGAAAAACGCGGAAAGCAAAACGTCTTGGATCAAGTAATCCGCACGTCCCATCTCCGCGTAACGCCGCTTCCCTCACCTTCGGTCGCTTGCTTACTCACTCCCTTACGTGGGAGTTGGGACGCCATTCTATCCCATTCACACGGACACTGTCTGGTAGCACGCCGTATTTTGGAGTTATTCCGGACAGATCTCCTGTCAACATGAGAAGAAATCTCGCTGGGCCTTCTGCTGCATCTACGCTGCGCTCTGTAACGTGCAATGCATAATAAGGTGTTCCCAGTGTTGAGTGGAACCTCTCACCAGCCTTTTTCGCCGACAGCTCATCGTTGACAGGGAGAGCCGGCAGCAAGCAGGGGGGAGAGTGTCGGGGCTGGGGCTCCCACCACCACCGCCACCACCTACTCCTCCGCCTCCGCCTCGCCCGCCCGCCCGCCCGCCCCGTATTATTGTCCTCCTACACCCCTCCCCTTCTTTTTGACGATTCCTGCTCGCCAAGAAGCACCCCATTGACTTATCCTTCTCTCGATTTCCCTCCATTCTTCTTGGGCTGAGCTCTGGGAGCGAAGGGCAGGGGGTGGTGCGGCCGGGGTAGTGGGGATGGGGAAGCTGCGGGTGCTGGCCTTGGCGCTCGCCTTGCTCCTCTCCTCTTCGGATGTTGCGAGGGGGCAGGACACCGAGAGGATCGAAGGTATGCAGCTGGGGGGAAAATGCTCCCTTTTCCTTTTCCCTCTTCATGTTCAGTTTTTTCCTCGCTCACCGGATGAGCACTAGACAATGTATGTGTCGATGGGTTTGATTGATCTGGGATATCCGTGATTCTTGGTGCATTTTGGTGGATGGGATCTGATTTGTGTGGAAAGAGCGTGTTCACCCATAGTTTGGAGCGAATCCTACTATTCTTGATCGTCGTTCACCTTCTGCATCTACACTGCGCTTTGTAACGTGCAATTCTGTTAGCGCAGCGGTAGCACCACTGGTTCTACTTCCACTCCCCCTTTTTGTAGTCCGGAGACTGATGTAATTTGTTAGCTCGTTCATTGCTAAACATGCAGATGGTTGCTAGACTCACAAATCACACAACTTGTGATAACGAACACAAGAAGTGCTCCAGGATCTTGAAAGACCTTTATGTGGTTTTATCCTGCATTGCATGTTCCAATCCTGATTCCTACCCTGCAGTAAGCACCTAGTATGCTCCCACCCGTTCATGTGGAATAGGTTATATCTCGCTTTGCCTGTGCTGAGCATAAGTAAAGCTCGGCTCTCTTCCAAAGTGTGGCCGCACTCGGAGTAAACCAGCAACGGCGCCTCAAGTAGCCGAAATTACCAGACTTTACTAGCTAGTGTGATCTATCTGTTGGGTTGGAGCTCCTCAATGAAACCTCCATGTGATTCTGGACTGAACTCTAAAGTATAAACTGTCTGTTTCGTGTGATATTTTAGCTACAACTTACTTAAAGAGATCTGCTTTAGCCAGATTATTGTAGTTGTTCCATAACTCTGTATGCTGTAGCTACTGCTTAGCGTTTTGCTTCGCTGAAAACAAAACTGAGAAACTGTTAAGCCCGTTGAATTGTGATTGTGATACGATGGTACTTAAATCTCTCTTTTTTTTATTTGTGTGGTTATGATTGGATTTCAGGGAGTGCGGGTGATGTGCTGGAAGATGATCCTGTTGGGAGGCTCAAGGTATATGTCTACGAGTTGCCCACCAAATACAACAAAAAGATGGTGGCAAAAGACTCCAGATGCCTCAGCCACATGTTTGCTGCAGAGATTTTCATGCATCGCTTCCTGTTGTCGAGTGCGACCCGAACTTTAAATCCGGAGGAAGCGGATTGGTTCTACACTCCAGTATACACAACCTGTGATCTTACTCCATGGGGCCATCCCTTGCCCTTCAAGTCTCCACGAATTATGAGAAGTGCAATTCAGTTCATTTCCTCGCATTGGCCCTATTGGAACAGGACAGATGGGGCTGATCATTTCTTTGTTGTGCCACATGACTTTGGGGCATGCTTCCATTATCAGGTGAGTCATACAGCCAATAAAAAAAGAGAAATTTTACGGTACATTGTACCAGTAGTCTATGGTGGTAGTATAAATCAAATCTGACTATTGATTTGTTAAGGCCATAATATACTTTTCTTAGTATTTATAATTTTTCATAGGGGTATTACGGACTTTTCCAACTAAGGTTGTGTCATGTGATCCCTATATGGGCAATTACAATTCTACCCTTTGGGATTATATTACTCATACTACCTAGTGTGGTATAATTAAATCCTAACTAATTTGAACTGTTGGATCAAAAAGAATAAACGATCCGTATTAAATTAACTGTACCGTAAAAGAGCTAAAAAACCCCTGAATCTTTCTATATATTACCATTGAAATGTATAATGAACCTACACTGCAAACTTATGCTATAATGGACTACCAGAACTACTCATTTCCCCATGTAGCACATTTTGTCCTTTTAGCTGTTTGGAATGATACTTCATGCTTGCTTCTGGAATATTTCATCTGATGTGCATCTGGCATCCCCATCGTTCAGGAAGAGAGGGCGATTGGGCGGGGAATCCTTCCATTGCTTCACCGTGCTACACTGGTCCAGACTTTTGGGCAAAAGGATCATGTCTGCTTAAAAGAAGGCTCCATCACCATCCCACCATATGCTCCTCCTCAGAAAATGAAAACCCACCTTGTTCCCCCAGAGACTCCTCGGTCCATCTTTGTCTATTTCCGTGGTTTATTCTATGATATGGCAAATGATCCTGAGGGTGGTTACTATGCAAGGTACACACCTAGAACATGTACCTCGTAAGCATTCTTAATGAATTATGGAACTCAAAAGTCTTGATGTACCTGCTATATGCTATGCAGAGGCGCCCGTGCATCGGTGTGGGAGAACTTCAAGAACAACCCTCTGTTCGACATCTCGACAGACCACCCACCGACCTACTACGAGGACATGCAGCGAGCCATCTTCTGCTTGTGCCCACTGGGTTGGGCCCCGTGGAGCCCCCGTTTGGTGGAGGCCGTGGTGTTCGGCTGCATCCCGGTGATCATCGCGGATGACATCGTCCTTCCCTTTGCCGACGCGATCCCGTGGGACGAGATCGGCGTGTTTGTGGCGGAGGACGACGTCCCGAAGCTGGACACCATCCTGACATCCATACCGATGGAGGTGATCCTGCGGAAGCAGAGGCTGCTGGCGAACCCGTCGATGAAGCAGGCCATGTTGTTCCCGCAGCCTGCCCAGCCGGGGGACGCCTTCCACCAGATCCTGAATGGGCTGGCGCGGAAGCTGCCGCACGACAAGAGCGTGTACCTGAAGCCGGGGCAGAAGGTGCTGAACTGGACCCAGGGCCCCGTGGGTGACCTGAAGCCATGGTAGGTAGTGGCATGGGCGCCAATGCACCCACCAATACCATAGCTGCTGTTCTTGTGTCGTTGTGTGCACAGCACAATCAGAATCAGATGAGAGACTGATCGATGATGATGAGTAAGCCAAGCCATTAAATGTAAATCTCCTTCCTTCCTTCCTTCCTTCGTACCTTGCTTCTTTTTTCGTATACTTCACGTTTTCAGACAGTACTATTATAGGTGAACATCCATCATATAGTATATGACCCTTGTATTATATTTATATTATACAGCTGCCGATTTGTAATGGGGGGATTAGTTAGGTTTAACAACAGTTACAACACGCCACTCCAGAGAGATACCATAACCCGCTTGATCCTGTGCGTTTTCTCATGTCTTGTGCTTTTGATGCGGTGACCAGTGAGGGGGGAAGCGACGCTGCTTGAAGGCAATAGATGGGGACATCACATCAGGAATTCAGGATCAGGGACAGAGATCGTCATATTTGGGCAAAATGGCAGCGATATGTGGGAGTATTCAGGAAAGAGCGGCACTCCCGAGTCCAGTTCATGCGTGATGATGCAGAAGAGGGAAGAGGAGGAGATACTGACCGGGAGGGAGGAATCCACTACCGCAATCTGGAGCGGAAATAGAGGGAGGCGACGCGACGCAACGCCAATGCGTACCATCGGCCACATTCCTCCGGCTACAATGCCGGAGCTGCCCAGATCCTGCGTCGCCACCGGCGTCTCCTATTTGTCGAGAAAAGAAGCGGTTTTTGGAGTGGTTTAATTCATACGTGGGAGTTGATATGGAGGGTCTTTTATCAGACGAAAGTACCTAAAAGTTCACAGGGAGGCTTTTATATTCTCTATTGTACTATTTAAAAATTAGAGTTGGTGGTCATCTGTTCTTTCCACCCTCTTTGGTGTCCGATGAATCAGCAAGCGGGGCACAACAGCCCATATCACGTGTGTAACGATGACTGACGACCCAATATGATGGGATTGTGATTTTTTTTTAATCAATAGTAAAGCACGAGCATCGGACCACTAGACAAATATATTTATGCCTGCTCTGTTATTCCCAATCAAGGCAACACCTATTTATTCAAGTGGAGAGGTCTACAAGCTTCACCATTTTCAGTTCACAAAAGCCAACTCCCACAAATCTCAAGCCATCTTACAATATACATCTTCTGTTTTCTCAGACCTGATATGTTGTAACATCATACCTCCTTAGTCCTTACTACTGGACTCGTTGAAGTAGGACAGTATCTCATACATACTTCGCTTTCTTGGCCTGCTCTTGCCGGAGGAAATAGTGATCTTTGATGATGGCAACCTCAAGATCTGGTACAATGGTATTGAAACCCCAGCTCTTTATTTAGTAGTACTCAGTTCAAAGGATTGGAGGCCGATGCCCTCCGCCAAGGTTGTCAGTAAACCTGAATCGGATCGGATGTTCTTTAGCAGGATCGTGAATCGTAGGATCGATGTAGAATTAAGATCCTATATAATTATACCAGTTTGCTGGTAAGGTTTCAAGTCACTTTTAACAGCTTTAGTTACTTCGGTGCTTTAAACTTTTTAATAAAATGGACTGAATGTATTCTTGATGCAGAGGTCGGAAGAGTTTTTTTCTCTTCCATTATCTAAAAAAATGTATGATTATACCAAAGAACAATTTTTAAAATATGCTTTGTATTTTAACACCACTAAAATTTTAAAACTATATGTTTAGAACTTTTATTTACCAAAATGTAGTGCAAAGAAAAGATTATTTGTTATTTATGCAAGTTATAATGGGCATGAAGAAATAAAAAGAAAAAAATTTACAATGAAGGGACAAATGCAAAAAAAAAATCATGATCCTAAAACTTTTTTTTGTTAGAATCGTAATAATATTAAGATTATCCCAAATTAAGATTCTACTATAGAATCAGATCAGTCCAATAAATCTGGGTCATAGAACGTAGAATCGTAAGACCGAAATCGAGATTCTAATAAACTTGCCTCAACGGATAATGAACTTTGGTGGCAGTGGCACTATAATTTTCCGCGCCTTTCAAAAGGGAAAATTGATCATATGCCCATCTTTCGTAAGTCTTCTACGATTTGTATTTATTTTCCATGAGGTTGATTAGTTGCCCCAGATCAACTATTTTTATTGATGTTTTGCCTTTCCCCGTTTTGTACTTTCTAATTACTTTTCGCACTTTAGCCCATGTGAAATTAGCCTTATGCCCTTGGCCTTGGACATAAGGTCCGGCCGGCACCGATGCATGGTGGCCGATGTGCATTGCGTTGACATGAATCCATCGACGACGAGAGGGTGTCGCCACCGTGCCGGTCAACAGTCTGTTGGGGCTGGGGCTGGGGTGGTGGCCCTCGCTGTGCTCTCCATCGCGCCGTCGCCGGGAAAGAACCACGAAGGACGCCCGAGGACATCGGCGGGGAAGGGGACGCCGGATCCGGCATTGCCGTTGTCGGGAAGAAGCACAACAGGAAGACGCGCAGAGGATGGCAAGATGTCTCGGCGCTGTCGCCAGAAAGAACCACGAAGACGATCGGGGATGGCGGCTCCGGCGGCCGGAGCCGAGGAAGACGCCGGATCTGGAGAGGCCACTCTCCATGCATCCCACCCACCGCCCTTTTCTTTCCCTAGCAATCCCAACAAGGAGAAGCATCGCATTCGCGTTGATCCGCCGACGACAAGAGGGTGCCCCGCCGTGCCGGCCGACGATGCTGCTAGGGCTGGGTGGCCTCGCCGTGCTCTCCATCCACGTCGTTGCCAGGGAAGAACCACGAAGAGCGCCTAAGGATGGCGGATCCAGCGGCTGGAGTCGAGGAAGATGCTGGATCGCCCTTTGACAGCCGTCCCCATCGCGCCACCGTGGATCCAGCCGCCGTTGCTCGCCTGCTGTGTCGTCGACGAGAGGGGAGAGGAGGCTGGAGTACCGGAGACGACCTTGGAGTTGAGGGTGTTGATGTGAACTTGATGAGGAGTCTGGCCAAAGAGCTCGATGGGCATCGACGGCGGCGGTGGGGTGGGCACTGGCGGAGAGGAGCGACTGCGCGCGATGGAGCAGAGATCCGGCGAGGAGGACAACGGTGGTGGTTCCATTGCCGGTGGTGCCATCCTGGGAGTGGGAGAGCTCAACGAGCACGTCGGCGGCGGGCTGGAGGAGGGACATGCAGGAGAGGATGGTGGGCATAAGTTCATGTGCGAAAAATAATTAGAATTTACGAAAGGGATGGCAAAATATCAATAAAAATAGTCGATCCGGGGTAAATAATCAACCTCGTCGAAAATAAATGCAAAATGTATAAAGCATATGAAAGAAGGGGCATATGATCAATTTTTCTGGTTCAGAAACGTATAGAAGGACGTACAAGTACAACCCCTCATAGAGCGAGGCTGAGGTGGTCCAGGACAAGGAAGACAACGAGGTCACCAAAGATGTGGAAGATGGAGTGAGTGGCGGGCGTCGGAGTTTCACGCCATAGGCACAGAGTTCGTGGGGCGAAGGCCCCTATCTGGTGGTGCCAGGAGAGCTAGAGCTCCGGGAAGCAATGGATGAGGAGTATCGGTGGCATGGTCGTGGAGCCCTACTCAGCGATGTGAAGGGAGATGACGCTATTGGCTAATATTCAGAGGGGCCTTTTACGAAAAAGTACCTGCATGACACATGATTCCCTACTAAATCTTAGTCGGTCAACATTGATCGAACGGCCTACGATCGCGATGAACATCTCGATCCAAATATGAAAGCGTGTAAATGATACATACCAAATACTACAAGGTTCCTTTGGGAAAAAGCGCCACCAAGTCACATGATTTCCTCCTCAATCTGAGCTGCCTAACGTTGATCTAACGACCATGATCGAGAAGAATATCCACGGTCCGAATCTGGGGAGGTGTGAAGGGCATACTAAATAATGCAAGGTCCAATGGTAAAAGGTACAATGCTCGACACATGGTTTCCTTCTCAATTTGAACGACCCAGTGTTGATCGGACGGTCGACGACCGTGCAAAAAATCTAGGAACCAAATCTGGGATGATGTCTTGACTAATAAAAAAGGAGTTCGTTTCCGCAACGAGACAATCGTATTCACCCCTAAAAAAACTCTCGGCCGACTCCCCTCCCATGCATGCTCCACACCCTCCCAGCCTTAAAAAATCGCTAAGAAAATATAAGAGAAAATCGTTGAATAGTAGGAAATTGTTGAACAAAACGTCGTCGACCAGATGCGCCGCTGGGAGCACCTTGCCGGTATCGCGACATCCGTGCTGCTTGCGCCTGGGGAGATCTACGAGGGCCAACTCCGCCATGCGCGAAAGGCGCACTCGGACCTCTTGGGAAGGAGATGTGTTGGTCGACGTGCGTCCCCTTCGCGTTGCGGTTCTCAGCTCTTCCTCCTCCTCCCACTTTTGCTCGCTCTCGTGGAGCGTGTCTCATCTCATGTATGATTCTTTTATCAGTTGCAACTCACAAGTATCTAACTAGGACACGATGATACGTGGAATCAATTTATTCATGGATATGTTATGGCTGTTTTACCTAAAAAAACGTCATTGGTTTTGAGTTATAAATGCAAATGTGTGTATGACTTAAACTATTAGAATAGTTTTGGTCTAACTTCAAATGTGTGCTTGCAATTTTTCAATATAAATATGTATTTTTGCTTGCTTTGAACATCAATTTGAGATTTTATCTAAGCTATAGAATGCAATGCGGAATTATTTTGCATTTCTAACCACTGAAAATTTTCAGTGAAAATTGATTCAGAAAATTTCACCTTTGTACATACGCTTCACACGAAAATTATTTCATTCAAAAATCGCAACACACGGAGAAAATATCAAACACTGTAAGGAGCGTTTTGGAAAGCGCGCCTCCATGTGACACGATCTTATCGTCAACCCGAGCGGCTCAACATTGATAGGACAGACTACATAGCGAATAAAATCTGTGACCAAATTGGGAGGGTTTCAGAAGAAAATACCGAATACTGCAAGTGTCCTTTGGAAGAAAAAAAAAAGGTTCCTCCAGAGCCGATCGAGACAGGCGCCACCACGCCCGCGCCCCCAGAGCCGGCGGCGCGCCGCTGCGGTCGATAGAACGTCGGCGCCGCTGGCCCAGCGCGCCATTCCCCGCCGCGTGCGCCTTCCACGGTGTCCCGCACCAGTCCGCGCGCTGGCCGAGCCAGCCTCGACTCCGGGTGCGCCGCCGCGGTCGCGCCTGAGCCGCCTCCTCTCCGCCCTGGCTTGTCCCCCGCCGCGGTCGCCTGAGCCGCGGTCGGCAATGGATTGCGGTGGCATGCGGGTCTTCGTTTACGCGGGGGTCACTTGCCAGCGTGATGCAACGAAACGATGGCTACACCTGGATGCATCCGCCGCACGCCGTGGACCGTGGTTCCACTCCACCGCCGACCACCCCCTGAATTGCCACTAGTAAATGCATTCCGAATGAACTCAGATACTGAAACTCCTCTTGGTGCCATTGTTCTCTTACCATTTCTTTCGCCATGGACATGGATCATAGAAGAACTACCGTGGATACCATATCGTACTTCACTGCTTTACTTCAGGCCTGGGCGGCGCGTCGTAGCGATGACCGCGAACGACAGCAATACATACTGCCCTTTCTCAAAAAATAAAGATGCAGGTATCATGCTGAGCCGCAACTTACAACCGACAGATTGCCAACCTTGCTGCCCAAATTTGTCAGATCTTCAGCCCAGAACCAGATCTTGGCCGTTTCTGCCATAGCGGCATGCATGATGCTAATGGCATTGGTCCCCCTGTTAGAGGCTTAGGCTATGTACAATGTAACGAAGGGTGCTAGTTCATGTTGTTGCCATGTCACACGGGGTGCTACACCGACTTTTCTCTCTAGTTAACTTTTCCGTGTGATCCAAAAAAATAAAAATGAACTGTATTTTCTTCGCATTGTAGATGGCCTTACAAGTAGGCTTGCACCTCTTTTCTTTGGAGCTTGCATCTATGCCAGCATTTTGGTCTATAGCATCGCCACCTGCAGCTGCAGCGGCGGGCACTGGTTGCCAAAAGTTGTGCGTAGCCTTATAGCCCAACTAATAACTGGATTTACCACTCCAGGTCAAGGGCTAGACAGACATAAATCGCCAAATGCGGGGATAGCTCAGTTGGGAGAGCGTCAGACTGAAGATCTGAAGGTCGCGTGTTCGATCCACGCTCACCGCAAGTCTCTTTCTTATTCTATTCTTTTAATTTTCCTTTCGGCCTTGGTGGGCTTTCTAGACTGGTTCTCGAGTCTTGACTAGTGCAACGGATCCATGTTGTTCCAATTTCATTTCATTTCATTTTGTACAACGCGATAACACCATTTTGCCACAGTGAGCACACTACATTGATCAATCGATTTGTAAACAATTCTTGTTCCAATACTCTCTCTCTCTCTCTCTCTCTCTCTCTTTGCGAGAAGTTTATAGTACTACTGAGAGCTCTACATATAGTATATAACTTTTAAAATTCAAATGAAATTCTTTAAGGAGTAGATTCACATGTTCAATAAGTTTCTCTTGCTCTTCATCTTTTTTACTGAGCTCTTGTTCTTCTGAGGTACTAGATATATTTAAAGCACTATATAAAACAACATAGCTTATTATATCTGTATCACTTGGTAGCCCAACTAGAATAGACCCAACCTAAGCCTACCAGCTCAGCTTAGCAAGCCGCAACCCTATCTTATCCACGTAGCGTTCGGCCTCAGCCCAGCGCCCTCTCCTTCCGCGTCCGGCCCGGTACCCTCTCGCGGTCCCGAGCCAATCGAGCCAACTCGTGAGTTTATAATGAGTCGAGCTCGATTCCGTAACGAGCTTGACCGAGCCGAGCCGAGCCAACTGGCTCGTTATTCACCCCTAACTGCACGTGACTTCCTTTTATGACTACAAGGAGTGTCACACAATCGAAAATGAAAGAACATGTTTACGTGTGTTCATCCACTGAATAACCATGTTAGTGCATATCCAATAGTGACGTCTCTAATTTTGCTATATCAACTCAACGTCACCGTAAAATAGATTTAGAGACAACACCTCCAATAAGCTGTCTTTTGCAAGTTGTCTCTAACATTCATGTTAAACTTATAATATTCTCACTCCTTCACCCCCTCTCTCACATGCACTGGCTGCTTTGTCTTGGTTCGTGTGTAAAGATGATTATTTGAGGAAGAGACGGCTTCACATTTCTCTCTTCCACTTAAAATTTTGCTGATATGAAAGGACTAACCGATGGTTGATATTTGAAGATACCCTAACAGACCATGCATGTTAGCTGGTAGCAGTCTTCTCTAGAGAAGGTTGGGTGTACAGATCAATGAACTGGTCCGGTCGGCCGTCGATCTTAATTACGGAGAATATCTTCGTACCCGACCGTTCAAGTAAGTAGGCCGCGAAGATACTCATGTGACGACGACATCGTGTTGGACTATTTATTTCCTAGCTTCCCACTGCCTCTTTTCTTTCTGCAAAATAATGTATTCTTTTTTCAGCCTTTGACAATCGGATATGCTTGCAAATAATAAATATAATATAAGTTTAGAGAAAATTGGTTTAGTAATATCGCTTTTGGTCGATTTAGGAAATAACGTCGTTTTAACGACGACCGCAAAATAGCACTACGAACAATCTGAAGTCTCAAAAATAAAAGTATCATCACATTTTCTACCGTTAGAGACCGAGGATGAGTAAAAAGACGTGTATACCCTCCTTCCGGCCCCACTTCTCACCGCTATCCTGCGCGCACGTAGAAAGGCAAAATACCTAGTACTTGGAGGCTAAAACGAGAGGGTGTGAGGAGGGGAGACAAGTAGTGAAGGAAGGAGGTGGCCCACCGTTCCCTCCACATTACATGCACGAGGAGAATTAGTGCACCCCCTCTCAGCAGTACTGCACAGTGGTACCTACACGGTCGGGGCCGCCGGAGCTAATGGCAGTCGTACCCAGTGCGACGCATGCGTGATGAGATACGGCGAAACCAGAGAGCGCCGTAAAAAGATGCGTATTTACTGCTAGCCCTAGCGTCGTCCAAAGGCCAAAAGCAGAGACGACCCCTCAAAATCAAAATCAAAATCAAAATCAAACCAGAATACTAGTAAGCAGTACTAGACTAAATGCAGAAGAAGCAACGCGTACTGGGATTCTGATCTCTCAACCGTCCCATCGAAATCAGGTACTCATGTTACTGTGCTATCGGTACCGTGGACAATTCCGATTCCAAGCGAGCATCGGCGAGCAGGGGACGAGACGACCGACGGGAAGGGAAGGGAAGGACCCGGTCGGTCCAGCCGACTAGATCGCCCAATTCGCATATTTTTCTCCGTATTTCGCCACCTGCCGCGTGCTATTCTTTCCCTTTCATTTGTTTTTCGCTTCTTCCCGGCTCTTCTTCTTCCGCGTGCCATTGGCTGAGGCCCTCGCCACCTTGACTCCCTTGCATCATTCACCACCACCACCTCCTCTTCCTCGCCATTCTTTACCACCATTCGGCTACTCACTTCCAGGCTTTCAGCTTGTGAGAGGGACAGACGTATCCACACACGGAGAGGGCCAGACAGGGGAGGAAGAGAGCCATCAGGAGAAGCAACCGGCAGCAAGCAAGGCCTTGGTGCTCAAGCTTAGACGTACGGCGGCGGCGGCGGCGGCGGCGTCGCGCGGGCTCAGTTTGCGCCGGTGAGGGGATCACGGGAGAGGAGTTGGTACCTAGTTTGGTCAACTCTTAGGGTGTACCCGCCAGAGCACAGCACAGGTTCAAGATCAATGGGGGGGAGGAGGCCGTGCGCGGCGGCGGCGGTTCTGCTCGTCGTCGTTTCCTGCTGCGCGGCCGCGCCGCAGCAACCCGAGGATGCCAGGATCTCAGGTACCTTCCCGCTCTTCTCTTCTCGGGTCCTGAATTCGCTCAGAGTCGAAGGCGTGCCAAAATTAACCCCACGAGATTCAGATTTGTCAGCTTTACTGCTGCAAATTGCAATGCCACCGCCCGTTTAGCCCGCGCCCAGATTAGATTGATCACCATTGATGACACTAGCTGCGTGTGATCCGTCCGAACAAGTCATCCTTCGATCCAATTTTGCTCCACCACTGCATTACTCTGGTCCCGATCGCTCGATTTCTGCAAGTATCAAGCAGCTGTTGCTTTCTGGGATCAATAATCATGCTCTCTACAGGTATGCAATTGCATTGCCCCAGTAGCTCCCTGTGACCACCACCATGTGGCCAGTGCCTGACACCAACTGTAAGGGCCTGTAGTAGCAGTAACTGCCTGTAGCTGGAGCAAGCACTTCTCTCTGGGAACCATTGTTGGTAGGTGAAGTCTCTGGTACAGTAGTTCTCTCTTCCCTGTGATCCTACGTTGCATTTGCATCATGACACCAGATCATGCTTGCTAGTTGCTAGGTCCCATGGCTCATGATTCAGACCTCCTCCCTCTGTACCCTTTCTGGATCATCTTCTGCGCAGTTACGCATCCGTAGTGCTGCTGCTTCAGGAATCAAGCAAAAGCTACCATTATTAGCATTTCTCGTGAGGAGCGCTACTGCAGTGCCGCACCTAACCTGCACAGTTTGGTTGGTTTATTAGCTCCACTGTGTATACGGATCCTTCCATTTCCCTCCATTTTAGCGCCTGCGAGATCTGGAAGTGATATATTATAAAGTAGCTCAAATTAAGCTGTTGTCGTCCACTCACTCAGCTGATCGATCACAGATTCCTTTAGACGTTTTTTCGTTGAACCGGACATGCGAACAACCAGATTGGTAATTAAAAAAAGGGATAAGAGTAGCAGATCACTGTTAAAGTAGAAACCAATTGACAGGGACTGATTTTTGTAGCATATAAGATCAAATCTTATGGTTGGTGAACTACTGACCGCAACAGCTCAAGTCATTTACACCAACTAATATGTTTATTAATAGTTGTTGAGCTTGAGTGTGATACGAATTTCGTTTCCTACTTTAACTCATAGTTCTACTCCTATACGGAGTCTTTCATGTACCACAATAAATGAGGGATTTGGGGATTTGCTATTATGAGATAGATACATTTGAGGATTTACCGTCCGATGTCTCACTCCCACATGTCAGTGAGACATCGGGAGGTAAATCCTCAAATGCACATATTCACAGTGGCAAATTCTCGATAATTCCACAAGAAATATAATCATACATTCTATAAAGAAGAGTAAGAGTTTCATTGTAAACATCTCCTCATACATTAGTGATATTGACTTCGTACGCCTGTGATTTTTTTTTTCCAAAAGTATTTTTCACATAAAATTTATGTCTCTCTTTCCTATTTCTCTATGCACTATTTACAACAGTAGTGATTCGTTATGCATGAATATCCATCCCTTTTCCCCTCTTCTGTACTGTAGCTGGTACTGAAACGTAAAAATCCCACATCTTGAGACATTATTGACTGAGCACACACCGCGGTTTAACTTGCAAACACGGGTGGGTGATCTCAGGGAATGCCGGCGATGTGCTAGAAGATGACCCGGTCGGGAGGCTTAAGGTTTTCATCTACGAGATGCCGAGGAAGTACAACCAGGACCTACTGGCCAAGGACAGCAGGTGCCTGTACCACATGTTTGCGGCCGAGATCTTCACGCACCAGTTCCTGCTGTCGAGCGCGGTGCGGACTCTGAACCCCGAGGAGGCGGATTGGTTCTACACCCCGGTGTACACGACGTGCGATCTGACACCGCAGGGCTTCCCCTTGCCGTTCAGGGCTCCCCGGATCATGAGGAGCGCCATACAGTACGTCGCGACGGCGTGGCCTTACTGGAACAGAACTGAAGGGGCAGACCACTTCTTCCTTGCTCCCCATGACTTTGGGGCATGCTTCCACTACCTGGTAAATATACAGATTTCATTTGCATTGGCAGCACTGAATATATATTAATTGTCGATTTAGATTCGCATTGCCTAGTAATTAGTTGATCGTCGAATGATGCAATGCGAGATCATCGTGCCTACACAATACTGAAAAACTTTCAGGAGGAGAGGGCTATTGAGAGGGGAATCCTTCCGCTGCTTCGGCGCGCGACGCTGGTTCAGACATTTGGGCAGAGGAAGCACGTGTGCCTGCAGGACGGCTCCATAGCCATCCCTCCCTACGCCGACCCGCAGAAGATGCAGGCTCACCTCATCTCCCCCGGCACGCCTCGATCCATCTTCGTCTACTTCCGCGGCCTCTTCTACGACATGGGCAACGACCCTGAAGGTGGCTACTACGCGAGGTAATTAAGCAATGACGTCGTGGATGCAATTGCAACACCATGAGTGGTATGCGGTGGTGATTGATGGAGTGCAAATGCAATGCAGAGGCGCTCGTGCGTCGGTGTGGGAGAACTTCAAGGACAACCCGCTCTTCGACATCTCGACGGAGCACCCGCCGACGTACTACGAGGACATGCAGCGCGCCATCTTCTGCCTGTGCCCGCTGGGGTGGGCGCCGTGGAGCCCGCGGCTGGTGGAGGCGGTGGTGTTCGGTGCATCCGGTGATCATCGCGGACGACATCGTGCTGCCGTTCGCGGACGCGATCCCGTGGGAGCAGATCAGCGTGTTCGTGGCGGAGGAGGACGTGCCGCGGCTGGACTCCATCCTGGCGTCCATCCCGCTGGACGACGTGATCCGGAAGCAGAGGCTGCTGGCCAGCCCGTCCATGAAGCAGGCGGTGCTGTTCCACCAGCCGGCCAGGCCCGGCGACGCCTTCCACCAGATACTGAACGGGCTCGCGCGCAAGCTGCCGCACGGCAAGGGCGTCTTCCTCGAGCCCGGCGAGAAGGTCCTGGACTGGAACGAGGGCTTGGACAGCGACCTCGAGCCATGGTAGACGCATTGCGTCATTTGCATGTACATTTTGGAGCATGTAACATATATGTGCTCGTCTTTGCTTTTTTTTTTTTTCGTTTTACATCGAACACGCACTGCTTTTTTTCCGACCACTTTTAACAGGGGCTCTTTTGCGATGACGTCCAATATTTTTGACCCAATAGATTATATTAGTTAGGACTAAATTGTACTTCCCATAATATACTATCACTACAAATCTCGATGACTTGCGTGGAATAAAATTGTAATCGCCCAACCGAGCCAACCCCTATGATTCTGTATGCGAATATTGAAATAAGAATGTCCCACAACTAAACCAAACTATCGCTACATACTATCTTCTTCCTCGCGACTTCGTGAAGATCCACATTTTTCTTCTTGACTGCCACACCCGTACTGCAGTAGCAATTACGAACCAATCATACCATGTAACTTGATTAACACTTTTGACTACGAAAGCTTGGTACAGACTTTAGGTTAGTAATTTTAATCGAACATGTTTGTGGATAAGGTAACACTTTTGATCATGGCCGGATGGTCAGTAACTTCCTTTATAAAAGTCCACAATTAAAAATAAATTAGTAAAGAAAAAATCTATTATATTCTTAACAAATCAATAATTATATTTGATTTATATTACTATTCTATAGTACTGGTAGATATACCATAGAATTTCTCTTTCTCTAATACAGAGGATAAGGTAAAGCATGAGGAGATGTGAAAATCAACAACTTGTATGTGGTTGTCACATCAATAGTTGCAATGTGATTTATGTAGTGTCTCTAAATCTGACATTTAGCTTGTGGCTTGCGCATCTGCTCAGCGAGTCCCCCTTTTCTTTCTCCGGTGTACATCTGCTTCCAGTTCCTTCCGACGCGTCAGAAAAAAGCAGTGGTTCAGGATTTGTCAGCAGGTGCTGTATTGATTCGAGGATGTGACTAAACCAATCGGAAGAGCTCTGCGACTGACAGGAAAGGCCTCTGCGACTGACGGAAAAGAACCCTGAACCCTGACAACCGAACGACACAGTGAAGTAATTAAAGCTGTACTACTACGCTCTTCTTTAACTTTCAGAGAAGATGGGCGATGGTTTTGGCCAAGAGAGGAGAGACAAGCAAGCAGGAGCAGCCATGGGATGGATTTTGCATGCTGCATCCATCATCTGATGGCACAGCACAGCACAGCGAAGGGGCAACTAGCCCTTGGGATGGGCCAAGTTTCAGACAGATACAGCAGGAACCCTGAAGGAAGTAGATAGTTTGGACAGATTGATGAGTTTTTTACTTCCATTTCGCCGTGTCACCAGTCTCTGTCAAAGACTGAGCCTAACTCCTACCTGATGGCATGGTCAGGGAGAAAGAAGACGGTTTGATTACCGTATGCCGGTTGCGTCTCACAAAACAAAACATACTACTACCTGTCTGTGCAGGCAAAACGCGTACAATTCGAGGTATCAGGGACCGGATCTTGGCACGTTCACATGGCCTCAGGACACGCACACAGACCGCGCCGCGCCGTCTAAACGCTGCACGGCCAAGCTGATTTTACCCCCTCCTTTTCCGTGTTTGACACGATCGAATGCGTCGCAGCTAATACAGAGGAGTATAATGACATATATATATATATATATATATATATATAAAGATATTGTATTTACCGTATGATCTAGAATAATACCGTTTGTACAAAATTACTACTGCTAAAAAAAAAACACCGCTTTATACTGTCCATACAGTGCAGCAGCGGCAGCAGAGCATCGGATCCGGAGAAGAATACAGCAAAACGACGCGACTATTTATGGATCGTTACAACCCCCGTGCGGTGAGTGACCAACCCCATCTGCTCTGCTCTCCTCGCTTCACCAACTCCGCAACGCCGAAAGCGATGACCGGCGCGGTGTCCAAGCTCGCCGCCCCCAGGCCGGCGACGGCGGCGCTACCGGCGGCGGCCCTCCGATCCGCCGCCCTCGCCTTCGCCCCCTCCCCTCGCCGGGTCCGCGTCTCCCTCGCCGGCCGCGCCAGGAGCCCCATCATGTGAGACAGGCCGCTCCCTTCCCTTCTGTTTGCCTCCCTCCTTTTCTCGATCGCTAGCTTGGTCGTCAGAGTAGGCGTTCGTCCGGTAGAAGTTGCTTAATTTTTGACGAGGTTTCGTTATGTTAGCGCTGCTAATCTGCGCTCTGGAAGCGAATTCGTCAGGTTTGGGTTGGATCGCGTGCTGCTCTGCCGCGTAGATGCGTGGCGCGGCACGCCGCCTGATGTGGCGGGGATGCTCGGATCCGCGGCCTCGAGGGCTTGGAGTTGGAGGGAGGCCTGGGACGCGTGTGTGGCAGTCCGATTGGGGAATGGACCGTCGGCATCGCGACGGCTACTCTCCCGAACCATCTCGCTCCACTCCATCGAGACGCCTCGTGTCGCCGTCCGGGATCCATCACTATTCACTAGATGATGCTGTAGTGCTCCTAGTTAGGCGGGACGGGTTACGTAGGGCTATCCGCGCGTGCACGCCGCAGCTTCTGGCTTCTTCCGGCTTGCTGCCCCAGCTCCAAACAACAGCAAGAAAGGGGCCGCGAAAGTAGTAGCAACAACTCTTTCTATTAGCGTACAAAGAGAGACGAGACGGTCTCATGTCAAGTTATAAACCTTGATCAATAAGGAGAAAAATAAGCTCTTTTTTTTTCCCTCGGGTCTTTTCGGCAAGGGTAGCACGCTAAATCTTTCATAAGCTCATATCACTTACATTTGCGTTTACTAGTAATGGAAAACAAGTTTGCTATGCATTTGTGTGTGATGCAACAAGTATGTGGACCTGACATGAGCTTTTGTGCTTGGTGAAATGCGATTCTCAGTGCGATGGCCTCTGCCAAGGAAGGGAACGGTGCCCCGACGAAGAGGACAACTCTTCATGACCTCTATGAGCTCCAGGGTCAGTCCCCGTGGTACGACAACCTCTGCCGTCCTGTCACCGATTTGCTGCCCCTTATTGCCAGTGGTGTCCGTGGAGTCACCAGCAACCCAACGGTAATCCTCCACTACCACCTTTTTTCTTGCATGTTGTATGATCACTAGTGTACCTGCAATCTTCACTGCTGACCTTGTCCCCGACACAATGCAGATTTTCCAGAAAGCCATCTCGTCATCCAATGCATATGATGAGCAGTTCAAGCAGCTTATAACAGTTGGGAAGGATGCAGAGCACGCTTACTGGGAACTCGTCATAAAGGACATCCAAGACGCGTGCAAACTTTTCGAGCCCATCTACAACCAGACCGATGGAGCTGATGGGTATGTTTCCGTCGAAGTGTCTCCTAGGCTGGCAAATGACACTCAAGGAACTATTGAAGCTGCAAAGTGGTTACACAAAGTGGTCAACCGCCCCAATGTCTACATAAAGATCCCTGCTACTGCGGAATGTGTCCCTTCTATACGGGAAGTCATCGCTAATGGCATTAGCGTCAACGTTACAGTAAGTGCTGAGCTCTGGCTTTGCCATTGTCTTTTTTACCCTCATAGTTGTGATCATCTGTACTATTTGTCCATTTGACTGCTTATGATATTGTTATGGTAAAAGTATGCATGGCTGTTCACTTTCAGTGTCGTATCCCTTGATGCTAAACCTATTGACTGCTGTCGCTGCAGCTTATCTTCTCAATTGCAAGATACGAGGCTGTGATTGATGCTTACCTTGATGGGCTTGAGGCTTCTGGTTTGAGTGACTTATCCCGAGTTACCAGTGTAGCGTCCTTCTTTGTCAGCCGAGTTGACACGCTTATTGACAAAATGCTCGAGAAGATTGGAACACCTGAGGCGCTTGCCCTGAGGGGAAAGGTAAAGACTATTAGAATTACCTGCCTCATAATAGTAGGACTTGCTAAATTAGCAAAGTAAGTTCGTAATTATGACTACCCTCTATTCTGCCAGGCTGCTGTAGCACAGGCGAAGCTAGCAAATCAGCTCTACCAGAAGAAATTCTCTGGCCCAAGGTGGGAGGCTTTGGCGAAGAAAGGTGCCAAGAAGCAGAGGTTGTTGTGGGCATCCACAAGTGTTAAGAACCCTGCTTATTCCGACACTCTTTACGTGGATCCTCTCATCGGACCTGACACGGTGAGCTTCGTCAACAACTTTCCTTCAATCATACACCAACAGTCTCTTCATTTGCAGACCAAGAATTTTCGAGCAAAGGCTAACTTATTTCCATCTCTTTGCACTTTCAGGTCTCTACGATGCCTGACCAAGCTTTGCAGGCATTCATCGACCATGGTACAGTTGCAAGGACAATTGACGCAAATGTGTCGGATGCGGAAGGTGTATACAGTGCCCTGGAGAAGCTGGGTATCGATTGGGACGAGGTCGGGAAGCAGTTGGAGCTGGAAGGTGTGGATTCATTCAAGAAGAGCTTTGACAGCCTGCTTGCGAGCTTGCAGGAAAAGGGCAACGCCCTCAAGGCCGTGAATCTGTAGGTGCAATAATAATTGGAATGGTTTGGTTCCGGCAACGGCAAGTGAACTATTACTAAATAAAATGCTAGCTTGCTGGCTCTCCTCTCTTAGTTTTGTAATGTATTGCTCTCAATATTCTTGGTAAGCTTTGTATTCTAGGCGTGCCGGGCTTCTTGTGTAACTGAGGCATATGGCTTGCAACTGCTATGCGCTTTCTCATAAATTTTTCTGAGCAAGTGTGTTGGGTTTGTATCTTTTCGGCTGCTTTTTCATGTCATTTTTCTGTAGAAAGGTACTTTGTTTCTTCCCACAAGATAATGAGTTTGTGATGAGGCCTGATGAACATCACGCATTTGGAAACTGGAACAGGCAAATGTCATATAACGCCCTGTAATCAAGCGTATATAGCTATTTACATTTCGCATTGAACACCTGAGCTGAATAACATTCCATACTCTAGCAAATCCATGTTCTGTTTGGTGGGCTGACGCATTGATCCAACTAAACATAACCCTCTCTTTTTTAGAAGGAACCGAACGAAACTCTCTCTCTCTCTCTTTTTTAGGTTAAAGCATAGACGAGATAAGCTACTTCTGTGCTGTTCGCTGAAATGATTCATGAGGTTGGCGTAGCCTACAAACATGTGAGCCGATGGGCAAAAACTTGGTAAATGAATATCTACTTCCACCTTTGAACTGCCATTCAAAAATATATTCAGATATTGGACAAGCAAATTCCAGCACGATATTTTTAGCAGACCGTGTGATTTCAGTACAAATAAGAAAGTGATCTCGAATAAGAGATCTATTTTGGACACCGCAGAACTATTATTTACACACTCTCCAGCATCCCATACTTTAGACCTTTTCCATTTTCCTGATGTGACCAGCATGAAATTTTCTCTCAGGGGCTCTCACAAAATTCCATATCCTGCAATTTCATGAGATTGAAGGAGAAGTTGTCAGATGTGCAGAGAAAATAACATTTCTTAGGAACTGGTGATAGGTAAGGAGTGACGAAAAGACAGCATCAACTTAGCAATTTTGACCTCTCTTAGCTTGAAATGCGAAAACTGAAAGCGTGAAACATCATACCTTCCCACAAATTGGACAAGTATCACTTCTCTCCATCCATTCATAAATACAACTTAAATGAAAATGATGGGAGCATTTAACTATAATCTTGGATTGTCCGGGTGTACTCTGCATGATGAGTTGAATGTAATCGAGCAGTGAGAAAATGTTCATACACCAAGACATGCTCTGTTATTTAGACAAAGTTATATGCATACAAACCTTCCAGACAAGTAGGGCAGACATCTTCATCTTCTGAAGTGACCACTGCATAACTGCTGTTATATGCTTTTGCAGATAAACTCTTAGTTGATTCAGAGCTGTGGACTTTATGTTCACCCTCAGGTTCAGTGCTGCTCCATTTCTTTTGAGCAGCTAAATGCTCAACGCCGGAGCTGCTGCCATTTCGTCTAAGAGCCGGTGACTCTTCTTGTGTGAGATTTATAGACTTTTCACGCCTTGATACCAACCCCTCTCTTTGAACTCGGGCATATCTAGGATCAGTATCATATGGGGGTGGTCTAGAAACAAGGTGATAGGTTTCAGACAACGAACTGTCAGTTATATTGGTACTCGGATTAGTGGATGCCAATGGAGCAGCTCCTTGAGCTGGGTTGCTTGGCCTAGACTCGAGTCTCTGGAATGTTGTAGTATACTACATAGATAAAGGAAAAAGGAAGTACCAGAGTTAGAATAAAATGGTTCATAATGAAAATGAATGCATCATATCCTGAAAATTAATTGAAAAAATGTGATTTGCCACACAAGTTTGATATTGGATTTATGATTTCTCACTGCTATAAATATGTTCAAAGAATGTCCATATACTATAAGTCTATCCAGCATGTAAATGCGGTTGAACGCAATCAAAACTTGTGCAAGGTAGAGGACAAGCTAATGATCTCTCTACCATCTTTTACCTCTTCAGCAATGTTTTGACCCAGCTGATCATTGCACAGTTCACCACTACCGTTATTTTTCTATCCAACAGACATCAGTTGTGCCATCTAATACTACAAAAAAAACTCCTAAATATAAGCTAGCACAGTGCTACTTGCCATGAAACATCATGTAATCAATATAGTAGTGGCAACTGGGGTCAGCATACAAAATGTGCTGACAGAGAAAAATATGTGTGATTGTTGAACATTCGCAGGTCAATTTATATAGCTTTTACCAGCATAGTCAAGAAGAATATATCATCACACCAACATGCACACCAACATGCTACAGTAATAAGCTGTATAGTAATCATAAGTAATAAAATCTGCAGGTATAAGTGGTGGCATTTTCGATCAGTTGGTTGAAAGATACTGCAAAGGGCTGAAAATTTCATATGCTAACATTACCCCGCCAAAAATGTTGTGGAAAAAATGCCTTAGGCATATGCATTGCCTATAGACAGGGTTGTTTGGATGGATATATTCCTCAAAATTTTCCGTGCAGAGGCAGCAGCAAAATCCACCCATGATTCACTGGAAATTGCAGAGATCAGAAGTGTCAATTGAATAAAATGGTCACGGATAAAGGTGGTGAATCCTAAAGCATCACCATGCAACATATTGGAAATTTAGAGTAAGCAGACGTACTTAAGTGATATAAAACTATGTGTTGCCATGAGTAACATCAGATCTCAGAAATATATACCTTCGATGGTGTCCCTCTATAGAAGAAATTGGTAGCTATTCAACCATGGAGCCAAAGCAGAATTTCCCGGCAATCATGCAAAACTTTTGAGTCAACCACTATCAACGTGGATAAGCATTCTCTGAAACTGCAATTAAACAAAATGGAAATAATTATATAATGTTGATATACCACTGCATTATGAAAATGACTTAGTATGTTTAAGCAAACAAGAAAAGAAAATCATAGACGGAGGTCCTCATAAAAAAATACACTCTTGTTCATACAGTCTAGTTTACTAGTTGCCGTTTGTAGTGCCAGGAAAGATACGGTTCCTAGATGTATTATATATACTACCATTGTTTGTTTGGTGCATGAAAGAAAGAAAAAAAAAAGGATTGAAGGGCAGGAACCACAATTGCAAGTTTGCAACCCACAAAGATTTGAGCTGTGCACAAAATGTACATTGTTGAGGGAAAGTAGAGAATGAAGAGAGCAGTTGCTCCACAAGATGCCAAGGTCCGGAAAGATAAGTGAATCAGCCGTTAACAGACCCAAACTAACGGCATCAATCCAAGATGTCAGCCAAGAGATTGGATACAGCACCTATAATCAAAATCAAAATCATTGGTAGGGTAGGACTGAAATTGATAAATGGGCAATCGTCAAGCAGCACTCTTGCTGGTTCCAAGTGATTGGGTCTGGATTTGGAAATACTGGACACGCACGGTTGGCACATCGAGCCTCTGAGATTGTTCAGATGCACATCGGCTCTTTGGTAAAGCAACATTGCTGAGGAGTTTGTTTAACTTAAGAGGGAGGCCAGCATTGAGGGACCAGCATGATTATACCTAAATCCCCTTGACACTTTCATCATTTTGATCCCATGACGAATACGCTTGCCTTGGAAGTTTGTATAATTTAGAAAGGGACCGGCGTTTGAAGTTGAACTACGAAGTCAGACAAATCGATCCTAGTGGCTAACAAGGAAACTACGAGTAGAGAGAAGATCAAGAGTGTGCTGCCCTAAGCATCGACACCGTCTTCACAAACTCCCGGCCCATGGGACGAGCTACACCGCATCTTGGCAGACAAGCAGGCAAACAAATCCCCCCTCCCCCGCCCAACCGCACCCTCTGCCTCGAATCGCATTCTCGCAGGGGAAGACAGAGCAACGGTAAAGAGAGGCGCTGGGACGAACGGCGCCGCACCGCGCTGAACGGTTCTTGGTCCAAGAACGGAGCAATAACAAGAAGAGTAACAACAAAGGAACGCGGCGGGGAACGGGTGAGTGCGTGCAGCTCACCTCTCATCCGCCGGGCCGACGAAAGCGGTAGGGATCGAGGCTTCGCGGGCCGGCCGGCACTGGCAGCGCCGCTCCCTCCGCAACCCGATGGGGAACGCGGCGAGGAGAGAGAGAGAGAAGGTGGGATACTGGGATGGGTTGGTGCGCGTGTGGACTTCACCTCGCCGGGTGGGGTGCGGCGTCGTTGAACGGTCACGCTTGCCCGGTAATTCATTCCGCTTCCACATAGGCTCTGACTCTCGAATACTGCCATCACAAAAAAAAAAGTGATCATAATAACAATACGTCCAAAAAATAATGATCCTGTAATGCAATGAGCGGAGGTTATTACATTTCAATTGCCAGCTTTGCGGGCAGAATTAGGCATGTTTAAAGGGTTCACACGTTGCGGATGATTCCCGTTCGGCTGATGATGAAAAGTTTACGTAGCGAATTCGAAAGAGAAAAATGGTTATTCGGTATTATTTATGTCGGATTTATATAAAAAATACAAAATAGGATATAGGACGAGCGATATCTATCCGTATGTATCCGTATACCAGCTGGTATGAAGAAAGTATGTTGGACTTCACTTAGGAATATAGTAACAGAGAGGTGAGTTGTTGCATCTAAGCAGGTAGCGGATACTGAGTGTTTTTTTCTTCGACATCGCAACGATTAGTCTTTCCGTGTTCGCTCGGATTGCATCACTACTGTATAATGTCCTATGTAGAGGTGCAAAAGAAGTGAATAATATCTGACCGACCGAAAGCTCGCGGAGCGAATACGAGATGGAGAAATAGGTATCTGACACTATCTATGTTTGACTCCGACTCCGAGAAAAATATACATAATATGATACAAGATGAACGATATCCGTCCGTGTCCGCTTCGATTGCACCCTTACTCGTTTGGAATACATGAAATTTCCTCGAATGATGCAGACAGTGGCGAACACAGGATAAAAATAGAGCTGGTACTTATAGATCGAATCTAACATGAGATGAGCGTATAGAATATACATCTAATTGTCTCTTGCAATTCAAATTAACTCCATGGCATATTGACAGAATGGCAAAAAAAAAACTTCAGAGATCAGAAGAGAAGCTCGTATTTGCACATTGCAATCAACACAACCTGGCCATCGTTCACCAGACTTGTTTTCACCGATTAGCCCTAGAAGCCAGGGACCACCAAGTAGGAGATGACCCAGGATGGAGCCCACTGCGCACAAGATCATCTTCTTCCTCACAGCTACCCTGTTCTTCTTCATTCGGTCCGCTCCACTGGTGTTACGCTGCCTAGCAGCCACTAAATACACCCCCGTTGCTAAGAGGAGGTCCCAGGGGTCTAGCAGTCGGAGCTCGAGCTCGAGCCCCAACGGTGGATCTGCATATGCATGTATAAGTTGATCGTTTCTCGTGAAAAACATGTGAAATCCATGCGTTCCAAACGAACCCTCAAGCAGGGACAGAGACAGGGGACTCGTGAGAGCCCTGGTCTCCCATGATTGATGAAATATTTTATATAGTTTTTAATTTTTTATATATAATAGTAAAATATTTCTACTTAGCATCTCTCGTTATTTAGTTATCACTGTATAACCTCTGAGTAAAAATTTATGACTCCGTCGCTGCCCTCGGAGACACCGTTATTAGAACGATTCTACCATTTCGAAATATTTGATTCTTGAATGACCACAGTGAACCTGAGGGGGAGACCGTCACCGTGCTGGTGATATATGATATGTTGATGTTGGAAATTTCCTTGCAAATGATCGTACCAGCCACCGGTAGATGCCTGTGTCGGCGTCGAGGATTAGGCAGGAGCAGGACGGCACATGCTTCTTCATTTCTTGCGAGCAAGGACGGCATAAATTGTTGTTATTGTCTCACTCTCAAATGATATCAGATTACAAGTGCAATGCCGTATTTATTAGCAACAGATGCTATTTCTTATCTTATTTTAATCTTAAATAATAAAAGAAGGTGTTTACTGCGCAGCAGAACGGTCGTTTCAGCTTTTATTAAAAATCCAACGAATCCGAGCTGCTCACGATTCACTCGCCTACCCCAATCTCTCTTCTCCTCTTCTAACTGCTCACCACTTCCCCACCCCATCAACCCTCGTCCCCTACCCCCATCTCGCTTTCGCTTCACATCTCCGGTCGACCACAACCGTTGATGCGCGTAGGCGTCGGTAGGGAAGGGAGATGGAGAAAGCGGCGGGTTTGATGGGGAGGGGGGGCAAGGGTGACGGGAGGGGAGGCTCGTTGAGCCGGCCCGTATCGGCAGTGGCTCGAGTCCCGACCCCGTTTTCGCTCCACATCTCCGGTCGGTCACCACCGTCGCAATCGACGTGCTCGCTAGAAATTGATATTTACGTCATGATTTATGATCTTGGTCTTGTTTGTTTAGGCTTCTTGTCTGGCTTAAAAGCAAAAAAGACTAAGCCTAAATAAAAGGGTGGCTTTTTTATCTGGCTTATAAAAAGTTTAAGCCATTTTAAATCTAAAAGCCATAAGCTAAGGAAGATGTGCTTTTTTGACTTTTACGGAATGGAATAACCGATTGCTACTAAAATTCGCTGAAATTACCCACAAAATGACATTGCATATAAATGCAAATTGTTCTATTTTTTTTGCTCTTCCATTCTCCTCTTCATACACAACTCAATAAGCCTACATCTTATAACCAAACACTAAAATTTGGCTTAAAACTAAGAGGTTTATAAGCTGATTAAGTCAAAAAAACTGGCTTTAAGCTATAAGGCAAAAAGTCTAAGCGTTGGACCGAAAAGGCGAATAGAGGGGGGGGTGAATAGGAGCACGCTCCTTTTTCACAAATTATGAACTCAACACAATCTCACTCCAATAGGTATGATGAAGCTATGAAGATCAATATACCAGTACAACGGAATACTAGTATTGAATTCAATTGAATCCCCAAAGTAAAGCAACAAAAACAACTAAGATTAAAACAGCACAGTGTACTGGCGGTCTGACCTCTGGACTTGACCGGTCGGACCGATTGCCGGGCGGTCGGACCGCTGTTATACCGGCGGTCGGACCGCTGCCAAATCGGTCGGACCGGTGGTGAGGGGCGGTCGGACCGGCAGACTCGAAACAGATCCAAACAAGAAAACAGCCCGATGACGAAGTTGCAATTAGGTCTAACTTTTGATTCTCAACTCCAAACTTCACGAAACTTTGCACACACCTTCTCTATGCTATTGAGGAGCTATTACAATCGAACATTATGATAATTCTTGGCTGGATCCTGAACAGTTATCAATTGAGTAAGAGAGGATCTAAAACCGGGCAAGAACGAAAACTTGATCCTAATGCTTGTTCGTGAGTGATTGATGATCAAGATGATCCTAGATAGGTTCACACATATTACAGCAAGCTAATTCATGTGAAAGAATCAATCAAAAACTCGTGGATCAAAGAAAGCTCTAAAATCACGAAATTGAAAGCAAGAACGAAAAGAGACTTATCTCAAGCAAACCTTGCATAGATTAAATTCGTGATTGATGCTGGATTACAACCACTCCATCAAGGAATAGTGGTCAATCCAATATCACGAAAATCACCTCAAACCATCAAGAGCCCTAGCCTCCACCTCAACTTCCCCTAAGCCAATTAGGATTTTGAAACATAAAAAATGCGAGAGAGACGTGGTGCAGCCACCACCTCCTCCTATTTATAGTGGAGGCCTAGAACTTCTAGGTTTTGACTCTATTGGGCTCCCGTTAAGGCCCACTAATAAACGGGTCACACACGCACGCTTCGCAAAGCGCCGTCTTTAACCTTTTGACCTAAACAGCTTCACCTAGCGCCATCTTGCGCCTCAGATTTGCTAATAGGTCACTCTTGTCCATCTTGTGTCACGCTTGAGTCCATTGACCTCACCCGTCATCATTGATCGTTCTGAACCTCAACTCTCCAAGTCTAGTCCCGATCATCCTCGCCGTTGACCGTTGTTGACCACCAAGCAACCTGCACAACCATAGACAAGAAAACACGAATTCAGGAATAAGTTCTTTCACAACTTGACCCATGTTAGTCAAAATATGCATCATGCAATACATATGCCATGATACCAATGAACTTGACCTAACAAAACAACATCACCACGAAGTTGGCTGACGTTCATAAGTGGAAATCGGTCCGACCGCTCCCTGTGAGCCGGTCGGACCGCCACCAGGGACTTAGCCGAATTTCAAGCCCTGAAATTCCGAAACCTTCTGGAAATTTAAAACGAATAGAACTTTTGCTTGGAGGCTCCAAAAATTATGAGACCAAGTGCATTGGGATCCCCTCACTTGCCTACACACTCTATTTTTGGCCCAGCTTGTTCTGACCATTCTTTGTTCACAGCCGGTCCGACCAATTTTGAACCGGTCGGACCGACATGCTATGGCCGGTCGGACCGCCCTTGTCCAGAAAGCCTGAACTTTGTCGAAAACCCTGTGAAACGACAAACCATAAATGCCATTGCCAATTGTCACATCATCCTAAGATCTGGAGCATATCCCCATGATATCCACAATCTCCCCCTTGATGAACACATTGGCAATAATCCAGAAAGTGTAATTTGGAGGTTTGAAAAGTAAAGTACTTTCGTTTTCGCACAAAGGCACAACTTGGTCCATAAGCAAGAAAAAGCAATGTAAATGACCAAGCTGACATCAGAATAGTATAGGCATGTGAGATAAGGCAAAAGAAAGCATAAAAACTTTGATTTCTATAAAAGAGTCAAAATTCTCACATGAGGTCCATATGAAAGAACAATTGTTCAATTGGCCTATAATCATTGTGAGGATAAATGAATGCAATTCAAGTTCAGAATATTCAATAAGGCAATAAGAATGCAACTCAAGAACTCCCACTCACTATGATCCTCAAATTTCAGAAACTTTCAAATTTTCAGTTTCTCCCCCTTTTATATATCTCCAAAAATTTCTCCCCCTATGCATAGCATTAATACATTTAAACACGTCTTCTTATTAACACATCTTCTCCCCCTTTGACAATGGAGTCATCAAGGAATCACGCCTTCCTCTCATCCAGAGATAACAAATATAATATAAAGAAGGAAGCAAAACTTAAGAAGCATAAGGAGTATGCATGAAGTGCAATGAAGTGGCTTTATTTTTGTATTTTTTTTAATTACAAGAAGCTTTGGAGATTACCCAAAAGAGCAAGCTAGTATCTCTAATATTGCACAAACAGCATATCAAGCCTGACAGCGCTAGCAAGATCATGGTAAAATATATATATCAAAGCTAAGCACAAAGGCTCAAAAGTAAAGCAATATATTTGATCAATTTAAGCAAAGCTTCAAATTCAGCAAGTTCATCAACAGAGATCCTAAAATGAAATTGGCCATGTCAAAATGTCAAAGTGAGATCAAAAATCTAACAAAGACCACATTAAGAGTCAATCAGGTTCTGTATTGAATCATTTTGCTCAGTATTTCTGAAAGGTCCATTTGTCAACAGTTTTCTCATATACAATGAATACTGAAGTTGACTAATGATCTAACTTAGTGACAAGATCCTGGACTAGGAGCCATCCACAAACTCATCCTAAGCTTTGACCAGAAGTTGATTAAAGGTATATCTTAGTAAAGAAGATCCTGGACTAGGAGCCATCCATAAACTCTTTCTAAGCTTCTACCAGGGCGACAAATCTTGAGGTTCATGTCATTTCTAATAAGCAATCCCCATGAGATCGTCTGGATCATCAAACTATCTCCAAATTCATGTCTTTGACAAGCAGTCTCGTAAGAGTAGTTTGGCACATTTTTAAGCATAAGACAATCTTGATTTTTCATTTTTCACATGAGCAGTTTTAGAATCTCAAGAACACAAAAGCTCAAGTAATTGTCAATTTTAGATTCAAGAGCTAACAAAGCAATTCTGACAGGGCCAATGTCACAAAAGGAGCACTAATTGCGCAACTCGCTAAATCATCCACAAATTGTAATTTTTAGTTCGAGTTGTTTTAAAGTTCTAGCTCATATAGCAAAGACTTAGATACACATGTAAAAGCATGATAATTCTAGCAAGTCAAAGAACTAGACATGGCATTGAGCAAGAATTAAAATACTAAAACTCCAAAGGGTAATAGGCAAAGCTTCATCAATTTTAAAAGATAAGCAGAAAATCTTATATTACAATGCATCTTTTTGGATTTTTCATACCACTTGTTGTATTTTTCATATGAACGCAATATGATACAATGAAATGCAATAAAAAGCCTAAAAACCTAAAAAGTTTAAAAAGATCAATAAGTTCAGAAAAAGAACAATAAAAGATCAAAAGAACAAGGAAAGATCAGAAAAGATCAAACTCCCCCTCAAACCAACCCAAAAGGGATAAATTACCCCTAACTCGCTTCTCAAGGTGACAAACCTAGTTGGGTCTAAAGGTTTGGTGAGGATAAAATCAAAAGACAAGAGAAGTGCCTAGTGGGTGACAAGCGCCTGAGGTACTCTTCCTATCTAACCGACAGCCCGCACAATCAGAATAAGAAAAAAACCCCGAATGGACAAAGATGAAGAACAGAAATACCAAATGCCATACAAAGAGAGTAGAGTGTAAATACCTGAATATGAGCTTAAAGGCCTGGCGATGGGAAGTTCTCGGAGATGCTTGAAACCCGTCGACCGCGTGAAGGAGGTGAGCCATCTTGATTCTCCGGTCATATGACGTGAACAGCCGGAGTCAACAAAGCACGTGCCCTTCCTCTTTTCGCGGTAATCCTGAAAATCAAAGCACAGAAGAGCGATGTGTCTCGATACTGGGGTTAGTTAAACAAGACTTGGGAACCCAGTACTGAGACACACGTCTGCGAGTAGTATGCAAAGCAAAAGTGTTATCCTTGATTCTATTTGCATTCCTATCATGAGTAATGGTCACACGAACATGAGAATTATCCTGTCTAGGAGCATGATGACAAGCATGTGAAACAAATCCTAACCCAGGTTTATTCTTTTCAAAATGACCATGTCTCATAAAAGCTTTAGGTTGAGTGGATGAGATACTAGCAAAATTTTTCTTATTATTTTTCAACCTACGCCAACAAAACTCAATCAAGTGCCCACTCTTTTTGCAATAAGTGCAATGATACTTAATACCACTAGAAGAAGCACCTTTTGTTTGAACAGATGGTTGAGCAAAACCTGCAGATTTAAAAGAAGTTTTTACAGGTTGAGTTTTGAATTCAATTAAACCTTTTTCCAAGACTTGAATGACTTTTTATTTTTAATTATCTTGAAAAGAATTGAATCCTAAACCTTGCTTCTTATAAGGAGTTTTAGACTTGTCAAGAATCATGTTTAACTGTTTCTTACCTTTAGAAAATTTCTCTAATGTATCATGAAGGTAAGCATTTTCTTTTCTCAAATTAACACAAGCATCACAAGTTTTATCCATAGATTTCTCCTTATATAAAGTAATTTCAAGCTTAAGAGCGGAACAAGAAGCACAAATAGTAGTTTCAATATTGTCCTTAAGCTTAGCATATTTGACTCTAGCAGCTTCTAAGATATCTTTGATTTCACGTTCTTTTTCTAAGCATGAAGTGCAAGGGCTAGAATCAATCACATCAGAAGTAATCAATTTGCTAGACTCTAAGCATTTTTCACAAGGAGTATATTTAATTTCAATTAACTCGGTTCTAGCATTTTCAAGTTGTTGCAAAGCAATATTGTGAGCAGATTACAATTTGGCAATTTCTGAATGCATAGCATGACAAGATAAACATTCATCAGGTTCAAGAGTCTTAGCATTTTTAAGTTCTACTTTTAGTTTGCCAATCTTTGACTCTAATTTCTTATTTTTTGTCATGACAAATTCTAGCGCTTCATCTTGACTAAGCAATTGCTCAACTATAGAATCATATTTAGCAGAAAGCTCATCATAAGAGGGAGATACCTCATCATCATCAATGTCATCAGTGTCAGCCATGAAGCACATACCGGTGAAGTCTTTGGCCTTCCTTTTCTTCTTGTCTTTGAGAATCTCCTCCCCATTGTCCTCCTCGCTATCGGAGTCCACATCGCTCAAGGATTGATCCTCAAAAGCGGTAAGAACCCGATAAGCGGCCTTCACCAACTTACCAGTCGCATGCTTTGACTTGATCCATTGAGGCTTTTTCCAAGCTGACTTTCCCTCCTTATAGTTGCTCTTACCTTTCAGCTTGGGGTAATTTGCCCGGATATGATTAAGCTCACCACACTCATAGCAGGTCACAGGGCCGCCTCTCTTTTTGTTTTTGTTTCTTACATTGTTGTAGGTCCTTGTAAATTTTTTAGCTAGGAGAGCAAACTCTGTCTCATGAATACTTTCAAACTCCTCCTCATGAATCGCAGATAAACAAGTAAATAAAAAACCAGAAAACGATTCAAGAGTACCATCAGAGGACCTTTTGAGAGGATCAGCTATCAATGCCATGTTGTCTTTCTTGGGATGATCAACTCTTTTAATTTCATGAGTCTTGAGTTTACTATAAAGCAATTCTAAAGTAAGACTCGAAAGATCAACATTTTCCTCT
Source organism: Hsuehochloa calcarea (assembly GCA_036346395.1). Classification (NCBI taxonomy): domain Eukaryota; kingdom Viridiplantae; phylum Streptophyta; class Magnoliopsida; order Poales; family Poaceae; genus Hsuehochloa; species Hsuehochloa calcarea. The sequence goes on along the minus strand of CM070594.1, from coordinate 84,351,951 downwards.
ATAGCAGTAGCCATCATCTCCCACTCCTTGGTGTTTATTGCAGCCAAGAGATTGATGGCATTTTCAGATTGAGAGTATTCAATATCAACAGCTTTCATCTGATTAATCACTTTATTAAAGCGACTGAAAATGTCATCGATGCTCTCTCCAGGACGCATCTCGAATTTGTTGTATTCACGCTTGTAAACTGTTTGGCGCACTTTCTTGATTTGGGACGAACCCTCATGATATGTTTCGAGGGTGTTCCAAATCTCGTGCGCAGTTGCAAGATTGCAAATGCGATCATATTCTTGTCTACCAAGCACACCATATAAAAGATTCTTGGCCTTGGTGTTGTTTGCCACAAGAACCGCTGAAGCCGGCGTAGCAATTTCAGGAATAACAAGCGGGGCTCGAACAACATCCCAAATAGCTTGTCCCTCGCTCTCAAAGAAGACTCGCATACGATTCTTCCAATAGGCATAGTCGTGCCCATCGAAGATATGCGGTTTAGTAGAAAACGTATCCATCGCCTAAAGTTCAGTGACCGGTTAAGATCAAGAGTGAACTAACCGGGCTCTGATACCACTTGTTGGACCGAAAAGGCGACTAGAGGGGGGTGAATAGGAGCACGCTCACTTTTTCACAAATTATGAACTCAATACAATCGCACTCCAATAGCTATGATGAAGCTATGAAGATTAATATACCAGTACAGCGGAAGACTAGTATTGAATTCAATTGAATCCCCAAAGTAAAGCAACAAAAACAACTAAGATTAAAACAGCACAGTGTACTGGCGGTCTAACCTCTGGACTTGACCGGTCGGACCGATTGCCGGGCGGTCGGACCGCTGTTATACCAGCGGTCGGACCGCTGCCAAATCGGTCTGACCGGTGGTGAGGGGCGGTCGGACCGGCAGACTCCAGAACAGATCTGAAACAGTAAAAACAGCCCGATCACGAAGTTGCAATTAGGTCTAACTTTTGATTCTCAACTCCAAACTTCACGAAACTTTGCACACACCTTCTCTATGCTATTGAGGACCTATTCCAATCGAATATTATGATAATTTTTTGCTAGATCCTGAACAGTTGTCAATTGAGTAAGAGAGGGTCTAAAACCGGGTAAGAACGAAAACTTGATCCTAATGCTTGTTCGTGAGTGATTGATGATCAAGATGATCCTAGATAGGTTCACACATATCACAACAAGTTAATTCACGTGAAAGAATCAATCAAAAACTCGTGGATCAAAGAAAGCCCTAAAATCACGAAATTAAAAGTAAGAACGAAAAGAGACTTATCTCAAGCAAACCTTGCATAGATTAAATTCGTGATTGATGCTGGATTACACCCACTCCATCAAGGAACAGTGGTCAATCCAATATCACAAAAATCACCTCAAACCATCAAGAGCCCTAGCCTCCACCTCAACTTCCCCTAAGCCAATTAGGATTTTGAAACATAAAAAAGGCGAGAGAGACGTGGTGCAGCCACCACCTCCTCCTATTTATAGTGGAGGCCTAGAACTTCTAGGGTTTGACTCTATTGGGCTCCTGTTAAAGCCCACTAACAAACGGGTCACACACGCACGCTTCGCAAAGCACCGTCTTTAACTTTTTAACCTAAACAGCTTCACCTAGCGCCATCTTGCGCCTCAGATTTGCTAATAGGTCACCCTTATCCATCTTGTGTCACCCTTGAGTCCATTGACCTCACTCGGCATCATCGATCGTTCTGGACCTCAACTCTCCAAGTCTAGTCCGATCAGCCTCGCCGTTGACCGTCGTTGACCACTAAGCAACCTGCACAACCATAGACAAGCAAACACGAATTCGGGAACAAGTTCTTCACAACTTGACCCATGTTAGTCAAAATATGCATCATGCAATAAATATGCCATGATACCAATGAACTTGACCTAACAAAACAACATCACTACGAAGTTGGCTGACGTTCATAAGTGGAACTCGGTCCGACCGCTCCCTGTGAGCTGGTCGGACTGCCCTCTGGCCGGTCGGACCGCTCCCTGTGAGCCGGTCGGACTGCCACCAGGGACTTAGCCGAATTTCAAGCCTTGAAATTCCGAAACCTTCTGGAATTTAAAACGAATAGAACTTTTGCTTGGAGGCTCCAAAAATTATGAGACCAAGTGCATTGGAATCCCCTCACTTGCCTACATACTCTATTTTTGGCCCAGCTTGTTCTGACCATTCTTTGGTCACGGCCGGTCCGACCGATTTGGGACCGGTCGGACCGCCATGCTATGGCTGGTCGGACAGGCCCTGTCCAGAAAGCCTGAACTTTGTCGAAAACCCTGTGAAACGACAAACCATAAATGTCATTGCCAATTGTCACATCATCCTAAGATCTGGAGCATATCCCCATGATATCCACACTAAGCCTAAACAAATAGGGGTCCTTGTCTGTTGATACATCTCACCCTCTTTTATAGGACTCTGTTGCGACGCACGAACACTCTACTAATGGATAATAATACTAGATATGTAGTAATTTGTTGGTAGTAGTTGTTGGAGTTTATGGGCTTGGCCCTAATAATATTCTTCATAAATCTTAGGAAAATCTTAAAGACCCACTCATACTATCATGCATGGTGGAAGGTGAGAAGTTTATTATCATATTGCTAGTCTAGATTAGATGAGAGGATACCAACTTATATGGTAGAGTTGGTCTTACCTAGTTGAAGTAAGCAAAACAAGAATACGTGCATGCTCGTGCGCTTACCATCGCCCGTGTGCGACATGCACGTGAATAGTTTGACGATTTCGTGTTCGATCGAGTGTGAGGCTGCTGCTTCTTTTTGCATCCAACACCATGCAATACGCGTATACGAATTGGAAAATGGATGTTTCAATTACACTAATTCAACAGGGTTTTTATGGCACATATTAACTGCGTTAAATACGGTTTCCAAGACGTTTTCGTGATGTAATTGCAGCGGTTTCCATTCTTATCGCTGATTCCATATGAGGGAGAGGCGTCTCCATTCAGACTTGGAATAGAGATATCAGTACCTGATTTTTGTCCGGTTCCTCTGTGCTGCGTAACCTCAGCTACTCCACCCCATCCTCGGCATTCACCGACGTGGGAAGAGCAATGTCTCCGAAGCCGACGTCCCTCGTGATTCTAAAAGGGTTGGGACGAATCAAGTTTTTGAAAAGTGTTCGCACGATTGCTCATGACTTTCTTCGTTACCCGCTTCACGTCATCTTCTTCGCATCAGACTCTACCGCGACCTTCGCCGAAGTGATTATCTGTAAGTCACGGTGATATCACTTGATATGACTAGGTCTTTCTCTTCCTAAAATTTAGTCATGTGATGATGATGATGATTCCTACTTCTATTAGTAGTGTTTTTGCTCTAGACTTTTCCTTGTTAGCGTATATATATATAGGGAACGTATCTAGTGCTAATGGGTAATTTGGTGCTAAGGTGTTAATGTCAATCTTGATCGTTGGATCATGTAGGGTGTTTAATGCAGGCCATTGGATTTGGGAGCAAGCAGAGTGTTTAATGCAGGCCCATTAATGAAGGCGCATTGAAAGTGAGAGCATGCATGATGATTAAATGGTTTAGAGGTGGGTGTCCGCATTAATCTTGGCTATTCAATCCAGATCCAACGATCAAGATTGACATTAGCATCTTAGCACCTAATTACCCATTAGCACTAAATATGTTCATATATATATATATATATATATATATATATATATATGAGGTAAATGCAAATATAACTAGTATAAATATTATTATTGCATCGATTAATATTTTAGAAATTAAAATAATTATATAAGTGTTTGTATTCCTAACAGTAGTTAGCAGCGCAAAGCTAAGCGAAACCACGAAACACGATACCCTAATTTTGTATGTGCTGTCAAGCTTTGGACTCAACTGCAAGTCTGCAACTGACAAGCTGGCAATGGGCTGCAGACGGATTGGTTGGGCCTCTTTTCGACAAGTGGAAGGCCCGTTGGGCTTCCGTGTTGCCACTAATCTACATACCAACTTGCCTTAGAGCACGTAGAAAGCTTGTAAGAATCGCAAGGTTGTAAGAATTTCCCCTGAGAGTGATTCCCGGGTAGAAGTAGTACACACGGGTGCATTCGGTTTATCAAAATACGTAATCAACATAAGTATGTTTTGTGAAATAAGATATATAGGGAATTGCAATATAACTTCCAACAATTTTTTAAAATTAAAACTGTCACTTTTCTGTTCGTTCGATGTGCTATAAGATTTGTGTTGTTGATGTGTTGTAAGAAGAAAAAAAACATAATAGTCAAATTTTATTCTCCAATATGCTGTCAGATTTGTACTTTTTTCTATTTGATGAATTAAGTCTGAATTTTTTTTTTTTTGAAACATAACAGGTTCACCACATTGTCTTATTTTATTGGCATATAATTTTATTTTTTGTATTTATTTTTGCTCAACCTCTCAAAGTACATATGAAAAAATATAACGGGTTCACCACATTGCCGTATTTTGTTGATATATGATTTTATTTTTATCTTTATTTTTACACAATTTCTCAAAGTACATGTGAGATTTTGAATCATTTAATGGAAATATAAATTATTAAGACTTTCAAGAATAATTAGAGTGACCAAGAACAAAAATTACATAAATACTTTACTGTAATTTATGTATAATAAAGTTGTAAATAAAATTTCAGAATATGATAGTATGATAGTTTTTTACAGAGAAAATATTTGAATTTTGTGTAAATAGTATATGTGTGTGTGTGTATATATATATATATATATATAGAGAGAGAGAGAGAGCTGGCAGACGATCAAATAACTTGAGCTGATCATCTACCTAGCTATCAGTTTGAGTCTGATAATTAATTACATCATGTCGCCGGAGCTAGCCACCATCTGCGACGACGGCGGCCCTAGGACGACCGCTACCGGACCCGGTCAGGTCGACGAATCGATCACAGAGAGAAGAAGAAAAAAAAACTAGGTAAGCTTTGGTGGGGCGGCGCGGCTCTGGAGTAGAGGCAGAGGAGCAAGACGAGAGGCCGGCAGCGCCATGAGCTTCATTCGACTCCAGGCAAAGAACCAAGAAGAAGGGAGAATGAGGGGGGAGGATAAGAAATGAGGGGGGAGAAGCCAGAGAAGGCTTCGGCCGAACTGAGGGGATAGGGGAGAGAAAAAGAAAAGAAAAGAAAAGAGAGTGGTTTGTTCGAGACAATTTGCGCGTAGGATCAATGACGTCCAAATGTGTACATGTATTGCTACAATGTGTTGAGTCTGGTTGAATACCTGTTCAGGTGGAGGTATCTGGAACGACGCCATCCGCACGTTACTCCACTCCTCTTGGTTAACAAGCAAGTGCATGGTAGAGCGATAGCCTGTAAATGATATGAAATATGTGATGTTTTTGTAATATGATGATGTTTATATGATGAAGGCTATAACGATGGAACGAGTGAGCAATGAGGCTACCCTATTAATGATGACGATGATGAACCATGTTAATAACAATGAACATATGCATTATGCATCATGGTAAGAATGCACGAGCTAGGTCGGTGAGAAAGTCATGTAACTATTCCGATGAGGTTGATGAGAAAGATACATAACTAATCCGGAATACTCTAGATAAAGTCTTACATCTGTATGGACTATATAAAGTCCTACAATGTAATAACCCCATCCTAACGAAGATGGGGAAGAGTGTGTCATCGACGGGTGAACACTCCGCGATGCTGGTATCAGCTGATGAGATGCATATGAGCAAATGAGTATGTAGATTATTGGTACATTGCATTAATGGAGAGATAATGATGGAAATAATGATATGGTTATGTTTGTATGATAGTGTTTATCGTTTCTATTATGTGCTTACTGAGTCTTTGGACTCACCCTTGTTTATTTTGGTGTTTAGGTGAATGACGATGATGTCATGCATCGGGAAGGGAGAATAGCATATCCACATCACATGCAGTCATTTATGCAAACTGATTTCCCTAGATAGATAACTACTTTTTATTGTAATATGCGTACTTATTAAATTAGCTGTGCAAAATTTGTGATGATTATGATGTAATGGTAGCATTCTGCGCCCAGAGGATGTGCCGGGGTGTTACAGTAAGATTTCATCGTCCGAAAACACCTTTAAATAATATCGGTCATATCACGCCAACTCTAATAGCGTGACAAAGCAGGATTGTCACGCCATAGGTGTGGACTGGACGGCTGCTACGCCAGCCCTCCATGCTGGCACGACGTGCCCCGGAGGGCTTGCGTGGCAAGTTTTGTTACGCTGATATCGGTGGTGTGATAAAATGGTTTGGTCACACCACGGGGGCGGCATGATAAGGGGGTCAGAATTAGAAATAAAGTTATCGAGAGATTAACTTTAAAATATTTTTAAAAAATATTAAATAATAATAATCTCTTAATTTATTAAAGCGCATGGATTCCGCGTGCGTCGTCTGCCGCCCACGTCGCTCGAAAAATATGACCGCTCGATCGTCTTCTAACGCCGAGATCGCGGAGAGCTGCGCGCGGACGTTGCTTTCGCAGGTCGCGATCCGGTGGGCCCGTGTTCGGTGGATTTGTGTTCCCACGCTAATGTGTCGGCGTAGCTGCCGTCATCTCGCACACGTGGCCTTTGGTTTCTTTGGGCCACACCAACCGCCGCACTCTCGTTTGCGCGCCGCAGCAGTTTCGCCGTGTTTATCGCCCGCTTGATTGGACCTAGCCCATCAACGCCTCCTACAACTTTTAGCTGTCGCACCATTTGGTCCATGTGGAACCAGTCCTCCGCACTGAGGTCCACGTCAATGTGCTGCCAGCTCATCCGCGTGTCTTTTGTTGCGCGTTCGCGTCGGGCGCGCGCACCGACTGCATCGCCTCTCGTTTCGCGCCCGACCCGTTCGCGTTTTTCCTTTCTCGCCCGACCAAATGGACCCGTCGCACGAACGCCCCCGAGACGAGTCTTCTGCCTGCCCGCTCGGTCCATGTGGAACAGGTCCTTTGTATCGCAACATGCTACGAGCACGTCTCCCGACAAATATGCCTCAAATCACCTTCCCTTTCCTTCCGGCCGTTTCTCGCGGTTCGCTTTCTTCTTCACCGCGTCTGTGTTGCTCATCCCCTGCGTTCCCTTCACTGCCGAACCTCGCCTACTTCGCTTCCTCGCCGTAGCTTATTTTATTTGCCCGTGCGCTGCCTTAACTATCCGGACTCGGTGATTTCCTCCTCGGTCTCCTTCTTTACAGTTCGCTCCTAGATTTGTCCTACTGTTGCTCACTTCGTTCATGACTTGTAGATTGTCGTCACGCCTGCTGTTACGCGGTACGTCTGTGCCAAAGCGCCATCGTCGACGCATCATCTCGGTCACCTATTTGCAGGGAAAGCAGTCCAGATAGAAGAGACATTTTTAGTACCTCAAGTTCGAAGAAATTGATTGAAGGTGAGATATTCAGATACTTTCATGGCATTACGAAGCTGAAATACTGCAGACTACTTGATGTCCTTTCTGAAGATTGATGCGGATTTTTTCCAGGCTTCTTCCAACCAGGGTGATGGCTGTAGTCATGAATCCGGTCCGCTGGTGTCAGCATGTACGCAAAAAAAGAGGTGATCTTCAAAAAGCAATTCTCTTTTGCCTTCTTTCACATATAGAAAGACACAGTCCTGTTCTCTCCTTGGCACTCAATTGATACTTTTATCAGTTTAATCCTTCTGAGTTAGTAGGGAGAGCAGTTCGCCGGGGATTTCCTTCGAGCATGCATCCGATTCAAGATTTAGCAGGCTTTGTTCCTTATTTTCTTTGCGCATCGTGACACCGAGGTAGGGTTCTTCTGTTGATCCGTTATTATTTCTAATGTTTTACTTCTTACGGGATTTGACCTGTTTCGTTGCAGCACTCCACCTTTCCATTTGGTTGCAGACGGGCGAGAACATAGGTTGCACTGGTGGTTTAGCCGATTGGGTGGCAGGGTTTCATCCTCCTGGGCATGTAGGTTAGTATCTTGATGATGCTTTCCCTTATCAGTTTACATCCATGTTGGTTTGTGTTTGATTATAGCAATTATAGCCGTGTGAAGAGGAGGATGCATTGGAATAGACAGATGAAAGAGGTGGCATGACTTGTTTGGTCTCAGCTGGGTCACCTACAGTCGTTGAACAAGGGCCAGGTATAGTTGATAGATATTTTCTTCCATGATTTCATTTGGGATTTTCTCCTGTTCTCCCTTTTTCCCTGTAAAGATCAGCTTTTAGTTCTCGATTTACGTATTTTCTTTTGTACCTTTTATCTTACAATCTGAAATCCTTTAATGTGTGCGAGCAGTTAATATACCTGTTGTTACGTACAGTACATGACAGATTGTATCTTTTGTTATTGGTCAATTTCGTATACAATATTATTAGTCTATACATCTTCCTAAATGTCCTAACATTTCTTTTCTTATGAATGAATAACATACTTTCGTTATCCAAAAAATATGTTTTTTTGCCCCTATTGAATTCCCTTGATTGAGCTGTGTTAAGAGAAAAAAAAGACTACTCGTCATAATGGCCTTACATGTGAAGAGCTTCTGCATAATTAACTTTACACAAATACAGTGTTATCTTCTGCTAGGGCCCCAGGGTAGATAGTACATTGAATCAAGAGCAACCGCTTTACACATTACTTTGCCATGATAATTTCCTTCGAGCTAATTATAGCACATAGTTTGTTGGTCCCAAGTGAGATCCATATTAATTTCTTAGTGATTGTACAGCCTAACCATCACTTTAGTTGGTAAATTCTGACAAGCACACCTGAACTTATAAGTCGATCCTCCTCCCTTTTGGGCCATTCAGAGTCTATGTGAACAAGAACTCAGTTGCTATTACCAACAAACACTAATTGCATGTTTCTTGCTTTGCTTCTGCCTTCTTGTACTAAACTTGGGAGTTCAGAACATCCATGCTACGTACATGTCCATCCAAGATAGTAAAAGGTGTGAGAAAAGCTCTATTGGCTGTAAAGATCTCTGCCGATCCCTTCATGTTTATATAGGGTGGAGAACACCCGAAAGATTACATAAGGAGAGGAGCCGTGAAGAAATAGCAAGGTCTGGTTTCCTTTCTATCTTTTACAATGAGCTAATCTATACTTTCTATTCATAACCAGACTTGCCCCTTTCTTCACGGCTCAGATTACATATTTAGAGCAAATACTAAATATAGGAGATTGAGTCTATCTCTAGGATCAGTTTCCAAATATAGAGATAGACTCAATCTCGGCTCAATCTCTAACATTCCCCCTCAATCACAACTTATCTAAGTTGAGATTGTACCGGAACTTTTCAAGCTGTGTTATTGGAAGTGGCTTAGTGAATCCATCTGCAACTTGATCACCTGAGGATACAAACTCAATGTCCAGTAGCTTATTCTTGACTCTTTCTCGAACAAAATGATAGTCCACCTCAATGTGTTTTGTACGGGCATGGAAGACTGGATTAGCTGAGAGATACATTGCACCAATGTTATCACACCACAACTTTGCTACATATGGACTGTTTATACCAAGTTCCTTGAGAAGGGTTTGCACCCACATAATTTCAGCTGTAGCATTAGCTACTGCCTTATACTCAGCTTCCGTGCTAGATCTTGACACTGTTGCTTGCTTTCGTGCACTCCATGAGACAAGATTCTTTCCTAGAAAAACAGCAAAACCTCCAGTCGATCTTCGATCATCTGAACAGCCAGCCCAATCTGCATCTGAGAAAGCTGAGACAAGCATGGATGACGATGCACTTATCTTTAGTCCAACACCTAGAGTATTCTTTAGATATCTTAAGATTCTTTTGACTGCCACCCAGTGCAAAGTAGTTGGAGCATGCAAGTATTGACAGACTTTATTCACTGAGAAGGAGATATCAGGTCTTGTTAATGTCAAATATTGCAATGTCCCAACAACACTTCTGTACCTGGTGCTGTCTTCTGTCCCAAGTTTTTCTCCTTGTGCTGTTAACTTATCATTTACCGACATAGGAGTATTTACTGGCTTGCAGTTATACATCTGCACTTTCTTCAGCAAATCTGCAGTATACTTTTCTTGAGTTAGAAGGATTCCATCCTGTACTTTCCTGACCTCAATACCCAGAAAGTAATGTAGCTCTCCCAAGTCTTTTAGAGGAAACTCAGATCTCAAATTGTCAAGTAGGGCTGCAGTAGCATCAGGATTTGAACTAGCAACAATTATATCATCAACATAAATAAGCATGAAGATAACAATACTTCCTTTCCTATAAAAGAACAAAGATGTATCAGCTTTGGAGGGAGTAAAACCAAGCTTCTGCAGTTTTTCACTGAGTCTGGAGTACCATGCTCTTGGTGCCTGTTTAAGACCATACAAGGATTTGTCCAGTTTACAAACATAGTCCTTATGTGTCTTTTCTTCATACCCAGGAGGTTGCTTCATATACACATCTTCCTCAAGGACACCATGAAGAAACGCATTTTGTACATCAAGTTGACGAAGGCTCCAGCCTTGTGAAATAGCAATGGACAAAACAATTCTAATAGATGCTGCCTTAACAACAGGACTAAAAGTATCTTCATAATCAATCCCATATCTTTGTTTAAAACCTTTTGCAACTAAACGAGCTTTGTACCTATCTATACTGCCATCAGCCTTCCTTTTAATTTTATAGACCCATTTGCAATCAATCAAGTTCATTCCATTCTTAGGAGGAACCAAATGCCATGTATTGTTATTTTTTAGTGCCATGTACTCCACATCCATAGCCTCTTTCCATTTTTTATCTTTCAAAGCTTCTTCTACAGTGCATGGTTCTCCATTGGATGTGAGAAAGCTATACTTAACTCGGCCATCAGTGTATTTGACTCTACCATCAGTAAAGACTGCAGGTTGAATGATACCTCTTTGTAGTCTTGTTACTGGACGATGCTGAGAAGCCGACGTTATAGGAGCTTGTGGAGATATGCTGTTATCAGATGAAGGAGATGCCATGTTGCTAGGAGAAAGTTCATTATTACCAGCAGTTTCTTCTTGAGTAGAAGACATTAACTCATGCTCATGCTCAGATGTAGATGCTGCAACTTTAGGACGTCTGCTGTAGACTTGAGTTATGGATGGTTTCTGAGGCACCACGGTTGCAACTGCAGGTGGCACAGCATCATCAGCCGAGACTGTGTATTCCTGTTCTCCATCAATCTGTCCTGAAAACTCATCTAGTTCAATAGAATTAGCCAAGTCAGGATTATCAGGACATGTAGCAGCAGATTGATCAAACACATTTTCACCCCCTTGATCAATAGAATGTGATGATTCAGTGGGAAGGAGGAGAATCTCAGACCGAAGTCTTGCTCCTGCATTGGGATTCAGTTTGGCAAAAGGAAAAACTTCCTCATCAAAAACAACATCTCTAGAGATATAAATTCTTCCAGTTGGAATATCTAGGCACTTGAACCCCTTATGAAGATTGCTATAGCCAAGGAAAACGCATTGTTTTGAGCGGAATTGAAGTTTGTGAGTATTATAAGGACGAAGATTAGGCCAACACGCACACCCAAAGATACGAAGAGAGGAATAATCAGGAGAGGTGTTGTGGAGGCGCTCCAAGGGAGTGGACCAATTTAGAACTTTGCTAGGTGTGCGGTTTATCAAGTAAGTGGCAGCAATGAAGGCTTCATCCCAAAATTTAAGGGGCATGGCGGCATGAGCAAGGAGAGCAAGGCCAACTTCAACTATATGCCTATGTTTACGTTCTGCAGCGCCATTTTGTTGGTGGGTGTGAGGACAAGAAACCCGATGAGAGATTCCTATTTGTTGAAAGAAAGAATTGAGTTTCTCATATTCACCACCCCAATCTGTTTGAACAGAGATAATTTTCTTGCTGAACAATCTCTCAACAAGGTTCTGGAATTCAAGGAACTTCTGGAAGACTTCAGATTTGTTCTTTAGCAAGTATATCCAAGTGAACTTACTAAAATCATCAAGAAAACTGACATAATATTTATTTCTGCCCACAGATTCTGAGGCAGGTCCCCACACATCAGAGAAAACAAGTTCTAAAGGAACACTAGACTCACTAAGAGATCTTGAAAACGGGAGCTGATGACTCTTTGCCTGCTGACAGGCATTACAAACTGAGCTTTTATTGGATTCTAATGAACAAGGCAAATTATTGTTACTAATGACACGTTGAATAACATATGGTGATGCATGACCTAGCCGACTATGCCATTGAGACAAGGACGGTTTTGAGACACCAAAGGCTTGTTTTCTCGAGCTGATGAATGAGAGAGGGTAAAGACCCCCTTCACTCTTGCCTTGCAGCAGGGTTTGCTTCGTTGCCTGATCCTTAATCAAGAAAAAATCAGGATGGAATTCAAAATAAGCTTGATTATCAGCAGCAAAACGATGAACAGAAACAAGACTCTTTGTAGTTTTGGGAACATGAAGAATGTTTTTAAGATGAAGATCACGATTAGGGGTATGAATGTGTGAATGACCAATGTGCGTAATGTCCATACCTGCTCCATTTGCTGCATGGATCTGATCACCTCCTCCATACCTGTCACGAACAGTCAACTTGTCAAGTTCGCTGGTGATGTGGTCAGTGGCGCCTGTGTCGATGTACCAGTTGGTGTCAACGCCATAGGAGGTAGTGGCAGCTGCAGCCATCTTCTCACTTGGAGGAATGAAGTTGTGATCAAATCTGTGCCAGCAGGTTTCAACCGTGTGTCCTCTCTTCTTGCAGAGCTGACATTTAGGACGAGTATCTTCACCATGGCTTGAGCGACTTGGTGTATAATTGTTGCTGCCACGGCCACGCCCGCGGCCTCTCTGAAAGTTGTGCTGGAAGCCTCCGCGTCCACGCATAGCAGAGTTCGCAGAGGACTGTGATGGTCCACCTTGTACTCCTTGTAGAAGCCGTATTCTTTGCTCGAAGCTGAGGAGTTGGGAGTAAACTTCTCCAACCGAGGCTGGTTCAGCACGTCCCACCAGTGTCGACACAATTGGATTGTATTCCATGTCGAGGCCGCTGAGGATGTAGGAGACCAGCTCTTCTTCTTCTAGGGGTTTTCCAGCAGATGCCATCTCATCTGCTAAGGTCTTCATCTTCCCAATGTACTCAGCCACACTCATATTGCCCTTCGGAGTTGTGGCTAGCGCTATGCGCGTGTTTATTGACCGCGCACGCGTTTGTGAGGAGAACATTGCTTCAATTGTCTGCCATACTTCGGCAGCAGTCTTCTTATCAGCAACATGGACAAGGATCTCTCTGGACAGAGATGCCAGCAGATAGCCCATGATCTGCTGATCTTTGGCCATCCACTGGATGTAGTCTTGATTTGGGATCTTGACTATCTTCGCGTCTTGCTTTGCTTCAATTTCTTCTGGCGGAGCTCTAGTAGTTCCATCAAGGTACCCCATCATCAGGGCACCACGTATTGTGGGGAGGATTTGCGCCTTCCACAGCGTATGATTGGATCTGGAGAGCTTCTCAGTTACTGGGACGGCAAAGGGAAAGATAGAAGAGGAACTAGAGGAGCTCGCCATTGAGATTGGCTCTGATACCATGTGAGAAAAGCTCTATTGGCTGTAAAGATCTCTGCCGATCCCTTCATGTTTATATAGGGTGGAGAACACCCGAAAGATTACATAAGGAGAGGAGCCGTGAAGAAATAGCAAGGTCTGGTTTCCTTTCTATCTTTTACAATGAGCTAATCTATACTTTCTATTCATAACCAGACTTGCCCCTTTCTTCACGGCTCAGATTACATATTTAGAGCAAATACTAAATATAGGAGATTGAGTCTATCTCTAGGATCAGTTTCCAAATATAGAGATAGACTCAATCTCGGCTCAATCTCTAACAAAAGGAACAAGGCAAAAAAAAACTTTTTTTGGGGGCACTTTACCAAGTTGTCCTTCTAGCTCTAGAGCAGCTCTTCTAAAACCTAGAGTAGAATATGCCTCACACCAACCACCTTTCGCTCTCAGTTTTTCCTTCTGTGCTAGAGATTTTTTTCTTCTAGATAGCAGAGACAACGGATCAGTTCCTTCTCTCTTCTATCCCTCTATGACCTCATTGGCATCTTAGACCTTAACTTAGGGCCATGGAGAATATGATCAGAAGGATGAATGCTTGACTTTTGCGAGGTATGTTATGTTGTTGAAAATTGAACAAGCCTTGTTGGGAGATCAAGCTGTAGAGCCAAGATAGTTTGTTACCTCCATCCACAATGTGCACTGTAGCTTTACTTACATGTCAACACACACGGTTTCTTCAAGCATTAAATGTGCAAGGCTAGGTTTCTACCAAAAATACTTTAAGTGTTATCTGAAGTGTTGTTATCCAAAATACTTTTAAGTTTGTTATCCAAAACACTTCAAGTATTTAGTTACATGTGAACACACACGGTTTTACTGAGGCATTAAATGTGCAAGGCTAGGTTTCTACCAAAAATACTTTAGGTGTTATCCAAGTGTTGTTATCCAAAATACTTTTAAGTTTGTTATCCAAAACACTTCAAGTATTTAGTTACATGTGAACACAAACATTTTTGATGAAGCAATAAGTCTGCAAGGCCAGGTTATGCACATTTTATGAGTTATTGCAAGAGTTGTAGCTGATATCTCAGTATCCATTACACAAAATAATCATTATTAAACCAACCAGTAATAAAAAAAGCACCATACATCCAAACACTAAATAGGTTGCCCTACGGTCAATTGGTACTGCTCTCTGTCCAATTGCTTAGTTTTTTTAAAAAGTACTCCTGTAAATTCTAAGGCTGTGTATCTGGTCCATTAGTAGGAAGATTTAGGACAGACAGGACTCTATACTTTATGGTTCTCTGAATTTAATATTGTAGTTTCTACCTAAGATACAAACACCAATGTACCTTTATGTCTCCAGTTCAAATACCGTGCTATTATATTTGCTGCGTATTAATTCTTAGGCTATGTATTGGGCCCGTTTGTATATATTCATCAAAATAACTCAGCTATGAACCATCGATTCGCTCATTTACCCATTCCGTTTGCCAGTAAAGGTAATCTTTGAGAAATTGCTTGTGAGCAAAAAAAAAACATGGACAAAAAAATGTTGCCTTCAAAGAGTTTTTCTAGCTACATTTTGCGTTTGGCAGTACCATACTATTAAAAATTGGTTAGACAATACCATCTGTTGCTTTCTTATTTTCCATACAAAACACAGTTACTGTTTATTCAACATATTTAATTACGGACTAACGCATTTAATGCTTGTCATTTTTTACAAATGCTAGAATGTGCAGAGCATTCAAACAACTAATTCGGATTTGTTCTCCCAATTATCATGGATAACATTTTTTAGTTTACGACAACACAGAAATGGTTTATTTCTAACCACAAATTTATCTTCTTTTAAGTTATGTTCAAGGTCGCAGACTCTACATATTCAGATTATAACAACTCACTGTTGGTATGTCACAAGAAAATGTTTGTCCCAAACATGATAACAATAAGATTTAGCAGCTTCTCATGCCACCCGTTTTTATGAATATCTCTTTAATGAATGCATCATATTCTCTATTTATGATAAAATTACAATTGAGAATGTTTTTAGGGGATTACCTAATAGTTTTGTTGCCTTCTTTGCATATGCCGCAGCTTTGTGCATCCTACAGGCTCAATGGGGAACGCGAAAAGAGTCATGAGCTTATCACCGACTCCTGATCCTGCATACAGCTTATGGATTTTTTTCCGTTCCAATTAGTTTTCCCATTTTTGTGTTATAGCAGGTGAAAAACTCACAGTTTCTTAGAGCACATGTTGTGTTGTTCCTAATATCACTTAGCCAAATTTGTTATAATGTCCATGTTGTGTTATATCATTCTGATGCCATTAGCCTTTTCAACCAAAGTATTTGATTAGAAAGTATCAGCAGATCGCTCGGCAGCGACAGCTCATGCTTCATGTTGGATTTCAGGGGCGCAGCGTAGCGCGCCAATTCTACCTAGTAATAATAAATCTGTGCCGGAGTACTACGGCTTCGCTTCGCTTTCACTTCCCCTCTCCCGTTCCATTCGCATCTCGTGGTTACTAGGAAGAGCAAGAGTTGCAGGGGAAGCCGAGATGGTGGACGTGTCGCGCGCGCAGAAGGAGCTCACGGAGTGCAACTAGGACAGGGAGGTCTCTGGCGTCTCCATCGCGCTCCACGACGGCGGCTCCAACATCTCCCGCCTCACCGGCACCATCGCCGGCCCCGCCGGCACCCCCTACAAGGGCGGCACCTTCCTCATCGACATCCGCCTGCTAGGTATGTACATCCCTATCGCCTCTCTCCTTGTGCGTGTGGGATTCCATCATCGCCTCCCCGCCCCGCGATTTCGCTTGTAATTCGTGGCGATTGACGCGAGGATCTAGCCCCTGGCCTCTGCGGACTGCGGGGCTGGGTAGATTGATCGATGCGGCGTAGCATGATTTTGTGTCAGAGGTTGATTAGGGTAGGGTAGGGTTTGGCTTCCGTTCCAGATTGGGATTTTATTGGGCAGGCGTTCGTGAGCGCAGTACCTACTGTGGATTCACTTTGCTTTGCGGCGTAACGAAGCGGTGTGCGTTTGAGCAGCAGCCAGATTTGTACCTCATGTTCAAATTCTCCAGATGTAAATATGTAATTCAGGGAATCAAGGTGTATTACACTTTTATGGACCTTTCATGATGGGAAATTTTTGTGATGTTGAACACTACGACTCGACCCTCGGCACAGGGCCTGAATTGCTTGCCGAACACCCTACTGTTGGGTTGAGAAGAATGATCTATATGCCCAATCTTCAATTGCTTGGAATTTTGTGGCCTTTTTAGTTGTTCCCCAAGTTAAATCTTTTGTGCATCACGGCTCACCGCTATATGCTAATAGCTGAAACCAAAGCAAGAGCTGCAAAGGTGTGGAAAATGTTATTATCGTGTAGCTGATTGATTGTGTGTCTTTGATTGGCAGGTGGCTATCCCTTTGAGCCTCCTAAGATGCAGTTCATCACCAGAGTATGGTATGCAAGCTTTCATTCTCCACGTGATTTATTCTGCGTGTTCTTCTCCGTGCATATGCCTTTTCAAAGGAGGATCTCAATGTTTCTTGTTTGTAGGAATTCATTACTCTGAGCTAACAATTTTCGAGAATTGATATGGGTTTTTGCTTTCTTATGTTTGTTGTTGGTTGATCAAATAGGGACATTAGCAGTAGTACAATGTAGTTCAAATAAATACAGGAAGTAGAAAATCTGTTGTTTCAGTGTTGGTATATTCTCTTAAGCTATTATGATGAGTTTACTCTTCATGTCATGGTGAGCCATTCAGTCTCTAAAAATATACTGTGACTTGTCAATCACTGTTACTTAACTACTGCTTCCTGAGCCTGACTGATAAGTACAAGTCTTGCACTATCTACAACTCTGATTTCTCCTCTAATCTATGTTGAAGGCAACCTAATATTAGCAGCCAAAATGGAGCAATTTGTTTGGACATACTGAAAGATCAGTGGAGCCCAACCCTTACCTTGAAGACGGCGCTGCTATCCCTTCAAGCTCTGCTTTCTGCTCCTGCACCTGATGATCCTCAGGATGCTGTTGTTGCACAACAGCTCTGATTTGGATCTTTCCTATTTAGTTCCATGTTTTAACACACAACTTACTTTTGCCCTGGGAGCTACTGTGGCAACTGTGTGTTTCCCTCTTTTTGGAGCAATCATATAACCAACGAGTCAGATGTTTGTGTTCTCGTGAAGTTTAGTTTGTGTATTTGTTATGCAGAGTTGCCTCATAACCACATAATGTCCCTGGTAGAATAGCAGCAAAGAGTGTTACAGTACTGAAATATGAATTTTCCAAGTGATGAGCACACGAGCTTTGTGATAGTACCTGTGACCAGGGATCGAAATCTCGGTACCGGGGAAGATCCCGGCCGACGGCCGGTACCAGTAACCAACCGGTTACCGGGAAATTTTAAAAAAAACCGGGCCGAATTTGAATTTCAAATTTTAAATCTGGATTTTCTCCGGATCGGTTACCGGCCGGTAACCGGAAAAACCGGCTAAAAACCGGGAAAAACCGAAAAATGGTGAAAATGGTAATTAGCAAATTTAAATTTGGAATAATGCAAATATTATGAGTACATAAAAAGTTCTCCTTTATGTTTTACTATTAGGGTGCCCGTGCGTTGCAACGGAACCTCAAAAAAGAAGTCCAAATAACACATAGCAAAAAAAATCATGTCAAACACCTCATAATTCATAATTCAGAACCAAGCCCCCGCCCCCCGTCACCACCAACCGACTGTTCTTTTTCCATGCGGACGGCAGTTTGACGTGGGGTGGAAGGGGAGGGGAAGACAAGCGAGGCGACAGTTCTTTTTCCATGCGTGCGGCGGTTTGCCGTGGGGTGGGAGGGGCAAACTAAATAGTACTAAATATACTAAAAACTAATGTTTCAATACATAATCTAGCATAACAATGTCTAAACCAACTAGGGAAGGACATTATGGAGTCAAAAATTCAAATTTGAATTTTTAAAATTTTGGCCGGTCTTTTTTTCCAGGCTCCGACCGGTAAACCGGTTACCGGCCGGGTTTTTTTTAACTCTGCCTGTGACACAACTGATAGTGCTATGGTTCTCATGTTATGTATGTGCTACTATGCATTTAGCATACCTATTCCAGTGGCAATGTTTGTGGTTGGTACATGGCAACTGATACACAACTAGAGTCACCATTACAGCTGTTATTTTCACCTTATGTGCATTTAATCTCGGATATGTTGTCTGTTCTATGTATAGTTGACGCCAGATGACAGGCTAGGCTGCTAGGGTGTAAGGTAGTTCTGATCAGCTCAAAGCATTTAGTTCTAAATCTACTCTGCCCTTCGCGCAATTGATGTTACACAAAAAGCTAAGTATAAGATGTTTCTAATCAGCTCTTCAAGTAAGGTGCACTATAATACCCATGGTTTCCTTCCCTTAATCTGAGAGCCTGAATTAACGGTGTTGTGCCAGACTCCACCCATGAAATATCATTTCTGTTCGATGCAAAGCGTCAGTTTTACAGCAGTGAATGTTGTATCTGATGGAGTACTGATCTTGGTAGTTTCGTGTCGTGAAAAGCCCATGGGTCCAGTGACTTTGCTCGAGTTTCTTGGTCGGGACGCATGTTCCACGCGCTTGCTTACGCAGTTTCACGAGGTAAGTACTAACCAGGCGTTGCCCGCCATGGCCGTACCACGAAGCTTGTTTGTGATTCGTGTTGCTTTGCGCAAACGAAGTCGCTGACACGAGATCGCAGCGTTTTGGTGATTGCATTGCGTCCTGGAGTATCGGCATCACACGTACAGGAAGATGGCTGGCATGAGATTAAAACAGATTCATCTGAAGGAAAGGTATCACATGTACAGGAAGATGGTTGGCATGAGATTAAAACAGATTCATCTGAAGGAAAGGCACGGTGATGGTGTTTATTTTTGTGGGACAATAAAACAATACCCTGACTCCTCATTAACTAGGATTACATGACATTATGACAATGATTGAGGCGGCATTACCTCCACTTAGGTACCGACCGTCCTTTGTCTTGTCTCCAATCATGGGTGTTATCTTCAAACAAACTGCATGCTTTTCTACATGGAGGGCCCGATTGATAAAAGAAGAGCAAACGGCTGAGCGTTCGGCAAGCAACAAGCAGATAAGCAAGTCTTAGCACCCCTAAATTTTGATCCTGGAACCGCCACTGCTCCTACCTTGCGAAGGAGGGGCCCATGCAGGGAGAAGTAACAGCGCACAAATTAAGAACGGGTAGATCTCCTTTAGCGTGTGCCATACTGCCATGGCTAGAAACAAGCAAGAACCATTGCTTCATCTCCTCTGGTCAACATTGGATAAGCATACCTCCAAAGACTGATTAAATCAACGGGGTCAAGCTCGTATACACTACAATATATGCCGACGCTAGCTTGACATCAAGAACCACACTAAATATATGCAACTCGTCACATAGTTAGTCTATACAGGCAATTGTTCTCTCTCTCTCTCTCTCTCTCTCTCTTTCTCTCTCTTTCAAAAAATAGAGTTTCAGAAAACAGCAACCATGATTCACACACACAGAAAAAAAAAAAAGGCAAGATTATCTCTTGGTCAGTGCGAAATGCCAAGGGGCGACTACACGCGATTGAGAGGGGGAAAGGCAGATGCATTAACACAACTTTTTTTAAAAAAAAACGCGGGTGTATTTAAGAAGAAATGATTTGAATCCAAATTAGCTAATCCAGAAGACTCGCATCACCACGCCGTGCGTGCTCGTGTTCAACAGCGTGGTAGTCTGGTAGACCCTCCGACGCATGCAACATCACACACGTCCTCGTCGTGTCTTTAAGACCGGCCGCTTGCTTGACACCAAAAGCAAGGTATGAACAGGACAAACAAAGCTACTAGTACTAAGCACGGCTTGAAATGTCCAATCTAGCCCCTGGTTATAAATCCTAGGAGTTGTAAACAGGTGTTATGCTGACTTGCTCTTGTGCTCCAAGGAGCGGCGGACCCAGGATTGGTGTTCGTAGTAAATAAAATATCACTCAAGGAAAAAAGTCAAGGTACACCGTAGCAAAAATCAAAGTACAGATTATTTGTATTAAAGACACCGTCTCAATTAGTTTAGAGATATTGCAAAATAATTAAGAAAAAAAATACAGAATGGGGAATTTGGCATCCGAGAATTAGGAATTAAGGAATGGGGATGCACTTTGTGCTGCTATCAGTGTGTGCAGCCTACCTCACCGGCTCGGTAGCCAGCACGTGCTCCTAGGTGGCTTGACCAATCCTCGATAAGCGCTCGCCGCTGCTCGCTTGCTTGGCTCTTGCTACCTTACTCGTTCCTCCTAGACGATGCATCGCTGCTGCTGAGGCCAAGTCGAAGCCCAGGAGCCACCCTTGCCACCAAGTCGCCTCACCTGACGCCCAGTTGCCTTGTGACTCATGTGCCAGTGACGCTTGATGGCTGTGAGAGAGAGAGGGGGTGGGTTAGTGATTGAACACCCATGAACTATGGCAGGCAGGTCCACCCCTGCCAGAGAGAGAGAGAGAGAGAGAGAGAGGAGGTTATGCTCACTTGCACTTGTGCCCATAGAGAGACCATGAAGAGTGAAGGTGACATCCATCATCCATGATTCTAGGGGTGGATTTGGCCCTGATAGACTATATCCCAAGGCCTAGTACAAAAAGTCAAAAAATTGTCAAAAAAATCAAAAGAATAGGGGGCTTAGACAAGGGAGAGTCGGACTAGCCTGGGGCATGACTGATCACTAGCTCCACCCCTGCATGATCCCATCTATTTGGCTGGCCTGCATAGTGATGGCCAGATGAGCCGTCAGGCAAAAATGAAAATAAAATCTATTCGTGCCCAGGCCAGTTGGGCCGGGGCGACGACATAAGCACGACATGGCTCATCGGGTCTTGTCGGCCCGACCCAGCTACAGTGTAGACCGCGCCGTGTCCAAA
The DNA here is from genome assembly GCA_036346395.1 of Hsuehochloa calcarea. Taxonomy (NCBI): domain Eukaryota; kingdom Viridiplantae; phylum Streptophyta; class Magnoliopsida; order Poales; family Poaceae; genus Hsuehochloa; species Hsuehochloa calcarea. Next base: position 84,330,448 of record CM070594.1, on the reverse strand, counting down.
CTAGACAAATAGTCTCGTGCTTCAAACCGACACGAGAAGTATGACCCATTTGACTATCTCCGGGCCTTTCCAACCGAGGGTTGGTTTCCTGGTGAGACTTTGGTGGCGCTGCCGTGATTGCCACTGCCATTGGCACCGGCAACATGTAGTCACTCATGTAGGGCCAGGGCCATTCAGGCAAATGCTTTGTAGCCAACCATTCCATTCCCACGGTGGTTAGGCCACAACCCTCTGTGAATGGCATTGGCACCCCTCCATAGTCAAAACCCTACGTGTATTTTTTTCATAGGGTAGTTGGCCTGGCCTTGACCCATGATCAAAGGATGATGTGAAAAATCCGTACATGTGTGCACTCCTGAGTCGGATCGCGAGCCTACGGTGTTGGCTGCTGTTCGGCCCGGTCAATGAAATTCAACGTCACACGAATTGTTTATCAAAATTTTAGTAACGTTAAAATTTAACTTAGCCACAATCCAAACAATTTTTTTTTAATATTTGTCTTTTTAGGCTTTAACTACGCTAAAATTTTGGCTTAACTCAGTTTGGTGATCAACCTGCTCCAAAAAAAAAAAATTTATGTTAGTTCAGACTCCAAACAGGTAACTGTGGGCAGGTAGCGTTCATTTGATTGAGTTGCTTGTTTCGCTTTCCAACTTTTCCCACCTGACAGAGACCATACATGCTGCAGAATTAAGGCCATAACTCGCTGTACTTAAGGGAGTAATGTCGGAAGTTAACCCCTAACTGCAATTAGCGACCTAACAAACTCGGCAATCTAAGCTTGAGTTTCATTCATCACAGGTTACTTGTCAGTCGTATAGCACAAACACCATTATATGAGTAGGTATCTATAACAAATATTTTTTTATGTAATAATTAAATTATTGTATGGGTCCATAGAAACAAACTTAAGAGAGAACTTATCGTAAAAATTATCTTTACTCTTTATTTCTATACGATGTAGATGGGTATATAGACAGAAGTTATCTCGAACGTTGCACTTCTTTACACTTGCTAGTTGCTACTAAGTAATAGTCGGTAAAATATTCGTTTTCACACGTGGTCAACGCACATGCGGCCCGCGTGGTCAGCGGAGGCATGCAGCGAGCTGCCATGCATGCATGCAGTCTGCGCTGACACGTCAGTGTGGGTGAAAAACGAGGCGACCAAAAAAAATTACATTTTGACAGCCTTCATTAAGACCGAGGGATGGAGGAGATTTACATTTCCTACTGTCTCAAAGCTGTCTTGTTTTTGGGGCAACTGCATGCCAAAGGTCACTCGCAAGTACTATATCTGAATGCTGGGGTGAATTCATGTAAAGCTACATGATGTACGGAATATCAGATTTAAAGTTATTTTTTCTCATCAAGATACATGCACGTACATGTACACGTGTGCACCATATAATTTAAGATCAATGACTCCACACACATGTGATAATATGTACGATAACTTCTGGTCAATTTCATTATAAATCCACCACTAACTGCATGTGTGTGACGACCCGCACCATTTACATATTTCTTAACATAAAACAATTCCATTTCATTGCATCAAAAAGATTTTGCAACATTTGTTTTACAAGCATTTACAATATTTTTTGCAGCAAATAATTAAAACCCTAGCCGTCTTCTCTTCTTGTCGTCTGTAGTAGCAGTTTCTTCGTCGCCTGGTTCTTTGAGCGCCTGCCCGTAGAGCCACCTCGCAATCCATTTTTCCTCGCTCGCAAGAAAACCAGCAATTAGTTAGTAATCGTAATTGAAAGTATTTACGTGAGCGATGAGTGTATAGAAGTTAAAGCGTAGAAAGTGACCGTCGATTTCCGAAGTGCGATGAGAGTATCCGAGTACCTCGAGTAGTCGGTCCTTGGCAATCAAGATCCCTGACCAACCGAGTCGATCGGCCCCTTGATCGCCAAGATATCCGCATCACCCAAGATCCTTCGACATCTGTCACTTCGTGGGTCTCATCATCCAAGCACTATTAGAACCCAACACCCACTATTTGCATTTGCCGAAGCCACAAATGCAAACCCTCAGTGCATACCCCCGGTAACCACACCCTCAGCCAAGCTTCACCGGGTGCGGCAACCAATTCCAAAGACCAAAGTGCGACCCTTCTGGTGAACCCAAACAGGCGACCCACAAATTCTTTCCCGACAAAGCGGCCAAACAAACCGGATACATCTCGGCAAAATAAGCAAAGAAGACAAAGAAGCACCAAGAATACAGGCAATACATTCCCTCCCCCGAAGCCAAGACCAAAGACAAATGCATTCCCAAAGACTAGCCGCAGAGAATGCATCCCCTGCAAAGACAAATGCATCTCCCCGGCAAAGAAGCAAATGCATTCCCAACAAATACATTTCCCTTCCCAAAGAAGAATGCATTCCCTTCCGAAGCCAACAAAGAATACATTCTCCCGACCACAAAGAAATGCATCTCCCAGTCTGACCCGGCCCAAAGAAGTGCATCCCCAATGACCAGAGCACGGCCGGTGCATCTCCTGAAGGCAAGAAGAAGAATGCACCCCTCAAACCAACCCCCGAGATTCACACCCGGCAACACAAAGAATACATTCCCCAAGCCATTGCCCGGATACACAAAGCAAGCAAAGCATCACCAAGCCAAAGAACACAACCACAAGCCAAGCCAACACAAGTCATCCATTCCATTCCATTCCACAGCCAGCAGAGGCAAGAACCGAAGGAGGTTCAATGAGCCAAGAAGACGGCAGCAGACCAGAGGCAGAGGAGAGCCCCAAAGCAAGCAGAAGAACGACCCAACCCAAAGATCAAGAACTGTGCAACCAGAGCAGGAGAAGAGAAGGGAGAGCACCAGCCAAGCCAGCACTGCCATCCCTTCTCCCCAACCTAGATCCATCACAAAGGTAACCCCAGCGCAAATCAATCCATTGATCATCATCCATTCACATCATCGGGTTCCAAATAGCATCAACATAGATTGCAATCCTTTCCATCTCAGAGCAGTAGGTTAGGAGGGAGTAGAGTACCTAGGGTTTCCGATGGACAGGCCGGCCATACTGGAGCCATGGCGGCCGGGAGGCCGAGCCGAGCCGGGCCAGGGCCGAAGCCGGAGGAGGCGAGGTAGAGAGAGAGAGAGAGCACGCGAGGTTGGGCCGCGTAGGGCCGGGTCGGGCCGGAGCCGCCTAGGGCACCGGAGGTGGTGTTGTGCCAGGGCCGGGCCGCACCGAGTAGATCGGAGCGGGAGGAGACGCGAGCCGGCCGAGGAGCGGAGCGACCGGCCGAGGCGAGGAGGCAGCAGCAGCAGCGCTGCCTTGCCAGCCGCGCGTAGGAGGAGGCGGAGCCGTAGCCGAGGAAGATGGCGCCCGGAGCCGGAGGCGATGGCGGCGGAGGATCCCGAGAGAGAGAGCGGGGGAGGCGTGAAGGCGAGAGAGGGGAGAGTCGGCGGTGAGGGGGAGGCGCGAGAGAGTGAGAGGGGGAGTAGGGTTAGAGAGAGGGAGGCGGCGGTGGAAGGAATCGGCAGAGGAGGAGTTAGGTTAGAAGCAGACGGCGTCGGCGCCGAGGGAATGAGGGAGAGAGAGTGAGAGAGAGAGGGGTTAAGGAGTAGATTAGGCGGCGGTGTAGTAGTTTAGGGATTAGATTAGGGAAGGGATTAGATTAGGGGGAGGGGGATTAGCCGAGTAGATGAGTTAGGGTAGGGGTTAGATTTAGGGTTAGGGTTAGGATTAGAGAGGTGTTTAGTTGGTTTTGTTAGGATTAGTCGAGTAGATTAGCCGGTTAGTTAATCGGTTAATTTGAGATTAGGGTTAGAATTAGTTGTGTGGTTTTTGAGTCTAGAACGCGAGATCGGCAGTGTTGGCAATAGATTGAGTTTAACCCTAGGACGATTTTTAGCGGGAGAGTGCTAACTGGGTCGGTTCCAAAAAGTTTTATTAAATTAAAATATTGGCTAACATAGGAGTTGTCTTAGCATTCTATGCGTCTATTATTACTCAAACTCAACTAAGTATTTATTTATATATTATTCGTGCTACCGCTTTGCTACAGAGGACAAACCAGTGCCGACAGGAGAAGCTGATAAGAGATTCGTCATCGTCGACCTTTCCAAAAATTCTAAAGGCAAGCGATCCTCTTGAACATCAATATAGCTAATTTAAATGTAAACCGTATATTGCTCTATCATATATGTACTGCATCAAAACTATTTCTCAAAATCAAATTGGATTGAGATGATGAGAAAGATAAGAAAGATGAGAATGAGAATGAGATTGAGAATTACTATGTGGGTAAAGGGGGCCTTGGTAGAGAAAAGAGATGAAATGATGATGATGATGATGATGATGAGATGGGACCCTTTACCTACAGCTATAATATAAGGACTAACAAAACTCTTACTCGGTCAGATGCCGTAAAATCAGTGCCAACCATTTCCGTTTGTACGGGCGAAAATGCTACTGTTTACGTAATTACGTTCTCCATAACGGAATCTTTGGACACGGAGGATAGCCGGTCCAAGGTGGAGTGTTGGGCTCGGAGGATAGCCGCCCAACCAACATTGTTGGAACTCGGTGGAGGACCAGGTGCGCTCAGGACACCGCGGAAAACAATGGGTGGAGACTTAATCACGTAACACGAAAACGCGTCAGATTCGAACTTGAAGTCGCATCAAAGGAAATGCGATGGACCTAGCTCATAAAGAGTTCGGGATAGCTATGGGTAAAGTGGCGCAAGCTCTCAAGATGCTATACAAATCATGAATTCATGCCAGTCTCTTGGATTGGAGTCTACGGGAACCGCTAGGGGTCTTTCTTCTTTCCGAGTGACTAGTAGTATTTTCAGAACTAAAATTGCCACTTAATGTTTTAATGATTTATTTTCAGAATGAGATGATTTTAGAATTTGTGATAAAGACCAGAGATCAGTCATGCAGTGCACCTTTTGCTATTAATGCTTGCTGAGTACTTTTTGTACTCAACCTTGTTAGTATTCTCCTTTGTTAGATCCTAGTCCAGCCGGGAGCCATCCCAAGTGGGACGAAGGACTTGCAGGTACCGATGCAGCAGCAGGAGAAGAAGGCACCAGCGGCGAGGACCTGCGCGAGATGGAAGCCATCTTTGACTCGTGGGACGAGTAGGAGGGCGGTAGTTCAGAGCAGACTCCAGAGCGGAGAAGCTCCCTTTTGTATCTATGTAATAGCTTTAGTAAGAACCCTAGTCTGATGTGGCTACTACTGTAATAAAGATGTACAGTTTCTATTTTATTGTTCTGCTGCGCAACTCTGATAAAATGGCTTGCTATTCGTCGGAGCGGTGTTCTACCGGGCAGACGAATAGTAATCCGTATGCCTAAGTGTGATTACCCTGGGGTAATGACACGGGGCGTCACAGGTGGTATCAGAGCAATAAGATCGGGCCACGCTAATAAAATAGAAACTGTAGCAATACCTTAAGTATGCCATTCTTGCTTGCTATATTGCACTAAATATTTTATTAATCCTTGCCTTCATTCCAATTTCGATTCCAAACCGCCCTCTTTCAAAAAAATATATATATTATTGAAAAGCTTACCTCTTCTTAAAATGACATTCCTGCTAACGTAGAACCATCTTTAAGTTAGTTCTTCTTTCGAGAAAGTGCAGGAAACGCGTTGTTGTCATAGGATCGGTGTGGTTGTCTTTTGCGAGTAGATGGTTAGATTCCAACTCAACCTAGGATAGAAAATATAGGCTGTGGGTGCAGTACCATAAGGTTTAGAGCCTAGTGCCTGGACTAGAGGCATGGAGTAGAACTCTGGTATGGACATGCTTTTCCAATTTTGGGCAAGTCTGGACCATACTCTTTAGCTTCTCTACCTTTTCTTCTATAGCAAGGTGTCCTATCTCACTTCTGCACATCAGATTTCCCGGACGAGTGGTTCGTGGCACTCCGAGCGTGTAGCTCAGCGTACCAGAGCGAAATCTCAGGCGTACTCAGGAATGAACCCTGAGCAGTCCCAAATATGTGATTTGGGTGGACTCGAGCCAGATCTCGAGCGTGCCTGGGCGCGTGGATCCAGGGTAGCATAGGTTCGCACTCAGAGGCAAGCTCTGAGCAGTCCCAAACCTGTGGATTTGGGCGGTCTTGAAACAGGATCTCAAGCGTGGATCGAGCACGAAAGACTCGGCTAGTATAGGGTTTGGATCTTTTGCATCTCATTGTTTCTTGATTTTTATTTGATTATCTGTGCATGTCATAATCCAACTCACCCGCGGTTAACCTTCTGCCAGATAAGTGTATTACCTCCATCCCTACCCCAACAGCTGTTAAGGAAGATGGAAGGCCAAGGAAGTCAAGACCGTGCATTGAAATTGAGACTGGGACTCCTGCCGCATGGACAGTCCCCACAGAATCCGAAGAGTAAACCCGGTGAGTCAAAGACTGATCAACCTCCATCTGCTACCATTCCAGGAACCAGCCAACAGCCACCCACCATAGCAACAGATCCCCTAGGCATAATGGCTGATGTACTCATATTCTTAGAGAACTCTAAAAGAAGCCGGGAGAACCAAAACCGTTTCATGGAAGCTCTATTAACTCGAGTAGCACCTACCACCTCTCAACCAGTCCGTGGGGTTAGTCTAGGTGATTTTCTTCAAACTCACCCTACCACTTTTGCTAAAGCTACTGACCCACTGGACGCGAGTGATTGGTTGGTGGAGATAGAGAAGAAGTTGGATCTGATGGGATGCTCGGATGTGGAGAAAGTGCGGTATCGTCACACCACCGACCGGACCAAGAAAGAACTGGTGGCTTAACTACAACCATAGCCGTGTCGGTGAGCAACCCATCACTTGGCTGAGTTCAAGATACGCTTCATCAAACACATGTGCCTACAGGAAGAATGGAATTGAAGAAACGGGAATTCAGAGCTCTAACTCAAGGCGGGAAAAAGATGGTGGAATATTTGAGTCAGTTCAACGATCTTTCCCGCTACGCTCCAGCTGACGTTGAAAGCATCTAGGCCCCTAAAAATGGTTTTGGTAATTAATGATAATATGTGAATATGGGATTAACAAGTTTACTAAGAATGTGCAAGGTTAATTCCATTTGATGAACATGATGAAGCAAGGATGCATGCTAAAGGAAAATGTGAAGATCAACAAGGCTTAAAGTCAAGGTACAAATAGTCTAGGATCCTTTTCTATTTTACGGCCTAAGGAGAATTGGTTGGTAGACCGGATTATAGGATAAATGCCGTACTATTAAGGGGATCACGACTAGTAGCTTGATAGCTTATTCTTGTGCCATATGGATCAACTTAGGATCATGCATGCATTTAAAATTGGACTTAAATTTAAGTTAGAATGAATTGATGCTTTAATTCGAATCGGATGAACCAAGGCTTAGCAATGGTTGTACCGTTGCGGTTGTTCCGATGATATTTGGCGGTTGCAAAATAACAAATCGAGTGTAATCTCCTTTGAAAACCGCTTTTGAGAATCGGTCGCATCGCACAGATAATCGGATGAACCGCATCCGGTTGTTCGATGATATTACAATGTTGCAAAATAACGAGACGAGTGTAATCTCCTTTGAAAACCTCTTTTGAGAATCGGTACAGCATCGCACGTATAATCGGATGAACCTTAATACGGATGTTCAAATGTATTTGGCGGTTGTAAAATTCCAGAACAGATGCAAAATCTCTGGTTTAGAGACCCTGAAATCGGACGATCCGGGTGTTTGCCTGCGGATGAACCGCAACTAAATCCAACGGCTATATCAGTGCATTTAATGCGTGTAACATATCCGTTCTTGTGCATTGAGCGTAAGCGTTGTACCGATGCTAACACGCGGTTGTTCCGATATGTCTTGAAATTTTCGAACTTCTTCCCAACGGCTAGAATTGTTTGGTGGAGGCTATAAATACCTCCCCAAGCGCACAAGGGATATGTTACACAGTGCATTAAAGATATCTCAACCCTTGTGAGCATTGTGCATTCAATTCTACTCCCAATTTACTCTTGCATTCATTGAGAGGAGATCAAGTGCATTCATCTTTAGTTGATTCATTGGCACTTGAGTAAAGTCAGCGAGGATCGTTGATCTACTCTCTTGGGGTGTTGCCACACTCCTAGACGGCTTAGCGGTGAAGCACGGTGATCTTCTCAAGTGAAGCTTGTGAGAAGACCCGAGCAAGATTGTGAGTGGTTGGTGTTCACCATCTCCTGAGCGGAGGAAGAACAACCCAAGTGATCGAGGAAGGCTTAATCGTGGAGCCGCTTGAGTGATCAAGCTTCCTCAACGTGGACTAGTGAAGACCGCAAGTCTTCGATACCACGGAAAAACATCATTGTGTCTTGTGGTTATTTCTTGTCTTTACAATTCCGCACTTATATTTCTAGCTTGCTTATTGTGATTAAATTGCCTAGCTAGGAGCATAACTTGTTAATTTGTTAAAAACTTTAAAACCTCCTATTCACCCCCTCTAGTCGGTTATCCTTGATCCTACAAGTGGTATCGAGCTTGGTCTCTCCGTTGTTGGACTTAACCGTCTCAGGAGAGCAAGGATGGCTAGTGAGGAATGGCTTTAGGAAGGGCTCCACTCTTTGATGGCACAAATTATGCTTATTGGAAAATTAGAATGTCAATCTTTTAAAGGCCATGAGTCCAAGCATTTGGAAAATCGTAAATGATGGTTACACTATGCCTCTTAATCCACTTGAACCCACGGATCAAGACACGCGTAACTCTCATTTAGATGCCCAAGCTATGAATGCTCTCTTTGGCGCTTTGAACGCGGATGAGTTCAATAGAGTGAGCAATTTGGAAACCGCTCATGCTATTTGGACAACTCTCTCGAAATCCATGAGGGTACATCCACGGTCAAAGAAGCCAAATTGCATAGGCTTCGGATTAAATATGAGACATTCATAATGTTGCCTCATGAAAACATCAATGAGATGTATTCAAGACTCAACAACATTGTGAATGAGCTCAAAGGCCTTGGGACTAACCTTTCCGATGTTGATATTGTGCGCAAGATGCTTAGGGCTCTTCCTGACAAATATGAAACTTTGGTGACGCTCTTCATCAACTCTCCCGAATTGCCAAGGATGACACCAACGGGCCTTTTGGGCAATCTCATCACAAATGAGTTGTTCAAGAAGGACAAAGAAGAGCTCGTGGAGACATCCTCCTCAAAGAAGAAAATTACCGCTTTCAAGGCCAAAGCGGAATCAAGTGATGATGAGGATGAAGGAGAAGATTCCGATGAGGAGTATGCACTCCTTGTAAGAAAAATGAAGAAGTTCATGAAGAGACGCCCAATAGAAGCTACAACTTTGACAAATACAAGAAGGGACAATATTCAAGTGACAAGAAGAGTTATAGCAACATTCGATGCTATAATTGTGATGAAAAGGGACACATCTCATCTCGTTGCCCGCAAAGAAGGATGACAAGGACAAGTCATTCAAGAAGAAAGAATATAATGGCAAGAAGAAGCTTTTCAAGAAGCTTCACAAGGATGGCAAGAATGAAGCTCACATTGGAGAGTGGGATTCAAATGATGAATCAAGCGACTCCGACTCAGATGAGGATGAGTCTTCCAAGAAGAAGGGACTAGTTGGCATTGCTATCAAAGAAACTCCTTCACTATTCTCCACTCCTACATGCCTCATGGCAAAAGGAGATAAGGTAAAATCCATTGATAGTGATGAACCAACTTATGAAGAATTATTGGATATGCTTGATGAATTAAATGAATTTAATGGAAAAGAGAAATCAAAATTTAAAGTCTTGAAGAAAGAATATCTCTCTAAAAGACTCTTTTGAGGAGCTAAAGAAAGCTCATGATTCTCTCATCTTAAAGAATATTGAAAAATCTCATTCACATATTGGAATTACTTGTGATTTAATGAATGAGATGTCTAAAGTAGATATTGCTTTAAATGAAAAATCCATGTCTAGCATTTCTACTTCATGTGATGATTTACTTGCCATGCCATGTTGCTCTAGTGATGATTCAATTGCTAGTTTAGCAAATACTTGTGATCCTTTACTTATTGTTGAGAACCATGAATTAAAAGAACAAGTCAATAAACTAAGCAAAAGTTTGGAAAGATGCTTTAAGGGTAAGGCCACCTTAGACAAGCTTTTGAGTGAGCAAAGGTGCTCATTCAACAAGGAAGGTCTCGGTATGTGCCTAAGAAAGGTAAGAAGCGGCAAATAAACCCACAAGGTATGTGAGGGAAAATGGTAAGTATTGCTATAAGTCTTAGGAAATAGGACATGTACAACAAAATTGTCCTAAAGGTAAAATTGCATCTTTTGGTATATATGATTCATGCTATATGCTTAGAAAGACTAAGGATGGTAAAATACTTGCTCATTTTATTGGCACTTCAATTTTAGGCGCTAAAAGAATGCTATTTGGGTGCCTAAAACCTTGGTCACTAACCTCCAAGGACCCAAACAAATTTGGGTACCTAAAAGAACTTGATTCTTGTTTTGTAGGTGAACTACAAGACCCGTGGAAAACATTGGGTGCTTGATAGTGGTTGCACTCAACACATGACCGGTGATAGAAAAATGTTCACCACATTCGAGAATGGGAAAGGAATGGACAAAATCACATTTGGTGACAATAGCAAAGGAAAGGTAATTGGATTGGGTAAAATTGCTATCTCAAATGACCTTTCCATTTCAAATGTATCTTTAGTAGAATCACTAAACTTTAACTTGTTATCCGTAGCTCAAATATGTGATCTAGGACTAATTTGTTCCTTCTCTAAAGAAGGTGTTACAATTTCAAATGAAATTGATAACTCTTTAATTTTTAAAGGATTTAGATTTGGAAACCTTTATTTGGTAGATTTCACTTCAAATGATTCATGCTTAAAAACTTGTTTGATGGCAAAAACCTCCTTGGGTTGGCTTTGGCATAGAAGGCTAGCTCATGTAGGAATGATTCAACTCAAAAGCTTTTCAAACATGATTTAGTTGTTGGCTTGAAAGATGTGAAGTTTGAGAAAACCGACTTTGTAGTGCATGTCAAGCCGGTAAACAAGTCGCTAATTCTCACCCTTCCAAAAGTATCATGTCAACTTCTAGACCATTGGAACTCTTACATATGGATTTGTTTGGGCCAACAACCTATAAGAGTATCGGGGGAAATAGCTATTGTTTGGTTATTGTGGATGATTACTCTAGATATACATGGGTATTCTTCCTAGATGATAAAAGTGAAACCTCCGAATTTTCAAAACTTTACAAAAGGGCCCAAAATGAATTTGATTTCAAAATAAAGAAAATCAGAGTGATAATGGTTCGAGTTCAAAAATACTAAAGTTGAAGACTTTTGTGATGAACTTGAATAAAGCTGAACTTTCCACAACCTACACCCGGAACAAAATGGAGTTGTAGAAAGGAAAATCGTACATTAATTGAAATGGCTAGGACAATGCTTGATGAATATAATACTTAGATAGTTTTTGGGCGAAGCAATTAACACCGCTTGTCATGCCATAAATCGTCTTTATTTACATCGTCTTTTGAAAAAGACTTCCTATGAGCTTCTTGTAGGAAGAAAACCGAACATCTCCTATTTTCGTGTCTTTGGTTGTAAATGCTATATTTTAAAGAAGGGTGTTGGCTATCAAAATTTGAAAGTAGATGTGATGTTGGTTTCTTGCTAGGTTATTCATCAAATAGTAAAGTTTATCGTGTCTTCAACAAAAACTCCGGTTTAGTTGAAGAAAAACATGATGTTCAATTTGATGAAACTAACGGCTCTCAAGAAGAGCATGAGAATTTGGATGATGTAGGCAATGAAGCTTTGAGAAGGGCAATGGAGCATATGCAAATTGGTGACATAAAGCCCAAGATGATTCATCATCCTCCACACTAGTTGAACCACCAACATCTTCTACAAACCAAGTTCAATTTGACAATAAGGAAGATGATCAACCATCTAACTTACCACCAAGAATCCACAATGCAATTGCTAAGGATCATCCAATAGACCAAATATTGGGTGATGTAAGTAAGGGTGTTCAAACTCGATCTCGTGTTGCTTCTTTTTGTGAATATTACTCTTTTGTCTCTTGTATTGAGCCAAAGCATGTAGAAGAAGCACTTGAAGATCCGGATTGGGTGAATGCTATGCATGAAGAACTCAACAACTTCACCCGAATGAAGTTTGGACATTGGTGGATCGACCCAAGGAACACAACGTCATTGGTACAAAATGGGTCTTTAGGAACAAGCAAGATGAAAATGGTTTGGTTGTTCAAACAAAGCAAGATTGGTAGCTCAAGGGTATTCACAAGTTGAAGGTTTGGATTTTGGTGAAATTTTTGCTCCCGTAGCTAGATTAGAATCAATTCGGATATTACTTGCTTTTGCATCATGCTTTGATATTAAATTATTTCAAATGGATGTTAAAAGTGCTTTCTTAAATGGTAAAATTTCCGAACTTGTATTTGTTGAACAACCTCCCGGTTTTGAAGATCCTAAAATCCAAATAATGTCTATAAACTCTCTAAAGCGCCTATGGCCTTAAACAAGCTCCTAGAGCATGGTATGAACGACTTAGAGATTTTCTAGTCTCAAAAGGATTCAAAATTGGGAAGATTGATTCAACCTTATTTACTAAAGTTATAGATGATGATTTCTTTGTATGTCAAATTTATGTTGATGATATTATTTTGGGTCTACTAATCAAGATTTTTGCAAAGAGTTTGGTGATATGATGTCTAGGGAATTTGAAATATCGATGATTGGAGAATTAAGCTACTTCCTTGGATTCCAAATCAAGCAACTCAAAGATGGGACCTTCGTGAGCCAAACCAAGTATGCAAAAGAATTAATCAAGAAGTTTGGTATGGAGGATGCAAAACCCATCAAGACTCCCATGGCAACAAATGGTCATCTTGACTTAAATGAGGGAGGTAAATCGGTAGATTTAAAGCTTTATAGATCTATGATTGGTAGTTTGCTTTATCTTACCGCATCTAGGCCCGATATCATGTTTAGTGTTTGTATGTGTGCTCGCTTTCAAGCAAATCCAAAAGAATGTCATTTAATGGCTGTTAAAAGAATTCTAAGATATTTAAAGCATTCCTCTAGCATTGGCCTTTGGTTCCCGAAAGGTGCTAAATTTGACTTAATTGGATATTCGGACTCCGATTATGCGGGATGCAAAGTGGATAGAAAAAGCACCTCGGGTAGTTGTCAATTTTAGGAAGATCTTTAGTATCATGGTCATCCAAGAAACAAAATTCGTAGCCCTATCCACCCGGCGAATATGTTTCAGCGGGAAGTTGTTGTGCTCAATTGCTATGGATGAGGCAAACATTGATGGATTATGGAATTAAAGCGATAAAATGCCTCTTTTGTGTGACAATGATAGTCTTTGTGAAAATTGCTAATAATCTGTTCAACACTCAAGAACCAAGCATATAGATATTCGCCACCATTTCTTGAGAGATCATGTGATCAAGGGAGACATTGAAATTAGCCACATAAGAACCGAAGACCAATTAGCGGATATTTTCACCAAGCCATTAGATGAAGGCCGCTTTTGCAAATTGAGGAATGAATTAAATGTCATAGATTATTCAAACATTGTTTAAATTTTTGTTATTACAGTGCTTTTTATTTGGTGTTATTTAAACATTTTGTAAAAGAATTTCTCAAATCTCATATTAAATTCACTATAATTATAAAAACTATGTTTATTTATAATCTTCAGTATATTATATGCATAATGATCCCTAAATGATGTTTTATTGAGTGTAAATCTAAGGATCATTTGCAATTATTCAAAATTCCAAAGAATTCCAGAGCTTTATCAAAATCCCAGGAAAATCGGTACATCCGGAGTTATGCGAACGGTACGTCCGCAGTGCGGATCATCCGGCGTTATAATAGCGGAACGTCCGTTTTCCTTTTGACCTTATCACTCCAGCGGCTCGTCCGTTTTCATTTCTCATCTCAGTCCGCTCGGGTTCCTCTCTCTCCAGTCGAGCGCCTCTCAAAACTCTCTTTCAAATCGAGTGATTCTCTCGGTGGATCTCCAAGTCCTCGCTGATCCTTGCATTTCCAGTGCTCTCCTTCCTCAAATCTCAAGGTAAAACATCTCTTGATTCGAGTTTTACCGCATTTGGAGCACTCGGGGCAGTTTCTAGGGTTTTTGATAATGCGATTGATATCTAGCAATCTAATTGGGCAAAAGTGCTTCACTGGTGTCCTATGACCCTTGCGCATCCAGTTCTAGCACTCACTCTCTTAGATTCCATCAAAAATCTCAGAATTTCTTCAACCCTAGTTTTCGGTCAGGACAATCGGACGTTCCGGTTCTTGAGGGCCGAACGACCGCAGATTCGACGTTCGGCCACATAACGGCGGATGATCCGATTATCTCGATGAACGTAAATTGTCATTTCTTTCAATTCAATTCAATTCAAATCTGTTCCTTGACATCTTATAATCACTCCAATCTCTGTATAGATGCCTAGAATGCGAGGAACATCCAAGAAGTCTCAGGGATCGTCAAGACAAGGGTCTTCGGTCACCTCAACCTCCACCGCAGGAAAAGGAAAGGAAAGAGACCAGCTCCAGAAACTGAATCAGAAAATAGCTCAGGAAGTAAATCATTTGAGGAAACTGAATCCGAAGAAGAAGAAGAAGAAGAGGAAGTTCCTCCAAGGACAGCAGAAGATGATGATTTGATTGATCCTCCGGGGACTCCTACTGACCTACATCTTCTGTCAGCAGATGACTATGCCATCAAGCGCCATGTCAATCAATATCTTCTGAAGAATGACACATTAAATCCAAAATTCCACACAATCTTTCAAGAGCAAGTGTATGAGCAAATATATAGTAGGCACAAGAAATTTGCCGATCATAAATGGATTAATTGGTCAAATATTAATACCTTGGACAAATACAGTGGAGTCTATCAGCTTTTCTACAATGTGGGTCTTCATGATCTTGTGGGCATAAAACAGAATTATGATGACAAGATCATTCGACAGTTTTATGCCACACTGCATATGTCCCATGACTTGAAGACTTTTAGATGGCTGACTGGTGTCAGAAATGTGGAAAGCACCAAAGAGGAATTTGCGAGAGTGTTGAGAATTCATCCACTCTTGGGACAAAATCTTTGAGAGTTCGACCCTACTTGTTCTGCTTGGGCGGGCATTATGACTCTTGACCAAATGCAAGTTAGGGACAATTACTGGATTGAAGCCAGAAGTGAGCATGATTAACAGGATAATTAATCATACTTTCTACCCTAAGAGTGGGAATTTCGATGCGATGCGGGGCATGTTTGGAACATGATAGATCATATTGTGGAGGAGTTAAATTTGATGTAGTGGATGTTATTCTTCAAGGCATAGCCTCCTCCAAGAATGATGAGAGTTAAAAGGATTTATTATGCTCCTTACATCATGGCATTGATTGTTAGAAAGATCGAGTACCGTGGTGGTTTGGGATCTACTCACAAGCCATATAAACCACGAGATGCCATTCCTCCTCAACAAGTCTCGAGGATGCCCTGCCGAGGTGATGCTCCTCCTGCCTGCTTTGCTATGCACGATGCAAGTGCTCTAGCGCAAGTACTTCAAAATCAGCAGTCTATTATCAGCTCTTTGCAGGAAATGAAGGCTGAACAAGTTGCCTTTCAGGATGAGACTCGTCATAGGCTTACTAGGATGGCAGCTATCCAAAATGACTTCTTTGATGAGACTCATAACAGATTATCAGCTTTGTCTGAGGGCCTAAATGACTTAGAACATTTTCTCAAGACCCCTCAGCGTTATGTTCGCCGACCTCCTCAGTCGCCCAAGGGTCCTTCTTCTAGGACAGCTGCACCTACCTCAGCTCCCTCAGCTGCACCTACTGAGTTTCAGGCTCCAGCTCCTCCAGCTCCTACCACCCTCTCAGTATCTCAGGATCCCGCGCCCTCTGTGTCAGCTTCTCCGGATCTGCACGATTTCGGCTCACTTTCTTTGCTTCTCCTGCTCCTGCTCCAGCTCAGGACCCAGTTTCTTCCTCTCAGGACCCCCCTGTTTGATGCTTTTTGGTACTTTGATGCCAAAGGGGGAGAAATTGTGAAGATGTGAAGACTTAGTTTTAAGGGGAGCTATGGGCTTATGTGATTTATATATGTGTTTTGTAAAACTGGTTGATTGTTGATCTATTTTGTGCCTGTAATAGTTGGTAACTTTTGTTGAACTTGTGGAATGTGATTATGTCTTATTATCTTTTTATGCAATGCAATCTGAATTATTTGACATATCTTATCTTGTATTGCTTCCTCAAGTTCATAAATGCAAAAGAAACTCCGCCAAAAACTTTCAATTCTTTACATATGCCTGCAAATTATTTACTATCCATATGCATTTGTTTAGGGGGAGTCTTCTTTTAATTGGATTTGACAAGAAAAATAATTCTCAAAATTTACTTATGCTCATTGCAAAGATTATTTTACCTGTCAAAAGACTTCAAAAGAATATACACTCTTAGTATATTCAAAACAACTTTTCTCACATATTAAGTGTGTTGTCATCAATTACCAAAAAGGGGGAGATTGAAAGCATCTAGGCCCTAAAAATGGTTTTGGTAATTAATGATAATATGTGAATATGGGATTAACAAGTTTACTAAGAATGTGCAAGGTTAATTCCATTTGATGAACATGATGAAGCAAGGATGCATGCTAAAGGAAAATGTGAAGATCAACAAGGCTTAAAGTCAAGGTACAAATAGTCTAGGATCCTTTTCTATTTTAGGTCTAAGGAGAATTGGTTGGTAGACCGGATTATAGGATAAATGCCGTACTATTAAGGGGATCACGACTAGTAGCTTGATAGCTTATTCTTGTGCCATATGGATCAACTTAGGATCATGCATGCATTTAAAATTGGACTTAAATTTAAGTTAGAATGAATTGATGCTTTAATTCGAATCGGATGAACAGAAGGCTTAGCAATGGTTGTACAAAAGCGGCGTTGTTCCGATGATATTTCGCGGTTGCAAAATAACGAAGACGAGTGTAATCTCCTTTGAAAACCGCTTTTGAGAATCGGTTGCATCTGCAGCGTATAATCGGATGAACCGCATCCGGTTGTTCCGATGATATTACAATGATTGCAAAATAACGATCGAGTGTAATCTCCTTTGAAAACCTCTTTTGAGAATCGGTCATACGCACGTATAATCGGATGAACCGCAATACGGATGTTCGAAATGTATTTGGCGGTTGTAAAATTCGAAACAGATGCAAAATCTACGGTTTAGAGACCACAAATCGGACGATCCGGTGTTTGCTGCGGATGAACCGCAACTAAATCCAACGGCTATATCGGTGCATTTAATCGTGTAACATAGCCGTTATTGTGAGCGTAGCGCGGTTGTACCGATGCTAACACGCCGGTTGTTCCGATATGTCTTGAAATTTCGAACTTCTTCCCAACGGCTAGAATTGTTTGGTGGAGGCTATAAATACCTCCCCAAGCGCACAAGGGATATGTTACAGTGCATTAAAGATATCTCAACCCTTGTGAGCATTGTGCATTCAATTCTACTCCCAATTTACTCTTGCATTCATTGAGAGGAGATCAAGTGCATTCATCTTTAGTTGATTCATTGGCACTTGAGTAAAGTCAGCGAGGATCGTTGATCTACTCTCTTGGGGTGTTGCCACACTCCTAGACGGCTTAGCGGTGAAGCACGGTGATCTTCTCAAGTGAAGCTTGTGAGAAGACCCGAGCAAGATTGTGAGTGGTTGGTGTTCACCATCTCCTGAGCTGAGGAAGAACAACCCAAGTGATCGAGGAAGGCTTAATTCGTGGAGCCGGCTTGAGTGATCAAGCTTCCTCAACGTGGACTAGTGAAGACCGCAAGTCTTGATACCACGGAAAAACATCATTGTGTCTTGTGGTTATTTCTTGTCTTTACAATTCCGCACTTATATTTCTAGCTTGCTTATTGTGATTAAATTGCCTAGCTAGGAGCATAACTTGTTAATTTGTTAAAACTTTAAAACCTCCTATTCACCCCCCTCTAGTCGGTTATCCTTGATCCTACAGACGTCGACACCGAGGAGAAGAAAATAGAGAAATTCCTGGATGGAATGCATCCATATCTGAAAATGCTCCTATCCATCCACAAAATCACTGAATTCCAAGACCTAGTCAACAGAGCCATAATTCTGGAGAATGAATACTCCAACCTCACCGAAGAGCGAAGGAAGAAGGCCAAAACCGATCACCATTTTTCATCTGCTCCTAGACGTCATTCCTTTGTGTCTCAGCAACCGCCACCAAGATATGGACCACCTCAAAGAACGACCTTCAACCCACCTTTTCGCACCCAAAGAACCCAACAAAGAACCAAGACTTCTAGCAATTAAATGTGGGAAGTGTAGAGGAAACCACCTGACAAAGGATTGTGTGAAGAATACAGGTGCATGCTTCAATTGTGGACAGTTTGGACATCGTAAAATTGATTGTCCAAATCCCCGGAGGACATTTGGAACCCCACCACAACTAGCATTTAGGCCAAGACCACCTGCTCTAGCACCACCACAACTCACCTATATGAAGCAGACTGCAGACAACCAACTCATCATGAAGGAAGCTGGAAAAGGAGAACCGGCACACCTATCACCCATGACCGCAAAACAGGTTGGAGAAGCATCAGGTGTAATAACGGGTACGTTATTACTTCCACTCTCCCCGGGTTTTACTCTTTTAAACGCCGGAAGAACCCACTCCTTTGTATCTTCTGTATTGCTAGCGTAGAGCTTTATAAATTCTGAATTTTTGGAAAAATCCCTGGGAGTGAACCCACTGATTGGAATAGTCATCTGCTCTCCAAATAAGTATAGATGTCGTATTCCAGCAAGCTTCCACCAAAAAGTCAGTCAAGACCCAACCCTAATACCGCAATATTTGAACCTAGAGGGAACCATTTGAGGTGACCCTCACCTTTCTACACACAAATCTCAACCCTTCTCTACAAGACGTTCAACTTTCAAAGGACCCTCGTGAAGACTCTGGCTACAGAAACCCGTCAGTTAAGGAACCCGAAGTTTTGTCCAAGAAGAAATGCAGTAAAAAGATCACCCCGTCAGCGAAGCTTCGTGGAAGAGGAAGAAGCGCTACGCGAGCCTAGCCCACACCCCTCCGCAGTGATTGCAATTTCGGGGACGAAATTTTCCAAGGGGGGAAGGATGTGACGACCCGCACCATTTACATATTTCTTAACATAAAACAATTCCATTTCATTGCATCAAAAAGATTTTACAACATTTGTTTTACAAGCATTTACAATATTTTTTGCAGCAAATAATTAAAACCCTAGCCGTCTTCTCTTCTTGTCCTCGTAGTAGTGATTTCTTAAATCGCTGGTTCTTTGGCGCTGCCGTAGAGCCACCTCGCAATCCATTTTTCCTCGCTCGCAAGAAAACCAGCAATTAGTTAGTAATCGTAATTGAAAGTATTTCTGTGAGCAGTAGTGTATAGAAGTTAAAGCGTAGAAAGTGACCGTCAGATTTCCCGAAGTGCAGTAGAGTATCCGGAGTACCCTGAGTAGTCGGTCCCTTGGCAATCAAGATCCCTGACCAACCGAGTCGATCGGCCCCCTTGATCGCCAAGATATCCGGACCACCCAAGATCCTTCGACATCCGTCATACTTCAGGTCTCATCATCAAGCACTATTAGAACCCAACACCCACTATTTGCATTTGCGAAGCCACAAATGCAAACCCTCGGTCACATACCCGGTAACCACACCTCACCTAAGCTTCAGGGTGCGGCAACCAATTCCAAAGACCAAAGTGCAAGACCCCTCTGGTGAACCCAAACAGGCGACCACAAATTCTTTCCCCCAAAGAAACACCAAAGAAACGGATACATCTCGGCCAATAAACAAAGAAGACAAAGAAGCACCAAAGAATACAGACAGCAATACATTCCCTCCCCAAAGCCAACCCAAGACAATGCATTCCCAAAGAATTTAGCCGCGAAGAATGCATCCCCCAAGCCAAAGACAAATGCATCTCCTGGCAAAGAAGCAAATGCATTCCCCAGCAAATACATTTCCCCCTTCAGTGAAGAATGCATTCCCTTCCGAAGCCAACAAAGAATACATTCTCCCAAATGACAAATGCATCTCCCCAAGACCCGGCCAAATAAGTGCATCCCCAATGACGAGAGTACGACCCGGTGCATCTCCCCTGAAAGGCAGCAGGAGCAATGCACCCCTCAAACCGACCCGATATTCACACCCAAAGAACACAAAGAATACATTCCCCCTGAAGCCATTGCCCAGATACACAAAGCAAGCAAAGCATCACCAAGCCAGCAACACAACCACAAGCCAAGCCAACACAAGTCATCCATTCCATTCCATTCCACAGCCAGCAGAGGCAAGAACCGAAGGAGGTTGGTGAGCCCAAGAAGACGGCAGCTAGCCCGAGGCGAGAGGAGCCCCAGGCGAAGAAGAACCGATCAACCCAAAGATCAAGCAACGAGGCAACCAGAGCCGGGAGAAGAGAAGGAGAGCACCGGTAAGCCAAGATCGCCATCCCTTCTCCCCAACCTAGATCCATCACAAAGGTAACCCCAGCGCAAATCAATCCATTGATCATCATCCATTCACATCATCGGGTTCCAAATAGCATCAACATAGATTGCAATCCTTTCCATCTCAGAGCAGTAGGTTAGGAGGGAGTAGAGTACCTAGGGTTTCGATGAGATCGGTAGGGCCATACACAGGAGCCATGGCGGGAGGCCGAGCCGAGGCCGGGCAGGGCGGGGGAGGGAGGAGGAGAGAGAGAGAGAGAGCACGCGAGGTTGGGCCGCGTAGGGCGGGTCGGGCCGGAGCCGCCTAGGCACCGGAGGTGGTGTTGTGCCAGGCGGCCGCACCGAGTAGATCGGAGAGGAGGAGACGCTGAGCCGGCTGTGGAGCCGGAGGCGGCCGAGAAGCGAGAGGCAGCAGCAGCAACAGCCTTGGCGCGCCGCGCACAGAGGAGGAGGCGGAGCCGAAGGCGAGGAAGATGGCGCCCGGAGCCGGAGGCGATGGCGTGTGAGGATCCCGAGAGAGAGGCGGAAGCGTGAAGGCGAGAGAGGGAGAGTCGGCGGTGAGGCGAGAGAGTGAGAGGGGAGTAGGGTTAGAGAGAGGAGGCGGTGGAAGGAATCGCGCAGAGGAGGAGTTAGGTTAGAAGCGAGGCAGCGTCGGCCTAGGGAATGAGGGAGAGAGAGAGAGAGAGAGGGGTTAAGGAGTAGATTAGGCGGTGTAGTAGTTTAGGGATTAGATTAGGGAAGGATTAGATTAGGGGAGGATTAGCAGAGTAGATGAGTTAGGGTAGGGTTAGATTTAGGGTTAGGGTTAGGATTAGAGAGGTGTTTAGTTGGTTTTGTTAGGATTAGTCGAGTAGATTAGCCGGTTAGTTAATCGGTTAATTTGAGATTAGGGTTAGAATTAGTTGTGTGGTTTTTGAGTCTAGAACGCGAGATCGGCAGTGTTGGCAATAGATTGAGTTTAACCCTAGGACGATTTTTAGCGGGAGAGTGCTAACTGGTCGGTTCCAAAAGTTTTATTAAATTAAAATATTGGCTAACATAGGAGTTGTCTTAGCATTCTATCGTCTATTATTACTCAAACTCAACTAAGTATTTATTTATATATTATTCGTGCTACCGCTTTGCTACAGAGGACAAACCAGTGCCGACAGGAGAAGCTGATAAGAGATTCGTCATCGTCGACCTTTCCAAAAATTCTAAAGGCAAGCGATCCTCTTGAACATCAATATAGCTAATTTAAATGTAAACCGTATATTGCTCTATCATATATGTACTGCATCAAAACTATTTCTCAAAATCAAATTGGATTGAGATGATGAGAAAGATAAGAAAGATGAGAATGAGAATGAGATTGAGAATTACTATGTGGGTAAAGGGAGCCTTGGTAGAGAAAAGAGATGAAATGATGATGATGATGATGATGATGAGATGGGACCCTTTACCTCTGACTATAATATAAGGACTAACAAAACTCTTACTCGGTCGGATGTCAGTAAAATCGGTGCCAACCATTTCCCGTTTTTACGGGCGAAAATGCTACTGTTTACGTAATTACGTTCTCCATTAACGGAATCTTTGGACACGGAGGATAGCCGGTCCAAGGTGGAGTGTTGGGCTCGGAGGATAGCCGCCCCAACCAACATTGTTGGAACTCGGTGGAGGACCAGGTGCGCTCGGGACAAGACGGAAAACAATGGGTGGAGACTTAATCACGTAACACGAAAACGTCTCAGATTCGAACTTGAAGTCGCATCAAAGGAAATGCGATGGACCTAGCTCATAAAGAGTTCAGGATAGCTATGGGTAAAGTGGCGCAAGCCTGCGCAGTGCTATACAAATCATGAATTCATGCCAGTCTCTTGGATTGGAGTCTACGGGAACCGCTAGGGGTCTTTCTTCTTTCCGAGTGACTAGTAGTATTTTCAGAACTAAAATTGCCACTTAATGTTTTAATGATTTATTTTCAGAATGAGATGATTTTAGAATTTGTGATAAAGACCAGAGATCAGTCATGCAGTGCACCTTTTGCTATTAATGCTTGCTGAGTACTTTTTGTACTCAACCTTGTTAGTATTCTCCTTTGTTAGATCCTAGTCCAGCCGGGAGCCATCCCGAGTGGGACGAAGGACTTGCAGGTACCGATGCAGCAGCAGGAGAAGAAGGCACCAGCGGCGAGGACCTGCGCGAGATGGAAGCCATCTTTGACTCGTGGGACGAGTAGGAGGCGTAGTTCAGAGCAGAACTCAGAGAGAAGCTCCCTTTGTATCTATGTAATAGCTTTAGTAAGAACCCTAGTCCGATGTGGCTACTACATGTAATAAAGATGTACAGTTTCTATTTTATTGTTTCACTGCGCAACTCGATAAAATGGCTTGCTATTCGTCGGGCGGTGTTCTCACAGGCGAGCGAATAGTAATCCGTATGCCTAAGTGTGATTACCCCTGGGGTAATGACACGGGGCGTCACAATGTGATGTTTGCTTAGGTGCATGGTTTACATGGTTTTACCTATTCTCAAAACTTTGGTCTCTTACGAATACAGACATGCATTTAAAAACGCAGGAATGGGAAAACCATTTAATTGAACTGCCATGGTTTGTTGAATCCCATATGAAACAAAACAACAATGATCGCTCAAAAGGGGTGTTTGGATATCTGACAAGAAAAATACAGGAATTTTAAAATTAGATGTTAAGAGAGAGTGGAGAGAGAAAGAGGGAGAATGCATTGGAATCCCCAAAGAAAAAAAAATAAGGCCTCGTTTGGAAATTTGATTCCTGTGAAATTCATGCAAAAATCCTATGAAATTACCACGTTCCAAACATTCCCTACCATGATATTTGAGCTGGTGTTTATTTCCATACGGAATTAGGGTATAGAAATGCATTCCCTAGGAATTTGCCAAGCAAGCTATTCCTATGTTCCAAACAACCCTTGTAAGAAAAAACAATACGAGTAGAATCCTCCAAAATTCCTATTAAAAAAAACCTACTATCCAAAGAGGCCCTCACTGTGATACTGTGTTATAACTAGAAATGATGTTTGCCAGCTACACGATGAGTATATTTGCCCTGCAACTGTCGAAGAAGAAGAGGGGTTTCAGAAATGAGAAGATAACCCAGGTGGCAATTCTCTTTATGAAATATGAATAGATCTGCATGCAACTCTGTTTTCTCCTTCCTCCATGAACACTCAATCAGCATGTTTAACTGTTTCAACCAGAGGAGACGGACGGCAATCAAGGCCTACTAAAGATTCCAATACCAAATTAAGGTGATCAGATCACTTGGTGATTCGATGTCTGGTCTGGGAGTGAGCAGATCACTAATAAAGGCTCTGAATTTGTTAGCTAGTAACCAATACTGGCCTGAAGTTACTGTCAAGCTGCCTTCCTTCTGCATAAGCCATAAGCTCTTGGCTCTTGCTCTGGCTGCCTGCCACCTTGCATGCAGTACAGTACCCGATGACTCCGACCCATCAGGATTCAGAAAAATCACAAGGATGCACAGCACGAAAGAAAAAAAGAGCCTGCAAAAAGGGGGGAAAACCAACAACAACAGCCAAGAACATTTCCTTTCCTTTCTTCCTTTGATCACGACCTGTACATGCAGCAATCACGCATCTTATGATGTGTGTGCCCTTTTTAAAGATAGAAAAATCATCGGAAACTTGCAGGTTATACAAGCGAGTAAATTGCCTGTGTTTATTCGTTCTCCTCCCTTGACCGATTAAATTGCGCAACAAAGTAATGCGAAAATACTTTCCGGTCGGAACCAGATCCTCTACATTACTACAGAAGAGAGCTGTGACCACGACAAAACGAGTGAGCGCCCGATTTCACTGCAGAACTGGAATTTTTCGGTAGCACAAATACTATAACGCTAGACCTAAGCCGTTAAATTCTAATCTAACGGTTGGGGTGATTCAAATTCAGATGACAGCTCATCCTCTGCATTTAGTCCTTAGAGGATCTCATAATTCAATTTGCTAGCGGTTCTTTTCCGATCCGTGTGAAGTGTGAACTTCTTAATTCTTAACTCCGGTAGAGCCTTCTCTTTTCAAGCTTTCCCTATCAACTCCAAACTTCAAACCCTAATTATTAGGGAGCCACCAAGAGATTTAGCCCATGAAAGCGAACTTTTTTTTGTTACATATCTCATCCTAGCTAGATATTAATTTCATA
Source organism: Hsuehochloa calcarea (assembly GCA_036346395.1). Taxonomy (NCBI): domain Eukaryota; kingdom Viridiplantae; phylum Streptophyta; class Magnoliopsida; order Poales; family Poaceae; genus Hsuehochloa; species Hsuehochloa calcarea. The sequence continues at coordinate 84,305,695 of CM070594.1, read as the reverse complement.
GTAAGAGGCTCCTCCGTAGCGACCAGAACATGGACACGAATTTAGTAGAGCTTAGGGCAGCATTTATAGCCTATTTTTGCATGAAAATTGCATGGATTTTAGATTAATTAGATTAACTTTGATATTTGCATAGTTTCTTCTTGAAAGTGTATAAGGCCAAAAGGAGGGAGGCTATCGTGTTTGCCAAGCATGATTATATAATGCTTAACATGTGTATGGAATGCATAACATATCTCAAAATTATAGTCTCTCAAGCCCTATTTGGAAGGAATTTCACATGAATTTTTATAGAAAAACATATTAACTCCTAGAAAAACTCAACGTTTAACATACGCTGAAACACATAGCCCAGGTAACAATAATAAAGCTGGCAATAATTGTATACCCTGACTCCATGAGTAGAGAGTATAGTGAGACAGAGGAGAAATAGTGTGTGTAAATATTGCAATATTCTTCTTGATAAATACAAAGTAAGCATAAATAAAAGAAAAAATATATATAAGTGTACGTGATACATAATGGTATATCTTCAAATATGATCACTTTTAAATGATATATTTTAAGAAAAAAAAACTCTTCAGTGACATATTTCAAAACAGTGTCTTTGCTGTAACATATGTCTAATTTTTCCAAAAAAGATAAAATGGAGTCAGAAGTCCAAGTCCAAAGTGCCAAACCGTCGTAACAAAAGAAAGACTCACTGCAGTCCGATCTCCCATTTCCCTCCTCTCTCGACTTCCCGCTTCCTCCCTTCTCCTCGCGACCGCTGCCGCCCGCCGGTGACCGCGCCCGCGCCACATGACTCGCCGCCATGGGATGCCTCCTCGGTAAGCTCGCCTCCGCGCCCGGCTCCTCCGTCTTCTTTCCCGCGACCGCCGGACGAGGAGGGGGCGAGGTGCAGCTCAACGCGCCGCAGCAGGAGCACATCGCGGCCGTGAAGAAGGACGCGTGCGGGTGGCCGCTCTGGCTTTCCTCCGCCGCCGGGGACGCGCTCCGGGGCTGGGCGCCCCGTTGCGCCGACGCCTTCCACAAGCTTGAGAAGGTGAGGAGGATTCTGATTTCTGCTGCCGCGCGTCCGTCCTTGTTTGGTAGTACCGAAAAAGTTTGGCCTTTTCTTGGAAAGTGGAGGAGCTAGTTGCTGGGGAAATATATATTTTTTTTACTTTCTTTCGTTATTTCTGTGCGTTTTTATTTGTTCTTTCGTGGTCGTCGTGTGTGTGATCGTAGTTACAGAAGGAGGTGAATAATTTGAGAACTTGCAGTTTGAGTTCTTGCTTGTAGTTTTTTTTAATCCAATTTTTTCCGAGTTGCAAAGAACAAGGGTGGAAGGACAAAAAAAAATTGTTGCCTTTTCATAGTTGAACACATAAACAAACTCCAAATTCCAAGAGTCGAGCCGCGTTAAACTAAACAGAGATGAACAAATCCCCAGCTTTATTTCTTGAGATTAAGAAATCCGCAACCTCGCTTTTGTTCATGAATCATGATGGTTTATACTGTCCGCATCACAAGAATTCGTAATTCGTAAGGACAAATAGAAAAGTCAACTTGCGGTTTTCGTATTTGATACTTTTTATCGTTATCCTGACCGTTTCAACAAACCGAGTTGAGAAGAGTTTCATTTTTATTTTGTTTTGATTCGGAAAACCAAGTCAAATGTTCGGTGAAAATTAAGGAAATCATACGAATTTTCTTATCTACATCATCCAGAATTAATCGAGCAAAAACATTTATAAAAGTTGCATCTTTTTGTGCAGATTGGGTCGGGGACATACAGCAATGTGTACAAGGCGATCGACGTGGAGAGCGGCCGCGTGGTCGCGCTGAAGAAGGTGCGCGTGGATGGCGTCGGCGAGGCCGAGAGCGCGCGGTTCATGGCGCGGGAGATCGCCCTGCTCCGCCACCTCGGCGACCACCCCAACATCGTCCGCCTCGACGGCCTCGTCACCTCCCGCCTCGCCACCGCGCCGTCACTCTACCTCGTCTTTGAGTACATGGACCACGACCTCACCGGCCTCATCGCCGCCGCAGCTGCCTCCGGCGCCCGCTTCTCCTTACCCCAGGTACGGCCATTGGGCTTGCTAGTATATACTGTTCCCTTAATCCATGAAGTGCACCTTCATCATCGATATGTTCCTCAAAATTAGTAGTAGTATTTAAAGCTGAATCCAGTTTGTTAACTCAGTTTGCGGATTGGATACTTATAATGTGCGCAATAGGATTTGTATTTACAGTTAACATAAATGCTACTTTTTGTAAGTTTAGATAGGCTATGAAACTTTAATTAAGGACGTTCTGATGAGGTGAATTGCATCCAAGATTAACACGCATGACAGAACTAAACATCTCGGTTGCATTCCAAGGGGTGAGAATTGTCGTAGTAAAAGAAGGCTAGACAGTATACTCGGAGGGATTAGAGAGTCCTCAAGAGAAGGGACCAGTTGTCAGGAGATGTATATGTATTAATTGCTCCAAAAAAACTGGATCTGCTCTTTTACATGGGGAAAAGTGGCTATTTATAGCCTCCTAAATCAGGGTACTTACATTACTATCCTAGCTCAAAAGAAGCGCTATACGCGTAGGGGCTGCAGGGACTCCCCCCCCCTCTATGTGTAGGCTCCGGTCCATGGTGGATCTCCATGGGCCTGGTCCATCGGCGCCCGAAGTGCTTCACCTCCGGGTTTCTCCTGGAGCGTCCCGAAGGAGTGCCTGGGTGTGCCGAGTATTCGACTCCTCCGAGGTAGCCCCAAAGGACTTGTTGCTTCGAGCCTCGCGGGACCCCGGGGACCCTTCGGGGGGCTCCAGGTCTTCCCCGATGTGTCCCCGGAGGACCCATTGCTTCGAGCCTCGTGGGCCTTGGAGACTAGGGATGGCAATTGTGCCCGATTACCCGTGTGCCCGCTGGTGAATACCCTAATGGAGGCAGGTATTGGCGTCTTTCTTTGCCCACGGGCATGAAAACAGGCACAATTCCTTGCCCATCGAGTAAACAGCATGGGCATGGGTAAGCTCCACCCGTACCCGCTTCGCCCGATTACCCGTAATCTACCCACATGTGTAAGAAATTATGTCAATTTGTATTTGTATTTTATTTGTTGAACTTAATTAGTTGTCTTGTCGAACATGATATGTGAATTGTGATAAACTTTATTAGTTGTTGAATGTGTGATGCACCATTGATGTGTGAATTATGATGAACTTGATGTATGCATTGCTTGCGGGTAACGAGCATGTCCGCGGGCGATGGGTACCCACAGGCGGCGATGCACTATTCATGGCGGGCGACCGGTATGGGCGAGGTTTTTCGCCCGTCGTCCTTCGCGGGTATGCCCGTGGGGGGAATTCGGGGTCGCGGGTATGGGTATGGACGAGCACTATCCGTACCCGCCGCGCCCGATTGCCATCCCTATCGGAGACCCTAGGGGGGACTCCGGGTCTTCCCCGAGGTGGCCCCGGAGGACCCATTGTTTTGGGCCTCGTGGGACCTCAAGACCTTCGGGAGGCTCAGTCCTCCCGGAGCACCGGCGGGACCCAGTGCCCTCGAGGAGGAGGGCTTGCTCGTTGGTCTGCAGAGGTTTGTCCATTGTCTTCGTCAGTCGTTGGGGTCGGTGGAGCTGCCCTTATGATAAGAATTTTCAAGATCGTTTTATTTCGTTTCGTTTTGGTCTCTAGAAGTGGCCAGAGTATACGAGAAGTGCAGCTGCTTTTGCCTAGTTACCTAAGATGCTTGCATTCTGATTGATGATGTGCTGAGTTGAACTATTCTTTTAGTCTCCTGACAGTCAGAGATTAGGGAAGTTGTCAAAAAATTCGCATCACTCTGTTTGATTCTTGTCGTAGCAAAAACGAGCTATACAGTAAGAGAAGAGGGGACTCTGGGCAAGCCTAGAAGAGCTCCGGGGATCCTCAGGAGAGGGGACTAGTCAGTGACAAGAACGAGATGATTATTATCACTATGGGGAAGTGTTGATTTTTTTCCTTCCTCTACAGGAGGGGGGTGACCCCCTATTTATAGTTCTTTGTGAGGGTCTTGTACATTACCTTTCTAACCCTATAACAACCTTTGTGTGCGTAGGGTCGCGGGGACATCCCCTACGCCTAGGCCTTGGTCCATGGTGGGCGCCCGGGCTGGTCCATTCTGTTGGTGCCTCCGGTCCAGGATCGGTAGTAGAGGATTCGGGTTCACCCCGGAGGTGGCCCGGAGGTCCTGCTGCTCCGGGCCTTTCGGGGCTCGGGGGCCCTTCGGGTCCACCCGGAGGTGGTCCGGAGGTCCCGCCGCTCCAGCCTCGTGGGGCTCCGGGAGCTCTTCGGGGAGGCTTCGGGTCCACCCCGGAGGTGGCCCGGAGGTCCTGCTGCTCCGGGCCTCGCAGGGCTCCGTGGGCCCCTCGGTGAGGTTTCGGGTCCACCCCGGAGGTGGCCCGGAGGTTCTGCTGCTCTGCCCCCCACCCCGGGTTCTGACGGTCGCTTCGCCTGGGCGTTGTGGCCGGTGGGGCCACCCCTACGACAATTACTTGGGACAGTTAGCTAACTCAGCTCTGGTATGCTCGTGAATTGACCTACAGTGGAATGATAATATCTAAGTATAATAGAACATGGAGTGCTACTATGTTGTCAAGACAAAATTGCACATATCTTGAAGCACTTGTAATTACCATTAGTAATGGTCAGCACGGGTCATCCTAAATTTTCATTTGCTCTAGTACATGGCATTATTCTTTTTAGAGGAGCACAGAAGCATTTTCCAAATTGAAGATCGAATGAATGGCATAAAAAATCCGAAACAGTAGTAGGGTTTGCAGCAATTTAGACTGAAGTTTAGAAGTAACTTACTTAGTAGGATATGGAAATTTCGAAGTATGTTTAGTCAAAACTGATATTTGAAATACCTGATGCAACAAAAAAATTCTTCTGTTCTAGAAGACGAATCATTGACTGATTATTCATAAGGAATTACGCCTGTGGCTTTTTTGTGAAGAAGCAAACAAATCCTTCAGACAGAAAAACCACTATGATGTGGACCTGGAAGTCTATTAGACTAGTGAGGTAGAGTATTTACTAGTTTTGAACTTTTAACACATGTTCCAGCCAAGTGACAGAGACAGGCATAGCATGTTTTTGTTCATACATTTCTTACAAGAAATCCCTTCAATGAACTACAGATATTTCAACTGTCAACGTTGGCTGCAATTAATTCACTTGCATTTAAAAATGTCAAAGTGTGACATGTCTTTCTTTTCTGAAAAGGACGGGCCCAACCAGGACAACTTTTTCCAGCAAAACAGTGAAGGACACATGTGTGACCATGGTTAATTATGCGTTTTTTCATCAAGTCTAATTCGTTGTCTGCAGGTGAAGTGCTACATGAAACAGCTACTATCCGGGATTGAACACTGTCATAACAAGGGTGTTCTGCACCGCGACATCAAGAGTTCGAACCTACTTGTCAGCAACGATGGGATTCTTAAGATAGCTGACTTTGGACTCGCCGCATCTTTTGATCCTGATACCACGCGGCCCATGACCAGCCAAGTGATCACACTTTGGTATCGTCCACCTGAACTCTTGTTAGGTGCTACTCACTATGGTGTTGGTGTTGATCTTTGGAGCGTGGGTTGCATATTGGCAGAACTGCTTCTCGGCGAGCCTATATTCCCTGCAAGAACAGAGGTACTGGTCCTTACGAAATATCGTCTTTCCATAAATATTGCAGACAATTGCACGATTTGAGACTAATCAGTGGTTATTCAGGTAGAGCAATTGCACAAGATTTTCAAGCTATGTGGCACTCCATCTGAGGATTACTGGGAGAAAATGAAGTTCCCTCAGCCTACATTCAAGCCATATGAACGGTGTATAGCCGAAAAATTTAAGGATGTGGCACCATCTACCCTATTACTTCTCTCGACTCTCCTATCTATTGACCCAGACATGAGAGGCACCGCAACCGATGCTCTGAACAGTGAGGTTAACACTATCCATCACCCTCAAGGCATCTATTTTGAACATTTAGAAGTCAGTCTCAGTCAGGAAACACTGCCACATGCAACAAATACAAAAAGTAAAGACTGAGCAGATAGTATGCAAGTGGATAATTTACAATTGATCATGATAGAATGAATTAAATTGAGTCAGCATCGATGTAATGACTAGATATATAATATCGGATAAGAAGCCAAGAAGTGGTTTTTTGTTCATCTGTACTTACCATTTACTGTGAATTCAGTTCTTCGGGACAGAACCATATGCCTGCGAACCATCAAGCCTTCCCCGGTATCCACCATGTAAAGAAATAGATGTTAAGTTGAAGTACGAGAAGCACAAAAGGTCCTGCTCAACTCTCTGAAACTTATTTCGGCTATTTTCTTGTGTCGACAAAAGCTTCAACATCTGTTATATCTTGCAGGAAGTTGAGAGATAATGGGTCGGTAGAACGTCAGACGACGACCAGAAAGCCCACGTCACAAAATCCTGGGCGCAGAGTATTTACTCCAGATGTCAATAATAAGCCGCACGCGAACCCTAATGTATGTTTCATTCTCCCTTTTCCTCTGCTAGAATTTTGTCTCAACCACATCATACGGAAATGACCACAACCCCAACAAAATTTACATCAATAGTTATGCTTCTTGTGTCCTTCACTATCTGATGCTTTATCAAAAGATATACTCTACCATGTCTAAATGTTTTCAGTTGAATTGTGTAATTTATTTCCTTTAATGGAAATGGGGTGTAAGCCTTTTATTATAATAAAAAAACATGTCTAAATGCGAATTGTGTTCATTGTATCTTCAGATCCCAAGATTGGTGACCAGCACGAGCGCAGTCAAACTCGAGAGATTTCCTCCGCCCCATCTGGATGCATCAATCGGTTTTAGTCTAGATTCTTCGGCTGATGGAACCACCGAAGAATTCTTGTCATCATCGGTTGTGGAGCTAAAGAAAATGCCGAGCCTAATATTCGGTCACATGAAATCTTACCTGAACAGCCCAAAGAAGGGGATGCACAAGCCGAAGCCAAGCCTCAAGATGGCGCCTTCCACCGTTCTCATCGGCGCATTCCGGCCGTACTCGCTTGGCCATCCAATGGAGGTGAGAAGAAAGAGCAGGGAACAGTTTAGAGCCAAAGGAAAATACGCAATAGGTGCAGTCAAATGACAAGCTAATCATGTTACTTTTCCCCCTTTTCTAATCTTTTTCTTTTCTTATATCCCAGTAGCTATTCATTTTTAATCCACAATTGATAGGTAATACTTGTATAGTTCGAGGGTATAATAAAGGAGAGTTGTGGATAATGAATTTATGTAAACAGGAGAGTTCACAAAAAAAAAATCATCAGTAAGATAGTCAGATCAAAGAACATCGTCAGGCCATTTTTTTAGCGAGGAATAGTCAGGCAATTTTATAGCTTAAAGCTCTGGTTTTTCACCATTTACTCAAAACAGGGAGGAAGAAGAGAAATGGGCACTGAAAATAATAGGACATTATCTTAATCTTCAACAAACGTTTGTTCTCAACCCTCTAGAATTCAGAAACGCGGAGAAAAAAATATCAGAGCAGAAAGTTTGGATGAACACCTTCCAAATTAGTAAGCTTATCCTTTTTTTTAACACTAATCATTATGCTTCTCTAGTTAACAAAAGGAGCATTGCAGTACTGATGCTCCTTACATCATCCACGAAATCAATTTCCTCAAATGCAGAGTTAGCTGACAAACAACAACCAAGATTAAATACAGCAAATGATGCAAAGCATCATAGAAGGTGACTGAATCAGCCACATTTTACAAGCTGAGATGTAAAATGTAAAGATCCCATACAGCACTCTCCAGTCAGGGATGAGATATTGCAGCAGCAGCCGGAGGTGCTGAAGCAGCACAGGGATGATGAGATTTCCCAGAAGCAGCAGGAGCCGAGTGACGACGGAACAAGCTGCACACCGCAGCGGCAACAATTGCCAGGCCTCTGAACTTTAGCCACCTGTTTACCTCTTTCGATTTGGACAACTGCATATTCGTACATCAACAAGAGTTAAAACTTAGAAACAGTACAGGAGACGCCATAGGTTGCATTGTTGCAATGCTCAATTTGCTGAGGTAACATGAGGAGCTCGTGCATGAACCTACATCGCTGGTGTTGTGTGCAAGATCATTCTTCTTGGTCGCCTGAGGCGTCTCTGCGAGGAACAGGATGATTCAAGTGTAAGTGCAATGCACCTCAAGAAAGAAACTAATCTGATGGAGAAGAAGCAACATAGGAAGGAGAAGAACAATTACCCGTGATTCTGACGGATCCGTTGCTGTCACCGCCGTTCGCGTCGGCGGCGGCCACCAGCGCGTCCACGGCGGCCGACTTATGGCAGTAGAACCGGAAGCTGGGTGATCCGGGCATCGCCAGCGCCGCCGCCGGCTCCTCCCCCTCCTTCGGTTCCGGCGCCACCTTACATCCCCGCCTCCTCCCGGCCGCCGCCACCGACACGGACACCGACTCCTGCTGCCCGTTCTGATGCCGCGCCACCAGAAGCCCCGCGGTTGACGCCTCGCTGTGCCCCAGCGCCCGGCCCCGCCTCCGCCGCTCAGCCCTGTCGGTCGACGCCGCGCACCCCATCGCAGGCGAAGCTTGGGGAGAGCGAGAGGAGGACGAAGAGCTGGAGCATGGGATGCCTCCTCGTCTGCGGCATTTCTCTCGGCCTTAGTAAGGAGGCGCGCCAGGCGGTTGCACCGTTGCGGCCGGCGAGCGGCGGCGAGGGTTTCGCGGAGCCGAGGCCAAATTTGGCGGGGTGGGTGATGACAGTTGGGTCCCGCCTTGCAGAAGCCCACTATGGATGGGCTTTGCTGGGCAGATGGCCTTCGATGCATTGCAGTTATGGGCCTAAAGAATACCCAGCCCATAGACCCAGACGGGAAGAGCCCCCAACGGAGATGGGCCTTTACTGGTAGGTAAACACTCTTTATCTCACATATTTTAGCGCATGTTTATTTTTTTTGTTTATGCACTTGACAAGTAGTTTTTCTAATACAAAATTTAAGGTGCATCTGGTTAGCTCCAGAGTATTTACATAGTAATCCCTCTCTCAGGAATGTAAGACTCTCTCGATGTCGTCTGATATCCAACTTTTAACTATTCCTTCTCATATGATTAACATTACTTTTCATATGATTAAATTAAGTTGGTAAAAATATTATATTACAAAAATATTTATCGTAACAAATCTATGATACTATTATCTCATGATAAATCTAAATAGTTCTCCCCCATATTATTAGTCAAAATAAGAAAATTTTGACAGTACATCGTACATTTATGAATTTATGAACGGAGGGTGAATTTCGATGTTGGTCGAACCTATCACTTTCAATAGCAGTAGGCCTCGTTCCTCACAAGTCATAGAAAAGGTTTGGTAGAGAGCTACTAACAGTAAATGAAAAAGGTGTCAGATCTCGAAATCAAGCAAAACACTTGGAGGTGCGTTTTTTTTTTCATCGGGCATACTCCCTCCATTCGTATTTACTCAGCAACGCAAAAGCAAATAGCTCTAAATGTATAATATCAGTAAAATATTTTTGGTTACAAATCTAACAATACCACCTTTATGTTACATAATTAGATATTTTTTTAAAAAAAATAGCATTGATCAAAACTTGACGAGTCCAAATCAAAACTGACAAGCCAACACGAACTGAGGTAGCAGTTACATGTGGCTGCCTGCTGCAGTAACCAGACAAGTGCACAACACCCTTCAATTCCGGACCTCCCAATATTCAGATTCCACTTGCTGCATGGAACACCACTCCTTTATTCTCATTCTAGATGCCATCCAATAATTTCAGAATCCTGAAGCTAGGCAACACAACTGGCAGGCTTAACAGAGTCCATTCGTTGCTAAACAGATGCAGCTTGTTCTCGCAAGCAACTTGTGTGCCCCTTAACACTGCACACTCTGGATGTTGAGTGCGGTTGCTGATGATCCATGGGCAGCCGGTGCTTCCAATGCCTAAAGCTACTCAGATGCTTGCAGGCAACTGACACACCCCTCGTCCACCTTGCACAGTTGTGTGCAGAAGAGCGAGTTATTAGAAATGGCCTTGTTGCTTTCATGTGTCTCCATGTTGGTTTTAAAGGCATTCACCAACAAACCCTCCATCCATTCCCATTGGGCAATGCTAGAGACCAGAGAGAGAGAGAGAGAGAGAGAGAGAGTTCTTTGATGTTTGGTTTGTTTCTTGACTTGTTTTGGATTCCCTTGGAGAGAAGCTAACTTATTAACTACCCTCTCCCTACTCTTTACAACTGTTATGAATATTATGTGTATTAAAAAGTCTCAATGGACGACATATATAGAGTATACAAAAGATGCATGTCATATACTGAGATAAGTCAATACAAAAGACGGATAAAAATACAAAATAATTCATATCTCTAATATATTTCTAATACTCCTTCTCAAATGCAAGGCGTATGCTTGGAAAGGGTTGACACAAAAATATGAAAAATCCAAAACCCGAGTATTAATAATGTCGTCGTAGCATGCAGCTCTTGAAAAATATATCGATAAAATATATCCTTCCATACAGGGTCGTGCGACAGCCCATAAAACACAAGGTGCGATAGCAAAGTCGATCATGACAACATGACGAAGAAGATGATGAAACAGACAAATAGATAAATCTATCAAATCAAGCCGAATATGAATAGATAGAAGCATGACGGCGCAAATTGTAGCCCAAGACGGCGGCGTAGTGCACAAAAAAACGCATAGAATGTACAATGCAAAAGAACCATGTTATGAATATTGTATATATATTGAAGAGCCCCAATGGACGACATACATAGGGTCTACAAATGGTGCTCATCATATACAGATAAGGCAATACAAAAGACAGATTAGGATGTACTAATCAATGAATTAATTGAGAGGGTGTTTCTTGCAGGCAGCTGCCTAGCTATTCCAAAGGAAGTCTCTTCTTCCACTCCACTAATTCTTTTTTCGTTTGTTTGTTCCTCCTCCACTTGCTCCATGCCCATAGACACCTCCAATCCGTGGGCTCCAACACATGCCAATGCCTCTGCACTTAAAAGCGCCCACTCATATGCAGAATCCTGACAGAGTCAGCAAGCAACAACAAATTAGAGTTCGGTTCGGTTTGGAGCGGCTTGCATTGAGCCTGCGAGTTGCACACAGGCTCATCGGCTGTGAATTATCACTCAACTTGGACCTTCTTTTCTCAACGCATTCCTCTGTGGCTGAACATTGACTCGTAATTAACACGTACATGGCCCCAGCATCAGATGTGTGTTCATCCATAGCGATAGCTTCTATCTTCCGAATAGTACTATCTAGCATGCTAATCATTGAGTGCTAATAATGTAACTAACTATTTGCACGTCTTGAATCATAAACAAACCATGTAGAGAGAGGGAGGGAGAGCCGGCAAGTACATCAGCTTTAGTCGCTTGTTTTACTTTTTGGCTATTTTGATACTGTTTTTATGATTCCAATAGTAAATATGACGCTTTGTCCGTCAAAATTACAAAAATAGTATCAAATCTGTGCCGCAGGGGCACGGTCATCTCCTCCGCGCGTCATGTGCCCCGAGTCCGTGCCCAGGTGCACCGAGTCAATGGGCCCGCGGTCAGTGGGGGAGAGGGAGGAACAGAGGAGGAAACACAAAGGAGGGGCGTCGGCGGCTCTAGCGCACGGCACCGGCGGCGAACGGCGGTGTGGGAGTCGCCGGCGACGGGCAAAATGGAACAGTGGCGTCTCGGGGGTCCTCCAGGTGGTGGTGGCGTGGGTGGAGCGGCACGGTGGCGGCAACAACTCAGGTGCACAGGCGCACAACGGCAATGGTGGCGTTCGCCAGGAATTGGCGCGAGCATGGGCTCAGCGCCGACAAGGGGGTCATGTCAGGTGACTTAGGGAGGTTAGAGAGGAACTGAGGTGGCGGGGCGCTGGCGCTAGCGGGGCTGAAGATGGTGGCGGCGCTCCACGGCGGCGTAGTGACCGAACAGAGAGGCGGCAAGGGTGGAGGACACATGGGGGCACGAGATGACACGCATAACTCGGTTTAGGGCTCATCATCGAGGGAGATTGGGCGCGGCGCGCGGTGAGCGCTGCGTGGCGGAGTGCGGAGGCGGCGTGGCGAGCGAAGCGGGGAGTCATTGCGCCAGGCACGGGCGTGGCTCGTCCGTCTTGTTTGGGCACGAACAGTGCTGTTTTTACAACTTTTCCGAACTGAGGGCTAGATTTGCTGTTGAGACTGTAAACAGTGTCAAATTAGCCAAAAACTCACTAAGAAAAACCCAACCAGGCAGGGTGTCGTGGTTGGTGGAAGGAACAGGCAGTGTATGTCCACCCCACGAGTTTGTTTTCCCTCATTTAGCCTCCTTTTGAAACGAAATGGCAAAACTACCTCATGTGCGAATGAAATGACAAAAATAACATCCCTACAGTTCAAAACCACCGCGGACGGCAACGTGCTGCAGAAAGCCACCTGCCGCGCTATCTGCCATGATGCCTGTCTTGTCGCCGTAGGTCTTGAAGTGCTTTGGGAGCACTGCAAGAGACACATGTCACCTGTATATCCAACTGCGGTACCATTTTTGTGAATTTCACTATGAGACTAGATTTGCTATTTCATCGCCAAAACAGCAAAAACTCTCCACCCCACTAGACCTGTTCATGGACAGCCTAGCCCGATTTTTTTCAAGCTCAACCGTTGATTTTTGGCCCCCAAGGCCCGGCTCGGAGCCCGATAATGGGAATAAAATGATTAAAAAAGCTATTTTTATACTCAAATTAAATTTAATATTAATTTTATTTTAAAAAAATTAAAAAATATTATTTTATGGGGAAAACAATTTTCGTGCCAGGCCGAGCTTGGGTCTGCCCATTGAAGGCTGAGCCTTTTCTGGGCCCGGTCCAACCTTCCTTGCTTGAACAAGTCTACACCCGACTGTCTGTCCTTGCTGACACTTAAAAACTATTCCTTGTGGTGCATTGCATGAGCCATGATGACTTGCAAGGAGAAACCAAGTGTGCAGTCCATGACTCTTGGACTTTCTGGGTAGCTAAAATTTTGAACATTGTTGGCCTCCTAGCACACAAGAATTCCAAATCTAACCCCCTACCCCTGAAATTCTATTTCTAGCCCCCTCCTCCCGCCTGCTGCGCCCGGACACCGTAGTACCCCGCCTCCTGCGCCCCCATACCGCAGCAGCAAGCTGCTGCGCCCCCACACAGCAGCAGATCAGGCACTATAGCAATTCTATGTTTTTCTCAAAAAATCCATTTAAGTATATTTTTTAGAGGAATTTCTAAATATAACAAATTAGTTCAAATAATTATATTTCTTTTGTAGAGCCTCCCGGCATAGCGTACTTACTTTTCATAAACAATTATAATTCCACTGTGTAAGGAGCCTAGAAATTTATTTTCATAAAGTTTGAACATCATTTTCTATATTAGAAAATTCGTACAAACAATATATTTTAATGGTTTTTTGAGACAAAAACAGAACGGATAAAATTTCAAAAAAATTACGCAAGCAAGTACATTGTGTCGAGAGGTTCCACAAAAAATTATTATTTTTTTGAGCTAATTTGCTATATTTAGAAATTTCTCCAAAAAAAAATACTTAAATCGATTTTTGAGATAAACCTGGAATTACTACAGTACCCGACCTCCTCCTGCTGTGTGGCGGTGCAGTAGCAAGCTACTGCGGCACGGGGGCGCAGGAGGCGGGGTGCTTTGGTGCTCGAGTGCAGTAGGCGGGAGGAGGGGGCTAGAAATAGAATTTCGTGAGTAGAGATGTTCGATTTAGAATTTTTGTGCACTAAGGGTCAACAGTATCCAAACGTCGGGTAGCCGTGCGTTTGGAATGGATAGCTAGGCTGGCTAGCTGATGAAGAAAGGGACTGAGTTATGGTTGACACTTTGATGGATAGACGGACGGATGGACGGATGGATTTGTTCTTGGAAATGGGAGCAAGCAACCAAGCCACAGCTGCACACTAGGACTTGGAGTACTAGTCTAGCACTAGCGTACTCTTCTCTCCTCTCACCTCCTCTCCTCTTCGAGAGAGAGAGAGAGAGAGAGAGAGACCATGGCAATTGCAACTGGGAGTGTCGTGTGCGAGCTCCCAAAATCTTACGGTGGGAGCCTGGGAGGTGATGGTGATGATCTAAAAACGCCGACGTACGATACGATGGCAAGCAACCTCCTCCCTTTCGGTCGGCGCCGCGCGCGTCCTCGGGCAACGTGTCATCGTATGCACGTAAACATCGCCACTGGGGCCGCAATCGGAGCCGGGGCGAAACGTATTATATTATATATATTGTTTTGAAATCGGAACGATATTATGTTGAATTTGAATTTGAATATAGAACGTGTTTTGGTCATAAATACGAAACGAATACGCACATAGAGAACGCGATAAGTGGTTTTAGCAGACTAGAAGCACGCATGGCAGAAAACACATGTCATCTGTCTAAATGCGTCCCCCGTCTAATCTGACCGTGATGTTTAAATTTGATATTTCGTTTAAAAAGAGTCCAAATACGCGGAAACTCGTTGCAGCCACCTCGCGGCCTCTGGAAAAGCTCTCGGGCCGTCATGAATTAATGGCAACCTCCTGCTACTGTTTCCCCATTGAATACGGCTTGGACTCCTCTGTTTCCACGGCATTGACCAATCGCCATGCTCAGTTACTATCATCCATCTGAGAACAAAAAACGAAGGAAGGAGAAAGAGCTTTTGGTGCAGGATTTGGCTGCGGTTCAGGTCAAAATGCGAGATACTTTTAACATTTTTGACCAAAATTTTCTTCCACAAATATTTATCACTCTGTTGTTCCTTAGATAAAGTTTTCCAAACTGTCCCTATTAAACATACATTATTTCTCCTACTTTACTCCCTCGTTTTGCATGCTTGTTGTGATATTATTGGAGGGAATATGGCGTTGTATGTGTATAAGTCCATGGTTGAAATTCCAACAGTTTCTGGAGAGAGAGAGAGAGAGAGAGAGAGTTCATGGCTCAGATCAACTGGAAGCAACAGTGTGCTCATACATGAACTGCGTGGTTGGGTTCCGTGACCCGGATTGCCTAGCTTCCCTGTCACTCTTTGCTTCTACCAAAGATAACCTCTGACTGATCCTTCTAGCTGTTGAAAATAGTGATCACACATGTCAATTTTCAGATGCCGTTCTGTTTTGGGCAGCCAGCCTCTCTTAACCCTTCCTCTCACCTTTTTCACAATAACTGATCATACATGCGTCATGACCTGCGTCAATTTGCAGGAATTGATCTATCACTATATCTATATGTGGGTCTGCTTGGCCTAGCTTCGTATAGAACACTAACAGAATCACTTGTGAATTACAGAAGTATCAAACTGCAGTTATCAGTCAAAGACAGTGACCGTGTGAATCAGTTACAGTGTGCGCGAAAAAGAATTCCCCAAATCTTTGATCTTATGCTAACAAGTATTCGGTTTGATATGATTCAAAGCCAAGCCCCAAGTGAGTGAGATGCTTGGCAGTGCAGGGGGACCAGACCGGAGAAGCCACCCACCCACCCAGAGTGCAAATGTGCAATTGCCTGAAATCATTCATATTCCTATTCGTCTTGCCAATGACAGGTTCCTTGTTCCTCTTATCGAAGGTCCCCTCAAGAAGAAAGGCATCTCTCTCACACACCACGTTGTCTCACTCATGCTGGCTGGAGTAGAGTATATCAATCAGTATCATCGCGCGCGCACACACACCTTATCATCTCTCCCTGAAGGGCATTGGCCTTTAAAGATTTTTTTTTGAAATAATATTATTTTAAAATAGATTTAAAGAGCAAACAGTTGATTTTTTTTTAATATAAAATTAGGTTATTGTGCTAATAGTGACAGTAGCCTAAAATAGTACAGAAAAGTCCCTATCGTTAGCTAAAATGACGACATGGCCATATCGCCACTTCAATTGGCGACAGGACCCTGTCGATAGGGGTGGATATTGAGCCAAGTAATCGTCTTACCGAGCTTTTCACGAAATTGACAAAGTTTGATTAAATATCATTTTATTTATAGTTTGAAAGTATTTTTAAAATCGAGCTAACGAGTCGAGCCAGAGTGAAATCAAATTTCATTCGAAATTAACCTACTTCAATGTTTAACCAAATAATGAGTCTAATTGAAGCAATTTTAAACCGATAAAATGAGCCCCACTAACAAGCTTTTTTCCACCACTACATGTTGTCATTTCAACTGGCGACAGAGCTCCCCGGTTAAAATTTAGAAATATTAAAATTTAGAAAAAAAAATCATCAATTCAAATGGCGACATGGATCCCGCAAGTCTCTAAATTTTTTAATATTAATTTTTTTTTTAAAAATAGTCATTTCGAATGGCGACACAGATCCGGCAAGTCCCTAAATTTTTTAACATTGGAATTTAAAAAAAATCATCATTTCAAATAGCGATAGGGATCCCGCAAGTCACTATCGTCATTCCAAATGGAGGCGCAATCTACCCTATAAAAGACCCTAAAATTATGGTATAACTCACTTTTATTCAGATAAAAAAGAAAGAGGGGAGGGAAGGGAAAGGAGCAGAGAGTAGGAGAGAAGCTAGCGAAGTGCTATCCGTCTGATCGTCCACCTTTCAAGTAATTTTCTTAACGAATGGATTGCATAGTTTTAGATGTACGGTTACGTAGTGTAGTATGTTGTATGTAATCCTTTTCAATTGATAGTTTAATTTCAGATATGTAGTTAATCGTGAAAATCTTGTTTACAGTGCAGTACATCAAATATGACAGACGCCACTAATTTCAAAATTTACTACAGCCAGAGGACTATTCTTGAGTGTCCCAAAGGGATTTATTTCCGTTATTTCCAATCGGCAACCGCGACTGTAATAAGACGAGAGGAGCGTACAAGGGGCGCTGTGATGCGGTGGTTGTTTCACACATTCGATTTGGATCATATTGTGTATGATCTGAGATTTGCCTTGCCAACCGAGCATCACAGGGCATATATTGAGAGTTAGTGCAATTCAAGGGAACAATGTCGAGCCAGTCATATGTACACAGGGCGAGGGAGGAACGGTATGATTTGGTTTTTCTGGTCCAAGCATATGCCAAGCTCACTCCTGCATCGGCGGCTAAACAAGAAGGGGGTGGTGATACCGAAGAACAAGTAGGGGACTCCAGTCACAGCACGACGCACACAATGGCCGAAGGTCCAGGAGTTGCTGATGTTGTCGATGAAGATTGTATTGAAGGAGCTCCTTCAGTCAAGCAATAGTGGACTTTATTGACGAGGGTGAGGAGCTAAAAACTCTAGTCCAAAGGATGGATCTCGAAGACCAGGACTACATAGCATTGTCAGAAGATGAAGGATCCGATGATGAGAATGTTGTGGAACAACAGACGGTTCTATCAGAGTAGAACACATACCAGTTCGATAACCTCGTCGTTAACGAAGGCTCTCGTGTACCGTAGGAGTACGACTAGAGCGAAGTTAAGCAAGGAGCTATGTACAAATGCAAGGAGATGGTCAAATTCTTGGGATTGTCTGTGCGACGTACATTCACAGTCGTCAAGTCTAACCCAAGATGCTACGACGTAAAGTACGACATAAAGGGATGCTCTTGGCGAGTGCACGCATTTCTGCCTAAGTGGGATAACTACTGAAAATACTCTATAGTGGTCCCTCACAAATGTATCATCGCTGAGTTAGTGCAGTTTCACAAAAACTTGTCATCAGGCTTCATTGTGAATATCATGTACGACGAGATCGTGGATAATGTAGATTTTAGGCTATGATCCATCATTCGGGCTATTAAGACAAGGTTTCAGTACATAATCAGCTATGCCAAGGCGTGGAGGGCAAAACAGAAGGCATTGGAATCAAGGTTGGTACGTTCGAGGAATCCTATCACAACCTGCCCAGCCAACTCTGGGTCATACAGAACAGGAATCCCGATACTCATGTCGCCATTGAAGATTCCAAGCATCCTAAGTGGGGCAATAAGAGGGTACTGAAGCGAGCATTCTTAGCGTGGATGATACATTCATGACTAGAAAGTACAAGGACCATATATTGACTACAATAGCGACGGACGGGAACAATCAAGTTTTTCCTGTGTCATTCGCATTCGTTGAAAACGAGAACACAGACAGCTAGTTATGGTTCTTGAGGAATTTGAGGATTTACATTGTACAGGGTCATCCTAGCGTATGCGTCATACATGATCGACATACGGGCCTACTGAGTGCAATAACTCAGCTACAACAAGGATAAAACGAACCACTTCTATGGGTGGATCTGTAGAGCAAGTGGTGCATGAGACACTTGGGTACAACCTTTACAGGCAGTTCTGCAACAAGGACTTAGTGAATCTGTTCAGCGGCTGTGCAACCAGAACCAGCAGAGAAAGTTTGACGAGCTCTGGAATATTCTGGATGAGCGAACTCGGACGCACTGAAGGGAGGCAACGAAAAAGACCTCTACAAGCACTGACCAGGCCCCGAAACATTGCCACAACTACCCACAGATGATCCTAGTGTGACGAGGAAGACGGGGGTGCAGGTGAAATACTTCTTGGACTGGATTGAGCACGAGCCTAAGGAGAAGTGGTCGCTGCTACATGACAGAGGTGATTCTCGATATGGTGTCATGGCAACCAATCTAGCCGAGGTTTACAATTGGGTCATGCGCGACACCAGGTGCCTCCATTCGGTTAGGTATTGTGGGGGCAATTTTCCGCGGTACCATAAAATACTTGTTGACAGAAGCAAAAATGTGTCGCTCGTCATGTCAAATGATAGAGTACTGTATTCCGCCATGATCACCAAGTACATGGAGGACAAGAATAAGAAGGGTGAGATACACCAGACATTCAAGATGGGCGCAAAGGAGCTTTGCTTCGAGATACTGTGCAGGGATAAAGGACACCTCAAGAGGATCATCCACGAGTACACGCTACGCCGCGCTAGTTGCGTATGCTCTACAACAAACCTCGTCTCCTGCATAGGCCTTGCTCACATGTCATGGTCGCATGTTCGACGATGGCGCAGCATCTCCGCGAGTACCTCTCTGATTATTCCGACAAGTAGGAATTGATGCAAACCTGGAGTGCAGAGCTGTATGGTTATGACGTGATTGGCTATTTCGCTGGCCATCCGACCTGGGAGCAACTTATCTGGGCCGCGGACATCGATAGGCTGAAGGGGAAGGTTGGCTGGCGGCAGGTACGGTGTATTAGGAACGACATGGACGAAGCAGAAGCCAGGCGTCGTACGAAAAAGTGCTCAATTTACAGGAAGTCTTGGCACACCTTCAAGAAATGACATACGAGAAATCTACAGGATAAAGGAGACATCAACAGTCTGGAGGGACCTCATCCGACCGCCCCACTCGAGGTGGTCGACATAGTGGATGTTGAGGTCGCGGCCATGTGAAAGGTTTATCTTGTTGAAATATGTTGTGTTTGTTGAAATATGTTGTGCTCAATGCTTTGTAATATCATTTTGATTTGTCGAAAACTAGGTTGTGATGTTGTGCTAAATATTTTGTAATATCAGTGTGATTTGTCGATAAAAAATATGAGGACGTTACGCTGAATGTTCTGTAATATCATTGTGATTTGTTCACAAAATATGTGGTCAGGAATATAATGTGAAAAAACAGGCAGAGATCCCTGTTACCAGTTGGAGTAGCGATAGGGCCATATCTCTATTTGCATTGTTCTATACTACTGTCGCTATTTGGAACGAAGTTTATCATTTCAAATGATGACAATAGCATATATTTTTTAAATTTTTTTTAACTATATATATATATATATATTAAAAATATTATTTCAAAAAAATAGGCCTTTCTACTCTGCTTATATATATATATTAAAAATATTATTTCAAAAAAATAGGCCTTTCTACTCTGCTTTCTCTGCGTCTCTTTACTCTGTCTCTTTAAAAATAAAATCTCTCTTGCTTTGGTTTGTTGTATATGTGCTCATTCTTGCTGTTCCTTGCACTGAAGCTATGTACATGCATGTGCCGTGTCCTGGCATCAGTTCCTTGTGAAGCTTAACTTTCTTTGCTTTCTTTATTAGTAGTAGCGATTGGTGAAAGGAGAGAAAGGGAAATCAGCACATCAAGCAAACGAGAATGGGATCGAATTTGTTCTACTCCAATTTCTGCTTGGAAACTCTAGGAGTAAACAAATGTACATGATGTGAAGGATAAAGGATATCTTCCTTCGATAAATAAACACACTGGATTCGCCAGTGAGCTCAAATTCAGATAGAGATGTGATTTCTTAAAGCTCAGTTTTGTTTCTCTCTCTTGCTAGGTACGTACTACTGAGAAATGAGGATTCTACCACCCCACATTAGCAGAGCAAAGATGGGCATTCATTAGAACATGGCACCATAATTAACGGCCTAGTTAACACTATTATTCCTCTCATCGTGGCGAGTTAGAAGCCACACTGCAGCTGCTGCTGCTCTCTTCTCGCTCTTCCCCGTCGCTGCCGTTGTTGCAAGCCTCGGTTACGCAAGACGAGGCAGAGGACGGCGATGACGGCGTGTCGGCGTCGCCCCTCCGCTGCACCGTGCCTCGAATGTACGGCAAATGGGCGCCGCCACCGTGGTGAGCCGGCGTGGTCTTCTTGAACATGCGACAGACCACCCAGTCCTTGGCCTCGGCAGCATGGCAGCTCATCTGAATCACACAATTCACCAAGAAATTAAGGGCGAACAATTAAAATACATGTTAATCACACCACACGTGTATTAATTAGCACAAGCGCTGGGATTAATTGTTGCACGTACACGGGGCAGCGAGTTCTTGGCGGCGCCGGCGCAGGCGTCGAGGCCGGCGGGGAGGAGGCGGTACTCGTGCATGGCCCAGTCGGTGCGCGTGCCGCCGCGGTGGCAGAAGACGAGCGTCCGCTTGGAGCCCACGGGCCGCTTGCACCGCGGCGCGACGACCAGCTTCTCCTTCCCGGACACCCTCCACACGCCGGTGCCGCCCGCCCTTCTTACGCCGCCGCCCTTGCGCCAGCACCTCGTCGCCGGCAGGTGGAAGAAGTACCTCTCACCGTCGGCGTCGCCTGCGTGCCCCAGCAACCGCGCGTACGTCAATGCAATTAATGCACCATCATCTCAATGCAGTTTTGTGCGTGCGTCAGCACATGTATCAGTCAGTGTACCTGGCAGGTCCCACGGGTGGAGGCGGGCCAGGTCGACGACGGGGATGATGTCGGCGGGGAGGGGGCAGGATAGAGCCTTGCGGCGGAGGTAGTGCAGCAGCAGCTCCTCGTCGGTGGGCCGGAAGCGGAAGCCGATGGGAAGGCCGGCCGGCCCCGGTCGCCCCTCCATCGGCAGCTGCACCATGGAAGGTCGAGCTCGAACACACACACAATCCAACCAACCAAGCAAACAAGCAAGATACGAGAGTATGACGGCGTTGGTGATTGGATTGGATTGGATTGGATTGGATTCTTGGTTGCTCGCTTACATGTCAGATTAACTGGTGCTGGTGCTACTCATCCATCGAGAGGCTGGCAGAGGCAGGTGTGCGTGGATGGAGTTGTTGGTCTCGTGCAGGAGCGGAAAAGGGGGCGGTTGCTTGTTTTATAGGGCAGTGGCGTGGCGTGGCGTGGCGTGAACCAGACTCAACTCACATATCTCTCTCTCACTGCAACTAAGCTCTTATCTTTGGAGTCTTTCAAGCCCTCCCTGCAGCAAAGCATGCAAGGAACAGAGAGTGACCCGTGGGTAGAGCCGGGGCATTCGCCCGGCCCCGGCCCTATCGTGCTTTTAACCATGTCGTACATACCAATTTGACCCGATTACCCCGTCGTGCCATGCCGTGTCGGTCCATCTCGCCTCCGATCAGATCCAAACATGACTCAAAGCTCGTTGTGTTGGGGTCGTGTCGCGCCAGCTCAAGCTTAGCTCTAAGTAACTATAGACGGCGGAGGCGGCGATGATGACCGTTATATTTATTCCTCTCATGCCCGTCTAATTAAAAATCTAGTTAAAATTGAATTAATCATGTAAAAACATAGGCACATAAATATTTCGGGGAAAAATAAATTTTTCTTGATATTTTACAGATACAATGTTATTGGCTCGTTAAAAACCTTATGCCCCAAATTAGGGATCCCCGAGTAAGGAAAAGAGTACAGTAACAACATGTGTACATACTAATTACTCATCAATGTTGAGATCATTCATGCGTTCGAGGTCAGCGTACGCCTACGCGATCTCAAGATCCTCCAATCGATGTTGTTGCTGCTCTTTAGCCAATTCCCAATCCTTGGCGCATGTGATTGCCTCCAAAATCCTAGGCGTGAGTGATGATCTTCTTTCTTCAATTATTCCCTCTATTATGCTGAACATTGCTTCTGAACAGACAGTGGACACTGACACCAGCAGAACATCCTGTGCGAAATGTGGTAGCACAAGAAATATTCGTTTGCTGTTCTTCTACCACTCGAGCAAATCTATCTTTTTGCCGGAAAAATCAGGATCGATATTTGCAAAATCGTGCTCCAGGTAGTGGTTTAGCTCTGAGACAAAATTTCATAAGGGGACTGCCTGAGACTGAGAGGACGAAGAACTGGACTTGCCCTTTAGCTTCTCCCACAAGTGGGATGTCAAGCTTTTCTTTCCTTGTTGCGTCTGCTGTGAGGTCTCTGATCTCGCGCTGCTGCCGAATTTATCATGATACATGCGAAAAACACGAAAAAGTTCATTTTTGACACATGCGAAAGCTTCCGAGTAATCAAGACCGAGGCATTCACCTATTCCCTTCATACTGATCTGCAAACCTAGCAACTTTTTTGTAGAATCAAAAATAATAGCAAAGCAATACATGTGTGAAATAGAAATGAAATATTTAATAAATTTTTCATCCCATGTGTGATTCATTAATTACCTTAAACCCTATGACTCTCTTGTTTAGTTTGTAATTGTCGTCTAAATAATGGGCTACAACACTAAGATAGACACTTCTCTGGTGTGATGATATCCAAATATCTGAAGTTATAGCAAAAGAGAACTGAACTTGTAGAAATAGTTCTTTTAGCTCTGTTAGTTCCTTATGATACATCCGTAAAATATCAGATGTAGTGGTTCTCCTACTAACATGTTGGTACTGTGGGCAAAAGCCGCGTTGGACCATTCTTTCGAACGCACGACTTTCACCCATCCTAATCGGTTGATCTTCCGTAATAATATATCTAGCAATTTCCTCACGGGCAGTAAACGGGTTGTATACCCAAGTACTTATAGAGTCATCGACCTCGAAGTTTAGCTGCGTTTGTACTCCTCCCCCTCGGCTCTGTGCCTCGATCTTGCGCAAGCATGCTTTATAGTACAGGTTCAAGTGCCCTGTCCCTGCAGCTGTATGAGCAATTAATTTAGCTTAGCAATAATTACAGGTTGCGATATCTACCGTTTGGCCATATTTGATTTCCTGGCTCCAGGTTATGTGCTTTCAGCAATTTGCCCTTCGTCTAGACCCGCCAATGTTGCCGCCCGTGGACGCGGGAGAGAACTCTGGAGTCCCCATTGGCTCCGGACCGCCATGGTACTCCTCGTAGCCCTTCGTACCATCCATATGACGGTCATCCATGCCATAGCCTCCCATGCTTGGTGAGAACTGGCGAGCATCAACAGGGGTTAGAGCCGGAAGAGGACTAGGGGAGCGGCGGGGAGAGCTTACACTAAGTCGCCCTGCTGCCCTATTCATGCTACGACTCTTCGGTAGCATATCGCTTAGGAGCTCCTTGGTGCTCCGACTCTTTGGTAGCATAATGGATGGATGGTTGGTGAATAAATGAAGAGAGTAGATGGATGTTGAAGAGATGGAGAGATTTGATAGATGTTGAAGAAATGAGGTGAGCTGAGAGTGGGTGAATAAATGAGCACAACGCTTCGTTTTATAGGCATGGTCGCGCGGAGCGTCAGAGAGAAGAAACACCCATTGTCACTCTGTCTCTCGCGGCTTGCCCGTTGCTTCTCCGTGCTTTCCCATTGTCTCTCGCGATTGAAAAAAGACATGACTATTTTGACCCGAACATTGCAAAAGTTGCTAATCACCCGTACACCGGTCACTCGCCGTCACCCTCTATCTTTTTCCCCCAGATTCCCTCTGTCTGTCTCTCTCAATTTGAAAGAAAGCCAAAGCCTCGGTCCTCACCACCACCCAGATTCCCTCTATTCCTTATTTCTTTCCTAATCTCCTCTCTCTCTCTATTTTTCTCGATCGGCTCGGTTGTCGCTTGTCGCCTTAGTTCCCCTAAATCCCCATCTCCACCTCCTAGGCTCCACCACCCACCCCGTCTCTCGAGCACCTCCCCCTCTGGCCCTCCCCCATCGCCCCCATCTCCCGAGCGCCTCCCCCTCCGGCCCACCCCCAACGTCTCCCCCTCCGGCCCTCCCCATCCCCCATGGCCCCATCTCCTCCTTCTATTCCTCCTCCTCCCGAGCTTCTTGGCGCCACCGTGAGCGGCGAGGCGAGGAGGCGAGGTGGCGTGGCGGGGTGGAGGGGAGGAGAAGGCGGCGTGTCTTCGTCTGCCGACAAGGGATCTGCACTGAGCCGAACCCGAGCGCCAGCCAAGAAGAGGACGCCGGCCCGATCCTCATCGAGCGCAACGACTTCTACTCCGACGATCGCAACCCGCACACGGTGGCTGCGCATCCTCCTCGTAGCAAGCCCACCACCCATTTTAATTGAGTAGGTGCCGTTAATACACCATTACTACACATTGTTGTACATAATTTTACAAAGAAAAATAGAGTATGTTCGTTGGAGGCGTTTGATTGTGTTCTTGATTCCATCCTTTTTCTTCCTATACTTCTTTGTCATCATCTGTATGTATTTTGAGAGCCATGAATGGAGTGGAATGAAATGATGCCATGCTGGGTGTGGGAGACGTGCCCACCGTGCCGTGCCGCCTGGCGGGCAAGCTTTTCAGACCCAGCCCAGCCCACCATTCGTGTCGTGCCAGCTCGGCCTGCTACGTGTCGGGCCATGTCGTGCTTAGGCCGTGCCCGGTTGGCCCAGAAAAGCATGGCCTGACTCCCAGCTCTCCCCGTGGGTGTGGTAATGTGGTAAGTACTCCCTCCAGTAAATAATGTGCAGTGTTTGCTGAGCTTCTTAAGCTTAAGCAGAGAGAGTGTGACAAGAGGGGAGCTTACGATTTGCCTAGCAACAAGGCATCTAGATTTGTGTTCTCTTTCTTTCTTGGCTTTTCTCGCTCATTTTCCTTAAATTCCTTCTGATCTCCTCCTTTCCTTCTTTCTTGCCTATAATTCTTTCCTTATTTCTGAAGAGAGGAGGACGAGGAGGAGAAGCTTCCATGATATAGCCACCCCTGCCTCCTCTGCTTACCTTACCTCTATCTACCTTGGATTCCAACATTTGCTTACATATCCCCTCAGTAAAGATTAAATAATCAAAGTTACTGACACCTCTCATGAGCATCTTCTTCTTCTTCGCAGGAGGCAAAGCAAGGGAGAAGAAATCAAGGAAAGGAATGCCGATGTGCTATCTCCAAGTGTTAAACTGATACGACAAGGGAGAAAACAACCGAAAAGGCATGGGCTTTTGTTGATTCGAGGGCTCTCCAAGCTTGCCTTCACCTTGCAGCTGATGGCCTGCCCATGCATGCACGATCGCTCTGGGGCAGACTTCATACCGCTTCTCAGAGTCAAAACGCATGGTGCCCTTGCATTTGCAGCAAGAAGCAGTTGGGGTCTTCACGACTGTACGTCGACACGGACAGTGCCATGGGCATGGCATGCCATCCCCTCCAAAACCGATGCCATCACCTGCAAGATTGCTTGCATCCTTCCATGTCGTGCATGCATCGGCTGGCCTGACTTGATCCATCCTGCCCGGCGAGGCAACACCCGGTCGCTTCGTCTGCACTTCCATCACATGAACCACACTGGCTGCCCAGTGCGTGACTCCATTCTGTCCTGGCAAATGCTAACCAAGCCGGCGGCAACGAAATGCCCGCCTGCCCACGAGCGCACGTCACCGGCAGCACGGTAGGGCGACGATCGACACATGCATGTGTTGAAAATGAAGGTAATATTTTAATTCCATATCTTAAAAGAAGACATATATTGTAAAAGACTAATGATGTATAAACCAGCACTAACAACAGAAAACTCATTGTACTTCACAATATAAGCAAAAACTGAATGTAAACAAGTCAATCTGTCACACGAAAGACTTACTGATGAGTTCGATGAAGAGCGAGAAGCAAGACTGACGCAGACTCGATGCAAAGGCGTAAACGATGCAATCGTGACTCGATGATGAATCAGCAACACGAGCGGTCGCACAGATGTGCGCTGCCTAGAAACCTTATTGCCGCCCCTGTGTAGGTCTTCACGGCAGCAACGGCTCGGAGATACCACTCCCCTTCTTCACGGTGCACGCCGAGAAGAAGGGTTGACGAGGTTCAGAAGAAGTCACTGTACGGACTTAAGCAATCAGACAGGATGTGGTATAATCGCTTAAGCGAGTTTCTATGCAAGAAAGGCTACACAGACAATGAGAATTGTGCCTATGTATTTATACGGCGATCCCATGATGGATTTTATATAATCTCAGTGTATGTAGATGATCTGAATATCATTGGAACCTTGGAAGCTTTTAACAAAGAAAGCTCTTACCTGGAGTCGGAGTTTGAAATGAAAAATTTGGGTAAAACTAAATATTGCCTAGGCTTGCAGCTTGAGCATGCTCCTGAAGGGATATTAGTGCATCAATCAACCTACACTCAAAAGGAGTTCGAAAGGTTCGACTTTCAAAAGGCATATCCTTCGAATGTGCCAATGGTCGGGAGATCTTTACAGCAAGACAAGGACCCGTACAGGCCCAGAGAAGAGGAGGAAGTCCTAAGATCGGAATTCTCGTACGTAAGTGCAGTAGGAGCACTCATGTATTTAGCAAACTGTACTTGATCGGACATTGCATTTGCCGTAAACCTATTGGCAAGCTATAGTGCAGAACCTACCAAAGGCATTGACAGGGAATAAAGGACATCTTCCGATGCCTACAACAAAGCAAGTACCTTGGTCTGTTCTACAGAAAGAATCAAGACCTAACAATGAATGGCTATGCAGATGCTGGGTACCTGTCGGACCCGCATACAGCCAAGTCGCAAATAGACCATGTATTCCTGTGTGGTGGAACTGTAATTTTATGAAAATTGTCTAAGCAAAGTCTTATATTGACTAAATCATAGCTTTGTACGAGGGCCCATGAGAATGTGCTTGGCTTCAGCACATGATTCATCACATCCAGCAGTTGTGTGGATTGAATACTGCGCAAAACTCCACTATTATCTATGAAGATAATCCAGCTTGTGTTGCACAAGTGCAGACGGGTTATGTGAAGAGTCATCTCACAAAGCATATCAGCCCAAGTTTTCCTATTCTCTTGAATTGCAAAAGATAGGCGAAATTAAAGTACTGCATACTAAGTCATGTGAAAATTTTACAGATTTATTCACAAAGTCAATTCCAGCATCTAGCTTTGAAAGATGCATACGTGGAATTGGAACGATGAGACTTAGAGAAGCGCAGAATTTAGGGAGAAAATCTTCACAAACTCATTATTGAAACTTGATCATGAAGATCGAGTACCAAAAGAGTAAATCCCGGAGATGAAATGAAATTGGGTTGATTGTACTCTTTTTTCCTTGACGAGTTTTCATGAATTTTCTCGACTAAGGTTTTAATGAGGTAATTTGTGCAACACAGCAGAACATATATCATGTACCCTTTCTCCTAATTTTCCCCACTGGGTTTTTATGGAATTTTGACGAGGCATAAACATGTGAGGATAGGTGCCCAAGGGGGTGTTGGAAAACCATAGGCTTGGCCTAGTAGCCGGCCCATGGGTGGGTGCCCCACCTAAAACCCTAGCACGGTTTGTAGTATAAAAATAGCGGGTGCTAGTCATTGTAAAAGGCTGATTGTGAGGAGAAATAAAAAGAATAAAGAAGTCTCCCACATCTATGTGTTCATTCTACTATTTATTCTTGCATTGTTCTATGCGATTCTACGCTTGTCTATGAGGTAATCGATCAGACTGGACTCACTAGCGACGATTCCTCAACAAATCTAATAGGAGAAGGAAGTTTAAGGTTAGAGGGAGGTGGGTTTGGTTTTGTATTACGACATGGGCTCATTTTAATACCCACTTGGGCTTATACATTGCAGAAAATTGCAATAGGCACATTAGCATACTTTAAGACCCGCTTTTGAAATATACATTGGAGATGCCCTTACAACTACCAAAAATCACCCAAATAATTAAAATAAGTATTAGCGTCATTAAAACAAGTATTGACACTATCAAAATAATAAAAACCATGCGAAATAGTTCTAAATATCTAGGAGGTATTTGCACGTCAACTTTTCAGCCTAGATAGCGCATGGCCATATGGGCCAACAGCACAGAGACTACTATCTGGTCCATCCACTTTTCGGCCATCCGTTGTCGCACGACCAGAGAACACTAAACACGCTCCACCCTTTCGAACTGGGCTTTCGATTACCGCCATCCGGGCCCACGGGAAGCATCTAGGCCCTACTTCCATTTTGGGCCCACACGTGATTTAATCCATTTGGTAGTGCCATTCCAGGCCCAAGCACTCTTTATTATTCGTTGGCTAATCAAGTAGTAGGATACAGAGATATGGATACAGGAATGGTTTGGCAAATGGAGTAGGATTAGTATTATCATAGCGGCCGTCAAATGGAATGCTTTCGAAAAAAGTGGGGAGAGAAGAGCTGTGTGACGCGAAAAAAAATTCTTCCGCGGCTGTGCGACACAAGATTATACATGGCAGCACAAATATTTATGTATCTTACCTTCTAACCCCTACTCTTCTATGTTTTTCCTTCTTACGCTGTGATCGTCCCGAGTTCGTGAATTTTTTGCCGATACGGCCGATTTTCACAGCGTATTAGTAGTTTTAACCACCGCGCGACGATTTGCAAAAGTGGCGGTTTGGCAGAGCGGCGCTGGCGCGCCTCGCTGCACATGGTGACACGCCGTCGCTGGCAGGCAGTGTCAAGGCAGCGCCAGCCGCCATGAGCGCGGCTCCTGCGCCACACACAGCAGCGTGTATTATTGGCGTGAGGTGAGCATCGCCGTGTTTGGCGCATGCCCACCACGCCAAACCAATTAGGTTTAGGGTTAGGTTTAGGGTTAGGATTAGTTTAGGGTTAGTTAGGATTTTTTATTTTTTTTCAGGAATTTTAAATTATAGCAAATGAGGTAAAAAAAATGAAAATTTTTGTGTAGCATTCTGACAAAGTGTATTTGATTATGTAATTTTTGTATTATTTTATTTGTTAAGAATCTTTTGATATAACTTTGCTTTGACAGATCAATTAATGTACTTCATACAAAGGAGGTCTCGTGGAGGCCACGAGAGGTCTCAAGGTTTAATGGAGTGGAATCATTATACAAAAAGTTTGTACGTTTATTGATTAATACGAACAAGACACTCATACGAAATAGCGATAACAAGCATGTAGTACAATGAAAATCGCATAACACGTGATACTATACGGCTCACTCGTCTGAGCCACTACTCTCTCCCTGCTGCGGCTGCGTCCGCGTGCGCGGCCTTGTTTTGCGTCGAGCATGACCCGTGGAATACATCCACCGCTCTGGAGAACGCGTGTCGGTTCGGAGTGGGTACGGAGACCGTTGAGGCGGAGGTGGACCAGTAGACTGAGTCTGGAGCAGAGTCTGGTAGGCGTACATGTCGTCGTGATGAGACGTCGGCCGACTGGGGACACTTCCGAGGAATTCATCCACGACGGAGGCTAGAAAACCACTCTGGGGGTACGATTCCTGCAACTCCGGTTGCGCGGATGAACTCTCGCCTGGAGTATGCCGTGGGGCACCGAACCCGGAGGACATCTGCTCTGGAACGTATGGGGGGCGAACCGGAGGAGCTCGCCTGCGACGCTAAAACCCCGCCGCCATTGTCCTTGCCACGGCGTCGTGTATCGCTCCTGGTAGGAGTTGGGAGGCCCGTATCGTCGTCATCGGTCGATGAATCGCCGCCGTCACCCCACAGTCAAGGTCGCAAGACGAAACGATGTTAGTACAAATGAACACTGGATGTAAACTAAGAACCTCGACCTCCGGATGTGCGGTCACGATAACCGGAAGGCGGCAGGTCGTGTAACGGTCCGGACGACGAAGTGATTCATCCCGACGGACCTACGGCGAGAGAGCGGCATGATGTTAGCGGAACGTAAGGCATAATTACAAAACTTAATGTAAATTTGTACATAGCGACTTACGTGCGGGCGACCGCCCGCAGATGACCGACGGAACGCTACGGCGCTGCCGGACTCGCTAGGTCGTGGTGACCTAGCGGGTGAGCACGGCCCCCAGCCGTGCCGTCGCAAGACGTCGTCCCTCGAACGACCACGGCTCAAGTTCTTTATTATCTTCTTCATCTCCGCGAGATGTGCTTCAAAACTTTTTATATACCGCGGGGTTCTATCTGGCCGTTGGGCCTCGTCATTGCGCTCTGGACGCGCACCGCCCGCCGAATCAGAGTGACATATGTAACGAGTTCATTAACAAAAATACGAATATCGTCAACAAAGCTGCGAACCGGAGGTTGTAAGTGTCGTGACGGTGTCGTCATGTCTTGAAGCGCATTTGTGACGGCCGTGACGCGGCGGAGGCTCTCTTGGTGCGTCGAAATGTCACCTCCTCGGGCGCTCGGAGGAGGAATGGTGAGTCTTCGCGCGTTCGTGGCATGTACCACTCCATGTACGCAGTGACGACTCGTGGTCATATGGACGCCGCTCATGCCATACATCCACGTGCATCCTGTTAATCCATGTCGCAATCCATCGTCTTTGGTGCATTTGCGGTCCAAATATGCCCACCGACCTCGATTGCTGCATTTTCGGAAAGATTAATGTTACAAAAGAAGACGTAAGGATCGCAAAAATTACTTGGATGAAATTTGACTCACAGGTGTACACTCGCCCGAGGCTCGCGTTCGGGGGCACGGTGAAGTCGGTACAAACAAATCGTCGCATTACGCATTGCGGCGCGTAAGGCTCCACCATATGTGAGAACACCAGTGGCGGTCGTCGTCCACAAAATCGATCCTCGACGCATTGCGCAGACGGCCGTCAAGCGCAACCGCGAAAGCGTAAAATCAGCATGTCATGGACACGGATGATGTCGCCTCGTAATAACTCGAACTCGTTGTGGTACAACGAGTAGCACCTCGCCGGTCTTCTGTTGGCCCGGCAGACGACGGCGGCGAGCCCACCGTAAGCCCATGGTGGGCGCGTCTATGTGGTCATGTGGGAGAGTGCGGGTGCGCCATTGTCTCAATGGTCGGCCGCCCAACAGGAAGTGCTCCCAACTCCACAGTGCGCAGGAGCACGTAGCACACGGCGAGTTGCTACCACATGCCGCGTCCACAGCGCCACACAACCCTCGGTATGTAGCGCAAAGGACGCCCGATCCCCACCGATTGCGGCATCGGCCATTTCGCGTCAACCAAAGACTCGGCGACGCGGATAAAGCGGGGTTCAAAATCGCCCTTTGTGGTTGGAAACAGGACCCAACCAAAGAGCCGAGAAGGTAAGCAACGAGATGCGCCCTAACGACGCCCTCGGTGCACCTGCGCGGCATTCACGAATCGCTTTCACCAAGCCCGAGGGACGCCCGTGCACCCTCCGGCAGAGGTTGGCCAAACCACGCTCCACCGACCTTCGGCCCGCTCTCGGAGGGCGGAACAAGCGGCACACCGGATCGGAGACCACCAAGAACGAGGCGCCCGTAGGGTGATCGCCATCTCACCCCACCGAAAATGGAAGGTGTGCGTCTCGGGCCTCCACCGGTCCACAAGTGCGGACAACAGTCTGCCGTCTAGGGTGAACCCACGTTGGAAGGACACCATCCTCGCAAAGGGCAACAAGCCCGTCTCCCGGAGGATCGGGGACGTAACGATCGTCACCGCCCACGATCCCCTCCCGCCCGGCGCGCCGGCGGAGGGCCATCCACGCCACGGTGAGCCACGGCTTGCACCGGTGGTCCTCATCGTAGAATTGTTCTAGTAGCTCCGGAGAGAGACACGACTAGCAAAACATACATAGCGAACATTCACGACAATGTGGCTAATTAAACATAGAAGAATGTAGCTAAATTAAAAATTACGATAAACCTACCTGCGAACGACGACGACGGTTAATAACGTTGAAATATAATCGAGAGAGCAAGCGCATGAAAAGAAAAGAATGGGCAGAGGAGCGAGCGAGTGACTGCGATATGAACTTAGCAGAAGAACGAGCGAGCGAGCGACTGCGAAATGAAATCGCGCGGTCGCTCTCTCCAATATATATGCACTGCAATCATCAAAGGGAATCATTTTATATCCACTGCAATCATCAAAGAGAGTCACGAGATAACATTTCATCCAAACTTTCGGTGCAAAGTTAAACCACATGCATGAACCGAAGCATTACAATCAACACTTGGCAGCAAGTGCCTGCAAGGGCCACATTACAATCTCCAGCAAATGAGCACATGTCACAGATATCATAAATCATCAAAGGGAATCATTTTATATCCACTGCAATCATCAAAGAGAGTCACGAGATAACATTTCATCCAAACTTTCGGTGCAAAGTTAAACCACATGCATGAACCAAGCATTACAATCAACACTTGGCGACAAGTGCACTGCAAGGGCCACATTACAATCTCCAAGAATGAGCACATGTCACGGATATCATAATGACCATATGACCTAGCAAAATGAGCATATGAAGTACATTAATTGATGCAACGACGGTAAAGTTATATCAAAAGATTCTTAACAAATAAAATAATACAAAAATTACATAATCAAATACACTTTGTCGAATGCTACACAAAATTTTCATTTTTTGACCTCATTTGCTATAATTTAAAATTCTCGAAAAAATAAAAATCCTAACTAACCCTAAACTAATCCTAACCCTAAACCTAACCCTAAACCTAATTGGTCGGGCGTGGTGGGCATGCGCCAAATACGGGCAAGATGCCCACCCAGCGCCAGTGGCGGTGGCCGGCCGCTGCGCTGCGCTTACACGCGCATGCGCCACACGTGGCGGCGTTATGCGCACACATGCCACGTGTGGGCGGCCGACGCGCGCCGGCCTGCGCCGCTGCGCCATGCACGCGTGGCGGCCGGGCGTGGCTGGCCATGGTGGCGGGCGGCGCGCCGCTGCGCCGCGCGAGCGACGTGTCGCCCAGGCGCGAAGCGCTACGCCGGCGGCGCCGGCCGGCCACTTTTGCAAATACGTGCGCGCGGTGGTTAAAACTGCTAATACGGTGTGAAAATCGGCCGTATCGGCAAAAAATTCCGAGTTCGCATCCTAGAGTTGGTTCCATATAATAATGCGTAGCAAGCGGCGTGTCTAACTGGCACACTTTCTGCCTTTACGACTTTTCAGCCTGTTTTTTTTGTTTCACCCCCGCTCATCTGATCTGATCTGATTGCCTTCCTCGTCTTGATTTCTTTCATCGTTCTGCTTGTTCATGTACGGGTTAGGCTGGGTAAACCCAGCCCCGCAAATTATTTGGCCGGCCTGGGTTGGGTTGGGTTAGGCGGGTTGGTGGGGCTTCCCAAGCGATGAGTAAGTTGGATTGGGTTCAGTGGTGGAGCTAGGAATTTGGTGTTAGGGGTGCACACACAAAGTAACACCAGGTACGATTAGTTCAAACCAGGGAAAAAGATACCGGTTGGAAAAAAATCAGAGCCTAGCGATAGACCCAGTTACCGGTGGTTACTAGAATTTTTGGATTTATTTCGCCCGAAATTTTTGAATCAAAATTTGAATTTTTTGTGAACTTCAATCAAAAAATACAGAAAAAAATGTATAACCAAGGTTCGAACCCAAAACCAACCTCTTCAAGACTAAGGGTGTTTGCACAAACTTTCTTTATATTTGTCAAAAAAATAGCAAATTTGAATTTTTTTGGCTGGTTGGAAATTTTACCATGTGGGTCCGGTAAATCCGATTTTCGCCGGTAACCACCGAAATTTTATCAAAAAAGTTTTCCCTGGTTCAAACTACACATCGCCCAATGAAGCCAAGAATTTGCCCTTTAGAAGTAAAAATGTCAAGAAAAAAAGAACAGAGGAAATTGTCTACTAGTATTTTTTTCGTATGTCATTACTATAGTAATCAATTTGGAAAATAACTTGCATAATAATATGAATGTGAGAAAAATAGAAGTTGCTCCATGCGCACATGCGATTGTAGCTAGCCGAGATGACACAACGACAGGAACAAAAGGCTGCGCTAAGAACCGAAACGTTTCGTCGGAACAGATGCCAAAAGCCTTCACTAGCTTCTACAACTAGTTTTTTGTGGTAGTACTCTCTGTGATCGATTATACAATGACTTAGGAAGGTACGGGTGCGGGTGCGGGTGCCTCAGTGCCTGGCGACTTGCGCTAGTTAGTGGCCTGGTGGGCTGAATTGTTGAAATAGTCAGCCTAAGTGTCCAATCACGAGTGCTTATACCTAGTTAAAAATAATTTATTTTTGGGCATTTATTTTTGGGGGTGCCCGTGCACCAGGGGCACCCCCTTCCGCCGCCCATGGTTGGGTTAGACGGGTTAACTGGGTTGGTGTTTGTTGAAGGAAAGAAAATGATGGTTGTGACATGGGAGGAATGGGCTCATAGTCCTATGGAAGGAGCTAGTGATGGTTAGATGGGTCGTGCCGGGCCGAAGCAAGGCACTGTTGGTTCGGTCCGGGCATGACCCACATAGTAGGTGGGTCGGACTGGCACAACACGAGTTGTGCATAGGTCCCCACCTCGGCCCAGCGGGTTGGGCAGGGAGGTCGGGCACGAGGACTCGAGCGCCAGGTGCACTGCGCACGGCTGGGAGCCTGGGATGGCTCTTGGTTTTAATGGGTCAGGCATCGTAGCGGGGTCGGCCCGGTCGGGTCGTGCCTGGGACCCCGCCCACGAGCCGACACGACACTACCCGATTAGCTCATGCCGTGCTGAGTGACCCATCTGGCCACCACTAGAAGGAGCTAGTGGGATGTGTTTTTTTTAGTTTCCTCCCTAAGTTCACAAGTTCTTAGTAAGAATATGAGTTTTTAAAACTAGATTGTGCACCCTTGTGGCATGGGAGAAGACCGCCATAGGATCTATCTGGTCAAAGGCCACCATGGTCTCATGAGAGCGGCCGAGCGGGAATGCTAGCCTCGCGCGACGACCTTGGGAGCGAGCTCAACGAAGGTCTTAGGACCGGGCTCAACCATGATCGTCATTTGACTTGATGGCGACCTAGGCCCTAAGCTCAACAACGCTCTAACGCGTAGGCTCGATGGCGACCTTCATCGGTATATGTGATGGACTTGATGCGAAGCTGGCTGAACATGATCTACGACTAGTACTGTGGTCGGGCAAGACAGCGGTTATGGAGGCTGAGAAGAAGCCATGGCGGAAATTAGGGGCTTAGAGGAGCGGTTGACGACGAGGAAGATGGGAGAACACGGGTTCCACAGTTTACTCAGGTTCAACATGCGACCCGCTCAAACCGTACCCACTCAAACCGTTGTGATGTAAGACGGGTTAGCAGGTAACCCAACCCAAACCGTATACAAGCTTGTTGATGCGGGTTGGTCTGGTTCTGCTAACCCGTGAACACCCCTATTGAGTAATCTTTTCTTAAGTAGAGGTGTTTATTTGTTTGTAACAACAAACCTTAGTTTTTCAGGCACATAACAAACCCTCTCAATTTTGTTCACACACTGGCCCCAATATCTCCTGCCAGCTCAACAATTTGGTGGACAATCTGGTGCCCCTTCAGGCCTTCACAATCCCCAATCAAACAACTTTTTATCTTTTTATTAAAAAAATCAAATCACAACAAACCCATTAAACAAAAGAATCTAGAAAGTGGAGAAGCTACCTATAATATACAAATGGGGAACATAACTCTAAAATTTTTGGGGTGCTTTCCGCAAAAATAAAAGGAAAGGAGCCCGGATATTACTACACGTCCCCAGCTGGAGATCCTTCTTTCTCTCCTCTGTCTCGTGTCTTGGCTTCCGACATCAGCGGCGGCGCGGCGGCGGGGGCGGCATTGGGAGCTGACGTCACCTACGGCGATTGCCGGAGGGGGAGGAGCAAGGGTGGCAGCTCGCCGCGGCTATGTCGTGATCTCGCCGGCGATTCTTCGCTCGGAGGGCCGCCGCGATGAACGGAGCAAACGCCGGCGCCGGCGCTGCCGGCGAGGGGCCATTGGTGTACCAGGCCTGGAAAGGGAGCAATGTGAGCCCAATGTCCCCCTCCCACACACACCCATTTCTTTGCTGTATGTGCGGATCTGTGTGTTCTTGAGGAGGTGACTCGAATTGGCTCTTTCTTTGTAGGGACCGCGCCGCGATTAGATTAACCCTATGTGCAAATGTTAGGATTCTTTTGTCGAGCTCTGTGTAGACGATTGCTCATTCTCCCCCCCTTATATTTTACGATCTTGTGCATTTTGTACTTGGGAATGTAGGTTCTGGGACATGTTATGGTGTCCTTGGTCATGAGAAGGACAAGAAACGTGAGTGGGTAGTTTTGGTTTAGTGCTAGTTAATGTGGTAAGGATTTCTAGCTGAGACTTAATACTAATGCATTAATGATCCTTCCACTTAATGCTGTTACAATGTAAAATGATTTCTTCCTTTGTTCCTTTTCAAGTGAGTTATGTCTAGAGAAAGCTGCCAAAGGTGGTCTACATAGCTTGAGAAAAGTTGTTCGTATGAAATCTGCAAACTGTTTTGTGTAGGTAACAAGTGGAGAAGTGTGATTGCAACTGATAGTTTTGATTTTTTTTTTGCAGGTATTTTTCCTTCAGGGGAGGTTTATATTTGGACCTGATGCAAGATCATTGTTTGTCACCATGTTCCTCATTATCGCGCCAGTATCAATCTTTTGTGTGTTCGTTGCAAGAGAATTGATGAATAACTTCTCTTATGGTCTGGGGTTACCTGTAATGGTTGCGGCAGTTGTATTCACAGCATATGTAAGTGTTATTCTTCACTGATTTCCATATTTGTGTGGCACTTAATGTATGCATTTTTTGGAACAGTAGTTTGAGTATTAACTGGCTGCACTCAAGCTGCAATTTTTCAAGTGTGAATCCATTCTGGATTTAATATGAATACGTGATTATGTGTGCATTTTGATTATGTGCTCTGTGAACTTTGTGAGTGGAAATAGAGATATGTGCCTTTATTATACATTGCACGTTAATTGCCCAATCGATTCCAGATAATATAGATGGGAAGTATCATATTTGATTGGTTGTTGCTATATTGAACTGTGATATCTGCCTTTGTCATGCATGGTGTGTTAATTGACCAAGTGATTCTTGATTGTATAAATGTAATTTGAGTTTTTGGATATCAAGGGAGAGGAACAGTTGGCGTGTTGCACCCTTGAACTTGCTCGGCACTGGCACTAGAATATTTTGCTGGTGCTACCCTCTCATCTCGCGAATTGGCGCACAATTTTGCCTTAGTTTATGATCACGCTGGTAAACAGAAAAGTGTATATACCTGTAATACCTCCTCTCTTACTGCTTTAGGCACCTCTTTCACTTTTCAGGATTTGAGTCTTCTACTTCTCACTTCTGGGAGGGATCCAGGTATCATACCTCGGAATGCACATCCTCCAGAACCTGAAGGTTTGGATGGCAATGCAGAAGTTGGAGCTAACCAGACCCCACCACTGCGTTTGCCCCGAGTGAAGGATGTTGTTGTCAATGGAATCACTGTGAAGACAAAATACTGTGACACCTGCATGCTGTACCGGCCTCCTCGTTGCTCCCATTGCTCTATCTGCAACAACTGTGTCGAACGTTTTGACCATCACTGCCCATGGGTTGGGCAGTGCATAGGACTTGTAAGTTCATAAACTGAAGACACACAAATCAGATAACATGTCCTATTTTCTTACTCTGGTTGATTTTTATGCATGCCGTGTTCATCATTGTGGTTCTTGGGGATCTTATCTAAGGGTTCTTATGTAACCTTTTGCTAGCTATTTTATGTATGTCTTGCAATCCTTCATCTCTCATTGTACTCTTCGCTTGTTAGTTTGGTTCACCTGCTTGTGCTGAAAGGATCCTCTACTAGTTGTTTCGGTTGTGGTAATATAGAGCGTCTCTGCTGTTCCCAAATGCCCAGTCTCCTGCTTTGAATAGATTTCGAAACACTTTAAAGTCCTTACAATATTGCATATGATTGTGCAGCGGAATTACAGGTTCTTTTATATGTTTGTCTTCTCAACAACTCTTCTCTGCCTCTATGTCTTTGGATTCTGCTGGGTGTACATTGTTAAGATCAGAAATGCGGAGCAGATAACAATATGGAAGGCAATGGCAAAGACCCCTGCGTCTATTGCTCTGGTAGTCTACACATTTATCGCGGTTTGGTTTGTTGGTGGCCTCTCTGTATTTCACTTGTATCTCATGAGTACCAATCAGGTAAATACGGTTTCCTGAAAGGGTATATTCCTAGTCTTCATGGTGATTGTATTTTGTCAATTGCTAATCAGTGGAGCCTTTTACTTTTGTAGACAACATATGAGAACTTCAGGTATCGCTATGATCAACGAGCCAACCCATACAACAGGGGAGTTGTGGAGAACATTAAAGAGATTTTCTTCACAACGATCCCTCCTTCCAAGAACAACTTCTGTGCCAGAGTTCCACAGGAGCAGGGCCTGAGGCCTCGCTCGACAAACGGTTTCATGAGTCCAAACATGGGGAGAGCTGTTGGTGACATCGAGATGGGTAGAAAGCCAGTGGCATGGGATGAGCCAAGGATGGCAGCTGAGATAGGTGATTTGGGAGCAGGTCTGAGCAACTTGTTGGAGGACAAGGACGGCAGGTTTCGCAATGCATCTCCAGATCTAAGCCGCGACGCCCTTGCTGTTGGAGGCTTAGATGAGCAAAGCTCCTCGGTGATGCACCCAGGGCGGACAAGCTGGGGAGTTGAAGCAGGTCGATGATGGCAATGGCCAATTGGCCATGTAGGCAACTATACTGGAAGACTCAGGTTGTTAGTGCCAGCATGTTGCTAATTCGGTGTTTGGTTGAGATTTTGAGTCGCTAATGTTCTTAGGCCTATATGACCTGGTTTGGTTGTTTTCGCAGTTTCGTTCCCCCCTTTCTCTTATTTTGCTTTGTATTTCCTGTATCAGTGGTTTGAAGCAGTTGGTTGGTTTGTGACTTGTGAGGTCTCCTGTTTAGTACGATTCTAATTGCGTCTGTATATAGTTGGAGCGGTGAACTTAAAAAGGATTGATTTGCCTGGCTTTCGTTGTCAAATGATTGCGAACAAGATTGCACCTTTGCACTAAACGAACATCGCTTCATCTGTGCTGCCATTCCAAAGGTTAAATCCGTTGAGTTTTATAATTATCACATGTTACTGTTGTTACAGTCTTTGTTTGCTACTTGTTACTGCTCAACAGATCCTGATTAACTAGCTCATGATTGCCAGCTGGTTACTGTGACATAGATTCATTCTGTGACAAAATATTCACGAAAACAAACAAATACCCAATATTGCTATCAGTAGTATTGAGCAATTTTGGGAAATCATTGTTACATAAGATTTACGACAAATGACTAGTGCAGACAAGCAGAAACAGCTGAACGGATCAACCAAGCAGCAATCCTCTTGAGATTATTTGACGTATTGTGGAAACTTCTCCGGTTCAGCTCAACTCCCAACAATGTAAGCTCTACTAACAAGAATGCAGGCTTTGCCAATTGAGTCACAGATTGTATTTCTTGTCTACGTCTCCCACCTCACTTTATTCTGAAACGCTAGGATGCATAAATAACTTCTCTCCTGTTAAGTATGGTATATTTGATCGTTACAGCTTGGAGAACACAGGCTTCCGCTTCTGCAGGAAAGCTTTGATGGCCTCCTTCAGGTCATTAGATCTCAGCATTGCCGCATTCCAAGCAGCTACATGCTCCAGGCCCTGCTCCACTGTTATATCCCTGCTCCTCAGCAACACAGCCTTTGTTCCCATAACTGCCCATGCCGACTTCTCGGCTATATCTGAAACAATTAGTCAAATCTGTCACTTGATGTATCAAAAGTCGAGCTCGTTGAGCTTGTTTTGTTGCAGGTGGTACATTAAACAAGGAGAAATGCTTATGTACATGGAACAATACTTGCAACCAAACCTATAGATGTATACTTGTCACGGATAAATCCAACTTGCTTGACTCATAGGATACACTAGTGACTTGTCACAGATAAATCCAACTTGCTTCTGACTAATAGGATACACTAGTGGATTTCGAACACCTTAAAACATCATATCTGACTATTCAACCGATCGAAACAGGAACAGAAACTCAGAAAGTGACCCCATGACATTAGGAAATGGAGCAGTGGATCACTGGATCTCCCCAACCGATCAAGAGAGTACTGGATTAAGCATGTCTCAGTTAAAGCCAATCTGCAGTTTAAGATAATACATGTGCGTAACTGTACAAGGAACTTATAACCCACCATAGTCCACTAATACAGATGGATCGGTATGGATGTCAGGGGCATTAGAGTCCTAGGAAGCTAGTTAAAACTGAATCAGGGGCACCAAGCAGCAGGGCAGAAACTATATACAGCTACAGATGTTTCCCTTTATGATATTCTTGTTTACAGGTACATCAACTAGACCACAAAGGCAGAAGAAGTTTTGTAGACAAATAGAATATTTACAGTCTTACAGATACCCAAGAGTTTGTAGTTTATTTGACTTAGTTCTGTCCACATGAACTACACAAGCTTCTCGATCTCACATCAGTTTGAAAATATGAATTGTGCAGTGCCAGTTCGTGTCTCACATTTTGATGGAGCAGCGAAGCAACAAATACTATAAGAACTTACAGAGCAAAGAAGAGAATGTTATACCCTTTGCAATCTTTGCAACGCCGTCATCTAACTCTTGCTTGGAATTGAACACCCTGCTCACCAGCCCCATCTCCTTGGCCTCCGTGGCGGTGATCTTGCGCCCGGTGAGCGCGAGGTCAGCTGCGTTCCCGTAGCCGACGATCCGCGGAAGCCGCTGCAGCGCGCCGAGGTCGGCGACGATGGCCATGTCCACCTCCTTGAGCACAAACGTGGCGTCCTTGGAGCAGCACCGTATGTCGCAGGCGGCCACGATGTCCACGCCGCCGCCGACGCAGGCGCCGTGCACCGCCGCGATGACCGGCTTCCGGCACAGCTCCACGGCCGTGAGCGCCGCCTGCATCTCCAAGATCGCGCGGCGGAGCCCCTCCGCAGCGGCCGCGGGGTCGGCGCCCCGGTCGGCGGCGGTGAGGGGGTTCCCGGGGCCTCCGAGCTCGATGCCGGCGCAGAAGTGGGGGCCCGCGGCGGAGAGCACGACGGCGCGCGCGGAGGGGAGGCGGTCGAGGAGCGCCATGGCGCGGGGGATCTCCACGAAGGCGTCCGGGCTGAGGGCGTTCCGCTGGGAGGGGCGGTTGAGGCGGACCTCGTATACCGCGGCGGAGGGGTCGGGCTGCGTCACGGCGAGGGTCTTGAAGCCCCGCCGGAGCTCCGCCTCAGACGAGTCGCGGTCGCCGCCGGCCATCGTGAGTTGCTGCGGCGTGGGGGTCAACCGCTAATGCTCGCTGCCGCTGCCGCGTAATATGAAGCCACGAGCTACTTGTCGTCACGTTTCGTTCCTCTCTTGTTCTTGTTCGGACACAACGAGATAAGCCGCATCGGGAAGCATCAAGATCGATTAGTCGGCCGATCGATTCTTGGTAATGCCAATTGATCAACGAGAATGCATAATTGTTAATGTGAATCGCTCTAAACAAGGAATCGATTTGCCAAGATCCCCACAGCAGCGGCAACAGCAACAACAAGGACATTGTGCGTGCTTGTTCTTTATCTCCTAGCTTGTTGACCGGCCAAGGGCCCAGTGTTAACACTGATATCGCAACCACTCAGCGCAAACAAGAGGAAAAAAGAACTGCATCGACTATTCCAAAGCCTACGTATTCTGATCAAGTTTCGATTGACAATCCGTCAGGCGTTAGGTCTGTCGTGATGAAATCACAATTATCGTGCATATTATAACTGAATGCACAATCCTATGCCATAGATTTTTTTTTTTCAAACATATGATGTTCTTAGTTTGAAGAAAGAGATGGATGAATAGTCAGCCACATCCCATCTTATTACAATGATTGGTAGTGCTTGTCGTTATTTAGGGGTCGAAGACCATTTAGTGTCTATTTTTTTTCGAAACACGCCTTTTGGACCTCTATTTTTATGTTGTGCACTGCCTTGCTACGCCAAGAATTAAATGCAAAAAGAGAACAAGATTTGAAATCGACTTTACAGTGCAAATATGCTTTATAATGCAGTTGCAAATTACATGGCTCGTAGGGTTTGGTTACGTGCATAAGGAACGACATTATGCACGAGTCAACAAACTGAAATACTCCTATAATACATGTGCACCTTTTTTGAATAAAAATGAAGTCGATTGGAACAAAGATCATTAGTTTTGGTAGCCATCGCTCTCTTCCCCTTGTCTCCTTACTGCCCTTGACGGCGGCCAGTCTCGAAGTTAGCCATGTCCTATGAGACGGCCTGGACACTTGAATGATGTTAGGATAACACTACATCAGACCAAATTAATAATTATGATGTATATTGAACAAAACTTACCTCTTCGATTCGGAATTTGCCTGGGCGACAGGGAGCGCTAGTACGGCTGACGGTCTCACTTGCAGGAGCCTTCCCCTTGTTCGCCGCACGTTTGGCCCTATCATACTCATCTTCCTATTCGAGTGTCCTCCACCACCGTCTTGCTTTCTTGGGCTCGTCCGATGCCTTTTCAGTTAGATCAGGTACGTAAGGTGTACAACGTTTGAAGGTCTTAGCTCGCATCGCATAGTTCAACATGTCTTGGATGAATGCCCTATCGTACATGTCCAGTCTGTCGATCCATTGGAAGAAGTTGCATTGCATCTTAGGCTGCCATTATGCGTGGGCATAATTAGGGATTTGTGGAATGGAACATAAGATGTGAAAAATCTTTGTGTGTGCAAGATACGCTTACGAGGTGGTAAGCGCACGTGTAGTATGCCCGAGCGACCATCGTCTGGTGTGTGGACTAGATGATATTAGCCAGTAGTTCGTACACACATTGAGGTCGTGGGAATTCCGGTGCTACCGGTGCATCCTTCGTAGAATTATCCAGGTAGGGTTTAGCCTTCTTGGCAAGCCACTTGCGCTTCCGCAATATCTTCTTGTAGAAATTCACCGACGATTCCGGCATCTCCTTCCTCTTAGTTGTGTGAACTAAGGTTTGGTGAAGTGTTGGGTGTGATTGTGTTGTGTTCTCCCCCAAATATCTTCCACATCTTTTTATAAGCGGATAGCATGTAATGCTCA
Source organism: Hsuehochloa calcarea (assembly GCA_036346395.1). Taxonomy (NCBI): domain Eukaryota; kingdom Viridiplantae; phylum Streptophyta; class Magnoliopsida; order Poales; family Poaceae; genus Hsuehochloa; species Hsuehochloa calcarea. The sequence continues at coordinate 84,262,180 of CM070594.1, read as the reverse complement.
TGGTGGAGGGAGAACACACAATAAACCGGTGTGAAAAGGTGGTGTGGCGGAGTGTGTTCAATTCTGAAAAGGTCGCTTCGTAGTGTGTTGTTACTTCAGTCTGAAAAGGTTGCGTGGGACAGTGTGATCATTTATGTTTAACCGCTTATGCGTCCAAGTGTGTTGTCTTTTCTGGATCGAAAAAGCCGCAAAGCAGAGTGTTATCATGTCCATCTGAAAAGCTGTCGCGATGGAGTGTGGTCTTTTCAGTTTGAAAAGCTGGCGAAGTAGAGTATTGTCATGTCGATCTGAAAAACTGGCTGTAGAGTGTGGTCTTGCCGGTCTGAAAAGCTGGTGAGTGAGTGTTTCGTTTTTTCTGGGGGTGGGTCCTGTCACTCTATGGGCACTAGCATGGCCTAACCGTACCGCCACGCCGGTGCTTGGCCAATTATAGAGGCATTGCAAGATCGGCCCCCTGCTTGTGGTGCTAAGTCCTGTCATGCCATGGATCCTGACATGACAGTACCGTGTTGTCACACCATGGCTCCTAGCATGGCCTAACTGTGCCGCCACGCTAGTGCTTGAGCAATTCCAGAGGTGTTGCAAGCTCGGTCTCCGCTTCTGGTGCTAAGTCCTGTCACGCCATGGATCTCGACGTGACAGTATCACGTGGTCACACCATGGGTTATGGCGTGACAGTACCACGTGATCACACCATGGTCACTGGCATGGTCTAACTATGCTGCCATGCCAGTGTTTGGGCAATTCCAGAGGCGTTGTCCCCGCTTCTGATATCCTGTCACGCCATGGATCCTGGCATGACAGTACCACGTGTCACACCATAGTCATTGGCGTGGCCTAACTGTGCCGCCACGCCAGTGCTTGGGCAATTCCAGATGCATTGCAAGCCCGGTATCCGCTTCTGGTGCTAAGTCATGTCACGCCATAGGTCCTGACGTGACAGGACCACTTTTTCACACCATGGTCACTGGTGTGATAGTACCTTTGTCAACAAACAACATTAACAACAAATCATCTACTCAGTCATTTATATACCAGGACCACTTTTTCACACCATGGTCACTGGTGTGATAGTACCTTTGTCAACAAACAACATCAACAACAAATCATCCACTCGGTCATTTATATATACATATATTCATTCACTCAATCAGTTGTCCATTCAATAATTTCATTCAACAAAAAAGAGAACCTAGTAGCATATTTTCATTCATTCATTCAGTCGTCCATTCAATCATTTCATTCAATAGGAAAGAGAACCTAGAAGCATATATGCATATATTCATTCATTCAATCATTCCATTCAACAAGAAAGAGAACCTAGAAGCATATATGAATATATTCATGTATTCAATCATCCATTCAATCATTTCATTCTACTAAGTCATGCATGTATGCATATATCCATTCATTACATCACTTGCGCATACATGCATATATCCATTCATTACATCACTTGCGCTTTCAGAGCAGACCCGTTCCCGGTGTGAATCTAGAAGCTGGATGTTCGCCGTGCAGGCCCTCGACGATGTTGACTGAACTAATGCTCGCACGATCACGGCGTTTATGTCGGACCTGGATTTTCTAATCCCGAATCCTCTGTGAAAATACTGTGCTCTTCCCTGGATCAGTAGATAGCACTCACAGGTACATTGCTGAGTTAATTCATACAAGGCGTAAATTAAGACATTCCATATAATACAATCTTCAAAGTAACATAGACCACGTCGGGCCAAGTTTTACAAAAGGGTCGGGTAGGCCAAATTGATTACATTACATAAAAGCAACGTAACTACATCGGAAGCAAAAGGGGTAGAGATCATCTCTACGTGCAAGCGATCGGGTAGCTCAGGTACGCACTTGGATATTACCCAAAGGGTTGGACAATATCCACTCTACGTAAGTACCGAACGAGTCCACTTAGACTAAGGCAAGATCTAGACTATAGACTAGACTACGCTTCACTGTTTCCTTGTCCGTCGACTTCAGGGTCTTCATAGTATGTGTAGTCCCCTTGATCCACATCATCTGGAGGGTTTGAGGGAAGAGCGAGAATGAGCACAACTTCTATGCTCGCGAGCCAACACACAAGATGCAATAATATACATACATGGTTTAACAAGGAATGGCTCGGGTTTTTTATTTGCTAAAGCACATTTTTAATTATCATAATTACAAATTCCTATGACTTAGCATTTTAAACAAATTGAATTTTATTAAAGAGAGTAAGTGCAATATTAAATAACAGTTGAGGTTCCCTCCATCGGAAACTCTACACATGCATCATTTGATTGGAGCTACCTCCGCTCCTCCATACCACTGAGCTCGACGGCTCATGAAAAATCCAACCTCGGGCTAGATGAGCCGACCTGGTTGTCACACCAACCTCAGGCTAGATGAGCCGACTCGGTTGTCATTCTACCCACAAAGGTTTTTGAAATAGAACTAACTCAACTTAAGTTCCCATGTCCGCCTTTGACCGTAGGTACGGCTGTTAAACAGTTTAGACTCTGCAGAGGTTGTACACTGTACCCACAAGAGATAATCATACTCGTTACCCCACATGATTCTGTAGTCATGTAGTTGAGCGATCATCACAGTAACGTTTCAAACTACCTCGCCCCTTTCGTTATCTCACCCATATGGGCCACACCCATAAATTGTGCGGGATGTTCAACACAACGACTAGCGTAGCTGGCAACTTCACCCTACCTTGGTGTCCCTTTCAATCTGGAACACATCCACCGCTTGCACGCGTCCACTCCCTGACTTGTGGGATGGCATTCAGGGTTTAATAATTTTACTAAGCCAAGTTGCACTTTGCAGACTTGCGGTTGTACTTGTTTTACACGGGAGGTCATGACAAGATTAAGTCCTTAATCCATCCGGACGGTTCATACCATCTACCAACCACTCTCGCACGCACAAATACCACCACTCTTTCCATCCGCGGATATAGTACTAGCAAGTTGTTTAGGGTTTTGGGGAAGAAAAGTCAATTATCACAACACGCCAGTCATTTACACCCAATGACTACCTAAAACCACTTTCATGATTAAAAGATGATGATCAAGACATTTATTGTCCCGGTACTTAAGCAAGACTAGCATGTCGCTTAAGTACAACCTATACTAGTATTTACCATATATTTACTAGGGTGACATGGAATAAGGAATTCAATTTATCAAAGGAGGGATAATATTTAATTAATCATCAAATGGATGTTTAACTACCTTAAGCTTTAACGTACACTTGATTACAGAATTAAAGCATGCAATTTTAATATTTCAAATAAATATAATTTGCAGAAAATGTAGGCTCAAAATGATCAAAGTATTGACTCACCTTGGTTAAAGGCAGTAGAGTCTTGGTATTCTTGAGTTTGATTGAAGGGGGGCGGTCTCCTGTGTCTTTGAACCCTAACCGGACGAAAGTACTAGAAAAGATACAACAGCAAAGAGAGCAAATAAATATAAAACCCATAACAAATGAACTCTAAATTAAACAAGACCATTTCCAGTAGCAATATCTTGAATTTAGAAAATTTTACAAATAAGTTTCATAATTTTTGGAGTTATAACGAAGGAGATATGAGTTTTTGAAGTTTTTTAAATGAATTTTTAATTGAAAAGAAAATCTGAAAACCTGAAAAAAAAAAACCTCGTACTGACACATAGCATGTGAATAGTGCTAGGTCCACCACACAATGCGTGGACCGAGTCTACGCAAGACCCACAAGACGGGTTCACAGAATAGTGCCGGTGCTGGGCCCAATTGTCACCATGAGCACAAGTTAAAAAGCGACGCGCGCCAGTGTCGCCTTGTCTTCTCCGACGCGCGGAGAAAGAGAGAGGGAGGGAGAGGGAGAGGGAGAGGAGGAGTCGCATGGTAGCGGCTGCAAGGCGGCGGCGCGGGAAGGAGGGAGGGGCGCGAGTGGCGCGGGGAGGAAGCCGAAGGCGGTGGCGAAGCCGGGCGGAGGTGACAGTGTTGGTGACCGAGGCGGCGGGAAGAAGGGCGGAGGCGACGACAGCGGGGAAGAAGGGGCGGCGACTGTCGGACCCGGATTTTCTAATCCCGAATCCTCTGCGAATACACCATGCTATTCCTCGGATCGAGATAGCACTCACGATACATCATGAATCATTTCATACATGGCTTAAAACCATACCATTCATTAATTTAACACATCAGAGTTTTACATAGACCGCATCGGGTCAAATTTTACAATAAAGGCCGAACAGGCCAAATGATTACATCACAAAAGTAGCGAAAGCGGCAACGAAAGCAAAAAGGGTGAGGGCACATCTCTCCACAGGCAAGCGACTGGGGAAACCTGTGTACATCCGATATTACCCGAAAACTCAGATAATATAGGATGCACCTAGGTACCAATGAGTCACTAGATCAAGCGAGACTAGAACAACTAAGAACTAAACTATGCTTCAAGAACTCCTGGGTCTTCAGACATCTGGTTCCTCGTAGTAGTCGTAATCTCCAATATTTTTTGCTTCTGAGGGTTTGGGGGAAAGAGCGAGAATGAGCACAACCACCGTGCTCGCGAGCCAACACACAGTATGCAATAGTATACGTGCAAGGCTTAACAAGGATAGCTCAGGTTCTTTTATTTGCTAAAGCAACATTTTCAATTATCATAATTACAAAGTCCTATGACTTAGCATTTTAAATAGATTGCATTTTTATTAAAGCGAATAAGTGCAATATTAAATAACAGTAGAGGTTACCTCCACCTCATGCTAAATTTTGATAGTGGTTACTTCCACCGATTATCAACACTGGGTAAGGCTACACAGAAAAAATCCAAAACAAGGGCTAGATGAGCCCAACACATTTTCATTTCCACCCATAAGGGTTTTTGAAATAGAACTAAATCAAGTTTAGTTCTCATGTCCGCCTTTAACCGTAGGCACGGCTGTTTAAACAGTTTAGACTCTGCATAGGTTGTACACTGTACCCACAAGAGATAATCATACTCGTTACCCCACATGATTCCTTAGCTATGTAATTAAGCGGTCGTCACAGTAACGTTTCAAACTACCTTGCCCCTTCCATCATCTCACCCCTATGGCCAATTCCATAAGTTGTGCGGGATGCTTACCACAACGACTAGCGCAGCTGGTCCCGGCCACAACGACTAGCGCAGCTGATAACTTCACCGTTATCGGTGTCCCATTTAAGCTAGCGTACGTCCTGCCGCTGGCACACTTCTAAACACCAATTGTGGGATGACATTCAGGGTTCAATAATTTTACTAAGCCAAGTTGCACTTTGCAGACTTGCGGTTGTACTTGTTTTACACAGGAGGTCATGACAAGATTAAGTTCTTAATTCATCTAGACGGTTCATACCACATATCAACCATTCTCGTGCTACGTCCGCACCCACCACTCTTTCCATCCGTCCAGATGTGGTACTAGCAAGTTGTTTAGGGTTTTGGGAAGGAAAACCAATTAACGCAACACATCAGTCATCTACATCCAGTGACTGCCCAAAACCATTTTCATGTTTAAAAGATGATGATTGGGACATTTATTGTCCCGGTACTTAAGCAAGACTAGCATGTCGCTTAAGTACAACCTATACTAGTATTTACCATATATTTACTAGGGTGACAAGGAATATTGTATTCAATTATCAAAGGATGGCTTAATAAGTAATTAATCAGTAAATGGGTATTTAACTACCTTAAGCTTTAAGATATCATTGATTACAAAATTAAAGCATAAAACTTTAGTATTTTAAATAAACATAGTTTGCGAAAAATATAGGCTCAGAATGATCAAAGTATTGACTCGCTTGGGTCAGGTAATCGCGGCCTTGATCTTACTCAGGGCCTTCTCTCGCGAGGTATTGAATTCGCCTGCGTCAGATCCGAATCTTGATCCCGCCGAGTCGCCGCTTCCGACTACCCTAATTACACGATACAAGCAAGAACAAAAATCCAAAGAACTTTCAAAAGGCCCAATATAAACAAAGCACTTTAAATAAGATTTGCGATGAACAAGCTGAAGAGACAAGATTCAGCGAGGTGGGGATGTTTGACAAGGTCAAACGATCAGCTGAGTACACGAGACAAGGGCGGAGATACTCCGCCGAGGGAAAACAAGGGGGAAACAAAGTCGAAGAACTTCCGCAGGATACTCCACTTCGGATACCGCTGATCGGGCAAGATTAGCATACAGGATAATTTTTGTCGGGCTTTGAAAGGCAGTACAAAACATTTTATCAAAGACGACTTTTGAACGGGGATAAAAAGGATGGGATAAACAATATTTGGACCAAGGAATACTAGATAGGATTACAAGATTAATATATAAGTTTTCAAGGTAAGCTTATCGAGATTAACAAGTTAATCCCGAATAGTTCTCCAAAATATTTTAAGAAAATACAAGTTTATTTCAAAGCATTTTACACAAACGTGGGAAATTTGAATAAATCTATTTTAACAAAAATTGACGTGATTGCAGAGACGATTACGAAGGTCATTTGTATAACATCCATTTCTAGAGATTTTGCAAATTACGCTCTTAATCGATAGCTCTCTAAAATTGGCGAAGTGGATAATTCCGCTAACTCGTTTTAATTGGCGCGTTAACAATTAACAGTGGTTAACCGAATAGTCGCAATCCACACACATTCATAGAGAGTAAGCATTTAGAATATTTACCAAAAAGGAAAGCTACTAAACTGCAATACACTAGAACTTCAATGCGTAGGCTAGCCGCCAGATCAACACAGAGATTTCCAATAGACAAATTATACACAGAGGTTCAATTGCAAGATTATAACACAGAGCTTTTAAATGATTTTCACTACTCGAATTTTCAAATGCCAACACACGTAACACAATTCACTACTAAACATTACCACTCAGACTTCCAGAGTCAAACTGCTCCACAGAGGTTCCAAATTGCTAGCTACAAGCATTACTCAACAACCGACCTAAGAAGCCGGGATCCTGCACCAAGTACTGGAAGCAAACAAGGGGACTAATCAACATATACTAATGCTGATTAAAGCACTGTCACTACTATTGAGGAGGCCCAACACAGAGAGAGAGAGAGAGAGAGACCAGAGAGCGGTAGCAGAGGAGGAGCCAGGGAGAAGGGAAATGGCTCGGGCGACTGCAGCCGGTGGCAAGCGACGGCCGGGGAGACGATGGAGACTAGCAAAACGGGTTGCCGGAGGAGTGGGAATGCCGAGGGAGGTGGTGGCGCGGCTGGAGCGACGATGGAGAGGGGATGGCGGCAGCCGGGGTCGGCGGCACTAGGGCCAACCGGTGGCGTCGACGGCCGGAGGAAAGGGAGATCTAGGGGAGGAGGGCACGAGCATCAGAGAGGCGCGGGGAAGCTTACCGGGTGGTCGGCAGGGGCGGGGAAGCAACAGAGCCGACCGACGACGAAAGCCGAGGGCGGCGCAGGAGAGGAGCTCTACACAGAGGTCCTGGTGGCTGGAGCTTGGCCGGGCCGAGGAAGCACGGGGGCGGCATGGCGGGGCCCAAGCACAAAGCGAGTGGTCAAGGCGAGGCCGAATGGCGGCGGAAGGGGCTTCGGCCAGTGGAAGAAGAAGCCGACTCGGGCGCTTGGAGAAGCTACTGGGGAAGATGAAGGGAAGCAGAGAAGGAGAGGTGCGCCGGCTACTTATAGCCGGTGGAGGTGGCAGAGATGGGGGAGATCGGGCGCACGGGGAGGCGAAAAGCCAGACGACGCGGAAGGGGCGGGGTCAGCGGACGGCGTGGGGTCGCGTGGAGGCTTGGAGCCGCAGATGGCGCTGGGAGTTTGGCAGCAGCCGCACGGATCCGGAGGAGGCGGGGCTGTCGGGTGGAGAGGACGAGCGGGGGCGGCGGCGGCGAGTGCGGGAGGGGCGCACGGGGGAGACGCGGGTGACCAGAAGAAGAAAAGGGGAGGGGAGAAGAGAGGCCGGGCCGGGCGATGGAGTCGGCGCGCGGATGGGAGAGAGCGCACGGGGGGAGGAAGAAAACTGGCCGAGGGTTTGGTCGGGCCGACTGGGCCGGGAGAAAACGATGGGCCGGAGAAAAACCAACCCAAGAAAATAGGAATGGGCTCAAATTTTGAAAAAGGTGGATTCAAAGCAAATTTTTAAATCCAGAATTTGAAAGAAAGTTTGAAACACAAACCCGAGCTTAACGGAAGCTAGGAGTTTTTTTTGAAATATAAACCAAAATTTGAATGAAAATCAGAAACCAAGGTATTCTTCTTGAGAACCTTTTCATGCTTCTTTTCTGGCTTCTCTAAGCCAGGTCGAGGGGCTTTATCTTTTTGATCTATGGCTTCATTCCATTCAACCGCTTCACTAGCGGCTGCGTATTTATCAGCCATGTCGAAGAGCTCGGCGGTTGTTCGTGGAGGGTTCAAAGCAATGTCCTTCGTAAATCGTCGATTCCTCAAACCTGCCTTGAAAGCTTGAATTACAGAAGACTCTGCAATCTCTGGTATTGAATTACGAACCTGGCTAAACCTCTTGATATATTGACGAAGAGTCTCTTTCGGGTTTTGCCGGATCCAATGGAGGTTATCCTCCTTTCCAGGGCGGTCGTACGTACCTTGGAAATTTACAATAAAAATATCGCAGAGTTGTTCCCAAGTGTAGATTGATCCGATCAGCTGGTTGAGCAACCAAGACCGGGCAGATCCCTCCAGTACCGTAGGTAAGTAGTTGGCCATCACATTTTCATCACCGCCAACAGCTCTGATGGCGGTGGTATAAATCTAGAGAAATTCCAACGGGTTCTGGGACCCATTAAACCTATCCATGTTGGCCGGTCGAAATCTGTTAGGCCAACGCACGGCCTGGAGCCCTACGGAGAAAGCTCGGAAGCCCGTGACTGATTCATGGCGCCTTCTTTGAAAAGGTGTCGTATTGTGATCTGATCTGATCATGGGCGTTAGGATGACGCCTTTGATCACCTGCTCGGCCCAGACGATGTCGTAGATCATCGAGGCTGTTTAATAACCTCTCGACGAGGGGAAGGTGTGGTTGTTTGAAATAACCTCCTTCCTTCATGACTCGTTGGTCGGAATCGTCGAGGAGGTCTTGGTATCGATCGATTCCCAACATATCTATGCTGCCCTCTGCTGAGGGAGGAACGTTGGGACGAAGTCATAGTTTGACTTTGCGCTGTCCTGTGTTCCCGGTACGCTTTCGTACGTTGCACGGTTTGTTGAAGGATTTCTCATACCTGTCCCATCAACTGACAAAACCTAGAGCTCCTGCCAGAGTATGGTTAGTGTTATTTAAAATATTCTGAATACGCTGCAGGTATTGTACTGTTAGGGAAGGTCTCGAAGGATTCATTGAGGTTGTTGGTGTTCACAGATCTGAACCTTCTCTTGACTTTGCGCCTGGTCCCCTTCGACCCATTATCCTTGGTGGGGCAGAAACAGGTGTATTAACTGATGGACGTCCATCAGTTGTGTTGCCTCTGGTAATTGGTGCTTGATTGCCCTTTGCCATTTCCATCAGTACATGGTGGCGAGGCAGTGTGTGCAGGACCGTACACGACATTACGATCAATATTTCCGAACACATTGACCTCGTGTTTCCAGCAGCGATCCTCCGGAGAGCTTCCACTGTAACCAGTGGAGAGCTTCTCAGTGCTTCTACCAAAGACTTCCACGATGGAGACCAGTTGGAGATAAGCACCTCCTGAGGTCTTCGTGGCGAACTCAGCCTGACCCGGCGGATTGCCGATCGTATGCTGAGCCTTATTGTTCCCACTCGGCCTATAACTGGTGAGAGCTTCATCGACACTGTTACCAGATATTGGTTGGCTCCTGGAATTTCCAGAAGCCGTTGATGAGTACTTGTCAGCCATGATTGTGTCAAGAATGTATGGATTCTAGGATTGCAGGGCTGCGGATTCATCACCTTTTTCGCCGGTCGGAAGGAACGCGCTTGGAGAGATTTTCGACGCTCCGAGCTGGTCGGAGAGTCCTGTCCCTGAAGCACCACTTGTCGCAATGGTTCATCCTCATCCATCCGCTCAACCTCGCTGTTATCAGCGACCCGCGAACCGGCGGATGAGGAAGATGATGACGCCCAGTTCTCTTGCATGACCTGAATGCAAGCTTCCATGTCAAGATTGGAGTAGTCATCCAAATCGAACCAGTTCTCCTCGTCCCAAGTTCCTGCCATAGTCGCATGAACGATTATGAAGGGTGTGCGAGGATTTGCGAGCGGAGAACTTCTTCAGGAGAATTGCACCTTATTCCCCATGGACGGCGCCGGCTGTCGACGATCAAATCACCGAACTTACAAATATATAAAAAAACAGAGGAAAAATGACACGTATCTCCTGGAAAGGAATGAGGCTGCTCTTTATTGCTATGAACTGGCTATTACAAGGAGTGTCTGTAATCTAGACCAAAGGCTAATCCTAGTAACACTGGAGCGCAATGCTTGCTATGACTTTGCAATCTAATCGACTGGTTGTCTTCTGAGAATGATTCCCAATCGATCCTATCTTCGTCTCCCTCTCCACCTTCCGCGATCCTTCTTAAGTAGTTGATGAAGCGTTGGCAGTTATCCCTTGGAGAGACGCATGTTAGGAAGTGACGCGTCTGGTCGGAGAGAGGCGTTAGTTGACAATGTATCAAATGTCATGCGGTTATATGCCACTGAGTCATTTAACCGTATTCCAGTGTCTTAGAATTAAGTAACGTCGCGTGGTATGGAACATACATCACGTGTTCCATTTATCACAAGGTAAAGGATATACTTGGACTCATACTCAGATAGTATCAGTTAATAGCCTTACGAGCAGTTAACTGGTCGGGGACTAGGTACGAGACCTTGTCTGACTAGGATCTTTATTGTGTAACCTCTGGAATTCTTATGACCAGTGAGGTCGTTAGTCTTAGGGATTACGACCACGAAGTCGTATTGTCTTCTCGAATGTATTAAAATAATACATCGAGGTTTTAATCCTCGTCAGAGTTCTTGGGAGAGAATGGGATCGCTCTTTATTGCTATGAATTGGATCCTTTACATGGGGGTGCCCTTGACAAGGTAATGGACTAGTCCAAATTATACTAATCGTAGTGCTTGCTATGCTAATGCTTCAGATAAACTCCAATCGTCTCTTGATCTTTCGAATTGGATTAGCTTGGACCCCTTCTGTCGTTCGTGTTCTTAATTAAGTAGTTGATGAAGTGTGGCAGTTAATCCTGGAAGAGACGTCTGTTGGAAATGTCACGACTGATCGGAGCGAGGCAACAGTTGATGAAGTATCAACCGTTCGCGGTTGATGTCTGTGAGACACTAAGTTGCATGGCTGTTTGTTGTTAGTGTCTTAGGACCATGAAACATCGCGTGGTATTGAGCCAATATGACATGTACTCCATTCGTTACACGGTTAGGAATATGCTGAGAGCAAAATCTAGATTCCAGTTCATTGCTTGTACGAGTAGTCATCTGGTCAGGGACTAGGTATAGGACCTCGTCCGACCAGGATACCTATAAGTAACCTCTGGAATCCTTACGACCACAGATGTCGATAACTTTAGGGGTTACGACTCTTATAACCACGGGAGTCGTAGGTTTAGATGTTACGACTCCTACGACCACGTTGATCATAGGCCTAGGGGTTACGACCACGAGGACATATGATCTTTTAATTATGTATTAAGGTAATACATAGAGATTTTAATCCTCATCACCCGTCTATGGGAAGACCCATAATCATAGCAACATCCTACAGCGTGATAGTCATCTCGCCTGACGGGAGGTGGAAGGTGTGGGTCTCCAGGTGCCATCTGTCAACCAGTGTCGTTAGTGCAGCACCGTCCAAGTGGGGTAGCCCATTGGTGACAATCCGAGCCAAGGCAGGAAAACCAGCATCGCAGACGTATGACACGTACCACTCGTCCCAATCTAGAGGGGTGTGGGTCCAAAGGCAAAGTGGCTGGAGTACCTTCCATAAAAATATGCATAGACATTGTCAAAACGTTGAAAGCATGATCGAGCACCGGGCTAAGAAATCTCACCACACCCTCGTTGGCTAGAAGGTATGTGCGGTGGTCATTATAATACCCCGAGATGAGTAACGTGTAATGCGGGTGGTGCGGCATCTTGCAATAGAAGAAAGAAATTTGTTAGTACACATAAAGTACAAAACAATTGAGAAAATGCAACAAAGTGAACGCAATAAAGAGACATCAATACCCTTCGCACAATGATAATGGCGGTTACCTCAGGGGTGAAAGACACGTGAGCGGCATCGCCTTACCCTACGCGACTGGTAATCCTTATTCACATGCTTTGCCCTGGTTTGGACGTGCTCATGACATTCCGAGCACTTGTTAGTTATGGTGGCATCGTCGAAGTCCCCTAGGCTGTACATCTCCTTACCGAGCTGTACATGTCCTTACCAGCATGTTGTGAGTGGTCCATTTCGTTACGAGGTCTTTTCCTCTTCCTCCTACCGCATTGCATGTTCACCATTTCTTTGTCAGGAATGTATTCTTCCCCAACGTAGGGTGACCAATGTGAGGGATCATGGTAAGGCTCGAACCTCTTCTCCCAAGTCCTCATCGGGCTAGCTTTGAGAATTCCTCGACAATGAAGGTGTTCGAAAGGTAACTTATGCCAGGCATGCGACATGCAGTAATGATGTGCGAGCATGAGACATGTAGCAAAGTCAAGACTATGCAAGTATAATCTCCTGCAATCAGTTCACTCTATGGTTTCTGCCCCCATAACGCTCACCCACTATCGATGTCCCCCCCCCCTGCCCTAATGGCGTATATATGCAAAGTTGGATCATAACCCTTCGCCTCCTGATTGGACGGCTTGTCCTCCGCCAAAGCAAGGTGTTTGGCAGCAGTCGCACCCCAATGCTCGCCGGCATTGTATGCATCCCTTGCATGAGTCCACCGATCCACAAAGTATGAGTTGGTCTTCCTAAATGAGTACTTCACGATGGCCAATATTGGGATTGCACGGATGCCCTTCAAAACATTGTTGAACACCTCCGATATGTTTGTGGTCATCATATCATACCTACATCCACCTTCATCGTATGCCTGTACCCATTTCGTATTGTGCTGCAAGATCTCGTCCAACCACTTATTCCCTCGTTCGTTGGTCAATACCCTCGGCTCCATTAGCTTGCCCTTGAAGTCCCTCTTCTCCAAACATCCGCACAACATCTTAAACTTTTTTGTGAGATCTTCCCTACTGCATTGCTTAAAAAAATTAGCTGCTAAGTGACGCATGCACCACCTATGTAGCACATCCGGGTGTCCATCTAGTTTGCTCTTCACAGCATTCAAAATATCGCAGTTCCTATCCGAGATGATGCAAACCTTCCGTCCAGACCCAACAAGGCGTAGACGAACTATATTCATGAATCATTGGCAACTTGCATTGTTCTCACCCTTAGTAAGTGTGAATGCTAGTAGAATCAGCTGGTCATTCGCATCAATACCCACGATGACCATCAAGACATCATAGTACTTCTCGGTTAGAAATATGGCTTCAACTAATAAGACATGCCTGCAATGCTTGAAGGTATCTTTGCATTGCCCAAAAGACCAGTACACCATCCCAAGAACATGTTTCATAACTCCTTTATCGGGTTCTGTTATCGTGCCAAGGATAAAATTCCATGCTAGGGTTCTTGGCCTGCATAAGGGTTAGGATTCAAGGAAGCAACATGTAATCCTCCTTCCAATCACCCCACAATAACTGCATCACTCTCTGCTTTACCCTCCATGCTTTCCTGTACTTCACGCAGTACTTAGTAAACCCAAATATAGCCTCAATAAGGATGGCGATGGTCACATCAGGGTCGACAGCCACAACTCCGGTTATGCGTCTTGCAGTGAAATTATCGGTCACCTGAAGGTGTTCCCGGACACTCGTGCAGTCCCACAAGAGTGAGGCTGCTCCACATTCATTATTTTTCATTGCTTGTCACTAGTTTTCTACCCCCAGACCTTCCATCTGCACTCCCTTACGCACCTCACGGTATACCTCTTATTCACATCGGAGTGTTGTACTAAAAATGGACGATGGTGCCTCATTGAGTATTCTTGCAGCCAAACCTTCACATCCTCCAATCTTGCAAACAACATGTCCTTGTGTATGAGGTCATTTTTCGGGTCCGCAATGCCATCCCTGCTCTTCAACCCATTTGCACAGACCACATTACCAACCATTCTGACATCCTTGAATGCATGCACCGACGGAATCTCAACCATTACACTTTGAAGAACCCGACCTTCCTCAGAGGAGAAAAGCGGAGCGGGCGCTTCCTTTTTGGTCGAGCTCCAACCTTCCTCGAAATCAATGTCACAGACTGTTACATCTTGGAACAGCTCCTCGTCAAGCTCGTTGTTCATTACAGCGCCATTGAAATCAGTCACAGGGCCACTAACATGGTGCGACGATAAAACAGACACGTATGACAAATCTACCAACAGGGGACATCGTTGTTAAGACTGACACCAATGACCTCTTGGGACGGTTGCTCCTCCATTGGGGGGGCTTGCGAAAGTTCCATAGCGGATTCAAGTTCCTCAATGATGCCATTCACCACATCCGCATTCTTTCGCATATCCTCGTCAATGATTATCCTCTCCACCACAACCTTCAACGACTGGACTTGAGATGCGAGCACAACCTCCTTGTACGTGTCCCAATGATCGTCATGCTAGATTGGCATCAACAAGGCATGCACCTTTGAACCCAGCCCAGCATCATACCTCCTCTCCATTCCGACAACGACCCGGGCTCATCGCATCCAAAGGTCTACTTAATCCACGTTAGAAGAGTTTGAAAGTATGGTAATTCTCGAAATACAAGCACCATCACTTCCATGCCAACAAAAGTCAAAAACACTCTTTGTTTGGCTAATCGCCCACCAGTAAAAACACGTACAATTTTATCCATCTACATCTAACAATGCGAACAAAATATTGGAAAGTTAGTACTAAAGTAAGAATACAGCCAAGCAAAATTTTCTTTTGTTCCTTTACGGAAAATAAGTATGGTGTTACTTTGACTCACTGAAGTTGGAATCGCAAAAAAAAAACATAATCCACAAAACCCAGACAAAGAGGCTTAGAGGGGTGGATCTTTTAGATACATATGCATGCATGTTATGCTCCCCACCTCACATTCAAAAAAAATGCATACATAAGTAAAGATTCACACCATACCTCTTTATTGAACAAACTCTAAAATCTATATCTTCGCAACGTTTATTACACATGTGTTTTGACATATTCACATCCTTCCCAGGAAAGTTTTGCTTTAATTCTCACTAGTTCTACTATTTACTGGAAAAAAAATCGAAGTGATAACCAAATTGCGTTGGTATTACTAATTTTTGGTAAAGTTCATTGGGACTCAAACCAAACAGCCAAACTCTGTCTGCATTCTGTTGAATGCCATTTTGAAGCCGTAGAACAATATATTAGACCATTTTTTAGCCCCACAATCTTGGCCTAATGATTCCAAAAACAATTCATCAATTGGAACCAGAATACGTTGCTAATATTTGTTTTCTGCCGTTTTCTTTTCTTCGATATATTTTTTCTTCGATGCAATTTTTCTGTGTAGTAACAACGCAGCGGAGGCTATAAGAACAAAAAAATTCCCCGGGCTCCGCACCACCTGTCCCCGTGGCATCTACTTTCTTATATTGCCAGCAAACATGCAATCCAATATATTCTTCTCAGGACGATTGTGAATCGAAAGCTGGCTTTGCTGGGCACTCCCACCGTATGGCCTAGATAGCCAAGAAGATATATTGCATTTCATAGATCTAGCTAATACGCCCACCGTTCAGGAATACATTTTAGAGAGCATAATATTTTCGGAATAAACACTATTGAGATTCCCAAATCCCAACCCGATTTTTTTTTTGTTAAAGATGTTTCTACAATTAATTAGTTGTAGATTGATTTGTCTCTTCACACAAAAAAAAACTTGATGGTAGGCCAAAAAATTCTATAATTGTACCCATATCTGAAAAAAAAAGAGTTTGGTTCCAAATCCAACAGAAGATAAAGTATGCACATGTTCTAGACCTAATTTGCACATATTCTACATAAATGAAAAAAAATACTCATTTTGCACGGGTAAATTTGTATAGGTACAATCAAAAGTTTTTTGGTTTTATTGAAAGGGGATAAATTCAAAGTGATTCACCTATAAAGGTTGCCCATCATATCCATTTACATGCATAACTTCACTGAAATTGAAAACCAATATAGTCGCAACTAACAAATTGCTCTCAAACATCCAATTCGGCCAAAACCCTAAACCCACAAGTCTAACCGATTTAATCTAAAAAAATAGAGGAAAAACCAATAGATCAGTGAAGTTGGAACCGAGAAAGACAATGTTCAACACACATGAGACAAAATGAAGATACGGAACAACCAATTCACCACTGAAAGCGAATTCGTAGGGTAATTAATCATACAAAGACAAGCAAAATAAGGAAGTTCATTTGGTGTTACCACACACAAAGTCATTGGGAAAACATTAGTAGGGGAAAGCTTAATACCAATAATAATTTGTGTGCATTTACCATGGCATTTACATGAAACAGGGTATCAAAATACAAAGTTTACTGAAAGATGATTATATATGACTTATGAGAAACTCAATCATTTGAATACATTGACACAGTACACCAATCAAGTGAAACAACTATCAAAATTCAAAAACATGGCAAGTAATATCCGATTTAAATCCACAAGTCGCACACAAACAAATTGTTCTCAAACATCGAATTCGGCCAAAACCCTAAATCCACAAGTCTAACCAATTTAATCCGAAAAAAGTGAAGAGAATGGGTGAGATTACCTTGGGGGATGATCTCCATGGGTTTACGGACTCTGAATCAGCCCCAAATCAATGGATTTGGGGAGGTTGGGGTGGGGATGACACAGGGCGCGCAGGAGGAAGAGAGGGGGATTGGGGAAAAAATGAAGACTAGGTGGGCACCGTCACCTCTGTCACGCCACGCGCGTTGGCGTGCCAAGCCAGGCTCATTACGCCAGGAGTGCTGGCGTGACAATGGTCACGGATTCCCGCCACGCTGGCACGACATGCGCGCGAGAGCTTGCGTGGCAGGTTTGGCCAAACCGAGGTAGATGGTGTGACAGCATTGTTTGGCCACGCCATGAGTCATAACGTGATCAAAAAGGGTAAAAAATGATAATAAAGTTAGCAAGAGGTTAACTTTAACAATTAAAAAAATTTGTTAAAGCGTGTTCCATTTGTTGTACTAGTTTTTTTATTCGCTGCACACCATCTTTTTTTTGTTTCAGATTTTTTTTGTTATGTTTCCACTAAATTTTTTTTGTTCTGTTTCAATATCATTTTAAACATTTGTCTTCATTTATTTGTTGGAGCACCAACCTTAATTTGTTTCACTAGTATTTTAATTTCGTGCATGGTTTATTATCGGAAAAAGTCCATTTGATCCATGTAGTATCATTGTCCAGACACTTAACCCCCTAATATAAAAAAAAAACCTAGTCTTTTGACACCCTCACATTGCTAAATTAGTGCACTTAACCCCTATGGATGTTTTGCTCGGTGGTTTTACTTACATGGCAGTGGTTTCACCACATGGACAGCTGAGCTGGCTCATTTTACTGTTGGCCCCACATGTCATGGAGACATCACTTAAATCAATTTTTAATTAGATTTTATCATCTCTAGGTCCCACTCGTTAACGCTACAGTGCAGCCTTTCCCTTATCCACAGAAGGAGAGGGAGATGAACAAAGGAGACACCTTTGCCGACCTTGGACGAGCTCGTCGCTGGTGACCAGGACTTCTTCGGTGGCCAGATAGTGGTAAAACGGGATTAGCTGGCCAAAGAGATACTACTTCGATGAGAAGAGCAAGAGCATTCGAGGACAGTGTCCCTGCCGGAACCGGACATCCTGCGAGCTTCTTCTCCGGCATCGGAGCTGCCGTGTCTCGCCCTACCCGGTCGAGAGTAGCGGTCGTGGAGTATTTGAGGTAGCAATGGAGTACTCCTGGTGGCGACAGATTACTTGAGGCGATGGCGGTGGCGGAGTATTGCTCTTGGCGGTGACGGCCGAGGAGTACCCCTTGTGGCGGAGTACTACTCCTGTTCACCAAATTCAGCCACCGTTGGGGAGGGAGACGGATCCGGTTATCCCTCATCGCATTGTCAACAGATCTGGCCTCTCCCCACCACGTCACAACCAGATCCGGTTCCTTGTTGCCCCGTCGTTGGATCCGGATCCGCCCTCCCCTTCGCTGGTTGCGCTGCGGTTGGATCCAGCCTCCCCTCTGTCGACTGCACCACAACCGGATCCGACTACCGTCGCTCGCGCATCACGCCACCACCCTCTGCTGTCCGCACCACAACCGGATCCGACTGTCGTCGCTCGGGCGTCACGCCACCACCCTCCGGCACCCGCCAATACGACGGTGGCCTGGACATCCTTGAGCGCTGATGAGGCGACGCGTGGGAGGACGACCACGAGGTTGGGGAAGTTGAGGCGCTATGGTTGTGTGCAGTGGGTGCACAAGGACGATGAGTATGGGTTGGTTGACATATGGGACCAATTGGGTTAAAGGATTTTATATCCGATTTAATTAGTAATTGCCAGTTTGTCACGTCATCGACCATGTCATCGTCCAATGAGGCATAAGCACCACGGCGGCAAAAACTGTCTCTGAAACCACCTCAGGAGGTTAAGTGCACTGGTTTGCAACATGAGGATGTCAAATGACCTTTTTTTAGGTCAAGGGTTTAATTGTCCAAACAACAATACTTTAAGGGGTCAAATGAACTTTTTCCTTTATTATCAAAGCACAATGTATGTTTGTAGCAACACACCTAAAATTCCTACAACAATATTTGCTTTTTTATATCAATTTGTTGCAACAACATCCATCGTTTGTTCTAGTAGTATATTTTATTTATTTAAGCAAAAACTTGGCCCTCTGACTTTGACCTGTTACAATTAGTAACCTTTTATCAATAATATTATTTCTAAATATTTAGATTTATCCTAATAAAATGGTATTCTTAGATTTGTCGTAAGAAACACTCCAATGATATTATACTTTCACAATATATTATTAATATATTAGTGCAAAATTAAGAGTCAAAGTTTACCTTTGAAACGTAGAAAGTAAAATTTTAGAAAATTGTTTTGATAGTGTTGTTTCCACGGATAGAAAATTTGCTATTTAGAATTTCTACAAAAATAAGAAAATTTTTAAGGAGGTGCATCAAGTTTTTGGCTCATTTAGTATGTTTTTAATGCGAAAGGGTAAAAATAAACTTTCTGAAAATAGAAAGGCAAAACTGTCACTCCGCTACGCGAAAACGCTACAGCAGAAATTTACTGTGCACCCAAAGCACGATATGCTACCTGTGGCTAACTCAGTTCGCGGCACCTGCCGCGAAGCAGGGTAAGCCCCGCTGTCGTGGACCACGTACAGCGCTACCATTGACTGTTGACTCCACATACACCACAGACTGCTCTGTCATTTGCTATGCAGCCTACTACATAGTACTGACCGACTGCTTTCATCGATCGATCGAGCAGGCAGGCGAGGCGAGGTAGTTGGGGAGTAAGAAGCAAGCAGTCCATCGATCGAGCATTCGGCGCACGTATGGCGGAGACGGCGATCACGACGGTGCTGGCCAAGGTGGCGGAGCTGGTGGCGTGGGAGGCGGCCGTGCTGCTCGAGGTCGGCGACGACGTCCGCCTCCTCCGCGACAAGCTCGAGTGGCTTCACACCTTCGTCCGCGACGCCGACCGCAGGCGTCGCCTCCGCGACGACGAGTTCGTCGCCGTCTGGGTCCGCCAGACCCGCGACGTCGCCTTCGAGGCCGAGGACGCGCTCGACGACTTCCTCCACCGCGCCGCCCGGAGGCGCCGCGCCCCGGGCTGCTCTGCCTGGCCGCGCTGCGCCGGTCAGGTCGCGCTCCGCCACGGCCTCTCCGGCCGCATCCGCCAGATCAGGAAGAGGCTCGACGAGATCTCCGCCAACCGCGCCGCGTACAACATCGAACACACGCCGTCGCCGGCCTGGGCCTCCTCCGCCACCACCCTCGCCGCCTGGTACGCTCTCAGATAGTCACTGACTGAAAATCACACGCACATTTAAGACTCAATTCCTGCCTACTCCTAGAGAAGCATATAATCATCACGGAATAATTAGCGGGACATGGGATCGCTGCGCATGTGGCTGGTTGTATTGGATCAATTTTGGTAGTCGAAGCTTAGTGCTCAGATTCTTGAGCTCAAAATCCTAGAACAATTTGGGAGTCTCGTTTGTTTGTTGGTGATTCTGCTGACTTTTCTTTTCGTCGTATTCTGTGGGCAAGATTCTGCTTGCTGAATTTTCAAGCCGCTTTATTTGCATTGACTCGCTTTACCATAGCTGTCAACACCGTAATACTGTACTGTATCAGTAGCCATGGTGAAGCTAATGGATTCAGTAAAAATGCGTTTGGTTGGTGAGATGAGCTTAAATGTGATAGGATGTTATAGATAGGATATGATCGTCTTGGATTAGATGATACAAGTATGGTGTTTGGTTGGTGAGATATGATGATAAATGATTTTATTTGGTTGATGGAATATGATGGTTCAAGATAGTATTTGGTTGGTGGGATACGATGGTCCGTATGATATTTTTTGCACTAAAATATATCAAGAGTGTCTTGTTTTATTGATTAAATGACAAGGAACACAACGGTTCAATCGAATCGCAAATCAGATACTCGGTTTAGGAAATATGATCATTTGAAGCTCGTAAATCAAGCCGTCACGTCACCAAGCACCTTGAATTCGTGTGAACGGTGTGGTTCGGGATTTTTTTTTCCCGAACGGGATGATACAGCATAAACATGAAATATTCATTTTTCTTGAACCACCTCATCCCGAATGGCTTGGTTCTATTCAACCAACCAAACACCTGAACGAGCTCATTTGTCGTACCGGATGGTTCAGAACCACTCCATTCAACGAACCAAACACATCCTAAATAAACCGTAATTACAACTCTGGTAATTAAGTACTCCTTCGGTTCAGAAAAACACTTTTGGACAATTTTTAAGTTGTGCTATTTAGCTTTCTAAATTTGTATTTTAATTTCTCAGTCCCTGAACCTGAACTTACGGAGTTGTATCACTTAGTTACATGAAATTACATTTTACTTTCTTAGGCCTCGAAGTTGCGAAATTGTGTTACTTAGTTAACTTGCATTGAAGCGAAGTTTGTCATATATGATATCGTCGACTTCGTCCCTTTCAAGTCTGGTGGACTTGTTGTCGCCCCGTTTCGGATGTTTTTATCGTCCACGTCACCTCACGCCGATAAAAACAGATTCTTTGGGTCCGGGAACACATTGTGCTCGTGTATTCGCCTGAGCTCCACCGTCACCTTCGCTCTTGCCTCCTCTAAGTCGGTCGTGAGAGAGAGAAGTGCATTCTCTGTACCAGAGCAGAAGCCACTCATCTTGCACGAGGTTCATTTGATAGTTTGCTAACAGAAAAGGCTGAGTTGGCGAATGACCATGAAAGAGAGAAAAGTATTGTGCCCCTGTTCTGGCACTGGAAATGTATTTCTCTCTCTCACGGTCGACTCAGAGGAGGTAAGAGCGAGGGCGGTGGCAAGCTGCGATGGTTGAGCTCCGGCGAAGACACGAGTATGGTGCGTTCCCAGGATCAAAGAATCTATTTTTGTCGGCGTGAGGTGACAGGAATGATGAACACTGCAGGAACAGGGTGGCGATGAGTCCACTGGACTCGGCCGGCATCGCATCCAACAAACTTCGTTTCAACACAAGTTCAAGGGCTGATAAAGTAAAATACAAGTTCAGAGAGCTAAGTAACACAACATCGCAAGTTCAGAGTCTTACGGTGCATTTTTTCTTATAAAAACTTTGACTATCTATGTCGTTTTGAATATCCGATTAGATACATAAAAAATCATGTGTAAATCTTTATTGAAAAATACTTTCATAGTAATGTAATTTTATTAAATTTTATAAATATATTAAAATAGTAATTAGTGATTAAGATTATATTTTAGAGACCTATGCTAATATCTAAAACTACTAATTTTTGTGAACCGGAGTAAGTATTAACAATCTTTCGTCAAACCCAACTAGTCCAGTTCATTGATCCCCATTGACGAATTAAGCAGCGGAGGCGGTTCACAGAGAACATTGTGTACAGAGAGCAGCTAGTTCACTAGAGAATTAAGCACAACTGAAGTTTTGATGCAGGGATGATCTGGAGGAATACACGGTTGGCTTCGACAAGTACCGCGACATGCTCAAAGAGCAGCTCCTCGAGGACTCCGTCCCCGGCCGCGCCATCGTCTCCATCGTCGGGGAGAGCTGCATCGGCAAGACCACGCTCGCACGGAAGGTCTACCAGAGCCCCGAGGTCCGCAACCACTTCGAGATACGCACCTGGACGGTGCTCCCTCCCAAGAGCCGCCCGGCCGACGTCCTCCACGACATCCACAGGCAAGCCAGCTCCCAGCTACGGAGGTCCACGTCTCAGCAGATCGTGGATGACGGCTGCGACGCGGCGTGCCGGCCGTCGGGGAAGGACATCAGCAACTTGCTGTTCCGGAACATGCGGAACAGGCGGTACCTGGTCGTGATCGACGGTAGCATCGCGGTCACTGACTGGAACAGCCTGCGAGCCTCGCTCCCCGACGAGGGCAACGGCAGTAGGGTGCTCCTGATCACCGATTCGGCCGGCCTGGAGGTGGTCGGGAACGCCGGCCCGACGTACGTTCCGGTCGAGCTGACCCGGCTCAACCCGGAGAACACGTACGAGGTGTTCCGGCGCCGGGTGTTCGGCCGTGGCGACTGCCCCGCCCGGTACAGGTCGAGGTACTACCAGGACGTCTTCCGGATCACCCGCGGCCTGCCGCTGTCGATCGTCGTCCTCGCCGGCGTCCTGCGGTCCAAGGAGCTGCCGGCGGAGTGGGACCAGGTGATGGCGCAGCTGCTGGCGGCGAGGGAGCAGTCCAAGAACAGCAACAGTCGGCGGATCATGCCGCTGGCCTTCGACGACCTGCCGCACCACCTCAAGTCGTGCTTCCTCTACTTCACGGCGATGCGGGAGAGCACCCCAGTCGACGCGCAGAGGCTGGTGCGGCTGTGGGTCGCCGAGGGGTTCGTGCGGCCGCGGCGCGGGAGCACCATGGAGGAGGTCGGGCAGGGGTACCTAAAGGAGCTCATCTCCCGGTGCATGGTGCAGCTGGTGCACAAGGACGAGTTCGGCGCCGTGCAGACGGTGGTCGTGCACGACCGGCTGCACGCCTTCGCGCAGGACGAGGCGCAGGAGGCCAGCTTCATCGAGAGCCACGACAGCACCGACGTGCTCGCCCCCGCCACCGTGCGCCGCCTCGCCGTCCAGAACTCCACCGACAGGTACGTGCATCTCGGCAATGCTTTCCCCAAGCTGCGGTCCATCGTCTGCGACCTCGTCGAGGACCGCAATGGCGGGGGCACGAAATCCAGCGGCTGCATCCAGTCCACCGACCTGGGCTTCCTCCATGCATCCAAGTTCCTCCGAGTCATCGATATCCATGGACTCGAGCTCAAGAAGCTACCAGACGAGATCGGCTCCATGATCCACATAAGGTACGTAGCTGCTTGCTAATTAATTCTGAAGCATTGGTTCTAGAGATTTGAGAACTAATGATGTTATTTGCTAATGTATTTTGAGATGGTCAGGTACCTGGGTCTTCAGTGCGGTCAGTTGGAGAAGATCCCGCACAGCATAAGCAACCTCGTCAACCTGCAGTCGCTCATCCTGAAAGGCAGCAACGCCGGCCACCGCGTCCTGGACGTGACCGCCGCGTTCTGGCGGATCCCGACGCTGCGGCACGTCGTCGCGCCGTTTGCGCTGCCCAAGGCCCTGGGCGACCTGTACAGCCTCCAGACGCTCCACGGCGTGCAGCCGCAATACTGGGACACGCGCGGCGGCGGCGGCAACCCTCTGGGGAGGGCCACCAACCTCCGGTCGCTGGAGCTCAGCGGGCTGACCACCGCCCACGCCGGCGAGCTGACGACGGCGCTGGAGAGCCTCGACCTGCTGGTGCACCTGGCGCTGCAGGGCGAGTCGCTGCCGTCGAGCGTGTTCAGCATCTCGAGCCTGCGGCGGCTGCAGAGCCTGAGGCTGGTGGGGCTCGTGGACGCGGCGGAGGGTGAGGCGGAGGAGGACGTGGTCCGGTACATCCGGCCGAACCTGACCCGGCTGTCGATGTGGTGCACAATGGTGGGGCAGAGGTTCGTGGACATGCTGGGCGAGCTGCCGAGCCTGGCGGAGCTGACGCTGATGAGCGGCGCGTACGAGGGCGAGCGGCTGGTGTTCCGGGACGGCGGGTTCCGGAGCCTGCAGAAGCTGAAGCTGGGGCTGCCGGAGCTGGAAGAGTGGACGGTGAGGGCGGGATCGATGGCGGGGCTGGCGAGGCTGACGCTGCTCCGGTGCGCCAAGATGCGGATGCTGCCGGAGGCGCTGGCCGGGATGCGGGAGCTGGAGGAGGTGGTTCTGTACAGCATGCCGGACATGGTGGCGAGGATCAAGGAGGGCGGAGGGGAGGATCACCACAAGGTCAAGCACGTCCCAGTCATCCAGACCATCTGGTAGCTTGCTCACAGGCTTTGATCATGCACATCGTCGTAGCCATGCACGGTGCATCATCAGACCAGGAAAAAAAAAGGACAATATCAAAGTAATACTCCCTCTCGTCCACAAAAGAGAATTTTAATCCCTAATTTCTATTGTAATATATTAATAAAATATAGTAAAATTATAATATTATTAAAGTAATTTGCGAGACAAATCTACACGTACCAAAAACACATGTCCAATCTTGTTGACGATCGAGTCACCAATCTTACGAAATAAAACAGAGAAAAATGACAAAAAGTTCTTGGAAAAGATGTGACTTCTCTTTAGTGCTATGAACTGGATCCTTTACACGGACGCCTTTAACAAGGTAATGAACTAATCTTAATTACACTAAATGTATTGCTTGTTATGCTAATGCTTCAGAAGAAATCCAATCATCTCTTGATCTTCTAAATTGGATTGCCTTCTGTCGTTCGCGTTCTTCATTAAGTAGTTGATGAAGTGGTGGCAATTAATCCTAGAAGAGGTGCCTGTTGGAAGTGTCGCGACTGGTCGGAGTGAGACAACAGTTGATGAAGTATCAATCGTCCGGCAGTTGATGTCTGTGAGACACTAAACCATATGGTAGTTTGTTGTTAGTGTCTTAGAACCAGAGTATGGGTACAAACATATAAATAATATCACTCATCGAAGAAAATAAAGAAATGATTTTTTATTGAAATTTGACAGAATGTAAAGATACAAATATACAAAGAAATTACGCAATTTGTCAATATTTCAGGAGTTTGACAAAACATGCTCGTCTGACATAGCTAGTCGTACTGAACTAGGTCTGGTGACTTCGACCACAGTATATGAACCTTTCCATTTAGAAGAAAGTTTGTTGCGATTAGCTTGGCTTTGAATTTTTCTTAGAACCAGGTCACCTACAGCTAGGCTGCGAGGTTGCACCTTACGATTGTGATACCTTCGCATTGCCTATTGGTAAATCGTCGATCGTATTAGGGCTTGGTTTCGTCGTTCCTCAAGAACATTGATATCGTCGAGTCGTCGTTCTTCTTGATCGTTCTCGTTGTAATAATCAGTTTGAGCACAACCCATTTTCAATTCTGGATGAAGCATGGCTTCAACACCGTAAACAAGAAAAATAGTATTTCACCGGTCGCACGACTGGTCGTGGTTCGAACGGCCCATAATACGGAAGGAAATTCTTGAACCCAAGCTCCTGACGGTTGTGTTAACTCGTCGAACACTCGACGTTTCACCCCTTGGATTATGATCTCGTTGGCTCTTTCGACTGGTCCGCTGCTCTGCAGGTGAGCGGCAGAAGCGAAATGTATCTTGATACCTAGATCCTTGTAGAATTTTTAAAAATTTCCACTAGAGAACTGGGCACTATTATATGTGATTATACGACTGGGTACACCAAATCGTGTGATCATATTTTTTGCGAGAAACCTCTTAGCGGCTTTAGTTGTTATTTTAACAACTGCTCGGCTTCTATCTATTTCGTAAATGTGCCAATCATGACGAAAAGAAATTCGAAGCCCCCAGGTGCTCTTGGGAAAGGTCCCAGAATGTCTAGTCCTCGAGTTGCAAAAGGCCAAGAAAGAGGTATTGTTTGCAAAGCTTGCACCGGCTGATGTACTTGTCAACTATGAAATTACATTGTACGCATTTCGTAACGAACTCTTTTGCATCATGAAGGGCAGTTGGCCAGTAGTATCCTTGCTTGAAGGCCTTACCAACCAATATTCTGTAGGAATGGTGTACTCCACAGAGTCCTCCATGAATGTCGGATAGCAACTTAATGTCATCTGTTTGAGATATGCATCTCATCAATACTTCGTGAGATACTCGTTTATATAAGGTACGTTTGATCAGAGTGTATGATTTGGCTTTTCGAGCAATACGATCAGCCTCTACATCATCTTCAGGAATAATATCATGTTGAAGATAATTATAGATCGACATCATCCAATCTCTACAGGGTCGTGCATGATGACCTCCTATGGAGCATCAATGTTCGCAGGATTAATTTGTACGACCTCCATTGGAATATCTATATCCTCGAAAAGCTCGACCACCAAGGGTGAATCAAGTTGCTCGAGAAAAATTCGGGCAGGACAAGTGACCTTGTGGAGGCCATTCGTGCCAACTGGTCTGCCAAAAAGTTTTCCTTTCTAGGAATATGTTGAATCTGAAAACCGAAGAAATGCCTTTTGAGTTTCTGTACTTCCACCAGATAAGATGACATCTTGGTACTTGAGTATTGATACTCTTTCCCGACTTGATTCGCTACTAGTTGAGAATTGTCTTTCACTAGTAATCTGCGAATCCCGAGCGCTCTGGCTGCTCGGAGTCCTGCCAGTAAACATTTGTATTCTGCAACATTGTTTGTTGCAGGAAAGTTTAGGTGGATGACATATTTGATATGCTCTCTAGTAGGGGATATTAGGACGACTCTAGCCCCTAGGCTTTTGAGCATCAAGGAACCGTCAAAGTACATTGTCCACTCGTCGTGGTGTTCGTACTCGGGCCCATGGGTGGGTTCAGGGTTTGTCCATTTGACAATGAATTCTGCTATTGCCTGGGACTTGATTGTTGTTCGTGAGATGAAATGGTGGTCGAACGTGGTCGAACTCCCAAGCTCGATCACCCATTTTGCTATTCGTCCTGATGATTCCCTGTTTTCGAGAACTTGACCAAGGGTATATCCAGTTCGTACGACCACCTTGTGGTCTTAAAAGTAATGCTTTAGTTTCCTTGAATACAAAAGGAGGCCATATAGCAACTTTTATACCTGTGAGTATCTTTTCTTTGGTCTATGTAAGACTTCGCTTACGTAATACACCGGTCGTTGGACGTTGTCACGTTCTACTACCAGTACACCATTGACTGTTTGCGGCGTTGCAATCATGTAAATCAGCAATGTTTCTCCTGATCTTGGGAAACTAAAATCGGGGTACTCGTAAGGTACTTCTTAAGTTTTTCAAAAGCATCGTCCGCTTCCTTAGTCCACTCGAGACTTCTATGTTTTCGAAGAATTTTTAAGAAGGATAATCCTTTCTCACCTAACCGTGCTATAAAACTACTTAACGCTGCCATATACCCGGTTAGTTTTTGGACTTCCTTCTTTGTGGTAGGAGGGCGCATCTGGTCGATAGCCAATATTTTTGTTGGGTTTGCTTCAATACCCCTAGCCGAAACTAGGAATCCAAGAAGCTTTCTCGAAAAAAAAACTCCAAACACACACTTATCTGGATTTAACTTAAGGTTATGTCTTCTTAAGTTATTGAAAGTCTCGTGCAGGTCGGAAATATGGTCGCCAGCGTTGATGTTTTTCACAACCAAGTTATCAACGTAAGCTTCTAGATTTTGACCTATCTGAGGATTAAATATTTTTTTGCATCAATCTTTGAAAAGTGCACCAACATTTTTGAGACCAAATGACATTTTAACATAGCAGTAAGTGCCATATGAAGTGATGAAGAAAGTTTACTCTTCATCATCTTTACTCATATTAATCTGGTGGTACCCTGAGTACGCATATAAAAAACTTAACAACTCACACCCTGAAGTAGAGTCTATAAGTTGATCAATACGTGGAAGGGGAAAGTCATCCTTCAGACAAAGTTTTATTAAGATCTGTGAAGTCAATATACATTCGTAATTTTTCATTGCTTTTTCTAACCATTACAGGGTTGGTGAGCCACTTTGGATGGTCGACTTTACGAATGAATCCAGGCTTGAGGAGCTTGTCGATCTCCGACTGGATTGCCTCCTCCCGATCAGATGTGAAACGTCTTAGCTTCTGCTTTAAAAGACTGAATAACAGAAGATTCTACGATCTCTGGGATAGAGTTTCGAACCTGACTAAATCTCTTGATATATTGTCGAAGAGTTTCGTTGGTTTTCTGCTTCATCCGATGAAGATCATCCTCCTTCCCAGGACGACCATACGTCCCTTGAAAGTTGGCAATCAGAGTATCGCAGAGTTGCTTCCAAGTAAAGATAGATCTGACCGGTAGGTTAAGCAACCAAGAGCGGGCAAACCCTTCAATGACCGTGGGTAATTAATTTGCCATCATGTTGTCATTATCACAAGCATTATCACAAGCAGCTTTGATGCGGTAGTATAAATTTGAAGAAATTTTAATGGGTTTTGGGTCCCATTGAACTTTTCTATGTTGGCTGGTCGGAACTTGTCCGCCAACGAATAGCTTGGAGACCTGCCGAAAATACTCAGTAGACCGTAATGAAATCGTGACGCCTTCTCTGAAAAAGAGTCGAATTATAATCAGTTGGGGATCGATTCCTCATATTTGCATACCTAGGATCCAGTGTTCCAATTCGATTGTGGACGTTATGATGACGTCTTTGACCCCGCTTAGTTTAGATGATGCCTGAGATCACCTGAATCAAGTGGTCGTTCCTCTTGATGAGGAGGAGGAGTGGCTGCTGTGAAGAGCCGTCTTCCCTCGTGATTTCCTGGTCGGAACCTACGAGGGGATCTTGGTGTTGATTGGTCCTCCGCTCGACCATATTGTCCCCTACTTTGAGAGGAGCGCTGGGATAAAGTCATCGTGTGACTTTGCGATTTACTTTGCTCTCGGTACATTTTCGTATGCCGCATGGTTTATTGGAGGATCTCCGACACCTGACGTGCAATCTGAGCATAACCTGGAGTTCTTGCTAAAGCAGGATCTGGATTATTCAGAATATCCCGGACTCGTTGCAGGTTTTGTATTGTTACCGAAGGTCGTGGAACATTCCCGCTTGTAGTGGGCGTTCGATGAGTTGAGTTTTCCATCGACCTTCCGGTTAGCCCTGTCTGACCCCTTACTCATGGTGGAGTAGGAATAGGTGAATTAATTGATTCCCGTCCATTAACCCGGCTGCCTCCGGTAGTTGGTGCTTGAGCACCCTTACCATTTCCACCAGCAAGTGGTGGCGAGTTAACCCGTGGAGGATCGTACATGGCATCCGAATTGGTATCTCCGATTGTGTTAACTTTGTGGCGCCAGCAGTGATCTTTCGATGAACTCCTGTCGTAGATAAGAGAGGGCCTTCCAGTGCTTCTACAAGGAATCTCCGCGATAGGGAGTGGTCGGAGATTACTGCCTCTGGTGGGATTTGTAGTGGACTCAGTCTGATCCGGCAGATTGCCGATCGTATGCTGAGTTTCACCATGCCCACTTGGGCTACGATCGGTGATAACTTCATCGATACCCTTACCAGATGTCGGTTGACCCCCAGAATACGTAGGAGCCGTTGGCGAATACTGGTCACCTATGATAATATCGAGAGTACATAGACTCTCTGATTGCAGCGCTGGGCTTCCGTTGTCGTTTTTGCCGGTCGGGTCGACTGGGCTTGTCGTGGCGTTTGGACGTTTCGAACTAGTCGGAACGAGCGGATCCTATGAGAGCGCTATTGATTGGCGGCAGTGTATCCTCATCCATTCGGACGATTTCGCTAATCTATGCGACTGACGAACCTGTGGAGGATGAGGATGATGATATCCCATTTTCTTCCATGGTGCGGATGCATACGTCCATGTCGAGGTCGGAGTAGTCCGCCAGGTCGAACCAGTTTTCCTCATCCCAAGTCCCTACCATGTTCGTATGAGCGATGATGAGGCAAATGAAGTTGATGAGGAATGCTTGAGCGAAGTAAACTTCAAGAACTCAACGTCTTCTTCCCCCACAGTCGACGCCAGTCGTCGACAATCGAGTCGCCGATCTTACGAAATAAACAGAGAAAAATGGCAAAGAGTTCTTGAGGATGAGACTACTCTTTGTTGCTAAGAACTAGATCCTTTACAGGGGTGCCCTTGACAAGGCAATGGACTCATCCTAATTACACTAAACATAGTGGTTGCTATGCTAATGCTTTAGATGAAATCCAATCGTCTCTTGATCTTCCAAATTGGATTGCCTTCTATCGTTCACGTTCTTCCTTAAGTTGTTGATGAAGTGGTGTCAATTAATCCTGAAGAGGCGCCTGTTGGAAGTGTCACGACTGGTCGGAGCGGGGCAACAGTTGATGAAGTATCAACCGTACGACGGTTGATGTCTGTGAGACACTAAACCGCATGGTAGTTTGTTGTTAGTGTCTTAAGACCATGAAACGTCACATGATATGGAGTCAATATGATATGTGCACCATTCATCACATGGTAAGAAATATACCTGGAGCAAAATCCAGATGACAGTTCATTACTTGTACGAGCAGTCATCTGGTCGAGGACTAGGTATAGGACCTCGTCTGACCAGGGTACCTATAAGTAACGTCTGGAATCCTTACGACCACAGAGGTCGTTAGTCTTAGGGGTTATGACTCTTACGACCACGGGGGTCGTTGGCCTTAGGGGTTACGACCACAAAGATATATGATCTTTTAATTATGTATTAAAGTAATACATATAGATTTTAATCCTTGTCAAATCTAAACATTCATCAAAATATAGATAGCTAAAGTTTACAAAGTTTGATTGCACGCATCCCACTTTGTCAGCAATATACGACATTTTAGAAAGTGTTTTAGAAATTTATTTAGATTGATCATGTGAAAATTGTATCATTAGATTAGTGATGTTATTTTTTCATAATATAATAATTTTATATTTTTTATGAACATATCTATTTTTATTATATTATTAAATCGGTGGAAAAAACAAGTCACAAGTTTGCTCTCAAGCTCTAGAAATTACCACATTAATCGCACGAAAAAAATGAATTATATATACTGTAACAGTGTAGATTAATCACATCAAATATGAGAGCAGTTAAAGTTGTATAGGATATAAATAAGTATACCTATACGAGTAGTTAGTTAACAAGTACAGCTATATGTTTTGATATATGCATCGTGCGTCCTAGTATCAAGCCTGCACAAATTGCGTGCGAAATTTGGCTAATTCATATGTATTGAAGGCCTTGTTGATGTCAAACACTTCGTGCATTCTTGAAGAGAGAATAGTATCTTTTGTTGTTGTAGTGTTGATGACTGCGAGAGGTTTAGCAATAGAGCATTTCTCTTAACAATAGGCTCCCTGTCGCCGTGTATTGGCTTAAGCAAAGTAGTTTTTTTTAGGGAAGCTTAAGCAGAGTAGTTACTACTCTTGTCCATGGACTTGTAGCATTTCCGGCCCAAATAAGAGCCTGTGAGTCGTAGGCCCATTGAAGCAGCCCCTACGTCGGCGTGGCCGGTGGCAATGACACGAGATTGATGTATGAAACAGCGGCAGCTGATCCTGAGGTCTCAGCGTTGGCGGGAATGATAGATCCTACGGGATAAGTGCCCTTTCGACTATCACCGCCGTGATGCCATCTCTACTTGTAGCCACAGGTGAAGGAGAGAGAGATAGAGGAGCGAGATGAATTGGTTGACGGGGGACGTGGGATCTCAGACGTCGTTGTCATGGCCTCAGGCGACACTTACTCCATGTGCTCAACATGCAACAAAAAACCCTATGGCAACAACACACTGCAGCAAAAATGTAAGTCCGGTTACAGCAAAATAACAACTCGATTGCAACATAAAAATAACTTACTGCATTTCGAAACAATGCATTGCAACAGTCCATAGAAACAACATATTGCAAAAATAGCAACTCTTGTTGCAACAAAAAAACTCAAGTGCAACAAATCATTACGTTGATTGCAACATAAAACGACTTATCGCAACATTTTGAGAGAATACACTGCAACAAAAGCTAAATACTTTATGCAACAATTAAGAAAAGGGGCAACAAATCAAGAAAACACTTGTAACAATCTACTTGGGATGTATGTGCATGGTCGGTGCCAACGGCACGAGCTCGAAGGAGGAGGCAGCGGCGGCCGATCCCGGTTTCTCGGTGTCGGATAGGATGAACAAATCTGTCGGGGCAAGGGCGTCCTGGTGACCTTCCGGCCACCGCCACCACCGTGAGCGCAGTCGCCAGAGAAGGAAGCAATAAAGGAGCAAGAGGAGCTTGCTGGTGACAGCCTTAGAGCTCGAAAAGCCATCACCATAGCCTCAGGATGCGTCGCTGCTGTTCACCGCTCTACACCATGCGATTTGGGAAGCCCCTCCGCTGTGGGGTAGAGCACAAGTTGTGGCAACGTGCCTCCCGTGGTGGCGAATCATTTGCACGTACGAGCCAGAGTGGAAAGAGCAAGCGATGCGGCAAATCCATGGAGGAAGAGAGAGATTTGGAGGGGGGTATCAATGCGTGTTGGGGGTAAGAAATTAAAGCAGTGGGTCAGAAGATTAAGTGCTCTATCGATGAACGGAGGTGAATGGGTGGTTCGGAGGAAGAGATTTTGTGGATATCATGGGGATATGCTTCAGATCTTAGGATGATGTGACAATTGGCAATGGCGTTAATGGTTTGTCGTTTCACGTGTTTTCGACAAAGTTTCAGAACTGTCGGTGATAGACGGCCCGACCGCCATAGCATGGCGGTCCGCCGGTCTAAATCGGTCGGACCGGCCATGAGCGCGGATCGGACCGGTGATGACTAAATGTGTCAAAATGAGCTGGGCCAAAAATAGAGGGTGTAGGCAAGAGAGGGATTCTATTGCACTTGATCCCATAATTTTTGGAGTCTCCAGTCAAAAGTTCTATTGGTTTAAAGTTTCCAGTAGGTTTCGGATTTTCAGGGGTTAAAAATCGGCTAAGTCCTTTTGGGCGGTCAGACCGGCCTATAGCTGGCGGTCCGACCGGCAAGGCTGGCGGTTCGACCGACCCTGAGGGGCGGTCGGACCGATTGTCACTTGAACGTCGGTCTTCGTGGCTGCGATGTGCGGTTGTTAGGTCAAAGTCATGAGTTTCAGGGCATATGTGTTGCATGATGCATGTTTTGACTAACATGGGTCAAGTTGTGAAGAACTTATTCCCGGATTGTGTTTGTTTGTCTATTGTTGTGCAGGTTGTTTGGTGGTTAACGACGGTCAACGGCAAGGAAGATCGGGACTAGGCTTGGAGAGCTGAGGTCCAGAACGATCGACGATGCCGGGTGAGGTCAATGACTTAAGCGTGACGCAAGATGGACAAGGGTGATCTATTAGCAAATCCGAGGTGCAAGATGGCGCTAGGTGAAGCTGTTTAGGTCAAAAGGTTAAAGACGGCGCTTTGCGAAGCGTGCGTGTGTGACCCGTTTGTTGTGGGTCTTAACGGGATCCTGTTTAAGTCAAAACTTCTAGAAGGTCTAGGTATCCATTATAAATAGAGGAGGGAGGTGGCTGCACCCCCTCAACCCTTTTATAATTTACAAACCCTAATTCTCTTAGGGAGAGGCTTTGGAGAGGCCATGGTTCTAGAGAGTTTTGATGTGATTTCGTGATCATAGATTGATCCTTGTTCTCCATTGATGGAGATGCTGTAAGCCAAGATCATATCAAATTAATCAAAGGAAGTTTAATCAAAGGTTTCATCTTTTTGCCTTCCTTCTCTCTATTTGATGATTTTGGGTCTTTCTTTGATCCGTGGGTTTTTACTTGGTTTCTTCACGTGATCTAGCTTGCTGTGACGTGTGGAAATATATATAGGATAATCTTAATCATCAATCACCCACGAGTAAGAGTTTTGACCTAGTTTTCGTTTTGACCCGGTTTTGCACCCTCCTCATCTCAAACGGAAAAGGAACGCAATTCTCCCAAGAATTATCACAATATTCTATTGGGATAGCTTCTTGACATCATAGAGAAGGTGTGTTCCAAGTTTCATCAAGTTTGGAGTTGTGGATCAAAAGTTAGATCTATTTGCAACTTCGTCATCTGGATCGTTTTATCGTTTCGAGCTGCGATCGATCGCTTAGAGGGCACTGTCCGACCGCTTTGGTCACCGTCGATCGCCAAGATCGATTTGTGCTTTAGTTTGTGTTTATTTTTATCGTATTATTTAGGGGGTAAATTGGATTCAATACTAGTCTTCCGCTGTACTGGTATATTGATCTTCATAGCTTCCTCATAGCTATTGTAGTGAAATTGTGTTGAATTCATAATTTGTGAAAAAGTGAGCGTGCTCCTATTCACCCCCCCTCTAGTCGCCTTTTCAGTCCAACAAGTGGTATCAGAGCCCGGTTAGTTCAATCTTGATCTTAACCGGTCCTTGAACATAGGCGATGGATAGATACTCCACAAAGCCGCATATCTTCGATGGGCACGACTATGCCTATTGGAAGAATCGTATGCGAGTATTTCTTGATAGCGAGGGACAAGCTATATGGATGTTGTTTGATCCCCGCTCATTATTCTCGAGGTTGCAACTCCTGCGTCTGCAGTTCTTTTGGCTAACAACAATAAGGCCAAGAACCTTTTATACGGTGCGCTTGGTAGACAATAATATGATCGGATTTGTAATCTTGCAACTGCGCACAAGATTTGAAACACCCTCGAAACCTATCATGAGGGTTCGTCCCAAATCAAGAAAGTATGCCAAACAGTTTATAAGCGCGAATACAATAAATTCGAGATGCGTTCTGGAGAGAGCATCGATGACATTTTCAGTCGCTTTAATAAAGTGATTAATCAGATGAAAGCTGTTGATATTGAATACTCTCAATCTGAAAATGCCACCCATCTCTTGGCTGCAATCAACACCAAGGAGTGGGAGATGAAAGCTACTGCTATAGAGGAGAATGTTGATCTTTCAAGTCTTACATTGGAGTTGCTTTATAGCAAACTCAAGACCCATGAAATTAAAAGAGTTGATCATCATAAGAAAGACAACATGGCATTGGTAGCAGATCCTCTCAAAAGAGCTTCTGATGGTTCTCTTGAATCTTTTTCCGGTTCTTCATTTGCTTGTTTATCTGCTATTCATGAAGAGGAGCTTGAGAGTATCCCTGAGTTTGAGTTAACCCTCCTTGCTAAAAAATTCACACGGGCCCACAATAGTGTGAGAAACAAAAATAGAGGTGGTCCGATGACATGCTACGAGTGTAGTGAGCTCAATCATATCCGGGCAAATTGCCCCAAGCTGAAAGGTAAGAGCAATCATAAGGAGGGAAAGCCAGCTTGGAAGAAGCATCCATTCAACAAATCAAGGTATGAGGCTAGTAAGCTTGTGAAGGCTGCTCACCGGGTTCTTGCCGCTTTTGAGGATCAATCCTTGAGCGATGTGGACTCTGGGAGCGAGGAGGACAAGGAGGAGGAGATCCCTCAAGACAAAAAGAAGGGGAAGGCCAAGGACTTCACTGGCATGTGCTTCATGGCCGACACTGACGACATTGATGACAATGAGGTACCTCTCTCTTATGATGTCCTTTCTGCTAAATATGATTCCATATATGAGCAACTGCTTAGTCAAGATGAAACACTAGAATTTGTCATGACTAAAAATAAGAAACTAGAGTCAAAAATTGGTAAACTAAAATTAGAACTTGCAAATGTTAAGACTCTTGAACCTAATGAATGTTTATCTTGTCATGTTATGTACTCAGAATTGGATAAATTGCAATCTGCTCACAATATTGCTTTGTAACAACTTGAAAATGCTAGAACCGAGCTAATTGAAATTAAATATGGTCCTTGTGAAAAATGCTTAGATTCTAGCAAATTAGTTGCTTCTGGTGCTGTTGATTCTAACCTTTGCACTTTTTGTTTAGAACGCGAACATGAAGTTAAAGATATC
The DNA here is from genome assembly GCA_036346395.1 of Hsuehochloa calcarea. Classification (NCBI taxonomy): domain Eukaryota; kingdom Viridiplantae; phylum Streptophyta; class Magnoliopsida; order Poales; family Poaceae; genus Hsuehochloa; species Hsuehochloa calcarea. The sequence goes on along the minus strand of CM070594.1, from coordinate 84,225,898 downwards.
TTAGAAGCAGCTAGAGCTAAATATGCCAAGCTTAAGGACAGTATTGAGTCTTCTACATGTGCTTCATGTCCTGCTCTTAAACTTGAAACTGCTTTATATAAGGAAAAATATGCTAGAGCTATTAAAATGTAAAACTTGTGAGTCATGTGCTAATTTTGAAAAAGAAAATGCTTATCTTAAGGATACCTTAGAAAAATTCTCTAAAGGTAATAAATAATTAAAAATGATTCTGGACAAGTCTAAAACTCCTTATAAGAAGCAAGATTATGATACAATTCTTTTCAAGACAATTCAAAGCCAAAAGTCACTCAAGTCTTGGAAAAAAGGTTTAGTTGAATTTAAAACTCAACCTGCAAAAATTATCTTTAAATCTGCAGGGATTGCCCAACCATATGTTAATTCAAATGGTGCTTCTCCTAGTGGTATTAAGTATCATTGCACCTATTGTAAAAAGAGTGGGCATTTAATTGAGTTTTGTTGGCGTAGGTTGAAGAATGATAACAAAATTTTTGCTAGAATTTCATACAATCAACCTAGAGCTTTTATGAGACATGATAACATAGAAAAGAAGAAACCTGGTTTATGATTTGTTTCACATGCTTATCATCATGCTCCTAGACAAGATAATTCTCATGTTAATGTTTTCATTGCTCATAACAAAACATCAAATAAAATCAAGGATAACACTTATGCTTTGCATACTACTCGCAGACGTGTGTCTCAGTAATGGGTTCCTAAGTCTATTTTAACTAACCCCAGTATCGAGACACATCGTTATTCTGTGCCTTGATTTTCAAAATTTCCGCGGAAAAAGGAAGGATACGTGGTTTGTCGACTCCGGCTGTTCACGTCACATTACCGGAGACTCAATATGGTTCACTTCCTTCACGCGGTCGACGGGTGATGATTTCATCACTTTTGGGTATGATAGTCTTAAGACCTTTTTACTTAAGAATGATTTTGAGATGGGTAAGGTAGACAAGATTTTATTCATTCTTAGGCGTGGTAATGGCTTCCTGATTGCTCAAATTTACGTTGATGATATTATTTTTGGTGGTTATTCTAATGCTCTTGTTTCCAGCTTTTCTGAGACTATGTCCATGGAATTTGATATGAGTATGATTGGAGAGCTCAATTACTTTTTCGGGCTTCAAATAAAGCAATGCAAGGAATGAACTTTTATCCATCAAACGAAGTACACTAAAGATCTACTCAAACGTTTTGACATAGGTGATTGCAAGCCAATCTCTACTCCCATGGAAACTTCGACTGTTTTGGATCCAGATGATGAAGGAGAAGCCGTGGATCAACGCGGTACCGCAAAGATGATCGGCCCTTCTCAGTATCGACGACCTCGAGACCGGACATTCACTTCACGGTATGCCTTTGTGCAAGGTTTTAGACGTCTCCAAGGACTTCCCATCGCCAAGCCGTTAAGCGCATATTCAGGTATTTACACTCTACCCTTTTATATGGCATTTGGTATTTCGCTCTTGACTTTGTCCATTATGGGTTTTGATTCGATTTTACGGGTTGTTTGCTAGATAGGAAGAGTACCTCGTGCACTGCTACTTCCTAAGCACTTCACTTATATCTTGGTCTTCTAGGAAGCAGTCATCTGTTGCACAATCCACTGCTGAAGCTGAATATGTAGCTGCTGCTAGTTGTTGTAGTTAGATTTTGTGGATGATAACCACTCTTAATGATTATGGGTTAAATTTTGCTAGTGTTCCTCTTTTCTGTGACAACACTTCTGCTATTAACATTGCTAAGAACCCTGTGCAACACACTAGGACTAAGCACATAGACATTCGCTATCACTTCCTTAGAGACCATATCGAAAAAGGTGATATTGTGATATACTTTGTGGAGTCCGAGGCTAAACTGGCTGATATCCTCACCAAGCCGTTAGACCTAACTAGGTTTGCCTCCTTGAGAAGCGAGTTATGGGTAATTTATCCCTTTTGGGTTGGTTTGAGGGGGAGTTCGATCTTTTCTGATCTTACATTGTTCTTTTGATCTTTTCTTGTTCTTTTCTGAACTTTTTGATCTTTTCGAACTTTTTAGGTTTTTAGGCTTTTATTGCATCTCATTGTATCATATTGCATTCATATAAAAAAAATTCAACAAATGGTATGAAAAATCCAAGTCATACTAAAAAAGATGCATTATAATATAAGTTTTTCTGCTTATCTTTTAAGATTGATGAAGCTTTGCCTATTACCCTTTGGAGATTTAGTATTTCAATTCTTGCTCAATGCCATGTCTAGTTCTTTGACTTGCTAGAATTATCATGCTTTTACATGTGTAGCTAAGTGTTTGCTATATGAGCTAGAAATTTAAAACAACTCGAACTAAAAATTACAATTTGTGGATGTTTTAGCGAGTTGCGCAATTAGTACTCCTTTTGTGACATTGGCCCTGTCAGAATTGCTTTGTTAGCTCTTTAATCTAAAATTGACCATTACTTGAGTTTCTAGTGTTCTTGAGATTCTAAAAACCGCTCTTGTGAAATATGAAAAATCAAAAGATTATCTTATGCTTAAATTGTGCCAAACTACTCTTACGAGACTGCTTGTCAATGACATGAACTTGGAGATAGTTTGATGAACCAGACGATCTCATCGGGACTGCTTGTCAGAAATGACATGAACCTCAAGATTTGTCGCCCTGGTAGAAGCTTAGAAAGAGTTTGTGGTTGGCTCCTAGTCCATGATCTTCTTTACTAAGATATACCTTTAATCAATTTCTGGTCGAAGCTTAGGATGATTTTGTGGATGGCTTCTAGTCTAGGATCTTGTCACTAAGTTAGATCATTAGTCAACTTCAATATTCAGTGCAAATGAAAATTTGTTGAAAAATGGGCATTTAAGAAATTTGAGCAAAATGATTCAATACGAGACCTGGTTGTCTCTTAATGTGGTCTTTGTTAGCTTTTTGATCTTACTTTGACATTTTGACATGGCCAGTTTCACTTTAGGATCCCTGTTGATGAACTTGCTGAATTTGAAGCTTTACTTAAATTGATCAAATATATTGCTTTACTTTTGAGCCTTTGTGCTTAGCTTTGATATATATGTCTTACCATGATCTTCCTAGCGTTGTCAAGCTTGATATGCTGTTTGTGCAATATTAGAGATGCTAGCTTGCTCTTTTGGGTAATCTCCAAAGCTTCTTGTAATCAAAAATGGAAAATACAAAAATGAAGCCACTCCATTGCACTTCATGCATACTCCTTATGCTTCTTATGTTTTGCTTTTCTCTTTATTCTGTATTTGTTATCTCTGGATGAGAGGAAGGCGTGATTCCTTGATGACTCCATTGTCAAAGGGGGAGAAAGATGTGTTAAAATGTATTAATGCTTTGCATAGCGGGATAGTTTTCGGAGAAGATGGATATTTCAATGTTATATATCATTGTTGTACAAAGAGGGAGAAGATATATAAAAATGATAAAAAGGGGGAGAAATTAAAAATTTGAAAGTTTCTGAAATTTGAGGATCATAGTGAGGGGGGGTTCTTGAGTTGCATTCTTATTGTCTTATTGATTCTTCTGAACTTAAATTGCATTCATTTATCCTCACAATGATCATAGGTCAATTGAACAATTGTTCTTTCATATGGACCTAAAGTGAGAATTTTGACCCTTTTCTGGAAATCAAAGTTTTTATACTTCTTTTGCCTGATCTCACATGCCTATGCTATTCTGATGCCAGCTTGGTCATTTCCATTACTTTCTCTTGATTATGGACCAAGTTGTGCCTTTGTGCGAAAACGAAAGTATTTTACTTTTCAAACCTCCAAATTACATTTTCTGGATTATTGCCAATGTGTTCATCAAGGGGGAGATTGTGGATATCATGGGGATATACTCCAGATCTTAGGATGATGTGACAATTGGCAATGACGTTAATGGTTTGTTGTTTCACGTGTTTTCGATAAAGTTTCAGAACTGTCAGGTGACAGGCGGTCTGACCGGCCATAGCATGGCGGTCCGACCGGTCCCAAATTGGTCGGACCGGCCATGAGCGGCGGTTGGACCGGCAGTGACAAAATGTGTCAAAATGAGCTGGGCCAAAAATAGAGGGTGTAGGCAAGAGAGGGGATTCTATTGCACTTGGTCCCATAATTTTTGGAGTCTCCAGTCAAAAGTTCTATTGGTTTAAAGTGTCCAGTAGGTTTCTGATTTTCAGGAGTTGAAAATCGGCTAAGTCCTTTTGAGCGGTCGGACCGGCCTATAGCTGGCGGTTCGACCGGCCCTGAGGGGCGGTCGGACCGATTGTCACTTGAACGTCGGTCTTCGTGGCGGCGATGTGCGGTTGTTAGCTCAAAGTCATGAGTTTCAGGGCATATGTGTTGCATGATGCATGTTTTGACTAACATGGGTCAAGTTGTGAAGAACTTATTCCCGGATTGTGTTTGTTTGTCTATTGTTGTGCAGATTGCTTCGTGGTCAACGACGGTCAACGGCAAGGAAGATCAGGACTAGGCTTGGAGAGCTGAGGTCCAGAACGATCGACGATGCCGGGTGAGGTCAATGACTCAAGCGTGACGCAAGATGGACAAGGGTGACCTATTAGCAAATCCGAGGTGCAAGATGGCGCTAGGTGAAGCTGTTTAGGTCAAAAGGTTAAAGACGGCGCTTTGCGAAGCGTGCGTGTGTGACCCATTTATTGTGGGCCTTAACGGGAGCCCGTTTAAGTCAAAACTTCTAGAAGGTCTAGGTCTCCATTATAAATAGAGGAGGGAGGTGGCTGCACCCCCTCAACCCTTTTATAATTTACAAACCCTAATTCGCTTAGGGAGAGGCTTTGGAGAGGCTATGGTTCTTGAGAGTTTTGATGTGATTTCGTGATCAAAGATTGATCCTTGTTCTCCATTGATGAAGATGCTGTAAGTCAAGATCATATCAAATCAATCAAATGAAATTTGATCAAAGGTTTCATCTTTTTGCCTTTCTTCTCTCTATTTGATGATTTTGGGTCTTTCTTTGATCCGTGAGTTTTTGCTTGGTTTCTTCACGTGATCTAGCTTGCTGTGACGTGTGTAAATCTATCTGGGATTATCTTGATCATCAATCACCCACGAGCAAGAGTTTTGACCCGGTTTTATCATAATATTCTATTGGGATAGCTTCCTGACATCATAGAGAAGGTGTGTTCCAAGTTTCATCAAGTTTAGAGTCGTGGATCAAAAGTTAGATCTATTTGCAACTTCGTCATCGGGGCTGTTCTTACTGTTCTGAAGCCTGGCGGTCAGACCACCCGAGGGCACCGGTCCGACCGATTTGGTCAGCGGTCCAACCGCCACTAACACAACGGTCAAACCGCCAGTACTGATTTGTGCTTTAGCTTGTGTTGATTTTTATCGTATTATTTAGGGGGCAAATTGGATTCAATACTAGTCTTCCGCTGTACTGGTATATTGATCTTCATAGTTTTCTCATAGCTATTGGAGTGAAATTATGTTGAAGTCATAATTTGTAAAAAAGTGACCGTGCTCCTATTCACCCCCCCTCTAGTCGCCTTTTCGGTCCAATATGTTTGTAGATGTAGTAATGACACATGGGGATAAGTGTCTGAATTTTTTCCCTTACGTTGGACGCTTGAGCACAGATAATCCCCTTACCAACCCCTTGAAGGATTATACTAACTTATCCATACTGTTCCGGTACCGACCGATATGTACCATTTTGATACCTAAACCGGTACAGGGCAGCTCTGCATTCCTTACTGGCCTTGATACCGGTCAATATCGATCATACCAGTTCGATATCGGTCATATCGGCTTCAATGATGTTCAATACCGGCTATGCTAGACAATAGTGGCGGAATTGATAATACCATCTATTGTACTAATTGAACTATAAGTTATATTTAATTATACTACTATGTATTTGAAAAAAATATTACAAGTGAAATTTGGTATGCATATAATTAAACACATATGTACTTATAACTATATATCATTATATTAAACTCCGGGACGATACGCTGGAATGAGCCGGAGTAGTCGATATCGGAATATCTTATTCAAAGAGTCAAACTGGTATGACCCCCACAACAGTATTGACAAGTATGGTTATACTCCTTGTGTCTATTAATAGATGTTATTTGTTGCAAAGAGAGTGCTGATGGTGAATAAAGAACTGTACCTATTCCTATCTTACAGTTGTGCCTCCTATTGTGTTCGTTATTATTATGCCATTGACCTCTGTGTCAAACACGACGACGGCTACCGAAATTTACCAGGAACAAGGGAGGGAAAGTAAATCAAAGCTGTGAAGCTACTGTCTGACACGTGGGATCCACCACATTTCTCCCCGGTGACTGACACGTGGGATCCACCTTCTCAAATCGCGCGCACACAGCACAGCCGCCCACCAACCAAACCCAGTGGGCACCCACCTCCCCTCCCCCTTCTCTCTCTGACAACCAGACCCACTCCCATGCCCTATGACGTGTCACGGAGGATAGATCTATCTGATCAGCCTCACGCTCCTCACCTGCGCCGCGCCTCCTCCTCCTCGCTGCGGGTCACGCGACTCACGAGTAACAGCGCCTCCTCCCACCTCCGCGTCGCAAGCCCACCGCTTCCTTCCCTACATCTACCCAACCCCTATTCTCCGAAATCCCGCTAAACCCTAGAATCCGCGCCCAGCCCAATGCGCGATTCGGAGGCGTAGCAAGGTGGATTTCTTCCTCCCCCGTGCCCCCTCTTCCTCCGTCTCCCACCCCTCTCTATTGCTCGGTGATGTTCGTGTGGCAATTTCACGATTCGATTGGTGCTGGTGAAGGATTTTTTAATCTTTTCTAGGCGTCTTACTGATTCTTTAGGCGACTATGTTGATTGGAAAGCTAAAGATGGAATTTTTCCTTTTCGGTTGTGCTATATAGCAGTCGATTTTTTTTAGGGGGGGGGGGGACTGTTGAATTTCTAACCTTCCGATCATCCGGCGACGGCAAATCAGGGCGGGGTTTCACCGGATTAGGGTTTGGGTCCAACGGGACCCGGCTATAGAGGGAGGGAGGGCGGTGGCTCGCGATAACTTATGGTGGGCAGGGTGGGGCGGCCGCCGGTGGTGTAAGCGTCCGGTGGCAGCCCGGGGGGTAGCCGCAGCTCCGATGCTGGCGCCGGCGGCTGCGGCGGGTGGTAGCTCGCCTGGAGGGGGTGGGGCAGTGGTGGAGACGCATGGAGCTCGCCGGAGAGGAAGGTGGAGGCGGTGGCCGGCGAGGGCATCCGGATCTGAAGGAGGAAGAAGAAGCGAAGAAGGAAGAGAAAGAAGGCGGCGTGCGTGGGAAGAGTCGGGGGGAGGGTTGGCTGGTAGGGTTTTGGGGACACGTATCACAATATGTAGGGGTTGCGATCTCGATCGAACGGTTCAGAATTCGTCTGGTTTTTTTAACAAAATACAGTCGATTGTCATATAGACAGTCCCGAATTATTTTTGGTCATCGTGTTCCTGGGTGCCAGCTTTTTGCTGCTGCTGCTGCTTATCTCCAAGACTCCCAAGTCCACAGGAGGATTCAGGTGCAGCTTTCATTTAGGGCCATCTACCTAGCTCTGTGTCATATTGGGGTATGCGAGTATGACTGAGCACAAAGATTAGATTTTAATTGCCCCTCTTTTGGAAGGGCAGAGTACGACTATCTCTATCTGTGTGTGGCCAATCAATGTTGGTCTGGTGACTTTGAAGTGCCTGTCTGCGTATTTATTTTCCCATCTTTCTCTTTGTATAGGTGCTTGCAACCTACGATTCTGCGCAATTACATTGTTACAAGTAACAAATATGGATCTTAGATTGTGTAGATTTGTTAGTCTGCCTCTGCGGTATCGTTTCCCAATTCTAACATTAAAACAAAATCTTGTTCATTTATCGTCTCATCAAGAAGTGGGGTGTCCCCGAAATATTTATCGTTACACCTTTTCCGTGCTCATTTTATATTTAGCACATGATTTGAGCACCAAGTTATTTGTGGTTCCCTTGAACTGTTTGAATCTCCTTTTTTATGAGTGTCATGGATTTGGCATAATGTACTTGTGTGTGCGTGTGTTTTGCAGGTTTCCATTTGACGTGGCATTTCGAGTATTCTTAATAACAAGCCAAGTTACACAGATGAACGCTGGATTCAGCACGCAGATCTTGGCGCAGAAGCTTGCGAAGCTTAATATTGCACAGCAGAGTATAGAGAGTATCCTTCTTGATTGTTCCAAAGTGTGATCCTGCAACTTTTCTCCATCTTTAGCGTAGTGTTTTCTTTTTTACATTTGCTTTAGTGTAACTGTGGCCTGGCTATTGTTTTGCATAGAAGAGGGTGGGTTAGATTTTTATAGTTACTCCCCGGGCAACACACAAACAGCACAAACTAATCATCTTCGTCTTGACTTCTCAGTTCTCACTGATAGATGACTTAATCTCACAATCCAGTGGTTTATATGGTTTGGAAAGTGCAAAGTCATAGGACACAGCTTATGGAAGAGGCTAGTGTTGTTAATCTTACAATTGCAGATGAGCAGATCACGGTGGCAATTGACCTTTGCATCCACTTGATAACTGATCATGCCACATTATGACCAGTTAATTAATAGCATTATGCAAGCCTTTCATTGGCCCTTGCTCCAATATGTGCCTTCCTGAACTGTGTCCAAAGACAACTTGACTGCTTTTGCTAACTATCTATTTGTTTGATTATTGCCCCATGTGCTACATTATTTTGCCCATTCATGTAATGTCGTGCTTAACAAAAGAAAAGCTTTATCACATTGGTGCATCTTTCATCACCGTCACTGCCGACAAGTTGTTGAAACATGGGATTCCGAGTTTCAGTCAGCTCCTTGTGAAAGGAGGGTATCTTTGCTGTACCTTGCAAATGATATTATGCAGAATAGTAAGAAGGAAGACAATAGATATATAAGTGAATTCTTGAAGATCATCCCCGCTGCCTTAAATGATGTGTTCATCAACGGCGATGATTTTGGTCGGCATGTTGTACGAAGACTGGTATGTGAAACATATTCTTGATGTTTATATTTCAGATTTATTATTTTCGATATTATCTCATAACAAATTTGCAAATAAATATTTCATGTTAATTGTTGTGTTTACTTTATTTGGTGCATGGAACTAAGATGCATGCAGTAGGCAATCATTAATTGCTTCCTTTTTTTTCGAAATTACAAAGCTGAAGACCAAGTAAAACAGAGGGGTACTGCTATATTTTTGCTGGTGTCAAGTAGGGGTGCAAAACGGTACGGGTAATTCCCGACCAATCTGGTGCCAAATTCGGGAAGGGAATTCAGTATCCAACTGGATTCGGTATCGGTACCGGATAGTTAGTCTCAGTTTCGGTAAGGAAATCGGGAGGGCTAATATTTGACCGAATAGCATCGGTAATCGGATAGCCGGATATTATCTGGTCGGATATCCGAATCATATATGCGCCTCCTATCGCCTCTGCTCATCGTCAGCGCCGCCTCGTCACCACCTTCGTCCGTCGCCGAGGCTCGCCGTCGGGAGCCACGCCTCGCCGCCGCCGCTCATGCTCGCTCGCTGCCATTTGAGCCGCGGCTCGCCATCGTTACTAACGGCCTGTTGCCACCTCTCAATCCATGCCACCGTCCACGAGAAGGCCAACTCCATCTCTCTGTCTTGATCTTTGGAGTTTGGATTGTCTAGGGACTAGCGAGGAGGATGAGTGGATAACGGTGGTCCTCGAGGTAAGGTTGGGGCTGGGCTGGTCATATTACAAGGCCTAGCTTGGCCTTCTTTTATTCCTTTTTCGCCATTTACTTTTTTTAGTTTCTCTCTTTTCTTTCCCTCTTAAAATTTATTGTTTCTATGGGAGTGTATTTATGTAAAGCGCATTCGATTTGATTTGTATTCATGACTGATACTATGTTATGTGATAGTGTGATAAATACACACATACTCATGTTGAATATTTGAAGCGATGGTGGTACGATTCAACATATATTCCTCTATATGTGCGCGTACTATCTGCCTATATTATTCATTTCCGACCCGAATTCGTGATGTATCCGTCCAGACAGCACGTTGTTCGAAAATCCGAATACTCCGAATTTGTATTCGTATCCGGCCTGACTGTATCCGGCTCCGAATTGGGGGGATATGGGTTAGGATATGGTATGAGCAATATCCATCTGAATCCAACCCGATTACACCCCTAGTGCGAAGTATATAGTTGGAAAGGTTCTCGGGTTCAACCAAGTTAACAAAAGATCACTTACCTATTTTCTATCTAGTTAGCTTCCTATAATCTCTTAAGTTACCTATATGGTAGTTTCCATTTTTATTACTTACCATGTTCACCGGCTTTACTATTATATAAGAGATTGTACTAGGTAGGAAAGCTTGTGTGCGGATGACAGATCGGATTGTCCGCTAGTTAACCCCAACCTTACAACATGCATTCATTGCATGCTTGTCACGACGTTGCCTTGGTGTCCCGGCGGTGCGGAGGGGATGTCGTGGAGGCTCGCCTCGCCTTGGCCATCTTCGACCACCTCACCGCGCCGCCGTCCCCCAGGTACCCCGTCTCCCTCCTCCGCTCCCCCCTTCCGCGGCCCGCCGCCATTTCCACGCTCTCGCCGCCCCTCATTGCGCCGACACTCCCTCCCTTCCGTTGCGCCGACACTCCCTCCCTATCGCGCAGTCCGCCTCCTCCCTCGCGTCCTCTACTTCCTCCTCTCGCTAGTCCATGGCTCCTCCTCTGACAACCATGATTCCTCGCTTCGCTTCCTCCGCCACCACCACTCGCTTCCTCCTCGCCACCGCTCGCCGCTTTAGCTCGCCTTGAGGACGTCATGGCACCTCTCAGGTGCCGTGGTCGCCAAGCACGTCGTGACAACCATGATTCATTGTTCTGTAATCCATAACAGCCTAGTATCAGATTCCATGGTTTCAATATTATAGTTGCACTCACTGAAATGATGAAAGCCCTTCTCAAAGCCAATGACAAGACGGAGGCTTGCATGATGATTCAAGCAAATGGAGGCTCGCATGACGATGTTGGGCCTTGTTCCACCGACGCCAATTGTCCATGCCATCAATTGGCTTTTTCAGCTGGTGGAAGTAGTGGCTCACGATTTGATTTCTTGGGTGTGTCGTGCTACCACAAGCTCCCGTTGCCCACCTTTTATGGTGAAGAAGATCCACTGGGATGGCTCAGTCGACGCGAGTGATTCATGCACAACACATATTAGAAGAGGTTTAACTTACTTTAATACCACACAATTGGTGTTGCTTAGTAGTGGTAGGACGCAAGCTTGTAAAAATTTATTGCATTGGTCAACATTTCAGTCGCTATCTCGACATCTCTGGTCTTTCGACACCAAGATGCATATCGTTTTGAAATGGCAGTCAGGAACGTATCTATCGACATATCGGCCTGACAACTGATATATCGTTCTGCTACGATGGTAAATATTGGTCTAATACGCCCGACTTATTCCAGTGAAATTACAAATCAACAATGTAATCCAATACCTCACTGTTCTGCCTCACAATTGGAATAGCGAAGTTATGCTGACCGCGTCACACTAATCCATCAAGTGACGGCTCAGAAGCCGCTGATTGGAGCATAAAAATGACGGAGGGCATTGCCGTTCGGCAGAGATGAGTCATGGGATCGCTGGCATGAAGGTATGAACCATTGATGGCAGTGGAGGTTAAGAATTGAAAATCAATATATGGAAGCAACGAAGCATATCAAAGAGTAGAGGACTTGGTGTATGTGGCGGTGGCGCAAAAAGGGATTTGCTTCCCAAGCCCTCATCTTTGCGCATGAGGTGGGCTAGCCAGTCCAGTCACCTCTCCCTTATTTTCCCTCTCTTCATTTGTCCTTTTGGACATTTATCCATACTATTGTTTGAGAAGCTATTGTTCCTTCTAATTTAATTGTAAGTATTGGATATGTGTAAATATATCTGTTTTTTGGGAACGCTATAGCCTCACCGTGTCTTTTTTGGTGGAAGAACCACCAAGTCGCTTGGCACATAGTTGACGGCTCATTCCGTAGCTGCTCACGGACTTGATGCAAGAATTTTTGTCAGAGTTTGCGGATTTGTTGGGTGAGTAAAGGCATCTAGGCCCTTAAAAATGGTTTTGGTAATTAATGCTGCAGTGCGAGGTGAGCAGTTTAAATGTGTAAACTGTTATGTAATGAAACCTCTCCATTCCTTGGGCAAAAAGGCCAATATGTACAACTACATGAGTGGGTAAATAAGCAAATAACACCCTATACAATTAACTAATCACACAACTTATGCAATACTAAACACCTCCACTCAAACTCATGGTGGATCAACAACATTGAGTTTGGAGAGGTAGAAGCTGTGCTGAGATGTAGTTTGTGCCTTGGTGAAGAAATATGCTAACTGAAGCTCTGCAGGCATATAAAGAAGAGCAACAACTTGCCTCTGCATCTGCGACCTCATGTACGAAGCATCTACTCCGATGTGCTTGGTGAGCTCATGTTTCACTGGATCTCGAGCAATGCTGATCGCACCAGTGCTCGCCTCGCCTTGGCCATCTTCGACCGCCTCTCCGCGCCGACCGCCAGGTACACCGCTGCCTCCTCCGCTCCCTCCTACCTCCTCCCTCTCCCTCCCGCGGCCCGCTGCCACTCCTGCGCTCCCACCGCCACTCCCTCCCTCTCCCGCTCCCGCGCCGCCACTCCCTCTCTCGCTCCTGCGCCACCCCTCCCTCCCTCTTGCGTGCTGTCACTTCCCTGCTTCCTCCTCCCACGCCTCCACTCCCTCCCGCCGCGCCGCCACTACCCTGCTTCCTCCTCCCGCGCCTCCACTCCCTCCCGCCGCCGCCACTCCCCTACTTCCTCATCTGCTGCTTCTTCCTCTGCCGCCACTCCCGAGTCCTCTGCTTCCTTCCTATGCTTCCCCCCTGCAGCTCTGCTTCGGTGCTTCACCCCTCCACTTCCTTTTCTCCCTCTGCTAGACTGCAGCAGCGCAACTCTGCTCGCCTTACCTCCCTTGAGGACGACTAGGCGCCCGCCTGGACGCCATGGCACCGTGGTCGCCAAACACGCCGTGACAACCATGGAATGTGTACTGGGTGAGAAATGTCAAGTTGAGTGAGAGTGACCACAAGGTAAATGAGGCTTCCAACAAGATGGTTGTAGCGATTGGAGTCCTCAAGAGGCTCACCATCAGTGGGCCGAAAGTGAACACCAAGCTCCATAGGAGTGTCCACCATGTGTTGATCAGTGAGATAAGCGTGAGCAGGGATATCCTGAATGTACTTCTCTTGTGAGGTAGTAGCCCTCAGGTGTAAACGTGACCTCAATCCCAAGGAAGTAACAAAGAAACCCCAAATCAGACATCAAGAACTACTCACTGAGATGCTCATTCACAAAATCAATGTACTAATAGTCATTCCTAGTAATGATCATATCATCCAAAGAGGAGTATTTGACCTCGAGGAGTGTGAACAAAGAGAGTAGGGTCTTGATCACTGGCGGAGAAGCCACCAGCAGTGACAACAGAGGAGAATTGGTCAAACCAAACATGAGGGGCTTGCTTGAGCCCATAGAGAGAGCAACGAAGGCGACATAGCATACCATCAGGGATGGAATACCCAGGGGCGCTTGCACGCACGCAGCTCGCCATTGAGAGACATTCTTGACGCCCAGCTGAGAGATGGAACACTGTCGAACATAGGCCACAACAAGGAGATTGCGAACAAAGGTCATGTGAGCGACATAAGCAAAGGTCTCATCATAGTCACGACTATGCTTCCGCTGAAAAAACACGACGAGCCTTGTAGCGCTCAAGAGAGCCATCCGAGCTGGTCTTGATCTTCTACACCCATTTGCACGTGATAGGAGTGACGCGCAGGTAAGGGCACAAGATCCCAAGTGCCAGTACGCTCCAAAGTAGCAATCTCCTTAGACATCGTGAGCTGCCACTCAGAGTGAGCAAGCAGACCTCACCAGAGGTCGAGGCTCATAAAGAGCAAGCGATCTAAGTCAGAACTCTCAAAGAGTTCGATAGTGCGACGATCTAGAGGATCGTATCTGGGAATTGAGGCTGGAGCAGGACCCAACAAGGACGGAGAAGAAGAGCTGGGAACAGGCCTAGCAAAGATGTAAGGTCATTTGGAGAAGTAGGCCAAGGACAGCGAGAGTAGTGCAGTGGAAAGGGGGAGATCTCAACAGAAGAGCTGGAAGGAACCTCCGGAGGAGAGGGAACAAGTGGAGTCCGGTGGAGAGGGAAGCGAAGAAGGTGAAGGCGGCGAAACAAAAGTGGAGAGTTGAGAGTCAGGAAAAGTCAGAAAAGGTCAGAAAAGAGATCAACTCAAAAAAATCAAAGGTGGATAGTAGAGGGACAAGGGTAGTAAGGTTGGGACCCATCGAAGATGACATCCCGAGAGATCCTCATCCGGCCAGCAACAAGGTTGTAGCAGCGATAACCCTTATGCTCAAGACTGTAGCCAAGAAAAACACACTCAACTGACTGAGTTGTCAACTTGGTGCGCTCACTAGATGGAAGGACGAAGTAGACAATCGAAACAACGAAGGTGACTGTACTCTGGAGCCCGATCATAGAGACGCTTGACAAGAGCAGAACCCTAAAGAGCAGTGGAAGGTTGCATGTTGATGAGGAAAGCAGCAGTGGAGACAGCCTCAACCCAAAAGTAAGGTGAAACAGAAGAGACAAGCATGAGAGCGCGAGCTGTCTCAAGCAGGTTACGATGCTTACGATTAGAGACACCATTCTAATCGTGAGCACCAGGACAAGAATACTGGGGAACAATACCTTGCTCAAGATGAAAGTGACGCAAGGCAGCAGACAGGTATTCACCAACATGATTAGCATGAATGTCCGAATCGAACTGAGTGCGAACCATGGTGGCAAACATCTGGTAAATAGAGAGAACCTGACCGCGAGAAGACATGAAGTAGATCGAAGTATGACGAGAATAATCATCAATAAAGATCACATAGTATCAATGACCCCCTTTCGAAACAAAGGGAGCTGGACCCCAAGCATCAGAGTGAACAAGATTGAAAGGACGAGCAGAAGCATAATCACCTAGAGGGATAGGGGAATTGCACCCACTGCCAGTGTGACGACCACATGTACCAGGACTACCACAAGAGGGACAAGAGCCGCATGGGCGGTCATCCATCGAAGGACTCTGGAGGTTCTTCCCACTCAGGAGTTGGTGACTCACCAACAGCTACTTTCCTTGCTCCAGTACCTTGGTGTTGGCTCGTCCTTAGACTTCTCGGGCTCTGCTCGTTTGGTCTTGCTTCTCAGCAGTCTCCCTTGTCTCCACCACCTCACTCGTCGGGTATATTGTCTCTATGGATCTTGGACTCTGGTGTTTCTTTTCACATGACACCAGATTCTACCCACCTCACTTCATTAAGTCCCACACCTTTTCCTTCCACTCTTCAGACTACATATGGTACCTCTCTTCCTGTTGCAGGCTGAGACACTCTTTCTACTTCTTTTCATGTTCCTACAGTCGCCCATGTTCCCAAGCTTCATATGCAACTTATGTCGGCCGTTCAGATCACTAACCATGACTATTGTGTTGTTCTTGAATCCGACTCTTGTTGTGTTTAGGACCGCCACACGAGGATTTTGCTTGGTACTAGCCCTTGGTGTCGTGATTCGTAGCGTCTTTGGGAGTTCGACTGGTTGCATTTTCCTTTTGCTGCCTCCACTAGCCGGTCAACCACTACCACTACCTTTGTTTTTTCCGCCTCCACTGCTTCCTTCGCTCAGTGGCACCATCACTTGGGTCATATCTGTGGATCGCGTCTGTCGTCACTAGAACACCCGTGAGGGCCTCCACCAAGGTTGGGCGTGGGTGGCTAGTCAGGAACTGAGCACGCACACTCTCGAACTCAGGCTAAAGACGTGTCAGGAAGTCGTAGTGACGATGAGTCTATTGGTGGGCGTAGAGCCGCACACAGTAGGAACAAGTCCGACAGACATCCATCCTAGAGAGTTGAGCTGACGCCAGACCGCAGACATCTCGTAGAAGTCCACGGTGGCGTCGAGCTGCTGAAGTTAGTGCGCCTTGTGCACGACGAAGAGGTACATAGCATCATTTTGTCGACTGGTAGTGAGCTCAGAGGCTCTCCCACATTAGCTGAGTCGTCGGCAGATCTGCCACATCCATGGAGATGGCCACGTGAATACTACTTACCAGGATGGCGGTAGCATGAGCCTCGGCATCTGTCATCTCTCATAGTCGTGCGGCTCAGACTGATAGAGATTTAGGTCCTCCAGTGCAGTAGTGGCGGCCTCCTAAGCAGCCTGATTTGCACCAGCAGGAAGAGCAGACAGAAATGGTAGCGTAGGGCGAGGCAGACATGATTGTTCGTCGGTGAGGTGAGCCCAGAGGCGCTGGCTGTTGGGATGAATCCTCAAGTGAATAACCCACTCCTGGAAGTTCGTCCGTCGAACCGAACATGGGGGAGCGGGACAACGAACGAGCCACCGGTGGTAGCCATCAATAGAGACCCAACGCGGTGGCTGTCCGGGACAGGGAGGGCTTGCGCAGATCAAGCAGAGGCATGCAACCAAAGTCGAGGGAGACCGGCAGGAGCTCGTCGGGTGCGGGGTCTGGGGAGGCGCTGGCTCGTCGAGGCGGCGGGAGCACGGCGAGATCCGGCGTAGGTCGGTGGCTGGAGCAGGGGAGGCGGCGGCAGCTCGTCGGGCGCGGGATCCGGGAATTCCCTCGTTCGTCGAGACGGGGGCAGGGGAGGTGCGGGCTCGTCAAGCGGAGGGACGGGGTGGTGGGATCGACACAAAGAAGCAGAGTGCGGGGGCGCTCAGGCGACGGCCGGAGCAAGGGCTAGGGTTAGGGTTGGTGGGAGAGAGAGCCGTGGGCTCTGATACCATGTTATGCAATGGAGCCCTATCCATTCCTTGGGCCAAAATGCCAATATGTGGAGCTACATGAATCGGTAAATAAGCAAATAACGCCCTATACAAGTAACTAATCACACAGCTTATGCAATACTAACATATACGAAGCGTTTTCAATGGAGGGAGCCTCTTCACATGGGCCCTTGCCTTTGATTACCACCCTCTCTTTGGCAAACGGCAACAGATACATCTGACAAATATAATAGGGAACAATAACAGTCGAACACAATTGAACGAATCGAGCTGCCCATGGACGCGCCCGCAGGAAACAAAAGCAGTGTGCATGTGCAAAATATGGTTGGATTTCCTTTTTAGAGGTTCATCTGTGCTCTCCGACATACTAAATTGCACAAATCCTAGAGTAGTATTGTTAGTAGTGGAGTAGGTGGTTGACCGGTTGCAAATTACAACCGTAATATGCTTTAAAATATGTGCTTTTCACTTTCTCGGAGAGCATAGAAGCACTACTCATTCTAGTTGAGCTTGAGTCGAGCTGGGCTAGGCTTGCTCGAGCTTTTGTCTTGAAGCCCATTGCTTTTTTTAAAAAGGAACCCCAACTTCCATTAGAAGAAACCCACATAAATATGAAATTGTACGTTAGATTCCACGTGTAAGTAGTTCTTGATCCACCATTACCCACAGCACGCAAGCAGATCAATCCTGATACCGGTCTACAGTTAGCGAATTGCCTCCTGTTACATCGCTTTTACCCCACATTTGTGCTTGAGGGCAAGTTTGTTATAGTGCCCATTTGCATTGCGTGTATCATGCCCCTTCACTACTTATGAAACCATCTCTTTGCACATCACTGTATGGTCGAGGCATCTCTTGGCAAGTTTCTTCTTGTGTTTCTTAGTTCTGTCCATTCTTCTTTTCCCCTGTGCTGCCTGCTGCAACCGCCATTGCATGGCCAGTTATGTTAAGCGAACTGAAAAGCATACTGAGTTTATCAGATCTGCCCTGATGAAATGTTGAGGTGCAACTGTGTAAATCTACACCAGAAAATACTGGTGGCCTCGTAAATTAACTAGCGTCTATGCTTCTTTCTGCATTCTTTTGTGTTGTGTCTGCCCTGGTGAAGTCTTGTGGTTCAAAAAACAGAGATAGCCTGCACATGTAAATCTTAGCTCCTTAGTAAATTCACTCGAGCATGATATGGTCTGTATTTATGTCTCAGTTTCCTGGCAGATAATAACTGTTCAATCTCATGACTTTCTGTAAACATTGCAGGTTGACATATGGGAAGATCGTAAAATATTAGGCTCTCAAGGGCAAATTCTCAAGGAAGACTTTTCTAGAAGGTATAAGGAGCTCAAATATAAGTCGGTAAGTGATCTTAATCTGATCCCTCTCTATTGATACTATGTCATTCAGCTATTCCTGTGGTATAAACTGTGCACAACCTTTTATGGTTTTGCATATTTACAGAAAAAACCTGATGGAGAGCTGATGGAGAAGGTTGTCTCTAGCTACAAGCATATGTTGAATGCTCCTATAGATGAGGATACTCTAATGCGGGAATGCCAAGTTGCTCTTAGCTTTGTCGACAATCTCAACAAAGAGTATGGAAATAACTCTTATTTAGGTAAGATATATATGCATAAGATATTCTTGTACATCTCATTTAGTATTTAGTAATTAATCTATAGCTCATAGCCTGCAGATAGCAGTAATTATGAGGCGTTTCAGTATTATTCTGGTGCTTATTATTTCTGAGTTATTTTTCTCATGCCATGCAAGTTCACGGTCTGCACGGAACTGTCCAACAATCCGACGACCTGACCCAGCCAGACCCGCTAATACTGGGCTGGGGTGGGTAGGTTGGTTTCTTTGTTGTACCCAGCCAATGAGCAAACCTCTTGTGTTACATGTGGGTTGGAACTGGGGAAACCTTTTAGCCCAATTGGTTTAGGGAATGAGATGTATCCTGTGTAAGCCCTCATGCCCAGGTGACAAGAGAGGTTGCACCAAGGTTGTCACGGCGTCGCCTAGTCGGCGCCTTGGCGTCTAATCGCCCGGAGGGAAGACGCCGAGGTCCATCGCCCAGCGCCTGGAAAAGTTCCGCCGTCGCTGCCCCTCTTGGTCGCCTTCCACTCCCCACCGCCACCGCCGCCCCTCAGGTCAGTCTCCTCTGCTCTGCTGCCGCCCCTATTGCTCTGATTCCGCTGCCCCTCTTCTTCCGCCGCCCTCTTGCTCTGATTCCTTCTTCCGCCGCCCCTCTTACTCTTCTTCCGCCACCCTTCTTCTTCCGCCGCCCTCTTGCTCTGATTCCGCCGCCCCTCTTGCTCACTTCTGCGCCTCTTCCTCCTGCTTCTTCTTCCTCCTCTGCCACCTCTGCTGCTCTTCTCTGCTTTGCTGCCGCCCTCTTGCTCTACTATGCTTTGCTGCCGCCGCCTCTGCTCTCTGCGCTGCGCTACCACCTCTTCTTGCTCTGCTTCTCCTAGTGCGTTGTGCTGCGCCCCTCTGCAGCTCACTCCTCCTCTCTCTGCTTTGCTTCTTGCTGCGGGAGTCTAACTCTCACCGTCTAACTCTCGCCATGGCGGGCGCCTAGGTGTCCTGGCGCCCCGGGCTCACTGCGACTTGCCAGAGCGCCGTGACAACCTTGGGTTGCACAGTGATGAGACTTCTTGTTTTTATTCCCCTCTGTTTCGACATCTCCTCTGATGGCAGTGTCAATGGTACTTCTCCAGCAGTCTTGACCCTGTCCTCTTGCAGCAGTGACTTTCTTGGTGTTGAGGTGGCGATAAGGCTTCTCCATGATTCTTCGGCCTCGACTAGATCATACAGTTGGTGGAGGTGTCAACAAACAGCTTCAAACTTGGCTTTGTGACTGCGGTGGATGGGTCCCTTGGCTTGGGAGGGGAACAAAGTAACTATTAGCACAGAGATTAAATATCTTTGCCTTACGCAGAGTATTGCACTACGGAGAATACACGCAAGGCCTCTGAAGCATATAGCTTAATAGGTGGGGTATGGGGCTTTTCCTAAAATCTAGTCAACTCGTTGAAAACAGCCTGGCCCAGCCCAATGCGCCCAGCCCATCTAAAACCGGCCCAACCTGTGTGGACCCAGCTGTGTACAACTGTACACCCCTATACATTTGTTGTTACATTATAAGGCTGCAAGTTAATCAGCTACCTTCGATTATCTTCTTTCCTTAGACCGCCTCTAGTCATCAGTCATCACTC
Organism: Hsuehochloa calcarea; assembly: GCA_036346395.1. Taxonomy (NCBI): domain Eukaryota; kingdom Viridiplantae; phylum Streptophyta; class Magnoliopsida; order Poales; family Poaceae; genus Hsuehochloa; species Hsuehochloa calcarea. The sequence goes on along the minus strand of CM070594.1, from coordinate 84,205,788 downwards.
ATCAGTCTTTGTAGCTCAAATATCTTCTCTTGCATATTGTCAGGGAGCAGTAATGGATCTGGCTTTGTGGAGGAGCTGCAGGAACAACATAGCATCCTGAGAAACTCAATTGAACAATTCAAAACATCAGAATCACTCAGGGCCACTCTGATTTCTCATTTGAAGGAAGCACTCCATAATCAGGTTTGTAAAGTAAAAGGCCTATAGAAAGTGTAAGATCTATTTTGTTGAACAAAGTATTTGTTGGATGGATCTTTTGATGTTCCCCATAACGTTTCTTTTGTTTTCAGGAGTTCAAAATGGAACAAGTCAGAGGACAGCTTCGGGTATTTTCCTATGTTCAGCAATGCTTTTTTTCCTTAGAAAATTTGGCTCTGCAAATTTCTATCACAGTACACTTTATGAATTTTTTTTGGAAGGATGTGATACCACTGTATGCTTCTCAAGGAATAGATTTTTTTTCTACGGCAGAAGTGCATCGATGCGTGTTTCCATCCTCACATGCTTGTGTACTAGAATGTCTCGGGTTATCTATTGGGATGAATGGGACTATTACCGTTCTAGAAAAAAGATTGTTGCTTCCCTATAAAAAGTGGAAATTTTTGGGTGTTAACTTTTTATAGGCAGGGAGTGGGGACTGGGGAGGACAGCGGCTGTTATCCGTTATCTGTGCCTTTGTACAACTGGAATATTTCGTTGCAAGCAGTTTAATATGTCTGTCACCTTTGTATGTTTTCCGATGAGCAAGCTGCTTCTAACTAAACAATTAAAGCTCCTTATTGTTGGGAAAAAATGTTTCCTTTGTACTAACTTTTTCCATTAATAATCAGGCAGCTCAATCTCGATACAAGAAAGCTGATGACATCTGCCAGAAGCTTGGAATACATGTGGCAAGGCAGGAGCCATCTAATCAAGGGCTTAAAAACTCAAGTCTCTCTGAAGTGCCCGATACCTTTGTCTCAGATTCGGCTAATGCTGATTCTCTTGAGAAGGGACAATCGATTACAGTGGTGTATTCACAGGAAGGAGATGGTGGTGAGCACGAGATCCTCAACAGTGTTTGGTCTTCACAAGCCGCCACGGACAACATTGAGCAGAAAATAGAAGAGCACTCTTCTGGTAACAAAAGGCAGAAAGTAGAGAATGATGTGTATGTTCCTCAGACTCAGTCACAGCCACCACTACCCCCACTCCCGCATCCTGATACATATCCACCGCCACCGCCACCGCCACCGCCTGAGGATCCTCCGTCACCAGAGTCTAGCCTACCGCCATCGCTGCCCCCACCACTCCCAACTTCAATGCCATCCTCAATCCCACCGCGGCTGCAAACTTCAATGCCATCCTCAATCCCACCACGGCTGCAAATTTCAATGCCATTCTCAATCCCACCACCGCTGCCTACTGCAATGCCAGTTCCTGCTGCCCCAGGACCAGGAATGCCCTATGGTGCTTATCAGTCATTTCCTCCCGCTGTAAACTATCCCATGAGCAACATGCCACCTCATTACCTTAGTGCTCCAAACCCTCGTCCAACAAACCCTCATCCAAGTTTCCAGGGTTTAGGGGGTCCGTTCTATGGCCCTCCTCCTTACACCGCAGCACCCCCACCGATGAACAGGAAGTAAAAGTAGTTCCTTACCTGCAGATTCGTATCGCCAGCCAGACGTGATCGTATTACTTGGAGCTTTGGAAGACTGTCATAGGCTTTTCATTGAAGAATTTGATCGTGATGATTCGTCACCATATGTGTTGTGGAGTTTGTAAGACTGTTCCAGTGTTGTACATTTAGTCAGTCAGAGAGATATTAGTGTGTTAAACAGTTAACTGGTGTTGTTCTGGTCTTGGTCTTGGCCTTGGTCTTGGAGTAAAAACTATAGATTTCGACTGCTAGAGAGAGAAAAATGGAATTCTGACAGCTGAAGACAAATGCTATAGCATGGCATATTTGTTTGTGTGGTAAATTATTGTGACCGAGAACATATAGCTGTTCGTCCGATGTTTGGAGCGGGTAATTCTATCGCTTAATATGAGATGTAACACCGATGATGTTTGAATCTTTTGCTCTGTTTTCCCCCCTTCTTGCTATTGCTATGCTTGTGTAGTGCCTGGTAATTTCTGTGACTATTTACTGTATACTTCTCAAATCATCTTGGTTCCACGTGGAATCAAATTATATATGTTATTCTAGCCAGCAGCATTAGTTTTCCCTGCGTCGTTGTGTAGTGCTTCAATTGCAGATCCTGATGTGGTTGCTAGATATCAATCATGTGTGCTTGCCTGCCTCTGACATTGACCACGTTTCAAGTGCAGCAAAGGAACAATAATGCATAGCTTTAATCCCTCGTGGAACCCCCACACACTCCGCGAGTGCGTCCATGGTTGACTTGGCGATGCATACACGCTGATGCTAATTTTAGTGCCATGGCTCAATAATGCATCGCCGACGTCTCTGCAAATTTCATCTCGAATGAAACGTCGTCTGCAGATCACTTGCAGCTGCCTTACACTGCGTTGTTTTTCCCGTGTGAAAATATTGCACTTCACACTGTAGGCTTAATGGCAGCATGGGCCTGATATCCAGCTGATGTGCCTGCCTGTCCATCGGCATACATGGACTCGACTCTTGTTTGTTCGACACCACAAATGTTTGTCAGTCATGAGCACTCACAAGTCGTATCCGCAATAATTGGGAATCGAGGGAAAGCAACACTGCATGATCTGAGCCCGGTTTGTTTGCCTGCCATCAACCCCGTTCTCTTTCGCACTTTCTCTTCATGTTCTTAGGCGGCTCCATATATAATTGCGTTTAGCAGATAAACCTAAAGATTCTGTATGCACAGTCGATTTGTAGTCCATACATGGTGCTCCTTCCGTTCCATTTTACACAGTGTAAATTCTATTCTGTATGCATAGCAGGTAAATCAGAGTGTCCATGGAATAGCTTAGACAAGAGTACAACACCATAAAAATCCCATACAAATACAAGCCAATCAAGTCACAAGAGAGCCCTACAAATACAAGCCAGACATTTAACATTGACAAATGCTTGCCCATCTGTCCATTCTCCACTTTGCACCCTTGTCCAAAAGTCCAAACAATGACCAATCATATCCATCCATATTTTTAGAGGAAAATTTTCTAAGCAACATTGCAATGATATATAAATTAGAAAATATCATCCAATGTGAGGATGACAGGCAGGTTATAGGACCACATATCAGTAACATATCGATGTTATTTTTCAACTTACGACATCTACGTAGTGTTTACTCAAGAAATTCCAAGAGAAATCAAGCTCTGTCGCCACGTACTTTCAGGTCAGGTTTTGCACATTTCAGGTGGGTTTTTGCAATTGTGCCTTCAAACAAAGGTCCAAACAACGACCAGTCGTATCCACCATCCATGGCACATTAGTAGGCTGTGGTTTAATTGGAAGGCCCGACCCTTTTCTCTCTGAATAAGTTCTGCATAGTGCGCCTGCACTGCACATCACTGGCTTTGACAATCTACGCGACCTCGCCAGCGTTGAAAACCCTGACATTCTTCAGCCGCAGAAGCAGCAGCGCCACTAGTTTTTCAGGATTCGACGCTCATCATCATTCACGCTCATAATCCTGGGATAGTTCAAAGATTGTGTGCCACTTTTGATGGACAATGCATGTACGTCCAACTCTAGGCATGTACTGTGAGCGCTTTGGATGATTGCCATCTCCTGCGGCTATGTATTTGCTAGGGAGACAAGCCTTGGTGCGTCTGTAGATAATCGAGTCGCTCGTGTGGTTGATCTTATACCTATATATGTGTTATCTGTATATGTGTTGTTCGTGAGATAACGGTGACTAGTATTTTAAGATCCATACATGTCAAGGATAGGTGGTTCTACTTTCTTCCTTTTTTCTTAGCAAATGTCGAGGAATTGATACTGGTTACTAATTGTTTTGAGTTGATCTCATATTGAGAATATGTCATTGGTTAACTTAGCCACTAATCGATAAACTTGTAGCAAGATAACCACGAAAAAAAAAAAACAGAGCTTCTAGCAAGATATGCTTATTGAGATGGATAAGTGTCTTTTTCCCTTAAATATGTTCAATGGCTATATTGAAATTATGTGGTTACCCCAATAACAAAATCGAGCACTACTACAAAACATGTTATACTAGACACCTGTGATACTTATTTATCACAGACGGTTCTTTACAAGAACTGTCTGTGATACATGCTTATCATAGACGGTTCTAGTAAAGAACCGTCTGTGATATACAAGCACTATAAGTAGATGCTCCCGACAGGCCCCCTTTCCATTCCATTTGAGGCGCCGCCACCTGCTGCTTCTTCGCCGCCTCATCCCTGCTTTGAGTCACATTACCCCCGCCTCCTCCTCCCCCATTGCGGCACCTCTGCTGCCTCCTCCCACATTGCGGCACCTTGGAGAGAAGGGTAACGATCTGTAATATTTTATTTTTACTCTAGACTAATCACTAATGTGTAACGATCTGTAACCCTTTATATTTGCTCTAGACTAATCACTAATGTGTTTGGTCATTATGAAGGGTACTTGCGGTTTATTAATATAATTTAACACTAATTAATTTATTACGTGTGTATACGTATAGATAGACCAAAGCGGATGTACATTGAGAACCGTGAGTGAAGAGTATATTAATGGCGTGTTTGCTTTTAGAAAAGTCGCGAAAGGTGATATATTGAAGAAGGGATAAAATTTATGTACTGTCCATGCATTGATTGCGGTAATATAAAAATGTTTAACAACCCGGCGCAGATCGAAGCTCACTTAATACGAAGGGGTTTCAAAAAAGGATATACATGTTGGAGCAGTCACGGTGAAGAGCAGATTATACCGGAAGTCAGTAATGACGACATCGCAGAGGAAGTCAACGATATGCAGGGTATGGAATGTGCTTTTGATGAGGATAGGTCGCATGATGACAATCTGGATCAGATGCTACGCGATGCAAAAGGGAACTACGGTGAGAGAGAGTTTTGTAAATTTGAGGGCTTAATGGAGGACTCGGGGAAACCTTTGTTCCCTGGCTGCAAGCCGGAATATGCAAGGTTGTCAACCGTGCTTGAACTGCTGAAATTGAAGGCAAGCAATGGTTGGTCCGACAAGAGTTTTACGGCGTTGTTAGGTCTCTTAGCTGACATCCTTCTGAAGAGAAACGTGTTGCCCAGCACGACCTACCAAGCTAAGAAGGTTATTTGTCCATTGGGAATGGAAGTAGAAAGAATACAAGCATATCCGAACGATTGTATCATCTACCGTAAAGAGTATGCAGACATACATGTATGTCCCGTGTGCAAAGCATCCCGATACAAGCGTAAGAATACTGCTAAGGCGAAGCAAGGACCTCCTGCTAAGATGTTGTGGTATCTGCCTGTGATCCCACGTTTGAAGCGTTTATTTGCGAACCGAAAGGGGGCAAGATTGATGCATTGGCACTCGGAGGAGCGTAAGAAAGATGGGAAGCTCAGACACCCTACTGATTCTGCCCAGTGGAGAAACTTCGATCGGAGCTTCGAAGAGTTCGGTGCGGAACCGAGGAACATAAGGTTAGGGTTGAGTACGGACGGAATGAATCCTTTCGGTAACATGAGCAGCCGACATAGCACTTGGCCCGTGAATCTATGTATGTACAACCTTCCTCTTTGGCTGTGTATGAAGCGGAAATACATTTTGATGTCACTACTTATCCAAGGGCCGAAGCAACTTGGGAACGATATTGATGTGTACCTAGCACCATTGCTGGAAGATCTTGTGACACTTTGGAACGAAGGGGTACAAGTATGGGATGCGTACAAACGAGAGAATTTCACTTTACGCGCCATGTTATTCTGCACCATCAATGATTTTCCCGCCCTTGGTAATCTGTTGGGGTTCAGTACAAAAGGAGCCAAAGCCTGTCCGCACTGCTTAGATGGTACCGAGAGTGTATGGCTGAACAACTCACGCAAAACTGTGTATATGCGTCATCGTAGATTCTTTCCCAGGATTCACCCATACCGCAAGATGAAGAAACAATTCGACGGAAATAAGGAGGACGGTTCAGCTCCAAGGGCTTTTAGAGGGAAATAGGTCTATGATATGGTTAAGCATATCGATGTTGTGCTTGGAAAGGGACGTAAATTAAGGACCCCCCCAGAAAAACATCTGAAAGAAGCGGTCAATTTTTGGGACTTGCCTTATTGGGAGCACTTAGAAGTTCGCCACTGCATCGACGTCATGCACGTGGAGAAGAATGTATGTGATAGCTTGATTGGTCTCTTACTGAACATTAGTGGCAAAACAAAAGACGGTGTTAACGCACGGCGTGACTTGGTTGATATGAACATAAGAACCGAGTTAGCACCGAAATAGACCAATAAAGGACGAACGGCGTGACTTGGTTGATATGAACATAAGAACCGAGCTTGCTACACTTTGTCCAAGGCCGAGAGAAATAAACTGTGTCAAAGCTTGCATGGTGTGAAAGTTCCGTCCGGTTACTCCGCCAATATTAAGAAACTTGTTTCCATGAAAGATTTGAAATTAATTGGTATGAAGTCTCATGATTGTCATGTGCTGATGACACAGATGCTTCCTGTTGTAATTAGGAGTATCTTGCAAACGAGGTCCGAGCGGCAATCTTTAGGCTGTGTTATTTCTTTAACTCAATTGCTCAGAAGGTCATCGATCCCGAAGGACTCGACGCTCTGCAGGCCGAGGTGGTGACGACTCTATGTCATCTTGAGATGTATTTCCCTCCGTCATTTTTTGATATCATGGTCCATCTCATTGTTCACCTTGTGAAAGAGATAAAGATATGCGGCCCTGTGTTCCTACGCCATATGTACCCTTTCGAGAGATACATGGGAATTCTAAAGTCCTACGTACGGAATCGATCTCGGCCGGAGGGCAATATCATCGAAGGTTATGCAACCGAAGAGGTCATTGAGTTCTGCGTGGACTACATGGCTCAGGTGGAACCGATAGGTGTGCCTCTATCTCGTCACGAGGGGAGACTGGAGGGTATCGGGACCATCGGGAGGAAAGCAATCACTCCCGATCTAGATACATACGTGCAGGCCCATTTCACGGTCTTGCAACACATGACCCAAGTGTCCCCGTACATCGACGAGCACAAAGACATGGTACGCCAACAAAATCCAGACCGGTCGGAGGTTTGGATAACGAGAGAGCACAACCGTCGGTTCAACGAATGGTTAAAGATGCGATTCACTTGGAGGTCATCAAGTGATGAAACACTGCTATGGTTGGCCAAAGGACCAAAATTTACAATTGTGACATGGCAAGTATACGACATAAATGGGTACACGTTTTATACGGCAGCTCTGGATAGGACGAGCACAGTCCAGAACAGCGGTGTCCGCATAGATGCATTTCACGAGGGGTTCAATACCGCGGGGGCACGTGGGTTGAACTCGTACTATGGGTTCGTAGAGGAGATTTGGGAGCTCGACTATGTACTTTTTAAGATCCCCCTGTTTCGATGTCATTGGGTTAAACTTCTGCAGGGCGTGAAGGTCGACAAGTACGGCGTCACTACTGTGGACCTCAAACGTGTCGGATACAAAGACGAACCATTCGTACTTGTTAAGCAAGTTGTTCAAGTTTTTTATGTAACAGACCCAGCAAATAAGAACCGCCACGTAGTTCTTCATGGAAAAAGAAGGATTGTCGGAGTTGAGAATGTCGTGGATGCGGAAGAGTACAATCAATTTGACGAGTTGCCTCCTTTCGGAGACGGCATCAGACTGGAGGAAGAACCCAGTGAGGAAGCTAGCTATATGCGCGTCGATCATCATGAAGGACTATATTTCAATTAAGCATGTATTCCATTGTAATTTGATGTTAACATGGAAACGCGTCACGTGTTATGGACCAGTGCTAAATCGGTCAGACTGCCATGTGTTGGGCGGTCCGACCGATTTCCCTTTGAAATGATTCTATGTGCGGTAGTTCCGCCGTTGATAAACGGAGCTACCGGTGTGCAGAAGTTCTAAAGTTCTAAAGTACTTGCGGAACGTTTATTCCAGAGAAGCATATTTTTGGTGTGGGTCAATTTGTGAGGACCCCCGGGTTATTTCCATAAGACCGAGGTTTACTTGGTCTTAAGGAAATAACTATGGGCCTCAAGTAAATGAATTCCACCTTAACTCCATCCAAGTCAATTCGAAGGTTATGCACCTTAAAAAAGTAATATTAATACAAGTCCAAAACAGTTGAGTTTGACTCATTTTGAGTTCACAATATTTAGTTATGCATTTACAAAGTTATCAACAATTTCCTTTGTAACAATAAAGATTTTAAAAGTGCATTTTCCAAAATAATACTCTTTGGTACAGAGACCTGCCGACCACCCGGTGAGTTTCCCCGCGCCGCCCCCCTTCTCTGCCGTGAGAGCCGAGGGTTTCCCTCGGTGCCGCCCCCGCCCCTACCGACCACCCGGTGAGTTTCCCCGCGCTTCCCCCCTTCTCTGCCGTGAGAGTCGAGGGTTTCCCTCGGTGCCGCCCCCGCCCCTGCCGACCACCCGAGGGGTTTATATTGGATTCAATATTAGTCTTCCGCTGTACTGATATACTGATCTTCATAACTTCCATAGCTACTGGAGTGAAATTTCTTATTGAATCCATTATTTGTGAAAAAGTGAGCGTGCTCCTATTCACCCCCCCTCTAGTCGCCTTTTCGGTCCAACAGGAACACTACCCAAAAATAACCCGTAGTCCCGAAGAGTAGATAAGATCCAGTGAATCTGAGAGCAACTACTGGATGTAGCTACATACTCGGCCTCGGCAGTGGATTGTGCAACAGAGGACTGTTTTCTGGAAGACCAAGAGATAAGAGATGTGTCTAAGAAATGACAAGTGCCACAAGTACTCTTCCTGTCCACTCTACACCCCACAAAATCAGCATCAGAAAAAGCCCGAATAGAGATAGCAGAAGAAGAAGAAAACCAGAGTCCAAAGTCAAGAGTATCTTGGAGGTACCTGAAAATGCGACGTACTGCTTGACGATGAGTGGCACGAGGGGAAGCCTGAAATCGAGCGCACAGATATACAACAAATTGTATGTCCGGCCTCAACGCAGTGAGGTAGAGGAGGAAGCCGATCATACTGCGGTACTCCTTATGGTCCACAGGCTCTCCATCCTCATCAGGGTCTAGTACGGTGGTTGTGGCAATGAGAGTAGACATTGGCCTACTGCTTCCCTTGTCGAAGCGCTGAAAAAGGTCCTTTGTGTACTTACTTTGGTGAATGAAGGTGCCTTCTTTCAGTTGCTTGACTTGAAGACCAAGGAAGAATGTCAATTCTCCCATCATGCTTATCTCGAACTCTCTGCTCATAGAATCTAAAATTTTGGATACCAAAGCATGAGAAGAACCACCGAATATGATATCATCTACATAAATCTGAACCAATAAAAAATCACTGCCATGCCTGAGAGTGAACAAAGTTTTATCAACCATCCCCATTTTGAAATCATTGTTTAGTAAGAAACTCTTAAGCCTATCATACCAAGCTCTAGGAGCTTGCTTCAATCCATACAAGACTTTGGAGAGTTTAAAAATATAGTTTGGGAACTTATAATTTTCAAAAACAGGTGGTTTCTTGACAAAGACCTCTTCTTCTATGAAACCATTTAAGAAAGTACTTTTAACATCCATTTGATAAAGCTTGAAACCCTTAGATGTTGCAAATGCTAGTAAAATACGGATGACTTCTAATCTAGCTACAGGAGCAAAGGTCTCTTCAAAGTCTAAGCCTTCTACCTGGGAATATCCTTGAGCTACAAGTCTAGCCTTATTGCGAACTACTAACCCATCCTCACTTTGCTTATTTTTAAAACCCATTTTGTTCCAATTATATTATGATCAGATGGAGGTACAACTAAGGTCCAGACTTTGTTTCTTTCAAAATTTTCAAGCTCTTCATGCATGGCATTGACCCAAGAGGCATCAGATAAGGCATGGGTGATATCTCGGGGTTCAAAAGAAGCGACAAAAGCAGAATGTGCATGAGAATCAGGAGAAATAAACCTAGAGCGAGTGACTCGCTCACGAAGATCGCCAATCATCTGCTCAGGTGGATGCTGTCGCTGAATGTGAAGATGAGCTCTTAGTGCAGAAGTGTCCTCTACATCATGGGCTGTGGAGGTAGGAGCAGAGCCACTCAGGTCGTCGGTGAAGATAGGAGGAGGCTGCTCAGCTGAAGCTGGAGTAGTAGAAGCAGGCTCTCCAACCATCTCAGAAGTGACTGGAGGATGGATTGGGTCCTCATCCCTAGAGTCATCGTCGACGAAGATGCTTTCTTGATTATCAGGAACCTGTGTACCTGCAGCATCGGGTCTAGTACCAGGATTATCCTCATCAAAAGTGACTTCACAAGTCTCAATAATTTTGTTAGTGTTAAAATTAAATACACGATAGCCATGAGAATGAGCAGGATATCCAAGGAATATGCCATCAGAACATCTAGATTTAAATTTACCAAGGTTGCCATGTTTAAGAATGAAACACTTGCAACAAAAAATCTTGAAATAAGAGACTTTGGGTTTATGACCAAATCTAAGCTCAAAAGAAGTCTTGCCAATCACAGAGCTCAAGAAAACTCTATTAGAGACATAACAAGCAGTAGAGATCGCCTCAGCCCAAAACCTCCTAGGTGTGGAATGCTCATCTAGCATGGTCCTATCCATCTCTATAAGGGTCATGTTCTTCCTCTCTACAACACCGTTCTGCTGGGGAACTCTAGGGGAAGAGAACTGGTGCTCTATTCCCCTATCAGTGCAGAAGGTAGCAAAGGAAGAGTTCTTGAATTCTGTCCCATTGTCACTCCTAATGGCTCTCAAGGCTCCAGGAAGATCAACAACAAGTCTAAGGACCAATTCTCTAAAATAGCCAAAAGCCTTGTCCTTAGAAACCAGAAAATAAACCCATGAATACCTGGAGAAATCATCCACAATCACAAGCACATACCATTTCCCACCGGCTGACTGAACTCTAGAAGGACCAACAGTGTGTAAGTGCAAAAGTTGTCCTGGTCCATCAGTCATTACTAAGGTAAGAGGAGGATGAGATGCAGAAACCATCTTACCATGTCTACATGGTGAGCACACTAGGTCTCTAACAGCCTTCAGCCTAGACAAACCTCTAATTAAATCCTTGCAACTGACTTTAGTCAAGTGGTCAAAGCCTATATGCCCAAGTCTACGATGCCACAAAACTAGATCATGAGAATCAGAAGCTACAAGATATCTAGGACTGGAAGCAGAAGAAACACTGAAATCAGCACAAAAGATCTTCTCAAACCTGGAGATCTCAAAGACAAGCTCACCCGAGGAATCTAGAACTCTACACTCACCACTTTTAAACCTTACTTCTAGACCTTCATCAAGTAGCTGAGAAACAGATAGCAGATTATACCTCAGCTTACTTACCAAAGCGACGTCCTTAAGCATGAACTTGTTGTTGACGCGTACGGTGCCCTTAGCTGTCACGGTCCCGGTAGAAGCATCCCCAAATGTGATCAATTCATTGCCGGATGCACGCGTGAGGGAGGAGAACCATCTAGAATCTACAGTCATGTGTCGAGAACACCCGGAGTCAACAAGCCATATGTCCTCCTTCCTCGCACGACGGACCTAAAAAGCACGAACAGGAAACATCTATGCCTCAGTACTGGGGTTAGTGATAAGAGACCTGGGAATCCAGTACTGAGTCACGCGATGCTTGGGAACAACAGTAGAAGCGGCAGTAAAATGGTAAGGAACAAAATCATAAGAATGCACACGAGAACCACCTAGACCTCTCCGAATCGATCTACCAAAAGATCGGTACTCTCCTGTCTAGATGCTACACGTGGTTTCTCCTCACGATATCCTAAACCAGAACGCTGCCTAGATCCACCAAAAGAGTCAAAGAAGTCCTCTACGAACCTAGACCTATGTCTAGTAGGAAAGACAGACTGCCTAGCTCTAGAGACTATAGCAGGTGAGGGAACTGCTCTAATGGTTCTCAAAGCACTCATCCTCTCCTTTCTCGCAGTCTTGGCTCTACGGAACCAGAACTCAACAATGTGGCTATCTTTCTTGCAGAAGGTGCAATGGTACTTGACCTTTTGATGGGTCTGACCTGATGAAGCAGAAGCACCTGTCTTGCTAGACAGAGTTTGAGCAAAACCTGCAGATCTAAAGACAACTTTAGATGGCTCAGGTGGTTCTACCTCAAACAACCCATTCTCAACAACTTTCACAAACTTAGGTGAATGGTTCTTGGAATGCTCTAGGGAATTAAAACCTAGGCAACCTAGGCCACTATTCTTCACACTCACTTTAGATTGGTCAAGAATCATGTTGAGGTTCTTCTTCCCACTAGCAAATCTATCAAGAGTCACTTTGAGGTAATCGTTCTCTTTGGCTAGATTCTCACATATAGCACACTCTCTTGACTTGATTGCCTCATCATACTTACTCTTAAGAAGGGTTACTTCAACTTTTAATGCCTCACAAGACACACAATAGGAATCCCTAATGATATTCAACTGCTCCTTAAATTTATCTCTAAAAGTCTCTTGTATCTTATCTACAATTGTCCCAACTTTAGTACACAAGACACAATAAGTAGAGTCAATAACTTTCTTGGATGCAGTAATGGTCATAGATTTTTCAATTTTAGCGTTTTCTTCTAATGTCTTGTTTAGAGCTTCATTTTCAATTGTGAGCTTAGGAAAATTTTCACAAGATGCAAATTTAGAGTAAAGAACTATTTCTGTTATCTCTTTCATTTTAATACTATTATTCTCACAATGAGAGCAAGTGTGACTAGCATCAAATTTCTGTAATTCTTTCATAGCGCTATCTAATTTTAATTCAAGCAAAGCACAATTTGAGCAAGATAAAGAGATGCATCTACAGCAGTCACATCAAGAGCAATGACATTCATGCAAGCAGAACTGGACTTGAGAGATTCTAGTTCATCAAGAGTATCTTTCAATTGATTCACAACAGAGGAATGGGCAGATCTTAGACTTGTCAATTCATTAAGCAAGCTAGTAAAGGAGTCACAAATATCATCAGGATTAATGGATTTGGGCCTAACAACTTTTAGGTTCAAGTTATCAATCATAGTGTTAGGTTTCTTAATCAATTTAGCTTGCTTATTCAGTTTTTGTTCAGCAAATACCAAGGCACGTTTCATATCAGCAGGTGAATGACATGCCTCATCGGGATCGCTGAAAGGATCGTTGTCGTTGGAGGAGTCGATGTCGTGGCTGTCCCTGGCCATGAAGCACATGCCGGTGAAGTCCAGAGCCTTCTTCTTGTCATGGGAGTCATCCTCGTCATCCTCCGTCTCCGAGTCCACATCGCTCATGTTAACACTCTCAAGAGCGGCAAGGACCCGACTGACAAACTTGCGGTAGTTGGTCTTCTTGGGTTTAGCATCCCTAGCTTGAGGACGCCTCCAAGAGTCCTTCTTTCTCCTCCTTGCCCTTCAGCTTGGGGCACCTGGAGCGATTGTGGCTTGGCTCACCATACTCAAAGCACGTGACAGGGCCACCTCTCCTTCTGTTCCTCACCTTGTTGTAAACTCTCGAGAATTTAGTGTATAGGAGGGCTAAATCATCCTCAGGTAGCTTCTCTAGCTGCTCATCGTTCAAAGAATGCAAAGCTGATAAAGAAAAACCAAATGAGCCAAAATCCAAGGAATCAGACGAGCTACCCTTAGATGGGTCGACCACTAAAGCCATCGACTCTGTCTTGGGGAGACGCGAGATGAAATCAATATCATGCGTCTTCAACCTCGAGTAGAGCTTATCCATGGTAAGCTCACTCATGACAGTGTTGTCATTGATGAACGTGATCTTCATTCCCAGCCTCACATCAAGAGCACCCAAGAGCTGGCGTGCGTTCTCAGACTCAGTGAAAACAAGGTCAACATCGCGAAGATCATGAAGAATCTTAGAAAACCTTTCCCACAGCTCATCTAAAGACTCACCCGGCCTTTGCTCGATCTTTGAGTATATTTTCTTGAGCTGGTTTTGTCTCACTTCCTTGATCGCAGTGGAGCCCTCGTGGTAATCACAGAGAGTCCATCAGATCTCATGAGCAAACCTCAAATTAGCAACACACTCAAACTCAGATCGGCTAAGACCTTGGATCAGAAAGTTTCAAGCCTTGCTATTTGCCTCAACATCTGGAGTTATCACATCGTCATCGGCTGGCACGACATAAGGATTTTTGACTTTAAGCCAAATTGTGTGCCCTTGAGCCTCGATATAGGCCTGCATACGTGCCTTCCAGTAAGCAATATCAACTCCATAAAAAATATATGGTTTGGTTGAATACTTGTCAGTCGCCATGGCACCAAAGACCATTTAAGATCTATGAGAAGAGCTAACCGTGCTCTGATACCACTTGTAGAACCGGAAAGGCGACTAGAGGGGGTGAATAGATGCTTTCTCAATTTTCAACCAATTAGATTCAACACGAACTTTTCTCCAAAAGCTATGAAAGCTAAGAAGATCAGTAAATACACAGAGGAAACCTTGTGCTGAATCCTATTAACCCCTAAAGCACAAGACCCAAAATATGGAGATCAATTTCACTAGAGCGGTCAGACCGACGGAAAGCTGGCGGTCTGACAGCTCGGCGGTCTGACCGGCGTTATGAAATCGGTCTGACCGCCCTGACCAGAAACAGTGCAGACAGTCCAAAACCAAAACGAAAATCGGTTTAACTTTTGATCTTCACGATGAAACTTGACCAAATTTGAAACATACCTTCCTAAGGATATCTGGAACCTATACCAATCAACGATCGTCCAGATCCATGTCAAAGTTTTGACCTTTTTCTGTTTATCCGAAGGAGGGTTCAAAACCGAGCAAAACGAAAAACTTGATCCAAAACTTGCTCGTGGGAGATTGATGATCTATATGATCCTAGATGTATTCTCACACGTCATAACAAGGTAAATGAGGTCAAGAAACCAACCAAAAACCACAAGATCAAGGAAGCACAAAAAATCATCAAAAGAGAAGGAAGAACACAAGAAACCTCATCTTTGAACAATCATCCATAGATTGATTCACGATGTTTGCTGGTTACAGCCACTTCCTCAAGGAGGACAAGAGCTCAATCCATGAGCACACACCCAACACATCTCTCTAGGACCTAAGCCTCTCCTCTCCTCTCTAATCCCTAAGACAAACTAGGGTTTTTCCAAATGAAGTGCTTGAGGGGTTGTTTGATAGCAACTCCCCCTATTTATAGTGAGGCATAGCTTCTAGAAGAGTTCACCTAATGGGCTCCCATTAAGGCCCAATACAAACGGGACACATACGCACGCATTCTGAAGCGTCGTCTTCATCTTCGATTGACCTAAACCTCTTCTCCAAGTGCCGATCCGCGCCGCGGTTTAGTCAAGAGTCACAAAGGTGGTATTTGGTGAAATTACAAAAGTACCCCTTCTCGATCCTTCTCCATGGACCGAGCTCAGTACAGTCGAAGCAATTGCCTGCTTCGCCACGTGTAGGTTGATCAACGGCTCTCATCATGTCGGCAAGTCTCTCCCGTCCGAATCCCATCGGAACCTCCAAGGCACTTGCACCGACCCCCGTACCGCTTGATCCAACCAGCTGCAACAAACTGTAACACCCTGACTATTCGGAAGCCAAGATGCTACCTAAAGATACAACATACCATCAAATTGCGGAATAAGATTCAATATGCATCTAATCAGACAACAATACCATGATAACGAGGTGAAAACAACCAATTCATCAATGATGAATAATCAAGGAACTAATCATGGAACGACATGACATGAAGTCTAAATATTACTTATTACAGTTCATCTCTCATCAAAGATTAACATAGTTGAATCCATTAATTAAAACATGCTGGTCTACTCCATCCCATTAACATTATCATCAACAAGGTTCACCTAAATAAACACAGAAAAATAAGGGTGAGTCGAAACTCAGCAAGTACAATAAACAATTGAACATACTAGGTTATTAATAAGTCAGTCACATTACAAATTAAGAATTAATCTATGAAAACTTATGTATATGAATAGAATGAATGGATGCATTAAAAAGAATAGACTAACACATACTCATACCGGTATAATGAGTGAGACACCCGTCGGTGTTCACTTAAGCCTGTACTTAACAAAGTCCGGGGACCAAATTACCGTATGAAGAATGTTTCATACGGGTGTCCGAAACTGCCCACATTGGAATGGTGGGTCTTACATGCCCATACTGGAGTTGATGGGTCTTTACAAATCCACTCCCGTGAAATGCATATAAACAACACATGAATTGAATGAACATATGCAATGAATTTTATCACTTTCTTCCTCATGAATTATCAAATAGGAACAGAATGCACATCATGGAATATGAACATGGATCATCAACTCATCGGCACAACAACCAACAGTGAGCGTTCCACAGAAATCAATATATCTTAACACATTGGAATTGCATGTAATGGAATATGAATATTGATTAACATCTTTGATTGAAAACATGGATCATAGAAATATTAGCATGAACACAAACACACATCATTCATCAATGTAAAGAATTTCAATGTAAGCGCGTCGCGACGCGTTAGCAAGCAACGAAGGTGTTCCCACACGCGATGCCTCGCCGCCTACACAAGTACATATTTGGAATAAGGATAACGTGGCACGACTTAGCTACAGGATACCTACACTAACCCTCCGACTAATCAACACAATTAACGGAGTTAAACTGACATTACACTATTCAGCCACCTGCCCATCCTACTGGACAGTAGTACAATAAAAATCATAATTAATTATCTGGGACTCGAAATGATATGAAACTAGCGCCCAATGAAACTTAACAGATAAACCTTCAAAACACTAGTAGACAAGATTTCCTAATTATGCCCGTACATAAGGCTAATCTGCAATTGAAAGTGCCTGACAGACATCTGCCAGACTACAGAACAACAGCAAGGAAAAAATGCCCTAACTTTCATTCTAGTGATCTTTATCAAGTTGGAAAGATTATTTAAAGGGATACAATAACTTAGTTGGGCAAGTCCCCTGACTCGGCCTTCTATTAACCCTAAGGTTCAGGTGAAGTTTTCTGTCTCATTAATCTGATAGTCAGAACACAACGACGGTAAAAATTCCATAATTTTTTATTGCCAACTCTAAAAATTATGTTCTTTATCAACTTGGAAATCTTATTGAATTATCTACAACATTAATTTTGGGTGGCATTTCTGATTTGGCATCTAAATAATTCATAATGGCCCGACAAGACAATCTGCCAAATCACGTCAGCTCTCCTGGAAAGTTACGATAAAACTACCATATCTCCTAAACCGTAACTCCAAATCAGATGATCTTGGTGCCTAAAGAAATATAAGACCAAGGGCTACAACTTTCTAAGAGGTGGACAGATCATAAAACGTACGGAACTTACCCAAATCCAACGAACAAATCTGACGCAGGGGGAAGGAGAAAGTGGCGCACGACAGGGAGGAGGGTGGTGGCTCCAACTGGGGGAAAGGGGGGAGGGGGAAGGGGGTTTAGGGTTTTTTGGGAAGGTCATCCCCCTTTGGCCGGCCCCTCCTTGGGCCACATAGGCCGTGGCCCAAGGCCCAGGTTGTCGGGAATTCGCGGAAACCCCCTTGTGATCACTGAAAATTGTAATCCCTGTTTAATTCTTTCTCCCGAATACTCTCCTATTCGCCCGAATAAATTTCGGGGTATTACACAAACTGCCCGTTCGATCCACCTTGTCCATTCCGTGCCACGCTTGAGTCACTCGACCTCACCCGGCATCCATGATCGTTCTAGACCTCAACTCTCTAAGCTTAGTCCCGATCCTCCGCGTCGTTGACCGTCGTTGACCTGCAAGCCACCTGCACAGCAACAGACCAAGAAATCGTCTCCGGGAACAAGTTCTTCACAACTTGATCCACGTTAGCTCAAAACATGCAATATGCAACATTAAAACATTGAATCTCATGAACTTGATTTAACCAACACACAACGCCGCCAAGATGGCGGACGAATAAGTGGAAACCGGTCTGACCGCCATACATGGCCGGTCTGACCGCCCTCAAATCGGTCGGACCGATTTGTCTTGGCCGGTCAGACCGCCAGAAAAAACTTAACCAAAATTTCACCCTGAAATCCGAGAGCTCTCTGGAAATTTCAAACGAATATAACTTTTGACGGGAAACTCCAAAAATTATGAGACCAAGTGCAGAGACTCCCCTCTCTTGCCTACACTCTATTTTTGGCCTAGCTCCAAACTCAACCAAAAGTTCTGGCCGGTTGGACCGCCGACGAGCGATCGGCCGTCGGCCTCTTGACTTGACGATCGATCGGCGATCTTGCGGTCGGATCGCCACACAACCGATCGGCCGCTGGGCTTGGGGCCTCGGCACCGAGGCCCGACAAAGATTGGAACTTCTCCAAAAACGCGAGATTCGGCAAACCAACAAATTCATTGCCAATTGTATCATCATCCTAAGATTATGCACATATCCCCATAATATCCATAATTATTTTGGACATCGGTAGTCTCTAAAATGCAATTTTGATCATTAAATTTTATTATAATATGTTTATAAAATCTAATAATATTATAATATTACAAAAGCATTTTCTGTGACAAATCTATCCGTGTGTTTTTCATGTATATAATTTGAATATTTTAAAAAATATTAATAACCAAGGTCACAAAACGGACTAGAGGGAGTATTTATAAATGTGGTGTCTCCGTGTAGGTGGCATCTGGCGTTACATGTAACTAAGGGTGTATCTAGCGAGACACGCTTAACTAAGGAAATCAACTGACACACGTTAAGATTTAAAAAAGTCAAGGCTAGCTAGCTCATCTAAATTTCAGAGTTTACACTTGAGATCGATCCCCAATAATGATCTCTGCGATCGATTAACTAGTGAAGGTTGTCATAGCTTGATATTTAATAAAATATTCTAGGGAACTTTAGAAATGGTTTTTGATTGTACAAGGCATGCAGGTACCGGCTAGAAATATTCCAACGGATCACATAGTAGTATATATCAGTGCGCAATAATTCTCTCTCTCTCTCTCTCTCTCTCTCTCTCACAATTTAACGCGAGGAAGATTTCTTTTTTGCTTGAAAAGTGTTCGAGTAATGCCGGAATTATGTGCTGATATATGATAAGATTGATTTGAAAAATAACAATAAAAATGTTCAGGTCAACTAATAGAGTAGTACTCCAGTACGATGGTAACAGGTTAGCTTACTGTTGAGATGAAAACTACCCTTTTTAGCAAGTGCCGACAGCTAGCTATCTAGTACAAGAACGACATGCCAACTCGATTGCTGGATTCTTGTAAAGGAAATTAAAAAAATGCTGCTGTAGCAGAGGCGACAATAATCTGATCATTGGGTAGCCGTCGCCTACATCTGTTTCTCTTGGGCAGTAGCTGCGTCTGCATCTGAAAATAACCAGATGAATCGAATCTAGCCCAGTTGCGCAGGACCGATCGAGACACGCGAAGAAACTGAAGCTCATCTCTAGGAGACTAGGACCACAGGAGCATTGTACAATCTGTCAAGGAAGTCTTACTCAGCATCAGTGTCTGATCCAACATAGTAATATACAAGAGGATTTGCTATTGGTGCAGCATCAAAAGTGTCAAGCTTTCTTATCTCAAATTGAAGTACATTAATTTACTAGATTGACTACATATTCTGTCGTTGTTCAAACAGAAGTGCGAAAACAAAGAGGATTATGCAGTGCCAAATTAGTACACTCTACACCTCCACTGTGCATGGATATATTACGATGTCAGGAGCATTCATTACGACGACTACTATTAACAGATGTTATTCAGGAGAATTTGATGTGATGAACAGTGCTCTTGATGTTAGATGTCGTCTCCGGTATCGACACGCATGGTCTCTATTAATCCATATCTCTGGCCGTAGATTTTTTTAAAAAATTACATGTCTCCAATACTTCTGATGACAAATCCACAAATATCATTTCCATGCTCAAATCTCTATGCGATGACGAGCTATTTTATGCAGTTTTGCAATAAGCTTGAACAAAAACCAGTACCCTGAACTCTCCATGTAAATATCTGAACCAACCTATGAACAAGGCTAATTAATCACAGGAATTGTAGAAAAGCTCCATCAGCTGGTACAATGGAGCTGGCTAGCGCCTAGCAGTGCTTCTTCCACATGCATACGGAAGGCGTTGACCATGAGAGCACTGAGACAATTATTGAGCATTTGAGCTCCTCCAAAGTCTCTCGGTCTAACTTGCATGTCTTCTCTTTTGATGTACATGGAGCATCTCCCAAATAATCTCTCTCATGCGATTCTTACTTGCAGATACACTACAACCAACACAAACACATAATATAATCGTGCCTACTTAACATCTTTCTCCTCCTCCTTGTCTTCCTCTAGGTCATGATCTCTCTTATATAGGCCTTAGTGTCTCGCTCTCACTCGTCTCTCTCCTAGCTTAGCTACACCATATGACATGCATTCATGAGCAACCTTGTGCTCCAAATAAAAGACTCCCCTGCATCGATGTAGTATCCCGTTTTAATTAAATTAGAAAGGGTAATAGGATATCAGATTAGAGAAAGGATTAGGAGAGCAAGGGTGGGCCAACAGGGGCGGAACTAGAACGAAAATGACCGGGGTTCACTACTTCACCATACATATAACAACATATATAATTTTCAACCAACATGCTACTAAATAATAATGTATCCGGCAACTTTTAGCATCACTAATTCAACATAACCAATGATATGTACAATAATAAAGGAGTAGCGATCAAAATACTTACCAAGATAAAGAAACTCACTTGTAATATTTGTTAATTGTATAAAAGTGAAGCAACTAAGGGTGAAATCATGAACAAAAGATAGTCGACATTGGCAAAATACATCATCCGACCTAAATGACATAAAAAAAAGAACAAAATGAATTAAAATTATAAAGTAAAAATGTGGAATGATCGAATCAGAGTAAATACATTACCTTTTAGTATTTACGTTCTTTCAAGTTCATGAAACGATGAACCACGACGTCATTGGTAACTTTCTTCATTTCTTCTTTCTCCACGTAGCAAATCAGACTATCACTCATGAAATCATCACTGATGCGATTGCGCAAATAATTTTTCACAATTCTCATGGCTGAAAAACACCTCTCAAGCGTGGCGATGGCGATGTGCAATACTAGTACTAGCTTCAAAAGTCGATAAACCAAAGGATAGCAAAGATGTTTCCTTGTCTCCACCATTTTTTGAGAAAGTTGACCAATAGTCTGTATGTTGGAGAATCTATCATCTGCTCGTACATCGGCAATGTAGAGGCAAAGGTGATGGTTAAGGTCCCTCAATTCCCCAAAATCAAAATCAATGGGATAAAGTTTAGCAATGCTCATCAAATTATCCAAATTGAAATCATGAAATGAGTCTCTTGGACTCAAAGCGGCCGACCAAACAAGCAAGTTAGAGGTTGTCTCATTGAAGCGACTATCAAGCTCTTGAAGTAGCCAATCAAGAACATCATTAAAACAATCCACTTCATAATGATGCTTGTTGGTAATTCCAGTTTTTTGTCGTTGCTTCTTTGGATTAATGTAAGTTTCTCCCATTTCCAACTTAGGAATACCATGTTTCTCACAAAAGGCATATACTTCACCTAGGACAGATTCCCACCTATCTCTTCTAAGCTCATCCAAATGCAATCTAGTTGATTTTGCACATTTAATGGCATTCACAATGTCTTGATCCTTTCGTTGAAGTGCTAGTGACAAGGTGTTTGTGATTATCAAGATGGTCAACATGAGATGCAAATAAAATACAAAATCAAATGACTGAAAGTACACTAGTAGACCCAATGCTTGATCTCTATTTGTTCTGTCCTTGTCTTCTTCCACAAATTCTAACACTGTGACAACTGTTGGGAACAAGTCAACCAAACTCTTAAGAGTTTTATAATGGGAACTCCAACGAGTATCTCCGGGTCTTTGAAGACATTGCTCTTGATTTAATCCCGTCCCAGTTTGAAGTACCCCACAACCTAAAGCCTTGTGCACTTGTTCGTGGTTGATATCTCGAACCATGTCCCTCCTCTTCGAAGATCCACCCACCACATTCAACAAGAGAGAAATCATACTAAAGAAATTACTAATGCCTTTATGCTTTCTTACAACGGCCACAACTACTAATTGAAGTTGGTGAGCAAAACAATGGACATAATAAGCTGTGCTACTTTTTCTTATGATCAATGATTGCAAGCCATTGAACTCACCTCGCATATTGCTAGCACCATCATATCCTTGTCCTCTAACTTGTTTCAAACTTAGCTTATATTCTGCAAATAGAGAATCAATAGAAGACTTGAGATAGGCAGAAGTTGTCTCTTTCACATGAACAAGTTCAACAAAACTCTCCTTTATAATTCCACAACTATCAACATACCGCAAGACCACGGCCATTTGTTCTTTGCAAGAGACATCTCTGGACTCATCAACAAGCAAGCAAAATACATCATGCCCAATTTCTTTGAGAATAGAATTCAATATGTCCTTTGCAAAACAATGAGCAATCTCATTCGTATGGGAGGAGACACCATAAGACAATTACCTGCAGCATTTTTACCCACCACTTTGCCTAAAGCTGAATCATGCTCTGCTAAGAACTCATAAAATTCCAAGAAGTTCCCTTTGTTGTAGGACTCCTTCGACTCATCATGGCCCCGAAAAGACAATCCTTGCTTCAATAACACTCTAGCAACGTCAATTGATGCATTTAGTCTAGTAAAATAAGCCATCTTCGAAGCTTCATTTTGTGTATAGATAGCAACATCAATGTGTTGTTCTCTTTTTAACAAATCATCGCAATTTTTTAATGCTTGGTTGTGAACGCTATTCACACCACCTACATGATCTTTTAGTCTAGCTTTCTTGTTCCAACCATTCCAACCATTTATAACAAATGCCTCATACCCAGCTTCTTTCTTGTTGCGGTCCCTAAACAAGAAACAACAAAAGCAATATGCCCTATCTTTGGACTCGCTGTATTCAAGCCAACTCCCAAACTCATCAAACCATTCAGGATTAAACCTTCTGTTTTTATCTCCAAAGTGTGTATATGGAAAATCATAAGTACGAGGTTGACAAGGCCCATTATCTAAGTACTTTCTTCTTACCACATCTTTTTGATTAGGATGGTAGTCATCTATCATTTTCCTTTTGCCTGGATCAAATTGAATTTCCTCTTCCCAATTGATAACTTCTGTAGGTGAATTCCTAGCATTAGTAGCGCTATCGAGTGCTTTTCTCTTCAGAAACTTTTCCATAAATTTGCCTGTCATTTCCCGATTATTTGAAACCTCAATTAGATGTTGTCAATTACTCAATTGCCATGTTTAAAAACAAGAATAATAAATTACAAACATCAAACATACATGTGGATAGGTGCTCTTACTTACTTGACATTGGTTGAACACAATAGACACTGCACACGAGTCACGATCACGTGCAATTTTTGCTTATGATTACGGGTCACGATCCAATTTGAAACCCTACATTTCAAGTTTATAAGTTATAACCCTAAAATTTGATGAAGAAAACAACAATCATCATTCATCGAGTTGAAAATCCCCATTTCTTGAAAGAAATAGGAAGAATCAGGGGAAATTAGGACAAGAATTAATACCTAACTCATCTTTCCAAATTAATACTAATGGTAGTGCCTAGTGCGTATGCAACACCATATATACATCAATACATTATACATGAATAATGATGAGTTGATGACTGGGAGGCATGGAGCTATAGCCTACAGGCTACAGCCTACAAGGCTACAACTACAACTCTACAAGGCTTACTGCCTTAGCCCTTAGGCCCTTAGCCGTTAGCTGCAGATGGCATCATGGCATCTTGGTTTTGGTAGGACAATTGGATAAATCGGGATTAACTTAACTAGTTGAGTACTTGAGTGCAAAAATGACAACAACAATGAGTCAATGACAGCAGATGGCATCTAAGCATCTTGTTGTTTTTACTTTTTGGTAGGATAAACCGGGAGCAAGTTTTCTTGGTCCTTTGTTAGCTGACAAATTGTACATTCACTACAAGGCTACAAGTCTACAAAGACTACAATAGGACTACTGGAAGATGTAGAACCGATCAAGTGATCAACCGAAGAAGCCAAGAGAATAAATGAATAATTACCAGAACTACTGAGGCGGTCGGCCGGTCGCTCACTCGCTCAGGACTCAGGACTGGAAGAAGTAGAACCTGGGTCTGTTGGACTTCTGGTAGCACCGTGGATATGGATAGCGCTGCTGCTGGACTGAGGAGGTCGAGCGACTGCTGGACTTCTAGTAGCGCTGGGTCTGTTGGACTTCTGGTAGGTGGTAGCGCCGTTGCCCGTTGCAGTGTAGCACTGGGCCTGCTGGGCCTGGGCGGCTGGGCCGGTTAGCTTGTCTGCAGGATGTGCAAGTGCAATCAGCGAGTTAGCCAGTAGCCACGAGTGGCCGCGTGGGCCGCGGGTGTTCGCGTGTGGAGGCCGCTGGCGTGTACGCGCGTGGGCCGGAAGTCCTGGGTGCACAGTTATTTTGCTTGGGGGTGCACATATAATACTAAAGAGTTAATCTTCACTTTTTTTTTGAACCCGGTGTCCTGTGACACCGGGTGGGCTTATTGGGCTCCGCCCCTGTGGGCCAAGGGCCAACACCCAAGCTCCTTAGCCGAGCACACGAGTCCAAAGTGGACTCGGCAAGGGAGGGGTTGGCGCCAATAAGAAGGCAGGGGACTACCCTAAATCCCTAGCTGCCCCTGCCCCCCGCCGAGCCCCATGCGCATAGTTTAAAAAAGTCGGATCGGATCGGCGGTTAAAACAAAAAAAGCCAAAATCATTGACCTAGCCGGATCAGTTCAGCTCGAAGACCATCCATGCATTCGGACATGGAAAGCCCAGGCGAACCGGACGGTTTTATTATTAAATCGGTGAATCGGTGCTGGTTTCATTGAACTAGACGTTTTTTTTGTTTAGGACATAAATACCCTCATTCTTATTGTTTTCTTGCTATGAATTAAGGGGTAAGATTGAAAAGATGTGAATATGAGTGCCCTACTATTGTACGCTAGTTGTTTTATTGAGAATTAGATTGTAGTTTCCACCTCATTGCTCTTAATAAATACTCTGACGGTCAATTACAATACAACTATACTGTTGCTATACATGCTTAATTCTAATATATATATATATATATATAGTGCTAATGGGTAATTGAGTGCTAAGGTGCTAATGGCAATCTTGACCGTTGGATCTGGATTGAACAACCAAGATTAATAGGACTCCCACCTCCAAACCATTTAATCACCCTGCATACTCCTACCTCCAATGCGCCTTCATTAATGCGTGTGCATTAAACATCCTGCATGCTCTCATCACCAATGCTCTGCATTAAACACCCTGCATGATCCAACGGTCAAGATTACCATTAGTACCTTAGCACTCAATTACCCATTAGCACTATATATATATATATATATATATATATATATATATATATATATCGCACTGGTGATCAGGCAATTGGACCGGTGAACCGGCTACTTGATTAGTTCGATAACCTGTCTGACTTTTTGCACTATGCCCCCTGCGCCCTGTCGTGCCTCTGCGTGCCTCCCACTATCGCTTGCCTTGCGTTGGCCACCGCCGCTGCTGCCTCCCAGCACCGCCTGTCGGCCGCCTACCTCCCTAGTCACGCCGCCCTCTGCCTAGCCATACATGCTGTTGTGTGGGTGCTACTGTGCTGCAAAGGGGGAGCAAGGAAGAGGAGCCAAGGACCAGCAAGGAGAAGAACGAAGGAAGGAGGAAGGAAGAAGGAGAAAATTAGGGCTTCTTGACCATCTTCGATCTTCGTCCAAATTCATGCAGTAATGATTTGGACAACTCTTCTTTGATCTTAGATTTACAAGGTTTAGAGTAGATTGATCGCGGGAATCGGATAATTTGGGATGCCCAAGTTCGTTTAGATGTACTGCAGACACTTGTGGGGGAAGTTTTGGGTATCTCCATCCAGATTCATGACTTTTACATGTTAGGACAATTGCAGATAATTTTGTAAGCTTTCCATAGAGTACAAGATCATTATATTTGGATAAGCGGTTGAAAAGTTATGGCCTCGGGAGTACTGTTGTCCAAAACTCCGCCGCCATTAGCAGTAGTTGTGTAGATTGCTCTTTTTTGTACAATAGATGGTAGAATTAAATTATAGTTATAACTAGGTTTAGTTACAAAATTGTGAAGATTGTTGTTCTGTGAAGTTCTATTTTGACATTCGGGGTTGAAAACGGGGAAATAGATGACATGATCAAAGAATTTGCATAGCTAGGAAATTATAGAAAATTTTGTGTAGATACCAGAAAATATAGGGTTTGATATATTTGGACTCTATAAGTAAAATTTGCAGGTGTTTGATCACTGTGACAGCGGGAAGGTTGTTCGATAAAGATGGGTTAATTGTGTCAGGTTTGCGCGTAAGAGCGATATTGAGTTGTTTCATGTTTGTGTGTTGTGGTGGCATGTTTTTTAGATTTATTATTGATCTTTGTCCAGGGAGTGTTCCTTCGAGTTCGGTGCCTTTTTGCATCCCTGACTTTTGTGGTAAAAAGGTAGGTGCATGGTAGAGCGGTACCCTTGTCTTTACAATTGATTTGATATGATATTTATTTATGACTTACTTATGCTTATTTAAATGCCATGTTATAATGGTGATGACAATTTAATAATGATATGACATGATATGTTGATGGCATGATATGGTATTGACATGATAATGATGATAATGGACTATGATAATGGATAATATAAATATGTTGCATCATTTGCATGCTCCATGACATGAGTTACACAAGCCAGGTCGGTGAGAAAGGCATGCAACTATTCCAGTGAGGTCGATGAGTAATGTTGCATGACTAGTTCGGAGAGCTCTAGATAAAAACCTATTTTGGTAGGGACTTCACGGGAGTGAAGGATAGAGTAGTTCACCGACAGGTGATCACTCCACTATACTAGCATTAGCTGACTTACATGTGAGCCTGAGCATGATTAAGCATTGCATACATGAGAAGTTAATTATGCTAATTAACTACATGAGAGATAATATGATTAATTGAATATGATAATGATAATGATAATGATTAAATTGAATGATAAACTATTTGTTTATTATTCTATGATGTACTTGTTGGGTCTTGGACTCAACCTTGCTTTGTTATTGTTTTTAGGTGGTCGTTGAAGGTGACATGCATGGGATGGAGTAACACATGTGCATCACATGCAATCACTACACGGACATTATTTATTTTAGTCTGCTTTCATTAAATATAGAGGCATGATAATTCTCTTTAAGATTTATTATTATACTTGGTTATTATTTAGTTTAATGATGGGAACTTTGGTTGATTTAGTACTAGGTTGATTATTATTACTACTACTTGTTGCTATCCTATGCACCAGAAGTATGGTTCCGATGTTTCTCGGACGCGTGTGACCCGAGTGTTTCTTGAGCGCGTGTGGCCCGAACATTTCTGAGGCACGTGTGGCCCGAGCGTTCTTGGTTCGTGTGATCAAGTTGTGAAAGTTAATCCTTTATGCATTTACTTTGTTTAGATTGTGGTTCTGTGACCCATTGTGGGGTTTTATTCTATACATACCTTGTTGGAATTATTATTAATTATGGTTTCAATTGGTAGTTAGAATGATTTATGTGACATTATGAGCTCAATGCTTGGCCGGGTGTCACAATCAAGTCTACAACTGGCGCTACCTAGCCATCTTGCTAGGAGTTTTTGGCTTAACATGCACTATTTGTTGTCGAAATCGCAAATGTAGCCCCCTCCGGAGAGAAAAGACAAAAATGGAACCACGGATGCAACGGCAGGCGACACGGGCGGGACACTGTCCTACCTTGCGCCCACCGGCCGGAGCCCCCTGCTTGTGTAGAACCTTCGTGTGCATCATCTCCGTCCACACCGTAGTCCATTGTTGATGTACTATCGACTAGTCCTCAGCAGGTCAGCCCTTCCCTGATTGCCTGCATTCGAGGAGGATATATGTGAGAAGAATGTATGTAGGAGGCACCGGTAAACGTTACTCAGATGGAGTTGCAGTCACAGGTGGACATCTCGCTAGAGCATCCTCCTATGGGGGACAACCCAAAAAGACCGAACTTTTGCATTACACACTACGGCGTGTAAGGTTACACCATATAAAAAATGAGGTGGCAAGTGGTCGCCCACATGCCCGTGTCTTGTGTGCATTGAACGGACAGTTTGTGCGGTGCTACCATCTCCACGAGCTGTGGGCTCCATGGAGACTATATAATGTTGCCATTGTGCAACATCTCGAACTCATTGTGGAACACGGGGTAGCACCTCAATGGTCTGTCTCTGGCTCAGCATAACCTACCAGCAGTCCACTGGTTGCCCATGGTGAGCCCATCTATTGGGTCATGGACCTCACCGTACGGGGTGCACTGCAACCTCGAAGGTGGGCCGCCCGACAGGGAAGTGCTCCCAACTCCACAACTGCGACATCACGTAGCAGACGACATGGACCGATTTATTAGGTCGTGACAGTGGAACCAACTAAAGATGTTTGATGCAAAATGCCTCATGCACCACCAGGTTTCCACGTCGTTCAACTGAAAGGGTGGCTCGGTCTCATTCCTCATGGTGTTGAGAGCGGACAACAACCCTACATTGCGGTCTATGATAAGGCATACATTAGGCCAGTCTCCCACAACCGCCTGCTTGACATTTGCTAGAAACCATAACCAATTGTTTGTATTCCCATTCTGTACGATGACAAATACAATCAGAAGAAGCTGGTCATTTGCATCGGTCATCACCGCAGTGATAATGGTGCTCTTGTACCTCTCGTGAGGAAAGTGACATCCATTGTGAGCTCCGGACAACAGAACGTTAAGCGCTCTATGGTCTGAAAGAATGGTCAAAACACAAGGTCCAGTGTATAGCAGTTAGGGCCTCCATCAGAATCTTCTTTTCCTTCTTGTTTATGTATGTGTCGAGGTTTGCTTCGATAATATAGTGAAGCATCCTTGGCACAAGGTTGTATGTCTCCTCATATGTCCCATACACAGACTCAAATCACCTTCTACTTGGCTCGTCAGACCTTATTGTAGCTGATTGGATAACCAACCAGATTAGCAACTTCTAACAACATCATCTTAGGAGAGATGGACACATCCTCCACAACTAGGTGGCTGATGAGGCTTGCCACATATGCAGAAGTCACATTCCGATGCTACTGCTGCAGTTAACTCAACTCGTAAGTGTGGTTGATCACCGCCGTGATAGTGTAGATCGTGCCATAGCTCTTCGCCTTGTGAGTGTTGAGCATGCCAGGGCAGCCTTCCACTACACACTCTACTGTGTAATGGGTTGGGTTGGACCGGTGCACCCAGTAAACACAGCTGATGGACACGACATACATTGTTATAGCTTGTTGCACGACCACCTTGCTTGGAAAGTGTTGCTCAACTAATAGGGTGTTAGCATCAAACCCCCACTGGGACCTGTGTTCCTGTGGTAGTACAAGCAATCGCACTGCGAGATCATCCAGTCTGGATGACACGTAAGGCACCTCTGTTGATACAATTTCACCGACCGGACCATCACACCTTGCACCCTGGGGTATGTCCTCTTTGCTACCATTTGATCCTGGGTCACCGTCCTCATCGGACTCTGACTCAGCTGACTGTTTCGATAGAAACTTGCGACAGTCAATGCAAGCCGACCACCATTGTCTTGCCCCCTCATTTTGCACAAAATTCTCTCTAAGTCTTCCATCATAGTCTTCCTCCAAAACAACACATTTTGTTCTCCCACCCGCGCTTCCCCGCTTCCGCTGGCACCAGCATCATTAAGGTTTGCTCGCACCCTGTGCACGAAATTCACATACATCGTCGGTTTCCCATATATTGTCGCATCGGGCTTCACAGCAATCTGCATGTACTGTCTCATGCAACGCTACCATTCAGCTTGTGTAACTCCCATACACCCTACCCTCCCTTATTCGTGCACGTGGTCGCATCGATGATAAGCTTCTTCGTTGTTATCTCGTGTTGAACTCCCTCCGGATGCAGCTCATTAGCTCGTGAATATTCATGCATCAAGGCCCTCCTCTTGAACCACATTAAACTAGCATCTTGGCATGTCCAACTCACTCTGTCCGCCCCGCATGAGATCGTCACCATAAAACACAAGCAAGTCTTGATGTTAGCCATTGCTTAAAGCCATAACAATCGAATACACTTCATGTGCATGTTTCGAGTAATTCACCGTTCTTTACTGAACACAATCAAATAGCCAGGTCACACTATTTAGTCTACATTTCCCAACCTCCCCAAAATAACTACACTTCAGGAATCCTTATATACAAATTTAACATAATTAGTGCATAATAAAAAAAACTACTAAATTTCTGCAAAAATGTACAAATACTTACGACTAATTAACTACGACTAATTAATTATGACCAATTAAGTACAACTAATTAATTATGGTTAATTAAGTACAAGTAATTATTATGATAAAGTTAATTATGACTAATTAACTACAGCTGATTATTTACTAATAAAGTAATTACACAAATTAATTATGACTAAATAATTACAACTAAACTACTTATGAATAAATAATTATGACTAATTAATTACAAATAATTAACTATAACTTATTAATTATGACAAATTAAGTATGATTGATTAATTACAACTGCTTAATTACGTCTAATTATTTACAACTAATTAATTATGAATAAATTGATTACAATTAAATTAATTATGACTATTTATGTTGCCGAATCAATGTCTACTTAACAGTCTTTTGTAATCATTAACAGTTTGCACTACAAACTTAACATTTTCAAAATTTTAATTTAACACTTATTACAAAGTTAATAAACATAATGCAGAAGGAAAAAGTTACCACTTCTAGAAGATCTTAGCTTGATGACGAACTTTCTCTAACTAATACGACCGCTAAACACCGCGGCTAATTAATTATGAATAATTAACTATAACTAATTAATTATAACTAATTAATCATGATTACTTAAGTAGGGCTGATTAATTATGACTAAATTAATCATGACTAATTATTTATGATTAATTAATTACTAAAAAATAATTACAACTAATTAACTATGACTATTAATTACTACTAATCTAACTAATGAATTACTAATAAATTAGTTATGACTAATTAACTACCACTAATTAACTGTGACTAATTAACTAGAACTAATTAATTGTGACCAAATTCATTATGATCGATTATTTACGACTGATTATTTATTACCAATTATTTATGACTAATTAATTACTAATTAATTAATTATGACTAATTAACTAAGATTGATTAATTATAATCAATTAACTACGACTAATTAACTAAGGCTGATTAATTACGACTACTTGATTACGACTAATTAATTTTGAATAAATTGATTGCAACTAATTAATTAAATATGTGTCTACTTAACAATCTGTCGTAATCCTTAACTGTTTGCACTACTAAATTAACATTTTCAAAAAGTTAATTCAACACTAATTACACAATTAATAAACATAATACATACGGAAAAATTTACTTCTTCTAGAAAATCTTCGCTTGATGACAAACTTTATCTAGTAATATGACTGTTAAACAATGCTCTAAACACTCAAATCGGCAGTGAAATCGGAATAAATTTTGGCCGATCGTGCTACCTCTTACTCGTTCGATCATCTGTGTCTCTATGTTCCGCAAAATAGTTGGTGTGGAGGATGAAGGCGACGTGCAGTGAATTTTATAGCCGTTAGAAAGCACTCGACCGATCTCGAAGCGACACGGTGGCGATGTGGACACGAAGTGCGACGGGGCAGCGCGTGCGGGCGCACGGGAGCACACCTGAAGAGCGCCAAACAGTGTTAAGGAAAAAAAACTCAATTGCTATTTCACACGCCACACCAATCCATTTGTAGCTAGTTATGGCTAGTTATAGCTATCTAGCTAGTACACTACCTACCTAGCTCTAGCTTGTACATATATACAGGCAGGCAGGCATTAGCTGCCATCTCCTTATGAATCTCTCGATCAAGTCTCTCACCGCGCTACGTCGAAGTAGTGCTGTCGTCCACGTAGCTCTTGTGTGCGAGCTCTTGAGTTGAGTTGAGTTGAGTCGTCTTGGGCAAAAGATCACACGGTGGCCAAGGACGGCATGGCGGCGACGGCGACGAGCAAGGGGATGAGGAAGAGCCTGATATCGAGGACCCTCGAGCGGTGCAAGTCCGGGCTGAGCGCCGGGGTCGGCAGGCCGGTGGCGGGGTGCTTCTCGGTGTACGTGGGGCCGGAGCGGGAGCGCTTCGTGGTGCGCGCCGAGTACGCAAACCACTTGCTCTTCCGGCGGCTCCTCGACGACGCCGAGCGCGAGTACGGGTACGCGGAGCAGGGGCCCCTCTCGCTGCCGTGCGACGTCGACGCGTTCCTCGACGTCCTGTGGCAGATGGAGCACGACGACGACGAGGCCAGCCCCGACGATATCGAGATGGCGGCGGCGGTGTCGCCGATATGCGGTCTGCGGAGTAGCGGCGGCAAGGGCCGCGTGGCGGGGTACCGGATGATGAGCCCGGCGAGGACGTCCTTGTCCAGGTCTTCTCCCATGGTTGGCAGGAGGAGGTGAGCAGAAAGAAATTAAGCATGCAAGTGCTTAATATATAGGTTAATCCACCCTGCTCTGGATAAACCATAATTAACGAGAGTGTGACTCTTAATTAGGTCATACCAAGTTCTGCTAAGTATGCAGGTTAATTTAGATGCATAGGTTCATATATATATACATGCATATATAGATCGAGTTGAAAGAAAGAACTCTATATATGTACGTATGTGGCATACAAGAGAGAGATTTCGAGTGCTCTTCGTTTCATCCATACATGTGTACGTAGCATATGGTTAACTTAATTATGGTGTGAAAAGTAAGTAACTAGTAAAGTGAGGATCATCGGTTAAGGTGCAATTATGCGAACTCTCAGTTTGGGTTTGGGCCATATATTATTGCATGCTAGCTTACATGCTCTTCTTCGATGGCGTCTGACTGGAATCGTCTAGCCCATACCTGCGATCGTGATGGCCATTTGAACCCGGCCGATAACGTGGATCAGGGAACAACCCGAGTCTTTGTCTGATTGGGCCGCTTTTTGATTCGTTCGAGTAAAATTAGCTCTCGATCGACCGAACGCGGTAGATCTCTACCGTGTGGCTGGTACCTGCCATCGTCCCTGGCCACGGTAGGGTCCCGACTGTACCGGGTTAAATAGGACCACAGAGGGCACCTGCAGTGGACCAGGTCCACAGCAGGAGGTCGGGCCGGGCGGACCGGACTGTACGTGGAGCGGGTGGCAAGATGTTGCAGTGAATTAATTAGGAGCGGGGAGGTACTAAACGCGGTCTAGGAACGCAGTAGTGGAAACGTATCGTCTGTTTAGACTACCATAGTACCATTTTATCATTTCGAATAAAAGAAGACTATATTTACTATTCCGTTCAAAAAAAAAAGAGGCCATGGACGGTTCCCGTGGTCGTCTCCTGTAACCAAAGCGCGTATATTCGAGACTCGTCGAGGTCATCATCTTCTTCTTCAAAAAAAAAAACAATTGGCCAGTCAAGGAATCACCAAATTAAAGTCATACATGCATGCGGCCAAGTGAGAAGCGTTGGAAGTAGCATACGACTGCATTGACGTTTCGGTGGTCATCACGTACGCAAGTATGGGCTATCTAGCTGCATCCGGACCGTCAACCGTGCGTGCAAGCATGGTTACGGAAAAGCATCTGTCCACCTGAATTGATATCCAACCGAAATCTACACCTTGCAATTGCATCGAGAATCGTGCTAGGCCATGGTATTTGTAAGTGTATTATTTTAACGTAAATGATGTAATTGCTGTGTTTTTGGGAGGGGATGGCCCACATGGCTGACATGATGCACTTCACTTCCATTCAATTTTCAAATTTTGAATAGAATTCAGTACACTATTCAATACTTTGGAATGTACAGTTAAATTGCTTTTATTTTGCACACACAAAATCAACACAAGTTGTCATACACATGTATTGTATAATTGTCAATGATCTAGTATCGACCTTACGAATAATGTTTGGGGCTTCTCTTGAGTTAGATCCAAGCAAAGAGACACATATACGGTGAGAATAATAACTATATTATTGTATTGTTGTATTGACTATGCTTTACAATTGGGAAGAAATCACTGGAACTAAGACTTAATGACTTCTGTGTATTGTCTCCAATTGATCAGCTCCGTAATGTCCACTAACTTTAGCCTTTATATAGCGCGTGAAGGGGTGACAATTGTTCCATGCCAAGAGGCGCATCAACGCTGGATGAAATGCGTACGTTGATGGTAGTTGTTGTCAGAGAGACCACGTCTCACGCTGCCTTGCAATTATGTTAGAGACAAGGGTTTAATATGTGCAATTATCCTAGATAATAACAGTGCATATTAACTATTGTGTGTATCAAACGCAACGCATAAGAGTCCCTAGTCGATTGGGCCCACATATCTCTAGGCTTTGTTGACTACAGGGTGGTCGTAGTAAGATTTACGACCATAGGGTGGTCGTAGTAAGGATTACGACCAAGAGATGGTCGTAGGAGACCTTACAACTATATAGGGTCGTTGTAGAATGATTTATGGCCACTCAATTAAGCTTTTTCCCACATAAACGATAAGGGGTATACTTATGAATAACATGAGGATATTGCTATCTATAATCACAATTACATTTAAACAACTTAATTAATCGAGGATTATTAAATCCTCATCAATAATTAATATCGATACTTTCACATAAAACTAAAACTTAAAATACCATATACAATGTATGTACAATATTTCATACTCTAGGGAGGGAGAAAGATAGACGGTGTTAGTGCTGAGGACGATGTGCACCCCGGCGACAGCGAGATGCACACTGGCGATGGTGGGGATGATGGTGAGCCGGTACACCGGCACCGACAACCAAAGAGAAGGGGACGAGATGCACCCAGTGGGCATGCACGCGACGGTAGAGGATGACGAGATGCACCTCGGAGGTCCACGCGACGGTGTCGATGGTGAGGTGCACGCGACGGTGGACGGCGAGGTGCACTTAACAGTTTTGCGTGTCACGGTGGAGGACGACGAGGTGCACGTAACGACGGAGATGCATCAGTCCTCGCCCTCCTCGTTGGAACGATGGAGGACGACCGAATCCGACAAACGGTGGGTGGACGGCGACAGTTCTGGCTACTAGGCGTGGAGACAATGAATCCGGAGCAGCCGTCTGCCGTGCCCAAATCCGAAGCCGTCGACCATGGTGCCCAGATCTGCAACCGCCAGGCGCCACAAGGGTGGAGACAACGGATCTGGAGCCGCCGTGCCCAGATCTAGAGTCAACGACGGTGGAAGAGGGAAGATCTTCGTCGGTGAAGAAGGTGGTTGTTGTGCCGACATCCGAGTCACCGTCAGTGGAGAAGTGTCGTCTCTCGCAGTCGCTGCGCCGCCTTCCGACGCCGATGTGTGGGGAGAGAGAGAGGACAATGGGTGGGCACTGAGCAGAGAGTGAGGAGGGAGAAGGGGAGAGATTTTTATGGTGAGGGGTAAATTGGTGGGACCCACCCATGTGTATAACATATTGTACACTAATGTGGCTGTGGTCTGATCTTCCGAAAGGTGGTGATATGTCAATTGTGGAGAACACGACATTGATAATCTAAAGGCTTCGACCAAAATGAATCGAACCCATCGCAATCACTACACTACTGCTCCGATGGTTATCAATTGTGTCGAATGCGGTTGACCTTGCCAAGAAAGCTATCTACACATAATGATTAAGCTCACAAAGTTAGGGCAAGCGGCTGTAAATCGAGAACACAAGCAAGAAAGTAGAAGATGCAATCGATTATGTTTCTGGTGGTGTTAGGAGACTTGCGGTCTCCCTAATCCACGTTGAAATTGTATTACACATAATGATTAAGCTCACAAAGTTAGGGCTCCTTCAACAGCGAACTTGCACTTAGGGTTTGCTAAAGCTCACGCTATGCATAAGAGAGAATAATCTAAAAGAAACCCATCTAAAGATGTCTTTCCTAACTATTTATGAGGAGAAAGGAAAGAGGAAATTTCTGAAAAAAGCGAACCGCCGGGCCGGAACTTCGCTCGGGTTGGCGCAAGACAAAGTATAGTCCCATGCTACAAAGATTGAATGCATGAATTTGCAAAACACATTCGCAAATAATAGCTCCATGCATAGATGAGCTAGAGCAAACACAATGAGCTATCAACACATGACTAACTCATGCTACTAGTCAAGACCCTCTTAATAATACGACAATCCTATACTAGCAATCCGGTCTATCAACCAAACACCAAGACCGGTAAAAGACTAGGAACACATCCTTAGCCCTAGCATCTTCTTGAATAGCACATCATCACTTCAAGTCCGGGTCTTTGACTTTGACAATCATCAACACATGATGATTTCTTCACTTCAGGATCTTGTCTTGAACATCATCAACACATGATGATTTCCCATCAACACATGATGATTGGTCTTCTCTTGTCTTGATGATCAACTCATGGTTTTCTATCCTATTACACCTTTATATCCAAATGAGACTACAAAAAGATAATACTAGATAAAAGAGTTAGTCTCATATTTGGATTTGTCATTAATCACCAAAACACTCCATTAACTCATAATGGCGGGTCTAGATCTTTCACGAACTTATGCTAAACCGCTATATGAATAATCTAAAGAAACCCATCTAAAGATGTCTTTGGTTCCTAACTATTTATGAGGAGAAAGGGAAGAGAAACATGTGGGTCCAAGGGAAGGTGACGTAGCACCTAATGCTATCGGCCTGAAAAAGATGGAGTCGACGTAAAACTTGTGGCCGAGCTAAAAACGTGGGGAGGAGAACTTGTGCAGGTGGAATTCCTTTTCTTGGGCACAGAGATATTATTTGGTGGTTAATATGTTCCTTGTTTTAGCACCCGGGAAAATAGCATTTGATTCTGACCCTTCTATGTATAGGCGCAGATGACCAGGGCTTGAGGGATCCTACCCATTATTCCTAAGTAAGAAAAGATCACAATTATTAGGTAGTATACCATTCTGCATAGATAAATTATTAGCACCTAGAAACGTGTTCACCTCATAGTTTAAGTGGCGTGTTGTATCTGAAGGAGTGCTGTTCTCATCATACACTTTGCAATATTTCACCCTTTAGAGTTTTTCAATTGATTCTATGCAAAAATCTAGAGGCATGCATGGACAACATAGATTTTGAATGGAAATCATTTCAGGTGGACCATATCCACTTCTGCGGCATGGTTATAGCTAGGGGTGAAAACGGGCCGAATACAGATAGATAATGGCCCTGCCATATTTGTTTTCATAAAAAAAAATTTAGATGCGAATGTGAATACAAATACAAATATCCTAGATATGAATATGAATACAAATATGGAGCGTGTACGAGTCGAAACAAATGCAGTCACAAATATTTCTCAGAGCATGAAAACCCCTTAAATTGTTCACATTGCAGCAACTGAAACAAATAATTAGTTTATACTATCAAAATATTTGTTAATTTTGTATATTTGTACATGTTTACATCCACTCCCTAACATGTTTTTAATGTAAAATAACTCAATATGCTCTGCCTTATATGCTTTATTTGCCACTTTATCGTACTTGATATGTATTGCCTACCTCATAAACACTGCATAATTCAATAAAAAATAATGTTTTATTATTATTTATTTATTTATTTATATGCATAACGATTGTGTTTTGGGACTCCCAAGAAAGAAGAATGATGAAAGTAGTCATGTTTATCTAGAGAAATATCGTGCCCTGAAAGTATTATTCGGACATTTGAAAGTATTTTTGGGCAACTAAATGGTCTCAATTGGAAATTTTCACAAATACATCTCATCGAGAACTACAATTTAGCCTACTCATTTGCCTAATTTGGACATCGAACAAGAAAGTAACAATCTTCGAAAGACAACACACATGCGGTCTTAAATAGTATCTCCATATATTCAGACCTATGTATCTTCAGATATCTGAAGTTGTATTCATATTCGATAGATAGTACACTACCAAATCTGTATTTGTTGCCGACAAAAATAACATGTATTGTTTTTGATCTGACATTATCCGATCGCATCTGTATTCAAAAATCATTCGGGTCGATCGGAAACTATTCGAACCGTTTTCACGTTTAGTTACATCAAACATCGATGGATCATTGACAATGGAAAAAGGGAGAGGGGATTAGAAAGTATAGGCTTGTGTTAAAGAGATCTAAGGGAGGTCAAATTAAAAGGTGAAAAAAATTATGTCACTGTAAATGTTCTAGATCTTGCCCTTGTATGCCATTGCACTTTTTAGACCTTGCCCTTGTATCCCTTATAGTATTTTGCTCTTGCATTTTCTTCTACTTCCTTCATCCCCTTTTGGTCAACTCAATTCCAAATCACATAAACAATGTTCGAGCAGTGAGGAAGTCGTCAGCGCCCGGGGTGTGGGATGGAAGGGTATTTAAGGAAGGTATATGAGAACAACGCATAATTATCAATACCATTCCGGAGGCTATACCGGTTTGGCTCTTGGAATGATACATTGAGGTACCGGCCTATGCCGGTGTACCATTCCGGAGTTTGATATAATAATATATTTTTAAGTATTTATACATTTCGATACAAGGAAAATGATCAAATACAATACAAAGCCTAAGATGGCTGCATCACATTAGTAATAAAGGATTAAGCGTTACATGACTTCCAGTACATAGCATATAGGCTATGCTAAGCCATGATACCAAGATACACATCACAACATCTACTAGATTGGAACAAAAGAAGAAAAAAGTGCTTGCAACCCAAAAGAATGCCGTAGCAAACACTACTAGCTAATTTGAGCTAAACCTGACTACTTCATGGGGTGCTGACCACCACATGCGGTGCAGTCGCCTGGGGAGCAGGAGCGGGAGAGACGGCGTAAAAGCATAATGGTGATCTCAGCAGGGAGTCCTCATGCATTCAGCATACGCGAGTCGAGGCAAGATGTGCTGCGTCCTGGACGGCGTCTGAAGAGAGGCTCATGTGATGCTTGGTCCTGAAGGTGTGGGTGATGAATTCCCCTTCCCTCGCATAGAGGAAGATCTCTATCGACCAAGACTCTCGGTCTAGGATCTGGGTCTTCTGGCCCCTGAAGATGGGCCGGTGGTGATAGCCCAGATACTGCATGAGTTTGCAGAGGATGCCCACATACTCTCCGTCATCCTTGCCATGACAAAAGAAATCCCACGAGCCCCCGGAAGACGATCCGCCCATCTATAATTTTGAACAAGAGAAAGAGTCAGCAACAGAGTAAAATCAAAAGGAGAGATGAGATAAGTACAGAACTAAGAGTGGTGAGTAAAAGCAATACATATGCTATATTTTAGCCTAATCTTTTCTTGGGTTTTGAAAATAAGACTCAAGTCCTTGGGCATGACCAGTCTAGCTAGGCTTCTACAGTTGTATGCTCTGATACCAGCTCTATCGGACCCGGATTTAGCCAATCCAAAATCCTCTGTGAAACCACTGCACTATTCTTTGGATCAGTAGATAGTGCTCACATATACATCACTAAATCATTTCATACAGGACATAAACCGTACCATACATTAATTTACAAACAGCAAAGTTCACATAGACCACATCGGGTCAAGTTTACAATACGACCGAACAGGCCAAATGGATACATTTCACAAAAGCGAAAGTGGTAGCGGAAGCAAAAGGGGTAGAGCACATCTCGCCACATGCACGCGACTAGGGTAGCCTGTGTACGACCGGAATTACCTAAAGACTTGAATAATATTGGTGCACGCAAGCACCGACTTAGCCGGCTAGACTGGGGTGAAACTTAGACTACTAGGACGATCTACTCTCCACCGTCTTTGTTGCCATCAATGCCCAGATCCTCAAAATATGCATAGTATCCTTGGTCTACAGCTTCTGAGAGATTTGGGGGGGGGCGAGAGTGAGCACAAGCAACAGTGCTTCGCAGGCCAACACACAGAATGCAATAACTATACATTCCTTGGTTTAACACAGATGGCTCGAGTTTTTTTATTTGCTAAAAGCAATGTTTGTAATTACCATAATTAAAAATTCATATGATTTAGCATTTTACTCAAACCATATTTTATGAGAGAGAGTAAAAGTGTGCAATATTTATAACGGTGCAGGTTACATCCACCTTATGCTTAATTTTGATTAGGGTTACACCACCTTATTAGAAACACTAGGGTACATCCACCCAAGAAAATCAAAAGTCAGGGTTACGTCCACCTGATGAGTTTTCATCCCACCCACAAAGGTTTTTAAAATAGAAACTAACTCGAGCAAGTTCCCATGCTTGCCCTTGACCGTGGGGACGGCTGTTCGAATAGTTTATACTCTGCAGATATTGTACACTATACCCACAAGAGATAATCAGTTTGTTGTGTTTCACATGTTTCCTTAGACATATGAATCAAGGAGATCATCACAAAGCCTTTATAATACATTCCCCAGTGTTAGTTACACCAGCTAAGTTTTCACCTGAGGGTGGTTACGTCTACCACACCCAAACCCCCTCTTGCGCCACACGGTGGCTTACACTAGCGACACAACCTGTGTCCATGACGGCTTAAACCAGCGACACGACTCGTGAGTAACTCCAATGGTGCAACTTGCACTGGTGGATACAGATTATTTAGCGAGGTCGACATCATTATAAACTTGTGGTTGCACTATTTTACATTGAGAAATCATCACAGGATTAAGTCCTTAAAGTTATGTGGGCGGTGCATACCACATACCATCTTATGCTACATTAGCACCAACCATCGTACCATCCGCCCAGATGTGGTAACAGCAAGTTATTAGCAGCAACCATCGTACCATCCACCCAAATATTCTAGTCATCTACCTCCAATGACTGCCCAAAACTATTTTCATGATTAGAAGATGATGATAAGGGCAATTGATCCCTGGTACTTAAGCAAGACTAGCATAGCACTTAAGTACAACCTATAGCTAGTAAAGTTACCACCTAAATAACAGGGCGACAAGGATCGTGTGATTCAAATGCCAAAGGATGATTTATTAATACTAAGATATCAAGTCGGCATATATCTATCTTCAAGTATAACATAAATTTGAATAATGAATTAAGCATGCAATTTGATAATTTAAATAAATATAGATTTGATCAAATATAGGTTCAATATGATCAAAATGTTGACTTGCCTGTTTAAAAAGCAATCGGGTCTTGGAAGTCTTATGCTTGCTCGAACGGGAGCTCTTTTGCGTCTTCGAACTCTACTCGAACGATCACGACGGAAAAAGAATAAACAAACGAGCAAAGCAAGTAAATACAAAAAAAAAGTGAAATCCAAATTGAACAGAACCATTGCCAACAGGAAGATCTTGAATTTAGAAAATTTTAGAAATAAAAATCGATTGATTCATAGTTCGTACGAAAGAGAACAAATATCCAAAAGTTTGATCTTCACATGAAATGATGGAAAATCTAAAAATAGAATATCCAGGAATCTACTGTTTCTGATATTGCAATGCATAGGCATATAATTGAGTGTATGACAACTATGGCCCACTTGCAAGTGAGACGACAGAGAGAAAGAGGGAGAGGAGGAAGTCAATGATGTGTGGGCCCAACGTGTCATTGAGGGAGAGAAGCAAGAGTAGGGAAGGTAGAATAAAGCATGTCTTCCAAAATCTGGTTTATTCTTTCTATTTATCCATCAATCTGAGGGTGATATGTTATGCTAAAGGCTAGATGAGTTCCAAGCACGTCATGTATGCTAGCCCAAAAATGCGAGGTGAACTGGGAACCTCGATCCGAGATTATCCTCTTGGATACTCCATGTAGACACGCAATACGAGCCATATACAACTCAACCAATCTATCTCCCTTGTAGGTGGTTTTCACAGGGTTGAAATGGGCGGCTTTGGTCAATCTGTCAACTATAACCCATATGGAATCATATTCGGACTTGGTTCGTGGTAGGCTAGTAATGAAATCCATCTCTAATTATTCTCACTTCCGCTGAGGGATCTGTAGTGGTTAAAGCAATCCTGCATGTCTTTGGTGCTCGGCTTTGATCTGTTGGCACACGTCACAACAAGCTACAAACTCGACGATGTCTCTCTTGATTTGCGGT
This sequence comes from Hsuehochloa calcarea, assembly GCA_036346395.1. NCBI lineage: Eukaryota > Viridiplantae > Streptophyta > Magnoliopsida > Poales > Poaceae > Hsuehochloa > Hsuehochloa calcarea. The sequence goes on along the minus strand of CM070594.1, from coordinate 84,163,376 downwards.
CACCAATATAGAATCTTCATGTCTTGATACATCATGGTGCTTCCTAGGTGCAGGGTGTACACTGAGCTATAGGATTCGTTAAGTATCAAATCCTTGAGCTCCTTCTGGTGGGGAACAAAGAGACATTTTTTCCATACCGTAGGATTACTTGATCTTCCATCATCCTAGGGGTTTTTCCTTGGCCATGAGGTGTCTGAATTTTTGGACTCCATGATGTCCTTCTTGAGCGGCCTTGATTTGCTCTTCTAAGGTCGGATGTACCTCCATAGAGGCTATGGTTCTTTGTTCTTTTAACTCACAGTTGAGTGCCGCCAATTCTTTGTAGAGTTCAGGTTGAAGTTCTTAGACTATGACATTGTTGCAGTAGGACTTACAGCTTAATGCATCGACCACTACATTAGCCTTCTCAGGGTGGTAATGGACATCAAGATTGTAGTCTTTAATCAGCTCTAACCAACTTCGTTGTCGGAGGTTGAGATCCGTCTGGGTGAAAATGTACTTGAGGCTCTTGTGGTCTGTGTAGATATCACAATGATTTCCAATAAAGTAATGATGCCAAATGTTTAGAGAATGCACTGATGATGCTAATTCGAAGTCATGTGTTAGAAAGTTGTCTTCATGGGGATGAAGTTGTTTGGACGCATATGCCACGACTTTTCCTCCTAGAATGAGTACGTAGCCAAGTTCTTGGCGCGACGCATCACAATAGACCTCAAAATCCTTGTGTATGTCTGGCAGTATTAACACAAGTGTAGTGGTCAACTTCTTCTTTCACTCTTGGAAACTCCGTTCACAGGCTTCTGTCCATTCGTACTTCTTCTCCTTCTTGAGCAGGTGGGTCATCGATCTAGAAAGCTTGCAGAATCCTTCTATAAAGTGTCTGTAGTATCTGACGAGACCGATAAAACTACACACTTCAGTCATTGACGTGGGTTGCTTCCATTCTAGCACTACTTCTACTTTGGATGGATTAACTGCTACTCCTCCGGCGGATACAATATGTCCGAGGAAACTGATTTCTTGGGGCCAAAACTCAGACTTGTTGTACTTGGCATATAGCTTATGTTCTTTAAGTTTCTTTAGGACAGAACGCAGATATTCAACATGTTCTACATTGGTCTTGGAGTAGATTAAGATGTCGTATACGAACATGACTACAAACTTATCCAAGTATTCTATGAATACTTTGTTCATGAGGTTCATGAAATAGGCTGGCGCATTAGTCAAGCTAAACGACATGATCGTGAACTCATATAGGCCATACCGGGCTGCAAAAGCCATTTTGGAGATATCCTCAGCCCTGATCTTGAGTTGATGGTATCTTGACCTTAAGTCTACCTTGGATAACACAGCGGCTCCAGATAGCTAATCAAAAAGATAATCAATGTGGGGCAAGGGATACTTGTTATTGATGATCACATCATTGAGGGCTCTATAATCTACACGGATTCTAACGGTGTCGTCCTTCTTCTTCACGAAAAGTACTAGAGAACCCCAGGGGATGAGCTAGATCTAATGAATCATTTCTTTTGCGGGTCCTCAATTTGTGCATATAGCTCTTCAAGCTCATCAACAACCATCATATAGGGTCTCTTGGCTATTGGGGCGGTCCCTGGTTTTAGGTTGATCATAAACTCTATGTCTCTGTCTGTTGGCATGTCAGGCAATTCTTATGGAAAAAAAATATGGGCAATCTTGAACTACAGGCACTTCTTGTGGCAACTCTTCAAGCTGATGGATTGCACGACCCAAAAAAGAGGGGCGATCCACAACCTTTATTGTAAATCCGGGGTTCCTAGTGAATACCACCTTTCTATTGACACAGTCTATCATTCATTGGTATCTGGCCAACCAATCCATCTCTAGGATGATATCCAGAGTTTGGGATTGTAGCACCATGAGGTCTGCTAAGAATCAAGAATTTTCCATGACAATCTCTACTCTGGGACTCACAAACGTAGCAGTTAAGGGTCCTCCGGGTAAGCTAAGTACCACGGGTTTCTTCAATTTAAAAGTTGGCAATTTAAGCCTTTCAACAAACTTCCTTGATATGAAAGAATGAGAAGCTCCAGAATCAAACAGAACATGTGCAAGTACTGACTTAACAGAGAACGTACCCATTAGTACTCCGGTAGCTTCCTGAGCTTCTTCAGCAGTGACGTGATTCACACGGCCATGGTTCAGTGTCGAGGTAGTCCGGGATGCTTGCGAAGTCTGATGGATTTTGTTAGGAGTCAATGCTTGACCTCGAGTCGGAGTGGTTCCCAAATTGAACCTCACGGGGGTGAATTGACGATTCAGGCATCGGTTAGCGAAGTGCCCATTTTCTCCACAAGTGAAGCAATAGAGATGAGCTACAAGGTTGGTTGTAGTAGGTTGTCCGATGGGGCGAGGGGTGCGGAATACATTCCCACTGGGACGCGAGGTTGGAGCTAGAGCTCTTGGTGGCAGGGTTGCAACTGGCCTGAACGACGGGTTGCCATGGTACACTGGCCTCTGAGGGTAGCTGCCTAGCAATCTCTCATAAGTCTTTAAGTTAGCCCTGCGTCAATTGCAGCTCTGTTTCACTCATAAGAGAAATCATGTGGAAGAGTGAGCAAGGTTTGCTTTTGAACATATTCCTTAGTCAGCGTGAATCTTGGGGATGAGATTCCTTTTAAGGGAGATAGATTTGTAACTCCCAAAATTTTGTTTGTTTCTAAAGCTTTAAAAATAAAAATAACAATTTGAATTTTCTTATTTAAGTCAAAGCTTAATATGAATTTTTAGATATCAAAATAATTTGAGGTGATTAATCTAAACTTTAGTTAAATTAAAAGTTGTTTTACTTGAGTTCCTGGTGTTCAAGGGAATTTTATAGAATTTTCTAGGAATTTTTGGAGGTTTATTGCTATTTATTTGAGCTCAGTTTTATTTATCTTAATTTTTGAAATTCAGAAATCCTTTTTAATCCAGATTTTCCATCGGGCTGAAATATTTTTCCTTCGGGCCTTTCCTTTTCTTGCGGCCCAATCCCTTTCTGTTTTTCCGGCCTTTCCCATATCCTCGTTGGCCCAACCACCACTCCTTTCCCTTGCACCAAAGCCCAGCCTCCCTTGCCTTTTCTTTTTCTTCCTTCACTGCCTTGTTGCTGCTCGCGTCAGCTCCATCCTCCTCGTGCATGCTTTGGTCGATCGTGTCCGAGAAGCACACAATCAGCGCTGATGTGCTCAATGTAAACTCTCCCCCTCCGCTCCTATATAATAGCGCCCATCCGCGTCAAAACCTCGGCACCATCATCATCTCTCAAAACCCTAGATCGCTCTCTTCGGAACCGTTGATGTCTCGCCGTCTTCCGTCGTCAAGTCATCACCACCGAAGCTACTTCGTCACTAGAATTCCTTGCCGTCAAGAGTCCTCTGGCATCAACGTTGCCACCATCGGGTTCGCATCGGCGTGTTTGTAGGATCAAGGAATAGGAGGTTTTTAAAATTCTTTTCTAATTAACAATTTTATCATGATTATGAACTTATCAAAACTAGATACAATTCTAGCTAAGTAATTATACACAAGTAAAATGCTAGAATTGTAAATGTGGAAGAGTAAAGACAAGAATTAAACCACAAAGGAGACAACGATGTTTTTCCCGTGGTGTCGAAGACTTACCGGTCTTCACTAGTTCACGTTGAGGAATCTTGAAAAAATCAAGTCGGCTCCACGAATTAAGCCTCAACCCTTGATCACTAGAGTTGTTTTTCTTCGCTTCAGAGTTGGTGAGCACAACACCAATCACAAACCATTGCCAGCTCACTTCACAAGTTTCTTTGTAGTGATCACCACGCAAATTCTTCTCCAAGCCATCTAGGTGTTGGAAGCACCAAGAGTAATAAATCGCAGCGCTCGCTTGAAGACAATCAAGGGCCAAAATATCAACTAACGATGCAATGCACTTGACAAGCTCTCAATTACCTCAAAATGTGAATTCAATGCAAATGAGTAGAAGAGATAGCACCAAAGTCTCAAGAGTATTCAATATGGCCAAAGGTACTGGGCTTGGTGCAGGTGGGGGTGTATTTATAGCCCCCAACCACAAATCTAGCCGTTGCAACCACTTTCCTGAAAAAATCAGGATTTGCGGTACTACTGCCGTTGAAACCCGGTACTACCGATTTTCGGCTCAACAATCAAAATAGTAGTAACTCTGCTAGAACGAAGCTACCATTTTCCAGAGCTTAAGATTTCTCAAAAAACACCTTCTCTGGAAAAATCGTACATCCATGTAAATATCGGTACTACCGACTTGTGGTACTTCCGCTCAATAGATTGCGTTCATACCGATTCTCCAGGGAGATCAAAACTCTTAAAAACATGCTCTCTGTAATATTTGTACCGCCATATAAATATCAATACTACTTACGTGTGGTAGTACCGTAGTTGAAGTGCGGTCATTCTGATTTTTAGAGAGGATCAAAACACTCAAAATACACTCTCTGTATTTTACGTACCGCCATATATTTTCCGGTGCTGCCGACCTGCGGTAGTACCGCAGTTCAAATGTGGTCGTTCCGATTATCAGAAAGATTCAAAACATTCAAAAGACATGCTCTCTGGAAAATACGTACCTCTATATTAATATTGGTACTACCGACCTACGGTAGTACCGCTTATCAACAGCGGTCATACCGATTTCAAAATAGTTTTCTAGAAGCTCAAATCAAGACAATGCATGAATCCTAGTTGATTAAAATGGCACAAAAATAGTATCTCAAGCTACTAGCCAATGTCCCTCTTTATAGTACAGTATTTATCCTATAAATCTGGTATGTCTCCAAACACCGAGATCGGTAAAGACTGCAAAAGGGTACTTAGGCTAAATAATACCTTTGTCTTGATACATGTCGATCTTTCACCACATTAGCCTGACCAATAACCTTATCACCAAAAATCATCGGGATTTATCCTTTAACACATCTTAGCACGCATGTTAGTACTTTAACATAATATTAACATTAATTATCAAAACCAACTATGAGGGCCTAGATACTTTCAGAGTTCTACGCGGTGCTATTTTCCTCTTTGTACGAAGACCATCAAGCTGTCGCCACCCTTGTCGTCCCGGAAATTGGCGCCACCCACCAACCGATCTACTCGTTGGTGAGAGCTGTCGCCGTCTTGAGTGTGTCATATTGCGTCATCGACCCTCCTCTATTGTTCCCCCACCTCCTGGAGCCTCTCTGTCCCCATAGCATGATGCCACCTCTCCCTTCTACTCCATCTCCGATTGTCGTTGTGCCACCGTCCTTGTCGCCCTCCAGTCACCTTGTCTAGTCTGTTGTGATGCTCATCTCCTCGCCTTCCTGGTGCTCCTCTCCAATCCCTTCGGGCACCGCCAAATCGCTGACCTAAGCCGCCTCACCGCCAATGTCCTCGTTGTTGATGAACCATCGCCGCCATTGCCAAGCCACCGCCACCCAGAGCACCACCATGTACTCAGGTTTTCATTTTGCTATTCATCTGCCACTCCATCGCTACCGGTAAGGCTAGAAACGAGCCAAGCCGAGCCGGCTCTAGCCAAGCTCGCCCAGGCTCGGTCTGAGGCTCGGCCCGTTTGGAAAATGAGCTCGAGAGTCGGCTCGGCTCGGCTCGAAAAAAAAAGCTCGAGTCGGCTCGTTTGGCTCGTTCAAGTCAGGGCTCCTCAAGCTCAAAAACAAAGGTAGAATAATATGATTATATGAGCCATTTATCATCAATTCAAAATCCAATCATCATAAACAAAGCGAGAAATATAACAATCCATAATCCATACAAGCATTCAACATAGATTCATAGGGGCTCCCCAAGCCCAGAAACAAAAGCAGAATGTGATTATATGGGGTTGCGACTGGCTCGTTTGGCTCGCGAGCCGGCTCGAGCTTGGCTCGAATCTTCACCGAGCTCGAAGTCCAGCTCGGCTCGGCTCGAAAAAAAATGTGCTCGAGCCGAGCTAGCTCGGCTCGCAACGAGCTCGAGCCAGCTCGCGAGCCGCGAGCTTTTTTTCAGCCTTAGCCACCGGTCGCTGTCGACACCGTGCACAAGATGCTCCGACCAGAACTCCTCTGATTTCTCTGTTATCTCCTTGTCTCTCTCTGTGCCACCTTAGTAGCCACCTCATCGTCCACCTCATCTTCCATGCCCATGTGGCATTTCCGCCAGCGCCGTGTGGTCACCCTGTGTGTGTCTGCGTGTCATCCCAAACCCCAACCCAATCACGTGCAGGCCCCGCATGTCATCCACTTAAAGTCTTTAACCAGTTCCACCATAGTCCAGGACATTTCCTGTGGACTTGCTTCATAGACCATGGCCCACTTGTCATCCTCTAATTATTTTTCCAGATTTATTTTAATTTATAAATTCCTAATATCGGTAGGGTCCACCTGTCAGCTTTAGGTTTTTTCTTTAGTTTAATCCAGAAGGAATATTCTCTGGATATTCTTTTCCATCTCCTTTTCCTTTTCAACAAATCTTCGGAGAGCTCGTTCTCCTCCGTCCTAACTCAGATTCAGTCCATTCGAATTCCTAAATTAATCTAAAATTGATATATCTATTTTAGAGTTGGGTTTTAATGTTTTTGGATTTTATTTTAATTTATTTTGAATTTATTTTCATTTCATCTGTTGTTTTCTCTCTTTTTAGGCGATGTGTTTCACGGAGCAGGAGCAAACTTTGAAGATTCAGGTGTGATAACTGAGTAGAGCCAAAGCCAAGACAAGTCATAGTACTTTGATCATATTGAAGCTATGATTTCAAAAGTATATTGTTTTATATCAAATAATTTGGGGTTAGTTATCACCTATTTGTCATTATACCTCCATTGAACTTTTGAATGCCATGAATCCCTTGTCACCCTGGCATGGTTAATTTTAGTTGGACATATTTGTATCACCAATATGGGTATCGTACAGATGCTTAGTCAAGCTTAGTTATGATGGGTTCATTATCACATGTACAAATAATTTTGAATTTGACTTAATGAGATATGGAATTATGGCGATTAGCCACTATTGTTAAAATTTATGTACCATGACGGTGTATGTCATTGGTCTTGGTGAAACAAAATGGTTTTCGCTCAGGCGAGCAGTTGTGAAGTGAGGGTGTGGTTATAACACGTTGTGCGTTTGTGGTATACTCGCCTAAGTAACTTGTCAATAACTTAATCTTGTGCACTATTGAACTGGTTCTTAGTCGTACAACCACATGTTCAGTATGGTACGGACCTAGCCAACTAATTAAGTATGTCTTAATTTCGGTTATGTCTTGGAAGCGTGAGTTGCGGATAGACGTATACTCACAATGGCGCAAGAGGGGGGCCCCTGTGTAGTCGGAAAGACATCTAGGGTTGAAACCTTAATGGGCATAATTGGATTAAGAAGGAACTTTGTAATGGCCTTTTGATAATTACTTAGCCGCACACCTACGGAAGTGTGGTCAGACACTTTGAGTTGTTTTATCTCTTGTGAGTAAAGTTGTACAACCTCTGCATAGTTAAAACTATTTAAATAGTCATGTCCGCGGTCATGAACGTGTCTGGGGATTTCACATGAGAGGTAGAGTTTCTTCATAAAATTATATCGGGGTGTGAATGAGAAGTTCATTTGATGAATAATATGTTCATTTCATGAATGGGTAATTCACATGGTGGATTGTATCGGTTGGTGAATGGAGAATTCACTTATTAGTTTGGTTGGGAAGTGAATGGGAAGTTCACTAGCTATTTCGAAGTAATTGTTTATTTATTTATTATGCTTCCCAAATATGCATTTTAGTCTATTTACAATATTTATCGTCAATACTGCTTTCCACAAAAGAACCATACAGCTAATCCATTATCAAGTCTAGCACGAATATTATTTGTGCACTGTTTTCCTACGACTTATTGAGTACTTTATGTGATCACGACTTAAACTTTGCTGCTCAGTTGAAGATTATCAAGTTGCTCAAGAGTTCTACTAACAGGAGTTTTGTGAAGGCTTCACGGATTAGGATACGTTCTCCACTCGATTACTTGTGAGCATGTTGATTGGTCTCTCCAAGTTTTCATGTTCCGCTGCAATAGTTTATTTGTTTCTTTAGCCATGTGTGACAAGTTAAGTAAATATTGACCATAAGGTCCAGTTATTATTATTATTTATCATTTTGAGATCTTTTTAGTTAAATCGATAAATGGATGGTATTTCATCGATGTTTCATGTGTGAACTAGTTACTGATCTAGGACTAGTTCATAAAACACAAATTGTTTCGAATGTATAAATTTGGGTCCCAACACAATTCCACCCTACACGAGCACCCCTGGGCCTCCCTCTTCCTTCCCCCGTCGCGCACTTGAGCTCATATCCTCCCGAACACCACCATGGCCCACGTTGCCAGTGAGCTCCCCTTGCTCTCTCGGTGCTTATACGTGTGCTACCACTTGAGCTCATATCCTCCCGAACACCACCTATGGAATCCCACCCATCGTTCCATTTTGGCCACCTGAGCTCCCCGTTGATGCTCTCGGTAAAAAGAAAGAGGTCGGAGAGAGTAAAAGAATTTGTTTTCGTCGGCTTATCGCGACGTGTGCTACCTTATTTCCTCTTCCCCTCTAGCACCGCCACCCTATTTCGGTCTTCGTTCACCGGTGGTTCTTCCTCCGGGCGTTTGCAATCCACTCGGGTTCGTGGTGTTGGGGCGGCAAAGAAGAGAGGAGAAGCCCAGTTGATCCCGTCATTCTTCGGTTATACAAGGGTAACGAGACCCCACCGCTGTTTGATTGCACGATTCAATGATTTTAGTAGTATCGTTTAATCTCGTCGATAGATTGATTCGGTCCGAACGTTGTAACTCGGTTTTGGGTGTCTTAGAGGCAGAATTGGATGTCTTCGCCTTCCATTAGCTTTCTTTTGGCACCTGGATCACAATTTTTACCCAGTAAGTTAAAAGTTATGACTGCCATTCCACCGGAAATGTTGGGTATAGTCGGTTGCACCCTATGGAATCCTCAACCCATCAGGCTGTTCCTTTATTTGGCCAGTGATTTAAAAGTTAGAGCCTTTTCTTTAGGGCTGTTCTTACAGATCGCAGGCATTTGCGGTTATAAGAATTAGAGTTTACCATCAACTAGAGTTTCGTAGCCCGTTACGTTAAGAGAAGTTGAGCACTTGGTTTCAGGTCTTTTGGACTTCTGATTATTTATTGGTGAATTTTCTAGTAAAGCGCCGGTTTAGGGTATTTGTAATGTTTGGCGAATGAATCAAATTGAACCTTTGGTTTGGTTAGTTTGTTAGAGGTTGTGGGAGGTACATGTAGTAATGTCTTGCTCGTTTGTCCTCATTTCGATTATTTTATATTATAGGCGGTGAAGCGGTGAGTGGAGGGTATCTCAATTACCTCCTAACTTGTCCTTGTGTCACGAGCAAGTAACTTGTATACTATGATTGATGCATTATGTGATGTGTGAATGAATGATTATAACGTATTTATAGATCGCCATGTGTATGTTTCAATTATTAGTACTATTCAATATGGCTATGGGATCACATCATGACATGCATAAATTACCTTTGTAAGACCCATCAATTCGGTATGGGCCTTGAAAATCCCATCAATTCGAATGGGTGCGTGAGTCCACCATTCCAATGGGCCACGTTGGACGGTCGTATCGTTCTTCATACGATTACTTTAAGTGAACACCGACGGGTGTTGATACATCACATTGTTGCATCATTTTATTTCATCCATTCATAAGAATTGTTTCTAATAAATGGTCAATCGGTGATAATGTATATGTTCAATGGATGTTGATTGTTTCTTTCAAGTACCTTGAGTCTTTGGCTCATTCTTGCTTTGTTGTTTTATTTAGGTAAATGACAAGGAAGAACGGTTTCATGAAGGGTAGATCAACACGATGCACTCACTACCATAATCAAAACATTTGAGAACTTATTATTGTCTTCTATTTATACCTTGTGTTGATTTGTAATAAGCCATCTTGGCCGTATTTATATCTCTCTCGAAATACGTTGATTAAACTGGTTGATGATTTCTGTTCATGTATATGTGGGTCCACTTCTAGTAATACCTTTTGTGGTGAATTTCCTAAGAAGGTAGGTGACATTAGAGTCTAAACCAATTGAGCATCTCTCTATCTTACTGCCTCTCTCTCTATATATATGTGTATGACATGTGGGTCCATTCTGTTAAGAAGGTGGCTTAGAGTCTAATTAGCACTATAACCAGTATTAGGTTAGTAGTGAGTTAATCAATATTGTAAATTAGTATGTATACAATTTAATTAGGATAATTAGTGATTAATTTAAGTAATAAGCCTAAGGATATTACAAGGTTAATTAGTTTGTAGACATTCAACTAACGGATTGCACTTTCGGATAATGACAATAAGTCAAGTAACTAAAAAGATAATTGAATGGTTGATTAGAATGGAATAGTGTAATCAGATAAGTAAGTGTTCAACCAGCCATTATCTTTGTGATAAAGTTAGCTAAAAACTAATTCAAGAGTTATTCCAAGCAATTAGACATTAACCGATTATCAATAGAATGCAGTCAGAATTTAGTTTAAAGGAAAGGAACCTAAATCAGGGGTGATAGCGATAAAGTGTCAGCAACAAGTGTGACCCACTAATAGGATAGGAATAAGATAATAAATCATAGAAACATGCACACACAAGTATCCCCTACAAATCCTTGATTAGGTAAAGTGGCTACTTTAATGAAGGGTGGTCTAGGTTTTGCAATCGCGTCAAATACACTAAGGACCTAGACAGTCACTGGTAATCATAATGATATAAGCTCACATATACTTAGGACCTAGAATAAGCAAGTGAATAAAAGTATATGTATATGCATGTATGTCAATTGACATATGGACCATGCTAGTAGTTGATTAAGCAACTAAGTGTACCCTCGACGTTTAGAGCAAAGTAAAGTGTAATGGTAATAGACCTTAATTGAAACTAGTTAGTAAAACATGGTATATCGAGTAGGCCTCACACCTAACTGGGTTTTACTTAGAACTAGAAGCTAAAATATAAACCTCGTAGTATATAAGATTACTAGTACTACTAGGCGGTCACGAAGATTTGCAACAGCTAAGTCACGACCTTGTGCTATTCAATCGGAACCGAAGCCAATAGGGTAATCACTGAACAAGAAGTAGGTTGATGAAAACACATAACCTACTTAGCTATAAGTAGCAATTAGCATATGTTGTAGCTAAAGATCAGCCTAGTATGATCGGTTGAGTTTAGTATATGTCAAGCCATATCGGAAGTAATAACTAAAGGAATCCTTAAAGCAACAAGGCATCATGTATGGATAGCAATGATATGTTCCCAAGTGGACAATAGTAGCACAATCATCAATCATCATTCGTTCCCAGTAGCAGATCCCTTCGTGATCCAAAGGTGGTTCTGAGAGTTCGACCTAACTGGATAATATCTCCCATCTAGGTAACCGATGCAGAATGCTCCTATGAATATTCTCTCCCTCCCATTGGAATACTGACTCCTTGCACCAATGGACTTTTCTAGAGCCTGATCCCTCGCCCTCACTCCGGATCAAACAGGATACCTAACCCTAAGCCTGACTATCAACCAAAAACCCCACCACTAGACCGAACGAATGGATTTTTGATTTATCGACTTTGGTCTGGAGTATTTCCTTCATCCCAACTATTTTTGGATGTACTTCATTACGTCTGAAGTATTTCCTTCATTAACTCCAGATGAGTATGTTTGGTTTCATCTGGAGTACTCTCTTCTCTCAAAACCCCATTAGATGTGTTTAGTTTCGTTTAAAGCATATCCCGCTTCAAGCACTCTTGGTTTTAATGACTTTCATTTGAAGTGTTTTCGTTTGTTTGAATGTCTTTGGATTTATCGGATTTTATTTGGTTACTTTCAGACGTTCTTGGGTTCAATTATATTCTGCGTAGATAGAATCTGAAGCTACAATGGAACAGAAGTCCGAGACAAAGCAAGACCAAGTTTGTCATAACATTGAATAGGATTATTATCATAACATTGAGCGAGGTGATTATCAGAACATTGAGCAAGAACAGGACCGAGGTTATCAGAATATTGAGCAAGGTGAGTAAACACTTTGATTATTTTGCTCCAAAATTTGAAATGCAACTACATTGTTTTAAATTATGAACTTGCACTGCTATTATACAAATATGTTGGCATAGCTCATAGTTAACACGATGAATAATAATTGTGTATAAATTTTCAATCCTTGAACTTGTACATTATCCTTTGTCACCGTAGAATTAATGGTTTACATACTAGTTAATAAGTCTGTATCTAAGTGTCATGCTTAGCCTTGCTTAGATACATTGTCATGTGGGTAATTATTTATCCTGACATCATTAAAACCCCTTGAAAATGAGATTAGGCAATTGAGGCTGGAGTCTGGCTGGTATGTTGACTAGAAAGGTATTTCAAAATAAAAGAAAACCAAAAACATATTTCGACATGGGCAACTGGAAAGCGTGGCAGGTTCTGGTAAGAGCACGACGGCGAGGATATGGGGAAGTATCGTCCAAGTCAATAAAGGACCGAGTTATTGTGATGACCACTCGTGTAAAAACAGTACAACCATAAGTCTATAATGGGTATGATCTGACTAACTAATTTATTCACCTCATTGCAACCTCGCCATTGGTGGGTGCCTACATGGGTATGGGTAGGAGCCACTGGAACTACACGGTGCAAATGGAGACCTCCCGGGGGCACGGCCCAAGGAGGTAATGCCTAGCGGTGTGGGGTTGCGATGAGCTGAGGCATTGTAAATGTAACATCCCAAAGCTTTAGGGTAGTGTTTCAAATGTATGAAAATAAGGATAAATTAAAACTTTTGGATGCATCCTTGTTGTCATTTGAATTCTCTAGATTTTATCTCCTTGAAATGTGGACTTCAAATTCAATTAAGTTTATTGACTCGAAGTGTTGCAATTCAAGATCTTCTAGTCAAATCTTGTGATCATCCTCTGGAAATAATTTTTCTAAATTCTTGGTCATCTTGGTAACCTCAATGAGAAATTTCATAATTTTTAGAAATTATTTGCTATTTCTTAAGGGCTGGTCAAACCTGTTGTCTCCCTGGTCAAACCCCCTGTCCAGCAGCTTGTGAATTTTCTATCGGGCAATGCACTGCATGAAAAATTCTGGGAAATTTAAACACGGTTGATCTTGAAGTCAGAATCACTCACTAAAAATTTCAAAATTTTTGGAGCTGTGGAGCTACCTCTGGAAATTCCCAAATCATCTCAGCCTTTTTAATTCAAAATATGGAATCACTATTCCTCATATTCCAGCCCGAGTCTCGCGGTCCGGCTCAACCAACTAACCGCTTCGCTTGTGAGCCGTCTGATGGAAACTTAACGGTCCAGATCGCGTAACCCTTCGGCTAGGTCCGAAAGCACCGCGCCGATTGGGAACCGTCCGATTTGGAGATCAACGGCCTGGATTGAGTGGCCGATCGGACCGGCCGAACGCCCCATTCACTTGAACTGTCCGATTTGGAGACAACGGCCTGGATTGAGTGGACGATCGGACCGGCCGATCGCCCCATTCTCTTGAGTCGTCTGATCCCGATCGAACGCTCCCGAGCAGTCGCCATCTTACCGTTTCGTCGTCTCGCTACAGCTGGGCCCGGGCTGTCAGCTCCTTCGTCCACCTCCCGTCGCGTCGCGCAGGAGCTGAGATCCACGCGGCCATTGCATGCTACGCACGTCCGGCAACAGCATTGCCGCACCGCCCTTGGCTACCAATCGCAGGGTTTCGCCCTCTCACGCCGCCTATTCCTCCGTCCTCGCTCCTGCTCAAAACCGACTCTATGCCCCGCTCTCAACTCACTTCTCCTCTCGGTGGCCGAGGAGAGGGAAGCTCGCACAAGCATTTATCTCGGGTAAACTTCCACCCGCTGCGTCCCTCGGCTCCTACCTTCCGTGGCCTTCCCATTTTCGCTCATTGGAGCTGCTGTCAGTGCTTGTAGGATCCAGGGCAAACTCGTGCTCCCGCTGTGTCCAGAGCACGCCCGGAACTTCGCCCTTAGGCCATCGTCGACTCCGGTGAGAATTTTCTCTCGGTTAATTGCGTCACCGGCCGTGCCTTGGCCTGATTAATCTTCCCCCCCCCCCATTCTATTTTGCCATCGGTTCACAGGAGCCTGCAAAATCCGAGTTTGGACCATTTTCGGTCGCGGAGCTTCCGTTCTTCCCCGTCGCCGGTGTGGTAAACTCCTTGCCGATTCCTTGCTTGTACACCATCTGTGGGTTGTCCTTGAGCTTTCTCTACCACTCATTCTCTGTCTCCTTCACCAGAGTGAGCTCCCCTCGGTGAAGCACCGCGTCGCCGTCACCCTCCTCATCGCTGGCTCAACTCCGACCTTCTCCGAGTCTCTCCCTCGCTCAGGTAGCCTCTCTGTGCCTTGTAGTTGCTATGGCACCCGCTTTCCTGGACAATGCAGAGCTCAGTTTTGCTGTGCACCGTTAGCCGTAGCTCTCCTCCGCCTCTCTCTGGTGCGCCGCCGCCTCGGGTCGGCCCAGCCACCGTGAGTACAACCGTTGGGTATGCAAGGGTATTGCGGACCCATCCATACCCATCCATAGCGCTAGCGCGTGGCGGAACGCCATGAGAGCTTCGGCGGCTTGATCTTGGTGTTGTCGGTTTTCTGACAACAATGTAGTATCATCTTTAAAACCAAATCTCGTTCATTAACTGCTAATGATTGCTTAGTAGTTAATGGTTGTCTTATTCGGATTCTTACTGTAACTGACATGTGGGGCTGAGCACAGTAAGCGAGGTGTAAATCCCGATTTTCGCAGTGTATGACATATGGACCCCACCTGTCAGGCTGGAAATTCTATTCGGTTCAAAATTGGAAAATGCACTGTATAAGGGGCCCACTGGTCAGCGCCCGTGGCTAGAATCGGCTGGGTGTAAAAAGTCTTTTATGGTTTTATAAAATCCGAAATGCTTTATTTTTGAACTGAAAATTGAATTAACTTCAAAGTTGCATAAGTAATTCATTTTACCTCCAATTTTGATGATTCAAATTTTGCTAGATTCCTTTTTGCATGAACTTCATTACAAAAATGGTTTGAACCTTGTTACTGTCCCAGAAAATACTTTTGGCAAAATTGCTTTAGGTTTAATACTTTTATTGCTCTAAAAATTGTTTCGACTTCAAAAATGAATGAGTATTTCTCTGTAGCTCCAATTTTAGTAAACTCAATTTTGTCATGTTCCTATGTTACTGTACTTTATTGTAAAATAGGTTTTAAGCATGTTGCTATCTCTGAAAATATGAATTTCTAATTATCTTGTGTACTACTTTCTTGTCTTTGAAAAATCATAGAAAAATCATCTTAGCTCCGAATGAGGTGAATCATTTTTTGTTGATCATCTCATGTGGTGCTCTGTCTACCATAAAAAAATTATGTGCACCACCTCTCTGAAAAATTTTACCAAAACTTCTATGTCCGTATGAATAGTAACAGCTAGCAATTTCTTTGGATTTTCTGAAAAACCGACTTTTGAACTGCCATAACTTTTGCGTGGAATATCCAAATCAATTGATGTTTATTTATAAATTCATCTAAAATTATGCTATACCTTCTGTGAATTGTTCATGATTTTTGGACGAATTTGTATTTTTGAGTCTTTTGGTATTATTCGTTCTTATTGTACTTTCGATTCTTTCGAATAGGTTTCGACGACTTTATTGGTTTCACGAGTGATCCTCTGCAGCAAGAAAGTTATCTCCAGCAAGGCAAGAAGTTGTTTCCATTTGATCATATTGGTCCCATTACTTTCAAAGTCTATTATCTTGTTTGCAAAATGTATGTATGCATGCTCTATTTTATTGTTAAATTATCGATCGAGTAGTTGATCCTATAGTTGCATAAACTGTAGGTAAATGTTCATCCTCTACCACTGAACCTAGGTTTTATTCGTTGTGGTTTAGAGTTCGATGGATGGGCTCTAATCACTTTACTTAGTTTGCGAGTTGATGTTGCTTAGAAATGCTTAGAACGGTAGAATGGGAATCATCACTTCGGCGATGGTAATTTTATCATCATTATAATTATTTGAGTATGGATACTCATGTATGTAATTGTATTTGGAAAACTAAAACTGAAAGTGAAATATTTTAGACTTGGCCACATTGGTTTGATGGTGTGGTTATTGGGTGTGTAAATGGTGCCCGAGTCAACAAGGACCGAACATCTTGGACACCGACCCAAGCGTTTTTGTGTGCTAACCACATGAGAGGGATATGAGACCTCTCTTGACTAAGTACTTTGGGAGGTATTAACTACCGAGTCGCTGGTGGTATGAAAAAGAGAATGTTTATTTGGGTTGAGAGGGATGGGATCCTTTCTAGGTTCGCCATACCCAGGAGCACCCGAGTTGCTTCGGCTGGGCGGTGCGTCCGACTCAACGTGTGGGTCCTTAGTGGCAGCCCGTAACGACGGTTCACTAAGGGTCAACCCCCATACGTGCGACTCGTAATTAGTACAATCCATTGGAAAGTGTCTCGCAGGACTTAGCCTTGCCGGCATACCTAAGGAAGTGTGCTCTATTGCATGGCAAAAATGTGGTCTGGCGTGTGGGTACATTGGTATACCCCTGCAGGATATAATCTATTCGAATAGCCAAGTCTTTGGTTATGGACATGCTTGGTTAGGTCTCTACAAGAGTTAGACTCAACATTTTTTGATAAAACTTGATTTCGGGTGGTACGAATGGGTAATTCATGCTATGTTGTGGTGGCTGTTGGAAAATCACCTCTAGGTTGTTATTTATGTTTATTATTGTTGTCTCGCTGTTATTTAATCAATTAAAACATATTTGTCAAATTGCTTTCAATCTATTACTTATTGCAAATGAAATGTTGCTTTATGCGTCAAATGAACCATATAACCTCCTCCTTTGTTTCAGCTTGCATGTAGCTATGTATAGGCTTGTTACTCATAAGTCTTGCGAGTACTTTTTGTACTCAGTTGCTTTGCTTAATTGTTGCAGAGGAGGTTGACCCCCAAGGGGTTAACTATTGTGAGACCGACTTTGACTTTGCTCTCGACGACTAGCTTGGATGTTTCCAGTCGGTTGCCTTGTGGGTAATGGCAAACCGTTTGGCTTTTGTTCATCGCCATCTTATGGCTTATGTTTCCGCTGCTACTTTGGTTTATTCCTATCATTTGGTCGGTTGGCCCTACTTTGTAATATGAACTTGTATGTCTTTATGTTGTAAGTTTGCAGACTGTTTAATGAATGACTTGTATGGTTTGGATGATTAATTTTTGTATGGGGTATAGGTACTGCAATTTTGGGAAGTACATGTGCACCGAGAATCGAGATATTTGATTTGTAATGCTAGGACCATTCGGATGGTTAAGTTTTACAAGTTAAATACCTTGGTTCTCACAGTAAAGGCCCTGTGATAACCAACTTAGTCGCACATATATGGAAGTGTGTCGGGGACATTATAAGTTGATTATCTCTTGTGAGTAAAGTGTGCGAACTCTGCAGAGTAAAAAAAACTATCTAGATAGTCGTGCTCACGGTCATGAGCGGTGCCGGAAACTTGCTTGGACTAGCTTTCTATTTTATAAAACAATGATTTGTGGGTGGTATGAAAAGGTGGGTTGAAACCCAGATATTTGAGATGGCCTGGTCGATGACCAGTGGTAAGTACGGGATGTGATCCGAGAAAAGAACATGGGCATTTGGTGGAAGGAACCACTCAATGGCATAGGTGGTTGGAACCTTCACTTGTACTTTACAACAAAACTCAGCTTATGAAAACTTGTGTTAGTTAAAATGCTAAGTCTCAATAATTACTACTACATAAAGTAATTCAAACTTAGCTTTGTGCAAATAAAAGAACCATGAACCTCCCTTGATTTGCCTTACATATATAATAATTGCATTTTGTGTGTTGGCTCGCGAATACGGTTGTGTACTTATACTCGTTATTTATATTATTTTAGTCAACAAACATAAAGGAAGACTATATGGACAATTATGAGTTTTTGTCAAGACTAAAGATCAAGAATGCCAAAAACTAGATCGCGGGTCCTAGTCGATTGCTTGTGTGTATATCGTGAGGATTCCACGTGGTATACTTTCATTCTGCTTCCGCTGTTGATTCTTGAAGGTATTTGGCCTGCGGGGGGTCGCGCGTGCGGTGGACGGGCGCGGTCGGTCTCGCGCCACGAGTTAACGAACTGCATGGCGCCGCCGCCGTCGAACATGCAGTGGTTGATGGCCAGGCCCAGCGCAAATCCCCCGCACTTGAACTTGGTCACCTGCTGGCATATCAAAATCATTAGCACTCGCAACTAAATCAATTTGCGTAAAAGCGGTGTTTGGGGTCCACGACGGGCATGCACTTGCAGGCTCAACAACAGTCAGGATGAACAGAGTGGCATGTGAACAAGCCGCATGGTCGTATACTTGAAATGGTGCCCGAACAGAATGAATATCGCAAATGGAAGTGACAGGCACGGGAACGGCAAGAATGCAAGACAGGAATATGCTGTTTGTTGCGGCTTGATTTCTTGACAACCACCACGGAGTATATACGTATTATTAGCCCAGACGGTGACGGTAGGCCTCCTAACATGGTGCTGTAAATTCCAGAGAGAATAGCTCCCAAGCTTGTGCATGTGCCTGGACAAATGATTCAGCTGGTCATTAAGAAAACCAAGTCAGCCCATGGATTGGAGAACAGGCAGTTAATCCAAGTCCAGGGGTAAGCAACGGATCCTTACAAGGTGCTTTGTACTGAATGCTGATGGACGCCAGGCGGCATTAGCGGATCGCAGACTTCCTGTCTAGCCTTCCATCGGACATCAGCATCCCAGTAATACCGAACGAAACACAGAATAGAAAGAGCAACCTAGCTTCTATCACATCAACTCGTACACATAATACTAGGCAGCCATCGGGATCACCTCAACATTGCACAAACTGCAGCAATGTACCTCGGTGTAACTCAAGCAGGCACCTGAAGAGGCAATGCCCTTCACTTGAGACCGAGGAAACCTGTGCAATGCCTCCCTCGGCCCCTCCTGAATATCTTGGCATGGTGTGGCAGATATGAAATGCAACAAGCATTCAAAAAACAGAAAAATTCACCGTTTTACATGGATAAATGAAAGGAACAAACCAAGAATTACTCTGCATATTACAGTCAGGGCTAGCTACCTAAGCAACAAAGTTACAACCGCACAGCTATTGTACATGACCAGCAACTAGACTACAGGTCACTACCGAAGTCAAGCACAACTAGATGTGTATGGCTATCAAATGGTTAACAATCTTGTACCACCCAGGTCACCAATTCATTCTTTGTTGTGGTGCCCCCATTGTACAGACCCAACACTCCCAAAACTGGAAGATGGGCATGTAATAGTCCTGCAACCCATAACAATAACAAACACAAAAGACCACTCAGATCTGGTTGGCTGAATTACTTTTCATCACCTCCAGCAGGATCCTCCTTTGAATTCTCCTCCTTAGCATTATCATCTGTGTCATCTTCAGCGTTTTCTTCCTCACCTTCCTCATCATCAGACATACTATTTATTACTTCCTCTATGATGCGCTTCACCTCTGACTTTCTATCCATGAGGTCCATCTTAAAATGAGCTCCTGGTGTGAAAATAATCACAGCCAACATGTCAGTACATTTATAGAACACAAATTTCTGTTTGCTGTGTCATTAACTCAATTTCTTCCCCAATCTAGTCCAATGAAACTTAAGAAAGAACACGACAAAAAAAAGTACCTAATTGCCGGAGAATATCTGCCAAAGTTGCCTACAAGACAATATAACGGAGAATCAGTGTACCACACAGGGCAAAAAAACATGGAACATGTGCAGAACATAACTATTTGCTTACCGTATTGAAGTCCACTTCCTTCAATATGTCACTAACAACAGCATGCAACTCTTCAGTAGTTGGGGCTGACCCAGCATTTGTGCTATCCTTGACTTTTCCTGTAGAGAGGAGATGGAAAAGAGTTTGAGTATGGCTACAATCTAATAGTTACACTGGTTTTCCTGGTGCATCTCACATAATGTGCTCTCAAAAATCAAAATAAGCCTTCCAGATTAAACTAATTTTGGAAAAAGAACTAGGAACGTGTATTCTTAAATCCTACCAGAACAAAATACACTTGACCCTGCTCTAGTATCATCATAACATAGCAATGCATCAAAAACAGCAAACATCAGATAGGCATTTGTGTGAGATTGAACGAGAAGATCAACTCATCTCTCACATAAACACACTGAAGATCTAAGTAAGCATACTATGATAAGAATTACAGATCTTGTACCTCTATTTTTATTGGATGCCTTGGTACCATCCTTCTTGCGTGACTTATTGTTCAAAGCACCATAATTATTGCTCTCGCCTTCTTTTCCATCGACCTTTCTGGGTTTGGAAACCCTCTTGTTGGCCTCATCTACAGGTACCTCGCTTTCCTTTGATGAACTCTTTGAGGCTTTCTTGCCAGCCTTTTTGCTCTCTAGATCCACATCTGGCTCATCTTCTTCAGCGTCTGTCTTCAACACACCTTTCGCAGGTTTTGTAGAAGCCTTCTTTCCAGGTGCATCCTCCTTTTCTTTTGCCTTAGACCCAACTTCCTTCTTTGCTTGTTTACCGTCTGTTGACTTTTTCTTTGCTGGAGGCTCATCAGGTTCTTCATCACTCCCAGCATGATCTTTCACTTCAGAGTCCTCATCATCTTCCTCTCCCATTGATGCATCCTCGGAACCAGTAAGACCAGCATCATCTTCGTCATCATTCTCTTTCTCAGCTTCGACTGCTTGTTTCCGGCTATTTTTCCTTTTCTGTTTATAAGGACACACACATCAGGATTCCAGTATTAAGTACTAACAGTAAAGAGGACCGTTGCGAGAGGCGCTAGTTTTGAACATTTGATATGACTAATATAAACAACCCTTTTTCACTAACCAAGTGAAATTTCCCATAATATGACGTTATCACCTAGAAGCAGGATGCCAAATCAATATATCTAGAAGTTCAGGAGTACACTGCCCGTGTTTCCTTTTTCATTCAAGCAGTTTATTTATTAGTCCAGAAAAGTACAAATAACTATGAATAATATACATGGAGGATTGAGCACCAGACTGAAGAGAGAGAAAAAAACAGGTAGCATTTTTTTTTGCTCGGCTACAGTAGAACAAAAGCTGCTAATAAACATGTGTAAATACAAAAATATTGAATATTCATATTCTAGTATATGCAAATGTATTAGCATATTTTTCCAGGTATGCATCCTTAATTTTCCATAACATGTTTTCCAAAAAACAATCAACAAGGTGGTGTCAGCGTATGGTCTCAAAAAAAGAAGGAACAGCAACTTTCCACGGGAAAATCCCAAGGGAAGCTAGAATAGCGAACAAGTGGTGAGAAGTTTAATTGCAGCAATGTCAAATTGGCAATTCCTACATAATTCATTATGGTAATTAGAAATGAACGACAACAAAGCAAAAAAGGGAGCACTTAGTTCTCAATGTTCTATGAACATCTCCCTGATGCACATGATTCAGCACCAGACTTCAGGACAGAGATGAAGGCAGTACAGGATATATGGATCTTTTGGCAGAACATTACAGTGAAAAAAAAAATCTAGTTTTAGCTGCACCGAGCACCAAAAGTTATTACCTTCTCTTCAGAAGCACCTTCAGCAGATGCCTGACCACTTGCTTTAGACCTCCTCCCACGTTTCTTCCCTTTCTGCAATGACAACAAAAAACACATCAATTTGTGGTGCCCATGTTGTAAACACAACTCCAGAAGAGCAAGCTCAGCATTAATTAGAGCTTATACCTTCTCATCAGTGAGAAGAACATCTCTGGTAATGCAAGGAGACTCCAAAAACTCCAACAATTTGGCAGAAACCTCCTCCTGAAATACAGCAAAACACAGTGTTGCTACAGGTTTAATTATTAGATCATTAAAACTTAAAAGACGTGTGCTCAGCCAACAAACCTTCTTTGTAGTTGCTTTCAAAACATGAATATCGAGTATTTCACAAAAATCTAGCAACTTCTCCTTGTTAAATTTGTCAAGCTTTTCCTTTATCCTGGCCCTGTGCTTTTCCTAATCAAGATTACAGGCAGACATCCATTAGAAAAAAGAGTTCACACATAATACCTACAAAAATATTTCTTGTTTCAGATAACTTGGTATCATCCCAAAAAACTTACTTGATTGTCAGTCCAAACAAAACCAGAAAATTGGGATATGTTTCTCTTCAAGAAATGGACCTGCAGAGAATAAATACAGTTAACAAAGTAGATGAAATGGATTAGACTAGAGCTAGACAAGGTGTGGAAGCCTTACATTTGACTTTCTCCCATACATTAAAGTATGAAGACTCTGGAGATTCTCATCTGCCTTTCTCTTCAATAGTTTAAAGGAAACTGGTAGGAACAAGAGGCAAAGAAATGATTAATCCAAAATTGCGGACTAGGATGCAGCTAGTCCCAAAAGAATCTGCTGAACAATGTAGTATCAGCTACAGGATAAGGGCAGTTCGTATTATCTTTGCATTAATTCAACATTAATGTTTAACATGACATTAACCAAATCAATCATATTACTAAACAAATGGAGCAACTTGAAGGATAGAGCACTCAAAAAATGAAAAATTGTCTAGGGCAGTTATGAACAAGCAGCACCACTAATCCAAAATCCAGACTTGTCCATATTTATTTTCAATCCAGGAATATGTATTTCAAGAAAATGGAGCAGGCGGATGTGAAAGGAAACTTATAGCAAATATTGCATTAGTCTGTTTAATGTCCAGGTCAAATATGATACATGACAGGTAGGGACATAGTTACACAAATGTGAACCAAACTAAGCGAAGATACCTGTGTAAATGTTCTTTTTTTTCTACCAGTCATGGCCCCTGGGATAAGCAAAGAAGCATACAAAATTTCTTAAATAACCCAAACAGGCCAACACAAGCTCCAGTGCTAGCCATGTAATTCCAGTTTACTTGTTAGGCAGACTTCCTTCTGTTTCCATTTTATTCTATCCACACCACACGCCAAATCAAAGTTCTAGTGTCAAGTATTTCTAATCATGATCACAATTCACAAGCAAATGACATGTATACTGTGAAACCGTTTACCATAAAAGTCAAGTTCAAAATTGATACTCTGGCAGATAAAATAGGTCAACGAACGGTAGAATAGTATCACATTTTTCGTTCAGTTCTTAAGTGAACCATCCCCGAACTCCCATAACTACTGCTTAAGCCTCAAACACCGGGAAGATCCAAAAAAATCCCCAAAAACCAGGTAGATGTAGTTTTTGCTCTTGAAACTTTCACCCAGCCACAGATCATTCATACCCATCAAGCGACACACCTTCAGAACAAAGAGCGTCCCCCCACGGTCGCAAGAAAACAGAGACATCGCGTTCTAGGACTGGGTGAAGCTTATGTGGTTGGTGACCACACAAGATAGCGCCGCAAGCAAAAGGGACAGCTACCACCAACAGCAACATCATATCAGAAGATATTTCAGGGGCAAGAAATTACCGTTGGGAATGTCCTTGAGCTTCGTTCCAGAGCCCTGAAACACAAGAAGCACCAACGAGATATAAGCAAACGTACAAATCTCCCAATCTCAAGCATAGACAAAGGCGTACAAAAATGGGGGAGACACTAAACCTCCAGCACCCTAGAAGTAGCTATTTTTGGCATGCTATTGTCACGGTAACTCGGACGAGCATTCCAGCTTCGAGACGGCCTGACACCAGGCATCACATCCCGAAACGACAGATCGGAGCAAAACGCGCGCACGAGAGAGACAGAGAGGAAGAGGAAAGGAATATTTGACCTGGAGAATGGCGGGGGACTTCTTGGAGGGCCCGGCGCGCGGGGTGAGCTCGGAGTACCTCTCGACCGTCTTCCTCTCCCTGGACGGCCTCTCGACAGTTGGGGTGGCCGGCGCCCCCTTCTCCTCCGGCGCCGCCTTCTCCGCCTCCCCCTTCTTCCTCCGCCCGCGCTTCCTCTCCGGCCGCGGCTCCTCCTCCTCCTTCTCCTCAGCCTCCGCCTCCGCTTCTTCGGGCTCGGGGTAGGCGTCCTTGGCGTCGTCGGCGGGCGGATCCGCGGGGGAGGGAGGGGCGGGCTTGGCGCCGGAGGCCATGGGCGGGGCGGGGAGGAGGGGAGCTAGGGTTTTAGGCTGGCGTCGGGGAGGATGTGCTGGAAAGGGGGGGAATTTTTGGGAGGCGGAGCGGGGCGCGTCTGATTTTGGGTCTCTTGCCTTGCTCGGCGCACTCGGTTAAATGGGGACCGAGAATGACATGGTTTGATTGGGCGCGATATTATTACTGCGCGCACCCCGCGGCTCAACCCGGGGAATCGGCTGTGTCCTGTGTGCGGTTTTTCCTATTTGTTTTTTTTTTTACCGTTTCGGTTGCCGTTGGGCGTGTACCACCCGGGCGGCTGGCGAAAATCATAACCACGGGCGCGGCCGGGGCCCAGGGTTGGGTTCAAAATTTGGAGCCAAAATTTCCCACTTTCCCTCCCGTTTGGTCCGCCAAAATTTTCACACTCTCCCTCACGCGCCCCCGCTACCCGTGTGCTTTCTCGGGCCTCGTCTACATCAATCGCGTGTAGACGCGTGCATCAGGTGGGATTTTTACACAAACATGTGCATTCGAGTCTAATGAAACAGCAACCTCGAGCCCCCTAATCTTCTTCCCTAGTTCCTTGACACGATTGGGCATGTTTTAGGTTATATCGTCCCCTATGAACTGCTTGGCACTACAATGATCTACTGTAAGGTATATTGTCTCAGTGGCTAGTTTTTAAGGCCTATTGGGATTTTGCGATAATCAACCGCTTGCTTCCAAATTTTGTCGAACATTAGGTCCAAATTAAATCATCTCGAAAGGAAAAAAAAACAGTTCCGAATTGGACATGATCCAAGTTTGCTTACACTATAAGGCAAATTATCAGCGAATTGACCGATCAAGGACTAAGGAAATAACATGGGTGGTCAAGCGAAAAAGCACCAATTGTATTGTGTTGCTCGTATTGTGTGAGGTTTTCTTCGCGTTTGCGTGCAAGGTTCTAGGAGTTTTTGGCATGGCTAACTTTGTTTGTGCACATTTTACTAGCCCTGAGAGTTGGCCCACGCTCGCCTTTACGTACCTGCCTATAACATCCTAAAACATGGTTTGTGTTTTAAATGTATAAAAATGAGAAGAAATTAAAACTTTTATTGCATCATATTGTTAATTGAATTTTCTGAAAATTCTTTCAATAAGAATTGTGATTTCAAAAACTTATTGTTTTATTTGGTAAGAAGCAAAACCCTTGAAACTTTCAAATCAAATCTTGTGACCATCCTCTGGAATTATTTTTTCTAGGTTCTAGAACATCTGTATAGCTCCTCTGAAAAATTTCATAATTTTTAGATTTTAGTTGCTATTTTAAGAGGGAAGTCAAACTAGTTCATGTTTGGTCAAACCCTAGGGCTGAACCCTATAACATTTTAGTAAAAAAAAATTTACTTCTTGAAAAACTCTGGAAAAATTTCACAAGATTAATGAGTGAGTCAGGAAGCTTCCATAAAAATTTGAGAATTTTTTGAGCTAATCTTCTAGGTCAACAAAATTCCTAATCATATCAGCCTCACTTTTCTAAAAAAAATCAGCTTTTACTGTTGGGTGTACTAACCACATGAGAGGGATATGGGACCTCTCTTGACTTAGTAATTCGGCGTGTGTTAGCTCCGGATCGCATGGTGGTTGTGTGCGTTGTGTTGAAAAAGAAAACTTGTGTGTTTGGGTGAGTAGTAGTGGGGGTTACCCACTGCAAGGAGCATCGTCCTTTGTAACGAGGTGAGCATCTTTGATGACTCCGCATCAATGTATGGGGTTTCCTCCTATATGGGTGACTCGTAGTTAATGCACAATATTGGAAACGTCTCGTAGGACTTAGCCTTACCAGCATACCTAAGAAAGTGTGCTCTATTGCATGGCGAAAAGGCTTTTGGATGAATTTGGTGCTTCCTTGTATGTCGTAGTGGGTACATTGGTACACCTAGGCAGGTTCAAACTATTCAATAGTCTCGCCCTAGGTTATGGACACGCTTGGATCGGTCACGCCCGTGAGGCGCCACTGCTTTGTCGGAGCCGACAAAGACAAGATGCGAGTTTATTAGGGTTAATCCGCGCCATTAAATGCTAATGGTGATTAACTCTAGTAATGTGTGGTATCATGTAGGCCCCACGGCGGTTAAGTGATAGTGTAAAACTTGTAGTACGTGCGTGCTTTGAAATCCGCCGACGTCGTTCTCGGCGGGACCGATTCAAAGTTGACCCGATCAATCACGATCACCCTTGAGTCACTTTGTCGTGGCGGCTAGAATGGAGGTCGGTAAGAAAAAAATAAATAGGTATTTAGAAAATCCGAGATGAATTATTTGTTAACGAAAAATACAATTAACTTCAAAATGCATAACTAATTCATACAAACTCCAAATAGAGTAAACTCAATTTTGTTAGGATTCTCTGTTGGGGTAGTTTATTGCAAAATAGGTTGTAAGCATGGTAATCGTTACTAAAAAGAACTAGACTACAACTTTTAACTAAAACTTGATTTGGGTGCTCTATTGCATGGCGAAAAGGTCATCTAACGTGTGGGTACATTGGTACACCTGCGAGGTTCAAACTATTCAATAGCCTCGTCTAGGTTATGGACACGCTTGGATCGCCCGTGAGAACTAGACTACAACTTTTAACTAAAACTTGATTTGGGTGGTATGAATGGGGAATTCATGATATTGTTGTGGTGGCTATTGGGTTAGTCACTTCCAGGATGATGTTGTTATCTATTTATTGTTAATATGATGTTATTTACTGCTATTTGAACAATAAAAACGGATTGTAAACTTGCTTTTAAATGTACTACATTATTGCAAATAAAGATTGCTTTGTGCTGAAAATGAAACATACAACCCCCACTTAAAAAAGCTTGCATGTAGCTATGTATAGGTCTGTTACTCTACACGTAAGTCTTGCGGAGTACAATTTTTTGTACTCATTTGCTTTGCTTTACTATTTATTGCAGAGGGAGAAGGTGAGCCCCAAGGGCCTCACTTTTGTGAGATGTGCTGCGGGTTTGACGACTAGGCCGGTGGTCCGGTTGGTTGCCTTATGGGTAAAAGGCACACTGATTGGCTCTTTTGTTATCGCCATCTTATGGCTGCTCGCTTCCGCTACTTATTTGACTCTTTAGTTGTATTTGGCCGGTCGGCCCCTTTTTTTTGTAATAACTCTATATTGTATGTCTTTCGTATCGTTTAGTTGTGCTATGGATTCTATGTAATGAATGGAGTTGATGTATAATTTTTGTATGGGGTATGTGTACTGCACTTCTGGGAAGTACATATACGCCGAGAGCTGTGATATTTGATTTGTAACACTTTAATCATTTGATTGGTTAAGTATTACAAGTTAAATACCCCGAGGTCTCACAAAATATGGTATTAGAGCCATACTAACCATAGAAACCACTAGCTTAGTCGTCTTTAGAATATTTTGAAAAACTTAGTTTCAAAATGTCAAATAATTTATGAAAATTTAAGTGAGTTCTCAGATTTTACTCCTTACCCATCTTAGACTGCTCATCTCACCTTGTTCTTGTTTAAGTTTCGAAAAGTTGTTTACTCTCATCTTTACTTCAAAGGATAGTTGTTACCGTTTAATTTCGGTTGGGATTCAATGAGTGTTGAGAATACGAAGTGTTGGCTGTCTTTTGATGAAGGTTAGAAGCATTTGGAGTTGGAAAATTCGGCTTGGGGCTTAGATGCAAAATCTGGACAGCAACCACCTAGTTATTCGATAGGGCTTAAAAAGAGATGATGATTCAACTAAAACTTGTAAGGTTTAAAAGGGTAAGATGTTATATTATATAGCTAGTGTCTAACGCATCCTAAGATGGTCTTTATCATGATCTTTGGATGCAATGAAACTTGAGTTACGTTCTGAAATTTTATTCTCAAAACGATTGCTTGTTCATTCAATACGAGTTAGTCGTAACGAGAAGTTGAATCTTGTGATTTATGAGTTTTGCATTGGATCTTATGCCTTCTTGCAGACGTTTGGAGTTTGTTTCCCTGCTGGTTATATGTTTATAATTGGGTTAGGGTAATATATCATTTCCCTAGTTGATAGCTTGTCTTTTGCTACCTTTCGTCTATAAGTTTTTGGGTTTGTGTTGCTAACCCGCCGTG
Organism: Hsuehochloa calcarea; assembly: GCA_036346395.1. NCBI lineage: Eukaryota > Viridiplantae > Streptophyta > Magnoliopsida > Poales > Poaceae > Hsuehochloa > Hsuehochloa calcarea. Next base: position 84,135,056 of record CM070594.1, on the reverse strand, counting down.
ATGAAACAGGATGGCTGGACGAACACGCGGCAGCCAGGGTCAGCCAGCTGGTTCAGATGAGGAGCTCCCACCTCCTCCAACCGTGGCTGAGGTTCTCGCTCAGATTGAGCGGAATCGCATGGATCAGACAAGGACCCTAGAGGCGATTGCACGGAATACCTCCAACATTTTCGGTGCCTCCGGATTAGGAGGGGGAGGTGGCCACCATCAGAGGGGGGGACTCTCAGAGTTCCTTTGCACGCAGTCACCCACTTTCTCGCGATCCGAGGACCCACTTGACGCGGATGATTGGTTGTGTCTTGTCGAGCGGAAGCTCGATATTGCTCAGTGCCAGGAGCAGGAGAAGGCACTCTTTGCCTCCCATCAGCTGGAGGGGGCAACACTCTCATGGTGGGAGAACTTCCTCGCCATGCAGCCCGAGGGTCGGTTATCACTTGGGCAGAGTTTCGCACTGCTTTCCGTCGGGCTCATGTTCCCGCCGGATTGATGAATCTTAAGAAGAATGAATTCTCGGCGCTCAAGCAGGGGCGCAAGTCAGCGACTGAGTACTTGCATGAATTCAACCACCTGTCTCGGTACGCCCCTGAGGACGTGCCCACTGATGAGGCGAAACAAGAGAAGTTCATGGATGGCTTGTCTGGGGAGCTTCAGGACAAGCTGTCTATCGTTGATTTCCCCGACTTCCAGACGCTGGTCGACAAGGCTATCGTCGCCAAGCACAACGGAAGGGCGCTTGGTGATTCACGCAAGCGCAAGTGGGAGGCCCAAAAATCAGCAAGGGCCAATGCTCCTCGTCCTTATGGCGGGCAAACCCCGGTGCATCACTCTCAAACTTCAGCACCACCGAGGGCCCCGGTGTTTGTACCTAGCCCACCGCAGGCCGTGTCTCAACCACGTGCACCTGCGGGACAGCAAGGAGGTCCCCGCAACCCAGCTGTTGAGGTCACCTATTTCTTCTGCAACAACAAGGGGCATTATGCCAATCATTGCCCTAAGAAGATTGGAGCGGCCCCTCGTCCTAATGGAGGACTTGGGCAAGGAAGTGGCCATGATCAGAAGGTCAATCAGAAGGCCCAGAATGTGGGCAGCGGTCGAGTCAACCATATCTCGGCCGAGGAAGCTCAGGAGGCACCCGACGTCGTGTTGGGTACGCTTCTTGTCAACTCTCAGCCATCTACAGTTTTATTCGATTCTAGAGCTTCTCATTCATTTATATCAGAGACTTTTGCTGCACTTAGTGATCTTTCAATTGTTCCATGCATGTTCCTTTGGTTATTCATTCTCCGGGGTCGGTAATGAGAGCTGGATATGAATGTCGGGGTGTCTCTATTGAGATTGGAGGAGTGGGATTTTTGGTAAATCTTATTCTCCTCAATTCAGCAAGTTTGGATGTGATACTTGGCATGGATTGGCTGTCCCAACACTTAGGGCAAATCAATTGTGCCAGAAAATTCATCACCCTCACGAGTCCGTCCGACAAGCAAGTTGGAATTTCGCCAAGACTGCAAGAACTACATCTTTATGCACTTGAAGCGAAGCCGGCTATGGAGATTCATGAAGTCCCAGTGGTGTGTGACTTTGTGGATGTTTTTCCTGAAGAATTGCCTGGAATGCCTCCAGTTCGAGACATTGAGTTCGTCATCGAGTTGCTGCCCGGTACCGCCCCAATTTCAAAAAGGCCGTATCGGATGCCTCCAAATGAATTGGAGGAGTTGAAGAAGCAACTTGGTGAGCTTCAAGAGCCTTGTTTTATCCGCCCGAGCTCATCACCGTGGGGCTGTCCTGTAATCTTTGTAAAGAAGAAAGACAAGACTCTGCGTATGTGTGTTGATTACCGTCCATTAAATGTTGTGACGGTGAAGAACAAGTACCCGCTGCCTCGGATTGACGACCTCTTCGACCAATTAACCGGCGCTCGGGTATTCTCCAAGATTGATTTGGGGTTGGGCTACCATCAAGTCCGAATCAGGCCTGAAGACATTCCGAAGACGGCTTTCTCTACTCGTTACGGATTGTACGAGTGCACAGTCATGTCTTTTGGCTTGACCAATGCTCCTGCTCTTTTCATGAATCTTATGAATATGTTATTCACAGAGTATTTGGACAAGTTTGTGGTGGTCTTTATCGATGATATCCTCATCTACTCGAAGAATGATGAAGAGCATGCTGAACACCTGAAGCTAGTGTTGGAGAAGCTGTGTGAGCACCAGCTTTATGCGAAGTTCAGTAAGTGCGAGTTTTGGTTGAAAGAAGTGGCGTTCTTGGGCCATGTTCTGTCAGCAGGAGGTATAGCTGTGGATCCTGGTAAGGTCAGCGATGTGCCCTCTTGGGGTCAGCCCAAATCAGTGACTGACGTGAGGAGTTTTTTCGGTTTGGCGGGATACTATCGTCGCTTTATTGAGAACTTCTGCAAAATTGCAAAGCCAATGACTGAATTGCTCAAGAAGGACACGAAATATGTGTGGTCCGCTGATTGTGAGAATAGTTTTTAAGAGCTTAAGAGGAGATTGACCACAACTCCAGTTCTTGTTCTTCCCGACGTCCACCGAAGCTTCGATATCTATTGCGATGCTTCTTGTCAAGGACTTGGTTGCGTTCTTATGCAAGAGGGCAAAGTAGTGGCTTATGCATCAAGACAATTGAGGCTCCATGAACTCAATTATCCGACCCATGACTTGGAATTAGCTGTAGTGGTTCATGCACTGAAGATTTGGCGACATTACCTCATCGGTAATCGTTGTGAAGTGTATTCGGATCACAAAAGTTTGAAATACTTGTTCACCCAACCGGATCTAAACCTTAGGCAAAGAAGGTGGTTGGAATTGAACAAAGACTATGATATGGGTCTCCAATACCATCCATGCAATGCTAATATTGTTGCTGATGCTCTCAGTCGCAAGGTTTATTGCAACACAGTGATGCTTAAGGAGCAGCAGCCCGCCCTTCATGAAGAATTTCAGCGGCTCAACTTGGGAGTGGTGGAGCATGGTTCCCTCGCTGCCTTGGTCGTACAACCAACCTTAAAAGATCAGATCAAGGCTGCATAACAAACAGATGAAGGTGTAAATCAGATTAAGCAGAATATCAAGAACGGAATAGCCAAGTGCTTCTCAAAAGATGACAATGGTGTTGTATGGTTCGGAAGGCGCCTTGTTGTTCCTAAGAACATGGAATTGCGGAATGTCATCCTCTACGAGGCCCATGATTCTCCTTTGTCCATTCATCCCGGGGCCACAAAGATGTATCAAGATCTCCGTCAGAGCTTCTGGTGGACCCGAATGAAGCGAGAAATCGCAAAGTTTGTTGCCGAGTGTGACGTATGTCGTCGTGCGAAGGCCGAACATCAGTGTCCAGCGGGTTTGCTACAACCCTTGCAAGTGCTTGAATGGAAGTGGAATTCCATCGGCATGGACTTCATCACCAGTATTCCCCGTACCTCCAAAGGGAAAGATGCCATATGGGTTATCATTGATCGATTGACGAAAGTAGCCCATTTTTTTACGAGTGCGGGCTAAGATTTGTGTAGGCACTTTGGCGGACCTCTACATATCCCTCATTGTGAGTTTGCATGGCGTGCCCAAGACGATTGTTTCGGATCGTGGATCACTCTTTACCTCCCGGTTTTGGCATAGCTTGCAAGATGCTATGGGGACTCGTCTATCTTTCAGCACAGCGTATCATCCTCAAACTGATGGCCAAGCTGAAAGAGTCAATCAAGTATTAGAATACATGATCCGTGCTTGTGTTCTCTCCTATGGGAAGAATTGGGAGAAATGCTTGCCGTTAGCAGAATTCTCTTATAACAACAGCTTTCAAGCTAATCTTGGCATGGCGCCATTTGAGGCATTATATGGGAGGAAATGTAGGACCCTGTTGAATATGTCAGAAACAGGTGAAAGACCATTCTTTGGCCCAGACTCGATTAATGAGGCCGAAAGTCAAGTTTGATTGATTCGAGATCGATTGCGCACGGCTCAATCAAGGCAAAAGAGCTATGCGGATCATCGTCGTCGCGAGTTGAGCTTTGAGCCTAATGACCTTGTTTATTTCAAAGTCTCTCCTCTGAAGGGTCATCAACGATTTGGCGTCAAAGGCAAGCTAGCTACTCGATATGTTGGACCTTATCGCGTTATTGAGAAGAAAGGAGCAGTTGCCTACAAGTTGGAATTGCCCGCTGCACTTGAAGGTGTGCACGATGTCTTTCACGTATCCCAATTGAAGAAGTACCTTGCGTTCCAACCGAGGAAGCTCCCTTGGAAAGTCTCGATGTACATGAAGATTTGACCTATAAAGAACGTCCTCTTCGCATACTTGAAGAAGCTGAACGTAGAACGAGGAATCATGCCATCAAATTCCTTAAAGTTCAGTTGACGAATTATTACGAGGATGAAGCAACTTGGGAGAGGGAGGATCGCCTACGTGTGGACTACCCATCCTTCTTTACCGAGTAGGCGGAATCTCGGGACGAGATTCTTGTAAGGGGGGAGATTTTGTAACATCCCAAAACATGGTTTGTGTTTCAAATGTATAAAATGAGGAAAAATTAAAACTTTTGTTGCATCATATTGTTAATTGAATTTTCTAAAAAAATCAATAGGAATTGTGATTTTAAAAACTTATTGTTTTATTTGGTAAGAAGCAAAACCCTTGAAACTTTCTAATCAAATCTTGTGACCATCCTCTGGAATTATTTTTCCTAGGTTCTAGAACATCTGTATAGCTCTTATGAAAAATTTCATAATTTTTAGATTTTATTTGCTATTTTAAGAGGGCAAGTCAAACCAATTAAATCTTTGGTCAAACCCTAGGGCTGAACCCTAGAACATTTTAGTAGAAAAATTTACTTCTTGACAAACTCTGGAAATATTTCAAAAGATTAATGAGTGAGTCAGGAATCTTCCATAACAATTTGAGAATTTTTCGAGCTAATCTTCTAGGTCAACAAAATTCCTAATCATATCTGCCTCACTTTTCCAAAAAAAATCAGCCTTTAGTGTTGGGCCGACCGAGCCAATTTGATTCGGTCGAACCCAACCAGCTCCGCCGCACCGCCCCTTAGCCTTTCACCTGGATCCGTCCGATTTGGAGACAACGGCCTGGATTGAGTGGCCGATCGCCCCATTCACTTGAACCGCCCGATTTGGAGACAACGGCCTAGATTGAGTGGCCGATCGCCCCATTATCTTGAGTCGTTCGATCCCGGTCGAACGCTCCCGAGCAGCCGCCAACTTATCGTTTCATCGTCTCGTTGCAGCTGGGCCCGGGCTGTCAGCTCCTTCGTCCACCTCCCATCGCGTCGCGCAGGAGCTAAGCTCTTCGCGGCTGTTGCATGCTGCGCACGTCCGGCAACGGCGTTGCCGCACCGCCCTTGGCTACCAATCAAAGGGTTTCGCCCACTCACACCGCCTATCCTTCCGTCCCCTGGCCCGAACAAAACCCCGGGATGCCCACCTTCTTCCGCACTTCTCCTCTCGGTGGCCGAGGAGGGGGAAGCTCGCACGAGTGTTTCTCTCGGGTAAGTCTCAACCCACGGTGTTCCCCGGCTCACATGGGTCAGCACTACCGCACAGCAGCGATAGTACCGCTTGTCTCAATCAGAACTAACGTTTTCTAGTAGAGGAAAAAATACCCAAAAACATGCTATCTGAAAATAATGGACTGCCAACTAGAAATCTATCCTATCACACTGAGGTACTACCGCTCCTTAGGTGCGGCCATACCTTTTTTACTGATATTTTCCAGATGTTGTTCTAAATGCAATGCATGACTCTTAGTTGATCAATGTGGCACGCCATAAGTTTTAAAGCTACTAGTCATTATCCCTCTTTATAGTACGACGCCTAGCCTATAAATATGGTCTTTCCACCAAACAATGAGACCGGTAAAAACTATAAAAGGATCCTTGGGCTTGAAAATACATTTGCCTTGAGCCATGTAAATCATTTGTCATCTTTGCATTGTCATTTCCTTGTTGTTATCCGTAATCCAGGACTAGACCTTTAAAATATTTTAGCACGCATATTAGTCTCTTAACACACTATTGTCATTAATTACTAAAATCATTTTAAGAGGGTCTAGATGCTTTCAATCTCCCATTTTTGGTAATTGATAACAACCTAAGCAATATAAATGAATTAAAATGTTTGAATATACACCAAGTTTGAAACAAGTTGTGTATTCTAGTTTTGACTTTTGATTTACGAATACTTCTTAAGATGAGCTCAAGGGAGATAAAGAATTTGTTGATTTCAAAGTCAATCAATAAATAAACAAAACTCCCCCTAAACATGTGCATATAGGTTCATGAAGTGATTTTCATGCACATCTGTGGATTTTTTGGAAATTTTGACGGAGTTTCTTTTATTTATTGAATTTGAGGAAACATGTAAAGATTAACCATATGAAGCATAAAGAGAGAACACAACATGAAAAATATACTTAACATAAACTTGGATAATGTAAGCAAAGATAACAATGTAGCGTAGCACTGGTGTCAAGGAGCTTCACAAGTGTAATAATTTAACTACTACAATCTTATCACATCCAAAATAAGTCCAAATAGATAATAGTATAAGATATCATAAGAGTCTTGAAGAGCTTCATTTCTTCACCACCGAGGATTATCTAGTTCTCTCTTTGCTCTGGTGCTCCGTACAATAGAAAGCATGCTATCCAGAGTCGAAGCATGAAGCCGGCAGAGGGAGTGGCAGAGCTCAGTAGCGCTATGCTATCGAGGATTTGTAGCACGAAAGCAGCAGTGGAGAAAGGGAGACGCTCAGTCTTACGTCGCTCCCCTAGTGGTCCTCCTGTCACCTCTCCCATCGATGCTCATCAACTCTCCCCATGCATGGGAGACTACGACATGGATGACCGTCATATGGACAGTACGGAGGGATACGAGGACTACCAACGTAGTCGGACCCGATGGAGATATAAAACTTCATTTCCGTCCACAAATGGCAATATTGGTGGGTCCACACCCGCAGCAGCAGCGGGTGAAGGGAAGCACATGACCTAGAGCGAGAAAATTCGAGACGGCCAAACTGCAGAGAGCACAACTTGTAATTATTGGAAAACTCACTTAACTACTTGCACAGATGGAGGGACGGGGCACATGAACCTACACCACAAAACATGCTTGAAAAAGATGGGGGCGCACAGGCGAGGTGGAGGAGTCAAAACGCAGCTTAACTTCGAGGCTGATGGCTTTGTAAGTATTTGGGCATACAACCCTCATTATGACCATGAGGAAATTGCTAGATACATTATTTTCGATGATCAACCGATTAGGATGGGTGAAAGACGCTCATTAGAAAGAATGATCCAACATGGTTTTTGTTCGAAGTAACAACATGTTAGTAGGAGAATGACATCGGTGATATTTTAAAGATGTATAGTAGAGAGCTAGCAGCACTAAAGAATATTTTCCTAAAAGTTCAGTACTATTTTGCTTTAACTTCGGATATCTGTACATCACCATATTAGAAAATTGCGTACCTTAGTGTTGTAGCCTATTTTTTAGAACATGAGTATAAACAAAATAAAAGAGTCACACGGTTTAAGTTAATCACTAAATCACACACAAGAGATACCATTGTTGAGCTCATACTAGGGGTAATTGAGGATTTTCAAATAGGAAATAAGATTGTTTCTATAATTCTTGATAATGCATCGGCGAATACGACGGCTATGAACATCCTCACCTCAAGGTTGCAGACATATATAAGTGCATATGTTCTCCACCAGAGATGTATATGTTGTATCCTCAACCTCGTTGTGCAAGACGGTATGGAGGTGGTTAACGTTTATTTGAACAATATCCGCGACGCCCTTCGTTTCCTCTCAAGTTCAACGGTGGTGGTAGCCCGGTTCGCGGAGTATTTTGTAGCCAACAACAAGGTCCCAAGAAAATTTGGTCTTGACATGAAGGTAGGGTGAAACTCGACATACATTATGCTGAAGAAGGTGCAAAGGTATGAACATATTATATTTGTCTTTGTCAATGCTAACTCAGATAAGTTAATATCTGCTAACTCGGATTGGGAAATTATCAGTTATTTTTTAGAGCTTTTATACCTTTTTACAAAACAACTAAGGTTCTATCGGGTATTTACTACCCTACCTCTTACTTAGTTTTAGATTTTATTTGACTAATTGCAAACAAGTTTGCTAAATCTAGGGGCATCCTTTTAGGTTATGTTTTTGCAACAATGGAGAGAAAAATTGTTAAATATTTTGGATCTATGTCACACTATATTGCTTTATATAATTTTGGATCCTACAAAAAAGTTAGCATGTTTGCAAATGACTATAGAGGGAATAGGTGAGTGACTCGGCCTTTATTTCTCCAAAGCTTTCGAGCATATCAAAAAAGAGTTTGATCATGTTTTTCGGTTGTACCATGACAAGCTTGACAGCAATACGAGATCGGAGATCTCACAACAGACGCATCAAAGCAATATAAGCTTAACAACACACTTGGTGGAAGAAGCTGAAGGAAAAGTCTAGTTCTTCATCCTCTCAGTCTTAGGTGCCCTCCAAGTGGAATTATACCTCAGAGTTGGACCACTACATAGAGCATGATTTTGTAAACATGGATCCCAATCTTTCTAGCGGAGACAAGTTAGAATTGCTCGAGTGGTGGAAGAACAACAAGCAAATATTCCCTATGTTGTGCCATTCCGCACGAGATGTTCTACTGGTTTCGGTGTCCTCCGTCTCTTCTGAAGCGACGTTCAACATGGTAGGAAGAATAATTGAGGAAAGAAAGCCATCCCCACGCCCAAGATGGTGGAGGCAATCACCTGCCTCAAGTACAGTGAATTTGCAAAAGAGCGACATCAACATCAACTAGAGGATCCTGAGATCGTAGAGGCATTAACCGATCTCAATATCGAGTAGCAAATATGTATGCATGAATGTACTTATTGTACTCTTTTCCTTACACAGGAACCCAAATAGGGTGTAAGGTTTTTAACAAGGCAGTAACAATGTGTGCGTAAAATATCAATGGCATTTCACTTTTCCCCGTAATATTTAAGTGTCCATATTTTACATAATTACTGGAATTTCATCATGTTCCTTCATTTTTCCCTTTTTCCTCCACTTTTTAAAAATTCCCCCCTTCATTTTTCATTTCCCCCTTTATTTTTCCTTTTCCCCTCCTTTTTTTTCATTTTTCCTTTCCCGATTTCTCATTCAACATTCTCTTCCTCTCCGTCTCCCTCTCCCTCGGGAGCAACGATACACGACACCACCTCCGCCGATCCGCCCCCACACCCGCCCCTACCCCCCCTTGCCACCTCCCTCGCTTCACCCTCACCCACTGCCCCCTGGCCACCTCCGCCGCTATGCCCTCGCTCCTGTCTCCTCGCCACCTCCACCGATCCACGTTGCGCTCGGTGCCATACTGCAGGCTTCGGCCACCTTGGATGTGGCCGCTGCCGCCGCGCCATCCCCCTCGCCCGAGGCACGCTGCCTCACCCGACGCGCCCCCCAGCCCACGCAGGGCCACCTCTACGTCGCACCATCGCGTCCAAGGCGCCCCCGACCTACACACTGGCTCCTCCATACCCGTGCTATAGCGGCCATGTGTCGTGCACGTGCCGACACGACAGACCAATGTGCCATGCTGGGCCTAGCCGGTGGCACTCCGTGCCACCGTGGCCCGTCGTGCCCGTGCTGTGTCGGCATGACCCGACTCCTACCTCTACGTTTTATAAGCTAATTTGTTGATGCCTTCACCGAACTAAACTCACAGCTGCACCCTACCGCAGTCGGGACCAAAAAATGTAAATCTGGACCCTCTGTGTATAATGCACAAGTCCAAGATCAAACCAGTGCATGAATATAAGAGTAAACGACTAATTTGAATGATAAAGAAAAGTTTTGACCTTATGATCGAGTTTATAATTATTAAGCCACGTAGGGCTAACACTAAATAAACAGACGATAGCGGGATGAAAGCAAATCTAGTGGATACCCATCGACTCGCCACATGCAATCAATTGGGATCAAGACCTAACGATCACCATCCACGTAAAGCTCCTACTCGAAAGTAGGCGATGATTCATCCACTTCAGCTGAATGATTACAACAAGAATGAGTACTTCGAGTACTCAACAAGTTGTTCGACATAATGCAATTATACATGATGGTTTATTCAAAAGAAATAGCTTTTGTGGCTATTTTGTAATAAGCAGCATTTGCAATTGAATACAAGTAATAGATTTAAAACGTAATTCCAAACAAATAAACAATAATAGTTTAACGATTATTTCTACAAAAGACACTAAGTATAATCAATTTATTTCACACAGTTGCACAAGTTATTTCACACGGCTTCCCTTTCCCAATTGTTTTATGAAAATCTACCCCTCGTCTGAATCCCGATCATGTCCATGACTGTGCGGACGCGGCTATTCGAATAGATTGTTAATACTTTACAGATGTAGTTTATTTTACCCACACGATACAATCAACTTATACAGAGCTGATCACAACAAAACCTTTCCGAAACTTCATTTTGACAATTGACCCTCTCGATGTGTTTTACCATCATACGAATACAGACACAATGATTTGGTACAACGCACATCGTTGGACCTGAAAGTGGTGAATCGTCCATTGATGTGACCTGCAGAGTAATCCACACCACCTCCCGTCATTGAGCATCTAACCTACCACCTGAGTAGTCAATGTCGAGACTCCATAACATACTAAGTTAGGCCCGTCCCATCAGGCATGTGGTTGTACAGTTGTGGCTCAGTTCAATCGCACACAAAGTTAAGTCTTTAATTGTCCAAGGCGAGACTACCAAATTCTAACTAAGTAACCACCATATCACACAGTTCCATCCACTCGCCATAGTCTAAATCTTTTCCCACCATGTTAGTTAAGTGCAACACATGACATAAACAAGTAATAGCATATTGCACACAGTTTTACATATATTCCAGAACCACTTAGTCAAATTCATATTTGCAACTCAATTGATATAAATGGCATGTTGCATGGCTAAGCAAACTATTAGTATCTAATCAACCCACGTTGGTGCTATGATAGTTGCAACTATTAAATAACCAAACAAATTGGCATATAGTTAATCATAAAAATATTTAAATAAATACTTAAAGTAAAATACAATAATTTGGATCAAGGTAGGTTTAGAAAAACTGGATTCAACATTGGCAAAGGTACACCTTGCCTTGAAACAAGTCTTGATACTGATCTTGAGCTTGATCAACTTCTTCTCTTTCGAAAACTCCCCAGGTATCACGCAAACAAAACCAAATAACTAAACAAATACAAAATAGAGAGATAGCAAACTCAAAAAATTAAATAAAAATATCAAGAAGGTAGATCTTGAATTTACATGAATTTAGAAATTTTAATGAGCTCAATCGGAGTTCGTATAAGGAAGAACATGCTTTTGAAAGTTCTAAACCGTAAAGAAATTAACTAATTCTGAATTTCCGGATTCCCGAATTAATTTACTAAAGAAAATACTTTTACGACGTTAGCATGACAACATCCTTGAATTTCTTTTTCAACCGAATTATTTTATTATGCTAAAACCTTTTCTTTCAATGACTTGTGGGCCCATGGTCTATAGACCCGGTCCATGGGAAGTCAAAAGTGCATGGTGGACTTGGTTCACATAATAGTGTAGATCTTGTGTGCACTGGCGCAGTGTGCCACGTGGGCGCTGACTGGGCCGAAGGAGGCTGGTGTGGCGCTTATATGCTGCCACGAGGCTGTCATGTTAGCCTCGAGCGATGGCGGCACTTGGAACCCTAGGGTTCCGGCGAACCGCGGCGATTGGCCTAGCAGCAAGGGTACCAATGCGAAGAGGGTGTCAAGGTGAACTCGGTGCACACCTTTGTGGTGAGACGGCGTGAGGGGTTGGCCGGCGGCGAGGAAAGCGACGGCGATGAGCTTCGGGTGTTGACGGCGGTGATGCTCCGGCGGTGTCGAGGCGCGCGTGTAGATCACATGAAGGCGATGTCAATGGTGCAGATGACGGCGACGAGGCTTTGACGACGGTGAGGTAATAAACAAAGAGAAGAGCTTCGACCGACGAACTAAAACTCAAATTCCGACGCGCTTGGGATTTAGGGGCGATGCGATTGCGGGAACGAGATGGGATGAGAAAGGCAATCCCGTGTAGTAAGAGAGGATGCCTTAGATGGCATGCGGAACACGGAGTTAGTTTCGGAACTGACGGGGAGATAAGAAGATTTGGTTGCGGTCAGAGGAGATAAAAGATAAAATCGGTTACACGGAGATAAGGGATAAAATTGGCGATGATGGTGCGAGATTTCCGGGCTATTCTATCCATTTTCGGACAAAGCTTTAAGTGCCAACAATGGCAAATGAGGGCACCTATGAGAGGAGGAAGAAAGTGGGAGGTGGAAGCCAACGCTGGCAAGCAAGCCCCATGAGGCAACGAGAGAAAGCAGCGCTAGGCTGAGTTGCGATGCACACGTAAGTTGGGCCATGAAGGTGGACCGCGAGTGGGGAAAACACAAACTGAACCTAGGAGATTCAGCTTGACTGGTTTTATGATATTTTAATTAGTTTTTGCATTTTAGAAATACCAGTAAATCCAAATAATAAATTAAAAATAGCAAATGAACTCATAAAAATTACAAAACAATCTAAAAAATATTTACACTCATGTGAAACCCAAATAAAATAGCTTTGGAATTAGTTGTGTTCATATTAGTCATATTAAATTATTTTACTATTTAAAAGTCCATTTAAGCTTTATTCTAATTGAAATAAATTAGGTGAGTTTTCCAAAGGCCTAACCTATTCGAAGGGACTTTGAAACTTCAGAAAATTGGGAAGTTACAAACGCCCACGTGCCGCAATGTTGGCCACACCGCTCACCTCGTTATCTTCTTGCTCGAGACCAGTTGACAATCACATGAGACCAACTAGGGATGGTGATTGTGCTCGATTACCCGCGTATGACGATTGTGCCCGATTACCCGCGTACCTACGGGCAAAGATCCTAATGGAGGCGGGCATGATCATCTTTCTTTGCCTGCGGGCACGAACATGGGCGCAATTCTTTGCCCACCATGCAAACAGTGCAGGGTGTGGCTTAGCTCCCCACTCGTGTCTACTTTGCCCATTTACCCGGCGTGGGTGAGACTAGTTGACCAAGACAGGAGACCAACCTCCTTCATCCTCTTGCTTGGGACCACGGAGTTGTTGCGCCGCCGTCCGTGAACGCCGTCACATCTGTCCACAAGCATTGTCGTTATGTCGTGTGTCCGTTCATGACAGGTCCGCCGCCTTTGCGAGCGATGTCGCAACGCCACTGTCCCACGAGGTCTTGCTCGTATATTTTTTCCTAATTTGAAGTTTTCGATCTCGATTTGAAATTTTTGGTTCAAAATTCGAATCATGTGGTAATAAAACAAATCTTTGATTTTTGAGTTGAAATTACATCTGCTGAAATTTTTAAACAACAAGTTGAAATTTCACCGGTTGAAGTATTTTGAAAAATCAATTTGAAACCTCCCCAAATGAAAGTTCTGAATTCGAGACGAAACTTCCCGAGATGAAAGTTTTGAATTTGGTTGAAATTTCCCCCAATGACAGTTTTGATTTCGAATTGAAATTTCCCCTAACGAAAGTTTCAATTGTTGAGATTGAAAGTTTTACATTTTCACTGGTTGAAAGATGTGGTGGGTGTTGGTGATATGTCCTAGAAGTAATTATAGAATTGATTGTATCACGTTTATGTTTATGAGTTATAGAATAAATGTTATTATGTTCCTTTAACGAATTATCATTTATAAAGATTAACAAGTATGTGACTTGTTGGTGAAGTTCTTTAACTTATATGATATCATTCTAAATGTATTGTGGATATCATGGGGATATGCTCTAGATCTTAAAATGATGTGACAATTGGCAATGCGTTTACGGTTTGTCGTTTCATGTGTTTTCGACAAGTTTGAATCGTCAAGCAAGATGCCGGGTCGACCGGTCAGAGCGTGGCGGTTAGACCGGTCTCAAATCGGTGCGACCGGCCATAGGCGGCGGTCGGACCAGTGAACTTAAAAAGTGTTATTTTGAGCTGGGCCAAAAATAGAGTTTGTAGACAAGAGAGGGAATTCTATTGCATATGGTCTCATAATTTTTGGAGTCTCCACTCAAAAGTTCTATTTGTTTGAAAATTCCAGTGGGTTTCGGTTTTCCAGAGAGGAAAAACGATTAAGTCCCATGGGTGGTCCCGACCGCCCATAGGTGGCGGTCGAACCGGACACTTTGTTCGCCGCCCACCGGACGGTCGGCGATATTCGTGTGTTAGGTCAAAGTCATGAGTTCCAGAGCATATATGGTGCATGATGCATGTTTTGACTAACATGGGTTAAGTTGTGAATAACTTATTCCCAAATTCAGTTTTACTTGTCTATTGTTGTGCAGGTTGCTTGGTGGTCAACGACGGTCAACGGCAAGGATGATCGGGACTAGGCTTGGAGATCTGAGGTCCAGAACGATCGGCGATGCCGGGTGAGGTCAATGTACTCAAGCGTGGTGCAAGATGGACAAGGGTGACCTATTAGCTAATCCGAGGCGCAAGATGGCGCAAGGTGTAGCTAGTTAGGTCAAGAGGAGATAAAGACGATGTTTTAAAATGCGTGTGTATGTGTCCCGTTTATTTTGGGCCTTAACGAGAGCCTAATAGGATCAAACTTCTAGAAGGTCTAAGCCTCCACTATAAATAGGAGAGTGAGGTGGCTGCACCTCCTCTTCGCCTCTTTTGCAATTCTTGTAAACCCTAATTTTCTTAGGGAGAGCTTTTGTGGAGGCTAGGGTTCTTGATGTTTGATGTGATTTTTGTGCTCTTTGATTGAGCATTGTCCTCCATTGATGGAGTAGCTGTAAGCTCTGATCATATCAATCAATCAAAGGAATGTTTGATCAATATTTTGTCTCATTGCGTTCTTTATCTCTATTTGATGATTTTAGGACTTTCTTTGGTCCGTGAGTTTTAGCTTGGTTTCTTCATGTGATCTAACTTGCTGTGATGTGTGGGAATCTATCTAGGATCATCTTGATCATCAATCACCCACGAGCAAGAGTTTTGACCTAGTTTTCTTTTGACCCGATTTTGAACCCTTTTTTTGATCAAATGGAAAAGGATCTTGATTCCTCCAAGAATTATCATAATCTTCGATTGGAATAGGTCCCTGATATCATAGAGAAGGTGTGTTCCAAGTTTCATCAAGTTTGGATTAGTAGATCAAAAGTTTCATCTATTTGCATCTTCGTCATCGGGGTTTTCAATCTGTTCTGGAGGCCGGCGGTCAGACCGCCCGTGGCCACCGGTTAGACCGTCCGAAAATCGGTCCGACCGCCCAAGGCCAGCGGTCCGACCGGCAGCGCACTGATGTGCTTTAATCTTTATTATTTTTGTTGTTTTGCGTAGGGGTTTATATTAGATTCAATATTAGTCTTCCGTTGTACTGATTTACTGATCTTCATAGCTTCCGTAGCTACTGGAGTAAAATATTATTGAATCCATTATTTGTTAGAAAGTGAGCGTGCTCCTATTCACCCCCCTCTAGTCGCCTTTTCGGTCCAACATGTATCCATGGTCGAATATCACTGATCGGAATACTAGTGACTTATCGACCAACACATGTATTGATTGATGACCATGTTTCACCGGTCATGGATATGGGGATATCGAATTAATAATGTGAACACATGTTAGAGAACATGGTGATTGACCCACCTTGAGACACTATTGAGATTGTTATGATTTTATATGTCATCAGTTGGTCTCAAGTAAAAATTATGTATAATCCTTAGACGTGATATAAACATGGTTTTCTACATGTGTAATAGTATACTTAGGGTCGCCAAATGGTACTCCATAACAAGGTAGTTATAAAGGTAGCTTTCGGGTATGCTATGAAACATGCAGAGTGATGTGAGTGGTTGGATATGAGATTTACCCCTCCTAACATAACAGGAGATATCTCTGGGCCCCTCGATGCGGCCGGATAAACAAAGTGCATCGTCGTGTTATTAGTGGTCGAAGAGTCGACTACATGAAGTTATCCGTCACTTGACCGAGAAAGTATTGAGCAGTCTATGGATGGTAATTTATCTCACCTAGAATTCAACCAGATATCATGAGGCAAAGTGAGAATACACAAGCAGGTTGTTCAGTTCGACTAGATACTGACCGGTCGTATGGAGATACGAGCTGGTCATAGACAGGTCGAATATAATCACTAACTGGTTGTAAATTGCTTGTAAGGAGTTACAAACTAGTCGTGACTAAATATGAACCAGTTGTATAGAGATACGAGCTGGTCGTAAGTGATAGGACCTGGTCGTAGATCATATTGCATTGTAACATCCCAATTTTGGGCCTCTTTGAAAATTTTAAAATAAAAGGAACCAGTTCAATTTTCTTGATTTGTTAAAGTTTAATTTGATAATTTCAAAAATTAAAAATAATTAAATGGGAATAAATCAAACTTCAATTAAATAAAAATGGTTTTATTTGATTTTCTAGGTTTATCTTGGATTTTCTTTTTCCAAGAATCTCATTGTTATTTCTTTTGAGTTTTGTTTACTTCTTTTCTTTACCGAAAAAGTTAATTTAAATTAATTATTTTAAAGTATCGGCTTTAATTTAGAGTTCTTGCTTATATAGATATTATTCAAATCAAAATCCAAATTTCAATTCTCCATTGAAATCCTTTTTGCAAAATCTAATCTTTTGTGGCTAATGCTGAATTCAAGTTTTCATTTTGAATTCATCTCATTTCAAACCCCAGTCAAAATTTCAAAATTGAAATATCTATTTGAATTTTTCTATGGAATGAAAATATCATAATTTCATTTCATTTTTCTTGTGTTGAAAATCCTTTTCCCATCTTTTCCCCTTTTCTCTCTCTCTTTCTTTTGTTTCTTTCTTTTTTATCTCTCTTCCTCCTCTCGTCGCGCTGTCCCGCCCGCCACGTCGCTCTCGGTGCCATGCCGCGCGCCACACCACCCCCGCACCCGGCGGCGCTGCCCATGCCCTGCGCCATCTCCTCACCCGCTCCGCCTGGCCTGCCCACCCCGCGCGTGCTCTGGCTCTGCACCCTTTCTCTTCCCTTCCTCTTTCTCCTTCCCTCCCCCTACGCCCAGAGCTCACAGTTGAAACATGTTATTCCCGCAACATGATTGATGCTTCTGGGTGCTGATTGTTGGTATTATTGTTGTTGCCAAAGCTGCGAAATTCTAGAGTAGCTAGGCAAGGTGTTGGTGCAGGGGTCTTGAATGCAATAGGGGAAGTGAAACTACCAGTGTATTGTACATTCATCTTGGCTCTCTGCGGGTGACTTTGATGAGCATTATGTTGCATCATCTTCCTCTTATAAAACTCATACAACTGACGTTAAGCATCCTCCTACACGAGGGCCTTGTTGACCATTTGCTGAAAACTGAGGTAGTTAACGGACACCAACTGCACTTTAAGGAGTGCCAAATCTTCGCTTCCTCATTTGCAACATCCTCCGGTGCATACCTTGATAGTTGTGTGAATCTGTTGAGATACTCCGACAAGTTGAGGTTGCCCTACTGCAGCTTGTGGAATCCCCTCTTCTTCATCTCCATTATTCCCATATGAATGTGTGTTGTCCGGAAAGCAGCGGAAAACTACTGCCAAGTAATAGCCTGGACGTTCTGGTGAGCTACCCAAAAGTTTTCCCACCAAGTTCCTGCGGTTCTATTGAGTTGGTGAGTCGCATAGAGTACTTTTTATTGGTCATTGCACTGAGCCAAGATCGGTTTCTTCTCAACACTCTTAAGCCAGTCATCGGCATCCAGGGGATCAACTGAGCCAGCAAAGGTTGGTGGCCTGGTCCCCATGAATTCTCCCAATCTGGACTGGTGGAAAGGCTGGAGCCGGAGCCGGTTGATTGACTTGATTCTGAGCAAGAGCCTGAATTAGTTGTAGTTGCATGGCCATCATTTCCTCTAGGTTTGATTGGGGCTGACCCGGGGGTGGTGACGACAGGGGCTCCTCTTGACTTGCGGAGTTGTGTGTCTGAACCATCTGAAACAAATCTTTCCGAGTTTAATAGACTAGAAGAAGAAAACACGAGACGAGAGAGGGAAAAGCACAGAAGACGAGAGAGAACAAGGTGGAAAGACAGAACAATCTAACTGGGGCAAGTCGGTTTAGCCAAACAAACAAATAGCGAAAAGCTATCAAGAAGCAATAAAAAAGGACGATACTTACTCGAAAAGATCATATTACGGACCAAACGATACTAAAACTAGGAAGGACACTTAGGTAAAACACTACTAATCTATCTGATAGGGGCGGTCGACACGAAACACTCGGCATCTCTTGAACCTTCCAGGGCATCCATCGCTTTGATCACAGAAACTCGATCCTATAGAGATTACTGAGGTGAGAAAGATCAATTTAAATTCAAAAACAAAGTTTCGGAAGAGATAAGATGCAAAAACTTATGGGTGATATGAGGAAATATTAGAATAAGATGAGAAAATAATATAATAAGATGAGAAAATAATATCTATTCATGTTAATCGGTTGGTTTGATTTAGAAAGTAAAGTTTGAAACTTTTGACTAAAAACGACCATACTAACTAAGGTTACGTTCTATGGTCGATATGACTCTGACACCACCTCTGCCGAGACCCCGGATATGCAACTCTGAGACCCTCTGTGTATTATGAACTAGTCCTAGATCAATAGCTAGCTCACACAGTTGCAGCAACGATGTAATCATATCCATACAACAAAACAGTTAATGAAGCATATAAAATAATATTACTTAGCACCAAAATGACCTTATGGTCAAGTATTACAGAGGTTGCCACACATGGCTCAACGACAAAATACACACATTGCAGTGAAAACCAAAACATCTGAAGGTAGTCATCTGACATGCCCACAAGCAATCGAGTGGAGGACGCGACCTAGTTCACATAGTCTTTGGAGTAGTCTTCCTCATAGAACTCGTTGCTGCCTGGTTCTTGTTCGACGACTGATCAACAAGCGGCGCAAAGCCGTGAGTACTTAGAGTACTCAACAAGTCGTAGGGAAAAAAGTATGCAAATAGTATTAATGCAAGGTTCGATAAGACTAGCTTTATGGCTATTTTGCATAAAGCAATATCAACAGTAAATATGATTGTAAAGCACGATTTAAAATATTAATACATAATTAATCAAGTTCTTTGAAAACAACTCGTGAACACCCTGTTCACTTCCCACTTCCCAACCAACGACCAGTGAACACCCGTTCACTTCCCAACCAATCCATTACAATATTTTTGATAAAATATACCCATCGTGTGAAATCACCAGACATTATTCATAACTGGGGACACATCCATTCGAATAGTTTTACACTATGCAGAGGCTGTACAACTTGACCCACAAGAGATAATCATTTTATATTGTTCGCTCACACACTTTCGAGGTATGCGACTAAGAGATTATCACAAGGTTTTTACAAAGCTCTGTTTTGACTCGGTTCTACTCGCTAAGGTTTCGCCGTTCTGGATCCCCTCTTGCGCCGCTTATCAACCCTTAATAGAACCGAACCAAAATATTGTTAATTAGTCGGCCAGGTCCACCCCATCCTGGACATGTGGTTGTACTGTATGGCCCAGATCAATAGTGCAAAAAGTTAAGTCTTTAGTGACTCCTCAGGCGAGGCAACCATAACTCAAAATTCTCCCCCTTTACTACACGATCACTCGCTCGAGTATAAAATCATTTTTGGTTCAACCCGACCAAATGACAGCCCATGCCATGGCACAACAACTTTTAAAAACAGTGGTTGCACTATAATTCCATAGTTCATTTAGTCAAATTTACCATCATTGAGTCATGTGATCGAGAGGCCATCGCATGACTAAAGCATGACTAAGCATAATATGCACCCATGTTGATATTTCAATAATGTCCAACTAAGATTACCCAACCTATGGTGTCTAAGAGTACATATCAACATGTCATTCACAATCATCTAAGGAGTCTTAATGGCAACTAGGCATTTAATTATTTTCGAAACCAGTTATTATAAAACTAGCAATGCATGTTTATATAAATCAATATAATTTTATAAATTTGGCGTGACATGATCAAAGGTCTACGACTTACTTTCGTTGAAGGTTTCGGTTGCTTTGGTCGTTGGGTCCAAGAATTCTTCAGCAACACCGGAATCTACACGTGCGAACAGAGTCAAATAAATAAAATCTAACAAATACCAAACTAGAACCAAAAGAAAGGTACTAAATTTAGATGAAATTGCATATTTGAATAACTCAAATCAGAGTTCGAACGAAGGAGAACGGGCTCTCGGAAGTTTTGAAATCACGTGGTCGGAAGGAGGTTTAACTGGTCAAAAGGTTTCGGCTACATGGTCAAAATAGGTTTGCCTGGCGGCTACGAAGAGAACGGCGGTGAGGTGGCCGACGGTGAGGCTCAGCGAAGCGGTCGAAGACGGCGGAGGCGCTTCGACGATTCTTCGGCAGCGAGGAGGTGCGCACCGGGTAGACCGCGATCTTGCGAAGCCAACAGTGAAGACCACGTCGGCGGAGAAGCTTGATGGCGGTGCTAGAGGCGGTGGTGGTGAAACGAGGGCGAGAGAGAGTTGAGGGAAAAACAGGGGCCAAAAGGGCTCCCTAGGGCTCCATTTAAAGAGGAAGTAGGGGGAACTGGGCGACAAGGTGGAGCAACGGGATTCGCGGCGGCACGACAGTGATGACTACATTTAATGCGCATGTCGCTGAGGGAACAACGACATTTAATGCACATGCTGCTAAGGAGGCGACGACATGTAATGCGCGACACGGCAGAGATGACGACATTAAATGTGTATGAAAAAGGGTGAAAGAACGCGCCGAGACGAGGGTGGTCGAAACCGAATGGTGGTCGAAACTGAAGGGGTGGACGAAACCGAAAGGGGTGGTCGAAAATGAAGGGGTGGTGCGGTGATAGGAACGGGCAAATCAAATAGTTATTTTTATTTTTCAAAAGCCCAAAAAATTGTTATGTTACAATACCTTATAGTAGAACTAGGTCAAAACAAAGCTTTGTAAAAGCCTTATGATAATCACTTAGTCGCGCACCTTCGAAAGTATGTGAGCGGATATTAAAAGATGATTATATCTTATGGGTCAAGTTGTACAACCTCTGTAGAGTGTAAAACTATTCGAATAGCCGTATCCCTGGTTATGGATAATGACTGGTGATTTCACACGAGGGTTAGATTTTCTCAAAAATGTTGGAATGGTTTGGTTGGGATTTGAGTAGTTGATTTGGATTGGTTGGGGAGTGATCGGGTGTTCACTGGTTGTTTCAAAAAAAATATTTACTTATGTATTTAATCTTTGAAATTATATTTTTCAATCTATTTACTGTATTTACTGTCAATATTGCTTTATGCAATATAGCTATAAAACTACCATTGTTCAGGCCTTGTATGAATACTATTTGCATACATTTCTTTACGACTTGCTGAGTACTTTATGTACTCAGAGCTTTGCACCATTGTTGATCAGTTACCGAGGAAGAACTAGGGAACACCGAGTTCTACAAGGAGTACTTCGAAGACTATGTGAACTAGGATGCATTCTCCACTCGATTGCCTGTGAGCATATCGAATGGCTATCACGAGTTGTTTTGTTCCACTGCAAGTTTATCTTTTGGTTGTTAAGCCCCGTGTGACAGATTTTGTAAACCTTGACCACAATGTCTCTTGCTTCTATTAATATTATTTTGCTTACTTCTTAGTTGCTTCGTTGTATGGATATGATTTCATCAATGATATCATTGTATGAACTAGCCACTGATCATGTGACTAGTTCGGAATGCATAAAGGGCTCGAATTAGGAAATCCAGGGTCCCGACATGCATAAAGGCCCGTCCTATATAATTTATGTGTATTCGGGAATCGTTATGTCTTGCTAGGGACTGCTAACGACTCGTAGTCATGAAAGAGTTTTCGAGTCATAACCGATTACGCATGAACCTGCAAGGTCACACATTTAATAGGTTGGAACAAACGAGTTTGAATAGGATCCATCATGGGTTCTTTATAAGGGGATGCATGAGGCTATTGGGATAGAGGACGTGAGTTGCTCCATCGAAATCCTAGCCGCCATCTTCTCGAATACCCTACCGTGAGCATTGGTGCTAGCACACCGCCGTACGATGTTTCATCTCTAAACGAGTGGATACTGTAGAGACGCTGCTGCGGTTGTTGCTGTACTGAACGAGGACGATCCGCGACCTTTGCAAGGAGTTGCTGGAAGAGAGGATCGAAACCGAGGACATTAGACTATCGACTACGACCATTACATCGATGCGCTCAACGTTGAATCATGCTGCTCCAACTCTTCTTTTGTTACACTACGCGTCTAGTGATAACGATCTATAATCTCTTACTTGCATGACTTCCTGGTTTACGTGGTTGAATTTTTAAATTTCAAGCTAGTGTGGTTTACCCGTATCTCAACAGTGGGACCGTGTGGGAAGGCGCACATGGTGGTGTGAATAGGGGACAAGTAGACCAACCGATCCAGATTTTTGCTCTCACCTCCCCTACATGTGACACATGTGATGTGGAGAAGCACGTCCACTTGAACGTGAACAAACCAGCAAGCGATGTGCAGGAGCGATGCTGAGGGTACCCTCAAATTAGTGTTTTTATTACCGAAATAACAGATGTACAAAGTTGCGATCTATTTTTCTTAGAAATCGTGTTAAAGTGCGCATAAAAAACGTGTCAAAGCGCACAGTGAAGGGTAAAAAAGGTTACATGAGTATATTAGGCAAAATGCAGATTTTTAGTTTTTAGGCGAGGATGAAATCAACAACATCAATTGTTCAATCAATTGAAACAATCAACCGACGGCTAGTGGTATGGTACAAATGTCCCATGCTAATGTAGGCCTACGACTCTAGATTTCTAATCCTACTACGTGAGGTCGTTTGGCGGTAGATTGCTCCAAAAACCATTGAGGGAAGATTAGAGGCAAATAGACCATCTCAGATTCTCATTTTTAACTCGATTCTCGCTCAACTTCCGATTCTCACGAGAATCCACCTCTCTCAAGAATCTAGAGAAGCAAAATATAGTGTTTTTGAAACCGTTTGGCACGAGGTAGGTTGGCTCCATTATTGACCAAAACTATATGAGGGAAGATTAGAGGCATATGAATAGACCATGTAACCCTTCCGCAGAGCAAGTATAATACTTCACATTGTATTTGCTGGACTAATAGCCTACTAGCGGCCTGCGCGCGCCTTGGCGTGCGTATAGGCAGAAAAGAGCGTATGTTCATAATCTAGTTCTTTGTTTGCAAACTTCACCCCTTCAATACCCATGCAGTTTATTTATGAAATATAAACTGATAGTTGTACCACCCCTTCCATCGCTGGGCATTTTTTTCTCTCACAAGGTGGAGTTTACAGAAGCTGTACATACAGTCAATTTCATATACATGGCCTCTGATGGCTGCAGGCGTATAACAAACTCATTCCTTCCTTGCTTCTTGCCTTTGAGAGGGTAAAATAAAAACACAGAGCTTTAGATACCGTTGGTATAAACAAACAAGAGTGAATGGAATTGTATTGGCTAAAAAAACCATGATAGTAATAACAAGAACAAGGTAATCTTTTAAGACAAACATGCCTATGCATTTAACTGTGTTGACATATTTTGGCCCCCGTTTAGTTGAAGTTGAGGCTTAGGATTACATTGGGGTTCAAACGTTTATCACTTACGCCAGATTTCTTGAGCCTATAACTCATGAGGAAAATTATCAGTTCTCCTTTAAAGGTACTATATACACATTTTTTTTAACTTTATGCCGTATTTCTTGAGCTCCACTACTCATGAGGAAATGATCAATGCTCCTACAAAGGTACTAAACACACACCAGCAGGGGTCAAGTGGTCAACCTATGTCGAAGAATCAACGACTATACGTCTATACCAATTACTAACTACTTGATTCTTTTTCATGTGCTAAGAGAATCACTATTGTAAGACAATTTAGCTGCAAGCCAAATGGTCATGGATTCATGGGCTCTTGCTCCATTTCTAATAAATCTAGCGGTAGTTTGAACCACCTACATAATTTCTCAAATCCAATAACCACACTCTTTAACCCAAATGTCTTGCTTCTATGTTATCTTCGTGCAGGCAAGTACTCAAGTAGCATTAAGAACAATAGCTTTATTTTTCTTACAGACTGCCCATACCCTCAACATTTTAATATTTAATTCCTGTGTTTTGCTTCACCTAAATGAAGACATAAAGTTCTAGGCTCCATTTAGAACGAGGTAGCTTCAGAAGGTTTTTATTTTCACACGAGCCGGATTGTTTCTCTCGATTTTCACACGAGGTCTAAACGGGAAGATCTTTTTCGCATTTGAACACAAAGTAGTTATCATTTGGTAATATAATAAAATGGCGAGGACCAAAACAACATTTACTGGTAATAACCGCAGGATCAAAAAATGGCGGCCAAGATGGAACGATGACCTCCACCCTAGCCCCTTTATAAGCCGGAAGCCCCCCACCTCCAGCTCTCCCCTTCCTTCCTAGGGTTATTCCACCCGCGCCGCCACTTCGCCCCCAAACCCCGCCCGCGACGCCGCCGCCGCCATGGTACGCACGCCGGCGAGATCTATCCCGTCTCGTGCACAAGCAAAGCACACCATTCTGGCTGACGACGACGAGATCTGTCTGTTTCGCAGGCTCCGAAGAGAGGCGCGAAGGCCCCCGTGCCGGCGAGGAAGAAGGCGTCGGACAAGGTGGTGAACCCGCTGTTCGAGAAGCGGCCGAAGCAGTTCGGGATCGGCGGCGCGCTGCCGCCGAAGAAGGACCTGCACCGGTTCGTCAAGTGGCCCAAGGTGGTGCGGATCCAGCGGCAGCGCCGCATCCTCAAGCAGCGCCTCAAGGTGCCCCCCGCGCTCAACCAGTTCACCCGAACCCTCGACAAGAATCTTGGTTCGTATCCACCTGCTCCCCGTCGCCCATCTCTACTGGATTACTACTACTGCTCATGCCTCATGCCACTCCTGTAGCAATTTGCTTGTTGGATTGGGCTGAACTGTTGGTTAGGGAAGCTCAGTGTTTGGCCGACCAGACTAGCCGCTTACCGCGATGGGTTTTTTGGAGTTGTAGTTGCGTGCGTTATGCACTTAACTGAGATGATAGGTTAGGGGCACCTCAAATGGCTTCCAAATACCGCTACATCTGGCATTTGATGGACAGCTGATCTGGTTATCTGGCTCTCATTGGATGGTCTAGTGGTATGGTGGTGATCTAATTGCTTTTTTAGAGGCTTTAAACACAAAATAGCGTTAATGTGATTACGCATATCCCTTTCACACGATGAACCTATTTGCTACAAGAGTAGCATGAGGCATGAGCATTGTTGTTGTGTGTAAATTGCCTCATCTCTACTGTAAATTGCTACAAGAGTAGCATGAGGCATGAGGATGAGGCAATTCGAGGTAAATCTCTACTGGGCACCTCAAATGTTTTGTTGTGTGTAAATATGTATTTACCATTGATCAACATGTAGTGTTGGAGACACGATGTGTATCTTTACTTGTACACTTCGTTTTGTTGTGTGCAAATGTCTTTACCATTGTTAAACGTGTAGTGTTGGGGTCATAAATCCCATAGCCATTGATCAATATTTCTATAAAAGATACAACATAAGATGCATGTATGGACCTGTGGTTTTTACTTGGCTGGTTGCAGGCTGAAGATCTCCTTTTTTTTTTCTGTAATGCAGCGAGTAATTTGTTCAAGATGCTATTGAAGTACCGGCCTGAAGACAAGGCTGCCAAGAAGGAAAGGCTTTTGAAAAGAGCGCAAGCAGAGTCCGAAGGGAAGACTGTTGAAGCCAAGAAACCGATCGTTGTCAAGTATGGCCTTAACCATGTGACTTATCTGATTGAGCAGGTATTTGTTTTTATTAATGCTGTAGCTTCTACTTTGATTATGCTAGTTTGACTAGACTTTAAAGGTTTATTTGTGGCAATCACTCATGTGCTACTACTCATTGTTACCTGCAGAGCAAGGCACAGCTTGTGGTCATTGCTCATGACGTCGACCCCATTGAGCTGGTCGTTTGGCTCCCAGCCTTGTGCAGAAAGATGGAAATCCCTTATTGCATTGTGAAGGGAAAAGCCCGCCTTGGATCGGTATGTCTTGCCATTTGCTCTGTTCTATGAGCAACCCCTCTTCCCCCTTACCTCTCTGCTGTATACAAACTACAGCCGAAAACATGTTAATTTGTTACTGGATTTCTTGCAGATTGTGCACAAGAAGACTGCCTCTGTGCTGTGCTTGACGACTGTGAAGAACGAGGATAAGTTGGAGTTCAGCAAAATCCTCGAGGCCATTAAGGTGAGGACATAAATTACTCATGCTCATCCTCTGCACTCATTTTCATTTATTGTTTATGACACTTCAATAACCATTTACCTCACTCCCAGGCAAACTTCAATGACAAGTTTGATGAAGTCAGGAAGAAGTGGGGTGGTGGCATCATGGGTTCGAAGTCACAGGCCAAGACCAAAGCCAGGGAAAAGCTCCTCGCCAAGGAAGCTGCCCAGAGGATGACCTGAGAGCCAGACTTGCGTTACCTGAAATTTTTGTTTTGTGGTTACTAGAGATACATTGTGATCTCAGACCTGGTTGTTACATACATCGCTTGTGGAGTGTGATATGCTTAGACTTATGCTATGTGGACTCAACAGAATCTTTGGACCATCGAATAGCCTTTCCCTGTTGAAAATTTTGGACGTTTTTGTTGGCTCCCATCTTTTCTGGTTATTGCTTCGGTGCAGTTTAGAACGTAATCCGAAAGGGGATTATTTGATGATCCTGTGATACCATGCCGATGCAATCATGTCACTGTTTGCTTTGTGCTGAACTGGTCCCATGTATTTAGAGAACCTATTGGGCGGCTGTTTCTTCGAAGAACAGCTTCCTGTTTCGTCCATTTCTTTGAAGGAAAGAGGACAGGGCCCTTCCCTTTCTTTTGATATGATTTGCAGCCGTTCGTGTTCTTCAGTATGGCGACGATGATAGCCCAGTTTTAGGCAGGAATAGAGGGAGTTAGCAATTTTGTAAGAGCTGCGCACTCAGTCATGCTCAAGTTTTGTGAAGGAACTGTGGAAGAAAGATAAGCAGTTCAAGTTTCCACTGCGCGTTTATAGAATTTTCCAGAAATGGAAGGTCGAGGAAGTCCTGGCTTCTTTGTCTTCCTTGGGGAAGGTTTAGTATTCCTTAGGGAACGTTTAGTCTGGATTTAAAATTTTGTCAAGGAAACCAAGTATGTCAAATTGAAGTTAAAAAATTGTATTTACCTTTTATTTCCACAGTATGGTATATCTTCTCCTTTTTTGGTTGCTTTAGTGCTGTCTAGTCCCTGGGATGCTTTTGTCGAGAGGTCCGCCCGCTGTTGTTTTGTCTACCGTTGTAGAGTATTACTTTCTACAGTGGTCATAAAAACAACAGCGGAAGTGGTTGATGAATCGATATGACACTATTTTACGATAATACATGTTGTATTGCAGTACTATTTTAGAATTCAAGTATAAAGTCAAAATGAGTTTGGAAATGGAGAAATGAAAATGAAGAATTTGCTCTACTCGTTGCTTTTGTTATTGTATTTTAGCCTACGGATTGCTAGGAATTTATCTTTTCTTTTACCCTTGACACAAATTGAATTCGGAACTTTTTTTTTATTAAAAAAATGAATGTAATTAGGAACTATATCCATATTTTTTTCACACTGCTTTTGTGCTCGAATGCGCAAACCAAACTACCTATGTGATTGCTGTTGAAGTATATTGTCCACCCTTTTTTGTATTAATTTATACTTTTCGGTGAACTGATTGGGGGAATAAAAATCAATATGATATCAAAGTCAAAAGATCCTGAATTCAAGATCCGTCTAATACAATATTTATAGGAAAATAATTGTGATCATCTTTTAGTCTGCGTCTTGTACTTGATGGATCTTAGACGTATCTCGATCCTCGGCACCTCTCCGACGATCTCACCGAGATCATCTCCTCTCGTGGCTCCACCGCCAGGACGCTTGGCTCGCCGTTGAGTCTCGGTTCCTCGACAGCCGGGAGATCGCGCCATCGACTTGAGACACGGTTCCGCAACCGTCCAGGCGACCTCTCCGTCGCCGAAATCTGCCGCCGCCTCAAGAAGATGGCGGCGATCTCACCACCTCGGGAAGTCGTCACCGACCGCGCCCTCGTCCTCAACGTGATCCGAGGCCTCAACGAAGCGCCACCCACGTCGGCGCCACCGCCGTCGCGCCCGCCTCCCCTCCTTCCTCGCGGCGTGACGACCTCACCTGGAGGAGCTCACCTCGAGTATCGGCGACCTTCCCCATTGCTTGCCCTCGCCGCCACCACCAAGTCCTCACGGTAGTCCCCGGCGGCCCGGTTCCAACTCGGGGCGGCCACGGAACGACTACATAAGAACGGCCGCCGCAGCAAGCGTGGCGGCGGGCGGGAGGGTCGCTTAACGGCCAACGCCACCGACGGCGGCAAGAAGAAGAACCGGCGCGCCGGCCGGCAATCTGGCGCTAAGCTGCGGCGCCACCGGCCCCTGGCCGTCCGTCTACAACCCGTGGACGGGCACCATCCACATGTGGCCCGGCGCTCGTCCCCCACTGGCGCCGATTCCTCAGCCTCGTTCAGAAGACGCCGTCGTCAAGAAGAAGCGACCACTGCGGTCCCTGCGGCCGACCAGGGGAACCGACCAACGGGCGCCGCTGGTACTACAACCCATGGCGATCGCCTCACGGGACACTCGATCCATCGCCTCCGCTTTCAAAGCACGGCAACGTTGAATCAGCCCCCGTCCGCCGAGTGGACCTTTGACTCAGGTGCTACTTCTCACATGACATCCTCTTCCAGCAATCTTTCACATATTTTTTCTCAGCGGTATCCTACTCATTCATCCATTGTTGTCGGTAACGGTTCCATGCTTCCCGTAGTTGGCACTGGCTCTACTGAATTACCTCATTCTTTATTTCTTAATAATGTCCTTGTGTCTCCACAAATTATTAAGAATCTCATCTCAGTTCGCCAGTTTACTATCGATAACAATTGCTCTGTCGAGTTTGACCCTGCTGGTTGCTCTGTGAAGGATCTGCAAACTCGGAACGTGATCGTCAGGTGCAATAGCTCCGGGGCCCTGTACCCTTTGCGCCTCCCTCCAGCACAGTCTCTTGTCGCCAAGGCTGCCTCCCCCTTGTGGCATCGTCGTCTCGGTCACCCTGGCCATGAAGCTCTGTCGAAGCTTGCGTCTAGTGTTTCCTTTCATATAGAGGATTGCTCCGATTTATGTCATGCTTGTCAGTTAGGGCGCCACGTTCGCTTGCCCTTCCATGCGTCCGCATCTCATGCGTCTAATAAGTTTGATCTTATACATTGTGATCTCTGGACATCCCCGGTCGTCAGTGTGTCCGGTTATAAATATTATTTGGTCATTCTTGATGATTGCACGCACTATCTGTGGACTTTTCCTCTACGTGTTAAATCTGACACTTTCAGCACGCTCGCCAACTTCATTGCCTACGCCTCCACCCAGTTCGGCGCCACCATGAAGGCTGTTCAGTGCGACAACGGGCGCGAGTTTGACAACTCCAGCGCCCGTACTTTCTTCCTCACCCGGGGCATACATCTTCGCATGTCCTGCCCTTACACCTCGGCACAGAACGGTAAAGCTGAACGCATCATTCGATCGATCAATAATGTTGTTCGCTCCCTGCTGATCCAAGCCTCCATGCCCCCCTCTTACTGGATTGAGGCGCTCTCCACCGCGACGGCTCTGCTTAACATCTTGCCCACCAAGACCCTCGCTTTCTCTACGCCGCATCTTGCTCTATATGGCACACCACCGGCGTATGATCATCTACGGGTTTTTGGCTGCAAGTGTTATCCGAACCAGTCTGCCACAGCTCCTCACAAACTCGCCCCTAGGTCTGTCCTATGTGTCTTCCTTGGCTATTCTCACCATCATAAAGGATACCGCTGTCTTGACCTCTCCTCCAATCGCATCATCATCTCAAGGCATGTTATCTTCGATGAAACTACCTTCCGTTCTTGATCGCGATGGACCCCCCCTCCCGCCGCCTTGAGTTTCTTGATACTCCCGACGTGCAGGCTCGTTCCTATTGGTCCATCGCACAAGTTTTGCTGCAGAACACATCCCGCCGACCCTGGTGTCTTGGCGCCCATTGCAGTGCCCTCATTGCTTGTGGGTGCGCGCGCGAAGGACCTGCGCTCGTTTCCCGGGCGACGCTCCGGGGACCCCCCGGCACCATCCTCCGCGCCACGCGCGGCCCGACTTCGCTTCACCGCGCCACGCGCGGCTTAACGTCGTCGTCACCGCGCCACGCGCGCCCTCCTCCTACACCGGCGTCACCGCGCCCGCGCGCGCGACAGACGCTCCTTTTCCGTGCCACGTCGCCACGCCGTCATCGCTCTTGCTGCGTCCCGTTCGTGGGCGCCACAGCTTCCGCCTCTTCCCGGCGTGTCATCACTAACGTCTACGCGACGCCGGAATGCCCATTGTACTCGCACCACCTTCGTCATCGCGACGACTGCTCGCCAAAGGTGCTTCCCAAGTCTTTGTTGCTGTTGCCCACCGGTGACCAACCAAGACTCTATGGCGCGCGCGCTAAGAGCGGGTTCCGCGTTCGGCGCTCTTCCATCTTGAGCTCCTCGTCTCCGGTCTGCGAAGACCTATCGCGGCCTAGCCTCGCCGACCCGTGGCGTCTTTGCAATGGAAGACGAGCACGCGCCTTCTGCAGAACCACACTTGGGATCTTGTGCCCGTCGCCACATGCCAATGTCGTGGCGCAAATGGATCTTCAAGCATAAGTTCCATGCCGTGGGACCTTGGGAGCGGTACAAGCGCGCTGGGTTCTTGAGGTTTCACCCAGCCATACGGCGTGGATTTTTCGAGAGGCGTTGATCCGGTGGTGAAGCTACTACGATCCCGCAAGATACTCTCTCGCCTCTCTCGCATCGCCGTGCACCAACTTGATGTGAAGAATGCGTTCCTACATGGCACCTCTCGAGAGGCGGTATCTGCGCCACCGTCCGGCCGAGGATCCTGCCACCTGATTTTATTTGTCGCCCGAACAAATCTCTCTACGGTTGAAGCGGGCCCCTCGCGTGGTTCACCAGATCGCCACGATCGACTTCCCTTGGTTTCGTTGAGGCCAAGTCGGACACGTCGCTCTTCGCTCACCGTCGCGGATCCGACTCGCATATCTGCTACTTTATGTCGATGACATCGTCCTACGACCTCTTCATCAACACTCCTCCATTGGATCATTTTTTTACCTGCAACAGAGTTCTCCATGAAGGACCTCGGTGAAGTCGCACCACTTCCTCGGTATGCATGTTCGGCGCTCTGGCGATGGTCTTCTTCTTTCTCGAAGCGATACATGATGGAGCTCCTTGATCGCGCCGGCATGTCCGAGTGCAAACCGTGCTTGACGCCAGTGGACACCAGCCCCAAGGTTGCGGCTGCAGATGGTGCCCCAGTCTCCGATGTCTCTGACTTCCGCAGCCTCGCCGGTGCCTTGCAGTGGCTGACCTTCACTCGGCCAGACATCGCCTACGCTGTGCAGCAAGTATGCCTTCACATGCATGATCGAGGCTGCACCTTTACGCAGAAGCGGATTCTTGAGACATTCGTGGCACTCTTGACATGGGTCTTATGTGCGACCATCCTCGGACGGATCTTGTGGTCTGCGATCTTGATTGGTGGTTGTCCGATCTGCGCAAGTCCACCTCGGGCTATCTTTGTGTTCCTCGGCGTTGATCTCGTCTCTGGTCATCCAAACGTCGAACACCGTCTCGGTCGATCTTTGAAGGCGAGTATCGCGCAGTGGCTAATGGAGTTGCCGAGGCTACCTGGCTGCGCCAGCTCCTCCTGGAGCTTCACGCCCCCCTCCGGCGAGCTACGCTGGTGTATTGCGACAACATCAGCGCCGTCTACATGTCTTCCAACCTTGGGAGGACTGAGGAGTATTTAGGTATATTATTTCAACTTAAGTTTTTGGATGAATGATTTGGTACATAAAACTCAGTAAATTGCACTTAGCGTATGGTTTGCACTCAATTACGTTTTCAGAAACCTATGTGACTCAGCCTTATATTCAAGATCGACGTGTAGGATTTGAGTTTTGCCCACAGCAGTTCCCCCATCCAAGAATAACAATATTTGCATCATCATCACCAATAAATAAAGAGAGAGAGAGAGAGAGAGAGGAGTTCACTGAAATACATACAATTTTATGATTTTATCCCCTCCCTCTCGTCTCACGCTCCCTTCGCTCGCAGACGCAGACGCAGCTCCCAACCCAACCCGCTTCCCCTTTCCTTCTCTCCGGCGACCTCACACCTCCCTCTCAAAACCCTAGCCTCCCCTCCGCTCGCCTCGCCGTCGCCGTCGATTCGCCCCCGCTCGGATCGCGCCGCCGCCGCTGTCGCCCGACCGAAACCCTAGCTCACTCCCCACGCTCGGGTCCCGCGGGGCCGCGATGGCCGAGAGGAAACTGGATCGATTCGCGGCGCTCGGGAAAGGTGAGCCGCCCGATCTGCGCTCCCCGTGCAGCGGGAGATCCAATCTGCGGCGCCCGTGGACTGGCCCGGCTCAGATCT
The DNA here is from genome assembly GCA_036346395.1 of Hsuehochloa calcarea. NCBI lineage: Eukaryota > Viridiplantae > Streptophyta > Magnoliopsida > Poales > Poaceae > Hsuehochloa > Hsuehochloa calcarea. The sequence continues at coordinate 84,102,312 of CM070594.1, read as the reverse complement.
GTGTGATTGATTGGTGTGTGCGTTCGATTTGATGTGTGGTTGTTGCGCAGATGGGCTGTCGCTTGGGATCGAGGAGGATAGGGCCGCCGCCGCCGCCATGGGTTTCGTCGACGAATCCAAAGGTCCGGACTGTCCCCCCCTCGAAACCACATCATTGTTGCTTCAGTTCGTTTTTGTTTGCTTAGCTGTTGAGGGATTATTATGGAACATAGGTCGCTTTTATTCTGCCATATGTAGGATTTGGTTATGGATTGATTGCTAGTGTGTGTTTGCGTGTGCGCACGTGTGCACCTGTGCCTTCCTGCGTGAGACTGCATACTTGCGTGTGGGTGGGAGTGACGGTGTGCGTGAGATAGCATGGTTTGATGTGTCGTTGACCAGTTAAATCTTTGCTATGCAGATCAGCAGCACCTGGAAAACAGCATTCCTCTGTCCCCTCAGTGGCTTTATGCCAAGCCGACTGATGCAAAGGTTTGTGATCGGTGTCCTCTTCATGTATCCATTCAGATGTGTGGGTGTGGTGAGAAGTTTTAAGGAGGTGTTATTTTACTTGGGTGCTTATTGGTCGCTGGTACAGCTGTGTATTAACTACGCAGGACACTTGTTTGCAGATTTCAGCACATCATGGGTCCTTGCTTGAACCTATTGAGAAAGAAGTGAGGATACTGGAAGGGACTGGGGATAAGAAAGAACGTCGGCGGAATGTATTTGATGCGGACAGCAGTCTTCGTTGGCTTGACGAGGAGAGGGAGACAAGCTTACTTGGGAGGAGGGAGCGCAAGAAGGAAGTGGACTGGGATGTGGAGAATCGTAAAAATGATCGCCGATCTGACAATGTTTCTGCCAGGGACAGCAATGATTCACGAGCACCTCCTACATCCGAAAGGTGGAATGATGGCTCCACCCGCAATGCGGGGAATGAAGGTCGGCGTGATGGCAAATGGTCATCAAGATGGGGACCTGATGACAAGGAGAAGGACTCCAGATCAGAAAAGAAGATTGATGCAGAAAAGGATGAAATCCATGCTGAAAAACAGACATTTACTGGAAGGCTGCTGCCTGAATCAGACTCCCGGGATAAATGGAGACCTCGTCACCGGCAGGAGAGTCATTCTGGTGGGACAGCGACATACCGTGCTGCTCCAGGATTTGGATTGGAGAAAGGACGTGTGAAGGACTCCAGCGTTGGTTTTGCTCCTGGAAGAGGCAGGGCAAACTCCAGCTCAGTTCCATCCTTCAACCGGCCATCATCCGCTGGACCAATCGGTGCTCCACCTGTGCATGGGAGGCGTGCGACAACTGCTGTTACTTTTCGCTACCCAAGGGGGAAACTTCTTGATATATACAGGCAACAAAAGACATTGTCATCCTTTGATGATGGCCACCGAATGCTGGAGGAAGTTCCTTCCATTACACTCTCTACTTCTGTTAAACCACTAGCCTTCGTTACACCCGATACTGATGAAGAGGTATCACCATCGTTGTTTTGTTGCTACTTTTACAGTGGCTGTTCATCAGTAAGCTTTTGTCACTACTTGTCTGTATATTTATCTGCTTGTACCCTTCATAGGCTGTTTTGGAAGATATTAGGAAGGGCAAGGTCATCAGCAGTGAAGTGATGCGTACAACTGGAATCCAAAAGGATAGAAAAACAGAGCTTGAAGGTATGCACATCATGGGATGTTCGTTGTGTCTATCATTCTTATAGATCTTAGTTTGCATATATTACTGCCAGTCACATGGTTTCTTCTTTTCCTATTTGGCATCATCTAAAGATAACCCTTATTTCAGAACCAGCTTGTGATGTTGATGACAATAAGGATAAAGGCGCTGCAGCGTTTAGAGAGTTGGGTCATGAAGGATCTGCTGCTTTAAGCTCAGAGAAGGACGCCTTCTACGATGAAGGGATGTTCTCAAGTGGTATGACATGTCCACCACAGAAACTTCCTGAGGAAAATGCACCCAATAATCAAAATGGGCTTTCCGGCATTCGGGGAGATAAGAAATTTGATGATGTCAAGTCTACTGCTGATCTCGATCTTAGTGATAAGCTACCCGACGATTCAAATACTCTGTTTAATGCACCAGACATTGACCATACCCCACAACCCAATGTGCTGTGCCAAAACAGTGACATAGACATAAAAGCTAGTGGCCTGGCTAGTTTTCCAGATGAGCTGACCTTATATTATCTGGATCCCCAAGGAGGCGTGCAGGGTCCATTTCTGGGTGCTGATATAATCTCCTGGTATGAAGACGGATATTTTGGTTTGGAGTTACCTGTCCGGTTAGCTCAAGCTCCAGATGAATCTCCTTTTCGCCCACTTGCTGAAGTCATGCCACACCTTGGACAGAAGCCCCATTCTCTTCCACCTGTATCCTGTGGTGAAAGTGCTGAATCTCCGGATTCTGTACATAATAATTTTGAAGATGCACTTCCTACTGGTTCTATTGGGAAGAGTGATCAAACATCTAAATGGGATTCTGAAAGTTATGCAGTTAATCCTAAAAGAGGTGACCATGAAGCACCAGTAAAGTCGCATGCAAGTTGGTTACCTTCACCTGAAACAGAAAATGCTGTATCACACTGTGATATTCGTCAGCAGCACATTCCTGAAACAGTGAGTCAGGATGCTGAAGGTTAGTTCCCTTCATCTTCAGAGTTCTCTTTCTTCACAATCCTTTGTCCTTTCTGTGTTTGTTTTCAGGTAAATACTCTTTTTTTTCTTTTCTTATCGTACTTATTGCAGAATTGTTGTTGTACCCTGAGAGGCGAAAAAGCAGCATGGGCCAATCTCTACGGGAAATTGACAATGACTGTGCAGATTTCCAGTTGACATCACATGATTCCCGTTCTGGGGTAGGAGAAGCTAATTTGCCCCCGCATGATGCCCCGAGAGAGAGTGAACTGAGTCCTCTTGGCTTACTTTGGTCTGAGCTGGAAGTGATGCATCCGAAGCAACCTCTCTCATCGAATGTACTTGGTGTAAATGAGCGGAGAAATCCCAAGCATACATCCCCTAAGGACATTCCACCTGTAAACGTTAGACATGGGCAGCTTAACAGGATGAATGAAGATCCTGTTGTGCGTGATGAGTGGCCTGCTAACCTCAGGCGGCTGGACAGCATGAGTGACGCAAACATTTCAGGTCGAATTCCTCAAGTTGAACCTGATCTAAATCATATGAATTTGGAGGAGCAACTGCTGCTTCAACAGATTCGAAGGGAGCAATTGCAGCAGGAGCACTTTAACAGTTTGGAGTTTCCTGGACCATTTGGAGGACAGGTGTTTGATTCTTTGCATCAACACAGACAGTCTATGAATCAACCGGTTCCTGAGGTGGAACATCTTTTGAGAGTTCAGTTTGAACTTGAACAACAGCAGCGACGCCAACAGCTCCAGCAAGAGCAACAGCAAAGGCAGCTGCAGCAACGCCAAGCCCAGCTGCTGCAGCAGCAACAGCAGCAGCAGCAGCAGCTGATTCTCGAGCAAATGTTGCAATTGCAGAGTTCGAACTTTGGACCAACTAACATGGTCGATCAAGTCTTACTTCGGGAACAGGTTTTGAATGACTTGCATCACCAGCCCCATCATTTTCAAAGGCAACATGATGCAGCGATTGAACAACTCATTCAAGCAAAATTTGGGCATGGCCTTCATAGGGAGCATCACAATGATATATTGGATGTTCTCTCACGTTCAAATCAGAGGCAAATGCTTCCTTTGGAGCAGCAAATTCTTTTAGGCCTTCACCATGATCAACTCCAATCACAACAATTGGCCAATGCTCTACGACAACATGCTGGCAGGGAGGAAGAAAGGCATTTAAGTGGGGTCTGGCCAATGGATGAACCTGGTCAGTTTATCCGCTCAGGAACCAGTCCAAATCAAGGCCACACCTCTAGATTTGGTCATTTAGATCTTCTGCAATCCCTTCAGAGATCTTCATCCTTGGAGCATCATGACCATCTCGACCGAAGTCTGTCTTTGCATGAGCGGTTGCATAGGGGAGGTCAAGGTATTCACTCCCTTGAGCGGTCTGGCTCTTTGCCTGGTGGTGCTCCTTTACCAAATCCAGATGTTGTAAATGCCCTAGCACGTCATCATGGCCTTGGTCAGTTAGAAACACATGGTGATTTATATTCTTTAGGCCAAATGCCTATGCTTGCCTCAGGAGTTCATCCCCAGCAGCATAGGCTTCAGGAGCAGCTTTCTGGTTCTCACATGGGAAGGCTGGAAAGGCATTGGTCAGATGCCAATGGACAATTGCAAAATAACTTGATAGAATCTTCACGCATCAGCCAGTTGCAAATTGAAGCAGAGAAGCAGAGGAGGAATGTGGAAATGAACCTTTCCATTGACAACCCACATGCATGGGCATCACTTATGAACACAGAGAGGAACACAGAGCAGGATTTGAGTGATATGATCCATCAGAAACTGGCTCTTCAGTCACAGCAATCTCGGGGTTTTCCTGATGTTCCAGTGCAGGCATCATTTGGACGTAAAGACCCTTTACTCTTTGCACAGACTGCTGCAGATAATCCTTTAAGATCACCTGTGGATAGGTTGTCTTTCGACGACTCACTTGCAGAAAGGTCATTTTTTGCGAAAATAGGGCAGACAGGACAGGAGGGATCAGCAAATCTAGATAGTTTACCTAACAGTATTGAGAACAGTGGAAAATTGAGCCTTAGATCAAGCTCTGGGGCAATGCTTGATATTCAAAGGGGAGATTTGTCAGATGTTATGGGTAGCAATGCATCAGCTAATCAATTGGTTGGGAATGTCAATGAGGTACCCAGGGGAAAAAGACAGGGTTCTAGTGCGAACTTGGCCGGGGATGACAATGATTTTGCTGAAGAAGCGGTTAGCAACTGGTATTATTCTCAACTTTGTAGCTACATCACTCTATTTTCAAGTGTCTTTTTAAAACCTCACAATGGAACTTCTTCACCAAACATTCAATATTTTTTTCCCTTTGCAAATAGCCATTCTAATATTTTATCTGGCACAGACCCCCAACTTTTGATTTTTAATTACCTTAGCATTGGCTAATGTTAATCTGTACTATGATTCTTGTTAGGTTCTCCATTGCTTATAAACGCATATATCCACAAACTGTTTATGTACAAGAGTTGTGATTCTGTAGTACTCCCCCGTCGAGAAATAAGGCCTATAGATTGAAAAGTTTTGTTGATAAATATAAGGTTTGCATGTAGATTTGACGAGGTTTTTCCTCCTAAGCCCCTATTTTTTCCTCCTAAGCCCCTATTTATTTTCTCTCTATTATATGCATTTATTCATTACCATCCACACAAGTATTCTCTCTCATCTTTCCACGACAATTATGAGGGGTACCTAACTCATTTTATCTTATACCTTTGTCAATTTCACCACTCATACCTTTGTCAATTTCACCACCTCCTTAATCTTTGTGCAAAGTCAAAATACACCCTATATTTATCAGCGGAGGGCGTACTATGTTAATGTAAATCCAGAGAACCTCTTTGTTGTTTTTGTCCTAATTATTATTGGTGTACCCATATAGTGGTGCATGTGAACACTTCAGCTGGTCTTCTAGTGCGAGTCTTTCTATCATATTTGTGATTTATATTTCATATGCAGGGCTGACACTGGCATCTCAAAAGGGAGCTCTCATTCCCTGCTAAAGCGCACAACAAACCAACACACTGCTATATCTCAGGCAGTGTCGACTGATCTGTCTTCAACCATTAGGCTGAAGAAGGCAGGCCATGCATCTTCTGATGGTACGCCTTGTGCAAACTATCTGTGTTTTGTGCAGTGAAACTGTTATATTTGCAGTCAGGTTAATATTAAGTATGAGAATGTCTAGATTAGTCGATTGGAACTACTCTTATGTGAAGTTCAGTGTCAATGAACAAAAAAAGAGATCCAGAGCATAGACTGTATGCCACTTGTTACTTGCTAGTAGTTGATCAGTGGGGCATTGCTGGCTCTATGTTGGTTTGCTCCAGCCACATCTTAGCACCTGAGCGGTTTTACAGTCACAAACGACCTGAAGTGTTCTGCTTTCTCCTCTGATCGGAGGATTCCAATAGGGCATACGATATATCCTAGTTTGTGTTATATCTGTTTCAAACCTTTGATGTAGTAATCTTGATGTGCAGAGCATAAGATGGAATCAGGAGTCGCCTCGGTAGCCCAGGCTGTGGAAGCCCCTGTTTCAACCAACAAAGAGACGGTGACGTTTGGCATGCCACCAACTACCAATCTAGATGCATCCGGTCCTTCATTCAGTGAAATGTTGAAGAGCACAAAGAAGCCTGCCTTGCAATACGATGCCTCCGAATCCGCAGACGGCGGCCTGGGTGGTAAGGGTGCGAAGAAGAAAGCGAAGAAAGGAAAGCATATTGACCCTTCTCTTCTTGGCTTCAAGGTCCACAGTAACCGCATCATGATGGGTGAGATTCACCGCCCTGACGACTGACTGCCTGCTTGGGTTGGCGCCATTTTGTGTACATGTTCACCTTCTGTGTAACGCGGCACAAATTTTGTACCGTTCCTGTGGAGGCAATGGCCCCCCTTTTGTTCTTTCCTTAGCCTTAGAATACCAAGTCAGCCAGAAGATCAAGTTGAAATTAGGGAGGGGTTTTTTTTTGTGTGTATCAGTTTATAGAAGATACATTTGTACAGGATACTGAAATCATCAGTAAGTATTTTGGCCCCCTTTTATTCCCAGCAATTTCAGTTCTCAAGTAAATTTCTGTGTGTGTTCGACGGCACTAGTCATGTTGTGTTGTGAGCTTGTGAATTAGCGTTACATATGTAGCAGTCACGAATCAGGCACTAATCGACTTTGTTGATTTGTCAGGCTGACGTGCCGTGGTGGCTCTCCAAAAAGCTCCAGCTTTGTCAGACCTGCATGGGTAATTTTCTTGAGGTATGTCACTTCAACATGGGAGGTCGTACTACTACATGATGCTGTCTGCTCACCGGAATCTTGTGTCCAGGTCATGGGCACATGCCAGGAGAGCTTGCTGATCTGACGACGCAAGATCAGAAACAGCATATTTCATATTCCCCTCTTGAGGTGCAGGGATCTGAATGGGGTCGCAGGCCATGCCTGTGCCAGGAGAGCTTGCTGATCTGACGACGCAAGATCAGAAACAGCATATTTCATATTCCCCTCTTGAGGTGCAGGGATCTGAATGGGGTCGCAGGCCGTGCAGGCACGGTGAAAAGTTAAAAGGCCAGATGGATCGAATTCGAACAGTGCAGTGCCACCCTCTTGTCTCTGGAGAGGAAGAGAAGATCGATGTGAGGATGTATTTAGCCTGGCGATCTGGAAGAGCTCAGCTGATGGAACATGGGACATGGGGTCCTCTGCATTGACACGCGGATGATCTACGGTGCATCGACGTTAGGAGTGGTCTGTAGTAAAGGCTGATATCAAGTACTCGCAATTCTTGTAACAGTGAAATCATTTCAGTACTCTCTTACAAAACACTGTTTGTATAGTGCCCTCCGCATTCCTGCAGAGTCCGGATCCAGAGTATCGGATCCGGTCGAAGGAGGCACAAGCAAGCATGGCAGCTAGCCCATGCACCGTACTGAGAGTTTTTGTCTAAATAGCACTATTTGAACCGATATTAGCAAAAACAATGCTCTCACAGCTGTAATTGCAAAAATGGTGTTCGCCACCGTTCCTGTGTGGCATGGACGGCTCTCGTGCTGCCATGTCACCCTTGTCCGCTCCATACTAGGACGGATTCCCCTCGTTCGCATCGCTATGGGATGGACAAGTCTCCTGTGCTGCCACATGTTCTATGCACCACTCTAGGACAGACAAGCCTTGTTCGTCCATCCCTGACGTGATCCTCCCTCATCCGCCTTGCTAATGGAAAGTGCATCTCCAAAACATATAAATATGGTTCCAGTAGGCAACGACCTGGACATCAAAATTAGCAACATCAGTGATACAATAGCGAATTGTAGTAAAATGATCACGAACATTCAAGCGCAAAGTTCATTTCTCCATTATTGTAAACTTACGAACAAATTGCTAATTGAGTATATACCACAGTACCATATTATGTTCTAACACACAGACAAATTGCTAATTGAGTAATGAGTTTATACAAGCGAAGACAACAATTATATCAGCACTTACTTCATCAGGCCACCTCACTCTTTAGCTCCTTAGTTCCTCCTCTAAAGCTTTATCTCCTCGGCCAACCCCTAGCCGCAAGCCAAGAACCTCGCCCAGACCCCAGAGGCTTCCCGGACCTCTCCTCGCCTCGCCTCCTCCAGTCCTCCGCTCCTCGTCCTCGAGACCGCCTCTCTCCGCCCGAGGATAAAGTATCATAAATATATTACCATCACGTAAGTTATGAGGATATCCTAATCCGACCAAATTGAGTAGGTATTCGATTCGTATTCATTACAACATTCGATTCGTATTTGTATTCAATAATATTCGAATTCGTATTCGTTTAGAGAATACGAATAAGGGAATACTACTACTCAATTCGTATTTGATCTGTGGACACACCTAACTATAGGCCTTACAGGTGTACAGAATTTCAGCCCAACAAAGAAGCCTCCGTTAAACCTTGAATTGTAGAGTGTACGTTACACGTATTCACAGTATCCAAGCTTGCAAAGTAATACTAACCACACCCAGCATGCAAATCACCATTTAAGTACTAACCCCAGCATAATCAATTTACTATTGGTCCTAATGAGCATGTAATTCCACTGGTTGCACAAGATCAATCATCCAGATTCCAAAATACTGCCATATACACTGCAGCATTACATCAAACACGTTGCAAGCATACCTTCATCTCAAGCTCCTACAAAGCAGCCGCCACCTCCATCACACTCCCCCGGATCATCCAGGTACTCCGACCAGCACATCCGCCTCCTCTCCCTCGGAACCTCATCCCACTGCTCCCTGGCCGCCGCGGGGCCCCAGCCCGCCTCTTTGGCGCCGCGACCGCGTGAGAGGTTGGCGCCCTGACATAGTGGCGGAGGTCGACGACGGCGTGGTAGCCGTGAGCATGGACGCGGAGCATAGACTAACGCTGGCGAAGGAGCTGGGTGCCGGCGGAGGGTAGGTTGAAGTCTGACGAAGCCCCCTGCTGAAATCGCCTATGAGCACAATAGCTATATGTGCCAACCAATAACAATGGAGGATACCATTTTTTATAATTACAGCAGTAAAGCATCGTTTTTACTAACGCCGCTCTAAACGGTGCCATTTAGCCGAAAACTCCCGTACCGACGTTCCTGGCCCAAGGACGCGTTGGGCGCACGTCAGATCAGCCAGTCAGGCAGGTACACAGTGCACTCGGCTACTCGTACCACGTTGCGTCGTGTCTCGACTCTCGACTCGGTGTGGTCTGGTCGCGGTCATTGCATGCACTGCCCCACAGTTGTCTGGTAGATCGTGTCCTTTTTGTCCCATCCCCATACTGTCTGTCTGACACGTCGAGTCACACACACGTGCCTGCCTCAGTTGATCAAGTGACCCGTGCATGCATGCAGCAACGAGTAGTCGCAACCGGTGAATCTATTATTGATCGGTCGGTTGCACGTATTGGTTGAGAATACCTCGATGCAGTGCCGTTTGTTCGGTGGCACAAGCTTTGTTAATATGGGTAATTTGGATCCAAATAACCCAGTAGTACATCATGGAGAAGTGTATTATAAAATTTTTTATATGAATTCTGATAAGATTATAATTACTAATATTCTTTTGGAGGATAACTAAGGAGCATTATATATAGCCAGGAGGAGTAGTGATAGAGAACACAAGTTATACAGACCAACGTATCCAAAGCAAGAGATACACGCGAGGATTAGAGACTAGGTTATTCTTTAACACTAGATTCTTATATAGAATAAGGATCCGAGGAACCTAAAAGGTTTCGAGAGGTTTCTTGTACTCTTTTGATGTTGTGCTCTTTTGATGTTGTGCATAAGAAATTTGCGGTTGATTTCGTTAAATCTTTTTCTTTTATCACGATTATTTCTTTACTGGAGTGATCAATTGGCTACCCGTATTTTCTTTTGGAGGAGAATTAGGAGACACCGTATAAAACCGACGAACGGGGTGATGGGTTGGTTGCTCGTATTGGTTGAGAAAAACTCAAATGGAGTATCAACTATGTCAGGCAGACCCAATAGGACAGAAAACAAAAAAGACACAAGAAAATACAAACGGCACAAGAATATATAGTTTTTGCACACAAAGCAAAAAAGGAACATCAGTATAGTTAGCTAAATTAATTAACACACGGCCAAGTCATCTCATCTCAACATCTCAATCCCTTCCTCTCCAGAAAAAAAGAAAATAAGAGCGAATGACGGGCGAGGCGGCACGTCCATTTCCAGGGTCTTAATCACATCAGCTGCGACCAAGGATAAGCTGGAAAATCTTCTTAAAAAGGATAAGCTAGAAAAAATACGAGCAGGGTGGTCCCCACGTAATGGAGCTGTCGATGGATGCACAGTAATATTAGTCTAATCTAGACACAACATGACACAACGAGTTTAATATGATATACCTAAATCGACGGCTGAACTCACAAACTGGCAAGACCCGATCGGTTTAGTTGACCAAGCCAGCCGAGTCGTGTCAGTACAGGCCTGTACCGTGTCTTGTCTGGCCGCTCATGTGGTCACTGACCTCTACGACTACTAGCATGCTTTTATAGGGTTCCAATCTTATCATCCCATCCTTATTTTGCGTATTATTAATACTGTATGTACCGAATGAGGTTAATCCACGTGTCTCAAACAAGGCCTTGATCTAGAATTGCACAAGACCAGACAGTTCCGTTGGTCCCATATTCGCCACGTCATCTCATCGTCACGTCACACCGTTATCGCTTTCTCTCCTGTCATTGTGGATGGCCTTACTGGATTCCAACATTATTGGTCAACCTAAACTCTCCACCTCAACAATGTGAGTACCGGATCCGACCGTCTTGTTTTTTCGTTTGGACAACGGAGATCATCTTCTAATATCAAGAATTGTAGACCCTTTATATTAAAATCTTCAATACAGATGATTCATTTCCGTGAGCACCGAATAGAGCTCACAAGTCTGCACTTTATTTCTCATGAGTATCAAGATTCTAAAAAGAGAACAGGGCAAAAAAAAAGTCACCATATCAACACAGATTGCCCCACTAGAGAGACTGGTAGTAAGTACCCACCGGTATCGCCTTTGATGAAAAAAAAGATTATCCTCTAGAGAGATTGCCCAAGATATACGAGGTTTTTTTTAATAAAAAACTTCTGCATTTCATTAAGCACGACACCGTTGACACACGCCCAATCTAATCTAGTAATAATCTTGGAAGAAGGAGAGTGGTGCAAAGCCATAGTGATTGCTGGTATTTTTATGGGCGGCATGTCAATCAGGACACCTCCCGATTCAACCACCGGAGATGCTTCACATACTAATAAAATTGCGCAAGATGTGTTCAAAATGGTGATCCAGCCAATGATAACTACGCATGCTTAATCACAACATCCTGCCTTTCATCTGCACCAACTTAGCTTTGATCTGCACTGCAGCCTCCAACCAAAGTTTGGCACATGTTCTGTAAAGAAAAGTTTGTGTGCGTAGTGCTCTTGTCCAGCTATCAACCACATGAAACAAAAGGGTGCAGATGAACAGTGCCTAAATAAGATCCCAATGCAGCCAATGTCCCATCACCTTTAACTCCTAAGTTCACCAAAATCACAATATCATCAACCTAAACACAGAGAATAACAACATGACACAGTAACAATATGATCACCAAAATAAAGTGGGTGACTCTGTCCGGTTCCATGTCTAATCAAACCCAGTACGTACTATCAGTAGAACCACAAACACTGATGAATTGCAAATTAGAATGCTGTTAAACTGCAATAACATGTCAACACGTTTTCACAACCAGACATAAACTGCGATTAAGCAGCATGGAGGAAATGACAACGTCCCCTCTCTGCAGCACACCAAACAAACGTGACTAGGGTAGATGGGAGCATGGAGTCACTACCATTGACAGAAACAGGAGCATGGAGTCACTACCACCGGAAATAACTCCATCAAAAGAGCAACAAAAATATGGTTTAAAGGGTCTGGAACATTTCAGGATAGGACATATCAAAGTACCTCATGCGGTTCGGTTTTATGGCAACTAGGCAAGATCCAACAGGTACCAAATAGATGTGCTTTGCCTCACATTTATGGAAGATTTCATAAATGAATGTAGCAAGACAAAACAAGCAAACATGAATGGATTCCATGCAAACACAAAAGAAATGCAGACAGCATGAACATTAGTATCACTCCATCTTCAGCAAACTAGAACCTTTCCACTGGGAGCAGACAGCCAGTAGTTGCAGTTATAAATAAGGAAAAAGTCCACTTTACAATTTTGAACTCTTCGAAAAGTCCCGAAATCAACCTTAAACTACAAAAGAAAAAAAATCCATTTTACAATCCTAAACTCTTCGAAATGTTCAGAAATCAACCATAAACTACAAAACTAGACTTATGACACTCTCAACTATCAAAACCGTTCAGTTTACCCACTCAGACCAAAACCACCCGGTTTCACTTACGTGGCATTCACGTTAGCACCCATGTCACTGTATTTTGCCACCTCATCAACCAAATCACGTCCTCTATTTCCTTCCCTCACGCCTCTACTTCTCTATTTTCTCCTTCTCCCTCTTCTCTCAACTCTCCTCTCCTTTTTTAGCCCGAGCCGGCTAGATCCGGTCGTGGGCCACCGGATCTCGCCGCCACCGCCTGCATCGCCGGCCAAACTGGCTCCAGCGTTGCTGCCACCGCTTCTTCTCCCAGGCCGTCAGCTCCGCCTAGCCGAGACTACGTAGCACACGTTCAGGGCCTTCTTCTCCATTGTCGGCCAGGAGGTCCCCCTTGTGGTGCTCGCAGCCCTCTACCACCTCCACAACCCTTCTTCTCCGTTGCCGCCCTCTACCACCTCCACGGACGCTTGTAGCAGGAGGGCTATCCCCGGTCCCACGCGCCCCTCACTACCGTTGAGGGCGGCGTCGAGGGAGGGCGAAGGAGGTGCGCGCGAGGGTCGGGGAGGATCTCCCTCCACATCCCCACCACCGTCTCGGCCGACCACGAGAATAGGAGATGGAGGATGACATGTCGACGACGGAGAAGGAGGGCCGTTTGGGCCTGAACATGCACTACGCAGTCTTGGCGAGGCCACGCGGCCACATGGTGAGACAAAGCCGACGAGATCGGTGTGGCAATGGCTTGAGCCGACGACCTAGGAGAAGAAGCGACAACGGGTTAAGTAGGGTGGCCAAGGGAGACGGCAACGCTGGCGGTGGCTTGGACGATGACGTAGGCGGTGGGATCCGATGGCCGTCGGCCCACGACTGGATCTGGCCGACTCGGGCTAGAAAAGGAGAGGAGAGTTGAGAGAGAAGAGGGAGATGGAGAGGGAGAAAATAGAGAAGCAAAGGCGTGCGGGAAGGAAATACAGAGGACGTGATTAGGCTAATGATGTGGCAAAATACGGTGACATGGGTGCTAACGTGGATCGTCAGCGAAACCCGGGTGGTTTTGGTCTACGGGGGTAAACTGAACGGTTTTAATAGTTGATGGTGTCAGATGTCCGGTTTTGTAGTTCATGGTTGATTTCCTAACCTTTCAAAGAGTTTATGGTTATTTCCTATAAATATACACTCCAAGGAATAAGTACACACGAACATGGGGGAACTACAGTTGCCAACATAATCATGCTGCACACACAGAAAAAACACTTTATTTTTCTCTCTCAATGTCTGCAATGAACATGCTGCTCTCCAACTTGTAGTTATTTTGAATTGAATGTTCTCTTCAGCATGTTGCTCAAGTCATTTATCTTTTACTGCCTCACCAGTCACCAGGGAAAAGAACGAAGTTTTGTAGTGTTAGATGAGTTGGAAAAGAAACTAATATAAAACTTCTAAAACAGGCATGCAGCTTTCCTTAATGCTGTAGACCTAAAGGTCAAAACTAGCTAAATTTAGTGCTAGCCATTTCCATGCTGAACTCTTCATGCAGAAATATTTAATCAGGGTTACTGTTAATCTGTGATATGGAATATCAACTCCATCTTATCGTTGTGGAACAGCCCAAAGGTTTGGTACACTTAACCGGCCGTTTGGTAAATCACTGGTATTTTCAAATTTTCAGATATCTTTAGTTTCCATCCCAATGGCACTCAAGAATGCAAAATTTCAAGGAGATTTCTGTTGCCATCATCACACCAGTTTCTATGACGGACCGTGTGCAACTCAACCGGCATTGCCTTTCTATATTATTGTGTGCTGTGAATTGAGTATTGAGGCATTGAAAGTCTAAAACACACTGAACATGGAAATATCAGACACACTTCACCAGATACGACTATGAACACATATCCCTTGATCTTTCTGCTACCTCATTTTGTTAATAGACAGTTCCTCCTAGTTAACAAATCTACTAAAACACTACCACATAAATCAACCAAACAGCCAGGGTGTGTATATTCACGACCAAAAAAAGAAAGAAATCGAGACAGACCCTGAAATCAGCAACAGATAATTGGCACAGCACAAAAGAAGCAGCAGATAAGCATATAGAATCAGGGCTCTAGAAATGAATATGTATCATATTTGCGTTGCAGAAATAGCTCGTTGAGGAGGATCAATTTGCCGGCTATCATCTTTATCGCTCAAATGCGGATCATCACTCCCATAAAAAACACCTCCCTAACTGCAAAATTACCTGAATATCTACACACCTTGCAATAACAAATAAGGCACTCACTCAAGGGCGAACGATCCAATCCATCCAGCTCTCGGCTATTACACACCTGCAAGATGCACAAATCACAAACCTTGAAACATAAGCTCATGAGTCAATCAAGCTCCCCTCTCAAAGATCCCCACAGGTGGCATGTTGAATGCAAGAAAGATTGAACTTTTACCAAAACTCGAAGCAAAGACTCCGGCGATCATCCATGGAGTAGCGAGAGTAGGAACTGAGGATGACCCTGATCCATTCCACCAAGCCCCCGGAGCAAGAAGCCTCTTTTGAGTTTTGACACCACACGAGAGAAAAAATCGACATAAAAACCCATCACAATCCCAAGAACAACAACCAAGCAGTAAAAAAAAGCATCCCGCAGCTGCATGCAGCATACACCTTTCTTTCTCCTCCTCCAGAAACACCAATAAACGCAAGGATGGATCAACGGCCTACTACTGCCCGGACTCCTCGTCGGAGTCGCCGTCATCGCGGTCGTCCTCGCCGTCCTCCCGCTGCTGGTGGTGGTGTTGGTGATGCTGATGTTGATGAGGGTGCGGGTGCTGCAGCTGCCCGCTGCCCCCGGCACCGCCGACCTGGTGGTAGAACTGGCTGAGCGACTGCGGAGCGAGCACGCCGATGTGGCCGTCCTGTGACAGCCCGAGCTCCAGCCCCGGCATGGCCGCCGCCGCGTGGCCGGCGAACATGGGCGCGAACCCGATGTGCCCCCCGACGCCCAGGCTCCCGCCGCCGCCGCCCGGCAGCTCGAGCCCCGGGGGAAGTCCCATCCGCTGCATGAGCCCGCCGATACCCCCGGCGTCAGCGCCGCCCGCGCCGGCGCCGGCAGAGTTCAGGAACCCAGCCGGGGAGAACCCTGTGGACGCCGCCGGCGGAGCCCACATGTGGTGGTGGTGGTGGTGCGGTCTGGCGAGGGCGGAGGTCGGTGAAGGGAGCGAGGGCGCGACGGAGGAGAGCGCCGACGCCGGTATAGTACCTGTGCCGGTGGCGGCGACGATGGCCGGCTCGGCCTGCTGCAGCAGCCACTGGACGGTCTCACCGTCGGACTTGTGGCCGAGCTCCCGGGTTAGCTGGAAGATCCGCGCGGCGCAGAGCGCCGGCATCCGGATCCGCCGCCCCCTGCCGTCCACCTTGGTGTGGCGGTCCTTGTTGGAGCTCCGCTTGGGCCCCAGGCCCTGCACCCTCCGCTCCCCACCCGCCGCCGCCGCCACCTGCAGCTGCTGCTCCTTCCCGCCGCCGCCGCCCCCATCCAGCTGCTGCTCCGGGTGGACTTGGATTTGCAGGTGGTGGTGGTGTTCTTGTTGCGGGTGGTGGTACTGCTTGGGATCCAGCTGCTGCTGCGCGCCCGTGGTGGAGGTGGTGGTCGTGGTCGTCGTCGTGGTGGGCTCCGTTTTGTTTAGCGGTGGGGGTGGGGGAAACTTGGGGTCCATCTCCACACAAACACAAAGACAACCACACCAAACAACTCCTCCTACTCGTCTGCTCCTCCTCCCTTCTTGTCTTCCTCCTTGCTTCTCCTTCTCCTTTTCTCTCTTTCCCCTGCCCTGAAACCAAGAACAACAAGGAAAGGGGAGGAAGGGCAAAGGGAATGGATTGGAGATGGTGATGGTGATGGGGAGAAGAAGGTGAGGAGGAGGAGAGAGGGAGGGAGGGAGGGGGGAATAAGAAAATCTAGGGAAAGATACCACACCCACTTTCTAGATTTACTCTGCTATTTGCACTTTCTTTTTCTCTGCAATGTTCTCCCCTCTCCTGTACTGCATCAGTTTGGCCTTCTATTGGGGATGTTTTGGGTTTGGAGTTCTCTTTTACCACCTGTTAATCTCTCCAAATTAAGTGATGCTTAAGGAGGGTGCTTTACCTCCTTTGTTAATTTCACAGCTGTCATCTTTTGAATGAACCAAAGTGATGCTTAAGGAGGGTGCTTTACCTCCTTTGTTAATTTTACAACTGTCATCTTTTGGAGTTCATTCACCTGAGGTTGGTAGAACTCACTGAGAGGGGGACAAATTGAAGAAGAAGAAAAAAGAAGGGGAAAGAGGGGGGAGAAAGTTGTCAGCCACTAACGTGGAGCCATTTTCTTACATCCACTTGGATTAGTACCCATAACTAGCTATCTTAGTTACAGCATGCATGCGACCCCATCAATAGTTGAAAAAATACAACTTGTTATCAACATGGGTTTGGCAACCAGTAGCTTTGGTCGTACACTATGCTACTATGTGTGTATATTCGACAGATAAGTTACAGTGGTTAAATAAAATTGTTAAAGTAACTTGGAGAAAGACAAGCTTTAAAAACCTTCTTTTGCTTCTTAATGCCTGTCTAATGCCTGCATTAAAATCTTGCTATTGACACAATATATAAAGAAAGGAAAAGAAAAAAACTATTTCTTTGGCTCCTTTTAAAGAGGACATTTATTTGGCTGTTGAATATGACTCAATGTATCAGTATTTTCTAAATAGTACGCATAAACACCTTCCTATATAGAGTTCTGCATTTGGATCTATTCGAAATATGAAAATTTCACAACAAACGATTAAATCTCCAAATAAATTTTAAAAAATCCTGCTTTTCAAACCATTGAGCTCATTGCTCCACACAAATCACGATCAATCCTGTGTATTTGTGAAAATATGCTTGGGTACAGGTTAAAGGGGTAGGTGGACACAGCACATGCATGGGAAATGGCCCTCTTTTTCAGGGTCCTGTGATACATTCTTGACTTTGTGTGCGAGGCTGTCTGCCGTCCGGACTCCGGACTGCCCCTGCCCCCCCTGAGTACTTGATCTGATCTCCCTACCTGCAACTCTGCATCCAATGCAAATACAACAAAGAGAAAACACACAACTCGTAGTCATACTGTACTGTCCAACCAAAGCAGGCTGCAAATTGCTGTCGGTACTCCTGCATTTTTAGACTACAATATTTATACTACAGGAATAGTTGCTGTTGTAGATATTTATCTGTTGCTACGGTATTTGCTGGAGTACAACAACGTAGTATTGTTCATGCGCTTACGAAAACATTGTTGGATTTACGTAGAATCGCTGCACTGCCACGTTGGATTTACGGGTAAGTACTAGTAGTAGTACAGTTAAAGATTCCTCCCACCTCTGCTTGTCCGTTCCTTTCTCTCTCCACCAATTGGCCGCCGCAGTGTGGCCTGAGATTTCTTTCTTTTCTTTTCTTTTTCTTTCTTTTTGGATGTGAGGGAGGAAGGGAATATATGGATAAGTGTGGCGTGTGCAAGTGGAATGGGGGCAGGCAGGCTTCGGTGAAACATGATGGCCTAGTCTTAAGGAGAACTCCTAGTGGTCCTAACAAATCAGAACCGGGCCCTGTCTATTCCTCACCCGACAGCCAAATTACTCTAATCCTGAGATTTTCCAGTACATAATAAACACACTAATCCATCATATATATATATATATATATATATATATATATATATATATAAAGAGGAAATTCTTGATGTTTGAAGCCACGGCTTCCCTGTAAATACCAGGTGCCTTACCGGTTAGAGCATCTTTAATAGCGTTTTTGTTATCGTCTTTTAGTTATACTATATCAGTAAAATTCTACGTGAAAGAGATAGGAAAGAAGTGAGAGAGAGAGAGAGAGCATATGTCGTCTCTTCCTGAAGAGGCTAGCGTGCACGCGAAACAAGGCATGATACATTAATTTACTCTGGTTGACATGTAGATCCGTTTCAAAGAAAATTTATAAAATTTAAATGTCAGAGAGCACGCTAGAGGCTATATATAGGAGATGATGTAGCATATGTTACAGGTAAGACTGTCTCTAACTATTGAAGATGACATTAGATTACCAACATGTTTGACAACAACAGTAACACATCAGAGTTAAGAGAGAGAGAGAGAGAAACTTCATAGGTGCAGTACAAACAACTGCATCATTGCATGGATAGAGTAGTTGTTGTTATCGTCCAAATTGACTTGGGAGGAGCTGGCGATTAGTAATTAGCACAATCCAGCTACAATCAGGACGGGAGGACTGTGCTCGGGAGGAGAGGAGTGCATGAAGTCACGGAGCGGAGGACATGTATGCTTTCGGTACCCGACAGGGACAAATTGATGACGCGCGAGAGCGATCGGTGACGGATCGGATCCTCTGCATTACCCGTGGGAACTCTGTAGTGTACTGTGATATAATACTATACTTACAATAAAAATACTGCAGTATTTAATTTGAATCTTCCATAAAACAATCCTAATGTCATGCCACTGGATACTCTGCACTAAAGTAAGCAGAAATTCCCGATCCACCGTTTTTTCACCTTCCCTTCCTATTGAGAATGAGATCGATCACGCAGCGCCAGCACCTTGATTTAGGCCTTTACACACTCGACGAGTTCTCTAGGCCTAGCTTTTCAACAGTTTTCAGTAGGAGATCTTTGGTCACTTCTCACTTGTGTGGGTTCTACTGTGGTGCTACTTTTCGGCTGTGGATACAATCTAGTTGGATTTTGTGCTGGTAGGCCTCACAAAGTCGAGTAGATGAGACCCTTCGTTGAACACCCCCTGGCTGAATTTATATAAAAGAAATAATCTGAATGTAATATCTATTCATGGAAAATATCTGATTGAATGCCGACTGTCATTGAGCATGTACCTTTTATTTACTTCAAATATGGACAATTCTTTATCATATGATCTTACTCGTCACATAAATAGCATGTACATGTGCCCTTACTCTTGCTTTTCTTTTTTCATGTGACTTTTGCTTTTTACATGCAACACATATGACAACCAATACTTGATCACCCGAGGATGAAGATTTCTATGACTTCTTCAAGGATCCCGCTTCTAGTAGGTATGTCACTGCATGAATGAAGTTCACAGTGCTTTTCCCCATGGGTATAATCATTACCAATTGCTCCCATGATGGTGGTAGAGATGACACCAATATGACGACATTGTTGATCTCCTCAATTTTCTCATCCACACTTGTCAGCTGTGTGATAAGCTTGTTGAAGACATTGAGATGGTCAATGAACAGTGTGCCTTCTTGTATGCGCAACTTGTACAGTTGCCGCTTCAGTACCCACCGGTTTGTTTGCAACTTTGCCATATACATTTTTCTAGGTTACTTTATACTTTCTTCGACGGATTCTCTTTGACCACCGTTTATTTTACCTCGCCGGATAGACATAGATAGATTGTACTAACATCATTTCGCCTACATCATCTTCCAGTCTTCATTGGGCGTCTTTTTCAGGTTGTCCCCTTCAAGATCATCAATTAAGCCTTGTTGGACAAGGACATCATTCACCACAGATTTCCACACGCTGAAATTTCCTCCGCCGTCAAATTTCTCTAATTGATTTCACATAATAGACATCGATCTTGATTTTGTATCACCTAATAATTTGTCAACCTTCTCACAAATTAAATTAATCTGGCATTCACTCTGATACCACTTGTTATACTCTGATACCCCTCCTTACGTGCATCAGCCCCCAGATTGGATCAGAGTTACGAGATACGGCACGAGCGAAGAATGAAGTTAATTAATCCAGTAGAGAAAACCAAAATAACGATGCCAAAACAATTTTGACGAGAAAGAAAGATTTGACTAAGCTTAGCACATATTCTTTAAGTACAACCCCAAAAGAGTACTAAGGATTGTCCTATCTCACAACCCCCTCGATCCTTTTAGGACTCTCGAATCCTTGCCCTGTAGAAGAATCTAATGCTAAAAAATAACATAACATCTAATATTACCATGCGTCTCTTGCTTTGGACGAGTTGGTTTATAACTTGTATTTGTTGGAATTGGACCCCATATGTGTAAAGGCTCATTCATTCCTAAAATTACAAAGCATGCAAAGTCTTAGACTAAGGTGGTTGAAATCTTAGACTAGAGGTCTTAGACCAGGGTGGTCGAAGCTCTAGACCAGTGTGATCGAAGGCATAAACCAATGTAGTCGAAGGCATAGACCAGTGTAGTAGAAGCTTTAGACTAGTGTGATCGTAATAATGTGGTTGAAGGCATAGACCAGTGTGGTCGAAGCCTTAGCCAGTGTGGTCGAAGGCATGGACCAGTGTGGTCTAAGCCTTAGACTAGTGTGGTCGAAGACTTAGACTAGTGTGGTCAAAATAATATGGTCGAAGCCATAGACCATTGTGGTCGAAGGATTAGACCAGTGTGGTCGAAAAATAGTGATTGAATCCTCAGACCAGTGTGGTCGTAATACACTGGTTGAAATTGTAGACCAGTGTAAAATCAAGATCAATAAACACTGCTTAATGACCATTAATGGATTTTCAATTGGCAATTACCAGAGAGTAATTGTCTCAACCTTAAAATGATCTGGAGACGTCCAAACCAAAAGATCGTTTCATTCCAATTTTTCTATCTCTTTCTCAGATCAACTGTGCTGAGGTATTGAGTTGTCGAACCAAGTCATCCCTTCTCCTCAGCGTGCACTGGGAAGGAGGGTGAGTGGATATCTTCGAACTATTGCCGCAGAGTTCTCCTACACGGGGCGACAATAAGGTTTATGGACAGCGCTTCTGCGCGACCGCTTTCTGCACTGCATCCTACAACTACTTGCTTCACTGCGACATCTACGATCTGCATTGTTTCGTGTTCTTCATCAAGCCTGCCTGTAAGTTAGTCGTATGACCTGTTTTTTCTACTATAATCATATTGTTGAGTATGTTTAGAAGTGCAATGAGTTGTCTGCTATTGATATCACTTTATGCATCTCTAGTTATTTGTGATCTTTACCTCATACTAAAATCTAGAATTAAAATGTTGTCTACTTTTCCAACAATCCAGAAACTTTGTTGTGGATATTGTTGTGATTCGGCAATGGCGGGTGCTTCTAATGTTATGAAACCTGAGAGGTTTTCTGGTCAGAACTTTTGTGGATGGCAGACAAGTGTCAAATTTTGGCTAATATCTTTGGGGCTGTGGTGGGTGATCCGACCACAGTATCCATTTATGATTGAAGAGACCATGAAGTTCGACACAGATAACAACACAACTCTTAGATGCATACTGACCAAACTAGCCGACCAGCTCTATGATGTGTACATGGACTTCAAGTCCACCATAAAGTTGTGGGATGCACCCGAGCACAAATATGTCAAAGCTGAGGCTGGTCGTTTGTCGAACCCGGGAACGAAGGATCCCGAATTCTCTGTGTTCATACACTAGTCCAGGATTTCCAGTGTACACAGTCACAAAAATGTTATCACAAACATATCCAACGTGTATATTTAATAAGCATAGAGTTTATTACAACTGGGGCCGGAGGCCAAATAAAACATTAAGCGGAAGCAAATAATAATGGTAAGCCACACGATACGCCACAGGCAATCGTCTGGAGGTCGCTGCCTAATGTCCTGCTCCTCACCTTCTGGATAGCAGTCTTCTCCTGAATAATAATATTCAGCAAGAGTGAGCACTACAACTGTGCTCGCAAATTACACCCAATACAGAATTTAGAATGCATGCATAAGTTATTCAAAGGAAGGTTTTAGGGTTTATTTGCATAAATCAGCATTTTTGGTTTAAATAGTTATACTAAGTTTCAAGGCACATTTTTATTCCATAGATAAAATTCAAATTTTTGAAGTTCATCATTTTATAGTGGATAACCTCCATATAAAACATGGTGAAGGATACCCTCCTATCACAAGGCTACCCGCCAAATTTACCACAAGGATTAACCATCCTCAAATCATGTCCAAAGTTATTTTAAAACCAAAAACAAATCTAACTTAGAGTGGCTTTGCTCAACATGTCCATGACCGTGGACACGGCTATTCGAATAGATTTACACTCTGCAGAGGTTGTACAACTTTACCCACACGAGATAATTTGCCCGTTATGTCGGCCAATACACACTTCCTTAGGTGTGTGACTAGGCAATTATCACAAGGCATTTCCAATGCATTACCTCAATACCAATATGCCCGCTAAGGTTTCACTTCCATTAGGCTAACCACCTGCTGGAAACCCCCTCTTGCGCCAAGTGGGAATAAAGTCTAACCGACACCCACACAACAAAAATGGCATAAACAATACTGAGGTAATACAAATTATTAAGCCTGGTTCTGCCCATACATAACATGTGGTAGTACGGTGGAGCTTTTGCAAGATGCGGCTCAAAGGCCGGTCCTTAATCTACTTGGGCAACTTTCAATAAAAACCACAGGTCTCGATCCCAACAGACAGGCGGGTGCATAAACTCGCACTCCACCCAATGGGTCCATGTTTGCCCAAGTATAAACCATTTTCTTTTATTTTTATAATTTTCAAAGATATTTGCAAAAGTCCACCATGACAAAGCAATGTCATAGGCTTTTTATCAATTTATGAAATTTTGGCTAAATTCTCCCAAAGTCAAATATTTCATGGTCTAAGCATTTGCTATGCATATATTTATTTTTAAATTCATTTGACTAAGGTTACAAGGAATTGATAATACAACAATCAAATTTGGCTATACAAAGGAATTGGAATAATTAAATATTTAAAACAGGAATTTAAAATAATTAAATACAATTATGCATGCAATAATAATTTAAAAGAAATTAAATAATTTTAAATATTGGGGCAAAATGGTCAATGGTGTAACTTGCCTTGTTCAAATTCCTGGTATTCTACTTCTTCAATAGGGTCAAGCTCTCCGGAGTCGTCAAAATCTATACGCGAAAATATTCCAAATTCAAACAGAATTCAAATGAACACAAATAAATTCAAATGAAAATTCAAATTAACTCCAAATTAAATAATTTTGGTTTAGTTAGCTAGATCTTAATTTTATACAAATTTAGAAATTTGAATCACCTAAATCGGAGTTTGTATGAAGAAATACGAGCTCTGGAAGTTTAAAACCTAAATTTAATCCTAAAATCAAATTTCGAATTTCCAATTAAATTTCTAAAGGAAATTCTATTTATTGCGCCGGTGACATCAGCAAGATCTTGCAATCGAGATCGACATGTGGGCCCGCGCGATCATGGATCGAGTCCACGGCGCTTTCCAAGTTCACGGTGGACTCGGTGCACGCAGCAAGGCGAGGGCATTTGTCTTGCAGCGTTCTTGTTGCGGCACCACGCGCGACTTTGGCCGCCACGCATGCAGCGGTGAGGTGGCGCCGAGGTGGCCGACCACGCCGGCGCCGGAGAGGAAGCGCTTCGAGCCGAGGTGCGGCGAACGGCTGCTTGGCGAGCCCGGCGAAGCGCGCAAAAGGTTCGAGGATGATCTTTGAGTGTGATCGCTACTGGCGACGCGAGCGTGGCGGAAGATGGTCGGCGACGGCGAGGCGGCGGTGTGGTTCGATCGTTGGCGGCGAAGGAGCTCGGTGACGTTAGAGTCGCGAGGCGCGCACGAGTTCATGATCTTGGTGGCCGGTGGTGCGATCGGGCGGCCGGAGGTTCACCGTGGCGGCGCTAGAGGCGATGAAACCTGGCTCGGCCGCGAGAGAAGATCCAAATGTGGCGATCGGGAGCGAGGAGATGTGGAGAGTTGGGGCAAAAGCTTGAGGAAGAGAGCGCACCGGTGCTCCCTTTATAGGGCGAGGGCGAGGCGGGAGATGGAGATCGTGGGCGAGGTGGCAACGGCCGTTTATGGAGGTGAGGGCGGCGGCGTTCTAAATGAGTTAAGAATGCGAGTAAAGCCGGAACGAACGCGGGAACGGCCGCTTTCATTGCGCGTGATGGCGAGAGAAATGGGGAGGAATCACGGCTTGATGAGCTCCGAGTGAGCGGTAATGGCGGCGAGAGCAACGGACGCGGAGAAGACGAGCGCGAGGAAGACGACGCATTGCGCGGGCCCCACCGACAATGAGAGAGAGAGGAGAGAGCGCGGCGGATTGATTGTCGGCCGTCCGATTTGATCGGACGGCGCGTTACTCGCGCGGGAAGAGTTGGGCGAGACGCAGACAAAGATCGGGCTTCGCCCGATCTTAAGTGAAGATTTTAAACCTTTTTCAATTGATTTAATTCGTAAATTGAATAGGCTTTAGAAAATAGTAAATGAAGTCCAAAAATTTTGAGAAAATTCACGAAATTCTATGAGGCATTACGGACTTAAATAAAATAATTCCAACTTTTAGTTGGTAATAGATTTTGCACATAAATTCTTTTAGCCTTAATATACTTTAGGAAAAGCTTTTAAAAATTCCGAAAATCCACAAAATTAATAAAGTCTTATTTTTAATCTGAAATTGAAATTTTGAAATGTTACAAACCTACCCCTTTAAAGGGAATCTCGACCGAGATTAGGACTTGGTCGAGAAAAGGTAGGGATACTCGGCTCTCAAAACTTCTTCTCGCTCCCAGGTAGCTTCTTCTTCTGAATGATTGCTCCACTGAACTTTACAAGAACGAATGACTTTGCTTCTGGTGACGCGTTCTGCCACATCGAGAATCTTGATTGGTTGTTCCACATAGGTGAGATCTTCCTGAAGATCGATGCTCTCGAGCGGTGTTTCTTCTGTTGGTACTCTGAGACATTTCTTTAACTGGGATACATGGAAGACAGTGTGAGCGGTGATGAGATCTTGGTAATTCCAAGCGATAAGCAACTTCGCCTCTTTTGCCAAAATCTTATAGGGTCCGACAAATCTAGGTGCGAGTTTTCCTTTAGTCTGAAATCTCTTCACTCCTCGGAGTGGAGTTACCCTGAGATAGACAAAATCTCCCATCTTGAAAGATAGTTCTCTCCGACGATTATCGGCATAACTCTTTTGTCGGGTTTGAGCTACTTTCGAGACGTTCTCTTATTGCTTTTACCTTACTTTCACTTCTTTTATCAATTCAGTCAGAAGAATTGGTGTTCTCCTACTTGATCCCAAAGGAGAGGGTTCTACACTTTCCACCATACAATGCTTCAAATGGCGACATCTGTAGGCTAGCTTGAAAGTTTGTTGTTGTAGGAAAATTCGTGCATAGGGCAAATTCTTATCCCGACTTCTTCCATAATCTATAGCACAAGCTCAAGCATGTCTTCTAGGACTGATTTATACGTTCGGTCCGCCATCTGTTTGGGGATGATATGTTTGTCTTTGAAGTTGAGTCCGGTTCCTAAAGCTTCATGTAGACTCGCCAAAATTTTGAAGTGAAGCTGCGAACCTCATCGGATACAATTTTCTTGGGTATACCATGTAGACAGACGATCCGGCCATGTACAATTCTCGCTAACTTATTGCTTCGTAAGTGGTCTTGATGGAATAAAATGAGCCACTTTTGTTAATCGGTCAATTATTACCCAAATGGAATCACAACTTTGATTGGGTCCTAGGTAGTCCGTGATAAAATCCATACCAATCTCCTCCCATTTCCACTCGGGAATTGGTAATGGTTGTAATAATCCAGCGAGTCTCGATGTTACGCCTTAACACGACCGACATACATCAACGTGCAACAAACTCGCGATCTCTCGCTTCATACTAACCCACCAATACTTTTCCTTCATATCCCGTACATCTTGGTACTCCGGGATGAATAGAGTAAGGTGATTCATGAGCTTCTTTCGAATCGGTTGTGCGGTTTCATGATGTTTAGGTACACGATGCGGTTGCCAAACCATCTTGTGCCCGCTCGCCTTCGTAAAATCTCGGGCTTTGCCTCTTCTCATGTTCTTCATGATTTCTTTGATGTCTTCGTCTTCTATTTTTTTTCTCGATCCGACCTTGTATGGTTGGTTGGACTTCCACTGTGTTGATACAGCCTTGACTGACAATTTCCAGGTTCAGATGCTTTAGTTCTTCATACAATTATGGTTGATTTTCTTGAACTAACACCGTGTTGCAGTATGCCTTCCTACTCGAGCATCCGCTACCACGCTGGCTTTACCCGGTGATAATGAATTCCAAGGTCATAATCCTTTATCAGCTCTAACCATCTTCTTTGCCTGAGATTAAGATCTGACTGGGTGAAGATATATTTCAGACTCTTATGATCTGTGAAAATCTCACAGCGGTTACCAATGAGATAATGCCGCCAGATTTTCAAAGCATGCACAATTGCCGCTAACTCTAAATCATGTGTTGGATAATTTCCTTCATGTGGCCTTAATCGACGAGATGCATAAGCCACAACCTTTCCTTCTGCATCAAGACACATCCTAGCCTGGCGGGATGCGTCCTGAAAACTTCAAAATCCTTACGATATCCGTAAAACTAGCATCGTGCAGAGACTAGTCTTTTCTTCACTCTTGAAAACTATGTTCACAAGCACTTGTCCATTCAAATTTCTTTTCCTTCTTGAAGTTGAGTCATGGGTTTGGCGATCTTGGAGAAACTTTCAATGAATCTGCGGTAGTACCCACTAATCCAGAAAACTTCTCACTACGTGATGACTTGGGTTGCTTCCAATCCATTACTGACTTCAACCTTTGAGGGTCTATGCAACTCCTCCTGCGACACTATGTGTCCAAGAAAATCCACTTGATCGAGCCAAAATTCACTTTTGCCGAGTTTGGCATAAAGTTGGTGTTCTCAAGTTTGTCCAAAATAATTACGAGATGTTTTCATGCTCTTCCATATCTCTTGAATAGATGAGAATATCATCTATGAATACCACCACAAACTTATCCAAGAATTCCATGAACACTTTGTTCATCATATTCATGAAATAAGCGAGGGCATTTGTTAGTCCAAATGACATCACCGTGAACTCGCATGACCCATATCCGGTGGTGAAGGTCGTCTTTGAATATCTTCTAGTCGATTTTTAAGCGATGGTAGCGACCTCAAATCAATCTTGGAGAAAACAACGCTCCTTTCGGTTGATCAAACAGATCATCTATCCTAGGTAACGGGTACTTGTTTTTGATTGTTACCTCGTTGAGTGATCTATAGTCCACACACATTCTCATACTATTGTCTTTCTTTTGACAAATAGTACCGAGCTCCCAAGGCGATGAACTTCGGTTGAATGTAACCTTTACTCAGTAGTTCTTCGACCGCTTCTTCAACTCGCTAGATCATTTGCTTAAGATTTCGTAGGGTCGCTTGAAATTGGAGCGATCCACAGGACTAAGTTAATTAAGAACATTATATCTCGGTCCGGTGGCATACCATGTAAGTCCTCCGGAAAAACATCTGGATATTCTTGTACCACGGGTATATCTTCCAGTTTCACTTCCTTTAAACTGGTCAAGATAGGACTTCTTTCCATAGAAGTCTTGGGTTGGAACTCTACTGAAATCCCTTGTTCATTGGTGAGGTTGATAGATCTACTAGCACAATCTATCTCGCCTCGATTTTTGGCAAGCCATCCATTCCAAGAATTACGTCCAATCCTTGCGAACGCAGGACTATTAAGTCGGCCGAGAAAGTTACTCCAGAGATTTCAAAGGTAAGATTTGGATAGAATAAACTAGCCCTCATTTCTGAGCCCGGGGAATGGATTAACATGGGCTTAACTAAGGGGAGGTAGATAACCCATATTTTTCCACAAACTTATTTGACACAAAAGAATGCGAAGCTCGAATTAAATAAAAGCGATCGGTATCGAGTTGACAAGGAACGTACCAAGAACAACATCGGTCTTGCATAGGCTTCCTCTGCGGTGACGTGATTCACACGTCCCTTCATGAACCGACCGGTGGTCTTGAGGGACCGCCAAGACCGAAACTCCGGAGTTGGCTTGACGGGGTGGCGATCACGCTTCTTGGGACACTTATTGGCATAGTGACCCAACTCGTTGCGATGAAAGCAAGTGATTCTCTTTGGAAATAGGCAGCCTGCTGGGCCCATCCTCCGATGAACTACTACGAATCCGGAAGTATTTGAGCGCTGAATCGAGCCGAACTCTCGGTGTAGTAATCGGAATCTCCCACGCCGAGGTGGTCGAGACCGAGAAACGAGGCTTGGGTAGTCCTTCCGAGTTAAACTTCGAGCCGCCATCCTCCGCTATGCGATTCTCCATTTCATGATGTTTGCCTTCTGGCGTATGGCCTTATTTACCAACCGTTGAAAGTCGGTAAAATCCTGAGAAATCAAACGAGCAGAGAGTTCGCTGCTCAACCCTTCCGTAAATCGCTCTTGCTCGTCTTCATCTCTCGCTACATCCTCAGGGGCATAGCGAGCAAGTTGGTTAAACTTGTGCAGATACTCGCCGACTGAACGGTTTCCTTGGCGAAGCGAGCGAAACTCCTTCTTTTTCAAAGTAATCATGCCAGATAGAATGTGAGATCGGCGGAAAGCTTGCATGAACTCATCCCAAGTGATTTCTTGGGTATTAGCATGGGACATGCTGAAATTATCCCACCATTCTGATGCGGGACCCATCAATTGATGAGAGGCAAACAAAACTCTCTCACGATCTGTGCATTGAGCAATATCCGGCTTCTTTCCAATGACCCTGAGCCAATCATCTGCGTCCATGGGTTCCGTGCTACTAGAAAACGTTGGCGGACGCATCCTCATGAACTCTGACAAAGTTACTCTTGCGGGAGGTGGAGGAGCATGATAAGCTGCTGATGCTTGGGTATTCTGATTGCTGTGAAGGGACTGGGCTAGCAACTCAATCAGATGAGTCTGATTGGCCATCATTTGGCGCCAGTCAGGAGCTTCAGTTGGAGGAGGTGGTGGCTGTTGAACTGGGTTTTCTTGATATTCGGCATTCTCATTTCCTTGCCCTCTAGTACTGACACTTCCGGTGCGGGTGGTCACCATCTGATGAACTCTTCACAGATTAGACAAGAGAGACAGGAATTATAAGAGTATAGATCTAAAATAGCCCAAATTCAACAAACACAAGGCAAGAACATTTCGGCAAAATAATTTATTTTTATTTTATTAATTCATTATGGCTACTACAAAGGTTTGGTAGCTCATAATTCGCAACTAAAGAAAAAATTTAAGGTCAAATCTATGGTGTTATTGGGGTATAATCTGGCTCACTAGAACTAGCCTCGCCTTCCTTGTAGGAGGTCAGTTCTTTTCTCGATCTTCAACTTTTCTTCTGCATCTTGTAATTTCACTTGCAGGAGAGACAGCTCATCTAGTGTATTCCCGTAGGCATAATCCATGGCTCTGGCCAGATCCACCTGATGAGTGAGATCGGGACAGTCTTCATCTCTAGTTGAGCGAAAAGCACTGTCATGCCGGGTTGGGATGTGCATTGGGTAATAGTGGAACCCAATGCCGTTGACGCGGTGATCGTAGATGTAGCGAAGTCTGCGGTTTGCTTCCTCGTCAGATCTCGATGCCTTCGGCGAAGGTGTCTCATCGCATTGGGGCATCGAAGACGTGGAAGTCTGTGTTCGGCGATAGATTGGAGTAGAGGATCACCTCTACTCTCCACCGTTCCTGATTTCCCACCTTATACTTGTATCCTTGATACGTCGGTCTTTCTTCAAAGTCCAAGTGCTGCATCATCTTCCAGAGAATGGCGGCCCAATGACCAGCAAAGACTCCATGGGAAATGGCATTCGGAACTTCAGCCATCTACAATTTTTGAAAAGGAGATGAGTTAGTAAATAATTTTTCAAGAGAAAAGTTGAGGAATGACTCCAGAAGACCAAGTTATTTTTAATTTTCAAAATAAATCCATAAGGGTTTGATTTCCTTCTAGGTCACGACCTACAGTAAACCTGGCTCTGATACCACTTTTGTCGAACCCGGGAACGAAGGATCCCGAATTCTCTGTGTTCATACACTAGTCCAGGATTTCCAGTGTACACAGTCACAAAAATGTTATCACAAACATATCCAACGTGTATATTTAATAAGCATAGAGTTTATTACAACTGGGGCCGGAGGCCAAATAAAACATTAAGCGGAAGCAAATAATAATGGTAAGCCAGACGATTGCCTGTGGCGTAACATTAAGCGGAAGCAAATAAGTTTGTGGCTGCAGACATTGTTGTCAAACTTCCCGCATCATAGCGAGATTTTGTCGCTGGTTTAAAGCACAAGAGGGAAGAGATATCTATTGAGGATCTTATTGCTACCCTTGATGTGGAAAAAAAGTAAGAGCAAAAGATGTACTAAATACTTCCAGTCAAAGCAATAAGATCAATGCAAATGTCATAGAGAAGAGATATGGCGAGAACAACACAGGCTTTAAACCAAACAAGACAACTAGCTTCAAGAAGAAAACTGAGAAGAAGGATATGAGAAACATCACCTGCTTTGTGTGTGAAAAAAACGGTCATATGACGAAAGACTATTATTTTTGCAAGAGCAAAGATGGTGTACAACCAAAGAAAAAGGTTGTCAACATGACCATAGGCGATGCCTCAACATGAGGGTATGATAATTCATCTGTTGTATTTTCAGCATGTCAATCCACTGATTGGTGGGTTGATACTGGAGCTAATGTTCACATATGTTATGATATTTCCTTGTTTTCTTTTTATCAAGCAGTCGGGGCTTTCTTCGTTCTAATGGGGAACGGGTCGTATACTTCTGTTCTTGGTGTTGGCACGGTGGATCTGATGCTTACTTCAGGGAAGATTGTCCACTTGAAGAGCGTGCAACATACGCCAACAATAAACAAGAACCTCGTTAGTTGTTCTCTCGTTATAAGCTAGTATTTGAGTCAAATAAAATTGTAATGTCTAAGTTTGTCAACTTTGTAGGTAAAGTCTATGAGAGCGGAGGCTTGTTCCGTATAAGTACTCTAGAGTATTGTCACAGTCTGAATGTTGCAACTGGTTTGAATAAATATGAGGCAAATATATGACATTCTTGTTTTTATCATATTAGTTTTGATAGTATTGCTCGAATGTCCAGATTAGATTTAATTCCAAAATGTGAAACTGTCAAAGGATCAAAGTGTCAAACTTGTGTGCAAACAAAACAATCTCGAAAAAACCCTTTAAGGGTTTATAGGAGGAAAAGAACTTGGCACCTTTAGATCTAGTCCATTCTGATTTGTGTGAGATGAATGGATTGTTGACCAAAGGAGGCAAAAGATATTTTTAAACTCTTTTTGATAATGCATCTCGATATTGTTACGTGTATCTATTGAAAACAAAAGAAGAAGTTTTAAATTACTTTAAAATTTATAAGGCCGAGGTTGAGAACCAACTAGAAAAAGAAAATTAAAAGACTAAACCCTTATCGTGGAGTAGAGTATATCTCTCATGAATTCTCCTAATTATGTTCTGAATATGAAATAATCCATGTAGTTACACCACCATACTCACCCCTATCAAATGGGGTGGTCGAGAGGAAAAACCGTACACTAATAGACTTGGTGAATACCATGTTGGAGAGTGTCGGTATACCTAAGATGTGGTGGGAGGAAGCTATATTAACAATAACTTTTGTCATAAACAGAGTAATCAATAAAATATGTGAGATTACTCCGTATGAGGAATAGAAGGGGAGAAAACCCTATGTTAACTCTCTACGAACTTGGGGATGTTTGGCAAAAGTCAATATGCCATTACAGAAAAAGAGAAAATTTGGACCTAAAATAGTCGATTGTGTCTTACTGGGATATGCTCATAACAGCATGGTCTATAGGTTTTTAATAGTAAAAACAGAAACTCCTGAGGTTATTGTTAACACAATAATGGAGTCTAGAGACGCTTTATTTTTTAAGGATATTTATCCTATGAGAACTGCAATCAGTACTTCTCAAACTAGTGATAGTCAAACTATGAATAATAGTAATTTTGAATCTACCACCATCTCTGAACCAATGGGTGATCTATCACCAGTTTGTGATAATCTTGAGGAAGATAACAATGTATTCGAAGAGACTCATCGCAGGAGCAAGCGACAAAGGGTTGAGAAAATCTTTGGCGAAGACTTTATTGTATATCTCATGGATGACGTGCCAAACACTCTTTCAGAGACTTATGCATTACCTGATGCTGATTATTGGAAAGAGGCAGTCCATAGCGAGGTGAATTCCATCATGGCTAACAAGACTTGGGAGATCACTGATCGTCCAATCGGGTGCAAACCTGTTGGATGCAAGTGGATCTTTAAAAAGAAAATAAGGCCTGACGGTATTATTGATAAGTATAAGGCAAGACTTGTAGCCAATGGTTATACCCAGAAAGAAGGTGAAGATTATTTTTATACTCACTCTCTTGTTCTAGATTGGCCACCATTCGAGTGCTCATTGCATTAGCTTATTCCCATAGTCTACACAATCATGAAATGGATGTTGTGGATATCGTGAGGATATGTGCACGATCTCAGGATGATGACTCAATTGGCAATGGCGTTGTTGGTTTGCAAAATCTCGCGTTTTCGGGTTTGCTTCATCGCCGCACGCACCACAGCGGTCCGACCGGCGTTGTGAGCGATCGGACCGCCTGTGTGATTGGCCGGATGGCGTGGTGGCCGGTCGGACCGGCCTGACCTAAAGTTAGATTTTGGGGCTAAGCCAAAAATAGGTTGTGTAGGCAAGTGAGGGGAGTCTCCTGGATGTGGTCCCATAATTTTTGGAGCTCCCAGTCAAAAGTTCTATTCGTTTGAAAATTCCAGAAGGTTTGTAATTTTGAGTTGAAAATTTGGCTAAGTCCTTTGGACCGGTCCGACCGCCTGTTGTGGGGAGCGGTCCGACCAAGCATGAATCGGTCTGACCGCCCCGGGCGGATCGACCGATTGGCTTGAAGGTTAGCCAAGTGTTGCATTGAGTTGGTTTTGATTGTGTTATTATATGAACTTCAATGCTTTATTGTTGTATATTGCATTACGGAACTGACGTTGGTCAAGTTTTATTGGTTGAAACAAAAGTTGGATCAAATTTCGTTTTGGTTTTGGGTGGAGTTTTAGGTTCGACTCTACGGTCCGACCAGGACTTTCAACGGCGATCCGACCGCCGTGTATTCGATCATTGGCTTGCTCGGGTCGAACCGCGAATCCACCGGTCCGATCATTGGTTGACCGTCGGTCCGACCGCCGTGGTAGCTTGGTCGGACGCGATCCCGAAGGAACAGTGAGTTCTTTTCTCGGTTGTGTCGGGTGGTTGAGGGTTTATCAAATCCAACACAAGGCTTCCGTTGTGTGCTTATCGATCTTCTTAGCTTTCATAGCTAAAGGAGTAAAGTTCGTGTTGGTTTTGATTTAGGCGAGAAAGTTTTGAAAGCGCCTATTCACCCCCTTTAGTCGCCTTTCCGGTCCTACAAGTGGTATCGAGCGGTTAGCTCTTCTCATAGATCTTAACTGGTCTTTGGAGCCATGGCGATCGACAAGTACTCAACCAAGCCACACATTTTGAAGGAGTTGACTTTGCATCTTTGGAAGGCTCGTATGCAAGCATATATCGAGGCTCAAGGGCACGCTATTTGGCTAAAGGTGAAAAATCCTTATGTCGTGCGATCGATGACGATACGATCACTCCGGATGTGGAGGCCAACAAGAAGACTCGGAATTATTTGATCCAAGGCCTTAGTCGATCCGAGTTTGAGCGTGTTGCTCACTTGCGGTCCGCTCACGAGATCCGCGGACTCTTTGTGACTATCATGAAGGGTCCACTGCGATCAAGGAAGTGAGGCGAGAACCAGCTCAAGAAAGTATACTCAAAGATCGAACAAAGGCACCGTGAGTCTTTGGATGAGTGTGGGAAGATTTTCTAAGATTCTTCATGATCTCGCACCGTTGACTGGTATTTCACGAGTGCGAGAATGCACGCGACTTCGGGTGCTCTTGATGTGAAGGTGCGGGAATGAAGATCACTTCCATCAATGACAACATGTCATGAGTGAGCTTACCATGGATAAGCTTTACTCAAGGTTGAAGACGCATGAGATTGACTTTATCTCGCGTCTCCCAAGACAGTCGATGGCATTAGTGGTCGACAAATCCAAGGGTTGTTCTTGAGTCTCTTGATTGTAGCTCATCCGGTTTTCATTATCCGCTTTACATTCTTTAGGTGATGAGCAACTAGAGAAACTGCCCGAGGATGACTTAGCCCTCCTTTCCACCAAATTCACAAGAGCGTATAACAAGGTGAGGAATAGGAGAAGAAGTGGACCTATCACATGCTTCGAATGTGGTGAGCCAAACCACATTCGCTCCGGTGCCCCAAGCTAAAGGGCAAGGAGGAGAAGGAGACACGAAGACATCCCGGAGAGGATGCTAAACCCAAGAAGACAAACTATCGAAAGTTTGTCAGTCGGGTCCTTGCCGCTCTTGAGAATGTAAATATGAGCGATGTGGACTCGGAAACGGAGGACGACGAGAGTGACTCTCGTGGCAAGAAGAAGGCGCATGACTTCACCGGCATGTGTTTCATGGCCAAGAACAGCCACGACAGCGACTCCTCCAACAATGAGGATCCTTTTAGTGATCCTGATGAGGTATGCCCTTCTATTGCTGACATGAAAAGGGCGTTGGTGCTTGCTGAACAGAAATTGCATAAGCAAGTAAAAATGATTAAGAAGCAGGACATTATGATTGATAATTTGAACCTAGAAGTTGTTAGGCTAAAATCTATTAATCCTGATGATTTTTGTGAATCCTGCACTAGCTTGCTTAATGACTTGACAAGCTTGAAATCTGCTCATTCCTCTGTCACTAATCAACTTAAGGATGCTCTCAATGAACTAGAATCTCTCAAGTCTAGTTCTGCTTGCTTAGATGCCATTTCACTTGATGTGACTGCCATGGAAGCTATCCCTTTAACTTGCTCAAATTGTGCTTTGCTTGAATTAAACCGGATAGCTCCTTAAAGGAATTGCAAAAATTTGATCTTTGGTCACACATGCTCTCATTGTAAGAATAATAAGATTAAGATGCAAGAGATGAAAGAAATGCTAGTTTACTCTAGAGTTGCATCATGTGAAAATTGTCCCAAGCTTACAATTGAGATTGAAGCCTTAAACAAGACCCTTGAAGAAAAGGCTAAAATTGAAAGATCCATGTCTTTTACTGTTTCTAAGAAAGTTATTGATTCTAACTCTTGTGCTTTAAATACTGAAGTTGAAACCATGATTAATCAGATTCAAGAGGTATTTAGAGTCAAATTTAAGGAGCAGTTGAATAGGATTAGAGAATCCTATTGTGTGTCTTGTGAGGCCTTCAAGGTGGAAGTGGCCCTTCTTAAGAGTAAGAACAATGAGGTAATCAAGTCTAGCAAGTGCACTAGATGTGAGGGTCTAATGAAAGAAAATGATTACCTCAAGGTGACTCTTGAGAAGTTTTCGAGTGGGAAAAAGAAACTCAACATGATTCTTGATCAATCCAAGGTGAGCGTGAAAAATAGTGGTCTAGGTTTCAATCCCCTAGAGCATTCCAAGAAAAACCCACCTAGGATTGCTAGAGTTGTGAAGAATGGTTTGTTTGAGCTAGAACCTCCTAAGCCATCCGGGGTTGTTTTCAAATCCGCTGGTTTTGCTCAAACTCTTTCTGGCAAGAAAGGTGCTTTCACTCATGCTGTACAGGCCTCTCAAAAGGTTCAGTACCATTGCACCTTCTGCAAGAAAGAAGGCCACACTGTTGAGTTCTGCTTCCGGAGAGCAAAACTTGAGAGAACTTTGTAGACTCTTTTGGTGGGTCTCTAGAGCTAGGCAGCCTATTTATCGCACCACACATAGGCCTATATT
Source organism: Hsuehochloa calcarea (assembly GCA_036346395.1). Classification (NCBI taxonomy): domain Eukaryota; kingdom Viridiplantae; phylum Streptophyta; class Magnoliopsida; order Poales; family Poaceae; genus Hsuehochloa; species Hsuehochloa calcarea. The sequence goes on along the minus strand of CM070594.1, from coordinate 84,065,983 downwards.
TGTAGAGAACTTTGTAGACTCTTTTGGTGGGTCTAGGCAGCATGTTGGATTAGGACATCGTGAGGAGAGACCACGGGTAGCACCTAGACAGGGGGAGTATCGATCTTTTGGTAGATCGTTTCGGAGAGGTCTAGGTGGTTCTCATGTGCATTCTTGTGATTTTATTCCTGATCATGTTTCTGCTACCTCTACTGCTGCTCCTAGACATCGTGCTTCTCAGTACTGGATCCCTCGATCATTTATCACTAACCCCAGTACTGAGGTACGGATGTTTTCTGATTGTGCTTTTTAGGTCCGTCGTGCGAGGAAGGAGGACATAGGGCTTGTTGACTCGGTGTTCTCGACATATGACGGAGATTCTAGATGGTTCTCTCCCTCACGCGTGCATCAAACAATGAATTGATTACATTTGGGGATGCTTCTACGGACCGTGATGCAAAGGGCACCGTGGCGCCAACGACAAGTTCATGCTAAAAGACGTCGCTTTGGTAAGTAAGCTGAGGTATAATCTTCTATCTGTTTCTCAGCTGCTTGATGAGGGTCTAGAAGTGAGGTTTAAGAGAGGTGAGTGCAGAGTTCTAGATTCCTCAGGTGAGCTTGTTTTTGAGATCTCCAGATTTGAGAAGATCTTCTGTGCAAATTTCAAGATGTCTTGATTTCAGTCCTAGGTGTCTTGTAGCCTCCGATTCTCATGACCTTGTTTTGTGGCATCGTAGACTTGGGCATATAGGTTTTGATCATTTGTCTAGAGTCGATTGCAAGGACTTGATTAGAGGTTTGCCTAGGTCAAGGTTGTTAGAGATCTTGTATGCTCACCTCAGACATGGTAAGATGGTGTCGCTTCCCACCCACCTCTTACTTTGGTAATGACTGATGGACTGGACGACTTCTTCACTTAGATCTGATTGGTCCTTCTAGAGTTCATCATTTGGTGGGAAATGGTATGTCTTTGGTGGTTGTGGATGATTACTCCAGGTATTCATGGGTTTATTTTCTTGCTTCTAAGGACGAAGCATTTGGATTCTTTAGAGATTTGGTCCTTAGAATTGCTGTTGATATACTTGGAGCTTTGAGATCCATTAGGAGTGACAATAGGACAGAGTTCAAGAATTCTTCTTTTTCTACCTTCTGCACTGAGAGGGGAATTGAGCATCAGTTTTCTTCTCCTAGAGTTCCTCAGCAGAATGGTGTTGTAGAAAGGAAGAACAGAACCCTTGTAGAGATGGTTCGGACCATGCTAGATGAGTATTCTACTCCTAGGAGATTTTGGGTCAGGCGATCTCTCGCTTGTTATATTTCCAACAGGTTTTCTTGAGATCTGTGGTTGGAAAGACTTCTTATGAGCTTAGATTTGGTCATTCTCCCAAAGTCTCTCATTTCAAGATTTTTGGTTGCAAGTGCTTCATTCTTAAACATGGCAATCTTGATAAATTTGAGTCTAGATGTTTTGATGGCATATTTCTTGGTTATCCTGCTCATTCTCGTGGCTATCGTGTTTTTAATGTTGACACTAACAAAATTGTTGAGACTTGAAGTCACTTTTGATGAGGCTAGTCCTGGTACTAGACCCGATGCTTCAGGTACACAGGTTTCTGAAATTCAAGGAAGCATTTTCGTCGATGATGATTCTGAGGATGAAGAACCAAATCATCCTCCACCGCTTCGAGAGGGTGGAGAGCACTGCTACTACTACGTCGGTTTAATTTGGCGACCTCCTCCTATCCCCACCGACGATCCGAGTGGCTCTGTTCCTACCTTCACAACTCATGAGGTAGAGGCCACGTCGCACCAGAGCACCACTTCAGATACAAATGACAACATCCACTGAGCGGATGATTGGGGATCTTCAAGAGCGAGTCACTCGCTCGTGTTTATTTCTCCCGATTCTCATGCACATTCTGCTTTTGTCGCTTCTTTGAACCCCGAGATATCACTCATGCTTTATCCGATGCCTCTTGGGTCAATGCTATGCATGAAGAGCTTGAAAATTTGAAAGAAACAAAGTCAGTTTTTAGTTGAGCGACCTTCCGATTCTCATGTTATTGGAACAAAATGGGTTTTAAAAATAAGCAAAGTGAGGATGGATTGGTTGTTCGCAATAAGGCTAGACTTGTAGCTCAAGGTTATTCACGTGTAGAGGGCTTAGACTTTGAGGAGACCTTTGCTCCAAAGAGCTAGATTGGAGGCCATTCGCATTCTTTTAGCATTTGCAACATCCAAAGGTTTCAAGCTTTTTCAAATGGATGTTAAAAGTGCTTTCTTGAATGGCTTCATAGAAGAAGAGGTCTTTGTCAAGCAACCTCTGGTTTTGAAAATCAAAAATTCCGAATCATGTTTTTAAACTCTCTAAAGCCCTCAGATGGATTGAAACAAGCTCCTAGAGCTTGGTATGACAGCTTAAGAGTTTCTTGCTTGAAAATGATTTCAAAATGGGAATGGTTGATAAAACCTTGTTCACTCTCGTGCATGGCAAAGTGATTTCTTGTTGGTTGATTTATGTGGATGATATTATTTTCGGTGGTTCCTCTCATGCTTTGGTGTCTAGATTTTCAGATTCTATGAGCAGTGAATTCGAGATGAGCATGATGGGAGAGCTGACCTTCTTCCTTGGTCTTCAAATCAAGCAACTGAAAGAAGGCACTTTTGTTCACCAGAGTAAGTATAGAAAGGACCTTCTTCGGCGCTTCAATATGGGAAGCAGTAGGCCAATGTCTACTCTCATTGCTACAACCACCGTCTTTGGACCACGATGAGGATGGAGAGTCCGTGGACCAGAAGGAGTACCGCAGTATGATTGGCTCCCTCCTCTATCTTACAACGTCGAGGCCGGACATACAATTCGCCGTATGTCTGTGCGCTCGATTTCAGGCTTCCCCTCGTGCTTCTCATCGTCAAGCAGTACGCCGCATCTTCAGGTATCTTCAAGATACGCTTGACTTTGTAGTCTGGTATTCTTCTTCTTCGGCTCTTTCAATTCGAGCATTTTCGATCGATTTCACCGGGTGTAGAGTTGATAGGAAGAGTACTTCTGACACTTGTCATTTCTTGGGCACATCTCTTGTTTCTTGGTCTTCTAGAAAACAGTCTTACATTGCCTACATACCGAGGCCGAGTATGTAGTGCCGCGATGGTCGCTCTCGTGTTCTCTGGATTTTGTCCACGCATGCGAGACTATGGGTTATCTTTGGGAAGTGTTCCTCTTTTCGTGACAACACTTCGCAATTAATATTGCCAAAACCCGAGGCAACATTCCAGGACTAAACACATTGACATTCGATTTCATTTTCTCGAGAGACCATGTTGAGAAAGGTCATGTTGTGCTTCACTTTGTAGAGTCGAGCAATGACTTGCGATATTTTCACTAAGGCTCTTGACTCTTCGCGTTTCTTCGCTTATGGGAGAGTTAGGGTTATTAGTCCTATTCAATGCTTTTGAGGGAAGTTGCTCTTTTGCATTCATTGTATCATAATGCATGTTTCAATTCATTTGTCTTGCATTGTATAATAAAATTAGTGGAGCTTTGATTATTATCCTTGTATGACTTGATTTCATCTTCTATACCTTGTCATATCAAGTGATAGTCTGCTAGACTTCTTTTATGGCTCTTCGTGTTTGGCTTAGCTTATGCCTTGCTAGCTTTAGATCTGTGAGCAATTTGAATCAAATCATGTCTTGTTGGATCTTGTGACTAGTTTTGCTCTAGTGATCCTCTTATGATTCTCGCCATGTCTTACAAAGTTGAATTGAGTCTTGAACTTATTCTGAGTTGAAAATGAGCTTTTATCTTATTAAGTCAAGCAAATGAAAATGAGATTTTCATGCGAAAAATCGATCTCACCAATCCTTTCTCATGAGACGGCTTGTCATTGCACTAGGCATGAACTCAGGGGGAGTTTTGGATGACCTAGATCATTCTTTTAAACATATCGCTTGAGATGGTCGCGGCAAGGCTTGAGATCTAGCACAGCAAAAAAAAGGGAAAAAGGAATTGCCCAAAAAGGGCTAAGTGCTTGAGCTTTGCTTCAAAAGAATTCTCTTAATGCTCAAAATGCCTCAATTCTTGTTTTGAGTCTCTTTTACTTATAGACATGGCTTGACTCATTTTTGGTTGCTTGGAGTGAATCTATGATATTGAGCAACCTTTCATGATTTTAATTCTGTTAATCTCAGATTGCTGCTATCTTGGTTTTAGCTTTGCAGTACATGTTTTGCCATGATTGAATATAGCGTCTACTCTTTGTATGGCTTGGTATAATACTTGTACTGTCTCTATGTATAATGGTCATGGCTCCTTTTTACTAAAGTTCAAAAATAAAGTCATTCTTTCATGCTCTTTCTTTTTCATGCATCTTGATGAATTCATTGTCAAAGGGGGAGAAAGATTGTGAAGAAAATGATCTTGGAGCTTTTGGTTTCATACTCAAGGTTTAATATAAAAGAACTTCATAAAATAAAAATTTTGAACCTTTTGAAAATTTGTGATCATAGTGAGTTAAGTCTTGTGGTTCTATTGCCTTTTCCTGATTTCATTTGCAATTGAAATATACTCACAATGATCAAAGGTCAAATAGAAAAATTGCCTTTCATTTGGACCTAAGTGAGATTTTTGGCTACTTTCTGGAAATTGAATCCTTTGGTGCTTTCATTGCCTTATCTCACTTGCCTATACTATTCTGAAGCCAGCTTGGTCGGTTCCTAAGTTTTTTCTTGCTTATGGACCAAGTTGTGCCTTTATGCGAAAACGGCGAATTTTTACTTTTCATTTCGAAAAACCACATTTTCTTGAAAATTGCCAATGTGTTCATCAAGGGGGAGATTGTGGATATCGTGAGGATATGTGCACGATCTCAGGATGATGAGTCAATTGGCAATGGCGTTGTTGGTTTGCAAAATCTCGCGTTTTCGGGTTTGCTTCATGCTGTCAGACCACAGGCGTTCTGACCGGCGTTGCGGGGCGGTCAGACCGCCCGTGTGATGATCGGATCGCCGTGGTGGTTGGCCGACCGGTCTGACCTAAAGTTGGATTTTGGGGCTAAGCCAAAAATAGGTTGTGTAGGCAAGTGAGGGGAGTCTCCGGATGTGGTCCCATAATTTTTGGAGCTCCGGTCAAAAGTTCTATTCGCTTGAAAATTCGAAGGTTTCGAATTTTGAGTTGAAAATTTGGCTAAGTCCTTTGGACCGGTCCGACCGTTGATTGTGGGAGCGGTCCGATCAAGCATGAATCGGTCTGACCGCCCCGAGGGGCGATCGACCGCATTGGCTTGAAGGTTAGCCAAGTGTTGCATTGAGTTGGTTTTGATTGTGTTATTATATGAACTTCAATGCTTTATTGTTGTATATTGCATTGCGGAACTGACGTTGGTCAAGTTTTATTGGTTGAAACAAAAGTTGGATCAAATTTCGTTTTGGTTTTGGGTGGAGTTTTTAGGTTCTGGACTCTACCGGTCCGACCGGACTTTCAACGGCGTCCGACCGCGGTGTATTCAGACCGCGGCTTGCCGGGTCGAATCGCCATCCACCGTCCGACCGCTAGTTAGTTGTCGGTCGGATCATTGGTTGACCGTCGGTCCGACCGCCGTGGTAGCCGGTCCGACCGCCGATCCCAGAAGGAACAAAGTGAGTTCTTTTCTCCGGTTGTGTCGGGTGGTTGAGGGGTTTATCAAATCCAACACAAGGCTTCCGTTGTGTGCTTACTGATCTTCTTAGCTTTCATAGCTAAAGGAGTAAAGTTCGTGTTGGTTTTTGATTTAGGCGAGAAAGTTTTGAAAGCGCCTATTCACCCCCCCTTTAGTCGCCTTTCCGGTCCTACAGATGTCAAGACACCTTTCCTTAGTGGAAAGTTAGAGGAAGAAATCTATATAGAGCAACCGGATAGTTTTGTGATTTCTGGATTGGAAAGTAAGGTATGCAAATTAATCAAATCCTTGTTTGGTCTAAAGCAAGCATCTAAACAATAGCACGAGAAATTTGATAAAACTTTAACTTCTGCTGGTTTTACTGTGAATGAGGCAGATAAGTGTGTGTATTATCGTTATGGTGGGGGTCAAGGAGTGATTTTGTGTTTGTATGTCGATGACATATTTATATTTGGGACAAACACTTCTGTTATTGACGAGGTCAAATATTTTTTATCTAGATGCTTTTAGTATGAAAGACCTAGTAGAGGCAGATGTTATTTTGAATATTAAATTTATCGAAAATGAGGATGGGATCACTTTGAACCAATCTCATTATGCTGAGAAAATCTTGAGTCGATTCGGTTTTGAGAACTGTAAGATTTGTCCAACTCCTTATGATATTAATATTAAGCTTCTAAAGAATAAGGGATTAGGAAAAGATCAATTGAGATATTCACAAATTATTGGGTCCCTTATGTATCTATCTAGTGCCACAAGACCAGACATTTCATTTGTTGTGAGCAAATTAAGTCGGTTTACTTCTAACCCAGGAGATGATCACTTAGAGGCACTTGAGAGAGTGTTGCGCTACTTGAGAGGCACAACCTTATATGGAATTCGCTATACTTGTTATCCATCATATTAGAAGGATATAGTGATTCAAATTAGATCTCTGATGCAGACGAGATCAAAGCTACAAGTGGGTATGTGTTAACCCTTACAGGTGCTGCAGTTTTATAGTGGTCATGCAAACATACCATATTGACAAGGCCAACTATGGAAGTAGGACTTGTAGCACTAGACACAGCTACTGTTGAGGCTGAATGGCTTAGAGAGCTTCTGCTGGACTTACCACTGGTTGAGAAACTAATACCGGCAATCATAACATACTGTGATAACAAAACAGTATTGATTAAGATTACAAGTACTAAGGATAACATGAAATCCTCCAAACATGTGAAGCGTAGGCTTAAATCTATCAGAAAACTGAGGAACTCCAGAGTGATTACTGTGAATTATATTCGCACTGAGAAAAATCTAGTAGACCCTTTTATGAAGGGGCTAGCACGGAAGACGATTTCTGTTGTGTTTATGGACATGGAAATGATGCCTATTGGAGTTACAACTCAACAGTAACCCATACCTTTTTGATCGGAGATCCCGTGACTTAGGAAATGTAAAAAATAAGTTGATGTTTGAACAAGAGAGTACATTATAATAACATATGTACCGTGTCCTAATAGACAAGGTACTCTCAACTGTATGGAAGGATGGCTAAAAGCCTTAATTTATTCTAGTGTCCATTGAGGGGGAAAAGGTATTAGCCTATAAGATACCTAAAATGAATACACCTACTTGAGATTAACTGTGAGGTCGCAGTTCACTAGAATAGGGTATTCTCTAGAAAGCTCATGTACAGATAAGAGAGCATGACCAAATAATACTATGTTTAGGCATGGTTCTTTGACAGCCTAGTATTAGTTGAGATTTCAAGTGAAATCTAATCATGAAAGACTGTGAATTCAAGGCATAGTCCATTCATCAGTTATGGGAAGATGAATCTTGTTATTCTATGTGCTTGTTCAACCCGTACGAGACTTATACTAAAAGACTGGTATATCAACAACTCTTCAGCACAATAATTTTTATCATTCTTTTTTGCTGCCTGCCTTGGAATTGGTGGGGGATTATTGGAATTGGGCCCATATGTGTAAAGACATTTATTCCTAAAATTTCAAAGCATGGAAAGCCTTAGACCAGTGGTCTTAGACCAAGGTGGTCAAAACCTTATACCAGTGTGATCGAAGGCATAGACCTGTATGGTTAAAGACATTGACCAGTGTAGTCGAAGCATTAGACCAGTGTGGTTAAAGACATAGACCAGTGTGGTTATAATAATATGGTCGAAGGCATAGACCAGTGTGGTTGAAGGCATGTACCAGTGTGATCGAAGTCTTAAACTAGTGTGGTCGAAACCATAGACCATTGTGGTCGAAGGTATAGACCAGTGTGGTTAAAAAATAGTGATCGATCCTTAGACCAGTGTGGTCGTAATATATTGGTCGAAGCTGTAGACCAGTGGTCAAAGCTGTAGACCAGTGTAAAATCAGGATCAATAAATACTGCTTAATGACCTTTAATTGGTTTTGAATTAGCAGTTACCAAAGAGTAATTGTCTCGATCTTAAAATGATCTGGAGGCGTCCAAACCAAAAGATTGATTCATTGCAATTTTTCTATTTTTCTCTGATCAACTGTACTGAGGTATTGAGTTGTCGAACCAAGCCGTCCCTTTTCCTCGGCGTGCACCGGGAAGGAGGGTGAGTGGATATCTCCGAAATATTATCGTAGAGTTCTCCTGCACAGGGTGACAATAAGGTTTCTGAACAACACTTCTGCGCGACCGCTCTATGCACTGCATCCTACAACTACTCGCTTCACTACGACATCTACGATCTGCATTGTTTCGTGTTCTTCATCAAGTCCGACTGTAAGTTAGTCGTACGATCTGTTTTTTTGCTATAATTATATTGTTGAGTATATTTAGAAGTGCAATGAGTTGCATATCGCTTTATGTATCTCTAGCTATTTGTAATCTTTTCCCCATACTAAAATCTGGAATTAAAATATTGTCTACTTTTACCCCCTAATTTTTCTTCAAAGAGAAGTCAGATTATGATTCATATAAGAATCCTTGTAGCGTATCTCTCTAAGTTCTAGTTGATTAGGATATGAATCATCGTACTCAACAATGTTAACTTTTTTGGGAGCTAATATACCAAAAAAAAAACAACTTAAGCCCCATTTGAAACATAAGAATCTTACATGAATTTATGTAGAAGTTTCACCTGAAACCCTTCAATTTGTGCACGAATCAGGAGAAAATTTCCGCGTTACACGCATGCGACCTGAGTATTGTCAGTGAGGTCCAAGGGAGGCTTAAAGCTAGGTGAGCCGGTGTCCACTGGGGATAGGGAAGAGGCGGCCATCATCGTCGGCAGAAGTGGCCACTGTGCTCCCTTGATTGCTCACCACCATACCGGCCGGAAAAACGGAGGAGGCGATCATAACCACCAGAAAAACAAAAGCAAAAGCGCGGCCAATCGAACGTAGCTCGACAGCATTCTCGTTTCCTTTTACCTTTCAACATGTCTTCCGTTCCATCTCCCACGCATCTATGATCCATCTCCCATGCATGGCCAGCTGCTGACGGCTGCCCTTCTCCGAATGCCATGTCGCCGGGTGTACATCCATCTGAATCCTAGTGACAATGGATAAATACCGACAGTTACCATAACTCACTGGAGGATCCAACCCTGCCTGCTAATTCTCACTTACGTGGGTTCTTGCTAGTGATGGTTTAAGCTAGACTACATTCTTTCATTAATTATAATTAGTTAGGCTGTCTGTCTATGGCAATCGATCAATGATAAGTGGCGCATGGCTCAATCGTCCAACATATTCACTGTGTTTCTTACGTGATTACATCCAACTCGTTGAACATATATAGAGTATGGATCCTCTCTCTTTCTCAGAGTTCTATATATTCAGAATCAAATTCGAGAAAGCCGCCAGAAACTCACGCGGATCGATCCAGACATGCTGCAACACAACATGGCAATACCAAATCCAAATGGCAATTGGCAAAACCGTGGTGAGGAGGACGAGGCCAAAGCTTGAAAACAACTATGCGAGCCTCTGTCGTGTGATTGGGGGCATACGGCCAAATAGATTAATAAAGAGGATAACATCTTTATGTTTTTATCTATTGGTTATTATTTATGAGTTGAGAGCTTCGTTCGTCGGCAACACAACCTCGATTATACAACACGTTATCAATACAATAACATTATAAGCTAAGGCTTCCTGGTACGGTACTTTAATCTTAGTTTTCAATTCTAATGGTAATGCTCCTTTTAGTAGATTAATTTTGATTGCACTGTTCATTGCAATCAATCCCGCCGGCCGTACACCTCGTACGCGTGCTGTCACCGCCACCGACCAAGCACCGCCTCTGCGGCACACCGCTGGCCAACCGAGCCGACCGGACTCCAGCAAGATTGGTTCGTACGTCTCCGCGTACTTTTGTCAATCACCTTCGACCGGCTGTACGACCGTGTGCCTCCGCGCACGTGCCGCCGACAACCACCGTCTAGGCAATGACAACACGCCTCCAAGTGCGCGCCGCCGCCACGAGTCGAGCATTGGAGCCGCCTCCGAGGTGTGTCGTCACTGGATCGATCTCGCCATCTCGACTAGATAGGGCATTGCCTCCGCGCACCACTGTCTGGGATCGGGTTCATCGTCACTCGCATCTGTCCGCACCGTCACTCACCTCCACATGCAACATTGGGCTTCATGGGGCAAGGACTTCGTTGTCAGGTGAGGTTTGTCGTGCGCCGCCTTCGCGTTGCACATCATCGGCCAAATCGACGCCTTTGTGTCGTGGCCACCACAACCGCCATACTCCGTTGTTGTTGTCCCCTTCGCGCAAGCCAACCGGAGAAAAAGAGAGACGAGATGACCTCGACGCCTCCTCGCGGGCGTGTGAACGAAGCTAGGGGCTCCAGCTCTGTCCCCGGTGAGGATGGAGCGAAGCCACCACTGGAACCACCATCGTCCATGGCGAGGACGAGGTGGGGCATCGGGTGTACGCCGTCGCCACATTGGTCTTGGACCGATCGAGTCATGTCGTCGCCGCCGTGACTGCTCATGTGCTCCATTGTTGTTGCTTGTGTTGCCGTCGCCGTGCACACGAGGTTGTCGCCACATGCCTTCGCGTCTGCGCGTGCGTGCGCTCTTGCCTAGCCGCGCTAGGGTTTGGGAAACCCTAGTAGGCTGGCTATACGGGCCGCGCAAATGCCCTATTTGGGCCATTGGTTCTGTCTCATAAAGTCCGGTTGGGGTGAGATCCGACCAACCATGGTGCTTTTGCAGAAAAGCCCTTCAACTTTTTTAGAATTAAGCGTAAGTCCTTGGTTTATTAAAATTAGGTCTTTTTGGACTTAAAGTTTGCAAAGGGGACCTTAGAACTTTCGGAATAAAGTATGAGGGCTTCCACTTGGTGGAATTTTGCATATTAAACTTCAGAAGTATTCTAGTTCTTTTATTTGTCTCTTCGATTTATTTAAATACCAGAAATTGCTTTTCTTTTAATTTGCAAGTACAATAATTGTTCTACGACTAGAAGATCAGTACTAAATTGATAGAAAATAACTGGAAATCATAAATTTGATATTCACTACTTATACAAGTCATGTTATTGGTGTAACATATGTTTTGACTCATGCGGTACATCATGTGCCTATTCATTACCTTTATGGTAATTGTCCTTGGTTGCTCTACAGTGTGTAGGCAAGATGACCAAGAGACATTTTTCGCCTGTTGATTCCAGTAATTATCCAACATGGCAAGAGGATGTCGTAGGCTACCTCAACTTCCATGGACTCGGAGAAGCGAATACCAGGGGTGCTAGAAGAACTGATATTCAAATGAAGATGGCTCAGGAGTACCTCTTTGATATATTGCATTGGAGATTGCAAGACTGATTCATATACGAGATTGACCCACTTGGGATCTGGGTGCTTCTGTGGACGGCTTTTGGAAAATCGAGTTGGATGAAACTCAACATCTTTGATCTCGAACCATAATTCCCAGTAATGAAAGTGAAACTTTCAAGAGAAGGGAAGAAAAGAGGAAAATACATGAAGTTAGGTGTTCCAATGGACACTACTCCGCTCCGAGGAAAGGAAAAAATAATCGAGAAGATTCCTAAGAAGAAGGCATAATGATTAGGCACTTAAGTGTCAAATGCCCTAGGCGTGATTGCCATGGACATACCACTAGTAGGTGCAAAACCCCAGGCACCTGGTGGATGCATACCACAAGATGAAAAGGATGGATTTATCTGCAGAAAAATTTGTGGCTTTCTTGTCAAAGGAAGATGACACCCACCAAAGTGATACAAGTGCATTATCAAATGATGAAATGTCAAGTGAGATTAATGAATATATTCCCAAATGGTCTCTTAGTGATCTTGACATATCAATAGAAGACGTGATTGGTCTTGATTACGAAGGTTTCCCTCAAATCAAATGAGAAGTTTATCTTTCCAAGGATGGTATTGTTAACCCAAGGGATGATTAGAGTAAATACTACAAAATATATATCCCTTAAATTTAGAAGTCAATTCACGATGTGTTTAGGATGATGTTACCAAATTGAACACCAAAATTTGTCAATCCTGAATTACTCAATAATATTACTATTAGGAATTAAAATTACTTCTTAAAATCTTTAGTTCATGAAATAAATAAAGTATTTCCAGTTCATTTGCATGTCTTATGTTTGTATTTATGCGTATGTAATGTTTTTAATTCATGAAAATTATTTATCTTCTGCTTATAGTTGACTTACAATGTGAGAAGAACATGGACTTTGTATTCTGGACAGTTGTACCACAAATTCTATACTAAGTGATATAAAGTATTTCCAAACCTTTAGTTCTAAGACTGGCAATATTATGACCATAGCTGACAAATGTGGTAATATTGTGGGTACTGAAAGAACCACGGTAGTCTTACCGATGGGAATGAAAATAATAACATAGAATGCATTATTGCTTCCGGACTTAAATTAGAACTCTACTGAGTTTCAAAGATATCTGAAATAATAGTTTCCACGTGGAAACAGAGGCAGAGAATGGTTTTGAGTACATTCTCCTCACTAAGAAAGAGGGATATCGGAAAGAAGTAGTAGAGAAACTCCCTACGTCCTCCACCAGATTGTACTAGACATTTATTGAACGTGATGAAGAATATATTGCGATGAGCGTCCAGGTTAAAGACCTCAAACTATTTAGAACATGGCATGAAATTCTGGGTCATCCTGGAGATAATATGATGTGTTGGATACTACATCATTCTGTTGGCCGCAACTTGAAGTCCAAAGACATCCCTGGTTTATCACACTTTGTGTGTAAAGCCTGTACGAAAGGCAAGTCGATTACGAGGCCATCGTATCATAAGATCAAGGATAAATTGCCTGGTTTCCCTGAGAGGACTCGAGGGGTATATGCGGACCTATAGAGCCCATATCTAAGCCATTCATGTACTTCATAGCACTAATAGACGCATCCACTCGATGGACCCATGTATGTCTATTATCCACTAGAAATCACAAATTATTGCACTAAGGGCAACATTTCCAGATCATAGGATCCAATCCATAAGAATGGATAAAACTAGAGAGTTTACTTCAAAAACATTTAATGGCTATTGCATAATCTTAGGCTTAATAGTGGAACATTTGGTCCCTTGTGTTTATACTCATCATGGAGTTGCTGAATCGTTAATCAAGAAGATCGAGATGATCGCTAGACACATGTTAATGAGATCTAGTTTACCAACTACGTGTTGGGGACATGATGTATTACATGCATTGGTATTAATACAACTCCGGTCGTCCTCATACCATAAGTTGTCACCTTTCCAACTAGTGCATGGGAAAGAGCCAAGTATTTCCCATCTGCGTTAATTCGGGTGTGTCGTTTATATACATATCTAACCTCCTCAACGTACATTGATGAGACCCCACCGTAAATTGAGAATTTACCTAGGATTTGAATATCTATTTATAATAAAATGTTTGGAGCCCATGATACGGGATTTGCTAAAAGCAAGATACTCTGACACTATATTTAATGAAGGATTATTCCCATCATTAGGGGGAGGAGATGACCCAAGTTGGAATGTCGGGAACTATCATGGAATGATAGTAGTATTCATAATAACAATCCAACACTAAGGACTCTGAACAATAGGTTCAGAGGATAATATATTTGCAAAATCTTCCAAATCAGCTGCCAGATTCATTGACGAATCATAAAAGGAGTTACAAAGTCACACATACCAGCTGTAAATTCACCTGAAAGAGTAGAACCATCCTGAATTTTGGGTTATGTATCTGACTCCACCACTCTTAGTAAGAAGAGGCGGAGACATCATGGGTCAAAGGATATCAAAATATGGGGACATCCGCAAGAGAGATGTATTGAACAGGTAGGGAGGAACATGAATGAGAACCGTCCAGTGGACGTTACACCACGAGTGAAGACACAACGGGCGGTGCCCCCTATAGGAGCAAAGAGGGAGGTGCCCCATGCTGGAGTACAGGTACATGTGACTATTGTGTTAAGGGTATTTGTGGTATTCCACTTCTAGTCTAGGGTTTACTCTTGTGTGTCCTTGTACAATATATTAACCCTTGGGCTATTGCAATACATCTAACCAATTCATATTTGCACTCCCCCTCTCTATCTAACATGGTATCAGAGCTGAGGTTCAAACCCTAGCCTCCATTCTCTTTCGTTGCTACTGCCCCGGGAGGAGCAATCTTCACTCCTGGCAGTGGCCACCTCTCAATTGTAGTTTGCACAGCAGCAAGCAGTCCTCAACGTCAGATTTGCCTCGCCACTAGGAGTCGTCGTCTCCGCTGGATCCAGGGAAATCCATCATCTCCACCACCAATGAAGGTCGATCCCGATAGTTCATCATCGTTTTAGGCCAGATCAATCGTCGACGAGGTCGATCCAGGTCGGATCTATTGTCGCCAAGCACTCCAAATCCGCCTTCCATCGCTCCACCATCGCCACCCCGGCCTCCCCTGCGCGGGTCTCCACCTCACGCGCCCAGTCGTGCTGCGGACCTCCCCTCTCCATCTAACATAGTGAAGGGGGAAGCGCACCCATTGACACTATAGCAATAGAACAGCGAGACTCTGCCATTTTGGGAAATAGTGGAGAGCTGATAGATTTAAATAAAGTTCCAATTGAATTGGACAAAGAGTTTTTCACAAACTGTGTGGAACCAGGAGAAGTATTTTATAGACAAATGAGTGCTAATAGCGCTGCTTCATATCAAAAATTGTCTTCCATATTGAATCGGATCCAGAACAAAAGACGATTATGGAATGCAAGAATTGTCTAGTTTGTGATAAACATAAGGAAGAAATAGAAAATGAACTAAACTTACTTAATAAGAGGAAGTCTTGAACCTGTGTTCAAGATACCTTATGATGTTATTCATATTGGCTGCAAGTGAGTGTTCATAAGAAAGAGGAATGAACATAATAAAGTGATGAGATACAAGCGAGATTAGTAGCACAAGGGTTCACACATAGACCCTACACCTATTTTGATGAAACTTACCCTTCTGTAATGGATGACACAACGTTTTGATACCTTATAGTTGTGGCATCAAGAGCGAATTTGAAAATAAAACTTATGTATGTCGTGACTGTATATTTATATGGGCCACTAGATTTTGAAATCTCCATGAAGACTCAAGAGGGACTAAAAAGTCGCATGTTGAGCGAGAATGAAGATCGCATCATGTTTAGTGTTAAGTTGCAAAAGTCACTATATAGAGTGAAATAGTCAGGTTGTATGTGGTACAACCGATTGAGTAAATTCATTTTACAAAGTGTACATAAACAACGAAGTCTGTCCGTGCATGTTCATAAAAATAATCAAAGAATGGATTTTCCATCATCTCTGTGTACGTTAACTTGAACATAATTGGAAACACGGAAGACGTATTGAAAATATTGTCTCTGGATGCATATTGAAAATTTGCTTGGGGCATATTTTCTGCATCAGATCACGTACACCAAGAAAGTGTTGGAGAGATTTTATCTTGATAAATCTCATCCACTGGTACGCCTATGATTGTTAGGTCACTACAAGTAGAGAAAGTTTCATATGGACCTAGACGAGAGAATGATGATACATTATGGCCCGGAACTCCTTATTTAAGTGTTATTGGAGCATTGTTATACCTTGTCAATTATGCTAGGCCTGATATTGTATTTGCAGTAAATTGATTGACAAGATATAGTTTCTATTGAGGCATTAGCATGAAGTTAGCAAAGTGTCCAAAAGGAGTATTGTATATCGGTCTGTTTTCGAGACCCAATTATGTATTGACACTTTAACTAAACAAAGGCCCAGTAGAAGGCTGTCGGCCCACAAGACTCATTATATGCACGAAGGAAGACCTCCTCCTATATTGGGGACTCTCATTGTATACACAAGCATACGAGTAAACAGGTCAATAAAGAGAGAAGACTGAGACTATCTAATTGTATCCTTGTCTATTATTTAATTTTTATAAATCGAGAACTTCGTTCGTCGACAGCGGTACCTCAATTATACAATAGAAATCAAGCACCTGTAAAGAAAGATGACAGGGACATGTAATCCGAGCTCATCCACAACGAATAAGCTGACAAGGATAAACAGTAGGTAACGTACCAAATATTGTTGTTAGTGTAACGATTGATCCGAGCAGATCTGTATTTTTCCGATAAGATAACGTGAAGCACTGTAGCCAAATTATTGTGCTCTCTGGCGCGCATAATCAGGTCTAGAGTGAGTTTTCCTTTAGGGAAAAAAAACGGGGTCCAGCTAGCGTCGTTGTGACTAAAACTAAAGAAAAGGGGAGATAATAAAGCTTGGCCTCCGACCCACAGCCGTTCCGCCGATCGATTTCTCCCTTTTCCTTGACGTTTTGATTCCACACGTCCGTCTCCAAGCCTATCCAATTGCATGGAAAACAATACTGCTACAAAGTAAAAAAAAAAAGGAAAAGAAAAAACTTGATGCTTGCCACTCTCTTCTGACCGCTGGTTCGCCGCATGAGATGCGTGCTAATGTCGTTGGCGATTTCAGCTGTCCAAATTCACGCAAGAACGACTGAAGTGCACGGGGGCAAGGCGGGTTTTACGTTTTCATGCTACCACGGCGTCAGCTGAATCGGGCGTGACAGACAGAGCAAATACAAAAAAAAGATAGATGATTATCTGACACTATCTGTATTTAACTCCGACTCCGAGGAAAATATGCGGAATATGATAAGGGATAAGCGATATGTGTTTGCTTTGATTGCATCCCTACTGTCCAATGTTCTGTGTAGAGGTACAAAAGAGACGGATAATATCCGTCCGACCAATCGACCGAAGTCTCGCGGAGCGAATACATGATGCAGTTGTTGTGACTTCACTTAGGAACAAGATAACAGATATGTGAGTTGTTGTATCTGAGCATGCAGAGGATAATGAGTATTTTTTTTTCTTTGATATATCAGTAATTAGTCTATTCGTGTTTGCTCTAATTACATATCCACAGTTTAATGTAATATGTAGAGGTACAAAAGAAGAGGATAATATCATTTCGATCGATCAACTGAAGATCCACGGAGCGAATAGAAAATAAAAAATAGGTATAAGATAGCATTTGCATTCGACTTCGATCCAAAAAAACAAAAAAAAACAGAAAATAATACATGATAAACGACATCTCGCGCCGTTGGCTAGGGGAAGAGATGCCTGCCTCGACCTCTCTCTGTCTCTCCTATCCTTTGTAGCGTTCAGCGTTGGAAGATGATGTCCGTTTCCCCGGTTTTAAGGCGGCGATGTGATGGGATTTGATTTCATACGGCGGATAGTATGGAGCGGATGAAGTCAATGGTGGCGTGCATAATTGAGCTAGACGTCACAAAAAGGTAATTGCACTCGGGTTAATTTTAAGCGCAATAGGGATTGACGAGCTTTTCCTACCTCGTAGCATGCGGTGAGAAAAATGACTGCATGGCTTTCTGCTCGGTCGCAGCAGCTGTGGAGGCACGAGCCGGCGGTGCCCTGTCATTCCAATTGCAGTGGCATGGTTCGGAATCAGGGGCTGGGTGCTGCTGTTTCGGAATGCTCTCGCTCATACAACGAGCAGCAGACAAACATGTCAGGCCCCGTTTGGAGCCGAGGGAAAACGAAGGGATATTGTAGGATTCATATTCTGTTCTATAGGATTTGGAGCAACGGAATGGACCCCAATAATTCTATAGGAATGTTTCTGAAAAAACACACATTTTATAGGAAACCAAACAATTGTTCAAACCCATGGATATTTTCCTTTGAGGTTTCCAAAAGCTTTCATCCGTCCTGTGAGCATCATGTGCATTTTTCAGCTCCTTTTTTTTCTTTTACCGCGGAGAGGCTGTCAGGCGACGCATCACAAGGCACGCCACGCCGAGGCAGTCAGATAGAGAGACGGGCCCTTTTCGTGAAAGCTAGGTCTACCGAGAAAGTGAAGAAGGGCGAGCAAAACCCAGGTCGCCCAACCTTCGGCATCAAAGAATCCCGATTTTTTAAATATTTTTTAAAAAATTATAAAAATATATAGCTGGTTTAAAAAATAACAAAAATAAATTCTTATCGCCGATTGAACCGACGACAGACTCCTGTTGTCGCCAGTTTAACTGGCAACAGATATCCTACCCCTTCATGCGTCGTCATTCACGCCGCGTCGATTGAACTTACGACAAAGCGCGCTCCCTATAAAAGCTCGATGAAACCATAAAATTCGGCACAAGATTTATTTGTGTTCGAAAAAACAGGAGGAGCGAAGGGAGAGGAGTAGAGGACATGAGAGAAGCTAGCAAAGCGATGCCCGTCCGGTTGCCTACCTGTGAGGTAATTTTTTGAACCGAATGGATTACATGGTTTTTGATGTACGATTGCGTAGTGCAGTGTGTTGTATACAATTCTTTTCGGTGGGTAGTCTTGTTTTAGACATGTGGTTAATCGTGAAAATGTTATACATGGAGTAGTGCGTTAATTATGTCGGATGTCACCAATTTTAAAATTTATTACGGTCCGGGGACTATTCTGAAGGGTCCCGAGATGATTGGCCTACGTTATTTCCAATCGTTAACCGTGCCCCTGCCAAGAGCAGAAGGGCGTACATGGGGCGCTGTAATGCGGTGGTTGTTTCACGCCTTCCAAGTGTACCGTGATGTGTATGATCTGATATTGAGTTGCCTTGCCCCTCGAGAAACACAACCCACATATTTGGAGTTAGTGCAGCTGAAGGGAACAAAGTCATGGTAGTCATATCTACGCGTGGCGAGGGAGGGAGGGTGAGATTTGGTCATTCTGGCTCAGGCATATGCCAAGCTCATTCTTGCATCCGCGGCTGAACAAGAAGGGGGTGGTGATGCCGAAGAAGAAGTCGGTGACTCTAGCCACAACGCGGTGCACATAGTGCCCAAAGCTCCCAGAGTTCCGATGCTGTCGACAAAGACCCTAGAGAAGTAGCTCCTTCAGTCAGGCAGGCCAGTGGGCTTGTTGACGAAGGTGAGGAGTTGGAAGCCATTGTGCAAAGGATGAATCGGGAATCCCGGGACTACAATGCATTGTCCGAAGATGAATTATCCAATGACGAGGATGATGGAGACCAACTGGCAGTTCCATCCAAGTGGAACATATACCAGTTAGACAATCTCGTCGTCGATGAAGGCTCCCGTGTGCCGTGGGAGTACAACCAGAGCGAGGTCAGGCAAGGAGCTGTGTACAAATGCAAGGAGTTTGTGTAGGAGGCGGTCAAATTCTGGGCCTTGTCGGTGCAGCGCACATTCACAGTCGTCAAGTCTAACCCAAGATGCTACGACATGAAGTGCGAAATAGAGAGATGCCCTTAGCGAGCGCACACATTTCAACCTAAGTGGGACACCTACTGGAAGTGCTCTATAGTAGTGCCGCACACATGCGTCGTCGTTGAGTCATTGCAGTCCCACAGGAACCTATCATCATGCTTCATCGCCAACCTTATTTACGGTGAGATCGTGGATAATCTTGATTTTGAGCCAAGATCCATCATTCGTGCGATTGAGGCAAGGTTACAGTACACAATCAACTATGCCAAGGCTTGGAGGGCAAAACAGAAGGCAGTAGAATCAAGGTTCGACATGTTCGATGATTACTACCACAACCTCCCCGGGCTACTCCGAGTCATGCAAGACAGGAATTCGGGTACTCATGTCGACATTCAAGACACCACACATCCGAAGTGGGCCGATAAGAGGGTACTGCAGCGAGCATTCTTCCCTTTGATCCATGCATCAATGCATTACGGTACTGCCGTCCAATCTTGTGCGTAGATGGCACATTCCTAACTTGAAAGTACAAGGGCCAGATACTGACCGCAATAGCAACAGACGACATCAATCAAGTTCTTTCCATGATATTATCTTTCATTGAAAGCGAGAACACACATGGTTGTGGTTCCTGAAGAATGGAGTATTTCTGTTGTACAGGGTCGTCCAAACGTATGCATCATTCATGATCGGCATGTCGGCCTCCTCAGTGCAGTAACCCAGCTACAAGGAGATAATGAACCATTTGCATAGGCGGATCTACAGAGCAGGTGGTGTATGAGGCACTTGGGGGCAAACTTTTACAAGCAGTTCCGCAACAAGAACCTGATGAACCTGTTCAAGCGGCTGTACAATCAGAATCAGCAGCGGAAGTTTGAAGCACTCTGGAATATTCTAGATAAGTGGACCCGGATGCACAAAGGGAGGCAGTGAAAAGGGCCGTCCCAAGCGCTGACCAGTCCCCCGAAGCATTGTCATGACTACTCACAGATGGTCCTAGTCTCATAAGGAGGACGGGGGCGCAGGTGAAATGCTTTTCGGACTGGATTGAGCAAGAGCCTAAGGACAAGTGATCACTGCTGCATGACAGGGGGTGCTCGATATGGCGTCATGACAACCAATCTAGCCGAGGTTTACAACTGGGTCATTCGCGGCGCAAGGTGTCTCCCTTTGGTTAGTATTGTGGAGGTAATTCTCCGCGGTATGACAAACTACTTCGTTGACAGAAGCAACAACGCGTCTCTCACCATGACAAATGATAGAGTACTCTACCCCCCATGATCACCAAGTACATGGAGGAGGAGAGTAAAAAGGGTGAGATGCATCGCACATTCAAGATGGACACTGGGAGCTTCGCTTCGAGGTAATGTGTAGGACAAAGTACGTCGCGGGACGGACCACGAGAGGATTACCTATGAGTGCACGCTACGCCGCTCTAGTTACGTATGCACTTGCAACAAGCCCCTTCTTCTGTGTAGGCTCTGCTCCCATGTCATGGCCGCATGTTCCACGGTGGCGCAGCATCCTGGACAGTACCTCTTTGATTACTTCAACAAAGAGGCGGTGATGCAAACATGGAGTGCGGATATGTATGGTTACGCTGTGGTTGGCCATTGAGCTGAGAGCAACTAATCTGGGCCGCCGCTGAAGGGAAAAGTCGGCTAGCGACAAGTAAGATTCATCAAAAACGACATGGACGAAGCAGAAGCTGGACGTGATACGAAGAAGTGCTCCATTTGCAGGGAGTCTGGACACACTTTCAAGAAATGCCCGACGAGAAATCCTTAGGACGAAAGAGACACCAGCACTCCGGACGTCGCCACGAAACCTCATCTAGCCTCTCGACACAAGGCAGTCCACATGGGGGATGTTGAGGCCACTGCCACGGGAAAGTACAAAAAGTTGTAATACGTGATTTCCAATGTTTTGGAATATCACTTTCATTTGTAAAAAACTAAGTGTTATGATGTTTTACTCAATGTTATGTCATATCAGTGTGACATGTCGTAGTTTTGAGTCATGGCAAATTCACATAATTTTTATCTTCCTTGCCAACTTTTGGCATCCCACTCCTCGTAGTCCATACACCACAGGTTGCGTGGGTGAATCTCTTGGTCGATGCACTTGCGGTAGACACATAGCGGATCCAGGGACTACGGGTAGCGGGAAAGGTTGTTAGTGCGAGGTGTAGTTCGCACAACCCCAGTAACGCATGCCCAGACTTATTCGGTGCTTAGACTTGAAGAACTCGTAACCAACAATATTCGAAATGAACAGTACTCGAAACTAACAGTACTCGAAACAAACAATACTCGAAGCCAACAGTACTCGAAACCTATAGTACTCAAACCCAGTGATACTCAAAACAAACAGTTCTCAAACCCCACAGTACTCGAAGCGAACAGTTCTCGAATCCCACAGTACTCGAAACGAACAGTTCTAAAACCCCATTGTACTCAAAACGAACAATACTCGGAAAGTGTGCATGCCAAAAAAGATAATGAAACACTATATTATCATTACTATAGTTGTACAAAAATTAATATTCATATGACATCTATTGGCGGCCCCTCTTGGGGCGTACCCCGCGTGTTGCCCCCGACCACTCCCGGTGCTGGTGCGAGTACGTCGATGGATCAGGAGCCGAAGGTGGTGTGGCGACATCGAGGCGGTGTCGGTAAGATCGGCTCCGTCGCACCTGGCAGCTGAGAGGCCTGGTCCTAGCGGAAGTGAAAGTACTCGGCGAATATCTTGTCATACGATAAGTCCGATTCGTCTCAACTCGGTGCACGACCTGTGAAACATTACGTTATGCATGCAATCATAGGAAAACCAGAAAATCAAACAAGACAGTCATACCAGCACGAAGGCAGTCGCGAACAACGACGCGTACTTCTGCCCTGTGTATTGGTGGAACTGAGGACCTACAAGAGAAGATTGTCGTTAGTAACTAGTGGAGTTCGAAATAAAGTAGCTGAAGTGAATGTGTCATGCTCACCTGCAAACTGTCCAAAGGAGCTCCCACCATGGTGCCACGAGGACCCGCCCGCCACGTTCGGGGGAGGTGACCATGGCTGCCCCCTCGTCCACGCACTAGTGAATGTGAATGTGTCCTTGGCCCGCGACAAGTCGCGATCCGGATCCCTCACCTCGCCTTCTACGCGATACGCTGTAAGACCCCTTTGGCCTCCCCCCAAGCAACAACAATTGCGTCCGTCCTGTCAACTTGAGGATCTCTCGGTGTAGATCCACCCGCACACATAATCAACAAGTTGGAAACCTAAATCTAGCTAATTAAATATGAAGTACCGACTGTTGAATACGTACCACGCGGTGGAATGCGGTGTCCGGTTGTGTGGGATACGTGTCGGATGTCGTAGCCTCGTGTCGTGGTGGGTCGATCACAACTCGGACGCAATGAAGTCTAGTCCGACTGCTGTACCACTCCATGTACCCCTCTTACTCCCCGGGGTAGTAGGGAGCATCCTCCAAAACGACGCCGGTGTAGACGCTGAGCCAGCCCTCAACCCAAGGGAATATCCTCTCTGTCCAGGTGGTAGTACTATGTACTCACTTCCTAGTGTACCTGTGGACGATAAGACAATCGTTTGGTACGTATGTAATGCAGATTGTACTAAATAATTAAAGCACAAACTAACCCCGTCGACGTGGGCCGGCAGCCGCTGCGATCAGGGGGCTGGGACCTGCTGTCACAGACTGAACTGGCGCATGACTCGCGCCACCTGGTACTCCTCCACGAAGACCTCATACACCAAGGTCCTTCTCGTGTACTAGTACACGTGGTCTCACGTGCACAGACTGGACAGTCCTCCGGGCACGTGCGCGGACACCCTCTCCTCCGTGTACGGTCTCCAGATGACACGGTCATCCGTCAGCTGGTCGAATATCACGACGTAGGATGGGTACGACCCCTGCGTGGTGATCGGTGTGTAGGTAACCTGTGGAATGGACCAAAGGAACACTTAGCACACGAAATTGTGATTGCATTATTGTAACATCCCAACTTTTAAGCCTTTTAAAATCCTTTATTTATTTGCTAGTTGAAAATCTCATCATTTGGATTTATTTGAATATTAATTTAAAAGCTTAATATTGGACTTTGAGTAACAAAACATATTAATATGGCTAAAGTCAACATGAACAATAGTCAAAACTATTTTATTTGGATTCTATGCACTTGGATATATTTTCTAGATTTTTCTAGAATTTTTCTGAGTTCATTTGATAATTTCTAATGCCATTTATAATTTTTGGTATTTTCTAAAATAGAAAAGCTATTTAAAATCTCCAAATAGTGGTTGTGTCGAATCTACTCAGCCCATTCCTGTTCACTCGGCCCATCCCTCCCCGTCGTTGGATCAACGCCGACGCTTGATCGACGCTTGCAAGACGCATCTCACCTCGCTGCCTCTCACGACCGGTGGGACCGCTTGATGTCGTCGTCTCGACACGGTCTCCTTCCTCGCATGGCTCGCGCCAGTGTCCGCCATTAGCGCTTCTAGAAGCTCCGCCGCGCCCATTTACGCTAACTAAAATCCGGATTTCTCACCGACTTCATCTTATCTCTTCGTGACCGACTCGCTCAAATTCAAACTTGAATTCGTTTCTATCTCCGTTTCTCGCGCTCGTTTGAGCGGTTTGATCCCGCGCCGCACGTCACCTCGAGGCCGCCCCACACCTATAAGTAGGTCCCCGAGAATCGCCGCAACCCTCTCCAAAACCCCTCACCCAATTGCCCCCCAAGCCCTTGTGCCGCCGCAATTTCCCGTCTAAGGTTCTCGGCCGTGTGTTGTCGCCATCGAATTGCGCCGCCTCCGTCACCGCCGCGTCATCGTCGAGTGCACCCCCGAGTCCACCGTCGCCTGCTCTACCTCTCGGACCTTTCCCCGACGCCAATACCCCACCGGAGCTCTCGTCCGACAACAACCGAATCTCTCCGCCGCTTCAACCTTGCCACCGGCCATCTCCGACGTCCTCAACCACCCAAAGCTACCTCATCAGGTTCGAAATAGTGAGGGCTACACGCTGGTACCACTCACCGCCGGCGAGGAGCCACCGTTCACCGTTGCCGTTGGTTTCCGAGCCGTCGTCGCCGTCGATCTGATGAGCCCGCTTCAGCGCCCACCTCAACCCGTGTGCATGCGTGTCAACCATGTAGGCGCCGCATCAGTGCCACACGCACGCGAGTACGCCACCTCAGCCCCGACCCAGATCTAGAGGCTCGAGCCGTGTCACTGACGTGTGGGCCCCACACGTCAGGATTTTCATTTTATTTATCTTCTCGGAAATTCCTTCGCTGACGCAAGCATTACGCAATAATCCTATTTTCCTTTATAAAAACAATTCGGGAAATTCAATAAAATCCAAATTAGGGTTTTATTTTATTTTCAAAACTTCCAAAGCCCATAACTTTTGCATTCGACCTCCGATTGAGCCCATTCAAATTTCTAAATTTATATAAAATCTAGATCTATTTAATGGTGAATTTTATTTGATTTTTGGAGTTGGTTTTGCCTCTGTTATTTTTTTTATTTCTTTTGTCTCGTTTGCGCGTAGACGTCGATACTTCGGGAAGTTTTGCAGAAGAAGGAGCACCTCCAGACCAAGACCAATATCTAGATCTATTCCAAGGCAAGTTATACCTTTGATCATATTGAACCCAGTTTTCAAAATACTTTGTTTCAATGTATTGTATTCTATTTCAAGTTTTTATTTAAATGCTTTTGGTTTAGTTATTAATCCAAATTGTTATATCCACCTTGTCTATTGTTATGTCATATTCTTTTATCACCCTAGGTTGGTTCATTATTAGTTGGTATTATCGTAGCACCAACTTGGGTTGGTTAGATACGAGTAGACTGCTTAGTCATGCCACGAGTCATCATTTTATGTGAGTCGCAATTATGAATTTGACTAATGGAATATAGAACTGTGTGATAAAACTGTGTGCTGTGTGCTATTACTCGTTGATGGCATGCGTTGCACTTAATCAATAGGGTGGGAAAAGATTTAGACTGAGGTAAGTGGTGGATCTGTGTGATTGGTGGAGCTGTGTGCTTTAAACTTTGTGATTTGGAAAAAACTGGAAGTCTTGCCTTGGTTAATTAAGGACTTAACTTTGTGCGCCATTGAACTAGGCCTTACTGTACAACCACATGCCTAGTATGAGTTGGGCCTAACTTAGTAAGTTATGGATTCTTGATATTGACAACTCATGTTGTATTTAAGCTGTGTGATGGGATGTAGGTGTGATATGTCACATCGCGGGACGGTTCGCTGCATTCCTGTCCAACGATGTGTGTCGTAACCAAACGCTGTGTGTATCGGTTGGCCGGCAGGAAAGCACATCGGGAGTGTCATTGTTTGAGATGAAGTCTCTGAAAGGTTTTGTTGTGATCAACTCTGATCCGGTTGATTTCATCGTGTGGGTAAAGTGTACAAACTCTACAGAGTGTTTAAACCAATTTATTCGAATAGCTGCGTCCTCGGTTATGGACATGCTTGGAAATTTCACACGAGGGGTAGATTTTCATGAAACATTTGGGAAGGGTCAACTGTGTGAGATAAGTTGTACAACTGTGTGAATAACTTGTTTAGACTGTGTGTCCTTTGTGAAACCAATTGTTAAATTAATATTCTTTAATTGTTTTCAATTATGTTTTCAATCTATTATTTGTATTCAATTGCAAATGTTGCATTTCCGCAAAATAACCACAGAAGCCATTCCTTTGGAATAAGCCATCATGTATAAATGCATTCTGTGGTATGACTTACGAGTACGGTGTGTACTCACTCTTACTAAATAAATCAACAGAAGTGGAGGAGTCGTCGCCTGCTTTTGAAGAAGAGTTCTACGAAGGTTGATCGTTAGGGTCTTAATCCCAGTCAATTGCCTGTGGTAAATTGATGGGAGCCTACTGGAGTTTACTTCGTTTCCGCTGCAGTTTATTCTTTATTGTCAGCCTTGCATGGCTTAATAAATGTAAAACTCGACCGTAAGGTCCCAACAGTTATTTGTTATTCAAAGTACTCGTTTATTCTTATATTTGTTGTATGGATGTGATATTTCATCGATGTTGACACTGTGTGCACTAGCGTGATCCTGGACTAGTGCAGAATACACAGAGGGTCCAGATTTACATATTTGGGCCTCGACAGAGGTGGTATCAGAGCTATACTGACTGTAGGTCTTGACCTTAGTTAGATCGACCGTCGTAGTATGTCCAAAATTATTTTCTAGATCAAATATTAACTTGCAAGATTAATTGAACTCCTTAACTCATCTCATGTCTCTCTTGACTCAACTATTGCTGAAATTCTATCTCTCCCCGCTGTTTTAAAGTTGTTTTCATCTCCTTGTCCATCTTGACAGATGCCTCGTCTTCAGAGTTATGGAGAGCGTAAGGGAGGACTTACCGCTGAACTTTGGAAGTTGTTACAAGTACTTAGAGGATTTGACCGTCCAATGTACCGTGGTAGTGCTTGGATCGTGAACGGCCGAGACCGTGGAGTGATTTGCCATTTGACCTTTTACGCCAGGAAGAACACCAAGGCGAGCAAACCCCTGAACATCTCAGCTCGAAGGAGTGTTTGGATTGAAGTAATGAGGAGTCTTCGCGCCTTGCCATCCTGAGGATCTGCAACATCTACGCTCGAGAGCTTTGGGACACCGTTTTCCGTTATCATCCCCGCTCTTCCGACGTGGATCTTACTGCACGTTACCCGTCTACGGACGGAGAAGGCAACGCCACCGTTGTGCATCTTGCCCAGTTCGCCGCTGCTCAGGAGGAGTCATTGGAGTTAGCCACCACAGAGCTGGAGTGTGCCTACGAGACCCTTCAGAGAGCCGAGGAGAGGATCGCCATGCTGGAAGAAACCCTCTATGGACAGCACGATCACGAAGAAGACACTGAAGAAGAAGACCTAGAAGAAGCTGATGAACCGGCTGGACTAGAAGAGCCAGCAGAGGCAGCAGAGCTAGAGGAACCAGCAGTACCTGCACCAGAGACACCTGCTCCTGTTGCACCAGCCCCGGGACATCAAGATCAGTTTGCAAGGATGCCAGCTCACTTTCAGGTCTACATCAGGCGGGAGCACCGTCAAGGCTACGGAGGCTATTTAATCGAGTAGTCTGTTCGAGTTTATTTAAGGAAGCTCACGTGCTGCAATATCGACGTCAT
This sequence comes from Hsuehochloa calcarea, assembly GCA_036346395.1. Lineage (NCBI taxonomy): Eukaryota > Viridiplantae > Streptophyta > Magnoliopsida > Poales > Poaceae > Hsuehochloa > Hsuehochloa calcarea. The sequence goes on along the minus strand of CM070594.1, from coordinate 84,038,399 downwards.
CTCCCCACACGCGAGGTGAAACGGGTGTGTCTCCGGCCTCCAGCGGTTGACCAACGCCGTCAGTAGGGCCCAGTCGTATGGAAAATGCCTGAATGTACGTCTAGGATCGCGGTCCTAGTCGTCCTCCCACGTCGCCTCCACCATCCGTGCCAGCGGAATGAGGCCTACCACTCTCAACCTGCGTCAGGTCAGGTTACGAACGAACATTAGTCGACACGTAGTAGTCAGGCCATAAATGAGTGCACGAAGATTGCAATGGCACGTACCTCGGCACCCAGCTGGGGTGCCACCTCCAGGCCCTGATGGGCGTGCGCAGCAGCAACGCGATAAGCTCAATCGGCACCTCGCCCTCCTGGGGAGGATGGTACTGAGGCGGCTACGATGATGCAGGTCAATCACCGGGTCAAGCAACTCATACGACCACTCGACAACGTGGTCTAGGTCCGCTACACCTGAAAATTCAGTACATACATATTAAAGACTACGAAATATGTAAAAAATTAATACGAAGCGACATTAGCAAACTAATTACGAACCACAAACAAAAATCAAATTTACGCGACAAGTCATAAAGATGTGATTACGCTCTACCTAACCTATAGAACTAAATAAAGCTGAGATTTTTTTTGATTAGGCTCTATTTACCCTAATTAGCTGCTCTGGATTTTCATTGTAATTTTAAAACATGTTAGGCTATTTTCCTAGTTATAAATTAATTTTGGCATTAACAATATAATTACCGCACACAAATAGAGAGCTAAATAAAGCTGTGATTAATTTGATTAGGCTCTACCTACCCTAATTAGCTGTTACGTATTTTTCTTTCAATTTTAAAATGTGCCATGCTACTTTCGTACTTAAAAAATAATTTCCAATATTAACAATATAATTACTGCGCACAAATGGGGAGCTAAATAAAACTGATATTATTTACATTACCCTCTACCTACCTCCTACACAGTTCAAAAGATGTACTACATAATTGGACTATATTTTTCTAATATATTAAATTCTATGTCGCTATTTTTGTTTACTAACCGCAATGTTTTAACATAATGTACACTGTTCGAAAAAAGTACCTGCAAGATGTCCGATCGGATTTGATGCTCCGTCTATCTCTCCTCCGCGATGAACTGCAGAGCTTCGCTACTTTTCTTCTCTCGCTCTCCTCCTCTCTTTCTTTTTTTTCTGGAATTAAAATGAGTTTGGACTGATTTTTGTGAGTTTTTATAGTTGGATTCCTGTCGCTAGTGGCTAGAGTCCCGTCGCCAGTTCAACTGGCGACAGAAACTCATTTTTGCTATTTTTTGGGCCGACTATTTTTTTTTGCAATTTTCTTTTTTAAAAAAATATTATTTTTTAAAAAAATATATCAAAGAATCACCTCACGGACGGCCCGTACAAGGCCCAACAACCCAATGGAAGCCCAACACCACGCGCGAACCAGCTAAAACCCTAGCCTCACTCGGCGAAGGCAGGCAGCCATCACCTCCCTCCCCCGCGCGCGCTACTAGCCTCGCCGCCGGCCTCCTCCGACCACCGAGGCGCCAGCGGCGGTCTCCACCTCGCCTCCCGTCTCCGTGGATAAGAGTGGGAAAAAAAAATCCTCGCCTTCTGCGTTCTCGTCGCCTCGTCGGTGCGGCGATGATCTCGGCGATATCCTGGGTGCCCAAGGGGGCCGCCAAGATCGTACCCGTCGAGGCGGAGCCGCCCACGCAGGAGGAGATCGAGGAGGCCATCAAGAGCATCGCCTTGGATAGAGAGTGAGCGCTCTTTTCCCTCCCCCTTCTTTACCGGCTTGCATTGCGCCCTGATGCGGTTGTGGTGACGATTACCGTGTAATCTGCAGTGACGCTGACGAGGGCGATGGCGATGGCGATGATAATAGCGACATGGAAGTCGATGGTGCTGATGAGCAGGACGAGGAGGAGGTCGACGAGGCTGCCCAGGCCAAGGCCGCCGCCAAGGCGCTCGCCAAGAGCAGCTCAGGCGCTGTTGATGATGTCGCCGATGGGCTCGAAGAGCTCAACATGGATGATTACGATGACGAGGAGGAAGGTAGGTGGTTGTTTTCCTTTTGATCCCTTCGGGGCGAATTCGATCAGGTCATGCGCATTTGATATTTCAACTTAATGTAATGGTTGCAATTGTAAACTTGTGTTTATGTTAGGGCTCGAACTTTTCAGCTCCGGGTTGGGGGACTTGTACTACGCAAGCAACGACATGGACCCTTATCTCAAGAACAACGATGTGAGTATGCTTTCTCTTGCTGTGAAGGAGATTATGTATGCACTTCCATTTTCTTGGGTATCAACTACGGAAATGGAGGTGAATGACTCCCCTTCTCTGCCTTATTAGGACGACGACGACGAGGAGGAGATTGAAGACATGACTATCAAACCTACCGACTTGATGATTGTTTGTGCACTTAACGAGGATGATATCAATTCTCTTCAGGCAAGTGTTTTTGCTTTTGCTAAAAATGATCACTGTGTTTTTTTAAAAAAAATCCAATGTTTTCTTAAGAAGAATCTAAAGAGGAAGCCTTTATGTGGAGTAATAGAATACTCATTGGCATAATGCTGGTTATGCTGAGTACGTTCGTATTCTCAAATTGATTTTAGGTCACTGCGATACTGTATTGTGTCTACTCTACCCATGTGTGAGGATATAGAATGTACTTAATGCACGTTAGTTTTTGTTTCTGACCCTGCCAGCCTTCCTGCTGTGCTGGATGTTATTATTTCAGATAGTTTGTTGTTATATGCATGTAAGCTGCGACTCATGAACTTATTCTCTATGGCAGGTAAATATACTTGAAGAATCGGAGGATGGGGAGCAAAATATGTTTGTGCATCACGAGGTCCCTCTCTCTGATTTTCCACTCTGCACGGCTTGGATGGATTTTAACCTCAAGGGTGGTGACAAAGGTAAAACTGTGGTGTCACTTGTCTTGAAAAGCAACGAATGTCAATTTATTGCTTCAGAGGAAACTTCGATGTTATGACTTACTGGTTGCTTTCTATGCATTTTTGTATTGCAGGGAATTTCATAGCTGTTGGCACCATGGATCCTGCAATTGAAATATGGGACTTGGATATTGTAAAGTTTCTAGAAACATACAATACTATCATTTCATACAACCGTGAATTGTGTCTTTGCAAAGCATTTTATGTTATCTTTTGTGGTCTTTGATGTCATTCAACAGGTTGATGAGGTCCAACCTCATATGGTGCTAGGAGGACTTTCAAAAAAGAAGAAAAAGGGGAAGGGCAAAAAGGTTTGCCACTAACTTTCCAAGTTGAGCTAGTTTGGAGTTGGCATTGCTTCTTGTGGAATATTTTACACATTGGCTGTGCCAAGTACGCCTTTTCTGGCTCTCCTTGTAGAGTCGTAGTCAAGACTCCTAACATTCCCCTAATTTAATGTTGAAGTTTTTGTTATAAATCCAGTAGTAAGTTATTGTAGCTTGTTAACGATGGTATTTACTATTTCTTTTTTTCTTTGATCTCCATGTTAACCTCAGTCTAGGTTATCAGATGGGGCATCTTTCATTTAGTGTATTATTAGCTGCTAAACTTTAGGCTAGATTGACTGAAACAATGTTGACCTAACATAGCACCAGCCTGTCACCAGCAGTTGTGTGTAGCTTTATGTGCCCCTAAATATACTAAAATAAACTGGTCGAGATCCAAACTCACTCTATCTAAACTGAATGCACATGAAACGAGTTTGAATTGTTCCATTTGATTGGTCAACGCCCAAGTGTAAAGGACTTTACACTGAGTTCCTCTTAAGTTCAGCAAGGAAGCAAGGAAGTGCAGGTTGGGTTGCTTTTTGGCTATCAGATATTGAGATTGATGATGATAGTTTCCATGTGAATGCTTAACAGTGCGATGTTTGTATAAAATGATGCTGATTAGATAAGTGTACTTGACTAGAACAAATATCGGTATTGTGTTTTATGATATTATGATTCACATATGCCTGTGTGCCGCTGAACATTCCTTTCTTGTTTTAAAATCTTTGTTAGCAACACTAATATAGTAATATTCATGCTGCATGACTTCTCATGTGCAGGGGAAAAGATACAAGAAGGGAAGCCATAGAAGTTCTGTGCTTGGTCTTGCATGGAACAAGGAGGTGAGGTGCGTTTTGGTTTCAACTCAAGTGATGGTACATCTCTCCACTTATTGCCCCCGATGAATGACTTGTTCCTATGAACTTCAGGAATGTTCTAGCTAGTGCAAGTGCAGACAAAACTGTTAAAATTTGGGATGTAGCTGCTGGTAAATGTGCAGTCACACTGCAACACCATGATGACAAGGCAATGATTGAAACCCCTTTTCTTTGTATTTCTGAGTCAGAAACATTATGATGGTGTATCACACTTGATTTTCGCTTTCCTTGGCATGTAGGTTCAATCAGTTGCCTGGAGCCGACAGTCTCCTGAAGTTCTTCTTAGTGGATCTTTTGATAAATCAGTTGCCATGGTAATGGATCTATTGGTCATTATGAAAACTATTGTTGTATTAGTTTTTGCTGAAATTTATGCTTCTGCTGGTATACCTGTTTGTTTTATTGGACACTTAATGTTATGTGATATGTATTAAAATTGCTGTATGGCTTCTTACTAGATGATAAGTAGTATGTTGATTTGAATCATGACAGCAATTAATAGTATCTGTGTTGTGTAATTGAATTGTGGATACCTGCCTGTTTTGCATGAGAAGCCAATAATTGAATGTGTTTGTGTCATGCTAATTGTATAATATATTGCTTATTACCTTTTTCTGTATTCTGGGAGTTTCTCTTGAAAGCCCTAGTTTTTCTTGCACGGTGAAAGATCCAGTTGTGTTTTTTTACCTGACATTCTTGTCGAAGGCTATTGCATTATTGTATAAATTTTGTGCTTACATCCCCTGAACTAATATTGTATACTACCATTTTATAGAATGATATGAAAGATGGTGGACAGAGTTGTCATAAATGGTCTGTCGAAGCAGATGTAGAAAGCTTAGCTTGGGATCCACACAATGAACACTCTTTTTTGGTGAGTAAATGGGTTGGTTGTTTTTCTAAATATGCTAAAACCCGCTTATCTGTCTTTGTAAAAAATGTATCGGAAATTGCTGACAATGGACAACAACCTTTCGCTAACCTTTAAGTGAAGTTTCCATTAGAAAACAATATGGCTGAAATCTATATGGATAAGAGTTATTGCTTTATGAACAAAACATGTTAAGAGTAAAAAGTTGAAAAAAGGGGTGAACATTTTAGCAGTGGAGGGCTATAGACTCAACCATGGTATAAGTGAAAAAATATCACTTCCATCTCTCCACTACTTGTCTGCAAAATTATCTGTTTTTGGATCCCTACAGTTATCACCTAAGGCTAGACTAAGTTGCAAAAGCAGTTTGATCCCCGTTGATATTACAATAATGTGTCAGTTATCCCTCTTGACTGTTTTGTTTGGTCTGTGTTAAGGTTCTAAATTAGCCTGCTGGGTTTTTCTTAGTCAGTGGCTCTTATGTCTTCCAGGTTAGTCTTGAAAATGGGATGGTTCAAGCGTTCGATAAGCGGACAGCTTCATCAAATTCAAATTCTGGCCGGCCCACGTTTACTCTGCATGCACACGAAAAGGCTGTTTCTTCCATCACCTTCGGCCCGTCTACCCCTAATGTATGTTATGCTTTGTATACCTGAGTGCTAAAAAAGAGAGATGCAGACACTGAAACTAAATTACTGATGGTACATTTTTTCTTGCAGTTTCTTGCAACAGGTTCAACAGATAAAATGGTGCGAACTTTGCAAAGTTTGATAACATTTACATATTAATACAGCCTGTTACTAAGTTCCAAAAAAAAAGCTGTTGCTAACATCTCTGTGAACACAGGTGAAACTCTGGGATTTATCAAACAACCAGCCGTCATGTATTGCTTCTCTGAATCCTAAACTTGTATGTGCTGAAGTGGAACCATTCTTTAAATTTGAAAGGAATTACTTCAATTATGTTGCTCATACTCTTTGTTGTTTCAGGGAGCTATTTTTTCAGTGACATTTTCAAATGATAACCCCTTCTTGTTAGCCTGTGGAGGATCGAAAGGCAAATTAAAAGTAAGCACCACGGCCATGTCTGTAGGCTGTTCAAGCTCTTGCTGCCATGTATGACTGCCTTCATTGACACTCTTTTGCATGTTTGACAGGCCTGGAATACGCTAACGGAACCAGCGGTAGCTAATAAATTCGGCAAATAGAGCTGTAGGAAATTTGATTTGACCTTCCGAAGATTGATACAAGTGATGCCGGAAACATAATAGCAGCCAAAATTGCTGGCTCAAGTTGTTTCTGGCTATATATGTGAGGGTAGAACGAGTGAAATGCAAGCATTGAGTTATGTATTTTTGGCGCTTGTACAACAAATGACATGCGAAAAGGTTTGAAGTGGAATTCGCAACCTATCATGTATTTGAAGTGGAATTCGCAACCTATCATGTATTTGGACAACATTTTATCTGAACTGCGAAAAATGTTACTGCTTATATATACTATAGATTAAGTCTGCATATACTCTGTATGTATCTTTTTAGTGTTTTCGTTGTAATGTTCTGGAAATGTAAGTATGCTTCATCAATGCTAATGTATTCTTAAATGTATATAATAGTATGTGTAATGTAAATAGGGATATAGGAAACATGTTAGTATGTGCTGGTAGTTTTACAATTTTGTAGCGGCAAGTTAATATGGAAACATCAATCATGGAACATGATAGCATAGCAAGTACCCAAAATGATTGCACTAATATTCTGCACATAACATATTCTGTACATATAACAGACAATATATAAGCATATGTAGATTTCTACAGAGGCAGTACACAGTGTCTTAAGTTTTAGTTCACAGAGGTTAACAGATTAAGTTTTGTGTGAACTGTTTTTACCAAAACATGGTTGATACTATATACAGTAGTGGATGCAATGTCCAAAGTTGTGGTATGGAGGTAGAGGGTATGCATACAACATAGTACAAAATGTAAGACGTGCAAAAGGCTGTCGTTGCTGCTGCTAAAGTGATGTGCTGGGCTGAAAGTAACATGGTTTCACAATGTTAGCTTCATTGGCTGGTTGCATTGTCTTACGATCAATCCCTGCAATATGGTTAGAAGAGTTGTTCAATTCTCTTGTGGTAGGAAATCTGGATAGGGAAATTGTATAAAAATTGTGTGATGTTGTTTTATTCTGTATCAAACAAGTTTAGAAAATACCTTGTAATTTGTTTGCCTGATGATTCATACATTTTTGGTTTTTTCATGACTGTTGGTCTAGTTTCCCATTGTGGATGAAACATTTAAGCATCTATGTTAACAAAATAGTATTGCAAAGAATAATTGTATGGTAGCACATTGATAATCTATGTGTCTAACCTCTTTGGTGAACTGGGGTGAGCTTCGAAGGGGGTTGTATATTAAGCTGCAGTGCGTTTAGTAGGAGCTAAGTTCAATGTTTCTGTCTGCGCATGAGTACGAATAGAATCTATCAGTATATATCTACAGGAAGTAACAAAATAAATACATGTATGCAGATATAAGTATGTACCTGCTCGATATCTTCTGGTGTATCTTGGGTGATCTGCAACTTTGTATAAGATGTTATTGTACTATATTTGTTAATATGAACATGAAGCAAGCAACATGAATGAGTATTTTTTTTCTTTGTTTATGCAAAGAAGGTAAGTGGTTTGGCAGTGATTGTTACCTGATCAGAATGAGGGTATATGTGCTCTGGTGTTGACGTTGGAATGGATTTGTTACATATCAGATATGGTCTATCAATTCTTGTTGGAGGATCAACAGGTAGAATTTGGTCTGTAGACAGTGGGGAGGTACTAATCTGTGTAGTTGTGCTGTGTGTGGTTTCAGAGAGAAGCGGTTTTGCAAGAGGCATTATGGAATCTACATGGAAAGAAGGTTTGATCCTTTGTAATGCTCCACGTGTACCACTCACTTTGAAAGTGTATTGTCTATTATATTTGGTGTTACTACTGTTAAAGCTAAAACAGCTGCTCCAATTAATTGTTCAGCCATAGCACCAAATAAAATGAATTCTGCTACAGATGCTTCATCTTCTAAAATATCAGATGGATCAGTTGCAAGGACTGCTAATTTATATCTGAAATGCAGAAGAACATGAAAATACATGTTCTGCTGATTAGCAATTTCTGGTATGGGAGCATTTGTGTACCATTGACAAATTGTGCTTCCTTGCAGTGACAATTTTGCTAATACAGAAAAAAGCAGATTGTGTTATATGTTTTGGAAGCAGACTTGGGTCTACCTAGTAGGTAATTAAGTTTCGAAACATGTGTGTAAATAATATAGCAAACCGTCATATAGGCCAACAGTTAGTCAAACGAATAAAACAACAACAGAACCATTTATGCTTGCCGAATGGATCCATGATGCATCGAATTGTTCCGCATGTTGACCCCACAGTGCAACAACAACTGTTTTTTTTTTTAAAAAAAGAAGTATGATATTAAGAGTCAATTAGATGAAGTTAGTAAATCTCTCTATACACGAAGGAAAGCAAAGTGATACATTATGTAGTTTTGTACAGATGCATCAAAGAGAATCTGTATCATGATGTCAAATTGAAATATGCGAGGGTTTGTACCTGCCACCAGTAGTAATATTGATATTACGTACATACTTTTCAATGCCTTTTGGGTAGACTGCCTTCACATGGGCCATTGCTGTCACTACACCAACGGTATCTTGTAATAAAAAAAATAACAATATGAGCAGGTAAAGGATAATAAAATAACAATATGAGCATGCAAAGATTACAATAGGAAAAAAAAGGCACGTAACATTTTGTAGTCCTGTTATTTTGTTTGTTGTGATGCATGTTTTTCAGAAAGCTGTACACCCATTTGTTTTGAAGGAAAACGATGTATGAGGAACTGTGTAGGCATGTGAAATTTAGCTTTTGTGAGAAGCACGGTACGAATGAAATGATGCTCGGCAAGTATTATTCTTTTGATTTGGGCTAGTATGTCTACAGTTGTGTAATGCATGTAATCTGTTATATTTTTTTTCTTTTAAAAAGAGAAGGTATTTTTGCTGGGGAGGTCAACAGTTTTGAAACTGTAATTTATCTAAACTGTAATAAAGTGGTATATAGTTAGGAATTATTATACTTGATAGGAATCTCTTATCTCCAATGCGGGTTCACAGGACTTGAAATGATGCGGGTTCGCAGGACTTGAAATGATGCAATCCTGCATGCATACAGAGGAAAAGTATCTGGAGCTGGCGTCACCTCTTGGATTTTAGTATATTTTGTAAACCGGGCCATAATTGGTAAATCAACAGCTTGGTAAGTTTTTTTTGGCTTCAGTAACCTCGAAGTACTCAATGTAATAAATATGATTATCATGGAGGGTTTCTCTAAATTGGGCAACATGACATTGTGGTATTTGCCCTTCCATTGCGTTACCCTACAGAAACAATTTTAGACAAGACATGTATAAAAACTAATTTCTTGAGAAGACATGTATTCTAATGAGATAAATATTTACCTCTTCATCAAGCAAAACAAAGTTGATATGTAGGATATTTTTTAAGGGCCAGTATCGGTATATTCATTTGTTCTTGTTATTCTAACTCGGATACACCATCGGTGCGAATCTTGTGTTACATCTTTTAGTAAATAGTATTCCATTTGCCTGAACATGTTAGAGTTGGATTAGTATGTTATGAAGGGATGGGTTAAGAACTTTTGGTGGCATTGAATACAACATAGGAAATCAATGGATGAAGCATGGTACTTTATGTTGCGTATGCAACAAGATAATTTTTAGTCTGAAGTAATAGTAATTTAAGAATTTTTTAGAATGTGAAAATTCTTAACTACAACAAATAATGGTGTTAAGTCACTGTGTTACGTGTTTAGAAGGTGTTTTTGGGATAACCGATGTTCGTATGTGATGTGTACACATGTAGGAAAATTGGAAGTAGCTAATAAGAAGTTTAAAGGATTACACTGTGGAGCAAGTCTAAGAAAAGAGTTAATGCATTGTATAGGAGGCAAAACACAGTGGTGTTGGCTGTTGAACATTACATGACAAAGTTTAAAATGCATTATACTGAAAAAGCTACAACATACACATATTACATCTTTCTTAATTATATTGCTGTTAATAGAAGCAATGATTGGAAAAGGATAGCACAATAACCTCTTTTTAGGTGTTGTCAGTTTAGCTGTTAATACAAAGCATACCGAAGTTTAGCTGCTGTCAGTTTGGTGTTTTTTGTTGTGAGGCATACAACAGTTATCTCACAGAAACTGCAATACCTCATCGTAGACAATATTTTTGGTTTCTGATCTAGTTGATCCATCTTTGTTTTCAATTAATATTTTAAGTCCCTGTCTGTGTGTAACTCTTGATATTGCAACATATAGTTGGCCATGAGTAAAGACTGGATTTTTCAAGTAGATTCCAATTTTGTTTAATGTTTGGCCCTGACATTTGTTAATAGTCATTGCATAACAAATTCTAACTGGGAATTGACGACGTTGTAATGTGAAAGGCCATTTTGGGCTTTTTGTATTCAGAACAATTCTTGGTACGCAAACATTTTGTCCTGAATGTGACCCTGTTTATAATATTTGCTTCTAGCACACTATCCCCAAGTCTGACCAATAAAAGGCGAGTACCATTGCATAGGCCCATAGACTGATTAATATTTCGAAGTAAAACAATTGGGACACCAATCTTAATACAAAGATTATGGTTTGGGAGATTGTTGACTATAATAGAATGTAAGAATTCAGGTGGATAGAGGATATCCACATCAGTTGGTTGGTCCAATGGATCCGAGATAGTGTCATAGCTTAAATATTCCTTTGCAGTTGTTGGTACACTGGAAAGAATCCTATCGTTGATCTCGTCAACGACAATATTAACTGGACAAACAATAGCACGACTTGCTAAATATGAAACAGAAGCATAGTTATCAACAAAATCATCATAGATAGCATTAATTATTTCGAGGATATTATCGCTTGTGGTCTGAACTAACAAATCCTCAGGAATTTGTATCCATGTTGGTGTTGTTTCAGAGGGGTGTATCTGCATTGGTATACGTGCTTCACCAATATCAAGAACCCAGTGTGCGAAGGATGCGAGTTCCTGTTACTCTTGAGGTGATATGCCAAGTGTTTTTAGCCGCATGTTAATAGTGAGGCGCATTATTTGGACATGGTTCTATAGGCTTGATTTCAATAATGAAGCACCAATTATCTCAGAGCGGCCACCACCTTGTACTACTGGTAAGACCTGTCTGAAATCTCCACCAAGCACCATGGGTTTGACACCAAATGGTTTGTTTGCATTAGAAGCATTATCAGCAGATAGGATATCACGTAAAGTGCGATCTAGCGCTTCAAAACATCTTCTATGTGCCATAGGAGCTTCATCCCAAATGATCAAAGAGCATTTTTTAATGAGTTCTGCTAGCATGCTCCCGCGATGCACAATACAAAGGCTTTGGTCATCAATATCGATCGGAATATGGAAGCGCGAATGAGCAGTCCGACCACCAGGCAATAGTAATGCCGCCACACCTGATGAGGCAACTGTAAGAACAATTTTGCCCTGTGATCTTAGCTCAGTTACAATTGCATTCCATAGATATGTATTTCCTGTACCGCCATGGCCGAAGATAAAATAGAAGCAGGGATCATTTAGCAAAACAACATCAATGATTCTATCATGGATGATTCGTTGTTCAGCATTTAGGCTATGCACAATAGATAAAAGCTGTGAAGCAAGTTGTTGAGTATCACACTCTCTTCAACAATTAGCCTATTGGTAAGGGTAACATGAGAAGAATCCACCGGTACAGGTAGATTGTATGATTATAAGGAAAAACCATTCTTGGCAAACAATGTGGATAGTTGTTGTAGAAGCTGTGTCTGTAGGAAATTGTCAGATACTGTATAGGACTGCAAACCTGATGAGCGTCTTAAGTTGTATGCGATATCATCTGCCAAGTACTTCCAATATGTGTTAAATAATTGTTTGACATCGCCAACATGACAAAACAAGACGATAGTCATGAACATGTTTCTCAATTGGCTAGGAGTTGTCCAGACAATAGCTTCATCGAAAAGATAAGACCATTCAGCGTCATTACCAATAAGGCCCCTAGCTTGGCATGTCTCACGAAAAGGTGTATATGTGTTGCCTTGATGAGACATTAGATCTTCATAGCATAAGGCACCACATACAACCATTAGTAACATTCACAAGTAGTAAGACTCTCCACTGTTAGGATGGATATGGAACATTCTACCTATCTTGGTGCTTCTCTGATGCGTTGATATGCCTGGGAGGCGGCGTACCCGTATCCCGATACGTATCGGGTACGGATACAGCCCGATACAGCCCCGATACGTATCGGGAAGTATCGAAAATTACTTTTATTTAAAGAATATATATATATTTTCCGATACGGCCCGATACACTCCGATACACCGATACGGTTCGGAAAGAAGCCCAGCCCACGAAAAAAACTACTGTTCCTAGCGGCCCAGCCCGCGCAGTAACCTAGCTCTCTCTATACCCGGCTGTGCTTGCCTCCTGTCTCCTGTGCGCAGAGCCGCCTGTCTCCTGTGCGCAGATCCAGAGGCGACAGACGAGGCCAGTTTATATACTTGTATCCGCTGCTGTTCGCGTACCATAATTTTGAGCAATCTTGTGCCCTCATATACAACTTTTGAGCACTAGCTAGCGTCTCTCCTTGAACTGTTGCAATACGAGCATTCGCCTCCATACAGAATTGTTCTTTGTATCGCTCATTCCTTTGATTGCAATAGTCCCATTATCATTGCGCGTGTGTTGCTATTTACTCTTCACTTATATTTATCGATCGTCAATTAGGCATTGTGAGTCTCGTTTGGATTGCTACCTAGCTCGACAATCTTTAAATTCTGAATTTGTTAGGTTGTTTCCTCACCTAGCTCCACCAAAAACATCCGTGTCATGTATTGACTATCGTTCTTGATATTCGCTCGCACAATCTTGATTTGTCGTTGGCTGCTACGAGCGTAAGTTTTGTTGCTCTTAATTTACTTCGGAACGGTACAACTTGCTTTGTTTCAGAATAGTAGTTGAGAGATTCTAACTTATTTTCCACATATATTGTCACTTGATATTTTTGCTTCTGTAAACATGTTAGGAAGCGAGCAGGACAAGGATCTGGACAGCAACCTTACTGATCCGGCCACCAAGATGCACTACTATACACTTCGTGCCACGCTCCGGGACGAGTTCTGGGCTGAGGTTGACCAGGTGCGCGACGACCTTGGGCGTGTTCAAACCAACTTGGACGGCTTGGGGACAGATTTCTAGAAGCTATCCGTGACTGTCGACAACAACCATAAGGTACTGCTCGACGCTATTGCCAAGCTCACCGCTTCGATGCAGCTGGGTACACGTGGCGAGGCGGGGAGTTTACACCTCCTGTATGGATGCGGAGGCTGCCGCTAGACGACAACACGAGGATGATCCAAGCCTACGACAACTCGACGAACATGTGCGTGTTCGTGAAGCGGCACAACAATGTCATGCTATTGCCGAGGTCATGGTGCGTCCCCTACACAAGGGCGCGACCGTGGCAACGCTACAGGAGGAGGCGGGGCCCACCCGGGCGCCAATGATGGCGTCCACGATGGCGCCTATGGAGGCGCGCATGCTGGCGCCTATGGGGGTGCCTACTATGGCGCCCACGGAGGAGGTCATGGCAACCGCCAAGCTGACGATGACGGCGATGAATCCGTGTTCGATGACTATTTACGACAACGTCAACATAATCAATATGCACGCAATCGTCGGCGCGATGAGGACGCCGATGATCTGGTTGCAAAGCCCAAGTTCACGATGCCATTCTTTGAGGGTACAACAGAGGTAGATGTTTATCTTGCATGGGAGCTGAAAGTTGATAAGTTGTTCCGCATGAACCGCTATTATGATCAGCGCAAGTTGGATCTTGCCGTTGCGGCTTTGGACGGATATGCTGCTACTTGGTGGGAGCGCTGTGTGCAACAACGTATGGAGCGACACGAGCCACGTGTTGTTACATGGGATGAACTGAAGCGACAGATGCACGCGCGCTTTGTACCTACACATTACAAGCGCTCGCTGCATGAGAAGCTGATTGGGTTGCGACATGAGTTGAAATCAGTTGATGAGTATTATAAAGAGATGAAGCAGATTATCATACATGCTGATGTGCGTGAGAATGAGGAACAAGCGATGTCTCGTTTTCTTGCCGGGATGAATTATGCTATTCGGCGGATCGTTAATCATCATCAATACAACAACATGGTTGAGTTGATGCATCAGGCCCGTGAGGCTGAGAAGTAGGTCATTGAAGATGCTAAGTATGTGGCACGTCAATGTTATTCTGCGAGTACAGCACCTCCGAACAACACATGACAGCCAGGCAAGCCCGTTCCATCAGGGGACAATTTCGCGATGTGCAGTTCGGCATAGAGGAAGATAGATAGCACGCCGCCACTGGCGCGCCGACCACCGACGCCAGCTGCTAGTGCGGCATCCTCGATGGGTTCTACAGGACATTCACGTGATCTGACATGCTACAAGTGCAAGGGAGTTGGTCATTTTCTAAAAGATTGCCCAAATAATAAAGTTATGATATTTACTGATGATGGGTATATTTCAGCTAATGATGAGGAGGATACTACTCCGTTTGCTGATTTTGCAGATGATCCTACAGAGGATGAGAGATTGGACCGTAGACCGAGGTCGCTAGATGGACATCATATGCTAGTGTGCACACCTCGTGTACTTAGTGTGTCACAAAGCCAGTCTTCCGCACAGCGGTGCAATTTATTTCAGTCATGGGCGACAGTTGGTGGTAAAGTGTGCAAAGTTATAGTTGATGGAGGAAGTTGTCATACTCTGGCCGTCAAGGAGATGTGCACAAAATTGGGCTTAAAATATTTACCGCATCCTCATCCTTATCATGTGTAGTGGTTGAGCGATGTGGGTGAGGTGAAAGTCAGTCATACGGTGCAGGTGCACTTCAAGATTGGCAAATATGAGTATACCACTGTGTGCGATGTGGTGCCCATGTCAGTTTGTCACTTGCTGTTGGGGCCCCCATGGCAATTTGATCGCCATGCTTTTCATGATGGGCATACAAACTGCTACAAGTTTAAGTGGAGCGGCAAAGATGTGATTTTGTATCCACTTACACCGACAGAGATAGTCAGTGCTGATAAGAAGAAAGTTGAGGTAAAGATTGAGAGTACACCAAATAGCGAAATTCCACATTCGGTGAGTGAGAGCCACAAGCCAAAATAGAGCGATAAAAAGAAAAGTGAGGGAGAGAAAGGCTTAGTAATGTTAGCCACCAAATCAGAAATGAGAGCTTTTTGTGAGAATCCCAATTTTGTACACTTTGTACTCCTGTACAAAGATGTTTTGCTTTCTACCGACGACTTAATGTCTCTTCCTAGTGGTGTCTCTCATGTTTTGCAGGAATTCAGCGACGTTTTTCTGGAGGAGGTGCCCGCTGGTTTACCACCAATCCGCGGGATAGAGCATCAAATTGATTTGATTCCGGGAGCGATGCTACCAAACCGACCACCATACCGCACCAACCCCGAGGAAACAAAGAAAATTCAGAAACAAATACAAGAACTTCTCGACAAAGGATACGTACGCGAAAGCTTAAGCCCTTGTGCTGTTCCTGTTATTTTAGTTCCTAAGAAAGATGTTACTTGGCGCATGTGCATATAGATTGTAGAGCGATTAATAATATCACTATTCGATATCGTCATCCTATACCTCGCTTAGATGATATGTTGGACGAATTGAGTTGTGCTGTTATTTTCTCTAAAATTGATCTATGTAGTGGATATCATCAAATTAGAATGAAAGAAGGGGATGAGTGAAAAACTGCTTTTAAAACAAAATTTGGTTTGTATGAGTGGTTAGTCATGCCATTTGGGTTAACTAATGCACCTAGTATATTCATGAGATTGATGAATCATGTTTTGAGGAATTTCATTGGGAAATTTGTGGTCATGTATTTTGATGATATCTTGATTTACAGTCATAATGAATCTGATCATATTGACCACATTAGACAAGTGCTACAGGTTTTATGCGATGCTAGGTTATTTGGGAACTTAGCGAAGTGCACTTTTTGCAAAGATCGTGTAATATTTTTGGGCTATATGGTTTCGGCACAGGGAGTAGAGGTAGATGAGTCTAAAATTGAAGCAATTAAAAATTGGCCTACTCCTATGAATGTTAGTCAAATTAGGAGCTTTCATGGACACACGGATTTTTATCGGTGTTTCGTTAAGGATTTTAGCACCATCGCTGCCCCACTGAATGATTTAACAAAAAAGGTGTTGAGTTTACATGGGGGGTGGCACAGCAAGCTGCATTTGATGAATTGAAAAAGCGTTTAACTGAGGCACCATTACTTGTTTTACCAGATTTCACTAAGAATTTTGAAATTGAATGTGATGCTATTGGAATTGGTATTGGCGGTGTTTTGATGCAAGAGGGTAGACCGGTTGCTTATTTTAGCGAGAAACTCAAAGGTGCACAATTGAATTATCCGATCTATGATAAGGAGTTGTATGTATTAGTGCGAGTTTTAGAAGTTTGGCAACATTATTTATGGCCTAAGGAATTCATTATACATTCTGATCATGAGGCATTAAAATATTTGTAAGGCCAAGCTAAGCTGAACCGTTGACATGCTAAGTGGGTAGAATTTATCGAGTCATTTCCATACATTGTGAAATATAAGAAGGGAAAGGAAAACGTGGTTGCTGATGCTCTTTCTAGGAAAAGTGTGCTTTTAAATCGCTTAGATGTGCAAGTTCCTGGTTTAGAGAGTTTGTGTGATTTATATCGAAATGACCATGATTTCGCTTCACCTTGTGCGCATTGCAAAGATGGAAAAGGCTGGGACAAATCTCACATTCATGATGGATTTTTATTTCGTGCTAACAAACTATGCGTTCCAGAATCGTCTGAGCGTTTGTTATTATTGCAGGAATCTCATGCAAGTGGATTGATGGGACATTTTGGACGTGAAAAGACGTTGTTTATGCCGAGCGATCATTTTTATTGGCCTAAGATGAGGCGTGATATAGACAGGTATGTACAACAGTGCATAACTTGTCACAAGGCGAAATCGAAGTTACATTCACATGGTTTGTATACTCCTCTTCCAGTTCCTAATGCACCATGGGAAGATATTAGTATGGATTTTGTTTTAGAACTTCCTAGGTCTAAAAGGGGGAGAGATTTTGTTTTTGTCGCTGTGGATCGATTTTTGAAGATGGCACACTTTATTCCGTGCCACAAGAGCGACGATGCGTCGCATGTTGCTGATTTATTTTTCAAGGAGATAGTGCAGTTGCATGGTGTACCCAGGACCATTGTCTCGGATCGCAATGTCAAATTCATGAGTTATTTCTGGAAGACACTTTGGGGGAAGCTAGGGACAAGGTTGTTATTCAGCACAACTTGTCATCCCCAAACTGATGGTCAAACAGAGGTGGTGAACCGCACACTTTCGATGCTGCTAAGGACCATGATCAAGAAAAATATCAAGGAATGGGAGGACTATTTGCCACAAGCGGAGTTCGCCTACAACAGAGCCGTCCACTCTACTACACAGATGTGCCAATTTGAGGTGGTGTATGGTTTCAAGCCTACTACACCACTTGATTTGCTACCGCTTCCAAGTCAATCATGAACACATATGGAGGCGTCAAAGAGGGCCGAATATGCGAATAAATTGCACATCAAGGTGAAAGAAGAAATTGAGCGTAAGGCGAAGTACTATGCTGACAAGGCGAACAAGAAAAGAAAGAAGATGATTTTCAGCCAGACGATTTAGTTTGGTTACACTACCGCAAGGATCGCTTTCCAGATCAACGCAAATCGAAGTTGCTGCCACGAGGAGATGGACCTGTCAAAGTGCTTGAGTGGATTAACGATAATGCGTACAAAATCGAGCTTCCGGGAGATGACTATGGCGTGAGATCGACATTCAACGTTGCTGATTTACCGCCGTTCTTCGGTGCTGATGATCTAGCGTCGAGGACGACGCCTTTTCAAGAGGGGGGATGATGAGGGCATCCCTACAACACCTTCTTCTCCTCCACCTAATGCTCATGATATACGCCTCGAGTTGCCGACATGACCAATAACAAGAGCACATGCCAAGAAACTACAATCTCAGGTGAACTTGCTCCTTAATGAATATATCATTGATTTTAATGAGAATTTTATACTACCTAAAAACAATATTTTACTTATGCTCAGGTTTGAAGAGTCAGAGATGGATGGAGATCAAGGATATGCGACCGTCATCCAAGGTAGCACAAGTCCACGGCATGAACAACGATCGGTCGATGAATAGTGCCATATGTGAACAGTACTCGCGCTACAGTACCATGCAGTACTACAGTGTTGGTCCACGTGAACAGTAATCAACTACAGCAATAAGGCCGTGTGAACAGTATCTACTACAGTGCCGCCGTGGACAGTAATCTGCTACAGTAGTGCGCGTGGATAGTACCATATGGAAAATTTAGTGCTGAATAATTCTTAGGCCGAGACTATATATTGAGGGGTAGACCCCCATTGTAAAAGCAGACCACGTTTATGCATAAGAATGGAAGACAAGTTATTGCTTGTTCTTTCAAAACAGAGTTCATGCGAGGACTTCTGAGAGAGAATTAGGCGATCAATTGTTCTTTCTGCTTTTTAAGGTCAAGTTTGCTTTTCCGCTGGGAATTGAGGGCTTGGCGATCTCCGCTCGTGGTCTAGCGGCGATCAACCAGGTGCGTGTTAGCGAATATCCATAGAGCTGCAAGTCCGTGCACTGGCGCGTGGTGTACAACTGAGCGTTATTCGTCATCAAGCGCTATTTATCCACGGTTCTACTCGAGAAGATCAGACCACCCCGTATCATCGATGTTGGGTGAATGCACTCTGTGTACGTATCCTTTCTTTGTACTAGAAAATTGCTGAGCAATGAGAACAAACATAGTCTGGGCCACCATAAAATGATCGGCCAGGATAAGCAACTGTGGGAAAAAACATGAAAAATCAGGGGTAAAGCATATAGCATCTGGGATGCACTAATACGAAATAAGGAATGCAAATCCGCAATGGGATCCAATATAAGATACGTAAGGTTTAGAAGAGAAGAAACATGCAAAATCTTTTAGAGCTGCAATGTACTCTTGATGGAATGGAAATAAACTTGGTACAGGAGGGCCATTTGATGGATCAGTTGCTACTTTTAAGAAATGGTGAAATGAAGGTAAGCACAATATATTTTTTTAAAGCAGAAGCTCAAGTTCAGGATGAAGGAAAAGATAAAGCAACTATGGATAGAAAATAAAAGATAACAATGAGAACCTTGCGCAAGCAACAGACGACGTTTGTTAGCCAAGAACCAATCACGACGGTTTTCGCTGGCAACATCGCGTCGAACACATGGGCAGAAATGATATCTCCTATGATACAACAAGCACAGGTAAAGAGTAAATAGAAACAGGTAAGGAAGGTAACCGTTGTACCACACCAGCTAAAATTATGCAAGAATGTTCAAGGGACTGTGCAGAGTACCTAACTGATAACCTGCCGTGGAGGGAAAGATGAAGCGCGGAGATGCAATGTTGCTGAGAGGTAAAAAAAGAGGGAGATGATCATCAGAACGTATAAAGAAAGGATCAATTTGAAATGTTTACATGAAGGGTATAGTGGTAAGAGCAATCGCAGGGCAGTGCATCTAAGTGTAGAGCAAACAAGGGGACTCATTCTGCAATGGCAATAGCAGTCGATGGAAAGTGAGGGGCAGTATATGACTAAACAGGAAGTACATATCCCAAGACACATGTATATCACATAAACATACCTAGGGATACTACAGATGGAATGCACTCTTCATTCTCTCATCTGTGTAAGAGGATTCTGGCAAGAGAGCACAGGAAGGAATGGAGACAAAGCAAAGATAAGCTAACCATGAGTGGACCAAACTGGGTAAGCATATGAAGGAACAGTCTATAAAAGATGGCTAACCAGAGGCAGATCGCCAAGGCGGGCGTCTAGGCATCTGGGGCCACAACAAAACCAATAGAGATATTCACATCAGGAAGATACCAACAAAGGCATATATATACACAAAACGAACAAAAGGTAATCACAGATGTACATAAGTATAAAAGAAACAAGCAAAACAAAAGCACACTATTTGACTATAGATCAGCACAGATAGGAGGACACCATGCACAATGTGGTTAATAAAGATTGGAATAGCGTACTGCAATAAGGAAGAAAAAAATGGATGAACCGAGCAAAATAATTGGAGCAGTATTATCTAAAAAGTTACCTTCTATCGGATGTTCCGATAACAAACGCATTAAAATCACATATATGAGATGGCTAATCTCGCCGAATGTGAAACAAGCGGGAAAACCAGGCACTGAAGACGTTATTCCTGTCGTAGCATAACAGAACGTAAAGATTGTATACACAAGCAGGAATGTAGATGCCAAAAAAAGTATGCGCACCTGGAGCTGGAGGTAGAAGATGAAGTAAACAACCGACCTCTGAAGCAAGCAAAGCAATCAGATGCCGAAGACGGTCGTCCTGCAGTGATAAACCAGAAAAAAAGAGAGATACACAGACACAATGATTAACATGAAGAAGGTAAATTTTTGACAGCATGTGCGACTGAAAAGGCATAGGGAGGAGGAGCGGGAAACACAGGTGCGTAAAATGCAACAAAATCAAACAATCGAATCAAGAAAACGAACGGAAGACAGGCGGCGGCGACGCTGATGCACGCGGTCGATGGTACGACGCGACGCCGCGGGGATGACTGGAGACGGCGACGCCGCCGACGCTAGGGCGTGGAGACGACCGGAGATGACAAAGCCGAAGACAAGGGGCGACGACGCCGATGCACACGTCCGACCATACAGCGCGGCGCCGACGGAAACCACGAGATGACGATGCACGCGGCCGACGGTACCACGCGGCGCGGCGGGGACTACTGGAGACGCTGACACCGCCGACGCTAGGGCATGGAGACGACTGGAGATGGCGAGGCGCGGGCGGGACGATAGAACTGACGGACTCGAGGGACGACAGAACCAACCGAGGAGCCAATGGAGGGCCGATGGACTCGAGGCGAGTGGGATGAGAGAATCAAGGAGGCGACGGACTCGATGCGAGGCACCGCGAAGTATTGAAGGGTAGGACCGAGCAAAACACAGACGTGTGGCATATCTTGCGAAGAATGGCGAACGAAAACGGAGCCGGGCGAAACCCACTGGCAATGGGGCCACGACGAAGATAGAGCCGCGCATTCTCTCGCGCATAGATCAGAGATAGATACGGCTGTTGGGAACGCGGCAAGACTACGATAGCACAAATAAAAATTTATCGTGCGACCAAGGAACCACCGCAAGTAATAGAGTGGTTGTAGCGGAAGTAGAGTCATTGTAGCAAGTTGATGCAATCGTAGTCGTACTCACGACGCGTCTCCTCCTTCGAGTAGACATACTCGTCGTGCGTCTGCTCCTCCGAGTGGTCGTACTCGTCACATTACTTCTCCTCCGACTCCAGTAAGCGTCACGAGTTGCGGATCGTCCCAGTGCTGATGCTTCGAACAACACCTCTGAGGTATCCACATATACGGGGCAGGATCACCACGCGCTGGAGTGCTAGCACCAGCAGTGTGGTTGAGAAGACGTGGCTATTAAGGTTTCAGGAGTTCTTTCAAAGATCATCCTCTCACTCCCTTTGCTAATCATATCTCTATATGACTCTTGTTGTTGGGCAGCATCTCTATGCTTCGGCACCCAACCCTATGCCCCAAAGTCCATAACCGTTATGATGACCTTGTCAAGTTAAACCAACACTTGCTTGTAAGTATCCGACACAAACCCATCTAGTCAAGGAATATTAATGGCACTCTGCTTTAGCAGGATCTACCATTAAAATACAAGACTATAGATGGTGCAGCTAATTGGAAGGGCATCAATTTAACTTAATATTACCTGAGGGAAATTTACTTCTATCATGCAAAGCATTTCAAGCAATTAAAACATGCATAGAAATAAATGAACATGAATATAAGGGCATTTACAGACAATCAAATTGCATCGTGATATAGTATGACCCTTCCTTATGGTGATCTCCATCGCTAAGCATCCTGCTCGCCATGTCTCCAAGTTGCCAAAACCCCAAAGTACTCCCACTAAGCCATTACACCTAACATCACTAGGGATAAAATTACAAGGAGTGAATTTAGCACCACAAGTCGACACGCAGGCCGTTATACAAATATAGACAGCCTTGGGCTGCAATAAACATGACACGCAGGTCATGAATATTACACACATGCATACATCTCATACATCATGGGTCATACTATTCACATCAACCTGAAAAAACAAGTTAGGTATGGAATATCATTCTAACGGGCAATAAGAACACACACTATAAAAGCGTGGTCCGATTACCCAGCATGGCGGTCTCTCTAGCCGGTTAGCGGGCGGGGTTCGAAGGGGCAGCGCTCCTCGCAGGTCGAGGGTAGCGCGCTCGAAATTTTTTTCGGAACATGAATCTCATTCATGAAACCGAGCCTTGAAAATCATCAGATTAATCATATTTACCCTATTCCGAACCGATCTGATCATTGCCTTGATACTGTTAAGATAATGAAGGCTAGGGTTTGCTATTCACAACTGTTTATCTTATTCATTAATGAAGCATATATATATAGAAGATACATGGGCCTCATGGGCTACAAGGGCCACATGGGCCAAGAGAGAGAAAGAGAGAAAAGTAGAATATACAATACTCTTAACACCCCCCTTCAAACTCAAGGTGGATCAGGAGGATCTGATGCACTGAGTTTGAGTAGATGAAGTCGATGATGTTCTCTAGTCTGAGCTTTAGTGAAGAAATCTGCAACTTGGAGCTCTGAGGGAATATACTTGAGGGTGATGGTCAACTGCTGACAATGAGATCGCGTGAAGGATGCATCAACACCAATGTGTTTTGTCAGCTCATGCTTGACCGGATCATTAGCAATTTGAATGGCACTTGTATTGTCACAAAAGAGAGGGGTAGGATTGTCACAAAGGACACCAAGGTCAGTCAAGAGCCATCGAAGCCAAATGATCTCTGATGTTGTAGCGGCAAGTGCTCGGAGCTCTGCCTCTGCACTAGAGCGTGACACCGCAGTCTGCTTCTTGGACTTTCAAGCAATAAGCGAAGTACCAAGAGAGATACAATAGCCAGTGACAGATCGGCGATCAGCAGGATCACTCGCCCAAGTAGAGTCAGAGTAAGCGTGGAGCTGGAGCTGACTCGAACTGGCATAGAACAGACGTCTGGACGCAGTTCCTCTCAAGTATCTCAGTACACGAAGAACATGACTATAGTGAACTGAGGTGGGAGCACTGACAAACTGGCTGAGCACATGAACAGCATGAGCAATGTCTGGCCTGGTTACTGTGAGATAGACAAGGCTCCCAACAAGCTGACGATAGCGAGAAGAATCTGTCAGGGGTACACCGTCTGTAGGTCGAAGCTGCAAGTGAAGCTCCATGGGTGTGGCAGCAGTACGAGTATCAGTCATCCCAGATCGAGCAAGTAGATCCTGAACATAGCGATGCTGACAGAGATAGTAGCCATCACCATCAGAATGAACCTCAATTCCTAGAAAATAGCTCAATTTTCCCAAATCGGACATCATAAATTGTTCACTCAATTTCTTCTTGACAAAAACCACGTGGTCCATGTCATCTCCCGTGATCAACATATCATCTACATACAGAAGAAGCAAAGTACGACCTCGCTGAGAAGTGTGAACAAATAGGGCAGGGTCATGCTCACTCGAAGTGAAACCAGCAGCTCGAATCACAGAACTGAAACGCTCGAACCAAGCGCGAGGAGCCTGCTTGAGACCATATAGAGCACGCCTCAAGCGACAAACATAGCCTGTAGGAGCCTCAACTCCTGGGGGTGGCTGCATATAGACCTCCTCATGTAGATCACCGTGAAGAAAAGCATTCTTGACATCCATCTGAGATATAGTCCATGTGCGTATTCTTTCGCATCGCAATAAAAGTACTGATTTGTGGTCATATGAGCAACTGGAGCAAAAGTCTCATCATAATCTCGACCATAAGCCTGCTGAAAACCTCTTGCAACAAGACGAGCCTTGTATCGCTCTACTGACCCATCTGATTTGTTCTTTATTTTGTACACCCACTTGCAAGTGATAGGAACAGCTCCAGACGGTAGCGGAACAAGATCCCAAGTGCCCGTGCACTCTAATGTTGTGAGCTCCTCTGTCATAGCCAATCGCCACTCGTGTACACCGTGACCTCCCGATAGGTACTCGGCTCACCATCGCACTGCACGAGAAAAACCCCATCTCTCTGGTGCCTGAATAGAAGAACGATCACGTAGGGCATATCGTGATGTAGTAGAACGATCGTCGAGTCGATGGTACCGCCGAGGATCGGTGAGGAGAGGAGGACAGAGTATCAGAAGGAACTCTCTGTCGACGACTATAGTGGAAGGGAAGAGTGGAAGTGTTAGAAACTGGTGGAGCTGGTGGAGAAGGTACACGAGAAGGTGAAACTGGTGGAGAAGGTGTATCTGGAGAATGAATGGGAGGTAGACACAAAAAGGAAGTGGAATCTGTGGAAGAAGAAGTGGGATGTGGAGAAGAATGATGAAAGAAAGGACGTCCCTCATCAAAAGTCACATCACGAGAGATGCGAATGCGACGAGTGAGGATCATAGCAACGATAACCCTTATGCTCGGGATCAGAACCCTAAAAACACACTCAATCGATCGAGGGCTCAGCTTTGTGCGCTCACGAGGTGCTAGAAGGACATAGCAGACACAACCAAAAACGCGAAGATGAGAATAGTGAGCAGGTGCTCTGTACAGGACCTCACCAGGACACTTGCCCTGAAGCTTAGAAGAGGGCTGACGGTTAATAAGATAGACTGTCAGAGACCGCTTCCCCGTAAGTGAGAGGGGACAAAGGAGGAAATGAGAAGAGTGCGGCGGCCTCGATGATGTGACGGTGCTTGCGCCAAAGAACACCATTCGAGCATGAGCACCGGACACGAGAGCCGAGGAAGAGTACTCGAAGAAAGAAAGCGACGAAAGGTCGAGGAAAGATACTCGCCTCAGAGTCGAACGGAAAACACGAATGGAAGAAGAAAGCGTGTATGAACCATCTTAGCAAAAGGCGATAAATGGAAATCAACGAGAACGATGTTTCATAAAATAGATCCAAGTATATCGAGTGGTCATCAACAAATATGACATAATAACTATGACCACCCTTCAAGAAAAAGGAGATGGACCCCATACATCCAATGCACCAAATCAAAAGATCAAGACCGAGAGGTACTATCGATATGGAAGTTGTAGTTGTTTTCCCAACTTACAACCAAGACAATGAAAACTAGACTCAACAAAGTGACATGACCTAAGGAACCTGGTGAACTAAAGTGGTGAGGCGAGCTCCACAAAGATGACCAAGTCGATGATGCCACTTGTCAAGGAAGACCCAACAGAGGCGAGATGAAGACATAGCGAGAAGACACCAAGGCCTTGACGTCTTGGTGGAAGGAGATGTAAGATGTCCAAGACATAGAGCGGGAGAGCCTCTGGCGATGGCCGTAACCAATCACTCTTCCGCTCTCGACGATCCTGAATGAAACAAGAATCATCAAATCCAATGAAACAGTTCATATCGCTTAGTTGACCAACGTAAAGAAGATTCATAGATAGCTGAGGAACAAAAGACACATCAGGAACAGAGAAGCAAGATGTAGAGAGAATGCCCTGATGGGTAATAGGGCAAGGTGTACCATCAGCAGTGTGAACATAGGTAGCATCAGTCAAGGGCCTACGAGCAACAAGCTGAGAGCTGTCAGATGTGACATGAAACGAAGCACCTGAATCCAGAATCCAAGGATGAGCAGCACTAGAAGCAGAAGGTGCAACTGATGTCATAGCGCATAATCGATTCGAAGTCACGATAGATGTGGATGTGTCGCAGTGGATCGCGCAAAGTGAGTGCTCTGGAAGGCCCAGTAGGTGCTCCACGACGACGGTCAAATGGCTGTCTAGCACGATAGGCAATAAGCTGATCTGGATGTAACTTGAAACATTTGTCAACATGATGACCAGTCCTCTTGCAATGGGAACAAACCAACACTCCTGTGGGTGTCGCTCTGGTAGATCCAGACCGCTGTGAGAGACTCAGAACAGCATGTGGTGAGGATCCTGAGACAGGCATAAGAGAATGAAGACGCGTCTCTTCTGCAATCAAACTAGAGAGCGCCGCAGTCAAAGTCGGTGGAGTGGGATAGTTGAGCAATTGAGTACGAACAGGCTCAAACTCCGATCGAAGCCCCATCACAAACTGATACATGAGCGTCTGCTGAGCATACTCATCTTTAGCAGCACAAGACTGACAGGCAACAGCAGCCTTCGGTGTCA
The DNA here is from genome assembly GCA_036346395.1 of Hsuehochloa calcarea. Lineage (NCBI taxonomy): Eukaryota > Viridiplantae > Streptophyta > Magnoliopsida > Poales > Poaceae > Hsuehochloa > Hsuehochloa calcarea. The sequence continues at coordinate 84,011,776 of CM070594.1, read as the reverse complement.
TAGACTCTAGAGGACCGGTGATGTGAGTGAAAGCACTGTAATATTCCTCCACTGACTGATCAGGCTGCTGCTGAAGACTATGAATGTTCTTGAGCAATGTGAAGCGAAGAGCACCACTGGACTGAACATATCTCTTCTCAAAGTATGTCCACATTTGCTTGGCTGAAGTATGATACTCAAGACTCATCCGTAGAGAAACATCAACACTCAGCACAATTCCGGTCATGACACGATCATCTTCTTTATGCCAAACCTTTAAACACTCAGCATCAACGGTCTTCGGATCAGGAGGATCATCAGTCAAATGAGAGGCCAAACCATAACCCCTAAGAGTAGTCTTGGTCGAGAAAGCCCATGCTCGTAATTCAACCCATCGAGCTTGATATCGTAAACACTAGAGATGAAGCGCCCCAAACATCGAGTCGGACTTAGCCATACCACACAACAATACCAATCAGCAGTAGCAGTCGGAGACTAATCAACAAGTGAATAGTATCCTAATCTTAGATCTAATCGACTAATCAACAAGTGAAGCTCGAGATGATCGAAAGCGGAGAGAAGTGCTAATCTCCGGCGCGCAGCGCGATGGCGATGGAGAGGAGCGCGGCGATGAAGACGCGCGATCCGGCAAAGACGCGCGAGCGAATCCGGCAATCTTGGATTAGTGCGAGAGGGCGCGACCTCGCAGCTCGAGCGCGGCGAGGAGGCGACGCTCGCAGACGCGCGACGGCTTCACGCCGAGCGGATGGCGCTCGCGGCGGCGATCTGATCTCTCCGGCGGTGAAGACGAGGGTGAAGACGATGCGGCGACGCTAGCGGCGACGGAGAGGAAGAGGCGGCGCATCATCTCCGACGTGAAGGCGAGTGAAAACGATGCAACGCGATCTGGATGGAGACGGCATCGGCGGCCGTCTCGGCAGCGTCGGCGGCGTCGCGATCGGCACCACCACGCTGGATGGAGTGGAGAGGCGGCGGCCGAACAATGATGGGATTAGGGTTAGGGTTAGGGTTTGGATAAACCATGCTCTGATACCATGTTAAGATAATGAAGGCTAGGGTTTGCTATTCACAACTGTTTATCTTATTCATTAATGAAGCAGATATATATAGAAGATACATGGGCCTCATGGGCTACAAGGGCCACATGGGCCAAGAGAGAGAAAGAGAGAAAAGTAGAATATACAATACTCTTAACAGATACGACCACACACTGCGGCATACTCCGATGGCGGAACTCCGACCGGTAGGAGTATCATGCAAGGTGATCGTGAACAAGCGCAATAAAATATCCGGTACTTATCGATCGTAACTCCGATTCGATCAACCACATTGATCTTCGCGTGCTCTAATGGATTTATGATCACTGTCTGCCTCGATGTTGGAAACCGACCGGTAGAGGCAAGTCGTGATACGACCATGCAAGCACAATCACGGAATAACGAATAAAACCCATCTTACCACCAATGCACATGGCCGATCATATCGACCACCGCCAAAACAGATATAGATCACATCTATAACTGCCACATATCATAATATTTGTCCAATCCGAATCTAGAACTAGACGGCATGGCTCTGATACCACTGTTGGGAATGCGGCAAGGCTACGATAGCACAAACAAAAATTTACCATGCGACCAAGGAACCACCGCAAGTAATAGATCACGAGATTACCGCTAGATGCGCCAACTCGTAGCGGAAGTAGAGTCGTTGTAGCGAGTTGATGCAATCGTAGTTGTACTCACGACGCGTCTCCTCCTTCGAGTAGACGTACTCGTCGCGCGTCTACTCCTCCGAGTGGTCGTACTCGTCACGTTACTTCTCCTCCGACTCCAGTAAGCGTCACGAGTTGCGGATCGTCCTAGTGCTGATACTTCGCAACAACACCTCCGAGGTATCCACACATACGGGGAAGGATCACCACGTGCTGGAGTACTAGCACCGGCAGCGTGGTTGAGAAGGCGTGGCTATTAGGGTTTCGGGAGTTCTTCCAAACATCATCCTCTCACTTCCTCACCCCAAGCCACCGCCCCTCTTTATATAGGCATCCATGATGGGTCTTGACCTGGAGGCCCATTAGGAACTCATGGCCTATACGAATTCAGATCACCATCCAAAACAGATACTTGCCCTTTAAGTGTGCGACCCCACATGTTTATGTGTAATCGGTTATGACCCAAAAACTCTTTTCCGATCACTAGTCGTCAGCGGTACCTATCAGCACATAACGATTCCCAAAGACACATAGAATATATCGGACGAACTTTGATGTAATATGATCTATGATCATGTTCTCATCACTTACGATCTGTTCGTATCTCCATACGACCAGATCGTATTAGGTTCCGACCAGTTCGTAACTCCTTACGACCATGTCCTTACCATTCTGTGATTACGTTTGACCAATCTACGACTAGCTCGTATCTCCATATGACTAGTCCGTAACTGGTCGAACTAAGCGGCCTACTCATGCATTCTCCCTTTGCCTCACGATGTCTGGTTGAACTACAGGTGAGATGATGTGTCATCCATGGACTGTTCAATACTTTCTCGATCGCGTGTCGGATAACTTCATGTGGTCGACACTTCGACCACTAGTGGCATGACCATGCACTTTTTTTATCCGATCACCACGAGGGGCCCAGAGACATCTCTCCTGTTATGCAAGGAGGGGCAAATCCCATCTTGACCAGTTACTTCCCTCCGCATGTTTCATAGCATATCCGAAAGCTACCTTTATGACTACCAAGTCACGAGTAGCGTTTGGCAACCCCTAAGAGTGCTATTACACATGTAGAGAACCATGCTGATCTCAGGTCTAAGGATTATACATCATCATTACTTGAGACCAGTTAATGACACAAAGATTCAAAATAATCTCAATAGTGTCTTAATGATGGGTCTATCCAACACCATGTTCTCTAACATGTGCTCATATTATTGATTCGACATCTTCATATCCATGACCGGTGAAACCGGTCATCAATCAATACATGTGCTAGTCATAGAGTCACTGGTGTTCCGACCAGTGATCTCCGATCAGGGATACATTTAGAATGACATCATATAAGTTAAAGAGTTCCACCAACAAGTCACATACTTATTGATCTATAACAAATGATTCATTCAAGGAACATGATAACATATTATCAAAAATATAAATATAATAAAATATCATCATCTCTATAATTACCTCTATGGTATATTTTCAACAACAGCCTCTCAACACATAGCGTTGTTAATCCAGTGCAAAAGCTAAGTCTTTTTTTCTACTTCTTCGCGAGAACAGAAGGCATTGCCGTCAGTTATTATCTGTGCCGGTTTTAGTATACGCATTATCATCAGGGAATTGACCGGCCGGATGCTCCTACTACAGATTTGTTGACAAGACAAGTGTGCCAGTCTCATTTGCTGCCTGTGCCTGGTCGTTATGTTGATGTTAAGTGAGTACATTATTTATAACTCGTAACAGAAAACTTACGCTATTAGTTAAGGAGCAATTAAGTGAGTAACATCGTAAAAAGTTGAAAGTAGATAAATAACATAGTAATAGAGCTTGACTACTAAATAACATTAAAATGGCTAAAAATATGAAAAACAACACTCTTAAAGGAATATTCTATCACAATTTTTTTTTCAAAAGACACATATGCCCTTCTCCCCCAACTCGGTGTCTCCTCCCGAGGTCTCTCTCTTCAATGGTGCCGCACCTCCTCCGACTGCGCCACCGTCGGAAGCTATTCCGCGGCTTGGAGACCGGCGGTGGCGGCACCGACCGGTAGTGGTGGTGTGCTTGAAGACCGGCGGTGGCGACACGGCTCGGGGGAAGCGGCGTGGCGCGGCTAGAGAATAGGGAGGGGAGAGAGAGTGAAGTTGGAGAAGAAAAAGTGGGATGAAAGAGTGACGGTAAAAATATTATTTTACCTGTGGAGTGTAATTTTTCTAATTTTTAGCTGCAGTCAACTATGAATCTAATGCCATCTCTCTAAATCCCAATGATTGAGATGCCCCTGGCCTAATTTTCTCATTAATATTCTATCACACCATACCCTTACTTTCCACGCTCTGAAGAACTCCACTTGGAATATTCTGTGGTACGCACAGCAAGTAAACTAATGACTAACCTGATCATGTCATCGTGGACACACACGCATGCATATTGCGTAGTTGCATACGATGCCTTTTGCTGGGTAATTTACTTTTCTCTCTCTGTCTCTCTTTTGTTCTCGCACAAGCTGCACTGCTCGCGTGGAATACGCCTTTTCCGTCTCACCGCAGGCAGCGGCATGCATGCAACTGACGCTGATCTGAATCAGCAGCCGGCAAAAGCAAAGCCCAGCAACAAGTGGCTCCGATCACTCGTAGTAATCCACACAATTAATATTGTACACCTAGTTTAACTCCTTTCGTGCGTCCCTGTGTTTGTATGTCATTGGCAAATCTGAATAACAATTGCATGTGCATATGCAGTCCGGTGCCTTTTGCTACTGTTATTATGCCTGAACATTCAGCATTGCGTGTGATCCCTTTTCTTTTTATTTGGATCAACACATGCACCGTTTTCATGTGTCTTCTATTGATTTTTTTTTGGTAATTTATGTAAGGGCATATCTGTATATCTGTGCACGCGAACGCATGTATATGCATATACTATATACGTGTATATACCAACACAGGAGCTATAGGATCTGTATATAGTGGACAAAACCCAAATGTGGGGTTTCCCTAACGTAATAAAATGTAGGAACTAGGAAATCCAAATTATTTTAGGAGTAGAAGTTTTACATTATTTGTTCGTAGAAAAATACAGGTACTTCCTGACCAACTTTTGCAAGCTAATTTTTATGTCAACTGCTAATTAACATTCCATAACATCATAAAATTACTAACCTTCTGTCTTTTCAGTTGGTTGTGAGCAACCTAGTTATCCCGACAACTTTGTGAGCATCAGGTTGAGAGTACTCGATCTCTCTGTTCCCCAGGGTAAGTGCTATAATCATCATGGCATCATACCACTAGACTCAAAAGCAAGATAAGAGATAGACACAATGCATCACTTTTCTTTTTTTGCTTTTTCAAAGATCACACACATTCCTTGTCTCTCCTTTTCTCTTCCTAATTCTTGGGCATGGCTACACCTCAGATACACTGCAAGTGAATGCCTAAATGCCAACCTCCTACAGTGGGATGGGTTCTTCTTATCTCTGACCCTAAGAAGATAGAATTCAGGATAGCAGCACAAAGCAATACAGATCCTTCATTTGGATGCAATCTTCTTTTCAATATTCCAAGTCCAAGGAAATCAAGTACGTGAGTAACTGTACACATAGTCATCGATCAGTGTCAAAGAAGCTCTTGGCCTCTACCCTCCTTTGCTTCTTGACCCTTGCAATGAAGTCCTCCACTCTCTTGTGCAGCTCTTCTTCTTCTCCTTGTCCTTCATCTTCCTCCTCCTCTCTCTCTCCCACCCCTCCCATCAGAGCATTGTGATCGACGACCACCACCGCAGTCGTCGCCTTTGTGCTCGTTGCGGCGTTCCTCTTCACGTGCTCCTGGCGAATGTCATTCACCAGGGAAGCAGGCTCACTCCTCGGTGCCAGCCTAGACTCGCCAACGAGGAAGGCGATGATGAGATTGCCGACGACGAAGAGGCACTTGGGACTGAGCAAGAAGGCTGTGGCCAGGTCAGGGAGGGTGGTGAGGAAGAAGAAGCTGAGGAGTGAGCACAGCCTAGGGAACCAGACAGGGCTAGTGAGCAGCAGGCAGAGGACAAAGGATGCCACCATGTAGAGTGTGAGAGTAGGGAGCTCCTGCTGCTGCCTCCTGCTCTTGCTGTACTTCTTCTTGGCCCTAATTTTCTCTACGCTAATGGGATCCATTTGGACACCTTGCAATTGAGCAATCAGGTTCTTGAAATGGAAAGCACAAGTGCAAGAACCGATGGATGTGTGATATCTATACAAAAATGTATATACAGAGACCTGAGGAGGGAGGCTCAACTCAAGAAGCTAGCCACAATGAGAGGGGAAGAAGGGTGGTTAGAGGGTTTTTATATGTGGCTGCGAGGGAGGCTGGCCATGAAAAGGCAGAAGAGGATCATAGATGCATGCAATGTCTCAATGCAAGAGGGGTCATGATATGAGGGTGAGGGCAAGGCACAGATCTCCTATTGGTGGTAGGGATGCAAAGTGACACATGTATGCCTCTTTAGCAAGGGGGCATTTGAGATTTTATAAGAAATACCGTGTTGTGGGTGGGGGAAATTCTTTGTCAGAAAAGACACCCCCTTTCTTTTTCTTTCCCTCTCCTGCTCTGCTTTGGGATCCCCTCTGCTCCCATGATCCTTGTAAAAGTTTGTGTATGCACCGTGTGAGAGCCTCTTGGGTCTCTCGTGAATCTATATTACCTAGAGATAGATTGTTACAACTGAAAGTATCAGCAAGTGCCGGATGGTGAACAGTACACATGCGGGCAACAACCGAAGACTTGATAACCTTGATGTTTACATTAGGCTATCTATCCTGGACTCTATCTACAAGATAGCGGGATACACGTTCTGCTCATGTGATTTGCATTCTAGTGTTACAGTTGGTGCAAGTGCACCCCAAGCTGGTTTGGGTTCTCTTGAATAGGACATTGTGATACTTCCCAAAAATCGGCATATCAGTATTGGATACCGTATCAAATACGATCTTGATACGTATCCTGCAAGTATCGATGATTTTCCTGTTTTTCAAAAAAGAAAATAATTCCCGATACTTATTGGATACTTCCCCATACATACCCTAACACCCCTTATTCGACTCAGAAACGTACGGTCGATCTATTCGACAAACAACAATTAGCTTATTTCTCTTTGTTTGGAAGTGGATTTAATTCTTTGGACTCAATTGACGATAGAGCCCATCTAGTCCCAAAGCAAACAAAAAAAACAATTGGCATTAAAATTACTTAGACAACCAACATCATCTTCTTGCTCTGAAAGAATCCGGAGTGCCTATGGTTTGACCCACAATTCAATGAGAAATAAGTTCTATGCTTACCTTCTTTTCTTAATTTTTAATTTTTACCAACTACATGGAATTCGTTTGCAATTGCATTGTTGTACTAGTAGGTTGAACCTTGGATGATTGAAATTCATTAATTTATGTACTTTTTATTTATTATTATTATTATTATTATTATTATATATACACACATATATCACCGTATTGGTGTTTTTTGGGGGGAAATGACGTATTGCGGTATCAGCGTATCCGTATCCGTATTGGGAGAAGTGCCCAACAGTACAACAGGTCTACCACCCCCTGCTTTGTTAGGATGTTATTGCAAAATGGAACTTAAATCCAGCAGGTCAGTAACACTTTAGACAACTTGCAATGAAAAGAAATAACAGCACCAAGTTGTAAAATGCCATGCCTGGAAAATTCCTCTTGACTGAATGGTTCAATGAAAAGGTGGTGACTTTTAATTAACTGATAGTCTGAGATCAGCTAATGAAGCAGTCAAGATTAACACACAACAGTCTACCACACCAAAAGTTTCTACCAGAATATGTTTGCACTGGGGGAATCTGAACTTCAGCCTTTAGTTGCAATGTTCCATTTTGCCCTCTAATAAACTAGTGCAATATAAGAACTCAAGTTAGATCCCTGACATCTTATGTTTCAACTAGTGCAATATAAGAACTCAAGTTAGATCCCTGGCATCTTATGTTTCTATATCAAATCAAAGGGATACTGAGGAGGCAAGGACCATATATTCTCCGAATTTTGAAGAAAGAATCTCTTCTGTCTATGATCATTGCATCAGCAAACTGTTCCAACATTCAACATAACCTCATCTTAGAACAAAATAGTGCACAGCAATTGCTACATCAAATAACCGGAGACTTAAGGACTAAGGAAAGATGAGGTTAAACTTGGTCCAGTCCGATCCAACAAACACTAGTGCAGTAGTGCCCATTATCCCCTCCCAAGGACCCAGCTTCTCTCTTTAGTAAGACTGCCTGCCAATTGAGTGCAGTGTAGAACTGGTCAATCTTGAGCGAGGTAACACAAAGGTGTTTGTTTGTCCCTGCAATTTGCTTGTGATGACAATGTGACATGCATTGCAAGACAGGAAGGGCTATGGAATTGTGGCTACCACACCAGCAGAATATGCTTTAGGCTAATAATTGAGCAGAAAAAATGGAGCACAATTTTTGACAAAAAGGGTTTCATTAGCAGTTGGTGGATGCATCTTAGCTTTACTATTATGTGGTGTGGTTGGTGTGGACCGTGTGGAGTCTGCACGCAAAGGAAGAATTGGAGATAAGCATTGATGTGTTAGATATGTATATAGTCCAGGGTGTTTTTTTTTTTTTTGCATATTGTCAACCCTGTACATATTATATATTGCCTCTTGGCCTATTGAAATGAATACAAGCCTCATTCTAACATGGTATCAGAGCAAAGTTAAGGTTATGGTTTCTTACCGCCGCCGCCGTTGTTCCCTTGCGACCGAGCCCTCCTCTCCTTTGCTTCCCCTGCACCCGAGCCACCTGCTCCACACGCGGTCCTCGCCCAAGATCCGAAGCCGCCTCGTCTTTGCCGCGGCCGCTACGGGTTTTCCCACAGACCGAGCAGCCCGCCACCGGATCCCACGTCCCCGCTCTGGACTCGTGCCCTGCTCGACCGGGCCGCCGCTGCACCGCCCATGCTGCGGGGCTTCCCTGCCGCACTAAGCAGTCCGTCGCCGGATCCCACGTCCCCGTGTTGGATCCTCGCCTTGCTCGACCGGGCCGCCGCTCTGGTGCGGCACCCGACCTGCTGTGACTCGCTTGAGTGTGGCGCTGCCCCCAATGTCGCCAGCCGCCGCCCCCGACGTTCTGCTCTGCTCGAAAACAAAACAGAGCTCTGCACTGTTTTTGAAGCCACCTCTTGTGAAGCCGCCGGCTTCTTTGGCCTCTCTTCAACTTCGGATCCGGTCAAGTCATCCCTGATGGCTTCTACCCGATTCCTTCGCCATCCCGCTCCCCCTAGTTCGGTTGGACGAGATGAACTTCCGGGTTGTTCACCTGAGGATTCACCTCAACAGCTAGCATCTCTGGAGTCATCTCATCGGCGAGCACCCTTGTCCGCCTCGCCCTACACCACCGGTTCTGCCAGCTCTTCCTGCTGGTGCGGATCAGTTGACTCAGGAGGCTGCCAATGCTGCATTGGAGGAGGCTCTAGAGCCCTATCAGTCTGAGCTACACGCCTACGAGCGATGGCAGGATGTCGAGGCTCGTGCTACCGCCATCCTGGTGGGTAGCATGCCCGTTGCCATATCTATGGATGTGGCGGAGCTGCCGACGACATAGCTATGTGGGAGCACCTCCGAGCTTACTATCAGCTGATGAGTGATACTATGTACCTCTCAGTTGTGCATCAGACACATTCTCTTCAGTAGCTCGATGCCACCGTGGATGACTTCTACCAACAGATGTCTGAGGTGTGGTGTTAGCTTGACTCTCTGGGACCGGATGTCTGCCGGACCTGTCCCTGTTATGTGTGGCTTTGTGCTCACAAGGAGACTCACCATCTCTACGACTTCCTGACACGTCTCCTGCCTGTGTTCGAGACTATGCGTGCTCAGCTCCTAACTCGCAACTCACGAGCTTGGTAGAGGCTCTCACGGGTGTGCGTGTTGAGGAGACTCGTCACCGTGGTGCGGCTCAAATACATGCTTTCCTGTCTGTTTCAGCGCCTGCTCCTTCGACTGTTGCTTCAGCACCGACCGTGATCCCCCTAGCTCTTAGTGCTCCAGTGGTTGCTGCCTCTACCGCGGGTCTCCACTGCACCTACTGCCAGCGTGATGGCCACAGGTGTTAGGATTGCTACAAGCGGAGGGGGGACCAGGCGCTGGGGTAGACGTCCCCCGAAGGGCTATGGAGGTTCCTCCCACTCAGGAGCTGGCGCCTCTCGCTAGGGCTCCTCCGATGACGCCACACAGCAGCTCCTCTCACTGCTCCAGTGCCTCGGTGTCGGCTCATCCTCAAACTCATCGGGTTCTACTCGTTCGGCTCTTGCTTCTCAGCAGTCTTCCTTGACTCGCCTCCTCCCTTGTCAGGTATCTTGTCTTCGTGGATCTTGGACTCTAGTGCTTCCTTTCACATGACACTAGATTCTGCCCACCTCACTCTGTGCGTTCCACAATTTTTCCTTTCACTATTCAAAGCTGCAAATGTACCCCTCTTCCGGTTGCAGGTCGAGGCACCCTTTCCACTTCTTTTTTCATGTTCCTGCAGTCTCTCATGTTCCTCAGCTTACTATGCAGCTTATGTCGTCTAGTCAGATCACTGGTCACGACTGTCCTATTATTCTTGAGTCTCACTCTTGTTGTGTTCAGGATCGCTGCACAGGGACTGCTTGGTACTGGCCCTCGGCGCCGTGATTCGCAGCGTCTTTGGGAGCTCAATGGCTTCATCTTCCTTCCGCTGTCTCCACCAGCCAGTCAGCCACTATCACTACATCTGGTCTTGTCGCGTCCTCCACTACCTCCTTCTCTCAATGGCACCATCTTCTGGGTCATCTCTGCGGATCGCTTCTATCGTCACTAGTAGGTCGTGGTTAGGGATGGCAATCGGGCGCGGCGGGTACGGGTAGTGCTCGCCCATACCCGTACCCGCGACCCCGAATTCCCCCCACGGGTATACCCGCGAAGGACGACGGGCGAAAAACCTCGCCATACCGTCGCTCACGGCATACCCGTTTACCCGCGAATAATGCATCACCACCCGTGGGTACCCATCGCCCGCGTACATACTCGTTACCCACGAGCAATGCATACATCAAGTTCATCATAATTCACACATCAATGGTGCATCACGCATTCAACAACTAATAAAGTTCATGACAATTCACATATCATGTTCGACAAGACGACTAATCAAGTTTAACAAATAAAATACAAATACAAATACAAATTGATATAGTTTCTTACACATGTGGGTAGATCACGGGTAATCGGGCGAAGCGGGTACGGGTGGAGCTTACCCATGCCCTTACCCATTTACCCGATGGGTAAGGAATTGTGCCCGTTTTCATACCCGTGGGTAAAGAAAGACGCCCATACCCGCCTCCATTAGGGTATTCGCCCGCGGGCACGCGGGTAATCGGGCACAATTGCCATCCCTAGTCGTGGTGTTCTTTGGTCTATTTCTGGGGCACCTCCTTACATCGTATGGGTTGTAAGCTTGGCAAGCAGCTGCAGCTCCCCTATCCCTCTAGTGACTCTATTTCTATTTGTCCTTTTGGTCTTGTTCACTGCGGTGTTTGGGGTCCAGCTCCCTTTGTTTCGAAAGGGGTCATCGATACTGTATGATTTTTATTGATGATTATTCTCGTCATACTTGGATCTACTTCATGTCCTCTCGCAGTCAGGTTCTCTCTATTTACCAGATGTTTTCCATCATAGTTTGCACTTAGTTTGATTCGGTCATTCATGTGTTTTGTGTCGACTCTGCTGTTGAGTATCTTTATACTGCTTTACGTCGTTTTCTCGCTGAACAGTGCACTCTTCCTCAGTACTTTTGTCCTGGCGTTCACGCTTAGAACGGTGTCTCTGAGCGTAAGTATCGTCACTTGCTTGAGACCGCCCACGCTCTCATGCTTGCCTTTTATGTTCCCTCTCACTTCCGGCTGAGGCTGTTTCCACTGCTGCTTTTCTCATCAACATGCAGCCTTCCACTGCTCTTCAGGGTTCTACTCCTGTCGAGCGTCTCTTTGGTCGAGCTCCAGAGTACAGTCACCTTCGCAATTTTGACTGTGTCTGTTTTGTTCTTCTTCCACCTTGTGAGTGCACCAAGCTTACCGCTCAGTCAGTTGAGTGTGTTTTCCTTGGCTACAGTCTTGAGCATAAGGGTTATCGTTGCTACGACCATGTTGCTCGCAGGATGAGAATTTCTCAGGATGTCACTTTCGACGAGTCCCGACCTTACTACCCTCGTTCCCCCACAATCAGTTCGATTCTCTTGCTGAGTCGATCTCCTTTCTGATTTTTCCTGACTCTCCACCTTCCACTACTGTTTCGCTCCATCCTCCATCTTCTTCGCCTCCCTCTCCTCCGGCTCCACCTGTCTCCCCTCCGCCGGAGGTTCCTTCTCGCTCTTTTGTTGAGATTCCACCTTTTCCTATGCACTACTCTCGCCGTTCTCGGCTTACCCCTTCCTTTGTTGAGCCTCCGTCTTTGCTGGGCCTTGTTCCCAGTTCTTTTTCTCCGTCCTTGCTGGGTCCAGCTCCGCATTCTCCTCCCAGATACGATCTTCGTGATCGTCACACTGTCAGGCCGCCTGAGTGCTATAGCTTTCCAACCGCTGCTCCTTCTGCGCCTACAACCTACCGCGAGGCTGCTGCTCACCCTAAGTGGCAGTTCATGATGTCTGAGGAGATTGCTGCTTTGGAGCGTACTGGCACTTGGGATCTTGTGCCCCTACCTGCTCATGTCACTCCCATCACGTGCAAGTGGGTATACAAGATCAAGACCAGCTCGGATGGTTCCCTTGAACGCTACAAGGCTCGTCTTGTGGTGTGTGGTTTTCAGCAGGAGCATAGTCGTGACTACGATGAGACCTTCGGTCTTGTTGCTCACATAATCACTGTTCACACTCTCCTTGATGTGGCATCTGTTCTACAGTAGCCCATCTCTCAGTTGGACGTTAAGAATGTCTTTCTCAATAGGCAAGCTGCGTGAGGAGGTCCACATGCAGTCGCCCCTTGGGTATTATGTCCCTGATGGTATGGTTTGTCACCTTCGTCGCTCTCTCTATGGGCTCAAACAAGCTCCCGTGCTTGGTTTGACCGCTTCTCCTCTGTTGTTATTGCTGTCGGCTTCTCTGCCAGTGATCACGACCTTGCCCTCTTCGTACACACCTCTCCTCGGGGTCGTACGCTCCTCCTCTATGTGGATGATATGATCATCACTAGAGATGACTCTCAGTACATTGCCTTTGTGAATGAGCGTTTCAGTGAGAAGTTCTTGATATCTGATTTGGATCCTCTTCGTTACTTCCTTGGGATTGAGATCATTTCAACGCCCAAGGGCTACTATCTCTCCCAAGAGAAGTATATTTAGGATATCCTTACTCGTGCTTGTCTCACTGATCAACGTGTGGTGGATACTCCTATGGAGCTTGGTGTTCACCTTCACCTTACTGATGGAGAGCCTTTTGAGGACCCCACTTGCTACAGTCATCTTATCGGGAGCCTTGTCTACCTTGGGATCATTCGCCCTAATATCTCTAACCCAGTTCACATCCTGAATCAGTTCGTCTCTGCTCCCACTCAGCTCCACTACAGTCACATTCTTCGTGTTCTGCGATATCTTCGCGGAACCATCACTCGTCGCCTTTTCTTTCCTCGCTCCAGTTCTTTGCAGCTTCAAGCATACTCTGATGCGACTTGGGCTAGCGATCATTCTGATTGTCGGTCTCTTTCTGTCTATTACGTTTTCCTTGGTTCCGCCTTGATTGCCTGGAAGACTAAAAAGTAGACTGTCGTTTCCCGTTCGAGCACTGAGGCTGAGTTGAGAGCCATGGCGTCATTGACAGCTAAGATCATCTGGCTTCGGTGGCTACTTGAGGATTTCGGTGTTTGTGCTTCTGTACCGACTCTTCTCTTATTAGATAGTACTGGTGCGATCAACATTGCTCGAGATCCCGTGAAGCATGAGCTCACCAAGCACATTGGAGTGGATGCTTCGTACATACGATCGTAGGTGCAAAACCAAGTTATTGATCTTCAGTATGCGCTTTCGGAGCTTCAGTTAGCAGATTTCTTCACCAAGGCACAGACTAGAGTTCAGCATAGCTTCCACCTCTCCAAACTCAGTGTTGTTGATCCACCATGAGTTTAGGTGTGGAGAGGGTTAGAGATATATATAGTCTAGGTGTTCTTTGCATATTGTCAACCCTTTACATGTTATATATTAGCCTCTTGGGCCATTGAAATGAATACCAGCCTCATTCTAACAGGCTGCATGGGTGAAGGATGAATGATTCCATTGGTCATATCTTGGTCTGGAACACAAAATTCTCTCTTACTGCCCATTCATTGGGACAAGGATGGAAGTACTTTCTTGGGTATTAGCTTTGCACACTCTCTCTGAACGAATGAAGCTCTGTTTTCCAAGGCAAAGAAGTTCCATCAAAAGAGATTCCCTTGTTAGATGATCCTACAAATCTCACAAGCTTCTTATATCCTCTTACCACCCTTCTTCCACAGAATCTGCACCTAACACAAGAATTTAGAAGTGGTGGTAGTGTATCTATCTTTTATGTATACACTATACGCATGTTTAAATTTGTGCATGGCTAGTTGGTCACAAGAAAGAAAAAGGAGTCCATGTAACTTGCTCTAAAATATTGAGGAAATCTTTAGTCTCATTCCCAATTTGTAGCCTATACCCACCCTTAAATACCCCTATATAACAAAGAAATGCAATTATGCATATGGGCTTTCAATTTTGATTCTCAATATGTAATACCGTCAGCAAGCAGTAACTGAAATAAATAACAAACAATGACTTCTATACCATAAACAAGTGGCACATTTCATGAGAGCATGGTTCTTTCCAGAAGCATATTAGAAAAACTCAAGCATGCCCGGCCAATTCTGATCTTTATGAAAATGTAGATATTTTGTGAGACGATTTTATTCTACTCAACTAAGTAGGTTAACCTAGATTAAGATAAAAGAACCGGTGGCTATGACTTCCTGCAGCAATCAAAATCCATCATGAAAACAACAATCGGAAGGTTCCTAGAAATGTGACAAGGGAAGAAAGAGATGATACACAGTGCGCAATGGATCTGTGGTACATCTAAATCAGACATTGTGCACATGCTTAACAACCTTAAGTTATTGGTCTCCTAAGGTTATTGAGCCAATGTATGGCCACAAATCATAATGCTGCATTACTTTAAACAAACTTCGTTAATGAGGTTAATGGAGCAGTATTTTATCCTGCAAGTTGCATCATCATCATTGGGGTATATAACTGGGAAAATAAACCCTTCAGAAGATAAAAAGTGTGAGTTAAAATGTTTCAAGCAGCCCCAAGTACTGTTAATAAACTGTTGTCGGCATGGTAAATTCTCCATGTCAAAAAGAAACCGTGACACATGGTTTTACACTTATCGTACTATGTGATGCCGATGCTGATTTCTTTCCAAGATTCCACATTAAAGAAAAAAAGATTAAGCATATGGGAACATTGCGAGAGAAAAAGATGTAGTAATTGGCATACTTTCTGCCCCTCCATGATCCCACTTGCACAAAGCTTGTGGAAAAACAATGTGGGCTCTCAATAATGCTAGCCTTGGCACCATCACTCATCAGTGCTGCTAGCTCCTGCATTATAGGATGAGGCATGGAGAAGAGATAGTAAACAAGGATCATGCTTCTTGATCCATTGTTCTTTCCTTTCCTTTTCTTTGTGTTTCTTGATGAAGGCGTGTTGCCTTAGAGTTGAGGGGCCAGGAAAGGGTCCCATCTACCTTGTGTTGGGCCAATTTTATTGGACAAAAAGCCCACCTGAGGCTGAGGCTGAGGCTCATGCCCCTCTTTGCTTTGTTTCGGCGAAAGCAAGACGGCAGATAGACTAAACGATGAGAGAGAAACGAGGGCCGGACGCTATAGAAATGCCCCCTTTATATTTCATTGTTGAATGGATGAGATCAAAATCTAATCCATAAGGTTACTTAAGAAAAGAAAGGCTAAGTTCCTTTATTTTTCTCTAATAATTAAAGACATAGTGTACTGCTGTTGCCCCCTCCTTCGAGCTGAATTATTGACTGACACTATTTTCTGTTGTGACTTGGTGGAGTAATATCCGAATGTGCCAGTATTGTTTTTGGTTTGAGGAAATGAGATCTAGCATCTCTAAGTTTAAAAAACTGACCAAATTTCAATAAAATTTTGCAATATACATAAATACAGCACTAGGTACCTCAAGAATAGGGGACATCAAATAAGGAAATGAGGAGTCCGGTTGCAGGCTTGCAGCCACCAACTAACCTAAAACCTTCTACAGCACAACATTCCAAAAGAAACTTTTTAGCAAAGAGAACCTCTGCAAAGTTGTTTCTAATACGGCCTGAACCACATAACACGCCCCCGGAGATGATGGTGTTGATGCATTGCAACAATGTGACATCTCATGAATACCAACCACTACTTTCAAGGATCAGGTTAGCTTGCCACAACATCCATCACAATATTACGTGGAGTTCGAGGTATCTGAGAAGTTGGAATAGACCCCACCTAGTCCCTAAAGTGTAACTGCCTGAAAAGGCACAACAGATAGAATATAGCTAAACAACGAAATGAAACTGGACCCTGTATTCATCTTGAAGTCGATGATTTACATTTGAAAAATATATATCAAACATCGATTGTGAAACAAGAGAAGTACAATACAGGAAACTTATCAGCAGTCTGCATTGACCTCAGAATTTACATCCGCAGCTGCCAATACCAATTGCAGTTCAACAGTACCCTCTGCTCTTGCCTTCTTGTGTTCACGCTGCATACGGAAGTACTCTCTTTTCCTTGCTCTGTAACTGTTCGGGTTCTCAGGCTGTTTCTCATATGGGTAAACGCTTACCTGTCGAAGAAATAATTAGGTAATCACATGTCTGGTATCCCCCGGAACCCAACTTAGATGCAGTTGCAAGTAGATGTTGACAAGTAATAACTAAGATGCAGTTACTATTGACTCTGACCTTTTTCTTGTCCGGTCCATATTTCTCAAACTTGACAAGTCCATCAATCAAAGAAAAGAGCGTGTGATCCTTGCCCATTCCAACATTATTTCCAGGATAGACCTGAAATTTTGACAGAAATGTAAATAAGAAAAAGGCAAGAACAGGAAGAGGTGCACTTATTGACTTATATAATAGGTGCACTGTTCGTACACTAATATGAAACTATTGTGTAAAAGGTACAAATGGCAGAAACCCTGTATTACCCATAACATGCGGAAATGAATATTGCAGGGGTGTCAAAAGCTAAGAATTACTGTACTCAAAGTGCAGGCACATACAGTAAAGAAGTTAAAAACGAAATTGCATTTGCATATTGAATCTCTGGGGCAAACAACATAACTGTGGAAGTACATTAAGTTGCTTTACAAGATGGCACAGTACATAAAAGGGACTTGTCCTGAAAACTTTAAGATCTCCCGGCAAACCACAAATCATTACATGGTTTTCAATTGTCTTCTATGTTAGTTCATGCACTTGTGCCACAAGATGCAAACATTTGGGCAACTTCCAATACATTCATATCGAGCTATCTCAATTGACGCATCTAGAAAAAAAAAACTCATCACCAGTTGACACTTTACTGTAGTAATGGTACATTGTAACTCATTCTCCAACATCTGTACCAGGACAGACAATACAAATATTAAATAGCAAGACTTGTATTTCCCCTCCCTTCCCCTTACGTATTGACAAAATGCACTCTGTTCAGCCCTTGCAGAGCATTAGACTTGGTAGGTACTAGGTATCAACACCTAATGCCTCTGAAGAGTGTAAATAAAGGTCACCATCCTGATAAGCTTGTCCTACATGCAGCCGTGTAAGTAACGTAGAAAGAAAAGGTCACACTTGCTCTAGGATGCACCTTACAACATGGTCACTGACAGTTTTTTTTTAACAGATGGTCGTGTCAAGTACTTCAGAGTCGATGGTTTAGCAAATACTTAAAGCAGGGGCTAAACACACTACTCGGAGTACTTCAGAGTCGATGGTTTCATTGCATGCTGAAAGATTATAGCTGACTGTTTCAAAGTCGTCAAGAACTGTTATGCACAATGCCAGAAAAGGGCATATCAAGCCCTCTATTGCTCCCTGATCTCCATGGCTTCATCACCACAATGCAATCTCTACAGATCCTGTCGTATTAAAACTAAGTCGGTAATTCAGAATGTAAATAATCTTCTCAGCGTCAGAAGGATAGCTCTTGTTCCCAAATGGTTAAAGCTCCAACCTTTAGACAACGACTTTACCACATTTTTGCCACCGTAATCAACCTAAGCCCAAGCAAGCAACCATCCAAGAACCAACTCCCTAACCCCATGAACCGGTAAAAGAAAGTAGAGCAAGAGAATGACCCTGGTGCCGCGCTGGCGGATGATGATGGCGCCGGGCTTGGCGAGCTGGTCGCCGAATATCTTGACTCCGAGGCGCTGCCCCTTGGAGTCTCTCCCATTCTTGGTGCTCCCGGCCCCCTTCTTGTGCGCCATCTGAATCGTCAGGCGCCGCGCCGGCAGCGGCATGCCCATCCCGACACCGGAGAGCGCGACGCGGTCACCGAGGAGGAAGGGGGAGGGGCACGGGGAGGAGAGGGACATGCCCTGAAGGCTCCAACCAGTGTAAACGCCATGGACGCCGCCATTTCTCTCGGGTGGAGAAGGTTGGAGAGGCAACGACGGACAGTTGCACGGGACGGGAGAAGATGAGGTGGGGACAGGCGATAACGAGGGAGTGGAAGGGAATAGGTGGGCTCAAAACGATGCTTCTGAATACTGAAAACTAATAGGCCCAGTTAGGCCTTGTAGAGAGTTTCGGGGGTCCATTTCATGCGATTCTTGAAGTCCACTTAACAAGGATTTTCATTCTTTGAGATGATCATTCGCCGCAAAATTCTCTGAATAAATAAACACACACAGAAATGGGATTCCAATCAGATCAGGCAGCACATACGAAAGGTGTCTTCATTTCCTTCTCTTTCTCTCCTCCACTTTGCCTGTTGGGCATATATTCTTTTTCTAATAGCGCAAGAGATCGGCGCCTTCGGAGCACCCACGTCATCCATTTTGCGAAAAAGCCCCTATAGTTTCCGGAATCACATTGAGATCCCCGGTTCGCCTACCGAAAGCTGTCGGATCACGATTGTACTACTGGGATCGAGTTCGTGTACATCAGCCAGATCAGCCTACCCTGTCCCTGCCTCCGCTGCCTAGGGTTAGCCCCCGATCCCCCATCCTCCGCTGCAATCCTGCATCCTCTTCCTTGTGTGCCGCTCGCCCCCCTCGCCGCGTCACCCCTGCTGGCCGCCTCCTCTCCTTCGGCTGTGCTGACCCCAGTGCCCCTCCCCCCCCCTTCAGGCCTCGTCGTCGTCCTCCTCCTCCCCCTCGCCCACGCCGCTCCCCTCCTCCCGTTCCCCAGCAACGCCCCTGCAGCCCCTCCTTCCCTTTCCCCGTGTTGGCTCCGTCGCCCCCATTGCCCCTACTCCCTTCGCGACGCCCGGCCCCGCCAGCCCCGCATCATCCCTTCGCTGACTCCCACCTCCGCCCCTGCTCTCCTTGGTTCCCCCTCGCCACCCACACTCTCCCCTTCACATGCGCCCCCCTTCCCTTCGCTCCAAGCGCCACCGCCTCCCCTTCACCCACGCCCTCATAGCTCCCCTCCTCCCCTTTGGTCGCGCCGCCACCGCCCCTCCTCCGCTTCACCTCCCCCACCCCTTTGCTCGTGCTGCCCCGCGCCCCCCCCCCTTCCGCCGTCTTTGCCCCCCGCCCCCTTCTCCCCTTCCGCCCGCGGCGCCCTCTTCGCCTCTGCCACCCGCGCCGCCTGCGCTAGAGGGCCGAACCCATCGCCTTGGACACCGGTGTCCCCTTTGCTTTCTCTTCTGCACGAAGCTGCAAAGAGTCTTGTTTGTATTAATGATTGCTTAATGTATGTGTGCTATGTTGTACATTGCTGATTGCTTAATACCTTTGTCCTTTTGCCATGCCATGGCCCTTAAGGAGTTTATGGATTAAGTACAATGCCTCCTTGTGGATTAAATATTCTACCTTACTACTTTTCTTTCGGGTTCTCTCTTTTCAGGTTGCCTGGTTCGTGGTGCTCTACTTCTCTGCAAGAGTGTCGTCTTTGTCGGATACTTCGTAACACTGGTCTTGCTGCTTCACATCGAAGGTTTGGTTGTTTCTTGGCTATTCAGTACATAAAAATTTGCTTGGTCCACAAGGCCATGGATGGGAAGGAAATATTTTATTTCTTTACATTCATTGCTGCTTTTTACTTTCGATGTTGGAAGCCTAAAGTTTTTATGTATCCTTTATCGCTCTTCAGATAATCACTCATCTGTGATTAAGATCAAATTGCAATAAGACTGTCATAGCCACATTATTTGTCCAACAGGACTGCAACTATTCTCAGTGTAATCGCTAATGAAATGATCAGTCATCAGTCCTCACCTGCTGCTCAGATAGGGTGGTGTTGTGAGAAATATTCACTGCCATAGTCTATGAGTGCATCCATCCATGAGTAGTCCTACAGATATCATAGCTCAAGTCCAAAGATCATACTCTTTCTAAACTACCGTTGCGCAGGATGGACTTGGTATTAGTGCTAGCTTAGCCTTTCTAATCTCTCCCTATCTTTCTCAGGTGCCATCTATTGGACAACAGGACAAGTGAGGGTACTGTAGTGCCTAGACTTCAGGAGGTAGCTAGGTAGGTTCTCCCCCCACATTAAACTGTCACTGCCAATAGAATAGAATGGAACTTTGGGTTTGGTTCGGCAAAGTTACATGCCCCGGGTGCTAACTGATTCTTGTCGCACTCTTCGTCCAATCATTCAGTTATCTCAGTCTCAGGATAGGTTGTTGCTGCTACTACCACTTATTTATTTCAGTCACCTCAGGAATTTCCAATAACACGACCATGCGTCGTACAGTTTTCCCAATACCATACGCAATGAGATAGCAAAATCACAATGTATGAATATCAATATTCGCGGCCATTCCATTGAAACATGGAAAAGACTAAGCACATATGCGTCGGATCTAGATTTTTTAATCTCAAATTCTCTATGAAAATATTGTGCTACTTTCTAGATCAGTAGGTAGCACTCACATACTCATTGTTGAATCATTTTATACATGACGTGAATTAAGACATTCAAATATAAACAGACATCAGAGTGACATAGACCACATCAGGTCGACTTTTACATAAGGGCCACCAGGTCAAATTGATTATATTACATAAAAGCACGTAGCTACAGCGGAACCAAAAGAAAGGTATAGCTCATCTCTCTACAGGCAAGCGACTGTGGTAACATGTGTACGACAGATATTATCCAAAGATTGGGTAATATCGGTTGTACGCAAGTACCGACGAGTCTACTAGACTAAGGCGAGACCTAGACTACAGAATCTAGACTATTCTTCATGGTTCCCTTGGCCATCGACTTCGGGATCCTCGTAGTACACGTAGTCTCCTTGATCCATACCAACACACCAAACGCAATAATATACATGCAAGGCTTAACAAGGATGGCTCAGATTCTTTTATTTGCTAAAGCAATTCCCATGACTTAGCATTTTAAACAAATTTTATTTTATTAAAGAGAGCAAGTGCAATATTTAAATAACAGTAGAGGTTACCCCCATCGGAACTCTACACATGCATCATTTTATTCGAGCTACCTCCGCTCCTTCATACCACTGAGCTCGACGGCTCAGGAAAAATACAACCTCAGACTAGGTGAGCCGTCCTGGTTGTAATCCACCATAAAGATTTTTGAAATAGAACTAACTCAAGTTAAGATCTCATGTCCACCTTTGACCGTAGGCGCTGCTGTTTAGACAGTTTAGACTCTGCAGAGGCTGTACACTGTACCACAAGAGATAATCATACTTGTTACCCCACATGATTCCTTAGTCATGTAGTTGAGCGATCTTCACTGTAACGTTTCAAACTACCTCGCCCCTTCCGTCATCTCACCCCTACAGGCCAATCCCATAAGTTGTGCGGGATGTTCACCACAAAGACTAGCGCAGCTGGCCCAGGCCACAACGACTAGCGCAGCTGGCAATTTCACCCTCCCTCGGTGCTCCTTTCAAGCCAGCATACATCCCGCCGCTCGCGCGCTTCCAAACAGCAGTTGTGGGATGACATCCAGGGTTTAATAATTTTACTAAGCCAAGTTGCACTTTGCAGACTTGTGGTTATACTTGTTTTACATAGGAGGTCATGACAAGATTAAGTCCTTAATCCATCTGGGCGGTTCATGCCACATACCAACCACCCTCGTGCACGACGGCACCCACCACTCTTTCCATCCGCCCAGATGTGGTACTAGTAAGTTGTTTAGGGTTTTGGGGAGGAACACTTATTAACACAACACACCAGTCATTTACATCCAATAACTGCTTCCTGAAATCACTTTCATGATTAAAAGATGATAAACATAACATTTATTGTCCCGGTACTTAAGCAAATCTAGCATGTCGTTTAAGTATAACCTATGCTAGTATTTACCACATATTTACTTGGGTGACATGGAATGACAGATTCAATTTATCAAAGGATGGATAATACTTAATTAATAATCAAATAGGTGTTTAACTACCTTAAGCTTTAACATACATTTGATTATAGAATTAAAGCATGCAACTTTGTTACTTTAAATAAATATAATTTGCATAAAATGTAGGCTCAAAATGATCAAAGTATTGACTTGCCTAGGTCAGGTTATCGCGGCGATGATCTTACTCAGGGCCTTCTCTGTCAGGGGTCTTGAATTCTTGGTCTGCGGCTTTATCCGAATCTTGATCCTGCTCGAGTCGTTGCTACTTCTGGACTCCGACTCCTAATTATGCAATAACAAGTGAGAAAATCAATTAAGTCCAAAGAACTTCAAAAAACTAAATACAATCAAAGTGCTTTAAATAAATTTTTCGATGAACGAGCTTAAGAGAAAATATTTAGCGAGGCGGGGATGTTTGACAAAGTCAAACAACCAGCTGAGTAAAAAAGGCAATGGCGGAGAAACTCTGCCGGGGAAAACAAAGGGAAAAAACAAAGTCGAAGGAATTTTTGTAGGGATACTCCACCTCGGATTTGGGAGATGACAAGATATTGCCGATCGGGTAACGACACAGCTTGACCTAATTTTAAAGACAAGAGCTTCTTTAAAATAAGGAATACTATTTGCTGAGGGTTAACCAAAAGAGATTTGGGTGCGAGTTGACAAGTGAAGGGTAATACTAAAATTGACGATCACAGAGGGAGTCCAAGAATTACCGCAGTTCTTTCCTGCAGTTGCCTGGAAATGGTGGTAATATTAATTATTATTAAAAACCGGAGAGAATGATATAAGGACAGATATTGATCGGCAAGATTATGGTACTAGATATTTTTGCCAGGCTTAAAAGACGATAAAACCTTTTGGCTTTGATGACTTTGGATCAGGGGTAAAAAGGACGAGCTAAAATGATATTTGGACCACGGAACAAATGACATGATTACAGGATTAATATACAAGTTTTCAAAGTAAGATACTGAGATCAACGAGTTAATCCCGAATAGCTTCCCGGAATTATTTTTAGCAAACTGCAAATTAATTTCTTAAACCATGAAGCTTTTTACACAAAAATGGGAAAATAGTTCAGATTAGTTTTAACAAACATTTGACATGATTGCAGAGGAGGTTACGAAGGTCATTTCCATAATTTCAACTTCCCGAGATTTTGCAAATTACACTCTTAATCGATAGCTCTCAAATATTGGCGAAATGGATAATTCCGCTAACTCTTGTCAATTGGCACGTTAACAATTAACAATAGTTAACCAAATCGTCACAAGTTCACAATACAATCATTAGAGAATAATTATTTTGGAAAGTTTTCGCCAAATGGAAAGCTACTAATCAACCGAGGTTAGAACAAAACATTTTATGACCACAACACAAACTTCAATACACAATTTAATCGCCAGATTGCAGGTTACTTAGCCCACTGTTGTCATCCACTGTAGTTGCTTCCACAGTACAAGGGTTAACAACATAATACAAGAACACAACACAAAATCAATGGCTAGCCATCCACTGCTGATGTTATGTTGTCCAATGCACAGGGGGTGGCCCATTGTCAGAGAGAGACAGCGAGAGAGAGAGGGAGATAGCCGCACATGAGCAGAGGGTAGGGAGGAGCACAGCGGCGGCTGCCGGCGGCGGGCAGCGGCCAGAGGGGCGGAGGGGATGGCAAAAACAGAACACTGGGGATAGGAGGAGGCCAAGGAAGGTGATGGCGCGGCCGGAGCGGCGCTAAAGAGGCAGCGGCGGTGAGCAGAGCGCACGGGCACAGAGCCAAACGGCGGCGACGACGGCCAGGGGAAGGAGAGGGGAGGGGGGAGAGCATGGGCACCGGGACGGTGCGGGGATGCTCACCGTGAAGTCGGCGGGCGGGGAGCACGGAGGAGGCCGACGACGAGAGCGGAGGCGACGGGAGGCGACAGGAGCGATCCACGGCGGCGGGGAAGCCGATTCGACGAGCGGGGGAGCAAGGGGGCGTCGGCGCAGAGCTCCTTGCGGCGCCGAACCGGTCGGAGAAGCGCTAGAGAGGGGGAAGAAGAAGGCGGCATAGGGGAGGCGTGGAGCGGAAGGAGGGAAAAGAAGGGGAACGGCGGGGAGGGAGAAAAAGGGACGTCGGGCTACTTATAGCCAGGGGAGATGGGGAGGTGGAGCCGGGGGAGGTGAGGGGAGGAGCGCACCGTCCCAAGGCGACCATTGCGGTAGTTGGGCGAGGACGAGCGGCGACGCGGGCAGGTGGGGATGGTGATGGCGAAGCGACGGGACGAGGCGAGCCGGGGACGGCGTCGATGGGACCGGGCGAGAGGCAGGACGGCAAAGTAACCGGGTGCCGGGGAGCAGGTGGTGGAGGTGATGTTGGTGGGGGCGGGGGAATTGGTGCGGGCGCAGGCGCTGCAACAGGTGGTGGGGGCGGGGAAGCTGACGGCAGCGGAGGAGACGAGCCGGGCAGAAGGAGGCCGGGCCAGGCCGGGCAACGCAGTCGAGGGAGAGGGGAAAAGCTAGGGGCGGCACAGGGGAGAGAAGAGAAAGAGACGGGTGAGCGAGTGCGGCCTGGCCGGGAAGAAAAGGCCGGGGAAGAAAATAAGAGAGAGAAGGAGGAGAGGGCCGGACTGACCGGGTGAGCGACCGGATTGACCGGGGGAAGGAGAGAGAGAGAGAGCCGGGGAATGGGCCGAGCCCAAGAAAATAAAGGGATGCAAAAAATTGGAGTGGGGTCCAGAATTTGAAAATAGAGAATTCAACTTAAATTTTGAATTCGGAATTTGAAGGGTGGTTTGAAACACAAATCCGAGCTTAGAAGGAGGCTGGGAATTTTTGAAAATAACGCAAATTTGAAATACGAGCGAAAATCAGAAATCGAAACAAATATTAATTATCGTTCGAAAACGGGACGTTACAAATCTTACCCTCCTTAAACGAAATCTCGACCCCGAGATTCGGCTACTCAAATGAGGCGGGAGCGTACCTCTCATTACTTCTGAAGCTGCTTGGGCTTCTTCCGCGGTGACACAATTCACTTGGCCTTGGTTTTGGCTTGGCGTGGAAACGACTTTGAATGCCTGCGAGGTTTGATGACTTTTGCTTGAAGCTGGAGTCTGGCCTTGAGCTGGTGTGGATTTTTAAGTTGAACCTCACCGCGGTGTTTGGTTGAGGGCATAAGTTGGCAAAATGTCCTTTTTCTATAGTTGAAACAACGAAGACGAGCGATTGGGTCTCGCACTACCGGGCGTTTCACGGGGTGGTGAAGGTGGAGAACATTCTCACTCTTCCCAACTCTACTGAGGTACTCTGGCACTTCGGTGCAATCCAACTATTCTCTTTTAACATCCGATATTGGTTGACTTTACCAATCTTATTTATGACGAGTCTTGCAGTGACTTGAAAACGTGTCCTTTGTAGCTCAACTGCCTTGGTCAGAAATGGATGCATGAAGCAATCTTTGGGGTAGTGGTCTTGTCCTTCGTAGAGAAAACACGTGACTTTACTCATCGGTATTCACCTGGCTGGTGGTCCTTATCGCAGTTGAGGCAGTTTACACAGCATTGGTCTGCCTGGTGTCCTTTTTCTTCATAACGTGTGCATGCTATCCAGTTCATAGAGAAATCTTCTGATCGATGGTGTTCCTCACAGCAGGGACAGTAGGGGACTGGGCATGAGTAGCAATAGTATCCATATTGTCCATATGTGAAGCAAGCTCCTCTTGCAACTTGTCGTATTGGAGGACATAATTAAGCGACATGTCCTGTCTTGCCACATTCAAAGAAAGCATTTGGCGAGGCTTCTGAGTCTGGTAGCAGAACTTCAACAGGTACAACTTGCTTTTCGCTAGGACTCTTGATAAGTTCTTCGTTGTCAGGGTTGAGGTTGGTGACGATGATCTTCCTTGCAGGTTCTTCAAGATTCTGTTGGGGACAACTGTTCATACGGTGCCCTAGGTTGCCGCAATAGAAATTTTTGATTTTATGGTCTTGCTTCTTTTGGGGGCATCTGCTGGCAAAGTGCCATTTTTCTGCACAGTTGAAGCAGTGAAGGTGGGCTATTGGGTTGAATGCTGCAGATCGATTGATGGAGCGGGGAGTGCGGAAAACATTCCCATTGGAGCGCGGTGTTGGTGTTGGGGCTCTTGGTGACTAGGCCGCTGACTGAGTGGATGATGAGCCACTGGGAAATGCTGACTGCTGAGGATTGCTATCTTGTGACCTTTGCGCTGACAACTTCCTTTTACAACTGGCACCACTTCCTTGGGCTGCTGGGCTCTTTGGTGCCATCTGAGGAAACAACTCAGCTTAGAACCAGAGGAGATACATGAGGGTTCACAGGCCCTCTAGAGCATAATAGGAGAAATTCAAACCAATCGAGGAAAATCGGTCAGTTACAATACAAAACCTAGAATGACTGCATTATATTAAGAGGGTTAAGTATTTACATGACTCCTGAAACACAACATATAGGATATGCTAAGTCATGACACAAAATACACACACATCATCTATAAAAGAAGAAAACAAAAAGTGCTTACAACCAAAAGACTGCTAAAGCAAGCACTGCTAGCTAAACTAAGCTAATTACTCCCACATGACGACGACTTCGGTATCGGTCCTCCCTCCTGGAGAGGCGGGTAGTAGTAGAAGGCTGACTCCCGAAGGAGATCTTCGTGCATCTGGCTCAAGCGGTTGCAGCGAAGCGTGCTGCATCTTGGACTACTTGTAACAACCGCCTGGGGTCTCGTGTCGAAGGTGTGAGCGATGAACACACCCTCTCTTGCATAGAGGAAAACCTCCATGGTCCATAACTCTTGATCCAGGGTCTGAGTCTTTCGACCTTTGTAGATAGGCGGGCGACGGTAATCCGGGTGCTGCAAGAACTGGTGAAGAATGTCCACCAACTCTACTCCATCTTTTTCATGAGAGCAAAAGTCCCACGGACCATTGGACGACGGGGTTGCCATCTACAAATTTTTGAAACAAGCGATGGAGTCAGTCTGAGTAAAACTCAAGTGAAATCAAGGAAAGTAAAGAGTTAAGAGAGATGAGTAAAAGCAATAAGTACGTTATATTTTGTCAAAGCTTTTCGTAAGTTTTGAAAATAGGACTCAAGTCCTTATGCTCAACCAGTCTAACTAAGGATCCTACAGTCGTATGCTCTGATACCAGCCCTGTCGGAACCGGATTTTCTAATCCCGAATCCTTTGTAAAAATACTGTGCTACTCTCTGGATCAGTAAGTCGCACTCACACGCTCATTGCTGAATCATTTCATACATGACGTGAATTAAGACATTCAAATATAAACAGACATGAGAGTAACACACATCACGTCGGGTCGAGTTTTACATAAGGGCCACAAGGCCAAATTGATTACATTACATAAAAGCACGTAGCTACAGCGGAAGCAAAAGAGGGGTAGAGCTCATCTCTCCACAGACAAGCTACTGGGGTAACCTGTGTACGACTGATATTATTCAAAGATTGGGTAATATCGGTTGTACGCAAGTACCGACGAGTTCACTAGACTAGGGAAAGACCTATACTACAGAATCTAGACTATTCTTCATGGTTCCCTTGGCCATCGACTTCGGGATCCTCGTAGTACATGTAGTCTGCTTGATCCATACCATCTGGATGGTTTGGGGGAAGCGAGAGTGAGCACAATTTCCGTGCTCGCGAGCCAACACACCAAACACAATAATATACATGCAAGGCTTAACAAGGATGACTCGAGTTCTTTTATTTGCTAAAGCAATATTTTCAATTATCATAATTACAAATTCCTATGACTTAGCATTTTAAACAAATTGTATTTTATTAGAGAGAGTAAGTGCAATATTTAAATAACAGTAGAGGTTCCCCCCACAGAACTCTACACATGCATCATTTTATTGGGGCTACCTCCGCTCCTTCACACCACTGAGCTCGACGGCTCAGGAAAAATCCAACCTCAGACTAGGTGAGCCGTCCTGGTTGTAATCCACCACAAAGGTTTTTGAAATAGAACTAACTAAAGTTAAGATCTCATGTCCGCCTTTGACCGTAGGAGCGACTGTTTAAACAGTTTAGACTCTACAGAGGTTGTACACTGTACCCATAAGAGATAATCATACTCGTTATCCCACGTGATTCCTTAGTCATGTAGTTGAGCGATCGTCACAGTAACGTTTCAAACTACCTCGCCCCTTCCGTCATCTCACCCCTATGGGCCAATCCTATAAGTTGTGCGGGATGTTCACCACAACGACTAGCACAGTTGGCAACTTCACCCTCCCTCGGTGTCCCTTTCAAGCCAGTATACATCCTACCGCTTGCGCGCTTCCAAACAACAGTTGTGGGATGACATCCAGGGTTTAATAATTTTACTAAGCCAAGTTGCACTTTGCAGACTTGTGGTTGTACTTGTTTTACACATGAGGTCATGACAAGATTAAGTCCTTAATCCATCTGGGCAGTTCATGCCACATACCAACCATTCTCGTGCACGACGGCACCCACCACTCGTTCCATCCGCTCTGATGTGGTACTAGCAAGGGTTTTGGGGAGGAAAACCAATTAACACAACACACCAGTCATTTACCTCCAATGACTGTCCGAAACTACTTTCACGATTAAAAGATGATAAACAAGATATTTATTGTCGTGGTATTTAAGTAAATCTAGCATGTCGCTTAAGTACAACATATGCTAGTATTTACCACATATTTACTAGGGTGACATGGAATGAGGGATTGAATTTATCAAAGGATGGATAATACTTAATTAATAATCAAATAGGTGTTTAACTATCTTAAGCTTTAACATACATTTGATT
This sequence comes from Hsuehochloa calcarea, assembly GCA_036346395.1. NCBI lineage: Eukaryota > Viridiplantae > Streptophyta > Magnoliopsida > Poales > Poaceae > Hsuehochloa > Hsuehochloa calcarea. Next base: position 83,982,628 of record CM070594.1, on the reverse strand, counting down.
ACAGAATTAAAGCATGCAACTTTGTTACTTTAAATAAATATAATTTGCATAAAATGTAGGCTCAAAATGATCAAAGTATTGACTTGCTTAGGTCAGGTTATCGCGGCGATGATCTTACTCAGGGCCTTCTCTGCCATGGGTCTTGAATTCTTGGTCTGCGGCTTTATCTGAATCTTGATCCTGCTCGAATCGTTGCTTCTTCTGGATTTCGACTCCTAATTACACAATAACAAGCGAGAAAATCAATTAAGTCTAAATAACTTCAAAAGACCAAATACAATAAAAGGGCTTTAAATAAATTTTGTGACGAACGAGCTTAAGAGTAAAGATTTAGCGAGGCGGGGATGTTTAATAAAGTCAAACGACCAGTTGAGTAAAAGAGGCAATGGCGGAGAAACTCGGTCGGGGAAAACAAAGGGGAAAAACAAAGTCGAAGGAACTTTTGCAGGGATACTCCACCTCGGATTTGGGAGATGGCAAGATATTGCCGATCAAGTAACGACACAGCTTGACCTAATTTTAAAGACAAGAGCTTCTTTAAAATAAGGAATACTATTCGCTGAGGGTTAACCAAAAGAGATTTGGGTGCGAGTTGACAAGTGAAGGGCAATATTAAAATTGGCGATCACAGAGGGAGTCCAAGAATTACCACAGTTCTTTCCTGCAGTTGCCTGGAAATGGTGGTAATATTAATTATTATTAAATACCACCGGTGGTTTAAAAACCAGAGAGAATGATACAAGGACAGATATTGATCGGCAAGATTAGGGTACTGGATAGTTTTGCCAGGCTTAAAAGGCGATAAAACCTTTTGGCTTTGATGACTTTGGATCGGGGGTAAAAAGGATGCACCAAAATGATATTTAGACCACGGAACAAATGACATGATTATAAGATTAATATACAAGTTTTCAAAGCAATATAGTGAGATCAACGAGTTAATCCCGAATAGCTTCCCGAAATTATTTTTAGCAAACTGCAAATTAACTTCCTCTTGAGCCAATTCATCTTTACTTCATTGGATTTCATAGTGACAAACACTTTCCGATTTTCTAGTTTAGTAAAGAGCCTTGTCGCAATGAAGTGTTCATCACTTCCTTCTACTACCCCTGCCTGAATAGTTATATCCATAACATCCGCTATAGATGGACCACTCTGAACAAGGCCTTTTGCCATAATATCCACCATGCGCTTGAAATCCCTAGCTATGGGATTTTTCTTGTTCTTCTTTGGGCTAGGATTAATATTATTAGCCCTACGCTTCGCAGCGAGCTTGGGTTTCAAGCAGACGGCCTCATTATTCTCTGCATCGGCGGCGGCGTCTTCCTCGCCATCCTCCGAACAATCAATGTCCACAACGGTTTGGTCTTCCTGAGTAGGCTCACCCGGGATGGCTGAAGTGTTACCTGTGACATGATCTTGTCAAACATACGATCCATATCATCCATGTTCTCACGTGGTCCATCACGAAAATGTTTAGGATATTGCTGAAAATTTTAAACAATGACTGAAGTTAGCATAAATTAAAATATGACATCATACACATTAATGAATAGATGCTTCTCCAATTAATACCTTGTGCTCCTTCCACCAAGCGTCAGATGCTGATATAGTTCCTTTGTGATAATCCCAACCTAGCCTAGTTGCTTTTTGTTTTAAATCATTCCACAAGTTGTATTCTTTCTTTAATGCTTCCCACTTATTTTTTAGTTATTTTTTGTCGTGCTTTTTCCCTGTCCTTTCATAGAACTTCTTCTGGAGGTTCTTGTAACCCGTGGTATTCAAACATCCTAATGGTCTATTGCCATCACCAACTTCCTCAACACAGATCTGATAAAATGTCATGTTGCCAAATGTATCCCAACGTGCCTTGCTGATTGTAACTAGTTCCATCTATACAATTTACAGAATGATTTATAATTTGTAAGGGCATAATATAATGATATACAAAACTAAACCTAGAGGCGACGTTGGAGGGGAAGGGGAGGCGGCGAACTTTAGCACTGCATTTTGTTAGTGAAGGGGAGGCTGCGAACTTTAGCACTGCAGTCTGTTAGTGAAGGGGAGGCTAGGGGAGGCGGCGGCGGCAGTGGGGGCGTTGGGGAGGCGGCGGAGGAACGGGAAGGGAGGGGAGGCGGCAGAGGAACGGGAAGGGAGGGGAGGCGGCGCGGTGGCGATGGGAACGGGAGGGGAGGCGACAGAGGAACGAGAAGGGAGGGGAGGTGGTAGAGGAACAGGAAGGGAGGGGAGGCGGCGGCCGCGGTGGCGATGGCGATGGGAACGGGAGGGAAGGTGGCAGAGGGAAAGGAACTGAGCCGTCGGTGGGGGAGGAGATGCGAGGCGGTGTAGTCGGGTGGAGGAGAGAGGAGGCGGCGGCGGCAGTGGGGGCGTTGGGGAGGCGGCGGAGGAACGGGAAGGGAGGGGAGGCGGCAGAGGAACGGGAAGGGAGGGGAGGCGGCCGCGGTGGCGATGGGAACGGGAGGGGAGGCGACAGAGGAACGAGAAGGGAGGGGAGGTGGTAGAGGAACAGGAAGGGGAGGCGGCGGCGCGGTGGCGATGGCGATGGGAACGGAGGAAGGTGGCGAGGGAAAGGAACCGAGCCGTCGGTGGGGAGGAGATGCGAGGCGGTGTAGTCGGGTGGAGAGAGAGGAGGCGGCGGCGCAGTGGGGCGCGGGGAGGCGGCGGAGGAACGGGAAGGGAGGAGGCGGCAGAGAACGGGAAGGGAGGGGAGGCGCGCGGTGGCGATGGGAACGGAGGGGAGGCGGCAGAGGAACGAGAAGGAGGGAGGTGGTAGAGGAACAGGAAGGAGGAGGCGGCGGCGCGGTGGCGATGGCGATGGGAACAGGAGGAAGGTGGCGAGGGAAAGGAACTGAGCCGTCGGTGGGGGAGGAGATGCGAGGCGGTGTAGTCGGGTGGAGGAGAGAGGAGGCGGCGGCGGCAGTGGGGGCGTTGGGGAGGCGGCGGAGGAACGGGAAGGGAGGGGAGGCGGCAGAGGAACGGGAAGGGAGGGGAGGCGGCCGCGGTGGCGATGGGAACGGGAGGGGAGGCGACAGAGGAACGAGAAGGGAGGGGAGGTGGTAGAGGAACAGGAAGGGAGGGGAGGCGGCGGCCGCGGTGGCGATGGCGATGGGAATGGGAGGGAAGGTGGCAGAGGGAAAGGAACTGAGCCGTCGGTGGGGGAGGAGATGCGAGGCGGTGTAGTCGGGTGGAGGAGAGAGGAGGCGGCGGCAGTGGGGGCGTTGGGGAGGCGGCGGAGGAACGGGAAGGGAGGGGAGGCGGAGAGGCGGGAAGGGAGGGGAGGCGGCGGTGGCGATGGGAGCAGGAGGGAGGCGGCAGAGGAACGAGAAGGGAGGGGAGGTGGTAGAGGAACAGGAAGGGAGGGGAGGCGGCGGCCGCGGTGGCGATGGCGATGGGAACGGGAGGGAAGGTGGCAGAGGGAAAGGAACCGAGCCGTCGGTGGGGGAGGAGATGCGAGGCGGTGTAGTCGGGTGGAGGAGAGAGGAGGCGGCGGCGGTGGGGGCGAGAGAGGGGAGGCGGCGCCGGTGGGGGAGAAGATGGGAGGCGGTGTCGGTGGGGGAGGCGGCAGAGGAACGGGGGAGGTGACGGAGGCGCCACTGTAAAGGCGAGAGAGGGGAGGGAGAGGAATGTGGGAGCGACGGGAGAGGAGGGGAGGGGAAAGTATCGGGAGAGGAGGGGGGGTTGGGAAAGGGTGAAAAAAAGAGAGATTCATGTTTATATACCGAATGACATTTTGAGGGTAATTTTAGCGAACTTTAGTAGCAATCAGTTATTCTATTCCGCAAAAGCAAAAAAAAAAACACCTCTTCCTTAGCTTATGGCTTTTAGCTTTAAAATGGCTTAAGGTTTTTATAAGCTAGATAAAAAAGGCACCCTTTGTTTAGGCTTAGGTTTTTTGGCTTATAAGCCAGGCAAAAAGCCTAAACAAACAGGGCGGGGGAACAGGTGCGGGCGCAGGCGCTGCGGCAAGTGGTGGGGGTGGTGAAGCTTACGGCAGCGGAGGAGACGGGCCGGGCGGAAGGAGGAGGCCGGGCCGGGCGACACAGTCGAGGGAGAGGGGTAAAGCCAGGGGTAGCGTGGGGAGAGAAGAGAAAGAGAGAGGGGTGAGCGAGTGCGGCCGGGCCGAGAAGAAAAGGCCGGGGGAGAAAATAAGAGAGAGAATGGGGGAGCGGGCCGGACTGACCGGGCGAGCGGCCGAATTGACTGGGGGGAGGAGAAAGAGAGAGAGAGAGTCGGGGAATGGGCTGGGCCCAAGAAAATAAGGGAAGGCAAAAATTGGAGTGGGGTCTAGAATTTGAAAATGGAGAATTCAACTTAAATTTTGAATTCGGAATTTGAAGGATGGTTTGAAACACAAACCCGAGCTTAGAAGGCGGTTGATTTTTTTTTTGAAAATAACTCAAATTTGAAATACAAGCAAAAATCAGAAATCGAAACAAATATTAATTACCGTCCGAAAACGAGACGTGACAACATGCATGGCCTGTACAGATATCAATGCATCATACGAATACGCATACTTCTGTTTTTTTTCATTAGGTGTAGGCTAAGCACTCTTCTTGCCTATTCAGTATTGTGCCTCCCTGTAGATTAAATACTCTGCCTTACTCGTTTTCTTTCGGGTTGCCAGGTTCATGGTTCTATTGCTGCTTGATATCAATGGTCTGATTGTTTCGTACCTTACGATTCCTACTAGGCCCTCTATTCCTTACATGGTTTCGTATGCTGTTATACGTATGGTGATTTCCTCGGCTACATTTCCATGCGCTTTCTTTGTACCTACAGATTGCTTTTGGGCTGCTTCATACAGTTCGCCTATTCTTTTGAACCCTCCTCACAGCAAATGTCCTCACTGTGCCTACTGATTATTACAAATAATTGCACCCACATGCACATCACATACAATACTAAACGCTCCTGTTTTCCAGCTTGCTTAATAGATTCATACAGTTCCTTTATTTCCTTACGCCACATTTAGTTACATGCATTATTATTTATTTACGTACTGCTTTGAGTAGTAGCACTTATATGATTTCTACACAATACTCATGTTTGCTTCTTATGCATTATGACAGATGGAATACTCTGTTGAAGGACGTCACACAAGAGTCACATCGCTAGCGTGTTCGTGTTAGAGTAACAAGAATGAACGAATATACCGATGTCGGCACAGAAAATAAAATCTTACGCTTGAACTTCGTTCTCCTCAGTGAAGTGGTAAATGCTTCGTCTTCTGAGATCTGTACATAGAACATAAAAATATATGCACATCATAAGCAAAATATAGAGCTAACAAGACTGTAGCTTATGGGATGTTGAACAAATAATTTTGTGAGTGACTTTCCCACACAAGATTTCCTTTTCTTTTTCTCTGTTTTAACACCACATGTACTATCTTACTGTCATCTCGATTTCAGCCTTTTTCCCCTGCACCCATCTTATTACCTGAAAGCAGGGAAGCCAATCGAAGAAAGACATGCTAGATTGTACGGAAGTTACCTTACCAACAAACAGGTTGGGGATGATGTGCCTGTGGAGGTGGCAAAACGTGGCTGAAAGTATTTCATAGAGAAGTGTTTATATATGTTTTTGCGAATATAGGCATAATGCAGTGTGTGTGTTTAGGTAATTTTGTATTTTCCAGATATCTTCTATGCGAGATCCTGAGTTAATACTACGAGATTAGTGCCTCAAAATTATTGTGCATAACAATAAACAAATCTACGAAAATTTGAGGGTTCAAAAATTCTAGAAAATCTACAACAATTCTACAAAGCTTGACCCATCTTTGACAAATGACAATGTTTCATCATGTTTCGTTTTTGGTTTGATAAGTTGCTTTCCATCTTGTTTTGCTCCCTGTTTTAGGTCCCATCTATGACAAATAACAATATTTCATCATTTTTCTTTTTTTGGTTTGATAAGTTGTTTTCCATCTTATTTTGCCCCCTGTTTTAGGGTTACTATTTGTAAGAAGAGTGCTAACACTGAGAAGTGAGAAGCTGCAAAATTCGACGTTGTTCCTGCACTAGGAAAGGTAAACTCTTTTGATTTGTTTTTCCGCACGATTTCATGGGTTCAGTGTGTTTCGTCATTACGTTTTCTTCAAACTATCCATATGCCAATAATGTCCATTGTCCTTGCATGTAAATGTCGTTATTAATTTTGTCTTCCTCTATTTTCTTGCAAAACATGGCTTCTATTGCTTAAACATGTTATTTTCCACATGCCATCTCCTCTTTGCCACAAAATGGCCTTGCAACTGAATGTATTGTCGAAATAACTCCGTTTCTTCTTACATTTAACAGCCTTATGAGAATATTATCTTAAAAGTTGAGTATATGTAGCATGTGTCTATATATATACCTGGTTTGTTTGAGTGTGCCGATACCATAGTTGGAAATTAGATGCGAAGGCCAATTACATTGCAATTTCACAACCCTATATATCATGGCTATCACCATGCATAACTTCTTTAAATGTGTTTGTGAATCCCATCGCTGTATTTTTATTTTTGGCCTTGTTATACTTGATCAATGAAATGAGAAAGCGTGCAAATTTCTCTAATTCCATAATATTTTGGAATATTATGGACCCACTCAAATTTCAGTTTTTAGTGGAGTTGGCCAATGTTTGACGACATACTTTTTGACCTGAGTCCAACCCTGCATACAACTGAAGCTCCATCCAAGCAGTGCCGCGCCATCCTGTATCAAAACAAGCCACCAAATCAGAGGTGCGCCAATGGCACGTCCCGAATGGTCATCCTGCATATTTGTTTAGATTTATTCCTTTTAGAACTGTTATATATTAGTATTATGTTTGTTGGCTACTTTCAGTATCTGTTGACCTCAACCAAGATGGGATTGTAGTCTAAGTGCTGAATAAGTAGGAAAACCGGTTTAGGCTAATGTACCCTGTTAACTTTTTGCTTACTAAATGACTGATCAAATTTTATTTTGCTAGGTCAATGCATCATATGTCATTTTGGAGGGCATTTTAATATTCCATAATCAGGGAGTTTGCAGTATCTTGACATGAAATTTTTTGTGGTCATAGGTTTGTCTTGATTCTCATTGCTATGTTAGGATTTGTTATGATAATTGTGGATTGCCTCGTCATGTTATTAGCTGAAAATTTTGTTCGCTTCTTTTTGGGGGGTCCGTGATGCATCTAATCCGATGCTCATAATAGGTTTGCCCACAAATAAGGCCGTTTGTGCTTATATTTCTTATATTTATAAAGATGACTTCATTGTTAGAGCCTTGTAATATATATATAAAAAGGGGAAATGAGTGTTTATTATTTGATAGAGTTCCACATGTCATAGCTTTGTCCAAAAACTTATATCCTGATACTAAATCTCGCTCAAGACACGTGCCCTATTTCTACGTGCGCAGCGTAGCGTGCTTATCGTGCTAGTTGTACTAGTTAGGAAAGCACTGCACATTAGGAAAAGGTGACAGACAGGCTGATTTTTTTTTAAATAGCATATGATTTTGTGTGCGAATTTGTGTGCGGTGGAAATCAGTATCTAGATGGTGTATCTATCTTTGGAACAAACAAAGGTGAGCGGTGAAGTTGACTTGGGTGGGATTTGAATCATCTGTTGTAACGCAGAGGATCACTATATGAATAGCCATTTTTGTAGTGTGCGAATAGCACTCGGCGGTGGTATTGTAGCAAAGATAATGTAGTCATCGATATAGACCTTTGCTTTTGATCAGGCATTGAAGATTGTCTTCTAATACGTGATATTTTCAATGCAGATGATTCATTTTCAACTTGAGAGCTTATTTGAAAAGACTATTCTCGATCGTGATTCGCGCTAGTAAACTAAGAATTTAAACTAAAATCTGAGTGAGTTAGCGCCGGAAAAGAGTGCCAGGAGTGGAGTTAGGGCCACCGGCACGTGGAATCGATGTGGATGGAGATATGATTGTGGGCTTGACCAGGACGCGCAAAGGCGAAGCTGGGCATCCTGGATTCCTTGCATTGCATGGACATTGGGCATTATTGATCCTTGACAATGTCCCTCGCAATGGAGTGGATGGACCATCTCTCTCTCTCTGCGCGCGCTCTCTACGTGTAATCAGAGGAGTTTTTTACTTTTGAAAAAATAACAAATGTAACTCTCTCATATTCAAAATAACAAAATTAGCATCAAATCGTGCTCCAATCCACATAAGTCATCTTCCTCACTCTCATATCGTAGTAGGCCACCTGTCGTGCTCCCAATTCGCGATAAGATAGCATACAAACGTGGCAGGTGGTCTGTGCACATTCCCACTACGAGCAGGCATATATATTTCTGCCACGGATTGGAAGAGCGGCAGGTGGTCTACCATGGTCTGAGAGTGAGACATATATATTTCACGGACTAGAAACACAATAGATATCTGCTGCGATGTTATTTCTACAAATTCGTTCGAACTAGGGCTATTTTACTATCGTAAATAACAAACGTACCCACTCAGCCAAAGACTCGTGAAGATAGGCATAATTGAGTCGTTAAGTGGGTGGGTTAATTTGTGATCGTTTGCCTGGTGGAAGGTTGCTGTTGAAAAGCAAAAGCGAAGCATGCATCGACCGGGTGATGGATCGGTCATCACCATCATGGAGATCTTGGCCGAGACGAGGCGGTTCACATCCGGCAGCTGCAGTGCAACATCTCTCAGTCAATCAATCCGTCCATCCGCTGCATCTATTGCGCAGAACTGTCCATCAGCTTTAAGGTACATCATCCCCCCTCTCTCTCTCTCTCTCTCTCTCTCTGTGTGTGTGTTTTGACGGTGCGAGTGGGTCACAACTCACAATTAGCGCAGCAGAATCAACAGTTAGCGACGTGACGCCGGCGATCATTAGCTGGTCTGACGATTAGCCGGCGACCCCGACCGAATCCAACCAGCTTCAGGTCCTTGCAAGGACAAGAGCACGATCGCTGCCGGCACACCAAGGTCTCTAGGTAAGGCTAATCATTGTGGAAATTAACCAGGGAGTAATTAAATTATCTGTATTTTTAATTTATGATAAAATTTTATGTAGCTTGTTGATTCAATGCAAATTATGTATGTAGCTTTTATTTGTATGGATAATTAACTTATGTATATTGGTTTTCTATGTTTATAGCTTATATTATGTTTTATTTGATATCCGTTTGCAACGCACGGCCACTCGGCTAGTTATTATAAAAGAAATACTTGGTGGTGATGGTGAATCTGTCATCTGTTTCCCCACCTCATGAGTTTATAAGATCTTTTATCGATAGATATATCTATACATGCATATATTACTATAAGGATCTTCTATGGATAATTAGATCATGTGCACATTTTTTATATGATAAAACTCTTTGTCGCTTGCTGATTGGATGTGAATTTTGTATACAACTTTTAGATGCAATGATAATTAATTTATATATATTCTCTCGGCTAATTTTCCTAAAACTTCAATTTTACTGTTGACAGTCGTGTTCCTGAACTTGTCTAATTGTTATAGATCACTTCACTTGTGCTTCACCAGAAGTTCCTGAGATTTTACATAGGAACTTGGTGAAAGAAAAAGATCTTTCCTTAATGATTTTCAGTAATGACCCCATGAGGTGGTTAATTGAAGAAATAGACAGGAATTCCAGGTTGGTGTGTCGGCATCAGATGGTTCATGGTTTGCCTACAGACCATTGACGCTAGGGCCCAGTTCCAATGTAGTAGTACTTAGGATGACCACACAACTGTGCCCACATAACTAATTTGAAATTTTTATAAAATCCTTTGTTTCAAATAGAGCGTCAGTGCTAACTGTTGCCGAGTTTAAGTTTGTATATGTGACCCAGTTAGACGAACAAGCCGACAGAGATGACTAAATAGATCGTGTCAACCGGACCAATTTAAAGCATGGCACGACCCGCTATCTAAACGGGTCGTGCTGGGCTGGTCTGACCTGACACAGATAGCAACGGCTAAACATGCCTGGATTGGTGGTACAATCCATTTAACAGACCGAGCTAAGTGAGTTATGCCTAAACAGGCCGTGCTTAAATAGGCCTATACCATACGGTGCCGACAGACCCCGGCTCAAGCCTTCGGTACCCTGACCGTCAATTCAAGCTCGTCGTTTATCCACACTAATGAAATGAAATATCCTCGGTGGACATAATAACGGGTTGTTTGTCTAGGGCCTTCAATCTAAAAATTAGATACTTATATGCCTTATCTTTCTGTTATTATTATAACCCAAAGGTTGTGTTCACCAGAAAACATTTCTGCACCGGCTAGCTCTTGCCTTTTCTGGTTCTGTTACTCACATGTGAGGAATAGATAGCTGAAAATAGTAGCCGTAGTTGGTTGCAAAGGTTCATGCCATTTTAGATTTTGTTTCTTGTTTATTTCTAGAGACGATTAGGGGTGCAATCGGAGCAGATACAGATATATATCACTTATCATATTCCATATTTTTTTTATCGGAATCGGAGTCAGACACGGACTATACCGGATCCATCACTCGGCCGTTCTAATTTCTGAGTTTTTTTTAATCTTTTATAAATAAGGTTTTTTTTAAAAAAAATCATGATGTTCTAGAATTTAACAAAGCTTTAATGGAATTTTAGAAATAATAATGATTTAATATGAATAAATAAAACATCCATTAAATTCCAAAGTTTTTTATGTTATTTCCGTATGTTCAAAAGTATTATTCTAATTTTTTTGGAATTTTTCTGAATTCATTTGCTATTTTTCTTTGCTTATTTAGATTTCCTGTATTTTCTAAAAATAAAAACTAATTTAAATATTAAAAAAGCCTCGTGGGCCGATTTCTCTCTCTGCCATACTCTAGCCAAGTGGGAGGCTAGTCATGTACTCATAGGGCCACGATAAAGTGGACTGACTGGCTGAGGCATGACTTATAGGTCTCATGTTTGCCGGATATCCTGAATAGAGTTTGTCGAATACTATTCGATAAAATTTTCAGATAGCTTCGAACCCTACGAATACCTCTCTTTCAAATCCGATCCCATACCCGAGATAAACTATCTGGCTCCGACTCTGAAATCCGAGAAAAAAAATCTGGATATCCAATTTCACACTCCGAATTCATTCGGACAAACAGACGGTCAAGAACTATCCGCTCCATTTGCACCCCTAGATGCGATGCAACACACAAGCAATCATCTAAGCAACCAAAATAAAGGGGAGATGGCCACCAGCACCAAATCCATATGACCTAATTACCAACCGAGACCACACCTCCCTATCTTTTGCTTTAGCTTTGGATTTGGATTTGGAGTGTTGGTTGGGTTGCCTGGTAAGTTAGAGAAGAGGAGTGCTTCTGTTGGCCATCATGATTCATGATCCATCCATGGCTTACTGGTAGGAGAATTATGTAGGCTGTAACAACTGTTCTTGATTGGCTCTCTATATACCTCTTTCTAGCGGTTTTGTGTGGTTATGCTGCGCCAGTTTATCTGGTCATCGGCGACACGCCGATTCGGAAGGATTTACTTGATTGCGCTAGTGGATCCAGAACTTTTACCATGCAGGGTCTGCTACTGAATTTTTACATGTTTAGTACTGTAATTCTTCTGAAGGGGAAACTAGAATAATGGTATATGGGTTAATAATCAATCTAGTGGTGAGAAACAAAAAAAAGACTGATGGCCAGCCATTGGGGAGAGATTCAACACTGCAATGATCCAAGGCATCCAAAGATGATATGGTAGATCAGAGAAGGAAAGCAAAGGAAGAAATTCCCAAGAATCAAAAAAAGACTGATGGCCAGCCATGGGGGAGAGATTCAACACTGCAATGATCCCCACCATCCAAAGATGTTAGATCAGAGGGAGAAAGCAGCAATAAAAAGGAAAAGTCTTCAGGGAAAGTAATCATTGGATCAAACCCTGCTAATTTAACCCCCTTGTTAAGGAATTTTTTTATTTATCCTAAACCAGGGCGTGTGAAAATAAAAACTAAAGTAAAAAAAAAAGGAAAAGGTAAAGCGTGCGTACTGCTCACAGCCAGCTGAAGCTGATTGCACCCCAACTTCCACACGTGCGAGGGCCATCGCGAGAAATCCACTTTCGCTTTGTTCCGTGCAAGCGTCTCCTCTGCATCTTTAAATATGTTTGGAACACGAGAATTTTGTAGAAACTTTGCATGAAACGTTGCAAATCCGTACGCTGTTCCTACGAAATTCTGGCAATCCCAAACAGGGTTAAACGTTTCACTGGACGCACTGTGGTAACGTACTAGCACTAATTATCAATAATTAGGATTGCACTTATGGTGCAAGAGAAACGCAATGGGATGAATCATTATGGATTACACGGTGGCAATGCCATGATGGTTTCCGTGAGACTGGTCTGGTTGCACTTACGTATAGGTATGATCACTGCTACGTACTGTACATTGCTGTTGCGACAATTGACAGGTTTTATTACTCGTAAATTTGCTATTTTTCTTGGCTTATTTAACCATGTTTTAACTTTTTTATGTTCAAAAGTATTTTTTAAAAAAATTTATAGATTTTCTTGGGTTATTTGGATTCCCTGTATTTTCTCAAAATAAAAAACTAATTTAAATATTGAAAAAGCCTCGTGGGTCGATTTCTCAATCCCACCCACTCTAGGCAAGTGAGAGGCTATTCATGCACTCATGGATCCACGGCCTCATGGACTTGCTTAGGGTGATGGTCGAGGCATGCCTCATGAGCCTAGAGTTTACTGGATATTCGAGATAAAGTTTACCGGATACTATCCGATAAATTTCGAATAGCTCTGAATTCGACGAATATCTCTCCCGATTCCAATCCCATACCCGAGACAAACTATCGGGCACCATCTCTGAAATATGAGAATAATTCAAGATATCTGGTTTCACACTCCGAATACGATTCAAATTCATCCGGACAGACGGTTGAGAACTATCTGCTCCATTTGCACCCCTTGATGCGATACAACTAGGGGTGAAAACGGATCAAATACAAATTGAATATTGGTGAAACTATATTCATATTTTTTTTAAAAAAAAATGAATACTAATATGAATTCGAACATGCTCAAATACGAATGTGAATCAAATGTCATAATGAATACGATTATGAATCGAATATCTACTCAATCCCGTCGGATCCAAATATCCTCGTAACTTATGTAATGTGATGATATTAGTGACACTTTATCCTTGTACAGTCACACTTAACCATTCTAATATATTTATTTCACCCAAAGGAACATGAATTCACATTAAATTAGAAAAAACCATCCAACTAATTAGGCATACTGTAATAAAAATTTTTATATTGCTTCATCGGATTCAAGTGATTGTAAGATCTTCTATAATCAATAGTCGAAATTACGACTATGATGGAAAAATTCCATACCATATTCGTCTCCATATTTCTATGTGAATTCAAATACGACCACGAATGGGAGAGAATTTGTTATCGGATGGACAAAGCGGCTACTTCTTCACGACTATATAAAAATATATACAGAAAGTCGAAACACAAATCATTCTCTGTAATTCTTAGTTTCTTGTGATCTTATCAAACACGGTAGTCGAATGAATCAAACGTAAGATCGATTCTAATACAGATAATTCGTATCCATATTCGTCTCCATATTTTTCATCCCTAGATACAGCACACAAGCAATAATCTAAGCAGCCAAAATAAAAGGGAGATGGCCACCTTTTGAATATTATTACTCGTACATTGTACGTATGTACGTATATGTAGGTAGTACAAGCATGCGATGCGTCTGTGTATACGCAACTGGGCGGGCAGCGGTTGTTCGTTGCGGCGATCGATCGACTACTCCACGTTTTATCGGTTCTACAGGAAAGTATGTTAGTTTTGCAGAAACAATTAGGGGAATTTAACTAACCCTTTTCGGAGAATTAGACGGCCTACCCGAATAAACTTTTCATTTGGTGGGTAATATCGATGAGGCTAGCACGAAAGCATATAAACATAGAAAAAGAGAACAAATTGAAGAAATGAATTGAAATCCTTATGTACTAACTCCTAAGCCCATTATTTGGGTTGTCGAGGGAAGTTGCGATTCAACCAGCCATGATGGCGAATGAACGAGAGAAAATCCATCCGCCCCCCGGACTTCAGCTGCTGCCTGCCGCTTTCTTCGTCATGGAAAGAAAGCTCCCTTGGAAGCTATACCTCGCCATCAGATCAACTCAACCACCTGTATAGCTGCATTATAATTGTTGTTGTTTGCTTCTACCAGAAATCTAACAACATATACGTGTCGACGCACGCAAGATAGACGAGCATGCTATCTAGAATTCAAGCCTCTCGACAGTTTTATGCTGGAGAGGAGACCCTTTAGTAAGAGCTTTCTTTAACGATGCGCTTCATTCAATACGGACCGTCCATTCTTTAACACATAATGGTTCAAATTTATTAGAATTTAATTATACTGCAATTGTTAGTATGAGTCGTAGAATATTGATTAGGTAGAATCGTAATTGATCATCTAAAGATCACATAACACAAGAGTAATACTGAAACAGTTCATAACACCCTCGAAATCTTGTTGCATATATGCATTTTTGAGCTTAGGCGCAGATTCCACCTCGATGGAGACAGGTTGCCACTCGAATCTACTCATCGAAAGCATTCAAAGCTAAGCAAACGAAAGAAGCCCGTGAGTGAGTTCTCAGTTTTTCATAATTGTGTCGACCGAGCCAAATAATCATATTTCACCATTCTGTGCCTTTCAAATTGAACTTTTTTGGGGAGTCCCGATCGTTATGTGCAAACGCAACGCATCAACTATGTAAGAAAGTATAAAAAAAAGCTATGGAAAAAGACACCGAATTATACCCGTTTAGTTCTGAATGTAATTAATCTTTTCTGGTGCCCAACCAGTCTACCGATTTTGCAATGATGTTAGCAAGACTGAAGATATTATAAAAAAAAAACGCTTTGATAGCTAATCGATTTATATTATTGCCGTGTACCAATCTAAATACTTTACATATAGTTGTTGAAGTTTGGAATACTTGATTGCATACATATCCCATGCATATGAAACCAGATGTTTTAGTACAAATTTTTCAAACTCTATTTAACAGCACATTTCAAAGTGCATACCAATTTGTATTCAAAGCAATCAAATAATAAGGTGCATTTTCCCAAAAAAAATTATTAACTCGTTTCTAGTTTTGGATCAAGGTGGAGGACAAATGATAAACACATAGAAATTCGCTCAGTCGAATATCCTACGCACAGAGAAAAGAAAACAACATTGGCGGGGTGGGAAAAAAAAGCTGTCATTTTGTTTCCCGCCTTTACCTCTACACCAAATTGGGATCCTCTGCATTGAAGGAGTCAATATATGGGATCTACAGTGCTAAAGTATCGGAGGCGATCTCCATCGTCTAATAAAAAATCAAAAGTTAAGATTAATTAATACAGCGACTTTGCTACAGTGTTTTCATGCGGTACTTTTCACACTGTTGTTGTGCTGCTACGGCAGGGCACTGTTCACTCTCTTATGAAATATTGTTCACATAGTGAGCCTCTACAGTAATATAGAGGATCCAGACCGCTCAACGCCGGATTGATATTCTCTACATTGAAGGAGTCAATGCAGAGAATCTATAGTGCATGGTATTAGGAGCGATATCCACCATCCTATAAAAAATCAAAGACCGAGATCAATTATTACAGTGTTTTTTGCTATAGTGTTTTTGTTACAATAAAATCGTTACGGTACTTACACCACAGTTGCGATAATATGTTGTTGTAGTACTATAACAAAACACCACTCACTGTTACACGAAACACGTTCGCATAGTGAGACCTCTGCAGTAACAAAAAGGTTCCAGATCCCTCTGCGCCACGTACATTTTTCTGTCTGATTAGAAAACTGCTTACAACCACTGGATTTGCCTGCTTAGGCAAATAATAAGGTTAGAAGTGCTCGTCCCATGGGATATTCGACTTGGTCATTTGCACTGTGAATGTGGTTAGATGCGTCGGCGTGAGGCTAGTATGCAAAGAATAGTTGTACACTTGAATGCAGTGGGTGTTTTTCTTGGCACTCTTCGGCAACACTACAAAATTGTACGCTACACTTTCCATGTTTACCCTACAATTGCTAGCTATAAGTAATTATGCAACATGAAACTTCTCAAAATCAAGGTTGCTGCTGCAGCTATTTATGGGAGGCAACGGCGAACAAGTAGAAATGGTACCGCCTCGTGGATGATGTGACACAAAAATTACTATACTAAATTTCACTTTGAATCATGTAATATTACAATAGTTTTATTTTGCACTATCTCTATCAAATCTTTTCACTTTACACCATTGATGGTCAAATAGGCCGTGCCAGCTGGACCGACGAAGCACAACACTGTTAGCCTGGCCTGCACATTGTTCATGGGTCGGACTAGCACGGCACGAGCACCCGTGTCGTGCCTGGGTCTGCACTCCGCCCATCAAGTTGGGCCAGCCCGACACGATACAACGGTCCGGCAACGGAGACACCGAGGGCACGAGGGTGAGGAGGAGGCTAGGGTGGGTGAGGCTAGCGCCGAGGAGGAAAGAAATACTGCTTTATGCAAAATTAATTCTATAAACCCTCCTTTGTTATATCACTGCATGCATTATAATTATGCTATTGGCTGTAACTCGAGGGACACGGTTGTTTGTGACCACTCTTGCTTAATTCAATGTTGTTCAGAGGAGAGGGACTTTACAACTACTGATGATCTCGACGACTAGGTCGTTACCCCAGTCGATTGCTTATGACAGATTAGCTGGGCTCTACTACCTCTTCTTCATATTCCGTTGTGTTATTATTTGTTGGCTCATAAGCCTTTCTGGTAATCAACTCTGGTATTTATTAATAAAGTTTTATGATAATGGTTGTAGTACCATGTTTGTTTACTGTGTGAGCTAGGCATTGATCATGAGACTAGTTCAGATATGCACAGAGAATTTAGGGTGTTAATCTCGGGTCCTTACAGTCATGCTGGGCTAGGCCACCCATTTGGCTATTTTACACCACATCTTCTTACACTTTGTTTCACTTTGCACTAGGGGAGTGCTCTGTCAGCGAGAGGGAAATTGGGGAGACGCGCGGAGATATCGCCGGCGGTGAGGCGGTGACGACCCAAAAAATGGAGAGAGCAGGCTAAACAGAGCGCTCGACTCATACACACAAATCTGGAGCTGAGTCAGCTCCATTCCCGCTTCATCAACCTTTACAACGCAGCAGACAGAAGCAAGGTGGAAAAGGGGCAACAACACAAGAGAGGATGTTGGACCGAAACGGCGACTAGAGGGGGGTGAATAGGAGCATGATTTTTTTTTTCGCAAAGATCATATTCAACACGATTTTTTCTCCGATAGCTATGAGAGCTATGAAGATCAATATCTAAGCACAATAGAAATCTTGTATTGAATCCAATCCAAACCCTAGAGCAAAATAACCAAAATCAACGAAAGCTCGATTTTCTAAGTGTTGGGCGGTCTGACCTCTATGTCAATGGCGGTCTGACCGGTCCATGGGCGGTCTGACCTCTATGTTAATGGTGGTCTGACCTCCAGCCTGATTGAACAGTGAAATCAGCCCGAAAACAAAGTTGCAAATAGATGTAACTTTTGATCTACTACTCCAAACTCGATGAAACTTGGAACACACCTTCTCTAGGATATCAATAACATATTCCAATCAAATATCGTGAAGATTCTTGGCAAAATTCCGATCTTTTCCCATTTGAGTGAAGGACGGTTCACAACTGAGTCAAAACGAAAACTAGATCGAAAACCTTGCTCGTGGGTTAGTGATGATCAAGATGATCCTAGATGAGTTCCCACATGTCACAGCATGCAAGATCAGGGGAAGAAACCAACAGAAAACTTAAGAATCAAAGAAGACCCCAAAATCACAAAATAGAGAGTAAGAACGAAAAGAGGCTCATCTCAAGAAAACTTGCATAGATTGATTTGTGATTGTTGCTGGTTTACAGCCACTCCAACACGAAGGACAAAACTCAATACATGAGCACACAATCAATCTCCTCTTCAAGAATTCTAACATCTCCACTCCCTAATCTAAAAAACAAAACTAGTGTTTCTAAATAAGCAAAAGGATTAAGGAGGTACACAGCACCCTCCCATATTTATAGTGGAGACTAATCTTCTAGTAGAGTTTCCTATTGGGCACTCGTTAAGCCCACACACAAACGGGTTTAACTCACGTACACATTTTAAAGCGACGTCTCCATCTTCTCTTGACCTAAACCGCTTCTCCTTGCGTCGTCTTGCGCCGCGGTTTAACCAAAAGCAATCAAGATAGTATTTTAGTGATATTACCCAAATACCCTTTCTCGATCCTTCTCTAAAGATCGAGTCCAATCTTCATGAAGCAGTTACATGCTTCGCCACGTGTAGGTTGATCAACGGCTCTCATTATGTCGGCAAGTCTCTCCCATCCGGCTCCCACCGAAACCACCATGGCACTTGCACCGACCTCCGCGCCGCTTGATGCAACCCTTTGCACTGAAATTCCCGTTCGGTCATCCTTATCTATTGTGCGCCATGCTCGAATCCAATGACTTCACTCGGCATCCTCGATCGTTCTGAACTCTCAAGCCTAGTCCCGATCATCCTCGCGGTTGATCTTCAAATTACCTGCACAACAATAGACCAAGAAATCGATTCCGGGAATAAGTTCTTCGCAACTTGACCCACGTTAGTCAAAACATGCATCATGCAACACATATGCACTGAAACCCATGAACTTGACTCAACAAACAACCATTGTCGCCAAGTTGGCCGACGAACAAGTGAAAACCGGTTAGACCGCCACTCAAGGGCCGGTCTGACCGCCGCCCTGACCGGTTAGACCGTCCAGAAGGGACTTAGCTGATTTTCAACCTTTGAAAACTGAAAGCTCTTTGGAAATTTCAAACAAATAGATCTTTTGACTAGAGACTCCAAAAATTATGAGACCAAGTGTATGAGAATCCCCTCTCTTGCCTACACCCTCTATTTTTGGCCCAGCTCCAAACTCCAATTTTATAATGACCGGTCCGACCGCCACCCATGGCCGGTCGGACTGCCACTGACCGGTCCGACCGCCAGGGGTGGCCGGTCTGACCGCCTAAGGCCTGACAGCACAGATTTTTTTGCCAAAAATACGTGATTCGATAAACCTTTAACGCCATTGCCAATTATAACATCATCATAAGATTATGAACATATCCCCATGATATCCACAGAGGAAGAACTTCCCCCTCTCTCTATCTCATGCCTCACCGCAGCCTCCCGTGTCGCCGTTCACCGTTGCCGAGCACCAAAGAATGTGACTAAATACTTACCCTGGTGCAAATTGCAAGACACAATAAGAAGAGGTGGTGCAAAGTAAAAATATTTGTTAAGTATGGTGCACAGTGAAAATATTTGCTAAGAGTTGTGCAAAGTAAACCATGATAAAATTACATGGTTTAAAGTAAAATTTACTCAAAATATTACGTCAAAGACCGTAGAAAGAGAAGACCGTAGAAAGAGATGTGTAAGCCTGCCTAGGGGCGAATCCACCAGGGGGGCTTCGTCAGGCTGAAGCCCACCCTCCATCAGTGGCCGGAACCCCCCTCCAACAACTGGCAGCTGGGTGGGGGAGGCCGGGAGGGGGATCCGGAGGGCGGGAGGTGCAAATTACAAGACACGGTAAGAAGGGGTGGTGCAAAGTGAAAATATTTGTTAAGAGTGGTGCAAAGTGAAAATATTTGCTAAGAGTTGTGCAAAGTAAAACCATGATAAAATTACATGGTTCAAAGTAATATTTACTCAAAATATTACGTTAAAGATCGTAGAAAGAGATGTGTAAGCCTGCCCAAGGGCGAATCCACTAGGGGTGCTTCGTTAGGCTGAAGCCCACCCTCCACCAGTGGCCGGAACCCCCCCCCCCTCCAACAACCGGCAGCCGGGTGGGGGAGGTCGGGAGGGGGATCTGGAGGCCGGGTGGGGGAGGGCGGGAGGTGGAGGTGTGGAGCCGGAGGCCGAGGGGAGGCGTGGAGCCGGAGGCTGGGTGGGGGACTTTTAGGCGGACAACAACAGTCAGTCGGGTGGAGATTGGGGGGAAGAGAAGACTGAAGTTGATAAGTTTATTCGACTTGCTGAGATTTATGATGATGATTTCACGGTGGCTGATCGATTTTTGTTAAGAAGTCAACTTCAAACCTTCATTCTCAACATTAGGAGAAGTGAAGAATTTCATGGATGTTGTGATATTTCAGAATTTGCTCAATTGATGGTTGAAGCAAAAAAAGATAGAACTTTTTCATTGGTATATCGCCTCATCTAGTTGGTATTGATCCTTGTCATGATTCAAGTCATGATTCAAGTTAGCGTCTTAGTGGTATTATTCTTTTATTTTGAATGTTCATGATCATTTAAATATAATTTGCTATTGTATCACTAATTTTTCTAATTGTAATATAGATTGTTACCTACTGAATCATATTTATATGTTTTGGGATGTACTTTCCATTAGTGAGGTACATTCATTGTATTTTTTGCTCTTTTTATTTATGTATGAATTTGATTACGTAAAAATATAAAATTATATTTGTTATCAATTAATCTAATCATTCAAAATTTTAAACTCACTCTCGCTTTTTCATCCTAAATTCACCGCTGAGCCTATTTCTACCCCCCAAACCCAACACACAGAAGAAGCAATTATGGTTTCTTATACCGCACCACACCCATACAAGCAAAAGCAAGCAGCCGAGCGCGACCCGACCAACCGTAGCACACGAGCCTAGACTGTTAGATTCACGTATTAATAACCAGCGGCTGCACGGCACACGCATAGCGCGGGCGGCATATAGCGAGCGGCACGCACGCACGCACACGACACGACGCAGCGAGCATTTTTAGGGAGGCAGAAAGGAGCCGAGCCAACCAAGAAAAGAAAAGAAGAAACCAAGAGAGCGAAGCAGCCGCCGCGGCATAGGGGGAGAAGAGGGGCGCCGCCACGACGAGGCCGGCGGCGGCCGGAGATGGGGGAGGTGGCGGCGCTGCGGCAGCTGGTCGGCCAGGTCCAGGAGCTCTGGGACCTCTACGGCGCCCACTCCCACCCCATCCCCAGGCAAAAACCCCTCCTCCCTTTACCCTCCCCTCTCTCTATCTCTATTTCGCTTTCTCTCTTCAGGTCGATTCAGTCGGATCTGTTCGCTGCGGGGTCTATCCGGCGTTTCTTGCAAATTGGCCTCTGATTTTTTTTTTCTTGATCTGTCGGCCCTCTGGGGATTTTGGATTGCTCAGATCTTTGACTAACGTGCTTAGCTTAGATGGTGTATTTCCTTCGTGGTATTATTACCGTTTTTTTTGTTGTTGTTGCAGCAACTCTTAAATTTACCCCCCTTTTTTTTGGTTCGTCATGGTGGTGGATTTGGTCGTGGGGGGAGGATTAATCTGAGGAACGGTGGGGCGCGGCACAGAAATGGAAGGATTATGTGGCTTTGCCCGTAATTCTTGCTTGCTTCCTCCCTGTAGTTGTTTGTTTAATACTTGCCCGTTTCCACGGTTATAACTTTTGACATTGCCCCAACCATAGGGTAAGTTTCTTTACGCATATCCATGGAATTAGGCACGAGAAAGTCCGCGACTTGAGATTATTTTAGAGTATGCGAGGCTGCTGATCCTAAGATATCCTAATTAAGTTGACTTTGGAGGTGCGCCGTTTGTACTACTTTGTAGGCAAGGAACCAGGAGAAAAGAAACGCCGATTATTTCGATGGCAGACTCTGTTAAAAATAGTTGCAAGGCTTAACTGGAAAAGCAAACGAAACACCATTACTAATGCTGAGGTGTCCTTGCCATCGTTGCGACTGATTCAACCCGTTGTCATCTACCTTATGTGTATGAACTACAGAATGATGTTTGTTTATTCACTAGTTTCCTGGTGTGCTTCATCAAGTATTGCACCTATAGTGCTTACAATTTGAGGATTATTTATAGCACAGTTAAGCTGTGCGTCTTGGCAAATTAAGTATACATTTGTTTGTTAAATTGTATGGATCTTTTGTATTAAAAAAACACAATTTTTTTGATGAGAAGTTGGTGTTGTTTGGTTTTGCTCAGTATTACTGAAACAATAAACAATGTATACTCCATTTTGGTCATATTAGGGGTTTGGGTGGTGGTTGAAAGCCTGCTTAGACCATGCACGTGGCCGCATTGCTTATCTAGACCACAAAGAATATCCTCTCAGCTTCATCCAATATATATAAAGTCTATTCCTCCTGTGTAACCTCTGTTTGTGTGCTGCAAGTTTCACCCTCTGAATGACTGAATAGCAAGTCTAGACTCGTGATAATCATGTAGCTGGCTTCGCTAGCAACATAAATTGCTTGGTTTGACCAGGGTAACTCAATGTAATTACTAATTACCACGTGACATGACAAAATAATATGAAGATTATTTCTAGATTTTAGAGAGGTTTAACTATTTGATGGTAAACTGGACTAGGAACCTGATTACTGTGCACTATAAAAAGCTAATTGATCAACCTGCCTGTGTTTCCGATTTGAAAAACCCGCGAACACAGTTGGCAGTCGCAAAGCCTTTATTTTTTTGTGTGTAATGTCATACCTGAATGAATGATGTAACTATGAAGGCATATACAGTCGATCTCGATAGTTCCAACAGTACCCGAAACAGAGTAATTCTGTTAACACGGTATTTTAAAAGGTAGCCGTTAACGCGGTATTTTAAAAGGTAGCCTGTGTCTTTGGTGGTTACAGTCACAAGTGTTACCATAGTAATCTAGTTTCAAAGTTTGATAATCTGCCATACATATTTTGTATATTTGTTGTCTAAATTATGTCCATCTTGTTTGCCATGGAATACTAGTCATGAAGTCAGGTGCTCCAGCTTTGTCTAAACTGATTGAGGCAGAGTATATGAGTTCGTCATATTAGTCATTACACATTAGTAAAAGAATCCAAAGAAATATAATGAATAGCTACTAGCGCAGAACTAGTCATGTCTCGTTCTTCAGACAAAAATCGTGGCTTTCCCGCTCCACAAATCTATAGATCCTCTTTATCTCCTTTTTCTTTGCAGTCAAAAGTTCTTGTTGGTACCCTTTCCAGAATTGCTTTGCTATAAAATAAGATGGACTAACTGGGCTTATGGATATCTTACAGGTGGTATTTACTTGACTTCGAGCATGGTTCAATCAAGGATGATTATTGTGGAGGAAGGTCTGGATACAACTCGGAGTTGTTGAAGATCATGGAAACTAACCAATCTCCTCCTCGCAAGCGACCACGTAGAGATAGAAACCGTGAGAAGGCACCCTGCTTGAATTCAACTGAAGTAATGAAACAGGAGATTTGGAGAGAGTTCCCTGAAGATCTTTTTGAAACTGTCATTGCAAGGCTTCCAGTTGCTGCAATTTTTCGATTCCGTACTGTTTGCCGGAAGTGGTATTCTCTATTGGGCTCAGACAATTTCTCTCAGCAGTACTCTGAAGTTCCGCATGGACTGCCATGGTTCTATACAATCACCCATGAAAATGCCAACAACAATGTAGCAATGTATGACCCTTTGATGAAAAAATGGCACCACCCTTCTGTTCCCCTCGCTCCTGCAAAAATAGTAATTCCAGTGGCATCTGCAGGTGGCCTTGTCTGCTTATTGGATCTTAGCCACAGGAACTTCTACATATCCAACCCTCTTACACAATCACTCAAGGAAATTCCACCCAGGTCGGTCCAGGCATGGTCAAGAGTGGCA
This sequence comes from Hsuehochloa calcarea, assembly GCA_036346395.1. Taxonomy (NCBI): domain Eukaryota; kingdom Viridiplantae; phylum Streptophyta; class Magnoliopsida; order Poales; family Poaceae; genus Hsuehochloa; species Hsuehochloa calcarea. The sequence continues at coordinate 83,958,835 of CM070594.1, read as the reverse complement.
GTAGGGATGGTGCTTAATGGAAGAACTTCTAATGAGGGTTACAAAGTAATGTGGTTAGGAAATGATGGGAATCATGAAGTCTATGACTCTATGCAGAATATGTGGTCTCAGGCAGGCATTTTTCCTCCAAGCATCAAACTTCCACTGGCTCTAAATTTTAGGTCACAGGCTGTAGCGGTTGGCAGCACGCTGTACTTCATGTGTGCAGAACCAGAGGGTGTTTTGTCATATGATGTAAGCACCGGGGTTTGGAAACAATTTCTCATCCCACTGCCACTGCATCTGACTGACCACACACTTGCTGAGTTCCAGGGAAGAGTTATGCTTGTGGGTCTTCTGTGCAAAAATGCAGCAACCTGTGTCTGCATATGGGAGTTGCAGAAGATGACTCTACTCTGGAAGGAGGTGGACAGAATGCCAAATATCTGGTGCTTAGAATTTTACGGTAAGCACATGAAGATGACATGCCTGGGCAACAGTGGTTTGCTCATGCTCTCCTTGAAGGCGAAGCGGATGAACCGTCTCGTGACATACAACCTTGTGAGTAAGGAGTGGCAGAAGGTTCCTGATTGCATGCTCCCATGCAGCCGCAAAAAACAGTGGATAGCATGTGGCACAGCATTCAGTCCATGCCCTTCTGCTTTGGCCTGACAGTTTTTTGCTTTCTTCAGCAAAGGTTGAGGTTTCAGCCATTTCATATTATTGGCCTTCCGGTACATGTTTCCATGTTGTTGTGACTTGTGAGAAGGTTCTCTGTTATGTACAAATTCATGTCACTGGTTGTTTTTTGTATCTCGCTGAAGCAATCAAACTGTTTCTTTATTATCACCTGCAGGAATTTGGGACGGTGCAACGTCAACTGATCAAGTTGTATTGAATATATTAAGGCCCTTGTGGTCAAAAGGCTTAACAGCAGGCATCTGTTCAGTCTTGATTTTTGTTTCTATTTGTCTTTAGTGTAATATTTCTGAATCTGCGGTCATCTGCCCAGAATTGAATTTCTACTCTATAATAATAACCGGGGTTCAATCGATGCTCCCACATATATGATATTCAGTATATATAATTTATTTCAGGTACTTGTATGTGCTGATACTAATTCATGGAGATGGATATTTGATGTTGCTTGTTAGCAGGAAAAGTGAAAAGATGGTCGCATTTGTGTTAGGTTGCCTGATATCTATAGACTACCAGATGCTGTTGAACTGTTTGGTATGACTTTATCTAAGTTCAGCAATAGCATTCTGAAACCTAGTAGCAGCTCACATGTCTAAGTTCAGTACTCCAGAAAATAATCCTCTAGGTCCTAAGGAACATCAGGCGTTCAGGCGATTCGTATGATTTTAGGAAGGGGAGCATTGCAGTACATAGTATACGATTCCACAATGCAAAACGCCGTAACACCTACTGAAATACCGCTGGATTAACTGGTAACCGCAATAAGCACGAGATTGAGCAGTAAAAATGCAAATGGATGAATTCAGCATCAGCACCAGCAAAACTACATCTCTATCGTAAGGCATAAACTGTGAGATGTTGATTTATTTTAAGCACAAGAACTATCCTCAAACGAATAACATTGCACATACTTTTTTCAGGTGCAACAATTTTTTTCACAAGTTAACATGCTAATGAGTTTTTACAAAGCTCGATGACTTGCAGTGGCGGTCAGACAAAATGCTACATCACCTGAAGCTCGTGAGTCATGAGAACTGCCCAGATCAATTTGTCCGTTCAAAAAGGCCACCACAGCAACAGCCGGAAAAACATCACTACTATTAAGAAACCATTGCATTTTGTGGCAACTATGACGAGATCCATACACAGCAACAGGCCAAAGATATTCTTAACATGTACTGCTCTTAGTGCAACCTCAAAGAAATAATAATATAACTTACTCAGCAGGTATATCCAGATACTTTTTTTGAGATGGGTATATTCAGAGACTTGAGTACACTTTAACCAAGATATGTTTACTCTTAACAGGATGCTGCTACCTCAACATAACACCGGGACCTTACAGATAAAAGAACACAACATGGGGTACATATTGTAAAATTCTAAAGAAACCAACATTACCCAACTGGGGTATATATTGTACAGTTATAAAGAAACCAATATTACCCAACTAACTCCAGGTGCAAAGAATCGAGAGAAAAAAGTTCAGAGCAAGCACCAGCTTCAACTGGAAAACTCATTCGGCATCATCAGACCGTGGAACTACTTGAAGAAGTTCCTTTGGAGTTGAGCCTGGATCCAGTTCATAGCATCCCTTGGGAGAATTCTGAGATTCTTCACCAGTAAGGACATGGAATGGCACCTGGTGCGAAAACCGCAGCATCTCCTCCTTTGGAATCCTCCTGCTTTTCGTTGGGTCAAGAAGGGGTTTAAACACTGACACAAACTCCGGGACCTTCATTATAGGCATAACAGAAATTCCTTCACTTGGGTTGTAGCTATCAAGAACCTCTACCAGTTCATACTTGTACATTGTATCATCAGGTGTAAATTCATTCCAGTCAGGAGACCAGTTCTGATATAGGGCCCAGATATCACCTTTCTTAGGAAAAATTCTGATGATGCCACCTGGACCTTTCTCCCGTGTGACGACATGAGAGAATGTATTCAGTTGGTCAGTATCTTTGTATGCACCAACCTTGAAATCACCACAGGTCTTTGAGTATCCATATGAGATCCAATTTGAAGTTCCAAATTCATTGCAGTCCTCCGCTTTGAGGTAAGCCAATCTAACTTTAAAAGGGCGTATGGAGAGGACTTCCTGTATCAAAGCATAGTAGCGAGGCATACCGTCTTCTTCATCATATACGGCCCATATTTGATCATTCTGAAAAGAACTTTCAGAATGATCGCCAAAATTGTAGAAGTCTGCATCAGGGACAGGCATTTCACCAGAGCCTTCATCCGAAGATGGTTCTTGGTTCAAACAGTTATCTTCGTCATCCAAATGGTGCTGCTTTGAAGAATTAGCACCAACTGGATCCACTCCAGGTTCTTTCTTGTGTACCTTGCGGTTTCTCCTTGTGTATACTATGCGTATTTCAGGTAACTTCCACTTCCATGTCTTCTCTTTTTCTTCTAAATCAAGATGTTTACTGCTCTGTGCCCGCCCTTTTTCTTCTGAATCAACTCTTTCGCTAGCTAGCTCCTTACCATTATCTTCTGCTGAAAAAAATGTGCTGCTTTTCTCACTAGTCTGCATTTTCCCTTTATTTTTCACATTGGCCATCTTGCTTTTGAACTCTTCTAATTTGTCCCGAATTTGAACTTTCGTCTTATCAATTAGTATGCCTCGGACATCCAACTGATTGATCACTTTACTAAAGACATTACCCGAAGATTCAGAGTTAAGATTACCAGAAGACACTTTGCGTCTTTTTGGTCCTGACGTTCCCGTTGTAGAACGAGGCTTTCTTTTTGCTGGGTGCATCTGTAAATCTGAGTCACCATTAGGGCCAGAGCTTGTTGACTGCCAAGTCACTTTCTTGTCATCGTTCATACACCTCCTCTTTGCAGCCTCTTTTTCCTTTGTTGCTGCACTTTTTTTCGGAATGGTCTTTGCTGCTGAAATTGATGATCCAAGGGAAGTGCCTGAATGTGCATGTTTCCTTACAGTCTCCATAACCTTTCTGCTAAGATTTGCCTCTTCACTTCTGACTACATTAGCTTCAGCAACCTCCTCTTTTCTAACAGTCTCATGTGTCTGTTGGACTGGATATCCAGCAGTGCGTGCACCGGCTGCAGATCCGAGAGAAGACCACTGCTGCAGCATAGGATCACAGTTCTGACTACCACAAGCCACTCCTGTCCTTGGCGTTGCCCGTCCAGTGTCAGGAATTGCTGGGCCACCAATGTTAATATTAGCATCCATTGGCCTTGGCTCATTAGGGTAAATTGGAGCACATGGAGGAGGAACTTCAACAGCAACAAACACTTTTCCGCAAATAGGACACTTCAGATGTCGGTTCACATATTCCCTGGAGTACTGGAAGCCCATGCTACAAGGACCGCAGTGTGTCCAAAATGTGCTTGGTATTGAAAAATTTGAAGGTGGCACATTGGTATTTTGGCTGTGGAAACCACTCGTACTTGACATAGTGGAAAAACCACTCATATTTGACAAAGTGGAAAAACCACTCATACTTGACATAGTGGGATTGGAAGTGCTATTAGCATTTACTTGGGAGTTCTGATGTACTCCCAGGGAACCCATATACCTCCTCTGGTCATATGCTATCCTCTTGCTTTTATCAGACAACACACTCCAAGCATCCGAGACGAGCTTGAAGGCGCCATCAGCGCCAATGAAGCTGTTCTTGTCTGGATGAGTTTGAAAGGCCAACTTCTTATATTGCCTCTTGATTGTCTCCTCATCTGCCAAGGCTGATACTTCTAGGATGCCATACCAATCATCTTCCCCTCCAATCTTTGTCTGTGCCCTTAGGAAGACATCCAAGGCTAAAATCATGTGACAAATGCCCTCAAGTGGCTCAAAAAGAGCCTTTGCTTTCAAGGCAAATTTCTTTGCACCCGCAACATCGTTCTCCCTGAACTTGTTTTCAGCAATCTCCTTCGATCGGATCGCATCATCTCTGTTGCACTCCATATCTGTAGATAAATTTATCAGTATTGTTTCATAAAGCAACCATAAATTATAAGTAACTTAAAAATATAGCACTTAGCTACCACATTGTCAAACCCTTCATTGAGTGCACAAAATGTTCGGTACACAGCATGTGCACTCATTTCAATGGTGCTAAATGCAGTATTAATAGGAAACTACATATTTAAGGAATATTACATGGCTTTCACACCGCTCACCAAATGTAATTGGAACAAAACCAAACAACATCATTCCAAAAGATGCAAACATGAACATAACTAACACATCAAAACTCCGTAGCATGAATATTTCTGTTTAGGTTCCAACCATTCTCTTTGAAACTGCTACCATATACTCGAAAACTGGATTTGGCTACCACGTTTCCAAACACTACGGTCATTTAGGGGATAGTATAAAATGTTCGGTACACTGCACATGCACTTGTTTCAGTCGCATCAAATCCAATATTCACAGAAGACTTCATATTTAAAGAATATTACCAGGCTTTCACACATTTTACCAAACAAGATCGGAACAACATTTAACAACTTCATTCCAAAAGAAGCAAGCGAGGGTACTACTAACACATCAAATTCCATAGCATTAACATTTATGTTTAGGTTCTAACTATTCTATTTAAAACCGCTACATTACTAAAAAATGGATTCAGCTACAACGTTTTCAAACGCTATGGTTTTTTTTTTTTTTGCAAAAACCCCAAAGCAATCAAACACTATGTCCAGTGAGTGGATTGCATGAAATGTGTGGTATCACCACAAACACCCGTATTGATAGTACCAAATCCAAAATTCACACGAAACTCCGCATTTATGATACAATACCATGCTTCAACACTTTCCGCGAAGTGCAATCGGAACAACACTCAACGAACATACCAAAAGAAGCAGCATCTCGCGACATCAAGAGAGTTAATGATTGCTTACTCTTCATAGAGTTAGAAATTATTCTGGACCCTTTGCACCGGGCACCCCTAGCACTTTCAATCACAACCGAAAACTAACCAGTAATCATATCCAGGCCATGCAAAACAATAAAGAGCACCCCAGTCTCCCATCATCATCCTATAGGTTATAGCTAAATCCAGCAAACTACACATGACGACAAAGTTAATCAAACATGCCTTCACCAACTCAGCACATGAGGAAAACAAATGTGTGCTGTGCGCATTACCGAATCACAGAAAGAGAGAACGCAAATTGCAATCCATGTGTACTACGCACACCTGCCTAGTTGCACAGCAAACCAGACTCTACGCAGGCAATTGCAACCAAGAACCATACCCCCCACATTCGGATCGAACTACACCCTCCGAAAGCTGCAGATTTTGCCACCAGAGCCTATTCCATTGCCACTGATCCACCAAACCCCAAAAGAGAAGTACTAGAAACCCTACAAGTCGCAACCGATATGCTTGGAGAACCCAAACCAACACAACTCCCACAACCGGAGAACCGGCGGCGGCGGCGAAACCTATGCCCATCGATGGCGAGATCGGAGCGGAAGAAGCGGCGGCTACACATCGCAAGAACCATCCTGGAATCGTGGAGGCAGTTTTTGAGCGCAAGATCGCGTCTCTGGTTTGGCCCCCGATTTTTCGCGAAATTAGAACAAAGGCGCTCACCTTCTTGGCTTCTCCTAGTAGCAGGCCGGTTTGGATTTTGCAAATTGCAAAAATAACATAGAGAGACAATGGCAGAGTGAAAATCGATTTCGGTGTCCGGTTTAAATATGAAAAAGTTTGTAAACCCTAGCTAGGGTAGGTTTTTTAACCCATGGGAAAATTTTCATTTTTGGAAACCAAATTCTGAGTGTGTTCACATAATGGTATTTTGGTTATTATACAAAAGTGTTTTTAAAATATCAGGTGTTGTTGCAGCAAGCCAAAGGATGGGGTGCAAATTTTTGGCGCCACAATAGTGTTAGGTGCATCTTATTTGTAACACCTAGAGTAATATGTGGGACCAAAACCGACGATATTATACCGCATAACAAGGCACGCATAAGCTTTAACTTGTTACAAATAATATTTATATTTATAATAAAATAGCCACATTCCTTATTACAATATTGACCCTTGACAAGCAGCCACCACTTTTATTACGGTGTCACTCACACTTTTGACAAGTACTCATCATGCGTCGCGCCTAATAATAAAAGAAGAAATACACAATCCGACTAGTGTAAGTCTAAAAACGACATCAATTTAATCGAGTCCGGCTATCCTTAGCTTGATCTAGAGCTTCACATGTAAAGTTACCATGTCACTAGCACAATTAATAAGCATCATGGTTCTAGTTACGATGCCACCCACGTTTTCACAGATAGCCACCGTTTCAAGGTAGTAACGCTTCCCGCCGAATAGAGAGTTCTAGACTAATATTGACGATCACGAAAACTTGACCCTAGATTTTCACACTTATATTAAATCTTGGACGCAGCATAATGACATATTTAAGCTCACCGATCATTGGTGTTGTGAACTATTTACATTTCCCTTCGAAAACAACTTGTTTTTTTTTTCTCTTTGTAGGAAGAGCGATGGCACAATGTAAGGAACACTGGCTGCCCATCATTTGAAGATGGGCATAACAGTAAATTAGTCGTTTGCTCGGGGGCATACACGCTAAAAACCCCGTAACCAACCATCGCACGCCTTTGGCGGCTAGATCAATTTTCACGGCTTCGAAGGTCAGCACAATAGCAAGAAATAATAAAAAGATTACGAGGCCGACAAATTGTCACACTAGTCAGGCCCATCTTCCATGCACCAAGCATGTGTTCCAGGCCCAATATCCACAGTAGGCCTTGCCATGTCAACAATAAAGTAAGACAGACTTGGATTTTGTAAATTGCAAAAATCTTATCTTAACTACTAAATATTATGGTTTACCACAACGCAGTGGGACGTCGTCCCACCAACCTCACTGCCTCGCACGACACCAGTACATGCTAGAAAAAACCATCGCCAATCTACCCGAGACATGCACGAAAAAAAACTCGCTTGCTCCCATCGTCCTCATTCGTCCCACCTCAGATTCGCCCTCGTCCTCGCCCCTCGCCGCAACACCCTAGCCCCTCCGTTCCTCCCCCTCACCCACCTCTGCGCTGCAGTGACGCCCTCGCCCCTTGCCCCTCCGCGCAGCAATCGCGGCATTAGGATGGAGGCTGCTCCGCCCGTCGCCCTCACCCCTCCGCGCCCCGTCCCTCGCATCCGCCCCATCCTCGACCACGCCCTACTCGTCTTCTCCCACCCGTCCACACTGTCCCTAGGTACTCTATCCACCACCCGACCATCCCTCGCATTCGCGCCTCACCCAGTCCCGTTGACGCGCCCCCTGCTCCTTGGTCCTCTAGCCGTATCCCCGTTCGTCCCTCACATCCTTCATGCCCTTGCACGGCCCTGCGCAACCCGCTATGCCTCTCTCGCCCGCTGCGCCACCACAACATCCTTCGCATGCGCGCTGCGCCCCATCACTCGCATCCGCCACGCAGCCCTCACCGTGCTGCCCTTCCTCACATTCGCATGGGCCCCTTGGAAGGTTATGTGGAGCGGCGGTCAGCTCCCTCACTAACCGACCAGCTAGCACGGCGGTTGCAAGCAACGAAAAAACGTGGCCGGCGGTTGCTATTTCAACAGTACAAAAGGTATACCTCTCTTCTTCCCCTCCTTTCTCCTCCATTCTACCCTCCTTATCTGCGCCAACCATCTCCTCCTTATCTTCATTTCACTGTTGCATGAACAATCAGAGGTGTGTCATCCGAATTTTACAATTTGTTGTTTGTTGAATTTGAGTGCACTGGATATTTGCAATTTGATGTTTGTTGAATTTACTCTCTTAGATCAATGGTTTGGAAAGTTATCTGATATTAATTATTCTACAATCAGAGCCTTCACAATTAATTATGTGATATTAATTATAATACACCTAGCTGTAATTTTCTTTCGGCAATACATCCGTGGCATTGGATATTTGCTTGTTGTTTTCATTCCTCATCTTTTTGATCTGAATGTGCAAATATGATTACAGGGGGTTGGAGTCCTTAGCTAGGAGCTGGAAGCAATCGTGTAGCAATTTTTGTGTTGAACATTACCGCACTTGCGATCTACATTTCATCGATTCTTATACTACCAATATCTTGTACTGATCAAATAATGTAGATCTTCCATGCTCATTTTGCTTTGACTGAATGGAGTGCTATTGTTTAGATTGATCTTAGTTTGTTAATTGTCAAGATCTATCCAGTACTTGTAAGAATGACTGATAACCAACTGTTTAGACTACATAGTTATGTGGTGTTACTTTCTTTAGCTTCAAGCATAAAGTTTGTCTGCACATTTTTTAATCTCTTTCGAGTATAAAAAAGACATGTTAGATTCTCATCCTCTTCTTGTAAAATAGTTTTAGTAATACTTCTGCCACTCAAACTTGATTTCATTTTGTTTTTATAAAAAAGATAAGCTTATGCATTCTGTTTCTTGAGGGATCTCTCTTTTCTAATTGTAGGTTGATCCTGCTTCAGCTGGTGCCTTATATGATCCTGCTTCAGCTGGCGCCTTATATGATCAGGCATTTTGGTCAGTTCCCCTTCCTCTAAGATATCATTTATGTGAATTTATACTTTATACATATTGTTCTATGTAATCGAGACTCCTTGTACATTAAGCATAGTAATATAGATTCTTTGTACATTAAGCATAGTAATTGTTCTCTGTAATTGAGATTCTCTGTAATTTAGAATTGTCGCTGCTAGGTAGGAATTTATTTTGCAATTGCCTGATTGGAGTAGCTTCCATTGTAACTTAAGTGAATCTGTTTGAATTTCTGATTGCGTGAGCATTTTCTCTTGATACCATTTTGCTATATGATGTTGCTTTGTTCAATCTTGATGTCAGTTGTTTTGAGAACATGAGAGTGTAATTATTGAAGTTAGTGGTGCCATTTTGGAGTTAATTTCGGTCTGTAGTTTCCCAAAACAGTGAACATTTGAATTGGTCCAGTGATATAGGTTGTCATGTGGCGTCAGTGTTTGGAACTAAGCTTTTGAGCACATTTAGTATAATGCAGTAGAAGAAGTAAATGTAAATATTCGGTGTGGTAAGATGTCAACCATTAAATCATTAAATGGATAGATGGTCATTGCATAACATGTGAACCATATGTTGCTTATTCTTTTTAATTTGTTATATTTTGAAGTTGCTTTACCTTTAGAATTATTGGTTGCTACAGTTTTATGATTGATGCTCCTGATTTTTTTTTCAGGTGTGTTCTCTCAATTTGGATTATAATTGATGTTCTTTATTACAGCAGAATACAACAAATCATTCTAACATTTGGAGATCGAGGTAAGATTTCTGTCTTATCCTTTTGATTATGACTTGGTCAAGCTGGATGTACCTCATTATATTAAGTATCCATGTTGTTCTTTTAGCCTAATTAGTTTGGATTGCTGATTTCTGTTGGTACTTGGCAGCTTCTTTGGATATACACATCCTTTAATATTAATATTTGGAAGTTGTTAATGAAATAGGAACTAACTAAAGTTTACTATTTTCAAGAGCCCATTTTCTGTGAAATGAAAATCCCATGAGAGTATGTGTGTGTTCTCGACTGAACTTTATAGAAGTCACTTAGTATTTGATTAGTTGAACCTGAATTATAAAGCTCTCTTAAAACTGTATGAGTAGACCTTCTCGGTAAACAGATCAAAATGATTATTATCAAAATTATTCAAATTGTTTCAAAGATCCAACATATTTTTTTTTTGCATTTGGCTCTTTCATCAACTGATGTAAAGATCAGTTAGTCCACCATATTTTTTCTTTATAGAAAGATAATGATATGGTTCCATGTGCTCTGATTCATTATTTTTATTATGATGTATCTAGGAGCAATACCAAAGTGTTTCAAAGAAGGATTACCTTGACTTAGGTCTGCCTCTGGCCTAAATTTAGACGCAAGCAAGCTTTATGATACTTTTCAAGATTAAGGCTGATATGCGGTTGGTAGCCACTAGCCAGGGTTAATAATGTTGGATTCAGACTAGACAGTGTTCACAAAAAATGCATACCCATAAGAAAAAATATATTTCAAATAGATTTGGTTATCACTCAGATTCGAATATGTATCAGATGACTAAAAGCTTATCTAGATTATGAAATGTTAATGTAGCAATCAGTTTTTCTCAACAAACTAGATTGCACATTAGAACCATAGAGATTAAAACAAACCAACATTTAGTCCTAGATCCACCTTTACCATCCTAGAAATCAGCAATTTGAAATTTCTGGACAACAGCAGCAAGGACATCACAATTACACAACCCACTATTAGTTAAACTACTATATTTCACGATGGATCATGGAAGCATCAAGAGTGACAACATCTAGAATATGTTGTCAAATTAACCGTTTCTACTCATATCGTGCACCTATTGCACGACCTAAATTACTCAAAGTTTGATGAGATTTGAAGGTATTATGTCAACAAACATGCCAGTTACTTTGCAGAATTGTTTTATTTAGTGAAGATTGTCGCCAATTTTGCCGAGCATAATGCCATTTTCCTTCTTTATTAAATAGACTTCTTTTTTGTTTATGAGATAGATAGTTTTGACTCTGTAAATACTGTTTATCGAACTCTTCAGATGCTCCTGAATTCGATGCTAACCAATGTACACTTCCATGTTTTTCTCCATATTCAACTTGACTGGAGGCAAGCTCTCACTTTGCAAAGGCTCCTTGAAGAAAAAAAAAAATCAAAAGAGGTAGGATATATCATTTAACATGCAGTTTTCATATACACATGATGTAAAAAAATACTTGAAAGTATATACATGGAAAATGGGCAGAGCGGTATGAAATTGTAGTTCTTCGACATTGAATTCTTATAGTTTTGTCTTTCGGAAGTAAATAATTTGTTTTATTTGTGTGTTTGTAGTCTGATAAGGGATGATGAGTTACTTGAAGCTAGAGAACATCGGAAAATAATTCAAGTACCCCTGCATGGCTGTGACTGATGAGGATAATGTTGTTCTAAAACTTTGTATTGAAAAACCACTCAAGTTATGGTAGTGTGAGGTCTAACAAGGCTGAAGCTCTCATACCACTTTCATCGCCAGTATATGTAATTTTCTGTAATAACTGTTCAATTTGTTATGAGCTGTATCACTCCACCTGTGATTGAATCTTGGAATTCTGTTCAGACCAAACAATTCCATACCTAGAGATTTTGTAATAACTGTTCAATTTAATATATTTATGAAGCAAAGTATTGTAAGGTCACATTTCCCCATCAATTTGTCAGTTCATACATGTGCATGTTCTGTGATTGTGGTACTGAAGTGATCTTGACAAGTTTAACTTGCTTTTCACATTACCCTCTTAATGTGGTACCAGAAGTGATCTTGACAAGTGATCCATGAGGTAGATAGTACCCATTTGACTTACCTCTTAGCAACATCATACATTCAGATCCAAATTAGCCCTGACCTCCTATCCATTGACCTCACATTAACATCCTAGATTATTTAAAAAAAGACTTGCAGTTGCTGTTGATTTTGTTTTTTGTAGAAGATTTGTTGTCATAAGGTAATGCAAATCTAACAAACACTAAGAATATAGTGTTCACTTAAGCCCGTATTTAACAAAGTTCGGGATCCAATCACCGTGTGAAGAATGTTTCATACGGTGTCAAGTTGCCCACATTGGAGTGGTGGCCAACATTGCCCACATTGGAGTGGTGGGTCTTACATACCCATACTGGAATTGATGGGACTTACAATTTTTTCCACGTCCGTGGACAACAAGAAACAAATGCATGAACGGAATAAACTTCATGCAATGAACTCTTATCACATCATAATGTAGAAATATACATGGCATACGAACATGAATAGCCATACTAACAATTCATCCACACCCAATCATCACCATTCATTAGGATAAGACAAGGTACTTGCCTTCCGCGCTGTGATGTGTTAGGAGGCAACGATGGTGTTTCTCCACTCATTGCACCACCGCCTACATAAATATTTATTCGAAATAAGAATAACAAGACATGATGTGGCTACAAGTGTCTTACCAAAACCCTCTAACTCCTAAACATAACCAAAGACTCAAAATGTAGCTCCCTCTCTCGAGACTTCTTCTGCTATTTAGGGGTCGGACTGAGTGGAGATGTTGCAATTTCAGTTTCCTTTCATTCAGCTTCGAGTCAAATGTAACATTTATTTGAGAAAACAAGATTACCATTGTTATGATGGAGTAACAGAACATGCTAAAGTAATATTAGTATTCATAGTATTCTCGATGATAAGATTGAAAGTTTTTTTTCCCAAGTTGAAATTTTCCATAATAGTATTCAGAGTATTCAAAATTTCACCTAATGATTTGCCTTTGCATTTAGAGTATTAAAAATTCAATACTTAAGCTAAAATGCAAACCAGCCAGAGTATCCAAAAATTCAAATTTACTTCTACTGGAATCTGGTTATGCTGTGTTAACCCTTGCATGCTTGCCAAATCCTTGCAAACAAGTTTCCCAACAAAAGTATTTTCATTGTAGTTCTTAGTAGATCGTTTCACATCATTTAATATATTTACGAAGCAAAGCATTTTGTTTTTCTAATTTAGAAGACTTTTAATTTTAATGAACCATCCATTTTTTATGATTTTCAGTAATCTAATAGGACGGATTTGCAATTGAGGGACTGTCTTGGTTGCCCTTTTCACATCAACTTCTCGTTTTTGACGTCGTGTGAGTTGTGGTAGTGTGTGCTAATACAGGTTCTATGCTTTGCACAATGCTTATTTCAACTATTATACTCTTTTTTCTTTTTTTGGTTGTTCATTATATTTTTTATTTGGTGGTCTACATGTTAAAGTGTAATAGATGAAACATGTGATTACTGGATTTTGTTGTAACTATTCTTATTTACATGTAGATATTGCATTTATTGAATTGATGTAAGCTATGATATCGCTTGTAATAAGTAAAATTAGACAATGATGTCTGTCACCAACAAAACTCAAGGTGTAAAGTTGTATTATATAAGTAAGTGCAAAGTGTTGGACATTGATCAAATCAAATGGTGAAAAAAATAACATCATCTAAAAATGCAATTAAACAAAAATAACTAATAAATATTGGGGTTTACCCCATATAGTGGGGATGATCGCCCCCCTCCCCACTTCTTCTAAGACGCATTAGTAACTCCCCATCCTCTCCCCTTTTTTTTCTTTGGCTCCGCACCCAACTCCCCATCCTCTTTCTCCCCCCTTTCTCTCTTGCTTCACAACCGATTCCCTATTCTTGGGCTGTCGGCGGCGCAAGCCGGCCACGACCATGCTCCTCCACCTCAGCCCATCCTCCTGCCGGTGGCGGTGTCCACGTGGCAAGAGCGCGGTTGACCTGGACACGAGGTTCAATTCATGCGAGCAATCAAAGAATAAGCAAGAATAAGATACACAAGCAATCTGAAATTACAAATAGGAAATATAAATTCACACGAGTTGATGCCTGCAAATCGTAGTTGTTGGTTTAGTCGACACAAGAATACACTGCGGAGTTTTCAAGGTGAAAAACCAATCAAAACAAGCCTAAAAACCCTAAAAGTGGCATGCACATAGTATATAATGAAGGAGAGGTGGCGGCCACAAGAAGTGGAGTCAAACCCTAACTCTATCTCCTGATATACCATCTTGTTTCTATGATTATGATGCGTTCCGAATGAATTTGGATGTGGGGATGGATCCGTTGGAAAGGTCTTGGAATAAACTTTTCAACAAGCATAGGAACACACGAATCAGACTCTGTTTGTGAAAGTTATGTCTCTTTTATTACATGCCTATTGGGCTGTCCCGAATCGAATCCGAGTTGAGTTCTAAGTTGATTCCGAGTTTAAATTTGATTGGACATGTGAGAGCTCCAAATTGAGCTTAGAAATATTATCCAAAACTTGAGCTTTGGATTCTTGATCTTCTCCCCTTTTGCTCTTCCACCGCATAAGCCTTTTTCTCCATGTTGGACTCTCCTCCCTCTCGGTTCTAAAGTTTTTCATTTGTCAAACTTGAGGATGCACAAAGTAGTGACATGAGGTAGTATTTCATTCTCATAAATAACATCATTAGGAATAGATAGAAATGAGTTCACCCCAATGTTATGCTTCTTTGCAAAAGTTTTATCTATTTTTGTAAATTTATGTTGTTCCGAACTACAACAAAGATTTAATATAACATATGAAACAACATAACTAAGGATATCCTCATCAGCAAAGATGCCGCAGACTCCACACTCGCCGCCTACTAGGCTTCTCAAGTCTTCCCGCTCTTCCACCAACATTCCCATCTTTTCTTGCCTCTTTCCTCCTCCATAGAGCGATTTGACTCAAAAAAAGTTGGATCTTGGGTGGTTTTTTTTCTCTAAGACATAGCCATGAAGTAGCTGTCGCCGACCCACCCCATTAAGTTGGGCCTCATGCTCAACTTCTCCGTCTTCTACTACGATATCCTCAACTCATCTTACCGTGCGTGCTCGCTCGCCAAGCAGGTGATTTGTTGCTTCTTGCTTAGTTTATGAGTTTATTTGTCAAGAAATTGGTGCATATCTATAATTTGGTATAGATCAGAGTAGCAGAAGAGGTTGGGGTATTATTTGTTTGTCTAGATGATTTGGGCTGATTTAGTTCCTTTCTCCAATGCATCCAGCAATTTTTTTGATTTTTCATGTGACGGTAGATTCTTACGCTGCTTGCGTCCGTATTATTCAGAGCTCACTCACTGCGTCTGCAGTAGTTTTGGGAGTGTAAATATTCTTCAGTTACAATATGCCAGTGTTAGCTGATTCCTTTGGATATTTGGTAAGTGGTTTCTTGATATTTTTGATTTTTCATGTGACGGTAGATTCTTACACTGCTTGTGTCCGTATTATTTAGAGCGAGCTCACTGCGTCTGCAGTAGTTTTGGGAGTGTAAATATTCTTCAGTTACAGTTACAATCTGCCAGTGTTAGCTGATTCCTTTGGATATTTGGTCAGTGGTTTCTTGGTATCCTGTAGACCCATACCGGCTCAAATTGTCTCATGCACCAAGATGTGGCTGTTATCTTGCCGAGTGTAGCCCCACATGCTTACTTGCTATGTGCAAGTATTAATTACATGGACTGCTTGATTAAGATAAAGAGAGTTTGATTAAGATAAAGAGAGTACCATGCTGCTCATCTGGCTGGACTGCCAACTTGTTAGCTCTGTAATACCAATAAATTTGTAGCTGCATTTGTTGGTTACAATGAGCTTATGCATATGAAGTGTTCTTTTAGAGTAAATTGTTCCACAAGTCACATCGTTCCAAGTTATGTTATTGAATTCTTATCCTTCAAAAAGTCTAATTGATCTAGATCCTACAATCCTGTAAAGCTTTGCTGCAAATAATTAGCCAATAATAGCTAGCCCATGTTGTCTTTTGGTATGTGATCGTACTCCCTTATGTTTTTAGGCCTTCGATGAAGCCATTGCGGAATTGGATTCCCTTGGGGAAGATTCCAACAAGGATAACACCCTGATCATGCAACTTCTTTGGGACAACCTCACCTTGTGGACTTCTGATATGCAAGTAGATCAGTTTTAAAATATTCTACTCAGCTACTTACTTCTTTCATTTAACATATGGTGAACCCGATGAGTCTAATATGATAAGGTAGGCGATACACCATGGTTATGCGACTTCTCATCTCTCAGGATAGCCAAACCAGATGGTTTTGTTAAATATCAGTCTTACTGGGTATAAATGGTAGTTGTAACTTAAACTTGTAACTTAAACTTGTCAAGCATTCTGCTACATTATGGATCTATTAATGTGAATAATTTTGGCTTAAAAAGCAAAATTCACTTAAGTGCTAGAAAGTGACCACTTAGGTCAAAATAGTATTTTGGATGAGTTTCAAATTCAAATAACTTTTGCTAGGCTGACATTTTAGAAATCTTTTGAATACCAAAAAGGTTTAGAATAGCTAACTCTAGGATTTTCCTTTTGAGACCATTTTCAAATTCCTTTTAAACTAGATTTCACACAAAAATCTAGTTTATGTTAAAAACAAGATACTATAATATAGAGTTTTGGCTAGAAACTAATTTTTATTTAAAATAGGTTTTTCTTGAGCCAAAACCTTTGAAAAATATTTGTATACATTTTGCAACAAGTTTCTCATAAGATTACCAATAGTTATGTGATTTTTGACTTTTGGCTAAAAAGGAACAATTATAAAAAACATTACTAGCACTTAATTTATTTTTCCACTTAGAGATATGATATACATGTATATGACTTAACACTTCCCCTTAATGTGCCACATACCATCTTGCTCGAGATTGTAATAAAGAAGATTTTGAACAAGAGCAAGAACACTTTATTTGAAAAAGATTTTCATGAATGCATCCTGCACAAGGCTAGGAGCTAATTACTTCAATGTAAGTACTTGTTACCGAAACAACATTGGTTGTTTATTTGACAAGATCATCCTCAAACTTGACTCCAAAATGACGCATGATGGAATCAACATCTATTTGAATGAATCAAGCCTCCAATGCCTCTCCAAGTACCTATTAAGTATGTTAAGTACTTTTTGGTACCCAAACTCGGTTGGGTTCTTGAATGTTATTTACAAGAGATTTGGACACTCAAATGGCCCTAGCAATGATCTTAGGTGAGCTAACAAACCTAGCACACACCCTACTATTTTTATCTTTTCTAAGTAAATATTGATCATTATAAAGGATATGCTTAGGAGTGTAACCCATGTGACATTGTTTACCAATATGTCTATTTTCCCAGCAATTGTAGCAAGTTGGGTTTTTTTACTTCCCCTTCTTGTCTTCTTTTCTTGCTCGTTGTCGGTTTGCCTCTTCTTTGAATGTCTTCACTTGACATCCATTTGATTTGGACACACCGATGCATTTTGACCCTTCACATTGCAACCAAAGCACTTAATGATCTTTGTATGTCTTTGATTGTGTCTTGTCTTACTATTTTCCTTTCTTTTTGGAATATAGTCAATTTCACTCTTGTCTACTAAGCTTCTTTGCTTACTCAATATATCATTGAGGGTGGCCTTCCATTTGAAGTTTCTGTCCAAGTCAATTGTTAATTTCTTGACTTGTGCCTTAAGCTCTTCATTTTCCTCTACAAGATTAGTTTTAACAAGCATAGATAAAGAAAAAAACATCTAATTTTGAGCTACAAGGAGCATCTAGCAAATCATCACATGAAGTAGATATGTTAACCTTAGATGCAATGCAAGGATTAACAAGTATACATGACACACCATCTAATAAATCATATATTATGTCTATATCCACATTGTAGCTAGTGAACTCCTTGAGAAGAAGAGACCCGTGCTTTTTATTTTAGCACATTATAATTATTTCGAAGAGAGTGATGTTCTTTCTTCAAAACTTTAAATTTTACCTTTTTTCTAATATATTCATTTAGATCCACTATCATGTCCATCAAATCATCATATGAAAGCTTATCATCATCATTTACCTTATTATTACCTTTTGCTATGAAGCATGTAGACATGTTAAATAGTGATGGAGCCTCATTTGCATTTGAGTGGTTTGATGGATCGTCCTTTATGACTAGCTCAACAAATTGTTTTCTCTTGCCATCATTCTTCTTTCTTGATGATAATTTGAGCTCTTCTTCATCTTCCTCCCCATAAGGACACTTTAGGCAACGTGTCTCTTTCTTTGACAATTGTGGTGCCATGGATTCTTATGGTTCTTTGTATTTGAAGATGTGCTTGAATTTTTATGTGAGTCACGTCTCTTCATGAGATCTTCTATTTTGCTCATGAGAGTGATCATTTCTTCTTTGGTGTAATTATCTTTCTCATTTTGATCCACATCTTCACTTGAACCATATTTGGCCTTGAAAGCATGAATTCTTTTGCTTGAAGTTGGGGCCTTCTGCTTGAGCTCATCTTTGTCCTTCTTCTACATCTCATTTATGATTAGATTTCCCAAAAGAGCGGTAGGAGTCATCCTTGGCAATTCAGATGAGTTGAGGAATAATATCACCAAGGTCTCATATTTGTCCGGTAGAGCCCTAAGCATCTTGCACGCAATTTCAAGATTAGTTAAATCACAAGAAAGGCATTTGAGCTCATTTATTATGTTGTTCATTCTAGAATACATCTCATTGATGCTCTCATAAGGCAACATGGTAAATAACTCATATTTAAGTTTCAACCTATGCAATTTTGCTTTCTTGACCGTGGAGGTTCTCTCATTAATTTCTATGAGAGTTGTCCAAACATCATGAGCATTTTCAAGATTACTCACTCTATTGAACTCCTCTATACTCAAAGCACTATAGAGAGCATCTAAAGCCTGAGCATCAAGTCACAAGTTTTACTCTTCCCTTTAAATGGGGTTTTGTGGATCAATTGGAGTAGCAAAACCCGTATCAATAATTCTCCATAGGTTTGGGCCCATGACCTTAATATAGATGGCCATTCTAATTTTTCAATAAGCATAATTTGAACCATCGAAGTGTGGTGCTCTACCGGGGTGTGTGACCTCTATAGTCGTCATTCTTAACTCTCTAGACGGTTAAGTCTAAAGAAAGAGAGATCAAGCTCTGATACCACTTGTTAGATTGAGGAGACTGGCTAGGGGGGGGTTGAGTAGACGATTAAAAAAAATCTTTGGGCTAAATCCGAGTTTTATGCAGAATTATAAATTAAATCGATTTAGCTTAATTAAAGCATAAATCAACTAGTCTTAACTAAGTGCACCAACAATCTAAGATTATTGATAATGATAGTAAACATACAAATACATATAAGCAATTTAATTTTATAAATGTAAATTGCAATAGAGTAAAGCTCAAGAAAGCAAATCACAATGACATAAGGATGTTTTACCGTGGTGTTCAGAGACTTGCTGGTCTCCCCTAATCCACGTTGAGGTAAGCCCAAACGAATTAGACCGGCTCAACTTGAACCAACATCTCGATCCACTCGGGGTTGCTCTTTCTCCACTCCGGAGATGGCGAGCACCAAACCACTCACAACACGTTGGGCCTTCTCACAAGCTTCTTCAGAAGATCACTGAACTACGGTGCCTCCACGCCGTCTAGGTATTGGCAAATACCAAGAGTAACAAGTCGGAGACTCTCACTTGAACTAATAAAGTGTCTAAGTTCAATGGATACCCAATTCACCACCTAATGCAACACATGTACTAGGATTTCACTTTCTAAGCTCACTAAGTGCAACACATGCACAATAGAGAGGAGAGGACTTGCTCTTTGCTCAAGGGAATGAAAATGGTACAGACAACCTCTCCCTCAATCGGTCACAAGGGGTATTTATACACACACAATAAAAACTAGCAGTTGGAGGAGAATCTTCAGAAAATTAAGGAAACCCGATCTGACCTCCAACCAATGGCCGGTCAGACCGCCCTAGCTCCAACAACTATAAAAACTAGCCGTTGGACACAAATTCGAGCTGACCTCCGTCACAAGGGCCGGTCAGACCGCTAGGGGCCCGGTCAGACCGCTCCACAGAGGAGATAGCCAAAAGAAGAGAAACACATCCTCTGAAAAAGCTGACTGTGGGGCTGGTCATACCGGCCAACACAAGTTGGTCAGACCTATCACTACTGGCGGTCAGACCACCAGGTCACAAAGACCAGCATCTGGTCAGGTAAAAAACAAGGTGGGACGGTCAAACCGCCCCAAGGGGAGCGGTAAGACCGCCAAAGTTGAGACAAACAAACTTTGCATTCCGCTTCAACTCAATTTGCAAAACACATTTGCCAATTGATTCGTGATGCAAACAAAGGTTAAAGGCGAGATTCACAACAAGTTGCAAAACATATTTTGCCGACTTTTAGAATCACGCCACAAGGAATATGACCCATGGACTTAAACCATTTGCAACACACATTCGCAAACTAAAGTCACATGCTACAAAGGATTTTGCATACACCTTGACTATTTGCAAAACACATTCGTAAATATCGGCAACATGCCAAAGAGAGCTAGAGAAAGCACTAAGAACTATCAACAGATGACTAACTCAAGCTACTAGTCAAGACCTCTCTTAATAGTACGACAATCTATACTAGCAATTCGATCTTTACAGCCAAACATCGAGACCGATAAAAGACTAGAAACATACCTTAGTCTATGTTACTCATACCTTTGCCTTGGGTATTTACTTGGAGCTTTAGGATGATGATCCACACCTTTTCTCCAAGGTTGGGTTTCTGACTTGAGCATCAATACATGATGCCACACATTTGATTTTATGACCTTCAACAAATTTAGCCATCAATTTTCTTGATCATCGTGTGACTTAACCTGTTTCACAAACTCATGAAAATATTAGTACACATGACGATTGTCATTAATTATAAAAATACTCCATTAACATATAATGGTGGGTCTAGATTCTTCACCCATCTAGCTGGACTCCGCATTCCATCACGTGGTCCGTATTGAGCGGTCCATACTTCTTATTTACTATGCTTATCGGTTTCTATCTTGCTAATTCTGTGCACGAGTTGGCGGCCTCCATGCATAGTCTGACACTCAGGAAGCGCTTCGGCACGACGGCGTAGGAGATCAGAGGGGACATGGACTAGATGATAGGGAAAACTAGGCGAGGCATCCAGCTTACGTCGTACAGTAGACCGAGGTACGTGGTAGACCCACCTGTGCCACCGGATGTGGCGAGCGGATCCTCGTGGCACCGTGCCAGGAGTACCCCAGCACCAACACAATTCGCAGGTACACCCGAAACACTTACATGTGGTTGTTTATTTCGAACTCCACTAGTTACTAACATCAATTTCTTCTGACTGGTCCTTAGTATCGTCCGTACCCTGGGCAGCAATACGTCGAGCCGTTTGTAGTGATGCAACGACCAGGTATGTCTTTCTTGTTTACAAACATAACGTACTATATTAGCATTTCTTTCTTGTTTATATGCATAACTTATTGTTCCATAGGTTGTAGGCCCCTATGGGACGAGGAGCTGGTGTCGCGGGAGGGAGCACACTCCAGGGACTACGAGTTTGACCAGGAGTGGGCACGACGGCGAGAGGGTGATGGGCCTTCGTACGACAAGGGAAGCTAGGTTTCTGTTGGGGCTTCATAGCTGCACGGTGCGTCTGGAGCGAGCCAACCGATGTAGCATTCTCTCGGGACACCCCCTCAGGCTACTCACGTCCTAGGGTACCTCGGCCGTGGGAGCCTTTGATGTACTCGCAGCAGCGCCCGCAGCCGCCCCGGAAGAGACCAGGGGCCACACGTGGGGTACTCCCTAAGTGGGCACGCGAGTAGATGTATCAGTCATGTTACGTAAATATTAATTTATATACGACTTACATTATGTTGGTCTCATGTTTTGATACTATTTGTTCTTATTATGTGTACAGGTAACCATGTGAGGCAGCCAGCATCGTGATACCCCACACCACCCTAGTTCTAGCCTTTTAGTACACGAAATGACCACACCTTGTTTGCAAAGTCACCATCTCTCTAAGATTTCGTGCGACACTCTCAAATAAATTGGGGTTATTTTGTTATCGCGCAGCTGAAGGGGGCTATTTTTGTTATTGCACCGCCGAAGGGGGCTATATTTGTAATTGCGACATCGATGAGTTTTTTTTTCATATTGCGTCGCCAAATGTGGCTATTTTCAAAATTGTGCTGCCGAATGGGGCTATTTTTTATATTGTGCCGCCTAAAACGCATTTCAAATATATTTGGTCACAACGAGACTCCTAAATTGTTCTTTACTTCATATTTCCTTATCTTATAAAAATTATCGGTTCTGCAGATACTAAAAGATATTACAAACATTATAGATAAAATTTAATTTTAAAAAAGGGCACTGGTTGCCAATTCAAAGAGCAAGAACACCATTTCATCGCTGGTTCAATGGTGACAGCCCTCATGTCGCAATTTCAACTAGTGATGGGCTCCTATCGCCATTTGAAATGGCGACAAGCGACAATTTTTTGTTAAAAAAATTGATTATTTTTTATGTATTTTTAATAATAATAATAATAATAACCTTATCTTCTTTTCCTATTCTCCCCTTCTTTCTTCCTCCCTTCTCCTTCTCTCTTCCTCTCCAACAGAAGCTCCCCCTCCTTCTCTCTTCTCCCTCCGACTGGCCGGATTCGGCTACCACCGCTGCACCATAGCACCCTTGGCCGCATTGCCGAGCTGCCACACTACGCCCCCGGGGCCTCCGCTGTCGCGGGCCACCGGCGCTTGCCACTCTTCCTCGTCTCGACCGTGCTACCAAGCCGTCGGGCTAGCCTCGATGCCCACAATGTCGCCGCCGCTGCTGTCACACCGACGCCATTCCATCGAGCTTCTGCTCATGGCACCATTGCTCCACCGCAAGTCACGTCATCGTCAGCCTCGATGCTCAACCGTGCCCTCCTTTGCCCTGCCAGGCCCATGGCGACGCTCCAGCCGCCAGCAAGGACGCCGCCTCCGTCATCTCTCGCCTCCACCGGCACCTCACCGACCTCACCGCTAAGTCGGCCGCACACCACGCCTGCCGCGACCACCTCCCTCTCTCCCTCTTCCTCAGTCGCCACTGGCGTCGCCTCGGTGGCCATGTCACACCGCCGCCGTGCAGTGCCAAGCAGTTATCGTTCTCCCTCGCCAAGGTGCTGGCCTCAGCCTCAGCATCACCGTTCGGCCCCAATGAGCCTCTACTGCCTTGCTCCTCTTCTTCCTCCCCCTCGGCCGCAGCAGCCGCAAATTAGGTGGGCGGTAGCCAAAGTTAGGAGGAGGACGAAGGCAGATTGGGCTGGCGGAGGCCAGAGCCGAACGCGGAGGTGGAGGTGCAGGCAGAGACAAACACGGAGGCGGGAGACTGAGGTAGGAAGAAGAAATGGAGAATGAGAGGATAGGAGGTAGACAGGTAGGCCCTGCTATATATATATATATGTATATATATTGTGTATTTGATAATCATGCTGATTGGGCTGCCACATCACCCTAAAACTAGTCTACATGTCAAAAACCACCACCACGTCAGCTTAAAACCAGAGTGGAATGAACTCAAGGGGGGTAAAGTGAACGGTTTTGATAGTCGAGGGGTGTCTGGTGTCTGGTTTTATAGTTCAAAGTTGTAAAATAAACTTTTTCCTTTAAAAAATTAGCAAAGTGTTGAAGCACGCAGTCTCCCATACATCATCCATCCATCCACCTATGCCGCGGCCCCGCATCACTGTGGGTGGGTCACAAGTAGCAGCAAGTAGTCACGTCTTCCCCAAACCCAAATTTCCCTTCCACCCTGCGTTCCAATTCGATTGGAGCCGGAAGATACCCCACGCTTCCTCCCCGAAATCTCCATCTAAACCCTAGAATTCCGCACGTGGCCAGGAGGGCTCTGCCTGAATCCATTCGTATCCAACATTGTTGTTTGTTGTGTACTTGCGTCTCTCAGTGTACGACGATGGTAGTGAGTAGCTAGTTGTTGGCACGTATGTTGTAGTCAAGATAACAGTGGTGTGGACGAGTGGAGTATTGTTATAAATGTCATTCACAATTTTGGCAAGATGTCATTTTAAATATCCGTCTAATACGGGACACACAAGAAAAGAGCCCGGGTTTGAACCCACAACCTCCACAATGGTTGCACGAAACTTAACCTTCTAAACACATTTTGTGCACTCCCTCAATAAAGTGTTTGAAAATGTGGTAGCGAAGTCCTATATTTTTTAGTTATAATTTATGTTTGCTTTATGAAGCAAGACTGATAAATTTATCTTCAAATCTATATGGAGTGTAACAGAGATGATGTGATCTGATCAAAGGAGATTGTTGAAAGGAAGTTCAGGGAGAATGGTATTGCGGGTGCAAAGAAGTTTGCCTTGAAAGCAAATGCTCCTTTTGAGCCGCTTGAGGGTGTTGGTCACATGATTTTAGACTTGGGTGTCTACCTAAGGGCATAGACGAAGATTGGAGGGGAGGGATGATTGGTATCCTGGAAGTATCAACCTTGGCTAACGAGGAGACAATCAAGAAGCTACCAATGTATGTAAGAAGTTGCCCTTCCAAGCTCACCCGAATATAAAAGAACAACTTCATTGGTGCTCATGCGCCTTCAAGCTCATCTCTGATGCTTGGGAGTGTGTTGTCTGATAAAAACAAGAGGATATCATAAGATCATAATAGGTATAAGGGTTCCCTAAGATTTCACCAAAACAACTACCAAGTAAATGCTAATAGCACTTCCAAAAGTATGAGTGGTTTTGACATTTCGAAAAAAGTATTTATGGTTTATGCAGCTAAAATTCACATACAGCCTCACCTACCATTAGGGGTGAAAACGGATCAGATACGGATGGATAATGACTCTGCCATATTTATTTTCATTTTTTTTCGGGTCCAGGTATGAATACGAATACTTCGGATATGAATACGGATACGAATAATATCGAATACGAATACGGAGCTAATACGAATTGAAGCAAATATGGTCGTGGATATTTTTTGGAACATGAAAACCCCTTAAATTGTATACCATAAATTAACGAAAACATATAACTAGTTTATTTGATGCAACCATTCATGAATTATTCATATTTTCAGCAACCACACATAACATTGGCACTAGCAAGTTGTATTAACTAGTTCATCACAAACATAACACTTAGTTGACCATATTTAGCTAATAAGTCATAACTCACAAAGTCACAAGTCATCACACATTCACACTTAGTTCATCACATACATAAAACTTGGTTCAAGCTAACATTGATCAGGCTAGATGATTAATCTATACACAAATGACTGTAACATCCCAAAGTATGTTACCAAAAATAATATTAATAAATTTATTATTTTATTGGATTTTTTGAGATTTAAAAGAGTTTCCTTGGTTAAAAAGGAAAAAAATAAAATAAAGTCAATTATTTAATTTACTAGTTTTCAATGTCAAAATTAAAATTTATTAAGATTTCTGGGTTTTTATTGGATTTAAAGTGAAAATAAAAAAAATTCTTTAATTTTCTGGGTTTAAAAAAGGTTTTTCCTTTTTTCAGGAATTTAAAATAATTTATGTGCAAAAATAAAAACCAACTTTAACTTGGAATTAATTTTATTAAGTTCAAAATAATTCAAGGAAATTTTATGATTTTTTCTAGAATTTTTTTAACTATATTTTCTATTTTCTAAAAGGTTATTTGATTTGTTGCATTTTCTAAAATTTGAAAATCAATTAAAATCTCATTTTCTCTTTTGGGCCGAAATCCTCTTCTTTTGGGCCAAAATCCGGATATCCGGACTTGGTCTTATTCGGATAATCCGTATCCGTATTCGTATCTACCGGATAGCATGGCTACCGTATATTCGTTTCAGTTTCCGACAAAAAAATATGAATCCGTTTCCGATGTGAAAATTATCCGAGAAAAATCCGATCCAAGACGATCCGAATCTGTTTCCTTCCGGATCGGTCAGAAACTATCCGATCCATTTTCATCCCTACATACCATTGTGTCGCCTTATAATTTCACAATACAAAACACATTTTCAAGATGATGCGTTCTGTGACATGAGCATCTAATACTCCAGGGAATATGTCAACTGATATCAGAAGTGTCCGGTTTGCAAAGCAGCGTTTGTTGTCGTTGAAGTTCCTCCTCTAGGTGCTCCAATTTATCCTAATGAGCTAAATCCAGTGGATACTATGTAATAATAATTTAAGTTAGGTGATAGGTGTCAGCGAGGAAAAAGAGTGGTTTGTGGCGGCCAGACTTGTGATCCTATGCTGCAGCAGTGATCTTTTCTCATTTCTGCAGCCAGTGCATACACTACTAGATATCCAGCCCGTCAGACATATGAGATTGTTAGAAAAGAGGAGGTACGTAGCTGAAGCTAATTAATGTATCGAAAAGTGAAGAGGCGGATCTTTTCAGAATGGTTATGGAGACTATAAGGATGCATGCACGTTCAGGAACTTCCCCTTGGATCATCAATTCTGGTAATGCCGAGGTAAAGTTTGGTAAAGTGCTCAGGCAGTTGGATGTCCGAGTCATACTAATTGAGAATACGAAACTTCAAATTCGGGAAAATTAGAAGAGTTAAACAGTAAGGACAATGTGGAAAATAAAGGAAAGCATCACAAAGATTGCATGCAACACAACGGTTGATGCAAGGAAATTGGGAGGAAACAAAGCAGCAATGCCCGGTGGTACCAACACTTTTTCTATAAAAAAAATTAAAATTTTATTCTCTTATTGCGTGCGGTGCTCTACGCAAAAGCCTTTACACGTTGTACTGCCAATCTCACTTCCGAGAAAGTAGTAGTCATTACCACTGTTCTTGTTATAAATGTCATTCACAATTTTGGCAAGACCCCATTTTAAATATTCGTCTAATACGGTGAGACCCACAAAAAGAGCCCAGGTTTGAACCCACAACCTCCACAATGGTTGCATGAAAGTTAACCTTCCAAACACATTTTGTGCACTCTCTCAATGAAGTGTTTGAAAATGTGGCAGCGAAGTCCTATATTTTTTAGGTACTTATAATTTTTTTTTGCTTTATGAAGCAAGACTAATAAATTTATCTTCAGATCTATATGGAGTGCAACAGGATGATGTGATCCGATCAAAGGAGTTCGCTGAAAGGAAGTTCAGGGATAATTGAATTGCGGGGCAAAGAAGTTTGCCTTGAAAGCAAATGCTCCTTTTGAGCCGCTTGAGGGCATTGGTCACATGATTTTAGCCTTGGGTGTCTACCTAAGGGCACAAACGAAGATTGGAGGGGAGGGATGATTGGTATCTTGGAAGTATCAAGCATGGCTGACGAGGAGACAATCAAGAAGCTACCAATGTATATAAGAAGTTGGCCTTCCAAGCTCATCCGATTATAAAAGAACAGCTTCATTGGTGCTCATGGTGCCTTCAAGCTTATCTCTGATGCTTGGGAGTGTGTTGTCTCATAAATAAAAGAAGATACCATATGATCCTAAGAGGTATAAGGGTTCCCTAGGATTTCATCATAACAACTCCCAAGTAAATGCTAATAGAACTTCCAAAAGTATGAATGGTTTTGACCTTTCGAAAAAAAAAGTATTTATGGTCTATGCAGCCAAAATTCAGGTCCATCCCCACCTACCATTGTGTCGCCTTCCAATTTCACAATACAAAACAAATTTTGAAGATGATGCGGTTCTTGTGGCATGAGCATCTAATACTCCAAGGAATATATCAACTGATATCAGAAGTGTCTGGTTTGCGAAGCAGCGTTTGTTGCCGTTGTAGTTCCTCCTCCAGGTGCTCCAATTTATCATAATGAGCTAAATCCAGTGGATACTACGTAATAATATTTTAAGATAGGTGATAGGTGTCAGCGAGGAACAAAAGTGGTTTGTGGTGCCCAGGCTTGTGATCCTATGCTACAATAGTGATCTTTTCTCATTTCTGCTGCCAGTGCGAACATTACTAGATATCCAGCCCGTCAGGCATATGAGATTGTTAGAAAATAGGAGGTACGTAGCTGAAGCTAATTAATGTATCAAAAAGTGAAGAGGCAAATCTTTTTAGAATGGCTATGGAGACTATATGGAAACATGCATGTTCAGGAACTTCCCATTGGATCATCAATTCTGGTAGTGCCGAGGTAAAGTTTGGTAAAGTGCTAGGCAGTTGGATGTCTGAGGCATATTAATCGAGAATACAAAACTTCAAATTCAGGAAAAATTAGAAGAGTTCAACAGTAAGGACAATGTGGAAACTAAAGGAAAACATCACAAAGATTGCATGCAACACAGCTGTTGATGCCATGGAAATTGAGAGGAAACAAAGCAGCAAAGCTCGGTGGTACCAATACTTTTTCTGATTTTTCAAATTTTATTCTCTTATTGCATGTGATGATCTACGCAAAAGCCTTTACACGTTGTAGTGCCAATCTCACTTCCGAGAAAGTAGTAGCCATTACCACTGTTCTTGTTATAAATGTCATACACAATTTTGGCAAGACGCCATTTTAAATATCCGTATAATACGGTGAGACCCAAGACAAGAGCCCAGGTTTGAACCCACAACCTCCACAATGGTTGATCGAAAGTTAACCTTCCATACACATTTTGTGCACTCCCTCAATGAAGTGTTTGAAAATGTGGTAGCGAAGTCATATATTTTTTTAGTTACTTATAATTTATGTTTGCTTTATGAAGCAAGACTGATAAATTTATCTTCAGATCTATATGGAGTGCAACAGAGACGATGTGATCTGATCAAAGGAGACCGTTGAAGGGAAGTTCAGGGAGAATGGTATTGCGGGTGCAAAGAAGTTTACCTTGAAAGCAAGTGCTCCTTTTGAGCCGCTTGAGGGCGTTGATCACATGATTTTAGCCTTGGGTATCTACCTAACAGCACAGACAAAGATTGGAGGGGAGGGATGATTGGTATCCTGGAAGTATCAACCTTGGCAGACGAGGAGACAATAAAGAAGCTACCAATACATATAAAAAGTTGGCCTTCCAAGCTCATTCGGATATAAAAGCAGCATTTGTTACCATTGAAGTTTCTCCTCCAGGTGGTCCAATTTACCCTAATGAGCTAAATCCAGTGGATACTATGTAATAATATTTTAAGATAGGTGTAACACTCTAGCTATTCGGAAGCCAAGATGCTACCTAAAGATACAACATACCATCAAATTGCGGAATAAGGTTCAATATGCCTCTAATCATACAACAATACCATGGTAACGAGGTGAAAATAACCAATTCATCAATGGTGAATAATCAAGGAACTAATCATGGAACGACATGACATGAAGTCTAAACATTACTTATTACAGTTCATCTCTTATCAAAGATTAACATAGTTGAATCTATTAATAAAAATATAATGTAATGAACTGTGTGGAACGTGCTGGTCTACTCCCTTCCATTAACATTATCATCAACAAGGTTCACCTAAATAAACACAGAAAAATAAGGATGAGTCGAAACTCAGCAAGTACAATAAACAATTGAACATACCAGGTTATGAACAAGTCAGTCACATTACGAATTAAGAATTAATATCTGAAAACTTATGTATATGAATGGAATGAATGGATGCATTGAAAGGAATGGACTAACACATGCTCATACCGGTATAGCGAGTGAAACACCCGTCGGTGTTCACTTAAGCCCGTACTTAACAAAGTCCGGGGACCAAATTACCGTATGAAGAACGTTTCATACGGGTGTCCGAAACTACCCACATTGGAATGGTGGGTCTTACATGCCCATATTGGAGTTGATGGATCTTTACAGATCCACTCCCGTGAAATGCATATGAACAACACATGAATTGAATGAACATATGCAATGAATTTTATCACTTTCTTCCTCATGGATTATCAAATAGGAACGGAATGTACATCATGGAATATGAACATGGATCATCAACTCATCGACACAACAACCAACAGCGAGCGTTCCACAGAAATCAATATATCTTAACACATTGGAATTGCATGTAATGGAATATGAATATTGATTAACATCTTTGATTGAAAACATGGATCATAGAAATATTAGCATGAACACAAACACACATCATTCATCAATGTAAAGAATTTCAATGTACTTGCCTTTCGCGTCGCGACGCGTTAGCAAGCAACGAAGGTGTTCCCACACGCGATGCCTCGCCGCCTACACAAGTACATATTTGGAATAAGAATAACGTGGCACGACTTAGCTACAGGAGACCTACACTAACCCTTCGACTAACAAACACAACTAACGGAGTTAAACTGACATTACACTATTCAGCCACCTGCCCATCCTACTGGACAGCAGTACAAGAAAAATCATAATTAATTATCTGGGACTCGAAACGACATAAAACCAGCGCCCAATGAAACTTAACAGATAAACCTTCAAAATACTAGGAGACAAGATTTCCTAATTATGCTGGTACATAAGGCTAATATGCAATTGAAAGTGCCTGACAGATATCTGACCAGACTACAGAACAACAGCAAGAAAAAATGCCCTACTTTCATTCTACAGATCCAATGGAGGTGATCTTTATCAACCTGGAATCATGGTGAAGTTATCTTCAAAACCCGTTTTGGGTGGCCGTCCTGGATCTAACTCTAACTAGATCAAAACCGAGGAACAAACCGACAGTCCCCAATTTTCAGACAGACAGAACAGCGCGCGGTTAAAATTCCATAACTTTTGATTGCCAACTCTAAAAATTATGTTCTGTATCAACTTGGAAAGTTTACTGAATTATATACAGCATTTATTTTGGGTAGCCTTTCTGATTCGGCCTCTAAATAATTCATAATGGCCAGACAAGCAAACTGTCAAATCACGTCAGCTCTCCAAAACAATCGCATGAAAATGGTCATATCTCCTAAACCGTAACTCCAAATCAGATGATCTCGGTGCCTAAAGAAAGCCAAGACCAAGGTCTACAACTTTTAAGAGGTGGACAGATCAGAAAATGTACGAAACTTGCCCATATCTGACGAACAAATCTGGCGCAGGAGGAAGGAGAAAGTGGCGCACGGCAGGGAGGAGGGTGGCGGCTCCAAGTGGGGGAAAGGGGGAAGGGGGTTTAGGGTTTTTGGGGGAAGGTCATCCCCCCTTTGGCCAGCCCCCTCTTGGGCCACATGGGCCGTGGCCCAATGCCCAGGTTGTTGGGAATTCGCGGAAACCCCCTTGAGATAACTGAAAATTGTAATCTATGTTTAACTCTTTCTTCCGAATACTCTCCTATTCGGCTGAATAAATTTCGGGGTATTACAATAGGTGATAGGTGTTAGCGAGGAACAAGAGTGCCTTTAGTTGGCCAGACTTGTGATCCTATGTTGCAGCGGTGATCTTTTCTCATTTCTGCAGCCATTGCGCACACTACTAGATATCCAGTGTGTCAGGCATATGATATTATTAGAAGAGAGGAGGTACGTAGCTTAAGCTAATCAATGTATCCAGAAATGAAGAGGCAAATATTTTCATAATGGTTATGGAGACTATAAGGAAACATCCACATTCAGGAGCTTCCCTTTTGGATCTTGAATTCTGGTAATGCCGAGGTAAACTTTGGTAAAGTGCTCAGGCAGTTGGATATCTGAGGTATACTAATCAAGAATACGAAACTTAAAATTCGGGGAAAATTAGAAGAGTTCAACAGTAAGGACAATGGGGAAAATAAAGGAAAGCATCACAAAGATTGCATGCAACACATCATTTGATGCCAAGTAAATTGAGATGAAACAAAGCAGCAATGCGCGATGGTACCAATATTTTTTCTGTTATTTTAAAATTTTATTCACTTATTGCGTGTGGTGGTCTACTCAAAAGTTTTTACACGTTGTAGTGCCACTCTCACTTCCAAGAAAGTAGTAGCTATTACCACTATTCTTGTTGTAAATATCATTCACAATTTTGGCAAGACCCCATTTTAGATGTCCATCTAATACGATAATACCCACGAAAAGAGCCCAGGTTTGAACCCACAACCTCCACAATGGTTGCACGAAAGTTAACCTTCCAAACACATTTTGTGAACTCCCTCAATGAAGTGTTTGAAAATGTGGTAGTGAAGTCCTATATTTTTTATTTACTTATAATTTATGTTTGCTTTATGAAGCAAGACTGATAAATTTATCTTCAGATCTATATGGAATGCAACAGAGACGATGTGATCCGATCAATGGAGATCACTGAAAGAAAGTTCATGGAGAATGGTATTGTTGGTGCAAAGAAGTTTGCCTTGAAAGCAAATGCTCCTTTTGAGCCGCTTGAGGGCGTTGGTCACATGATTTTAGCCTTGGGTGTCTACCTAAGGGCACAAACGAAGATTGCAGGGGAGGGATGATTGGTATCGTGGAAGTATTAAGAAGTTGGCCTTCCAAGCTCATCTGGATATATAAGAACTGCTTCATTGGTGCTCGTGGCGCCTTCAAGCTAGCTCGTCTCTGATGCTTGGGAGTGTGTTGTCTGATAAAAACAATAGGATATCATATGATCATAGGAGGTATAGGGGTTCCCTAGGATTTCATCAGAACAACTCCCAAGTAAATGCTAATAGCACTTCCAAAAGTATGAATGGTTTTGACCTTTCGAAAAAAGTACGAATGGTTTATGCAACAAAAATTCCGGTCCAGCCCCACCCTCCATTGTACCACCTTCTAATTTCACAATACTAAACACATTTTGAAGATGATGCAGTTCTTGTGGCATGAGCTTCTAGTACGCCAGGGAATATGTCAACTGATATCTGAATTGTTTGATTTGCGAAGCAGCGATTGTTGTCATTGAAGTTCCTCCTCCAAGTGCTCCAATTTACCCTAATGAGCTAAGACCGGTGAATACTACACAATAATATTTTAAGATAGGTGATAGGTGTCAGCGAGGAACAAGAGTAGCTTGTGGCAGCCAAACTTGTGATCCTATGCCGCAATAGTGAACTTTTCTCATTTTTGCAGCTAGTGCACACACTACTAGATATCCAGTCCATCATAAATATGAGATTGTTGCACACACTACTAGATGTCCAGTCCATCAGACACATGAGATTGTTAGAAAAGAGGAGGTATGTAGCTGAAGCTAAGTAATGTATCCACAAGTGAAGAGGCAAATCTTTTCAGAAAGGTTAGGGAGATTGTAAGGGCATCTCCAATAGTTAGAGATAACCTTGTTTCTAACATATGCTGCATCATATTTAGAGACAACATCTCCAATATATAGTCTCTATCACACTTTTCTATATTTATATTTTATAATTTTCCTTTGAAATGTGCTCACATGTCAACTAGAGTAGATCAATGTATCTGTCTTATTTCAAGTGCATGACAGTTTCTTCAGGAAGAGACGGCATGTTAAGAAGAGGAAAAGGGAGACATAACTTCCTTTTTGATCATCAATTCCCTAAAAAAGCACAGGAACAAAGGAAAAGGAAGTTGCACATTAAGAAGAGGTGCAACAACGATGACAAGAAAGTGGTGTGGCTGTCAACTAGCTCTGGCTTTTCATGGTGACTCAGGTTTACAGATGCACCCAGCAAAAAGAAAGCCTGGTTATACAACCGAAAAGTCTTATGGTGATCATAACTGTGAATATTCTGGTAATACTGAGATAAACTTCGGTAAAGTGCTCAGGTAGTTGGATGCCTGAGGCATACTCATCGAGAAGACGAAACTTCAAATTCGGGACAAATTAGGAAAGTTCAACAGCAAGAAGGCCAATGTGGGGGAAAAAAAAGGAAAGATGTAGCCAAGTAAGAAAAGCGGCACAAGGTTTTCATGCAGTACAACGGTTGATGCCAAGGAAATCGAGAGAAATCAAAGCAGCAGGAATAGCAATACTTTTCTGATTTTTTTTAGTTTTATTCGCCCTTATTCTCTTATTTCATGTAGTTCCAATTTATTGACCGTGTATCTAATATCACATGTGGAGCTCTATGCAAAAGCCTTTGTGTCGTAGTGCCGCTCTCACTTGTACGTAGTTAGTGGCAAAGCTCATCTGCTTTTGTCTCGTCCGAATGCCGAGTTAGCGGTAACCCGACAGTAGACGGCGCCAACCCTGGTAGTAGTATCCATTAGTGGAGTAGTAGTATTTACGAGTTGCTACACGTACGTACGTACGTACGTACTCACTCCAGGATATATGGATCGATCGAGTTATGATACGAATATATACGTATACCAAATTCAAAATGTACATGCTTTAATTGCATGGATATATTACATTCCACTCCATTCCGGTACGTAGGCCATGAATGCTGCCTCCATCGATCCATGGGACGACGATGTATCGGACGATATGTGTATATCATGAATATCAACGCGCTCTGGCCGACGGCTGGCTGGCTGGTGTAATGTCAACCCGGCCTGGGGGGGCCGGTCCTTCGATCACGCGGTGCATGCATACGCACGTACTG
The DNA here is from genome assembly GCA_036346395.1 of Hsuehochloa calcarea. Classification (NCBI taxonomy): domain Eukaryota; kingdom Viridiplantae; phylum Streptophyta; class Magnoliopsida; order Poales; family Poaceae; genus Hsuehochloa; species Hsuehochloa calcarea. The sequence goes on along the minus strand of CM070594.1, from coordinate 83,924,261 downwards.
ATCGATCGACGGTCTTAAGCTAGGCACTCCTTCACTTCATTTTCCCTTCGTTCATGGCAAATTTTTTAATTATAAAAAGTACTACCGTATACCGGCCAGTACATACAGATTCAAATAAAAATATACATATATTATATATCGCAAATTAAGATATATAGGTCACATTTATACGTACATTGCATTACTGCAATGCAACTAGCCCAAATGTACAGACAAGCCGGGGGCAGCCGCGGTGCCAAGCGGCCATGGAAGCTCACTTGGAGCAGGCGCAGCCATGAAGAAGAGACTAGAGATGCCGCATCTGGGTGGACTTTGGGCTGAGTGGTAGTCAGATGTAATATCTCAATTTTTTTAGTCTTAAAAATACTTTGAATAGTTAATAGAGAGAAAATTCACCATTTTGAAATATTTGAATTATTAATTAAAGCTTAATATGAACCTTTAGCATCAAAATAATTTAATATGATTAATCCCAACATCAACAATTGTCAAAACTATTTTATTTGGATTCTATAGGCTTGGGTATATTTTCTAGATTTTTCTAGAATTTTATTAAAACAAAAGTCATTTAAAAATCTCTGGAACAATGTTGGGCGAAACCCAACCCTATTCAACGCGGCCCAGCACTGTGCGGCCCGGCTCGCCCACGCACGCGCCCCGCCACTCGTTGACAGATGGTCCCCACCTGTCGGTGTCTCTCTCCCCGTGCTCGCGCATCCTGTCTCCCTGCCAGGTGGGCCCCGCCGAGTCGTCGTCTTCGCGTCGCCTTCTTCCCCCGCGAGCCTGAGCAACGCTGCCATTGCCAGAGCTCGAGCTCGTAACAACAACGACGATTCTCCAACTAAAACCTCCCGGATTTCCGCGCCGAATCTCATCTCTATCTCCGCACCCGTTTCGGTTGGAATCAAATCCCAATTCGTTCGATCTCTATCTCCAAAAATCAAGTACTGTTCGAATCGAACTCGATTTGGGGATTCCTTATTCCGTACCGCCTCGGCCCTATAAAAAGCGCCCCTGGGTTTGCCCTTGTCCCCACACCTCAAACCCTCAAGCCGCCGCACTCCGATCGCCCTAGCGCCACCACAATCAAGCTTTTAGGGTTTTTGGCCGAAGCTTTGTTTCTTCGAATTGCGCCGCCGCCATTGACGCCCCGTCGTCGAGTCCGCCATCACCAAGGCTACCTCGTGCGCCTATCCCCGCCACTGGAGCGTTGCCGGAGCTTCCGTCCGACAACACCAGATCGCCTCCGCCGCTTCGAGCTCGCCGCCGGCAATCACTGTCAACCCCAACTGCTTGTAAATGCACCGGCGAGTGCGCAATAGTACCAGCTACCTCTGGTACCCTTCGCCGCTGGCGAGGCGCCGCCATTCGTCATTGTCGTTGGTTTCTGAGCGCCGCCGCCGTCGACCTGACGTGGCAAGCCGCGTCAGCCCCGTGCGCATGTGTCGTCGACGTGGCGCCAAATCATCTCCCACGTGTCGCGTGTGTGGGCGGTCCACCAATCCTAGTTTCAACCGGTTCGGTGAACCCAGTTCACCGTGGACCGTGAGGCTGACATGTGAGTCCCACATGTTAGTATTTTCTTTTTATTAATATTTTTTCTGAAAATCCTTCGATGACGCCAGCGTTGCGCAATAATCCGATTTTTCAAAAGAAAAATAATTCGGAAGTTCTTATAAATCCAAAATTAGGGTTTTCTTTAAATTCAATCTTCCAAAGCTCATATATTTTGCATCCGAACTCCGATTGAGCCCATTCAAATTTCTAAATTTATCTAAATTTAGGATCTATTTATTAGAGATTTTTATTTAATTTTTAGAGTTTGTTTTGCCTCTATTATTTATTTATTTGTTTATTTACTTCGCTTGTGAGTAGATATTGATACTTCAAGAAACTCTGGAGAATGAGTGCCTCAAGATCAAGATCAGTATCTAGACCTATTCCAAGGCAAGTTATACCTTTGATCATGTTGAATCCAGTTTTCAAAACTACTTTGTTTCAACATACTGCATTCTACTTTAAGTATTTATTTAAATACTTTTGGGTTTAGTTATGTTGGACCGTAAAGGCGACTAGAGGGGGGTGAATAGGAGCACGCTCACTTTTTCACAAATTATGAACTCAATACAATTTCACTCAAGAGCTATTCAAAGCTATGAAGATCAATATACCAAAGACAAATGGAAGACTAGTATTGAATCCAATAAAACCCCTAAGCAATGCGACAATAATCGCAAGAATCAAAGCAACACAAGTACTAGCGGTCCGACCTTCAGAGTGAACCGGTCGGACCGATTGTCAAGCGGTCGGACCATTGTTATATTGGCGGTCGGACCGCTCAAATCGATCGGACCGGTGGTGACGGGCGGTCGGACGGCAGCGATACGTAACCGATTCAAACAAGAAAATCACCGATGAAGTTGCAATTAGGTCTAACTTTTGATTCTCAACTCCAAACTTCACGAAACTTTGCACACACCTTCTCTATGCTATTGAGGACCTATTCCAATCGAATATTATGATAATTCTTGGAACGATCTTGAGCAATTGCCAATTGATTAATGTAAGGTCTAAAACCGCAAGAACGAAAACTTGATCCTAAAGCTTGTTCGTGAGAGATTGATGATCAAGATGATGCTAGATAGATTCACACATATCACAGCAAGCTAATTCACGGAAAGAATCAATCACAAACTCGCGGATCAAAGAAAGCCCTAAAAACACGAAATTGAAAGCAAGAACGAAAAGAGACTTATCTCAAGCAAACCTTGCATAGATTGATTTCGTGATTGTTGCCGGATTACATCCACACCATCATGGATCGATGGACAATCAAGGATCACGAAATTCACCACAAACCATCAAGAGCCCTTGCCTCCACCTCAACTCCCCCTAAAGACAATTACTCTTAGGGGTTTTGAAACATAAAAGGCTTTGACCTAAACCGCTTCACCATGCGAGAGAGGAGCACCACCATCTCCTCCTATTTATAGTGGAGGCCTAAAACTCTTAGGGTTTGACTTAATTGGGCTCCCGTTCAAGGCCCACTAACAAACGGGTCACATACGCACGCCGCGGGTTAGAACTTCTTGGAGACTCCAAAATTTAACCATTTTGACCTAAACCGCGACTGATTTTCACCATGCGAATACATGGATTTGCCAATAGGTTTCATCAAGGAATCACGCCTTCCTCTCATCCGGGGATAACAAATAGAGAATAAAGAAAGAAGCGAAACAAAAGAAGCATAAAGAGGAATATGCATGAAGTGCAATGGAGTGGCTTCAATTTTGTATTTTCAATTTTTGATTACAAGAAGCTTTGGAGATTACCCAAAAGAACAAGCTAGTATCTCTAATATTGCACAAACAGACATATCAAGCTTTGACAGTAGCTAGCAAGATCATGGTAAAACATATATATCAAAGCTAAGCACAAAGGCTCAAAAGTAAAGCGATGGATTTGATCAATTTAAGCAACGCTTCAAATTCAAAGAAGTTCATCAACAGGATCCTAAAGTGAAATTGGCCATGTCAAATTGTCAAAGTGAGATCAAAAATCTAACAAAGACCACGAGAAGAGTCAATCAAGTCCCGTATTGAATCATTTTGCTCAATATTTTATAAACGCCATTTGTCAACATTTTTCTCATTTGCATTGAATATTGAAGTTGACTAATGATCTAACTTAGTGACAAGATCACGGACTAGGAGCCATCCACAAACTCATCCTAAGCTTCGACCAAAAGTTGTTTAAAGGTATATCTTAGTAAAGAAGATCTGGACTAGGAGCCATCCACAAACTCTTTCTAAGCTTCTACAGGCGACAAATCTTGAGGTTCATGTCATTTCGACAAGCGATCCCCATGAGATCGTCGGATCATCAAACTATCTCCAAGTTCATGTCATTTGACAAGCAGTCTCGTAAGAATAGTTTGGCACAATTTAAGCATAAGACAATCTTGATTTTCATTTTTCACATGAGTACTTTTAGAATCTCAAGAACACAAAAGCTCAAGTAATGGTCAATTCTAGATCAAAGAGCTAACAAAGCAATTCAGCGGGCCAATGTCACAAGAGGAGCACTAATTCGCAACTCGCTAAAACATCCACAAATTGCAATTTTTTAGTTTGAGTTGTTTAAAAGGTTCTAGCTCATATAGCAAAGACTTAGCTACACATGTAAAAGCATGATAATTCTAGCAAGTCAAAGAACTAGACATGACATTGAGCAAGAATTGAAATACAAAAGCTCTAAAGGGTAATAGGCAAAGCTTCATCAACTTTAAAAGATAAACTGAAAATCTTATATTACAATACATCTTTTTGGATTTTTCATACCATTTGTTGTAACCACTTGATGGAGTTTCTATATGAATGCAATATGACACAATGAGATGCAATTAAAAAGCCTAAAAACCTAAAGAGTTCGAAAAGATCACTAAGTTCAGAAAAAGAACAATAAAAGATCAAAAGAACAAGGAAAGATAAGAAAAAGATCAAACCCCCCCTCAAACCAACCCATAAGGATAAATTACCCCTAACTCGCTTCTTAAGGAGGAAAATCTGGTTTGATCTAAAGGCTTGGTAAGAATATCGCCAATTGAGCTTGGACTCTCTGAAGTGCATCACAATATCACCTTTTTCAACATGATCTTTAAGGAAGTGAAAGCGAATGTCTATGTGCTTAGTCCTAGAATATTGCACTTGGGTTTTAGCAATATTAATAGCGAAGTGTTATCACGAGAAAGAGGAACACTAGCAAAGTTTAACCCATAATCTTTCAAAGTGGGCGTCATCCACAAAATCAAGCTCTGACAACTAGCGTGACTACATACTCTTCTTTGATGGATTGTCAATGTAAGAGCGCTTCCTAGAAGACCAAGATACAAGAGAAGTGCCTAGGAAGTGACAGTGCTGAGGTACTCTTCCTATCTAACCGACGACCATAAAATCGAATCAAAACCTCTAATGGACAAAGTGAAGAGCGGGAATACCAAATGCCATATAAAAGGGTAGAGTGTAAATACCGAATATGCGCTTAACGGCTTGGCGATGGGAAGTTCTCGAGACGCTGAAATCTTGCACAAAGACATACCGTGAAGTGAATGTCCGGTCTCGAGGCCGTCGGATCTGAAGGAGCCGATCATCTTTGCGGTTTTCGCGTTGATCCACGACATCCACATTTTCTTAGATTCTACTTTAAGTATTTATTTAAATGAGAAAAGCTATTAGGGTTTTCTAAACAAAAATCCACAATCCATTTATATAGCCCATAAAAAAATTCCGAAAATTCTATTTTTCACACATTCTTTTTATTTAATTACGCACAAACCCTAAAGACGTTTTTAATTAATTCTTTATTGATACTATTTAACTAATTACTCTCTGACCCTTACGACGCGATTAATAATAATATTAATATTATTTTCAGAGTATTACACCCATCATACTCATCTCAAATTCCCTGGACATAGTGTCAGAAAAGCTGGAAACAAGAGCATTAGAGGAACCACCAAAGATAATATCATCCACATAAATTTGAGCAAGCAGGAAGTCATTGTCACGCCTAAGAATAAATAGAGTTTTATCCACTTTACCCATCTCAAAATTATTTTTAAGCAAGAAGGTCTTAAGTCTATCATACCAGGCTCTAGGGGCTTGTTTAAGACCATATAGTGCTTTAGATAGCTTGAAAACACGATTTGGATATTTAGGATCCTCAAAACCAGGGGGTTGCTTAACATACACTTCCTCATCTATGAAACCATTTAAAAAGGCACTTTTAACATCCATCGATATAATTTAAAACCTTTTGATGCAGCAAATGCAAGCGAGAATGCGAATGGCTTCTAGTCTAGCAAGGAGCAAATGTCTCATCGAATCTAACCCCTCAACTTGCATTTGAAACCACAGAGCTACCAATCGGCCTTATTTCTAACCACAGAACCATCCTCACCTTGTTTATTCTTAAACACCCAGCGGGTTCCTATAACATTATGACCACTAGGAGGTTCTACTAGGTTCCAAACTTTGTTTCTTTCAAAATTCTCTAACTCCTCATGCATGGCATTTACCCAGCTAGAATCAGATAAAGCATGTGATATATCGCGGGGTTCAAAAGAAGCAACAAAAGCCGAATGAGAGTAGAGATTTGGATCATTATACACAGGCGAGTGACTCGCTCATGTAGATTACCTATTATACATTAGGAGGATCTTTGTCTCTGAATGCGAAGTGGGCGCCGGGTGAGATGTCGTTTCTTCGACCTCCGCAGATGCTGGCGATGATGATGATCGGCGAGAGCCTCAGCGAAGGTGAAGTAGGCGTGCGAGTTCTTGTATCAATATGGGCGCCTCGGCGGCAGATGAGGAATGACATTAACCGTCCTCATCTTCCTCCACAAAAATGCTTACATCACTGTAAATCATCTGTAGCAATTGATCTAGCTCCAGGGCTAGTCTCATCAAAAGTGACATTACAAGTCTCACGAATAATGTTAGTCTCAGTATTAAAAACTCGAAAACCCCTCGAATGAGCGGGATAACCGAAATACCCCATCAAAGTTCTTGATTCAAATTTATCTAAGTTGCTGTCTTAAGGATAAAACATTTTGATCCAAAACTCGAAAATGCGAAGCAGAGGGTTTTCTACCAAAGCGAAGCTCATAAGGAGTCTTGCCTAAAGAAGGTCTCAAAAAGACACGATTGGCAATATGACAAGCGATAGCAATAACCCCAAAATCTCCTCGGTGTGTTATACTCGTCTAGCATCGTCCTAGCCATTTCGACCAAGGTCCTATTCTTCCTTTCCACCGCCATTTTGTTGAGGGCGTGTGGAGGAGAAGCGATGCTCAATACCACGCTCGGCACAAAAGAAGCAAAAAGCATTTTTGAACTCCGTGCCATTATCACTGCGAATCGCTCTCAAAGCACCGGGAAGCTCGAAGCCAAGCGAAGAACAAGGTCATGAAAATAACCAAAAGCTTCATCTTTTGAAGTAAGAAAGAACACCCAAGTATATCTAGAAAGATCATCAACTATAACAAGAATATACCATTTTCCACCGTGGCCAGGACTCTAGCGGGACCAACGGTATCCATATGAAGCAAGCATCACAGTCCGTCGGTCATAACTCATAGTCCGAGAAGGGTGTGAGGCGGCAACTTGTTTGCCATGCCTACAAAGGCGCACATCTGACATCTTTGTGACTTTGAGCTTAGGCAAACCTCTCATGAGATCAAGGTTGCTAACTCGTGTCGGATGATCAAAACCAATGTGCCCCAAGCGTCGATGCCAAAGCTAGAAATCGAAGACGATGTAAGCAAACATTTAAGAGATCCGGCAAGAGATTACGAAAAATCGGCTCCAAAATTCTACCAACTCTAGAGATTCCAAACACAAGCTCACGGTAGAATCAAGCACACGACAAGCATTTTTCTTAAAAGCAGTCTCATAACCATCATCAAGAAGGTGAAAGCAGAAAGAATATTATACCTAAGCTTGTCCACAAGAGCGACATCTTTTAGAATGAATTTGTTGTTTACCCTAATTGATCCTGTTCCTTCAATTAGCCCTTGTGTATCATCTCCAAAGGTGATGAAGTCATCACTGTTGCTCGCGTGAAAGAGGTGAACCATTTTGAGTTTCGGTCATGTGGCGTGAACACAGTCAACGAACCACGTGTTCTTCCCTTTCGCGATAATCACGAAAATCAAGGAACAAAAGAGCGATGTGTCTCAATCTTGGGGTTAGATAAACAAGATTTAGGAATCGATCTTGAGACACCGCGTCTGCAAGAAGTATACAAACCGAAGTACTATCCTTGATTTCATCTAACATTCGGTTATGAGCAATGTTTAAATTAACATGAGACTTAAAGCTGTCCATGGGCGATCGGCCGCATTGTCTTTGTGGTCGGCCGTGACCAAAACAGTCGAGCCGGTGACCACGTGGTCGGACCGCCCGATCTGATAAACATTAGAATTAGGATATCTAGAAACATAATGATTTGCATGAGAGAAAAATCCTAATCGAGTTTATTCTTTTCGGTGTTACCATGTCTCATAGAAGCTCTAGGTTGCATGAATGAAATTCTATCAAAATTTTCCTATCATTTTCAACCTCGCCAACAATATTCAATCAAATGTCCACCCTTTTGCAATAAGTGCAATGGTACTTGGTACCACTAGAAGACGCACAATTTGAATTAATACAAGGTTGGGCAAACTTTTGGGTTTAGCATTCTCAAGTTGTTGTACACAAATATTATGAGCAGATTGTAACTTGGTAATTTAGAATGCATAGCATGACAAGATAAACATTCATCAGGTTCAAGAGTCTTAGCAGTTTTAAGCTCTACTTTCAATTTGTTAATCTTTGACTCTAATTTCTTATTTTTGTCATAACAAATTCTAGCGCTTCATCTTGACTAAGCAATTGCTCAACTATAGAATCATATTTAGCGAAAGCTCATCATAAGAAAAGATACCTCATCATCATCAATGTCGTCGGTGTCGACCATGAAGCACATGCAGTGAAGTCTTTGGCCTTCCCTTTCTTTTTGCCTTGAGGATCTCCTCCTCCTTGTCCTCCTCACTCCCGGTATCCACATCGCTCAAAGTTGATCCTCAAAAGCGGCAAGAACCCGGTGGCGACCTTCACAAACTTATTTGCCTCATACCTTGATTTGTTGAAAGGAGGCTTCTTCCAAGTAGCTTTCCTTCCTTATGATTGCTCTTACCTTTGACTTGGGGCAATTTGCGGATATGATTGAGCTCACCACATTCATAGCATGTTACTGGACCACCTCTCTTTTGTTTCTCACATTATTGTAGGCCGTGTGAATTTCTTAGCTAGAAGAGCTAACTCTGTTTGAGAATACTTTCAAGCTCCTCTTCATGAATAGCGGATAAACAAGCAAATGAAAATCCGAAGAAGATTCACAAGAGTCATCAAAAGCCTTTTTGAGAGGATGCGCTACCAAAGCTAAATTATCTTTCTTAGGATGATCAACTCTTTTAATTTCATGAGTCTTGAGTTTACTATAAAGCAATTCTAAAGTAAGACTTGAAAGATCAACATTTTCTTCTATAGCGGTAGCTTTCATCTCCCACTCCTTGGTGTTGATTGCGGCCAAGAGATGGGTGGCATTTTCAGATTGAGAATATTCAATATCAACGACTTTCATTTGATTAATTACTTTATTAAGCGTGAAAATGTCATCGATGCTTTAGTTATTAATCCAATTTGTTGCATCCACCTTGTCTATTGTCATGCCATGATCTTTTGTCACCCTAAGTTGGTTTATTATTAGTTGGTATTATTGTAGCACCAACATGGGTTGGTTAGATACGAGTAGATTGCTTAGCCATGCTACAAGTCATCATCTCATAATATAAACTTGACTAAGTGATTATGGAACTGTGTAATAAAACTGTGTGTGTTGTGTACCATTACTCGTTGATGGCATGTGTTGCACTTAACCAACAGGGTGGGAAAAGATTTAGATTGAGGCAATTGGTGGATATTGTGTGATATGGTGGAAACTGTGTGAATGAGAATATTAGTCTGTGTGACATTTAGTTAGAAATTAGAAGTCTTGCCTTGGTCAATTAAGGACTTAACTTTGTGCGTTATTGAACTGAGCCTTACTGTACGACCACATGTCTAGTATGGAACATGCGTAACTTAGTAAGTTATAGAGTCTTGACATTGACTACTCAAGCAGATAGATTCGGCTGTGTGCCAGGGTGGAAGGTGTGTATCGCTGTGTTTAGGTCACATCTATGAGCGGTTCGCCGTCTTCAGATCCAACGGTGTGTGTCGTATCAAGGGTTGTGTGTACAAATTGAACGACGGTAAAGCACCTCGGGAGTGTCAATGCTCGAGATAAAGTTACCAAAATATTTTGTTGTTATCAGCTCTGATCCAGTTGGTTGCATCTTGTGGGTAAAGTGTACAATCTCTGCAGAGTGCTTAATCAATCTATTCGAATAACCGCGTCCGCGGTCATGGACATGCTCGGAGATTTCACACGAATGGTAGATTTTTATAAAACAATTGGGAAGGGAGCTGTGTGATCTAAGTCATATGGATGTGTGAACAACTTGTTAGATTGTGTGTTCCTTGTGAAAAAAATATTAAACTATTACAGTTTATTTGTTTTAAATATTTTCTCAATCTATTATTTATATTCAATTGTAAAAGTTGCTTTATGCAAAATAACCACAAAAGTCATTCCTTTGGAATAAGCCAACATCTATAAATTGCATTCTGTGGTATGACTTGCGAGTACGGTTGTGTACTCATACTTGCTTCAAATAATCAACAGAAGTGGAGGAGTCATCGTCTACATTTGAGGAGGAGTTCTACGAAGGTGCTGATTGTTAGCGTCTTGATCCCAGTCGGTTGCCTGTGGTGAATTAATGGGATTTCGCTGGAGTTAAACTTTGTTCCGCTGCTGCTACTTATTTATTGTCAATCCTGCGTGGCTTAATAAATGTAAACTCGACCATAAGGTCAAACCCATTATTTACTATTCAAATTAGTCGTTTATTCTATAAATCGTCTTGTGTGGATCGATATACACCTATGTTGATATTGTATGCACTAGCGTGATCCTGGACTAGTGCAGAATACACAGATGGTCTAGAATTGTACTTTTTTGGTCCCGACATTAGTTGGTCCAGCCTAAGTGAATGAAGTGATGACTAACTCTAACCAGGCAATTCCCCAATCGATTTCGATCATTCCTCAACCAGCCACTCTACCGCATAGCGCCTGCCACCGCCCATATGCCCACACCAAGATGCGTCGTCGAGGCACCGAGCTGGAGCTACCGACGACGCGGTGGGGGCTAAGTGTTGAGGTAAGGCGAGGTGCAGGACGGCGGGAGCTCGGTGTAGCAAGGCGCAGGCGGGGACTGATGGGTTAGGTGTGGCAAGTCAGCAAGATGACACGCGAGATGGCGGGAGCTCGGGCATGGTGCGGGGACAGCCGAGGCCGCGACTATGGTCCACGAGGGAGGCTAGGTGTGGCGTCGACGAGGTGCAGACTAAGGTTCGACTTGGAACCACTGAGCCAACAGCCAATCCCCTCAAATCACATTGTGCATCGGTATTTTGTATACTACAAAATTTGCCCCAAGTCTCTCAAATTCCTGGTTCAGCCACTGCACGACGGGAAGCGAATACACGCTAATGACGAGGGTATAGTGACATGCATTAGACTCTTGTCTCCACCGTTCGATCCAAAATGAACCACAAAGATTAAGCGAAGAATCCGGATCCAGCACGACGTGCGCGAGCGATGGTGCATCAGCTTGCATGACCATCCCGGCCATCGCCGTGCAAAATGGAGTGTATGCCCAAGATCATGTCGCGCTCTCCGGGAAGTGGTGTCACCGGTGACGAGACGACATCGGGTGTGATGTCGAAGGAGAGTTCTGTTGTCTCGCTGTATTATCTGATGCTCACAAAGAGCAATTATGCAATATGAGCAATCAAGATGAAAGTGTACACGCATGCTCAAGGGTTGTGGGACGTGGTCGGGCACGGCAACATCGATGTATGTAAGGATAAGATGACATTGGCGGCCATCTATGGAGGCATCCTGGAGGAAACACTCTTCCTACTCACCGAAAAGAAGACATCCAAAACTACATGGATGGTGTTGAACACGATGCATCTTGGTGACGATCGTGTCAAGGAAGCGCGAGTGCATACCCTCAAGAGGGAGTTTGAGGGGATGTGAATGAAAGAGACGGAGTTGGTCAATGACTTTGCCATGAGGTTGATGACTATTGTAAACCAGATCCGAGTCTTGGGGGACAAGATGAAAGAGAGTTATGTTGTGAGAAAGTTCCTTCAGGTAGTCCCCGAAAAGTTTTTTGCAAATCGTCTCCACCATTGAGCAGTTCGGCGACCTCAAGGTGATGACTATTGAGGATGTGATCGGTCGCCTGAAGGCGCACGAGGAATGGATCCGAGGATCTGGCGGCAACGAAGATGAGCACCTGCTGTTAACCCGCGCCCAGTGGGAGGCCTGATCATCAAAAGGCAAAGGCGAGGGCTCCTTCGGTGGCTCTAACGTTGGTGGTGGACAAGGCCACAAGAATCGAAAAATCAACAAGACAAAGGTGAGATGTTATAATTATAAAGACTTTAGACACTTTGCTTTAGAATATAGCAAGCTGAGGGTGGTACTTCAAAGAAGGTGCTCCATCGCGGTCCCAGTGAGGGTGGTCTATACCCCATTCCTAGTAGCTTGGCTACATCTAGGAAGGCCCTCTCTGTCATCAAACACAGTAACGAGCGGTGGCATTGTCGTTTAGGCCATTCTTCGTCCCCTGTTGTGGATCAGATTCTTCAGCGTCACAGTTTACATTTTTTCATAAGTCCAATAAATTCTCTCTTTGTGATGCTTGTCAACAGGGCAAAAGTCATCAGCTTCCTTTTCCTCGGTCATAAAGTGTGCCATTATCACCTCTTGAACTTATTTTCTTCGATGTTTGGGGGCCTGCGTGCACCTCCTTTGGTGGTTTTAAATACTATGTGAGTTTCATTGACAATTTTAGTAAATTTACCTAGTTGTATTGTCTCAAGAGTAAAACTGATGTCTATCGCATATTCATCCAATTCTAAACTCATGTTGAGCACCTTCTAGATAAAAAAAATCCTACACGTGCAAACCGACCGAGGAGGCGAATACCAGAAGTTGAATTCCCTTTTCCAACAAATTGGAATCACTCATCATGTTTCCAATCCACACACTCATCAACAAAATGGCTCGGCTGAGAGAAAACATAGCCATATCGTAGAAGTTGGCTTGTCCTTACTCGCCCATGCCTCCATGTCTGTTTGTTTTTGGGACGAGGCATTCCAAACAACATGTTTCTTGATCAATTGCCTCCTTAGCAGGACGATACAGAATTCAACTCCACTAGACCGTCTTTTTGGAACATCTCAATACTATTCCTTTCTTAGAACTTTCGGGTATGCATGTTGGCCCTATCTCTGTCCATACAATGATCGAAAGCTTCAATTTCGATCTAAACAATGTGTTTTCCTTGGTTATAGCTCTCTTCATAAAGGCTACAAATGTTTGCATGTTTCTTCAGGTAGGATTTATATTTCTCGTGATGTAGTCTTTGATGAGCAACAATTTCCTTTTGCTGATGAAAAATCACCACTATCGGATCAACCATTACTTGACCAAATTTTGATCTTTCCTCCCTCAGCCTCTGCAAATTCCCCTCTGATTGTGGGACGTATGGATGGTAGGGAGACTAATACGGGTACTGGTAGTCTGACCCGACTATTCAACCGGATTATTCGTCCTTCTCTGTGCAGGCTACAGGTGACTTGTCCACAACAAATCCAAGAGATGACTCCACGCGAGAGAATACGGGGACAAACCCAGGGGAGATTTGGTGGGCGCTGCAGGCGCAGATCCCGGGGGTGCTGATCTTTCCGATCGGACTCAAGATGTCCTGTCGTCTGCCAGCACGAGTCCCGTGAACGATCCTGCCGGCCCCACACATGTATCCGCACCACTACCTCATCCCATGCAAACAAGGCCGCGAAACAACATTCGCCAACCAAGGATTCGCACCGACAGCACGGTGCAATATGATGCCCACCGGCGCGCATTTCTTGCTGTGACCGAACTGATAACTCTTGTGGTTGCCCTTTGTGACAGTAATTGGAAGGGGGCAATGGATGCTGAATATCAGGCACTCTTAAAGAACAACATATGGCACTTGGTATCATCTCAGTCCGGTCACAATATTATTGACTGCAAGTGGGTATTTAAATTGAAGAAGAAGGCTGACGGTTCTATTGAACGCTATAGGGCCAAATTGGTTGCAAAAGGGTTCAAACAACGTTACATAATTGATTATGAAGATATGTTCAACCCGGTTGTGAAACCCACTACAATTCGTCTTGTTCTATCATTAGTAGTGTCACGCGAATGATTGCTTCGTCAATTGGATGTACAGAATGCATTTTTGCATGACGTTCTAGAAGTGGATGTATTCATGCGACAGCCACCGGGTTATGAGGATCCACGATTTCCGCATCATGTGTGTAAATTGGATAAAGCTCTTTATGGGTTGAAGCAATCACCTCGTGCCTGGTATTCTCGACTCAGTTCTTATTTACAAGAACTTGATTTTGTTTCTTCTCGAGCTGACACATCCTTGTTCATCTATAATCATGGCGGCGTGATCACATATATTCTGGTTTATGTAGATGACATTATTGTCACTAGCTCATCTCCTCAGGCTATTCATATCTTAATTCAGAAATTGCAGTCGGAGTTTGCTCTCAAGGATCTCGGTGATCTTCATTACTTCTTGGGCATCGAAGTTTGTCGATCAGAGGAGGATCTCGTCCTTGCCCAGTCCAAATGTTCCACCGACCTTCTGCAACGGACCGGTATGACAACATGCAAACCATTAACTTCTCCAATGTCGACAACTAAAAAATTGGCAAAGTTTGACGGGAGAGAGTTATCAGCTGCAGAAGCAACACAGTATAGAAGTATAGTAGGAGCTTTACAGTACCTAACATTAACACGACCAGATATACCATATACAGTCAACAAGGTGTGTAAATTTCTGAATATACCAACAGAACATCATTGGACAGCGGTGAAAAGAATTTTACGGTATGTACGACACACAGTGAGTCTCGGATTCCGTATTTGCAAGTCTACTTCTAGTTTGGTTAGTGCATTTTCTGGTGCAGATTGGCCAGGATCAGCAGATGACAGAAGGTCAATTAGTGGATTTGTAGTTTTCTTTGGCTCCAATCTCATATCATGGAGTTTAAGGAAGCAAGTCACAGTAGCGAGATCTAGTACTGAGGCCAGGGATTCAAAAACCGGTACCGGTGCAGTTATCGGCCGGCGGCCGGTACCGGTAACCGGCTGGTTACCGGTTTTTCCCGGTCGAATTTGTTAAATTTTGCTTAAAAATCAATCGAAATTGGAAATTTGAATTTGCAAACTCCGGAAAAACCGGCCGGGATTTCAAATCCTGGCCCCCACCGGTAAACCTACCGGCCGGGATTTCAATCCATGACTAAGGCAGAGTACAAAGCTCTTGCAAATACCACAGCAGAAATCATCTGGATACAGTCGCTATTGGGGAAACTTGGAATTTATCAATCAAAAGCGCATGTCCTATAGTGTGACAATCTTGGAGCCACATATCTTTATACTAATCATGTGTTCCATGCTAGAACTAAATATATTGAAGTGCATTTTTATTTTGTCTGAGAACAAGTGGCAAGAAAGATGTTGGAGGTTGGTTCATATCATCACGAGATCAATTGGCCGATGGTCTCACCAAACCAATTGGGATAGAACAAGCTGAATATTCTACAACCCAACTTCAACCTCACCTGGTTGTGATTGAGCGCATGTCCTATAGTGTGACAATCTTGGAGCCACATATCTTTATACTAATCATGTGTTCCATGCTAGAACTAAATATATTGAAGTGCATTTTTATTTTGTCTGAGAACAAGTGGCAAGAAAGATGTTGGAGGTTCGGTTCATATCATCACGAGATCAATTGGCCGATGGTCTCACCAAACCAATTGGGATAGAACAACTGAATATTCTACAACCCAACTTCAACCTCACCGGTTGTGATTGAGGGGGTGTTAAAGAACTAGGATAGTTGTGTTTCCACTGTTGTTTAGTATTCCCATTAGTGCTAATGTTTCCACCAGAGGTAGTATTTAGTATTTATATATGAGAATGTTATCACTTATATATCTATATAGTATTCATACATGAGAGTGATCACACTCATGTACTTATACGTAGTGGCCGGCGATCGATGCATGCATATATGGCCGCAGGTAGCAGGCTCTTCCATGGATCCGAGCGCCTGCGCCTCCCAACAACGAAGCAGTACTCAGATCTGCTACCGGCCGGTATCCTCCTCTGCTGCCCACATGCATTGCATCGGCGTAACCGCGGTGAGACAGAAGGTGAAGGCGCGCACCGTTTACTTTAAATCTGGAACGGGGGAATTACCGATCGTACATTAATTCCTACCTGAATCCAGCTATTATACGTCCAGCTCTATCTGCGAAATTCTCAATCAATACGTGATAATCGTACTATCAATTAGTACCTTGATCCATTCCAAACAGATACAAAGCCCCCCACCCACGACTAGTACAAGCTGTTCAAGATGTACACGGTTCAGAGTCCGCATTTTGCAGTGGAAATCGAGAGAGAGAGAGAGAGAGAGAGAGAGAGTGTGTGTGTATATATATTCTCTCCCTCTCTCCCCGTCTCTCTCTCGACGAATCGAAGGAATCTCTTGTCTCTCATACTTGTATCTGGCTGGTTGCACGTAGCAAGAGCCCGCAGGCAGCGAGCAACAATAAATGATGGTAAGATTCCTTCCATACCACTTGAAATTAATCTGTTTTCTTCTATATCACTAAAAAATATATTATCCTCTACTTATCACTGGGAGTCTATTTTGACCTCATATATACCATTTTTGGCATCTTCATTAGTTGGAGTCATTGTTAAACCCAAAAAATCCTCAAGGAACCACCATCTTCTTCCTTTTCCACTCTTATCAACCCCCTCTCTCTTCTCTCTCCTGCCCCACCTCCCCCCTCTCTTTCCCCATTCTCAGCCCCCAATTGCTGGTCCTCGCCGATAGGCGGTGGTCACCACTGCTTGGTGAGGATAAGGACAGGTAGGTCTGACCTCATAGGCCTTCGGGATGTCGGATCCGACGAGGATGCTGTCGGATTTTATGGTATGGATCTGGCCGCCACTCCCCCATGGCGTGCTCCATCAGGGTGCCGCTCTCCACTGTGTAGCCCTCTGGTCGTCATGCTCCGCCCCACCCATCTCCGGTCACCACTCCACCCCACTATCTCCAACCGCTTTCCACCGGTAGTGGTCGTGAACCATGAAAAGGAGAGAACCAATAAGAGGAGAGAGAGAAGCTAGAGGAGAGAATAAGGGAGAGGCGGTGGAGCTCCCGACCGTGGCCATGAATCCGTCAGAGGTGGGAGGGGGCCAACGGTGGGAGGAGGTCGATGTCGGTGGCGATAAGGATAGAGAGAGGATAGAGAGGAAGAGGGACGAGGTTGAAGTGGAAGAAGTAAGGAGGAAGGGTAGAAAGAAGGGCAAAAAGTTTTTTCGCGTGTCAGTTGATAGAGAAGGTAGCAAAAATAACATAAAGGGTGTCAAAATAGACTCTAGGTGTCACGTGGGCAGGGGGGGGGAGAACACTTTTTTTTAGTGGCACAGAAGAAATCTCGAGACAATTTTTCCAATAAATGATCAGCTCTCTTCTCTCGGGCCTGTCGTCCCCTGCATTCCAAAACCAAGCCCAGCCTGTCCCATGCGGTGCAGAGGGACCAACTCCAGAAACTGCAGAAAGCCCAAGGCCTCGGCCGCAAACAAACCCCACCCCACGCAGTTCAGAGTTTACCATGCATTCACTCCCCGAATTTCACTTTTGATTCGCCTTTCCCTCTCTTCAAACCCGGACAATTAGCCATCGCCGCTGGTGCCTGAGCCTGACTGATGGCCGCATGTGCCGTGTTCGTGAAGAGGCAGGCCTGAAAAGGTCGACGCATGCAACAGAGGAACCGATCAACACAGGACGGACGGCCGGCCGGCGCTAGAGTTGATTTCTTTACAGCGCTAGCGGCAGCAGCAGCCAGCCAGCCAGATCAGACTGGAGTAGTAGTACGTACGTACGTACTACTCGGCTTCTTAATTACCACACCCGATTAAAAGGGAAGGTTGTACAGTAATTACTCTTGGACTCAGCTCTTTTTTTTTTTATCTTCTGCTCCAACTGTACAATAAATTTCTTGTGTCGTAACCTACCGGTGATCATAAATTTCTTATGAATGAGATGAGCTGACTCTTCTACATCTTCTCCACGGATGTCTCTTGATCTGTCTGTCAGTCAGTCAGAGATTCAATCATTTCGGATCCTGAAGGGAAAGGAGAAATGAGCAGTACTATGATTCCACCATCCAGAATTCATGTTTGTGTTTGTTGGTCATGACTTCAAATTTTCGAGTGAAAATTCTCATAGTGTGCCATTCCCATTCGTAGTGTTGTTCCCAACTGCGAGACAGGCTAGCTTTCTCTGGTTGCTGTTCCATGGAGTAGTACGTTTGGTCAAAGGTTGTATAGTATGTTTAGCTCGTGTTTCCCTAGCTAATGCGGTTGGATGATTGGTCGTTTGTTTGGTACGAAATTGATAGGGATGAGGAATCTCCAAACTGCCTAAATTGGGGGAGGCAATTGACCGAAATATATGTACGCTCCCTCGAGCAACCAAAACCAAACATGTCTCGCGTTCTTTATGCAATTACTATATGCTGGTTCCCTCTCCCAAGAATTCTTTAAACCTTAACTGCGCAAGTCACCAAACATGTCACCATATGCAATGCCAAACTCTTTAGTTAGCTTAATCACTGAGCAGTATCGTAAATTAATTAACCCTTTTTGCTGGTTTAGCTAGCTAGTTGTGGACAATGCTAGCCACAGGCCGGTGTACCGCTTAATTAAGAGTATATTAGGAGCAATAATTACTGGATCTAAACGGTGAATGAGTACAATGTGTGTATACAAAAAAAAAAGGTTGTGTTAATTGTGAGGTGCACTGCATCTCGTGTTTGAATATAGTGGTTGGATTTGCATAAATGTAGCCCTTTTTTTTCTCCTTTTGTTCCAAAGGTGCAGTGCATTTGGAGAAGGAAATAATAATAATAATTTTTAAAAGAAAAATATAAAATAATTAGTCGGCCCAAAAAATAACAAAAATAGGCTCCTATCGCCTGTTGAACTTGCGACAGGTACCCTGCCCCCACCTGTCGCCGGTCCAACTTTATATCGCCAGTTCAACTGATGACAGGAAGCTGAACAGTCACTTGTCGTCAGTTCAACCACCAGTTGAACTGGCGACATAATCAGCTATAAAAACCCCAAAAATTCACTCCAAACCTCATTTTAATTCTAAAAAAACAGAAAGAGAGTAGGAGAGGGAGAGAACAAAGGTAGCGAAGCACTACCAGTTCGTTACGAAGGAGACATAGACGGAGCATCGGATCCGATCGACCATCTTGCAGGTACATTTTTTGGAACTTTGTACATTATGTTAAAACATTATCGGTTAGCAAACAAAAAATAGCGACATAGAATTTAGTAGATTAGATAAATGTAGTCTAATTATGTAGTACATCATTTTGAGCTGTGTATGAGGTAGGTAGAGTGTAATGTAAATAATACTGGTTTTATTTAGCGTCCCATTTGTGTGCGGTAATTATGTTGTTAATACCAAAAATTAATTTTTAAGTAGAAAAATAGCATGACACATTTTAAAATTGAAAGGAAAATCTGTAGCAACTATTTAGGGTAGGTAGGGCCTAATCAATTAACATTTAGGGTAGGTAGAGCCTAATCGAAATAATCCCAACTTTATTTAGCTCCGTAGGGTAGGTAGAACGTAATCGCAGCTTTATGACTTGTCACATAAATTTGGTTTCTATTTGTGGTTGATAATTATTTTGCTAATGTCCATAACTAGACTTGGGAGCGTACACGGTCAACCTGTACGGCGAGGACGACAACGTGGAGTGGCCGACTATGGGCACAGTGTGGTTCCGCTGACGGGTTAGTTTCATGAACATTTATTATTTTCTCGTAATGCAATCACAATTTCATGTGCTAAGTTTTCCTTTGGTCTATTCCACAGGTGACGTACACACCGATCACCACGCAGGGGTCATACCCGGACTACGTCGCGATGTTCGACCAGTTGACGGATGACCGTGTCATCTTGAGACCCTACACTCACGAGAGGGTGTTCACGCGCGTGCTCGGAGGACTGTCTAGCCTGTGCACACGATACTATGCGTACTGGTACACACGGAGGCCCTTTGTGCACGAGGTCTTTGTGGAGGAGTACTAGATGGCGCGGGTCATGTTCCAGTTCGGTCTGCGACAGCAGGTCCCAACCCCTTGGGCGCAGCGGCTGCCGATCCGCGTCCATGGGTAAGTTCGCGTTTTAATTCTTTAGTACAATCTGTGTTACATACATACCAAATAATTATTTTGCTATTCACAGGTACACTAGGAAGGGAGTACATGGTACTACCACCTGGGCGGAGAAGATGTTCCCTTGGGTTGAGGGTTGGTTCAGCGCCTACGCCGACGTCGTCTTAGAGGATGCTCACTACGACCCCGGGGAGTACGAGGAGTACATGGAGTGGTACGCCAGTCGGACGAGCCTTTGCTGCGTCCGGGTCGTGGTTGACCCACCATGACACGAGGCTGCAACGTCCAACATGTACCCACACAACCGGACTCCGCATTTCACCGCATGGTACGTATTCAATGGTAGGTACTTCATATTTAATTCGCTAGATTTAGGTTTCCAACTTGTTGATTACGTGTGCAGGTGGATCTACACTGGGAGGTCCTTAAGTTGACAACTTCCACGCAGCAGTTCTCGCTTGGGGGGGAGATCGGAGGGATCTTACAGTGCATCGCGGAGAAAGCGAGGCGAGGGATCTAGATTGCGACTTGGCGCACGCCAAGGGACCCGGTGGACCCACCAGTGCGTGGACGAGGGGGCAGCAATGGTGGCTCAAAGCCACAGGCTGCTCCCCCAAACGTGGCGGGTGGGTCCTCGTGGCACCGTGGTGTGAGCTCTTTGGGATAGTTTGTAGGTGAGCATGACATATTCACTTCTGCTTCTTTATTTCGAATCCCACTAATTACTAACGACAATCTTCTCTTGCAGGCCCTCAGTTCCACCAATACATGGCAGGAGTACGCGGAGTCATCCGTGGTTGTCTTCGTGCCCCCAGGTATGACTACCTTGCTTGATTTTGTAACGTCATATTTCTTGGTTTTCCCATGATTGTATGTGTAACATAATGTTTCACAGGTTGTGCACCGCGTTAGGACAAAGCGAACTTGTCGTACGATGAGATATTCGCTAGGGACTTCTACTTCCCCCAGGACCAGGCCTCTGTAGGGGCTTCTCAGCTGCTAGGTGCGTCGAAGCCGACCCTACCGATACAGGACCTCGACGTCGCGACACCACCTATGACACCTCGCGCCAGTCACATACGTCGGTCGCATGATCCTTTAACGTACTCGCACTAGCGCCAGGCGCGGCCGGGGGCGACACGTGGGTACACCCCAAGAGGGGCCGCCAGTAGATGTTTTTTCAGTCATGCCATATAAATATTAATTTTTGTACAACTATAGCATTGGTAGTATAGTATTTCATTATCTCTTTTTTGGCGTGCACACCCCGCACCACCCTCTCTCTACGCCTTGCGATATAACACAACAAGACAGCTTTGCGTAGCGACGTGACCCAACAAGTCAGCTTTGCGTAGAGACATAACCCAATGAGTCAGCTTTGCATAGAGATGTGACCCAACGAGACAGCTTTGCGCAGCGATATGACTCAACAAGTCAGCTTTGCGCAGAGACGTGACCCAACAAGACATCTTTACGCAGCGTTGCTATGCACATGTGAATTTATGTCAATCAAATTACAATTCAGCCGCGTACGTAGGGCCGCCTCGGCCTATAAGTACTACCCATTCTACGGCGGGTTCTCCTGCATCAACACTTCAACACAATCTCGTTAAGATGGAGAAGCAATGAGAATAGATCCGCGAACTTGCAAGGCATGTTGTGGCCCTGGACAAACAAAGGACGCGTGCTAGGAGGGCACCTTCCCGCAATGATGTCGCCCCCCATAGCAGCAACCCCTGCAGAACATTCCAACCGAGCCTTCACCGCAAAACCCGCCCGAGGGGTAGACACCGCCTCTCTGTTGGTGCAGAGACCTATGCAAGTTCTTCAAGTCCAAGCAGCGATTCAGCCTGAGCATGCGTTACTGGGGTTGTGTGAACTACTCCTTGGACTATCCCGACCGTCGTTGGGACACGAGCAGCTATCAGCAGCTCATATTGTAAGAACCAGTTACAATATGTTCTCATACCATTACTCTTTCAAAGTACGCACTAAAAATATCTCCGGTCTACCCGTAGTCCCCAAATCCGCTATGTGGCTACCGCAAGTGGATCGACCAAGAGATCCACCCACGCGACCGTGGTGTATGGACAACGAGGAGTGTGATGCCAAAAGGGTCCACGAGATCCGGGAGGAGGGGCGCCGCAATGATGAGCAAAACGAGTATATTCATCGGGAGACGAATGCTCATCTCAAGGCATGCAGCCGCAAGGAACGCGAGGCTCGCTAGAGGGAGCGTAAGAAAAAGAGGAAAATAGCGGCCAAGGCGAGGGAGGTCGGCGAGGAGTACAACACCGAGTTCGCAAGGAATGGTAAATGACCCCGGTTCACGCAGTAGGTTAGGCCATTCCGTAGTAGTCGCCCGTTCTACACGCCATATTTTTACTATCTCCTAAATGAATGTATACTTGCATGGTCCGGATGCTTATGTCCTAGTGTACCGTAGTAGTAGCGAGGATGACTAAAATAATTAGTCGAACCATTATGCCATGTGACCACGTGTAATGTTTTTCTGTCTGCGGACTCTAATGTATCTCTGGATCCTTGTCTCGCACTTTACCTTCGATACATGGAGTAAATTTTCTAGTAACAAAAAGTTAAGATCGTGTAAATGTGAATAGAAAACAAGAGGGACAAGCACAACCCCAACTCCTCCCACAAGTTGGTAAGGAAGATAAAATCAAGTGAATTTACCATTACTCAAAACTACGACATATCATACTAATATTACATAACATTGAGCAAAACGTCATAACACTTAGTTTTTTTACAAATGAAAGTGATATTCCAGAACATTGCCAATCACATATTACAACTGTCCACGCTTTCCCATGGCAGTGGCCTCAACGTCCCCAATGTGGACTGCCTCGAGTCGGGCGGCCAGATGAGGTCCCCGCGGCGACGTCCGGAGTGTCGGTGTTTCCTTCGTCCTGAGGATTTCTCGTTGGGTATTTCTTGAAGGTGTGCCCACACTCCCTGCAAATAGAGCACTTCTTCGTACGACGTCCGGCTTCTGCTTCATTCGTGTCCTTCCTGATGCGTCGTACCTGTCACCAGCCGACCTTTTTCTTCAGTCTTTCAATATCCGCGGCCCAAATTAGTTGTTCCCAGGTCGAATGGCTAGTGAAATGGCCAACCACGGTGTAATCATACATCTCCACACTCTATATTTGTATCACCTCCTTCTTGTTGAAGTAATTAGAGAGGTACTGCTCATGATGCTACGCCACCGTGGAACATGCAGTCATGACATAGAAGCAGGGCCTATGTAGAAGAAGGATTTGTTGTAACTAGCGCAACGTAGCGTGCACTCGTGGGTAATCCTCCGTGGTTCGTCCCGCAGCGTCCTTTATCCCTGCACATTACCTCGAAGCGAAGCTCCCTTGTGCCCATCTTGAATGTGCGATGCATCTCACCCTTCTTGCTCTTCTCCTCCATGTACTTGGTGATCATGGCGGAGTAGAGTACTCTATCATTTTCCATGGCGAGCGACACGTTGTTGCTTCTTTCAACGAAGTAGTTTGCCATACCGCGAAGAATTGCCTCCACAATACCAACCAAAGGGATGCATCTTGCGCCGCGCATAACCTAGTTGTAAACCTCGGTTAGATTGGTTGTCATGACATCATATCGATCACCACCCCTATCATGTAGCAGCGATCACTTCTCCTTAGGCTCGTGCTCAATTCAGTCCGAGAAGCATTTCACATGCGCCCGCGTCCTCCTCGTCAGACTAAAACCATTACCACCAGGCTGTATGCACACATATGCTTAAATATAGTTACAAATTTCTTTTATATTGGGCAAATAATTATCTGAAACTCACTTTTTTTTTGCCGGTTTTGAATTTCACCAAGAGTCCGGTAGAACCGTAACCGATTACAATGGGCACTCTGTCCCGAGATTGAGGACCTTCGCAGGGCTAACAGGGCTAGGCTAACGTGTTGTGTTGCACATGCACTTCGCTTTGGTTGACCCCTGTTCGGGACAAGCAATGTTTTGCAACGTTGGCACTGTTCGATTAATTCCACGCTGGAGAGCTTAATTAACTAATGATAGTTTATTAGCTCGTGTATTACATTAATTTAGTTTAGAGGCAACCTATTTAGAAGTGGATTGTTAGTATCCATCTGTCCTGTAGCTGTGTAACACTGCACCTCTAATCTTCCTCGTGATCACTTTTTCCGAGTCCTGATTATTATTATTATTTTCTTCTGAAAGATGTGTGTGCGGTGTCCTAACAATGTTGTCATCCACTGTGTAATTGTGCCTTTCATCTTTTTTATACCCAAGGATTAGGGTTTAGGATCATCTTTGAGTTTAATTTGTGCTTGGTCTGGTGTTATCCAGTTATTTTCTATCCAGTGCTTTTGGCAACAGATGGGATAAAATTTTAGAATATCAAATGTAGAAATGATGTGAGTTGTTTGTGGGTCACTTAACAATATAAGGAAGATTAAAATTATATAGTCTCGTTTCCCTTTGATGTCGCCTCCTGTTACTTTCACACTACTATATTTTGGACATCACATCATGCCATGAGAGTAAGCCTAACTTGGAGAGGGAAAAAAGATTACACAATATTAATTCTTTGCAGTAGTAAGCTAGACATGCTAGTTTATTGCAAGTTAGGTAATTGAAGGAACATTCTTAACTCTATTACAGTGGTAGGGTAATGCAAGTAATCTATTGTAAACACGTGTCACATTTGGAGGGGAATACCCGCTGATCAATGTATGCTTTGCATCTCTGTCACTTGGACATTAAGGCACGTACTTAATCCAACTTCTCTCATGGCGTGTTCTTTAATGCTAGCTATCGATTGGATTCCATTAACTCAACATGAACTTTTTAAACCCGGACAATATCAAACCAAAAAAAAATATAAAAACAAATCGTTTTGAACATCAATATAGTCTTAAAAAATACAACTTTAACAACTAATTACTGCTATAATTATTTATAAAACCTAATAAAATTATAATGTTATGAAAGTACTTTCGAGATGAATCTACATATATAATTATCAAAATAGCTAATTTAAATATTTAAAAAGATATCGATGGTCAAAATTTGACTACACATATTTCAAAACGACTTATTTTATAAAGTGGAGGGAGTATACATTAAGACACGCATTTCTAGGTCTTGAACAATTCTTGTGCGTCGAAGTATATTGGTACTGTACTTAGGACTTGGCTGGTTACTATATCTGTGTAGATTTTCATTGGGAGCCAAGCTAGGTTTAATAATTAATTTTGTAGGAAGTGCTACTAAGCCCTAGCTAGCTACTCTTCTTGTTTCGATATATTTGTCCATAGTATCGGGAGTATCTGTTTTAATATATTTGTCCACAGAGGGAATCTAAAGTGTTATTATTGTAATTTTTCTACTCTTTACCCTTACTTAAATGTTTTGGAAGAGGTTAAGTGATTATGGATATACCATTTAATAGAGGTATATATGTGTGGTCATTTCTCATTAAATGTTTCTTAAACTTGGTGCTTCCTTAGTCTACACGCACAGTGGACTATGGACAAATATAGCGAAACGGAGGGAGTAGTGTGACATTGATCTTGGATATAGTAGATGTGTTGATTCTGGATCAAATAAGTGTAGGAGCCTGGTGTCCCCATGGATGCATGCGAAAGCAACAAGTATATACGGGAGCTTTAGGGATTAAGAAGATGATAAATACTAATTAAAAAGGCTTTCTTGGGAAGTGAGGTCCTTAACTTTAGTATAAACCTCTTAAAGGCAAAGGGGTGGGCTAATTGATAATTATATTAGTGGGCAAAGACACATATTAGCTAAACCTAAGCATCATGAAAGCTAGGCAAGTTGCTTCCCCCTCAAAATTGATTCCAAACACCACTTGTTAGATGGAGGGGGAAAAGAGTGGAAGTTGGGGGATCAATGTTGTAGCCTAATAATACAATAGATCGTCAGTTAATTGGAGAAAGATTAGTTTAGCTCAGAGGGAATAAAGCTCACACCTTAAAATAGAGGTGTACCTGATCAAAGTTAAGAAACGATAGAGATTTGGTGTTGTTCCAAGGCTAATATTTTTAGCCACTTTCACGCTGGATTGCGGTAACATTTGTGAAACCTATTAGGAGAGATTCTGATATTAAAAAAAAATCAGAAAAATGACATTTATTTAGGGATGGAGCGAGTAGAGAAATAGCGTGGTTTACTCAAACTAAATATAACATACAAGCATATATAATTAAGAACATCGCCATCAGTGGTAAATGATGCCAATACTCTCTTTTTTAAGAACACGTAAAATATTTGCGCGTCATTCCATTAAGAAGGAAACGGTGCCAAAGCTTAGCGATGGACATCGCCATCAGTGGTAAAGCGCCATGCATTGTATGCATCTATGTCAAAGGAGGCTAAATACTCACTCACAACGATCTATATAGCACAGCAGGTACAACACACCAGCAAATTGGTGGATTCTTGCGGCATGTGGAACATTTAACATCATTGGCTCGCTCATAATTAAATGCCTTGCAAGGAACTCAATTAATCATCCCTGCAATTGGAGGGAAAGATACAAAGGGAGGAAGCAAGCAATAGCACGGATGGGTGGATGATGCTGTTTTTTTTTTCTAGTTTGACATCTTTTTAAAATGATTTAGAAAATATAGCTTTCGCGCATCTGAAATGACAAAAATAGCACTGCAGGAGGCTAGCCAGGTCCCTACCACACTCCCGGACTGCGGCAGGGACCGCAGCCGCGCTTGGTTAAATGGGCACCTACAGCAAACCGAGTCCACGACAGGAGGTTACTGGCACTGCAGTGATCGGGTCCGTGGGCGTGAGGCTCGGCGAGCGGGCCGGGTGCTTGCGCGGCGGCAGAGTCTGCAGTGGGTGGGGCGTAGCGCATTTTTGCAAAGACACCGAGAGTGCAGTGGGAAGGGGCCAGTGGGCGGGGACCGCGACAGACGACGTGTAGCGGTCCGGTGCGCAACAGAATGCATTCGCGGTTCGAGAGCGCGATAGGGGACACGTGGTGCCTGTCTAACCTTCCGCGATGCTATTTTTGTTATTTTGAATGTGCAGTGGTTATATTTGCTAAATTGTTTAAAAAAAGATGCCTAATGAACCAAAGACTCGACGCTGGGCGCATTAAGGTTAGCTTATCTATGGTTATTTTATTTTCTTTGCTCTTTTCTAGCCAGTGCGTGCATGCCATCTATCCATTTGTTTGGTTCACATCCGTTGGAACAAAAGAAAAAGAAGAAGAGAAACTAAAGTCTCATCTAAAACGTCCACTTGGAGCACTGCTCCATCCTTGTTGATCATAAAACCACATGGAGGGCCACAGGGTTGGGTGACACAGCAGGATCGGCCGATCCACCTGGGGTGGAGGCGCCACGCATCGCGAGGCGAGTGGGCGATCATAGGGGATCTCATGGAGACACCTGCAACCATTCGAATAGGGCCACTGTCGTCAACCCAGATGAGAGGGAGGAGGGCTGGGTGATGAGTTGTTCAACCCCCTCCCCAACATTTATATTGAACCTAAAAAACACGCTTTTTATAAAGTGGAGCAGAATTATGTATATGGGATGGGTCATGGGAACAAAGGTTGGCACTTGACAGTGATGATCCATCAGGGATTCAGGGTTTTTTTGGGTAGTAAGAAGCCGCCATGTGATCATTTCTTGCAATTGGAATTGCTAGCACTCGTGTGTGTGTTTGAAAGCAATCACGTGATGATTTGTACTTATATAACTGAAAATTAAGATTATTAAAAGCAATGGCAGTTACTCCATCTGTTCATATTCGTACGACGTTTTATATCATTGCACAAGGATTACTGTATTGAGCAAAATAACCACCCTACCCCTGTTAATTTCTTCGGAAGTCTTTTTTGTGCTGGGTAAAAAGCCTTGGGTTTAATGCAATCAACAGTCAATTTTCTAGCTTCTAGTGTGGCAGTGCATGTATGCACACCTTAGGGTATTTTTAATAGTACCATGTCAGCAGTCGGTTAGCTCTTTCATGTCAACAAAATCCTAGATGGAAGAGAAATAAGCATGAGAGCGAAGTAAAGCCGTCTCTTTCTCAAACAATCATCTCTACACATGAATGAAGACAAAACAATCAGTGCATGTAAGAGAGTGTTGAAGGAGTGAGAATATTATAAGTTTGACATTAATGTTAGAGGTAATTTACTAGAGACAACTTACTGAATGTATTGTCTCTAAATCTATATTTTCGTGATATATAGTTAATATAGCAAAATTAGAGATAACACTATTAGAAATACCCTTAGTAAAAGAGAACTCTCGGCCAAGAGTACATAGAGTCATGCCCCCAAGTGTTTCAATGGCTTAATCAAAGTTTGTGCAAAGTATTTATCATGGGCAAGGGTATATTCACGAACGGATGGAGTACTAATCTATCCAGCTTAAAATTCTTAAAACCGTTCAAATTGCGCCTTCTCTAGATAAAATCTTATTCATCTATCGACAACTTACACGAGAGTTTGCATGGCATAATCATTTACTCCTACACAGTTTGCAGCAGCTAGATTTACCTTATCCAAGAAAAACTGGAATCCTAAGCTGCACCCATGAACATGTGACGTGTCTCTTAGCTACTGGTTATGGGCGTAAGAAGATTGATTGATTTCTCTCTCACACACACGAAAAGAAGAAGAAAGACGTGAGTACCAAATCAGACTGGTAGAGTCTAACCGTGTGAATTGAAGTGAAGTCGTCAGGATGGAATATGCACGCACGCACGCAAATCTAACCCTGCACCTTGTCGTGGACGATCCAATGGTTAGATGGCAACGATCTATGTGCAGTGCACCGTCACCTTTGTGTGCAATGCGTCATGTCACAACACAAAGGATACAACTTTTTTTTTTGGTCCTTTTTTCTCCCTCTTCACGAGGCACGCACGTTCAGAGAAAAGAGCGGAGAGAGAGAGAGAGAGCAGCTGGAAGAAAAACACATGTCATCCTCTACAAGTGCTGAAAACGACCGCTCCATACAACATGTCATCTTTTGGAGCAAAGGTCTTCCGAGTGTTTGGCTAAATTAAAGCGTTTTTATTAATAAAATTGTATTTTGAAGCGAAGTTCATCGAAATACGATGGCGGTAACTTTGACCCTTTTAAGTTTAGTGGACTCGTTGTCGCCCCGTTCCGACCGTATTAATCGTCCCCGTCACTTCACGCCGACAAAAACATATTTTTAGGCCTGGAAACGCATCGTGCTCCTGTCTTCGCCGAAACTCCACCGTCGCAGCTTACCGCTGCCCTCGCCTCTTCCGAGTCAATCGTGAGAGAGAAGTACATTCCCAGTGCCAAAGTAGGAGCACATAATACTTCTCTTTCATGGTGATTCGCCAGCTCAGCCTTTTCTGTTAGCAAACGACTAAATGTACTTCGTGCAGGGTGAGTAGCTTCTTCTTTAGCACTGAGAATATACTTCTCTCCCTCACGGTCAACTCAGAGGAGGCAAGGGAGAGGGCAGTAGCAAGCTGCGATGGTGGAGTTCCGGCGAAAACGCGAGCACGGTGCGTTCTCGGGTTTGAAGAATCTGTTATTGTCAGTGTGAGGAGACGGGGACGCTGGGCACGATCGGAACGACGACGAGTCCACAAGAGGGACAAAGTCGCCCACATCGCATCACAAGTTCAAGGAGCTAAATGGCATAACCTCGCAAGTTCAGGGGGCTGAGAAAGTAAAATACAAGTTTAAGGAGCTAAGTAACATAGTAAAATATAAATTCAGGGATCTAAGTGGCACAACCTCGCAAGTTCAGGATGTACAGTGCAATTTTATCTTTTTTATTTGGGGCTGTCTATGTGTAAGTTGTCTGTAAATTTATTATTTTTAGTCACTTGTTCCCACCTTTAGATTTACATCTAACGGGACGAAAAAAACGTTACAAAAAAAATCTAAACTAGACAAAAATAAATCTAGATGAACCCTACAAATACAAAAAAAAATACAAAAACAATAAAAAGTAAAGGTTACAGTAGAGTTGTGCTAAAATTACACATCACTTAGTGATGCAATTTTAAACTTAGTACCATGCAACTGTAGGTGACTGATGGATAAGAAAATTTTAGACAACTAAAAATTCGCAAATCCGTTTTTATTTATAAGAGTAAAAGTAGCTATGTTTGTACAAAATTATAAAATAGTACCGCTGTAGGCACCTACCGCGCTCCTAATTCGCGAAAGCCACCAATCATGCTCACAAACTGCAGCAGCTGCTTTGCCGAGCTCCCAATCTATAACAGAAACGTGTGTGACCGCGATAGAGTACACATGCACATGACACATGCACATCCTGTCTTACCGCAGATTAGAAGACTAAAGGGACCAAAAACTCAATTCCCCCTCTTGCGTCACGAGGTTACGCACACGACGCATCACTGTCTTCCTTGTTCTTTTGCCTTCGTTCCGAGGAAACCACGACGGCAAAATGCACTGCACATGAGAAAAATATTTTCCCCATCGAGTGTCAACAAGGAGCCTAGAGCATGTAGGAACGCAGAGATTCAGGAAGTAAGCACTTAAATTTTCGCACGAATATACAAGGACCTGCCTAGTGTATAGCAACTTCGCAGAAAATAGTTCAATTTCTGCTGAGACCGAAAAATATTCCTATGAGCATAAAAATTCTCGTGTTCTATACGAGGCCTTCAGTCCCATTGTATTAGCCAGGAATAGGAGAAATCGGTGGTAGTACATAGTGCATATCTCCGGGGCTTTCGTGTGTTCTGGTATGACGTGTTCTTATCTATCTGACGATCTTACAAGAAACAGGAGGTCAACTGCGTTGCTGCCCAACTGAGTGCGATCCATCTCTGAAACCATGCCATGACGTGGATGTGGCATCGACTTTATGCCTCAGATTGATCAAATTAAGATGCACACTTCATTAAGGTAAGAAACGCTTGTTGGATTCCCAAGGGATTAAGCTACTGGGATTATTGTTGTTTTTATATATATCTTTCAAGCCAACACTAATAAATAAAGGAGCTTAGTATTTGCCCATAAACTATACGTAGTATTTGCCCATAAATTATACGTGGTTCGTACGATCAAAGAATTTTGAAGTGCATGGTATCGAACGACCTCCGATTTTAAATGAACATGAACCTAGCCGGCTGTCTGTAATGTTTGTTCCTTCCCATTGTTAATCTTGCACATCCTTGAATGTTCCTTAGAATTTGATCTGCTCCTTTAATTTAATCTTCCATGTGTCATCGGGAAATGCAGCAGAATTGTGGCATCAGCACATCTCATTTTTCATCCTTTTCTTTGGGAGTCTCCACATTAATTGCGTCGTATGTTCATGTGCCAAATGCAGTACACTGTAATTAATATACTTACAGTAGAGGTGCAGACTCTTGACAAAATTTTGTAGATTCAATAAAAAAGTGGACAGTAGCTATCAACTTGCTTTTAAAAAAACTTATTCGTCTTTCATCCCCTCCTCATGGTTATCTTATCAAATTTATGTTGCCATGTTAGTAGTACCTTAGCTCATTTGGACAGGAGACATGTAAGCGGGATTCAGTGAACAGTACTAGTTAGTCGTACCGAAGCAAAATAGGGTAGAAATAGGGTGGATATTTACTGCAGTAACCTACTGTAGCAACAATGTGTCAATTGATACGGATTCTTGATTTTCGATTAGACGGTGGAAATAAACTATTAATATGTGATACTGTAGATCCTTTGCATTGAATCATTTAACGCGGAGGATCTATTTCCATGTAAGTGTGCCAATTAATCAACTAGTAGCAAAAAATCGTCATATGCTAGTAGATTTTGGCAAAGACAATTATTCTTGGGCAGAAGTGATTCCATCCTGTCCAAAAGAAAGAAAGGAAGAGAGGGGTATCTATCCATCTACCTATTCTATCCTTCCCAGAAATGAAGAGATAGGCTTAGAATAGTATCACCAGGCTGAGGCAGAGCTATCAAGCTGAGGTAGTGTGCAAATTAGTACTGCCACTTGGTCCGGGCAAAAGGGGGAAAAAAGGGAAAGGGAAGGGAAAGGCATACATGATAGGTTTTTGGTCTAAATGGCAAATGGAAATGCGCGTGGGTGCATGCATGCTTGGCCGGCCGAGGTGGAGGTGCATGCCTGGGTGGTGGCCGCGTGGAGGCGCCGCGTTCGCACGGTGGCTGTGCGGAGGAGGGAATCCGGGCTGTGGTCGTGCGGAGGAGAGGAATCCGGACCATGGCTGTGCGGACGAGGGGTGTCCGGGCGGTGCCCGTGAGGAGTTGCTCACGTGGCGGTATGAGGCTTGTCTAGACTGTTATTTTTGTAATTACGACGTTACGAGAGTCATTTCCGCTACTAATAAATGCGAAACAGTACTATTTAGGCCAAAACCTCTACATAGATACTCCCCCTGGCTAGCAGCAAGCAAACAGGAACAGGATAATGTAAGGTGCGTGTATGCGGATGCAGATAATTGGAGGAGCAGAGCAGACTCCGCAAAAAGCCTCCATGATTCCACTCACATTACTTTCTACCCCCTTGTTTCTTTCTTGAGTCCATCGCAGTTGCTGCGGTTTCCTACAATTCGTGCCAGAATTATACCGCTTTTACGTGAAATTTACATAAAATTCATGTAAAATTCCTGTGTTCCGATCGCACCCTCATTTAGGGCAGCCCTAAAATGTCCATTTAGGACAAGCCCTAAATGTCCAAACCCTGATCTGCCATCTTCTTCTGCAACTGCTACCATCACATCACTTTAACATGCATGCTTAGGTATCCTTTCTCTCCCCATCAACAAGTTGGTCGTTTCACATGTGCATTTAAATGCCCCTTAAATGAAATAGGCGCGAGGAAGAAGGTATTAATGGCAAATTAAACTCGGCTGTAATTACTGTGCAGAACTAATATATTATGCAGCGACTCCTTTTCTACCGGATCTTAGCAGCAGTGTGGAGACTGGTAGTAGATCTTAGTTACAGGTCCAATGATAATTAACCCAGTCTCGTCAAACAACAGAGTAGGGATAGTTTAGGGAGGTTAATGCAAGGGGACAAATTTTACTATGCTAGAACGGTGGTATAAATTAAATATGATCATTGATTTATTAAAGATATAACAGATTTTTCTTTATATTTATAATTCTTTGTGAAGGTATTATGGACTTTTTTAACTAGAGTTGAAAATATTACTTTTGTATTATGTAATATTCACATGAACAATTACAATTCTACCATATCGGGATTCTATACTACTCGTATTAACAAATATAGTACAATTAAATCCTAACTCATTTGAATTTTTAGATAAAATAGTATAGACGGCTCGTATTTAATTGAGTGCACCGAAAAAAAGAAGAAAAACTCTTACAATTAAGCTCTGCAAAACGCAGTCTCGATCGGATCGATCGGCCGCAGCCTCTGTGTCTGTGGTGACTGCACACTTTGCCGGCCGTTGGATCTAGTAGCGGGAGAGTAAGACCGGGCCCTTGATCTGAACCGTTGATGGCGCGATCCAAAGTGCCATGTAGATAGTAGTACTGGTAGCTTGGACTTGCATCATTACAGAGAAGACGAGCCCCCAAATTAAGGGCAACAAAAAAAAAGGAACTACACTAGAAATTAAGAATGCAAATAGTGTTTTGAGTTGCAGACAGGGGCATCAAAATTCACCAGATGATTCTTCTTCTTCGTCGTCGTCTTAGTACGTAGGATAATTCATTCATTCTTTCTTGTCTTACATGTTTAGACGTTGCCGTTGGACGGAGACCGGCTCATTGGATAATCTCGACCAGCTGCATTGATGAAGAACAGATCTAAATGGATCTTTTCGGAAACGTAATGGTTAGTCAGCTTTAATCTGCGCCTCTTTCTGACTGCAAGCGCACAGTGTCATAAGGAAGGAGGGTGAATAGCTTGCAAGGGGGGAAAATGCCTCTGTTTTTGTTTTCCTTTTTACCACCAACATCCTAATAAATCTTCTGGCAACGTTGTCGTTAAACGAGACTTTGAATTTTAAGCACTGCTACTCCAACACAGCAAACCAAAAAAGAAGAGAAAAAAATAGCGCCTCTTGTTTGCACATCGCACATGAAGAACTGCGGTATTTGTTACGGTAAATATTTTACTGTTATTATGATATTTGCCGAGTTGTTGGTGCCAATTATTGTTTATTCACTGGCGTATCGCTGTCCGCGCCACGATCTTTGCCTTACAGCAGAGGAAGGATTCGGATCCGTTGAATTAAGAGGAGGCATGTCTCAACATTGAAGTGAAGGGATGGATTACTGCTAGCCATAGCCCATTAGCCCTAGCTAGTACACGCATGAGATTTGACGTGGTTGATCCTCTCTTTGCAGCCATGTAAACCCACTCACTTTCTTAAACTAACTGGCTAGTGTTCTAAGAATGGATCCGAATCAGCTATTCAGCTATGGAGCGATACATAGGCCCTATTTGTTTAGATTTTTTCTTTAACTTATAAGCAAAAAAAAAAAATCTAAACTTAAATAAAGAGGTGATTTTTTTATGCAGCTTATAAAAAGCTTAAATCTATTTAAGCCTAAAAGCTATAAGCCATGGGAGAGATGCTTTTTTTTACTTTTGCGGAATAGAATAACAGTCTGCCACTGAAGTTCATTGAAATTACCCACGAAATGCCATTGTATATAAATCTCAATCATTCTGTTTTTTTGTTGTTCCGTTTATTTAAGCAAAATCTTTTTTTTCATATGTACACTTGCACGTATCATCATGGTTACAAATCCTATGCAAAAATAAGTTTAAAATCATCCTTAAAAACATCCTTTAAACCCTTAAGGGCAATTCAGACTTTTTATCCTTCACACTCAACTCAATAAGCCAACATCATCTAAAAAGCCAGGTTACCAAACACCAAAACTTGACTTAAAAGCTGAGGGGCTTATAAGCTGATTAAGCCAAAAAACTGACTTTAAGCTATAAGTTAAAAAACCTAAGCCTAAACAAACAGGGCCATATGCATAGCGACTTCAGCTATTCAGATTAAATTAGAGTTGCCCGCTACCCTTTCTCTTCCAGTCTCATCTCACTCACACATCATCATCAGGACCAAGCAAGCGAAGCATGCATCCTCTCTCTCTCTCTCTCTCCCTCTCCCCCTCCCGTTCTTTCTCTCTCATATAATTGGGGGATAGCAAGGGTCCAAAGCAGAGCTTAGCTAGGAAACAAAGCAAGCGAGCTGCATGTCTGCATGCATCCCAGGACCGGAACCCTAGAGAAGTAGAGAAGAGGAGATCGAGAGCATGCAGCAGTGAGCAGCTACCGAGAGAAGCGAGCGAGCCAGTGATCTCCGTCTTCTTCTGACCAAGGGAGGATCTAGTCTAATGTACGACTACTTGTGCCCCGTTAGATTTAGCGGAGGTAAACTGATAGTCTACTTACGCAACCGCTTATTATTATTATTTTATACCTGGATCCGTCCCTGTTCTTCTCCGCTCCTCCGGAGGAAGACAACAATGGCGACAGCTTCTCCACTCGAGCAAACGACAAAATGGTTCGTCTATTTATGTCTAACTGTAGCGAAAAGTTTTTGAGTATAAAACTCGGGGCGCAAGTGTGGTGTGTTTAGCAAAGTTCTATATACTCCATGTAGCAAACAGAGATGTAGTGGTACTTTTCTTTTATTAAGCTCGATCTTGGTTCGACATAAAATAAATGTAAACACAGATGAAGAGCTAGCACTCGTTTATGCTCATTCAATGAAACAGTACGCTAAACACACATGGTAGGCGTATTAAATCGCTCCTTCGTCCATTAAAGCTCCTCTTACCACGTCCCCTCGTAATTAAGGCTTAAACAAATAGAAATTTTTACGATATATTTTACCGGTAATACATGGTGATAATATAAATCTTAAGAGTTACCTACCTTATACATTTATCGGTAGTACATGGTGGTAGTATAAATCTTAAGAGTTACCTACCTTATACGGCTCAGAAATTGCTATTCTAATTTCCTTTAAATTTACCTATTGATTTTTTAAAGTTATAACATACTTTTCTTTGTATTTATAATTTTTTCGTGAGGACGTTATGGATTTTTTCAAGTGTGGTTGAAAATATTATTTTTATGATAAACAATTATAATTATAATTTATTGAGATTTTACTACTCATACTACTAGATATAATATAATTAAATCATAATTAGTATGGACAATTGGATTAAAAGAACATACCCCATGCTAAATTGAGTGCTGTGTAAAAGCTCTAAACAAAACTTTCTACTCTACCAAGCATAGTACATAGCACTATGTCGTGGGGTTTTTTTCGTGTTTTTTTAGGTGGAGTGAGATCAGGGGAGGAGAGAGAGAGGGTAGGCTCATAAAGGCCAAGTAGGGAGGCCCACAAATAAGAGATATATAGTGAGAGAGAGAGAGCCACTTGCGTGCTGGCCTTTCCCAGTGGTGCCACCTCCTTCTTTTCCCCCAATCCCACCCCTCCTCCCCCCTGCTCTGTTACTCTCCGCTTTTCTCCTTTCCACCTCCACTCCAACCTCACCTCACCGGCTTTTCTCTCTGCTCTCCCATCAACCCAATCTCCCTCCCTCTCCCAATCCTTTGCCCTCTCTGGTCTGGTGTGTCTGTGTAGCCTGTTCCTCTCTCCCTTGTCTAAGTTAGCCTCCTGTTTCTTCTAGCTGCTGTAGTTGAGAGAGTTGCTGTTGCGCTTCTCATCTGGCCATCTCCCATCTCATCTCCTCCCTGGTCAAACGCTTTCCAAGATTTGCTGGCAGGGAAAGGAAGGGAGAGGAGGAGCAAGGGAAGGAAGAAAGTGTGTGGGTGTTTGCTCCTTTTTGGGCATTGAATTGAAGGCAACAGTGAGGGTGGCGCCGCTACAGCTCGGCATCCATTAATTTGCTGCCTCGTGGACGTCTGCCTCTCCGGCTCCGGCTCAATCCTGTGCTACTACGTATGCGCCGCGAGAGAGGGAGCAGAAGCAGGGGAGCGTCCTCGCCGGCGATGTAGCCAAATGACCGGTGCTCGTTGGAGAAGAGCCCGGGCAGGAGGTGCAGGGATGGCGGGGAAGGGCGCGGCGGCCGGGCTGGGCTTCCTGGGCCTGGTCCTGGGACTAGACAGGATGCGGCTGCCGCTGCCGCTGCCGTTGCCGGAGAAACTGTCGGCCAAGTCGCTGCGGAGTCACGTGTACAGCCACTACCTGGGGTCGCTCAAGGTGCGGGACACGTGGTGGCGGTGGTTGCTGGTGCTCTGGGTCGTCGGCTGGTCACTCGCCTTCTTCGGGATCTTGCTCTTCATGAACTCTCAGGCCGTCGAGAAGCGCCGGGAGTCGCTCGCCAGCATGTGCGATGAGCGCGCCCGCATGCTCCAGGACCAGTTCAATGTCAGCATGAACCACCTCCAGGCCCTCGCCATCCTCGTCTCCACCTTCCACCACTCCAAGAACCCATCCGCCATCGACCAGGTACCTGTACCTTCAATCCTTTCTTTCTGTGCCTTTTCAAATCATGGCTGATTGGTCGACGGTCCGGTTGCAGATGACGTTCGCGACGTACGCGGAGAGGACGGCGTTCGAGCGGCCGCTGACGAGCGGGGTGGCGTACGCGGTGCGGTTGACGCACGCCGAGCGGGAGCAGTTCGAGCGGCAGCAGGGGTGGAGCATCAAGAAGATGTACTCATCCAAGAAGCCATCACCAGGGCCGGGGCACGCCGCCGCCGGGGAGATACGCGAGCCGGCCGAGGAGTACGCCCCCGTCATCTTCGCTCAGGACGCCTACAAGCATGTCGTTTCCTTCGATATGCTCTCCGGGAATGTGAGTGAGGATTTTTTTTCCGCATCTCCCATCAGTGTTTTTTCCCGTGTCAAGATTTGATATTTTAGCCTAGGGCCGTAAAAAAGCTGCAATCCTTGGTGCTCACCATGTGGTTTCACAGCTCATCAGGACTGTTGCTAGTGTTTTAACCATGAAGGGCAAAAAGGAAAGAAAGAAAGAAAGAAAGAAAAAAACTTGCCACCTTACTGCGTGGTTCCTTGTTATCTTGGCCTTTTTACTTTGGAAAAAGAACCGTTTGTTCGGAGTTACCGATGTTTCCATCATGGTAATTTTCTTGAGAATATTGTTTGGCTCTGTCATGTAAAAAGGGTGTCTGCTTTGCTTCTACAGGAGGATCGCGAAAACATACTGCGAGCTAGAAAATCTGGAAAGGGCGTTCTAACTGCTCCCTTTAAGCTACTGAATAATCGCCTGGGGGTGATCTCGACATACACGGTGTACAAGTCTGGGCTTCCTGCAAATGCGAGGCCACAGGAGCGCACCCAAGCTGCTATCGGGTGAAGTCTACATGAACCTGCTATTCCAACCAGAAGTTTATGCAGCAGAATCCTTCCTAACTGATTGCTTTTGCTTGCAAACAGCTATTTAGGTGGCATATTTGATATAGAAGCACTTGTTGAAAAGTTGCTTCATCAACTTGCGGGCAAGCAATCCATCATGGTGAACGTGTATGATACTACTAATGAGAGGCCCATCAGTATGTATGGTTCGAATGATACAGGCAGTGACATGTGTCATGTCAGCATGCTCAACTTTGGCGATCCATCAAGAAGGCACGAGATGCATTGCAGGTGATTGATTTGTTGCTCTCCCTT
Source organism: Hsuehochloa calcarea (assembly GCA_036346395.1). Classification (NCBI taxonomy): domain Eukaryota; kingdom Viridiplantae; phylum Streptophyta; class Magnoliopsida; order Poales; family Poaceae; genus Hsuehochloa; species Hsuehochloa calcarea. The sequence continues at coordinate 83,885,561 of CM070594.1, read as the reverse complement.
TTATGAATCTTGCAGTTGGAAAGTTTTCAGCATAGTGTTCGTGTGATCTGTTCTTTAAAAAACTGCCCGTGCGATCTATTTCTGTTCAACAGGTTCATGCAAAGGCCACCATGGCCATGGCTGGCAATAACATCTTCATTTGGAACTCTTGTGATTGCTTTCCTGACTGGTTACATATTTTATACTACGATCAATCGTATCGCTAAAGTTGAAGACGATTATCAAAAGATGATGGTGCTCAAGAAGCAAGCGGAAGATGCAGATGTTGCCAAGTCGCAGGTGAGTAATCTTATTACAACCCCTAATGTCTTGTATAAGTGCAAACAGCATCTAATTCCATGTCATTTTTGCTCGTTTGCAGTTCTTGGCTACAGTTTCACATGAGATCAGAACTCCAATGAATGGTGTTCTAGGTGAGTGCTTAGTAATCTAATCCTTAATGTATTCTCATTGTTATTTAGATTGCATGGATTTAAATGATTTTTTTTTCCAGGGATGCTCCAAATGCTCATGGACACTGATCTGGACACAACACAGCAAGACTATGTTAGAACTGCCCAAGCTAGTGGAAAAGCTTTGGTATCTCTCATAAACGAGGTTCTTGATCAGGCGAAGATTGAGTCTGGCAAAATTGAGCTTGAGGCAGTGCCTTTTGATCTTAGAACAGTTTGTGATGACATTTTGTCTCTCTTCTGTGGAAAAGCTCAGGAGAAAGGACTGGAGGTAATTAAAGAGTTATTCATGCACTGCAGTTTTGCTGTATTTTGTTGGAATGCACTAACTTTGTTATCATTTATCATGATTTTGTTTTTATGATAAACTGGGAGAGCAGTTGGCAGTCTATGTCTCTGATCAAGTTCCACAAACACTTATTGGTGATCCCGGTAGGACGAGGCAAATAATTACAAATCTCGTGGGGAACTCCATAAAAGTAAGAAAACTGGCAATACATGAATATGATAAATGGGAATATGAACCAGTGTAATATATATTTTCATTTTTTTTAATGCATTTGTTGACTGACAACTTCTATTTTCCACAGTTCACAGAGAAAGGGCATATCTACTTGACGGTTCATGTCGTCGAAGAGGTCATGAGTTGTTTAGAGGTGGAGATGGGAACTCCACACGCGAACACCTTAAGTGGCTACCCGGTAGCCAACAGGAGGCATAGTTGGGAGAACTTTCGACTTTTCAATAGGGAATTACACTCATCTGAGATGGCTTTTACACCCATCACATCTGACTCAATAAGCTTGATAATATCTGTTGAAGATACTGGGGTCGGCATCCCGTTTGAAGCCCAATCCCGTGTATTCACCCCTTTCATGCAGGTTGGTCCATCCATTGCCCGCATCCATGGGGGCACTGGCATTGGATTAAGCATCAGCAAGTGCTTGGTTAATCTCATGAAGGGAGAGATCGGGTTTGTAAGCATACCCCGTGTTGGTTCTACTTTTACCTTCACTGCGGTGCTTATGAGGGCATGCTCCAATGGAAATGAGAACCAATCTTCAGAGTTTAAAGGGATCAATGCATTGGTGGTTGATCATAGGCCGGTCCGTACCAAGGTTACCATGTACCATTTGCAAAGACTTGGAGTTCAAACGGAATTGACTACTGACCTAAATCAAGTTATTACTAAAATGCATTGTGGATCACTGGTTGCGAAGCTAGTGCTAGTTGACAAGGAAACCTGGCTGAAGGATTCTCATTCCATGCTTCTTTTGGTTAGCAAATTGAGGAACAAGGATCAGTCAGACTCTCCAAAGTTCTTTATTTTGGAGAACCCTACAAGCTCTATAAAGAGCAATTCACATATATCCAGGGAGCATAACTTGAATATAATTATGAAGCCGCTTCGTGCAAGCATGCTTCAGGTCTCACTTCGGCGAGCATTGGGTCGGGTAGATAAACTGCATTTTAGGAATGGAGTGGTTGGCAATTCAACATTGGGTAGCCTTCTCCACAAGAAGCAAATCATTGCGGTTGACGACAATGTTGTGAACCTTAAAGTGGCTGCTGGTGCTCTCAGAAAGTATGGTGCAGAAGTAACTTGTGCAGACAGTGGGAAGAAAGCAATCACATTGCTAAAACCACCTCACAATTTTGATGCTTGTTTCATGGACATACAAATGCCAGAAATGGATGGGTAAGTTTTTTTATGTGGCTGCTCATGTTTTCTTTTGAGTATTAATCTGTCATATCATAGATTGCTCAAGTTTTATCATGCATTGGGTACTTTTTCTCAGATTTGAAGCCACTAGGAGGATTAGAGTGATGGAAAGAGATCTAAATGAGCTAATAGAACGTGGAGAAGCACCACCAGAATGTGCTAATGTTCAGAGGTGGCGAACTCCGATATTGGCCATGACAGCAGATGTCATCCAGGCAACACATGAGGAGTGCCTGAAAAGTGAAATGGATGGTTATGTCTCCAAGCCATTTGAAGGGGAGCAGTTGTACAGAGAAGTAGCTAGGTTTTTCCAAAATCATGACCAAGTTCAATAGGTAGGTCTATATGGAGTGTAAATTAGCGGAGGATGTCGCCACACGGTTCACTCTTCATGGCAGATAATTTTGTCGAAGCTGCAGTGTTCCCAAGGGTAAGCTCGTCTCTAATTTCTTCCACTGTAGTATATCTGAAATACTTCTACGATGCGTAGAATATAAATCTTGATTTGTCTTGAAAATATATTTTCCCCTGATTTTGCTTGATTCTGTTATTCAACATATGTGCTGGTGCACTTCACGGTCCATATCTTTATAGGATATCATTTAGTTTCTACTTAAGCGTTGTTTGACAATGTCAGACAGTAGCACGGAAAATGCTAAATTTTAGGGCTCATATCCAACATTCTATAAATACTGGTATGCGTGCTGCAATTTGGTAAAACTGTTTCAAATTGCTTTGTTTGTGAGATAAAAATTGTCTTGAGGTGTTTATAATGGCTATTTAAGAATGGAAATAGGGATGATAGCCTATTTTTAAGGTCTGTAAAGATTTAAAAGTTATCTTAGCACCCCTTTTTGCTGAAGTTTGTTGGTAGTGGTTCTAAAGAACTATATGACACTTTCTTAAAGCAAGCTCTGATGTTGAGATCTTTGAGCTCATTATTTTAAGCTCATGGAATCCTTCAGGTCTAATGTCATGATTTTTCTCATTCTTTCAGGTATGAAGCTCAAAAGGCTGGAGATGGAACCACCCATGTTCTATTTCTTGGTACACCATCTAACCAAGAGGCAGAATAAGTGTAAAATTTCTTGAAATCAAGATGCATGTGCATCCATTGATTCAACAATTTCTTGAAGTCAAGGCGTGTGAAAAGGCCAACTGCATTCACTAAATTTAGATGTCAATTTGACAGATGTCCTCTGCCTTTGTAATATAAATGTAGGGAGAGAAACTTTCCTTCCTCTTTTTTCCCAGGAATTTTACGGTGTACATATTAGGTGTTGGTGGTTTGTGCAGGCATGTCTTGGTATATTTGAATGTGTTTTTTGTGCGGTGTGCCGTGTGCCCAAACTGTAAATCAGAGTCAAAGATGAAGCCTTTTTCCCCTTGACAAAATAGTGCCGTCATCGACTCAGCTGTGTTCTTGCCTGTCCTTGTCCTGAAGTTTCTCATGCCTGTTGGGTTCTCTTACCAGCTATATATTCCACTGAATGCTTGCCTGTTTTTATGGCTTTCGTGATGCCTGTCTGATGAAATGGCTTTGACTGATGTCATGACTTCCCTTGTTTAATATGTGGTCCGGAGCATTACGATGGTACCTGACTACTGCATTATGTTTACCGTCTCCAAGGTCCAAAGTGACGCACTTTGTTGGAGCTATACTAATGTCAGCTTGCTCCAGCATTGCATTGGAGTTTCCTTGTGCTTGTCCAGTGCTTACACCACTCATTCACGTCTGCCTATTTGCTTATGATTCTGTTGCTAATTACTTGTGATACCCATTGTAATGCTGGAGCGAACAGGATCATGCTATCTCGTGCTTTGTGATTGATTTGTGTACTGAATCATGATACAATGGAGTGAACATTTAATAGATGACCATTGATCATTCCATGTGCAAAAGATGGGAGTACTTCTCATTGACAACTGAACTTCATTTCAGGATTTATCATACATTTATGACTCGTGCACACGGCTAGCAAATGTGAAGAAGGTACATACGTCAAACTCACAATACAACAAGATGTTGGTCTCATCTACGCTAGTATAGTGGTACGAATCTAGGCTCTTGAAGCTTCATCATACACCTTTAAAAGTCAGCTCTTGCACATGGCGTTTTTATGTAAACGGAAACAGCATTTTCAGCATGAATTGGTGATGGTACCGGATCACCCATAAATTCTTCTGTTTTCACAGGATCCACTGCCCAGTCAATCACCAAGGCTTTACTGTTCTTCACGCAGGCAATCGCTCTCCGGATCATTTAACAAGGGAGTACATCGGAATAGTGGCTGGCTAGTGCTTTGTCTTGACATTGTGACAACACGTGCTCACTGGATACTGTCATAAACACCAGCTGCTAGCAGAGTTGCTACTTTCCATGGTCATGCTGTGATGGGAAAAGCATGTTAATGAGTCCAAGCAAGCAATAAGGTACAATTTCCTAGCAAGAATTGCTTGACATATGGAGTGGATTCTATATAGAGAGTACATGCAAGTTTTTTTAATTGAATCACCTTCAATAGATTCTAGTTCATAGTCTCACCTTTGCTTGTCGGTATTTTTCGAGCATCCTTCGGTACTCCTGTCTTGCAATAGGGCAATCAGTGATGGATGATACCCTCGAAACAGCTTCATTCAGAGCTGTTTCCACTCTTTGCTTCCGGAAAACCTTGACAATGTCGTCTTCCTCCTCTGCATCAATTGCCATTGCCCCGGAATTGAATCCTCGCAGACCAACACCCTTTCGGAACCATCTTAGCATGACCTTCTCAAGGACTCCAACACTTTGAAGTAATTCCTTGTACTTATTTCTTTCTTGGTGAGCTCTGACCCGTGCCTACCAGGATAAAGAGATGGACTAGCTTATCAGCTGTACGAAATCTTAAGGCTTCAACCAACGAATGTACTAGTACATATTGTAGTTACTTTTCACATATTATGCCTACAACGTCACCATTGTAGGCATATCTTGTGATAACTTACCTGTATCTTGATGATACCGTTTCGCATTTTCAGAAATCCTTTACGTTTTTTCCAGCACCTGAAGTTCTTCTGGATAGATAATGCAGCTTTCTCAAGTATAGCTCGTGGAGCACCACCTGCCGCACGAATGGACAAGATGTAGCTATCTCTATTCTGAAGAGCCATTTCTTTCTTCTTTCTGAAGGAAAACATACGGAAGGAAGCTTGTATGCGCCCAGCAGCTTGAACGGCATTTCGGATAGCTCCTAGGGAATCCTTAATTGCAAGCTGATCATCAGTTCCGCCTTGCGCATCCACAGCACTAGATATACCCTCCACACAAGCATGGTCTCTGCGATTCCCATTTTCTTTTGATTCAAGAGAAAGAAGATGAGTTGTTAGTTCTGCTTCTGAAAGAAATGCAGAAAGGCCCTTGAAACCATATGCAGAAGCTATTGAAGCAGGTGTTTTGGCAGCAGGATCTTCAGATGTCGGGTCTGAAAGTGCACCAGCTGCAGCGCCAGCAGCAAGAAGAACCACCACAATCTCTTCTCTGTTGTTTTTTATTAGGCCAAAGTCAGGAGGAAATCCATATTAGATGGAGCTAGGAAACAAAGTTCAACTGCTTAAATTACGCATGGAACATTTTGCATTTTGTTGCAATAATAGAAAGACATGTTTTTTTGCATATTTTCTTTGCATGCAATGGATAGATTGTTAATACCTGCCGAATCGTGCAGCCCAATGCAGAGCGGTCCATCCATTTGCATCACGGTAGTTTATAGGCACACCGGAACTAAGCAGTGGTTTCAGAGCCCAGTCGTATCCCAAGGCAGCAATTGTATGTATAACACCATAGTATTGTTTAGGAAGCAGTTGATTTCCTTCGCTAGTCTGTTCACATTTGGATGATAGCCAATGTTCGAACTTGTTGTTAAGCAGTATTTCCATGACACAATTTACTGTGTTCTCATAGTCCAGTTGCTCACATGATTTGTTTATAATCTCCAAGGGGCTAACTTGCAATCCACACACTAGATTTGGGAGTGTCAACCTGAACTTCCAAAATAGTCCATGACCATGACCATCAAAAAACATCTGCACATAGTTGAGAAGCAACAACAGCTCATCATTGCTTTTGGTAGGCTTCTGATGGAATTCAGATTCTTGTGCTCCACTGTAGGGTTTCCCATTCCCATCAATCATGTTTTTGGTAGGCTTCTCATGGAATTCAAATTCTCGAGCTTCACTGCATGGTTTGCCACTCCCATCAATCATGCACATTTTCACCTTTCCAGCATCAAGGCATGGAGTATGGCAACGGATGACACCTGGCTGAACAATTTCCACAGGTACCTTAACATCACCAAATAGTATTTCCCATGAACCGTGAGAGGGCTTGCAAAGGAAGTCTCCTGCAATCATAACCTGCATTACATTTTTATGGGTCTCCAATCAGTTGTTGTAATATCACAGCAGAAATTGTCTTAAACACAGAATTAACCTAATGGACAAGCCTTTTGCCATTGAGGTAATAGATGAACTCAGGCATCATGCACAATCTGATCATTATAGCGTATATGTTATGTAAATGCCGCGTACCAATATGCCCACATGGTTCAATATCTTACCAATAGAAAAGAAGAAAGCGAGATGCGGTACTTTAATTAAGAATATCAACTTCTAGTTCCATATGATACCTTTGTACTTTCAGAACAAAATGCCCATTCTGGGGAAACCTCATGGATATGGAACCATTGGTTTTCAATGACTGTCAGAGAAGTTGAATCCAGAATAGCTTCGAGTTGATCCTCCTCCAACCATGTATCTGGCCAAGAAGACAGACACGCAAAAGTTGCCAATTTATAGAAAGATTTCCACCATATCTCAGCCAGTAATTAGCAATGAAAGAGTCGGAATGCATGGTGTTTGCTGGTACAAGATTAGTGCACCTGAATTTTTCAGGACATCAATAGCATTGGGATGAGGATGGGTTCCAGTTTCTTCAGTATGATTGTCTTCACTAAACTCCAGTCCGTTAAAGAAATCTACAAGATTTATACAAGTGTCTGGTTCTTCATTCTGAATCCCATGCACAAGAATAGACTCATTATTTGACAGAACCTCTTTGGTGTTAACATCACGATGTTCATTGTCTTCCAGACTCAACTGCATTTTAAGCTTCCGCAGGGCAGCCTGATTACAATGTTGAATCCAATCAGATCGACTTGTATTATTTGTTTCATTGTTTATGGTCACAATCTGGGAATGAACTTCTTCTGCAGATCCTGGGCTGCACGAGTTGAGACATGGTACAATAAACTCGCTAGTCAAACCGGGTGAACTGTGTGCTTCAGCTCTGCTAGCACTGCAATTCTGGTTGGATGTTGATGAATGATTTAGGGCTGATACTGAAATGCTGCCCTGATAATCAATCAACAAATTCAAGGTGAGACACAGGACAGACCAAAAATAATGTGGTGGCTTCAATCACTATAATAACGGTACTAGCATGACAGGTGACTAGGTGAGTTAACCAGTGGAGAGTCTACATAATGTCAAGTTAAGTTTCACTGATGCTTCGTGTCAATGATTAATTAATCTGATATCTTCAAAGATTTCTGACTTTTGGAGTGGATATATATCTGTGGCTAGTAAAGCAAAGTTTTTTATTTACCCATCCTAATTGGTCAAGCATCAGAAGTGCAGATGTGCTGTGACAAAAGGAAGGTAAAACAGAGAGACAAACCTCTAGAACATCTCTATAATGGACAAGAACAATGTGCTCATAAGCCCTGCAAAGATTAATTGCTCTCATTATGATGCAAATTGATTTTTACACATTGACAAACGAAATTTATTTATTTTTAAATCAGCATAACCAACAGCAGAAGTCATAGTAATGACAGGGTACTAATACCAACAGTGCTTGAAATTTATTAGTTCAGAAAATGCAGCGCCTATTTGGGAACTCGTAATGAACTACAGTTTTTAACTCGTCAGAAATCCAATACTCACAACCAAGGATAGAAATCCCGGCCGGTAACCGGTTTACCGGTGGCGGCCGGGATTTGAAATCCCGGCCGGGTTTTCCCGAGTTTACAAATTCAAATTTTGAATTTTGAATTTTGGTTGATTTTTAAGCAAATTTAAACGAAATTCGACCGAGTTTTCTCCGAGAAAACCGGTAACCGGCCGCCGGCCGGGATTCCGGCCGGTTCCGGTTTTTCAATCCCTGCTCACAACACAGCATCATAAAAAGTCGAAGAACATTCTACAATACTATAAATAATAATATCTCCACAAGGAATTGGTGCATAATGATCCAGGATGGTTTCTTGTTCTTGGGAATGTCTCAGATGGATGTTCAAACTTCAAAGTAACACAAATACATGGGGTCATAGACATGAATAACTTGTAAACAGGAGTTCCTCCGTAGCACAAATAGCACAATAATAAAATACATGTAGTGATGGACCGCTCATGAGTGCTATGTGGGGAATTCCATATCGCCGCCGTGGGACCAAGCAAACGCAGCACCAGGACATGGCACAGCCAGTGGCATGAGAAGAATCAGCTAAGAGACTTCATCCCTAAGCTCAGTTTGTTATTCCTTAGATTTGTTTGTTAGTTGGTTAATTGAGATTAGCCCTATCTTGTACCGGCTCTATTAAAGGAGCACGACATTATATTTCTTAGGCAGGAAATCAATAAAGAAGTCTCTGTTCACAGCCCCCCTTCTCCATCTCCCTAACCTACTTCTCAACCGATGACAGGTTGCCGCCATGGCACCTGGACGCCGGAACTATCGGCCGAGACCCCCTGTATACCACGACTACTACCTGTGCAACCCAGGCCATACCATGAGTTAGTAAATAAATGGGTTTCCGTTCAAGGAAAAAAAACCCTCCATGAGTAGCATGCAAACAAAGTTGCTATTGGTCGTGTTCTAAGGACAAACACTTACGATTTTACGATGACCCAGAGCACAAGAAATGTATATGTGATTTTTTTCAGAATTTGAAAGCATACAACTATGATGTGTACATTATCCTCCCTACAAAAGTAAACAGAGCTCTTACGGATCAAGCATCCAATATATGCGCCTCTGAAATCTAGGATTTTTGTCTGCATGAGCATAGTAGCAACTCAGTGCCTCCACATTATCAACCTGAAATGCCCAGTGTCAAAAGAGAAAGCATATTAACTACACATCTCAATATGCTAAGTGCCCATTTTTACCAAATTCATTTAATTCAGTGCAAACAACAAACATCCCAATAGTTTATTGGCTTGCCAAGATTATCGCCGCCAAAACATTATGATTAATACATCAACTCTGTTTACTTTATAAAGATATTTAACCTAGATGCAAAAGATGACGAATTGAACAGACCTTAAGGCGCTCATGGGCTTCAGCAATGGTCTTCCCATTCTTCTTTTTTCGCCATTCATATCCATCATTTCGGAAGTACCGAAGTACTCTACGGTTGAAAAGAAACCAAGAACCACCTACAATTTCAGAATCAGCTTGGTTAATCACACGCAGGGCTAAAGCAAGTAAGCGCAAGCTTGAACCAGATATCTCACAAGCTAAAACCAAAGGTTGCTTTTATTACTAGGTGGCTTATGAGGGGTCTTTTGTGCGACCATGAACTGCTCATAATTCTGTAATATCTGCAGAACCTCTTTAGGCTTTAACCATCGTGCATTCACTTCCTGTTGTAGCTTTTGTATATCGAAGCCTGAAACGGTAAAGCAAAATGCAACAACGTTTACGAACGAGAGTTGATGGCCGAATTCAGAACACATAACAACTCAAGGGATCATAATTTCAAAGCACTCAAGGAATCATGAACCATGAATTGTGTAATATAGATGGATTCGGCAACAAATTCATACACCTATTTACTACATAATGGCTGCCTGACAAGAGAGGCGCCGCTCATCTCCTGCCACTGAATTGCGCATGAGCAATTTGGCAATGCGCCGCATCCCTAAAACCCCCTAAAGAAAGGTTTCACTCGAATCAAGTCAATTTTTTGACAGCAACCAAACTGACTAATACAAGGATAGGGAGGGAGTATTAGCATTCAAGACTAATAGTGGACTAAACCTTGCCTGGCGCCCAAGAACACTCAGAAAAAGACCAGTTAGTTGCGTTTCTGGATCAAAGGAGGCACCTTTCAGCCGGCACCAACCCCACCCTGCCCACCCGACTCTATAACCAAAATTAGCCACAGAAATCACACATAAACAGCGAAATATTGCAGCTTTGGAACGGGGCATCTAGGAATTCGCCCTTACCTTGCTGCTGCATGGCGCTCGTCCGACGAATTCGCGCCCCCCAAATTAATTCAGCGAGAAACCAAGAACTCGTGGGGTGAGACCGCCTGAGGTCAATGGCCGAGTCGCCAGGTGGTATCAGTGGTACCACTCGCTAATTTATTGTTCGTTTGGGATAAGTAAACAATCCACAGATGTCACTGATTGAAATTGAAGAGAAGCAGGGAGAACGAAGGAACGAGGAACAGGTGAGGAAGAGGGGAAAGTGCGCGACTGATTCCTCAACAACGTGGTCGGTGTCAAAATGTGTTATTTTAATAACCTCCGCTGCTACTTAAATATTATAATCAGTGATTGTTTGTCCTCCTTCATGTGACGTGACATGCATGGAAAAAACCGTCACCATACACCAAAAAAACATCTCACTCAGCTCATCTGTATCGTCCCACCTCCCACATCGTCCTCATCCTCATCTCCCTCGCCCCTCCGTCCCTCCCCTCGCATTCGCGCTTCACCCCGTCCCGCCGACGCGCTGCCCTCGCACGCCGCCGCGCTCCCTGCCTCCTCTCGTCGTCTCCCCGCCCGTCCCTCACATCCTTCATGCACGCACCACGTAGGCCACAACCTCCCTTGCGTTCAATTCGCACTCCCCTCTCCCTCTCCGTCGCGCCGCCGCTCCCTCCCTTTCCCTCCGCCGCCGCCCCGCCGTATCTAGGCTTCGATTTGCCCCGTCCTCCAACAACATGATAGCCTCCTCCTGGAATTCAGTGAGACCCCCCCCCTCGTCGTCTATGGCGGTTTTGCTATTTGAGCTCATTGCCTACTTCTGATTTGGTCGAGTTCGTGGGAGGTTCGTGGGGGTTGTAATTTTTTGGGGGAGATTTGCGGTACTCGTGCCCGTTCCAGCTCATTTTGGCTTCCGATTTGGACGCGTTTAATCCAAGGTGAAATTGGAGGAGTTTGTGTTCGTGGGGGAGATGCCTGATAGGATTTTTTTGCGTCAGATTTGTTTTGCAAGGGCTGTAGCTGTACGACGTGGACTCGTTTGTGCTACGGTTGGAGGCGAAGTCGGAGGAGGCGCTTCTCGACTACTGCTTCGAGGATGAGTCCGTGGCTCTCGTAAGCTGTTCTGATGGATCTGTAATAAGGTAACTAAAAATGATTGCAATCGGTGGTGGGATTGTGTCTTGAATTCATATGCACATTGTTTCCTTTCCTCTGATGATCTTTGTATGCTGAATTCGGGACCAAGTGGAGAGTTACAAGTGCAGCGCCGCCACTTCACGCAAGCGCTCAAAGGCCTTTGGAGGCATAGTCCCCTTCTGCCGTCGTCGCCACCATTGCTCGAAGCAAGGCCAACCCGTCGTGGCAGCCGCCAGCCCTCGAGAACCCATATAGGTAAAGAGCATTCCTCGATCTACCTTTTCCATATAGGTTTTTATACATCTTAATTGTATTTTGTTCCTCTCTATGCATAGATAGTTTGTCTATTTGCTTCGATCACACCTTGCAATTTTCAGAGCTTTACCCAGGCTGAGATACCTGCTTCTTTTGCTATAGAAGTGTTGCATAATTCGCATGTACTTGGTTCTTCCATTGCGAATGTGATATATGGGATGTATGCCTCATTGACGGTGTAGTTCAGCTTTGACATCAGATGCTTTTCTGCTATGTTTATGGTTGAAGTCGTGGTGGTTAGTTGTTTTAGTGTGCAGAGCTTCCACTTTTAGTTTTACCTGCAAGATTGAGAAGGTTAAAATATGAGGAGTTTAATTGTTTGGATCTATAAAGTTGCTGTTTTTACCCAAATATGCAAATTTGGACCCTCTGTGTATTCTGCACTAGTCCAGGATCACGCTAGTGCACACAGTGTCAACATTGATGAAATATCACATCCATACAACGAATATAAGAATAAACGAGTACTTTAAATAACAAATAACTGTTGGGACCTTATGGTCGAGTGTTACATTTATTAAGCCATGCAAGGCTGACAATAAAGAAATAAACCGCAATGAAACGAAATAAACTCGGTGGCTCCCATCAATTTACCACAGTGCAACCGATCGGGATCAAGACCCTAACGCTCAACCTTCGAGAACTCTTCTTCAAAAGCAAAGTGACGACTCCTCCACTTCATTGATTTGTTTAGCAAGAGTGAGTACACACCGTACTCGCAAGTCATACCACAGAATGCATTTATACATGATGGCTTATTCCAAAGAAATGGCTTCTGTGGTTATTTTGCAGAAATGCAACATTTGCAATTGAATACAAATAATAGATTGAAAGCATAATTCAAAACAAATAGACAATAATAAGTTAACAATTGATTTCACAAAGTACACATAGTCTAATCAAGTTCTTTCACACAGCTGAACAAGTTATCTCACACAGCTGACCCTTCCCAATTGTTTTATGAAAACTACCCTCGTGTGAAATTCTGAGCATGTCCATAACCGAGGACGCGGCTATTCGAATAGATTGATTTAACACTCTGCAGAGTTTGTACACTTTACCCACACGATGAAACCAACCGGATCAGAGTTGATCACAACAAAACCTTTTAGAGACTTCATCTCAAACAATGACACTCCTGGTGTGCTTTACTGCCGTCCAATTTGTACACACAGCCCTTGGAACGACACACACCATTGGACAGGGATGCAGCGAACCGTCCCGCGATGTGACATATCACACCTCCAAATTTCATCACATAGCTTAAATACAACCCGAGTTGTCAATGTCAAGACTCCATAACTTACTAAGTCGTGCCCACCATACTAGGCATGTGGTCGTCAAAGAAGGCCCATTCAATGGCGCACAAAGTTAAGTCCTTAATTGACTAAGGCAAGACTTCCGATTTACCCAAATCACAAAGTTTAATAAGCACACACTCCATCATTCACAGAATCCACCACTTGCCTCGATCTAAATCTTTTCCCACCTGTTGGTTAAGTGCAACACATGCCATCAACGAGTAACAAGACACAAAGACACACATGATTCATCACATGGTTCCATAATCACTTAGTCAAATTTATAATTGCAACTCTCACATGAAATGATGACTCGTGGCATGGCTAAGCGATCTAATCGTATCTAACCAACCCACGTTGGTGCTACGATAATACCAACTAATAGTGAACCAACCTAGGGTGACAAAAGATCATGACATACAATAGACAAGGTGGCATAACAATTTGGATTAATAACTACACCCAAAAGCATTTAAATAAATACTTGAAATAGAATGCAATACATTGAAACAAAGTAGTTTCGGGTTCAAAATGATCAAAGGTATAACTTGCCTTGGAATAGATCTAGATATTGGTCTTGGTCTTGAGGTGCGCAAAATTCTCCAAGTATCGACGCCTACTCGCAAACGAGACAAAAGAAACAAAACAAATAAATAACAGAGGCAAAACAAACTCCAAAAATTAAATAAAATTCATAAATAAATAGATCTGAATTTTATATGAATTTACAAATTTGAATGGGCTCAATCGGAGTTCGGATGCAAAAGATATGGGCTTTGGAAGATTGGAAAATCAATTAAACCCTAAATTGGATTTTCTCGAATTTTCCCGAATTAATTTTATAAAGGAAAATCGAATTATTGCGCAATGCTTGCGTCAGCCGAGAATTTCCGGAAAAAGAAATAAAATTAAAAAGAAAACTGACAAGTGGGACCCATCGTCGACCTCTCTCTACCACGGTGGACTGGGTCCACCGAGCCGAGGCAAAGCTGGCGCGGTGAGCTGGACCACGCAGACGCCTGGCCGGTGTCGATCTGGCGCCGCGCGCACACGTAGGCGTGAGAGGCGCGAGAGGTCGACTTGGCGCCGACGAGTCATGGCCGACACGGCGCATGGGGACCAAGGGTGTCACCGACGATCGGCGCGAGTCGCCGTGACCAAGGGTACCAGAGCACTCCTTGCGCTATTGCGCACCTAGTGCCGACCTTACCAAAGAATGAGAGTGATGGCGGCCGGCGGTGGAGAAGAAGCGAGGCGAAGTCACGGCTATTGTCGGACGGCGGCGGCAGTGGGACTCTGGCGCGGCGAAAGCGCTACCGAGGTGGCTCGAGCGACACCGAGCCCAAGGAGGCGATCGACGACGGCCGGACGGCGGCGGCGGTGGTGCAATCGTTGGCGGCGACACGGCCGAGAACCTTGACGAACAATTACGGCGCTACAAGGGCTTGGGAGGGCAATTGGGTGAGGGTTTTGGAGAGGGTGCGGCGATTCTCGGGACCTACTTATAGGTGTGGGCGGCCTCGAGGTGACGTCTTTGTGGCGGAGATCAAAGCGCCCAAACGAAGCGCGAGAAACGGGATAGAAACGGATTCAAGTTTGAATTTGAGCGAGTCGGTGCGGACGAGATAAGCGGAAGTTTGGTTAGGAAACGGGGTTTTAGTTAGCGAACGACGCGCGCGGAGCTTCTAGAAGCTCCAATGGCGGACACGGCCGCGAGCCACGCGAGGAAGGAGACCGTGTCGGAGATTTACGACCTCGGCGGCCCACACGACGAGAGAGAGAAGGCGAGGCGCGGCGGCGAAGCGGCAACCGGACGACGGGATCCAAGGGAGGGAGCGAGGAGGCGGATGATAGCCATGAGCGTCGAACGCGCGAAGGGACACGCGCGGAGATCCAGTGAGGCGGGCGGGAATGGGTCATGGAGTGGGCCGAGGCGAGGAATAGTCTTGGGCTTCGACCAAGATCGTTCAAGGATTTAAAATAGGTTTTATTTTAAATAAATCCAAAAAATGCAAATAGCAATTAGAAAATAGCAAATAACTTTGGAAAAATTCCAGAAATTTCTATAAAATATATCCAAGCAAATAGAATCTAAATAAAAATAGCTTTGACAATTGTTGATGTTGGGATTAAGCACATTAAATCAATTTGCCCTTAAAGTCCAATTTAAGCTTTTTAAATTAATATTCAAATAATCCAAAAGGTAAATTCTCTTGCTATCAATATTTAAAAGATTTTTAAAGCTCTGAATTTTGGGATGTTACAAACCTCCCCCCCTTAAACGAATCTCGTCCCCGAGATTCCGGCTAGCTAGAGAAAAGGCTAGGGAACTCGGCTTTTAACTCTTCTTCATGTTCCCACGTTGCTTCTCCTTCTGAGTGGTTACTCCACTGGACTTTGCAGAAACGAACGGTCTTGCTTCTGGTGCGGCGCTCAGCGACATCCAAAATACTGACAGGCTGCTCTTTGTATGTGAGATCTTCCTTCAGTTCAATTGACTCCAACGGGGTCTGCTCTTTTGGCACACGAAGACACTTCTTCAGCTGAGAAATATGAAAGACATCATGCACTCCTGCTAACGACTGTGGTAGCTCCAACTGGTACGCAACTTCTCCACGGCGTTCCAAAACCTTGAATGGACCCACATACCTCGGAGCAAGCTTCCCTTTGGTGTGGAATCTCTTAACACCTCGGCGGAGTAACTCAAGATACACAAAATCCTCCGGTTCAAAGTCGAGGTCACGACGACGATTATCGGCATAACTCTTTTGCTCGGATCGGGCTATCTTTAACCTCTCTCGATCATAGCAACTTGTTCTTGGCTTCTGAATAATATCTCGCCCGAACACTACACGCTCATTGTCTCGACCAATTCAACGGAGTTCTGCAGTACGACCGCATGAGCTTCAAATGGTGACATCGCAAACCGGCTTGATAACCGTTGTTGTACGAGAATTCGCATACGGTAAACTCTTATCCCAACCGGTAGCATTTGCTAAGGCACGTGCTCTCAACATATCCTCTAATATCGATTAACTCTTTCACCGTCCATCCGTCTCGTGGATGATAAGCGATCTTGAAATTTAGATGAGTTCCTGTGGCTTCATGTAGACTCGCCAAAAACGAGAGGTGAATTGAGATCCTCGATCCGACACTATCTTCTTGGGCACACCGTGCGCATCGACAATTTTGTCATATACAATTCCGCCAAGCGGTCTCTCGAGTAAGTGGTTTTGGTGGCAAGAAATGGGCAACCTTAGTCAAACGATCCACTATTACCCAAATCGAATCATAACTCGATTGAGTCTTGGGTAGTCCGTAATAAAATCCATACCGATCTCTTCCCACTTCCATTTCGGTATCTTCATGGTTGTAGCAACCTGTGGCCTCGATGTTCGGCCTTTACTTTCGACACACGTCGCATAAGGCAACGAACTCGCGACGTCTCGCTTTAGGTTTGGCCACCAAAACTTATTCTTAACATCCCGATACATCTTAGTGCTTCGGGGTGAATTGAATACTTTGAGTCATGGGCTTCCTTCGTAATCACCGTCTTAATCCATCCATATCCGGTACATGATACGCCCATTGATCCACAAGATATCCCGATCATCTATGGTGAAGTCTTTAAATTTTCCTTCCGACATCTTCTTCTTGAGATCACAAACTCGTAATCCTTAGGTTGAGCTTCACGAACTGTTTCTCCGAGTAGACTGTATTTCCAAATTGGCCACGAATCCTTCCGGAACAACTTCTAGTTGTAGCTTCTGGAATTCCTCCTGAAGTTCTGAACACAACTCTTTTGCTTCCAGAGCATTGCAGTAGCTCTTGCGACTCAGTGCATCTGCAACTACATTGGCCTTACCAGGATGGTAATGGATTCCAAGATTATAATCCTTTATTAATTCCAGCCATCTTCTCTGTCTCATGTTCAAATCGATCGAGTGAATATATTTTTGTGCTCTTATGATTTGTAGACTTCACGGCGATGGACTTTTGTGGTGAGGTAATGTCGCCAAATCTTCAAAGCATGCACTACGGCAGCTAATTCCAAATCATGGGTAGGGTAGTTCTCTTCATGAGGCCTTAATTGCCTTGACGCATAAGCGACAGCTCTTCCTTCTTGCATAAGGACACATCCTAATCCTTGACGCGAAGCATCACAGTAGATATCAAAATCCTTACTAATATCCAAGCAAAACTAGCTTTGGGTCAAGTCAAACGTTTCTTCAATTCTTGAAAACTTTCTTCACAAGCTGGGGTCCAAATAAACTTCTTCTCTTTCTTCAACAATTGCGTAAGAGGTTTAGCAATCGTTGAGAACCCTTCAATGAAACGACCGATAGTATCCTGCCATTCCCAAGAAACTACGAATTTGAGTAACCGTCTTGGTCGCTCCCAATTCATTACTGACTTTAACCTTTCCGGTCAATCGCTACTCCTTGGTGTCAAGACATGACCGAGAAAATCAACTTTCTTCTTCCAAAAGTCACACTTGCTGAACTTGGTATACAACTGATGTCCTCTGAGCTTCTCTAGGATTAATCTCAAATGTTCTGTATGTTCTTCTTCTGACTTTGAGTATACCAAAATATCATCAATAAACACTACCACGAACTTATCCAAATATTCCATGAATACTTTGTTCATCATGTTCATGAAGTAGCAGGGGCATTAGTCAATCCAAAAGACATGACTAAAAACTCATAATGTCCATACCGGGTTGAGAAAGCGGTCTTTGGTACATCCTTAGGACAAATCTTCAACTGATGGTAACCTGATCGCAGATCGATCTTGGAGAATACTCCGGCTCCTTTCATCTGGTCGAACAAATCATCAATTCTGGGCAATGGGTACTTATTCTTGATGGTGACTTCATTGAGAGAACGATAATCGATACACATCCTCATACTTCCATCTTTCTTCTTGACGAACAAAACAGGTGCTCCCCATGGCGACGAACTAGGTCTTACAAAACCTTTCTCTAGTAGTTCCTCTATCTGCTTCTTCATTTCCACAAGTTCATCGACTGGCATCCGATAGGGTCTCTTGGAAATTGGTGCTGTTCCTGGCACTAGATCGATGACGAACTCAATGTCACGGTCCGGTGGCATTCCTGGTAATTCTTCCGAAATACGTGCAGGTAATCTCGACTACTGTGCACGTCTTCCAAAGAAACTGTCTTGCATCGTTGACTACCAAATGTCCATCACGTACTGAGGTGGCTAGAAATTCTACTTTCTTTCCTGTGGTATCCTCAATTGTCACGGCTCTTCGGCCACAATCTAGCACTGCTTTATGTTTGGATAACCAATCCATACCAAGGATGACATCTATGGTCTGAGTGTCTAGAACTATTAGGTTGGCTAGAAACTCAACTCCAGCTATGAGTAGCCTAGCTCCTAAACATCCAAATTTAGAACTTAGCTCTGCTCCAGGCGACTGGACTAACAGAGTATGCTTAAGATGCATAACTTCCAATTTGTTCTTAGTTGCAAAATTCCGAAACAAACGAATGCGAAGCTCCGTAATCAAAGCAATCGATGCGGTGTAATCGAATTTACTAGGAACTTACCCAAAGACAACGTCGGTGCTTCTTGGGCTCCTTCCAGAGTGACGTGGTTGACACGGCCTCGACCAGCGATGGCGGTGCTCCTCGGATTGACCAGTAGCTTGAGAAGTTCCTTGATGGTTGCCTTGTACCGTGTCTTGGCTGGTGTGTTTCCAAGGTTGAAGCGTACTGGAGTGATAGTCCCATTCTGCGGACATCGATTGGCGAAATGCCCTGGCTGACGACATGTAAAGCAAACTCTGGTTGTATTCTGTGGGTTGCTTACTGGATTGGGGTTGACTGGTGCAGGGTTGCGGAAGTTCGAGCAATCGGGCGAGTCTTGAAGTTGGTGCAGTGGTCCGCGAGTGCGTGGTGGAAAACGGCTAAAGCTGCGGTGGAATCATTCTTGCCCTCGGTGGGGTTGGTGACTTCCTTCTTTGAGCCATTCTGCGCTTACGATGATCTTCCAATTCCTTGCGCTTATCCTCTAGAATCAAAGCCTTGTTGATCAACTCTTGAAAATCAGGAAAGGTGTGGGCAATCAAGTTGACTTGAAGTCCAGTGTTCAATCCTTTCAGAAAACGACTCTGACGAGCCTTGTCGATGAGCGACATCTTCTCGCAAGATATCGAGCAAGTTGAGAGAACTTGTTGAGGTAGTCGATCACTGACATTCCTCCTTGCTTGAGAGCACGAAATTCATCCTTCTTCAGATCCATGATTCCTTCTGGTACATGATACTGGCGAAAAGCAGTTGTGAACTCTTCCCAAGTAATATCTTGCGGCGTTCCATGCGCTGCACAGAAGTTTTCCCACCATTCGGCGGCAATGCCTTCCATCTGGTGAGAGGCGTACAGAACTTTTTCATGATCGCTGCATTGAGTGATCAGCAGTTTTCTCTCAATAACACGTAGCCAATCATCAGCTTCTACTGGTGAGACATGTCCAGAAAAGGTTGGTGGACGGGTCCTCATAAACTCCGCCAACTTGGATGATCCATTGTGACCATGAGCAACTGAGGCTCCATTGTGATGCTGATTGTTGTTGCTCTGGTTATTCATAGCTTGCATCTGATTCATCATGGTGTACATCAGCTGGGTCTGAGCTGTCATGAATGCCCCAAAATTCTGCAGATCAACTGAAGGTGCTTGTGGTGGAATTGCTTCTCCGGGGATTTGTTCCCGTCCTTCCGATCATCGAGTATCGTAACCACTTGCGCAGCCTTGACGAGTCCGAACCATCCGTGAATCTCAAGGGTTAGATAAGGTAGCAAGCACGAGATAAGTGGTAGAACTAAGCGGGGAGGTAAAACCCAACAACATATTTTAAGAAAGCTCAACTGAAACTCTTATTTTGATTAAGATAATAGTATGGCTTGCAACAATGCCTAAGGGCCTTTGCAGCTCATACTTGCACACAAGAAAATAAGGACGAACTTAAGCACACCAAACTACCGCCTAAAGGGCGACTCAAGACATAAAACTGGCTAAGCCTGAAACAACGCGAACAGACTACTCAATCAAATAGCCTCCGCAGCCTTGACGGTGCTCCCGCCTGCTGTAGACCTGAAAGTGAGCTGGCATCCTCGCAAACTGATCCTGATGTCCCGGGGATGTTGCAATAGGAGCAGTGTTGTGCAGTCTTCTTTGGTGCTTCTAGCTCTTTGCCGGGCTCTCTCTTGGTTCGTAGGTCCATCGCCTTCTTCAGGTCTTCCTCTTGATGTCTTCTTCGTGTCGTCCATAAAGAGTTTCTTCTAATATGGCGATCCTCTCTTGACTCTCAAGAGTCTCATAGGTACACTCGGCTCTGTGGCGGCTAACTCCAACGATTCTTCCTGAGCAGCGGCGAACTGGGCGAGATGCACAACGGTGGCGTTGTCTTCTCCTTTCGTAGACGGAAAACGTGCAGCAAGATCCACGTCGGAAGTGCGGGGATGATAACGAAAACCGTGTCACGAAGCTCTCGAGAGTAGATGTTGCAGATCCTCAGGATGGCAAGGCGTGAAGACTCCTGGATTGCTTCAATCCAAATACTCCTTCGAGTGAGATGTTCAATGGTTTACTCGCCTTGGTGTTCGCGCTGGCGTAGATGGTCAAATGGCGATTACTCCACGATCTCGGCCGCTCACAATTCAAGCACCGCCACGGTACAATGGACGATCGAACCCTCCAAGTACTTGTAGCAACTTCCAAAGCTCGGCAAGTCCTCCCTTGCGCTCTCCATAACTCAAGACGAGGCATCATCCAAGATGGACAAGGATATGAAAACAACTTTAAAACAGCGGAGAGAGAGAATTTCAAAGAATAGTTGAGTCAAGAGAGACATGAGATGAGTTAAGGAGTTCAATTAATCTTGCAAGTTAATATTTGCTTTAGAAAGTAGTTTTGGACTCACTAAGAACGGCCAATCTAACTAGGGTCAAGATACAACAGATGGCTCGATACCACCTCTGTCGGGACCCAAATATGCAAACTGGACCCTCTGTGTATTCTCGCACTAGTCCAGATCACGCTAGTGCACACAAAGGTCAACATTGATGAAATATCACATCCATACAACGAATATAAGAATAAACGAGTACTTTAAATAACAAATAACTGTTGGGACCTTATGGTCGAGTGTTACATTTATTAAGCCATGCAAGGTCGACAATAAAGAAATAAAGCTGCAATGAAACGAAATAAACTCCGGTGGCTCCCATCAATTTACCACAGTGCAACCGATCGGGATCAAGACCCTAACGCTCAACCTTCGAGAACTCTTCTTCAAAAGCAAAGACGACTCCTCCACTTCATTGATTTGTTTAGCAAGAGTGAGTACACACCGTACTCGCAAGTCATACCACGAATGCATTTATACATGATGGCTTATTCCAAAGAAATGGCTTCGTGGTTATTTTGCGAAATGCAACATTTGCAATTGAATACAAATAATAGATTGAAAGCATAATTCAAAACAAATAGACAATAATAAGTTAACAATTGATTTCACAAAGTACACATAGTCTAATCAAGTTCTTTGCCTCATGAACAAGTTATCTCACACTTTGACCCTTCCTAATTGTTTTATGAAAACTACCCTCGTGTGAAATTCAGAGCATGTCCATAACCGAGGACGCGGCTATTCGAATAGATTGATTTAACACTCTGCAGAGTTTGTACACTTTACCCACACGATGAAACCAACCGGATCGAGTTGATCACAACAAAACCTTTCGAGACTTCATCTCAAACAATGACACTCTGGTGTGCTTTATCGCCAGTCAATTTGTACACGTACCCTTGGAACGACACACACCATTGGACAGGATGCAATGAACCGTCCCGCGATGTGACATATCACACCTCCACCCATCACATAGCTTAAATACAACCCGAGTTGTCAATGTCAAGACTCCATAACTTACTAAGTCGGGCCCGGCCCATACTAGGCATGTGGTCGCAAGAAGGCCCAGTTCAATGGCGCACAAAGTTAAGTCCTTAATTGACTAAGGCAAGACTTCCGCTTTACCCAAATCACAAAGTTTAATAAGCACACACTCCACCATTCACACAGAATCCACCACTTGCCTCGGTCTAAATCTTTTCCCACCTGTTGGTTAAGTGCAACACATGCCATCAACGAGTAACAGCACACAGCACACACAGATTCATCACATGGTTCCATAATCACTTAGTCAAATTTATAATTGCAACTCTCACATGAAATGATGACTCGTGGCATGGCTAAGCAGTCTAATCGTATCTAACCAACCCACGTTGGTGCTACGATAATACCAACTAATAGTGAACCAACCTAGGGTGACAAAAGATCATGACATACAATAGACAAGGTGGCATAACAATTTGGATTAATAACTACACCCAAAAGCATTTAAATAAATACTTGAAATAGAATGCAATACATTGAAACAAAGTAGTTTGAAAACTGGGTTCAAAATGATCAAAGGTATAACTTGCCTTGGAATAGATCTAGATATTGGTCTTGGTCTTGAGGTGCTCCTTCTTCTGCAAAATTCCCCGAAGTATCGACGTCTACTCGCAAACGAGACAAAAGAAACAAAACAAATAAATAACAGAGGCAAAACAAACTCCAAAAATTAAATAAAATTCATAAATAAATAGATCTGAATTTTATATGAATTTACAAATTTGAATGGGCTCAATCGGAGTTCGGATGCAAAAGATATGGGCTTTGGAAGATTGGAAAAATCAATTAAACCCTAAATTGGATTTTCTCGAATTTTCCCGAATTAATTTTATAAAGGAAAATCGAATTATTGCGCAATGCTTGCGTCAGCCGAGAATTTCCGGAAAAAGAAATAAAATTAAAAAGAAAACTGACAAGTGGGACCCACTGTCAGCCTCTCGGCTCACGGTGGACTGGGTCCACCGAGCCGAGGCAAGCCGGGCGGTGATGGTGGACCACGCAGTATCGCCATTGGTGTCGATCTCGCGCCACGCGTTACACGAGGCGAGCGAGAGGCGCGAGAGGTCGACGCGGCCCGACGAAGTCATGGCCGGCGGCGCGCATGAGGACCAAGGGTGTCACCGGCGATCGGCGGCGAAGTCGCCGGTGACCAAGGGTACGAGCACTCCTTGCGCTATTGCGCACCTAGTGCCGACCTTACCAAAGGTGAGAGTGACGGCGGACGGCGGTGGAGAAGAAGCGGAGGCGAAGTCACGGCTATTGTTTGACGGACGGCGGCGGTGGGACTCTGGCGGCAGAAAGCGCGCCGAGGTGGCTGGCGACACCGAGCCCAAGGAGGCATCGGCGACGGCCGGACGGCGGCAGCGGTGGTGCAATTCGTTGGCGGCGACACACGGCCGAGAACCTTTGGCGAACAATTACGGCGCTACAAGGGCTTGGGAGGGCAATTGGGTGAGGGTTTTGGAGAGGGTGCGGCGATTCTCGGGGACCTACTTATAGGTGTGGGGCGGCCTCGAGGTGACGTCTTTGGTGGCGGAGATCAAACCGCTCAAACGAAAGCGCGAGGAAACGGGGATAGAAGCGATTCAAGTTTGAATTTGAGCGAGTCGGTGCGGGACGAGATAAGCGGAAGTTTGGTTAGGTTAGGGGTTTTAGTTAGCGAAGCGGACGCGCGTGAGCTTCTAGAAGCTCAATGGCGGACACGATCGCGAGCCACGCGAGGAAGGAGACGTGTCGAGAGCGACGACCTCGGCGGGCCCACACGACGAGAGAGAAGGCGAGGCGCGGCGCAAGCGGCGGCAACCGACGTCGGGATCCAAGGGCGGGAGCGAGCGGAGCGCGCAGAAGCGGCGTCGCGATCGCGCGAAGGGGACACGTGGCGGAGATTCAAGGCGGGCGGGAATGGGTCATGGAGTGGCCGAGGCGAGGAATAGTCTTGGGCTTGCCCAAGATCGTTCAAGGATTTAAAATAGGTTTTTCTTTTAAATAAATCCAAAAATGCAAATAGCAATTAGAAAATAGCAAATGACTTTGGAAAAATTCCAGAAATTTCTATAAAATATATCCAAGCAAATAGAATCTAAATAAAAATAGCTTTGACAATTGTTGATGTTGGGATTAAGCACATTAAATCAATTTGCCCTTAAAGTCCAATTTAAGCTTTTTAAATTAATATTCAAATAATCCAAAAGGTAAATTCTCTTGCTATCAATATTTAAAAGATTTTTAAAGCTCTGAATTTTGGGATGTTACATTAAGAAGGCTTAAAAGTAGATTTTTTTTGCTACCTGGGTGGATAACCTCCATATAAAACACGGTGATTGATATCCTCCCATCACATGGCTAACCGCCTAATTTTACAATAAGGATTCACCATCCTAAATTTTTTTTAATAATATCATTTTAAAACAAAAAAAACAAAGTCTAACTTGGAGTGTCTTTGCTCAGCATGTCTATGACCATGGACACGGCTATTCGAATAGTTTTACAGTCTGCAGATGGGGTACAACTTTACCCACAAGAGATATTTGCAAAATTCCACCATGACAAATCAATATCATAGGCTTTTAATCAATACTAGCTATATGTTTGCAAAAATTCCCCAAAATTAAATATTTGTGATCTAAGCAATGTCTTACCATATTTTTATTTTCAAATTATTATTTGACTAAGGTGATAAGGAAATGATGATTCAACATACAATATTGGCTATACAAAAGAACTAGATTAACTGAGAATTTAAAACAGGAATTTAAAAGAACTGAATAAAATTATGCATGCAATAGTAATTTAAAAATAGAAGTAAATAATTTTAAAACACTGGGATCAATATGATCAATGGTATAACTTGCCTTGCTCGAAGTCCTTGTATTCTATCTCTTCAGAAGAATCGAGCTCTCCGGAGTCCTCAAAATCTATACGCGAAAATAAGCTAAATTTAAATAAATTCAAATAATAGACAAATAAATTCAAATGAACTTTCGAATTAACTCCAAATGAAATAATGTTGGTTTAGTTAGCTAGATCTTGATTTTATACAAATTTAAAAATTTGATTCACCCAAATCGGAGTTCGTATAAAGAAATTCGAGCTCTTAAAACTAAAGAAAATACTAAAAATAAGATTTTATTGATTTTTCTAAATTATTTTTCTAAAGGAAATTTGAATTATTGCGCATGCTGACGTCAGCGTACGCAATTTCTGAATTTTGGCCGAATTATTTTCCTAAAGAAAAAGCTTTAAGTCACTGATATGCAGGCCCCACAGTCATAGACTGGGTCCACGAAACGGTCAAAGTCCACGATGGACTCGGCTCACAGAACAGTGAAGGGGGGGTGCTGGCGCAGTGGCTGACGCAGGAAACCTCGCGGCGCTGACTCGGCAGCCACACAAACGAAAATGCCCAGGTGGCGCTGATGTGGCCGAGCCACATAGCCCCGAGGAGCAGCGGTGCTCCGGTGATGGCCTCGTCGGCGCTACACACCACGGTGAGGCACGGGAGTGGGCGCAAAAGAATGAGGAGGTGACAAGGAATCTGGTGTGCTACCTTGCGGCGGAAGGGCTAGGCGGAATGGTCGTCGGCGACGAGGTTTGGCGGCGGCGGTTTTGGGTCGACGGCGGAGATGGAGTTCGGTGATTCCCTGGTGAAGAGCGTGTGCGCACGTGGTAGGCGATGACGAGACGGTGTCGAATATGGGGTCAGTGGCGACGGAGGACCTTGGACGACGTCGGAATTGTGGAAGAACCGAGTTTCGGCTGGCGGCGAAGAACTCTAAAATTCGGGCGTTTGAGTGAGGGAGAAGGGCTAGGGTTGGCGGGGTTGGAACGAGCGTGAGAAGGCGATACTGGGGCGCATCTTTATAGGTCAAGGTGGCGTTACCGAATTTCGGTGAATACGCGCGTTAAGACTGGAGTTTTTGGCCGGAATGGGGGCGGTGGTACTCAGGGGTTTGAATGCGTGAGGGGGGGAGGGATTCGTGGGATGGTGGATCTCCCAGCGGGCGTTAATGGTGGCGTAACGGTGTAGCGCGGGCCCACCTGTCGGCGAAATGCTGAAGCGGTCAAAGCGTCGACAATCGGACGGTCCGCACTGATCGCGCATGGGCGGAATAGGCCGAGCAGCCGTGAGGAATATGATGGGCCGAGGGAATTCAGCCTGAGAATTGTTCATGGATTTTTAATTGATTTCCCAATTTAAATAATTTCGGTAATACAAAAAGGGTTTAGAAAATGGCAAATAAATACCAAAAATTATGAAAAAAAAATCACAGAAATTCTCTAAGACATTTTGGATTTAAATAAAATATTTCCAACTTATTCTTGGCAATAGATTTTGCAAAAAACTATTTTGTCTTTAAAATAATTAGGGAAAAGCTTTTTGAAATTCCATAAAATAATTTAAATCTTTTTTTCAATTGAAACTTGAATTTTGGGCTGTTACATGCAAGCAGGTAGATCAGTCGACCAGATACAAACTAGTCACATGGAGATACAGACTGGTCGGACATGATCACTAACTGGGTGACGAACCGCTAACGACTTGAGATCAGAAAGGAGTTTTCCGAGTCACATCCAATTACGCATGAATCTAGAGGGTCACACACTTAATGGGATGGAATAAATGAGTTTGGATAGGATCCGTTATGAGCTCTTTATAAGGATATGCATGGGGTTGTTATTACGTAAGAGTTGCTCCACCGAAACTGTAGCCGCCATCTTCCCGAAGGCCCTAATGTGTGCGTTGGTGCTAGCACACCAGTGCGCTGATCAAGGATGATCCAAGACCTACGCAAGGAACATGATAGGTTGCTGGAGGAGACGATCGGTGCTGAGGACGTTGGACGGTCGACTATGACCATTACATCGACATGCTCGACGTTGGATCAGGCTGCTCAAACTCTTCTTCCGCCGCACTACACATCTAGTGGTAACAATCTATGATCCCTTGCTTGCATGACTTCCTACTTTACGTGGTGGATTTTTGAATTGCCAGCTAGTGTAGCCTACCTGTATCCCTTCACCCTTGGCCTACGAAAGCCCGCCATCATCTTGTGGTACCCGCCACTCCTCAAAGTTGTAGTATGAGGCCTTTAGCCCCTCCTGCTTGGGCAGCTCTTCATCCCAACCATGTTGGCGCCCTGTCAAACAGTAATATATGCATTTAAATGTAATGCAATACTAAAATGATACATGAAGAGGGAGTAGTAACCGACCTGGTGATTGCATTGGAATGGATGTCTCTGCGTGCTCCTGCCCTGTGAACGCATGGAACTGAGGTCATGTTCAAACAACTTGTCATTAGTATAAAAACAATTAAAAAGGAACAAGCTCACGTGACTATTAGTGGTGTACCTACAAACTGGGTAGGGGTACTGTTGGCACGGTCCCATGAGGACCCGCTTCAGAACCTGGAGAGCGCAAGGGAGGACTTGCCGCTGATCTTTGGAAGTTGTTGCAAGTGCTTGGAGGATTCGACCGTCCAATGTACCATGTGAAGACTTGGGTCGTGAACGGCCGAGAGCGTGGAGTGATATGCCGCTTGACCATCTTCGGCCGGAAGGACACCAAAGCAAGTCGACCCTTGAACATCTCCACAAGAAGGCTGATTTGGAACAACACAATTCAAGAGTCTTCACGCCTCGCTATCCTAAGGATCTGCAACATCTACGCTCGCGATCTCCGAGATACTGTCTTCCACTACCACCCTCGTACCTTTGCATTGGATGTTTTGCATTGGATGTAAATCTTGCTCTATGATCAAGGAATCACGAGCACGAGGAAGAGCGAAGAAGAAGACGTTGTTTTGGAATAAGCTCTCAGATCAGCCGAGCAGAGGAAGATCCCAAGAAAAGCCAAGAACCGCCAGAGGAGCGCTGAAAAGCCAACTGCACCGAGGGCGCCTACTTCTGTTGCATCGATCCCCGGCATCAAGGTCAGTTTGCAAGGATGCCTGCTCGTTTCCAGGTCTACAGCAGGTGGGAGCACCGTCAGGGCTATGGAGGCTATCTCATCTAGTAGACCGTTCGAGTCTTTAGGCTTAGTTAGTTTAAAGTTAGGAGAGTCGCCCTTTAGGCAGTAGTTTGTGTGTTTAGGTTCGTTCTTATTTTCTTGTGTACAAGTATGAGCTGCAAAGGCCTTTAGGAATTTGTTGCAGCCATGCTAAGACCTTAATTAATATAAGTATTTCAGTTGATCTTCCTTGAAGTTGTGTTTGTTGGGTTTCACCTACCCCTACCTAGTTCCTAACTCATCTTATACTTGCTACCTTATCTAACCCATGGAGTTCACCATATGGTTCAGACTCATCAAACTGCTACAAGTGGTCTGGCACCCCTGCGCTAGAAGAAAATGAGGAGACCCCTGTAGGAGCAGTTCCACCACAAGCACCTTCAGTTGACCTGTAAACCTTTAGAGCTTTCATGGCAGCTCAAACTCAGCTGGTATATACAATGATGAATCAGATACAGACTATGAACAACCAAAACAACGACAACCACCATCACAATGAAGCCCCAGTCACTCATGGTCACCACGGGCCATCCAAGCTAGCCGAGTTCATGAGAGCCCATCCACCAACTTTTTATGTGCATGTCTCACCAGTGGAAGCTGATGATTGGCTTCGTGTTATTGAGAGGAAGCTGCTGATCACCCAATGCAGTGATCATGAAAAAGTCATGTACGCCACTCACCAGATGGAAGGCATAGCTGTCGAATGGTGGAAAAACTTATGTGCATCACATGAGACGGCGCAAAACATCACCTGGGAAGAATTCTCAATTGTTTTTCGTCAGTACTGTAAGGGATCATGAATTTGAAGAACGATGAGTTCCGTGCTCTTAAGCAAGGAGGAATGTCAGTGACTGACTACCTCAATAAATCATCTCAACTTGCCCGCTATGCTGTAGAAGATGTCGCCACCAATAAGGCTCGTCAGAGTCGTTTTTAAAGGGATTGAACACTGGACTGTAAGTCAACATGATTGCCCACACCTTTCCGATTTACAGGAGTTAATCAACAAAGTTTCGATTCTAGAAGATAAGCGCAAGGAATTGGAAGATAATCACAAACGTGGAATGGCCCAGTAAGGAAATCACTAGCCACAGCTGAAAGCAAGAACAGTTCCACCACAATTTAACCGCCCCCCCAGAATTCTCTCAAAACGTCTGCACAACCTCAGCACCTCGTCCAGTTGCTCAGAACTTTCGCAATTCTGTTCCAGTCAACCCTACTCCAGGAAGCAACCCATAGAATAGACCCAGAGTTTGTTTTATCTGCTGTCGACCAGGGTACTTCGCCAATCGATGCCCTCAGAATGAAACGATAACTCCAGTACGCTTCAACCTTAGAGCTACACCAGCCAAGACACCAGCGCAGAGCAACCATCAAGGGACTTCTCAAGCTACTGGTCAAACCGGAGGAGCACTGCAATCAGTGTTCAGAGGCCGTGTCAACCATGTCACTCTGGAAGGAGCTCAGGAAGCACCCGACATCGTACTGGGTAAGTTTCTGGTAAATTCAGTACCTGCGTCAGTTCTTTTTGATTCTGGAGCTTCACATTCGTTTGTTTCGGGAGTTTTTACAACTAGGAATAATTTGGAAGTTATACATCTTAAGCATACTCTGTTAGTCCAGTCGCCTGGAGCAGACCTAAGTTCTAAGGTGAGATGTTTAGGAGCTAAGTTATTCATAGCTGGGGTCAAGTTGTAGCCAACCTAATTGTTCTAAACACACAGACCATAGATGTCATCCTTGGCATGGATTGGTTATCCAAGTACAAAGCTGTGTTAGATTGTGGCCGAAGAGCCGTAACAATCAAGGATACAAATGGAAAGAAAGTGGAGTTTCTAGCCACCTCCGTCCGTGATGGACATTTGTTGGTCAACAACATGAAGGCCGTATCTTTGGAAAATGTGCCTATTGTAAGAGAATACCCAGATGTGTTTCCAGAAGAATTACCAGGAATGCGACCGGACCGTGATATCGAGTTCGTCAGCGATCTAGTACCAGGAACATCACCAACATCGAAGAGACCCTATCGGATGCCAGTAGACGAGTTGGTAGAAATGAAGAAGTAGATTGAACAACTTCTTAAGAAAGGTTTCGTAAGACCTAGTTCGTCGCTGTGGAGAGCGTCAGTCCTATTTGTCAGGAAAAAGGATGGAAGCATGAGAATGTGCATTGATTATCGTTCCTCGATTGAAGTCACTATCAAGAACAAGTACCCACTGCCCCGCATTGATGATTTGTTCGACCAGATGAAAGGAGCCGGAATGTTCTCGAAGATCGACCCGCGATCGGGCTACCATCAGTTGAAGATTTGTTCGAAGGATATACCAAAGACCGCTTTCTCAACGCGATACATACATTATGAGTTTCTAGTCATGCCCTTTGGTCTGACTAAAGCCCCTGCCTTTTTCATGAACATGATGAACAAGGTATTCATGGAATATTTGGACAAGTTTGTAGCTGAGCATTTGATAATAATCTTGGAGAAACTTAGAGAGCACCAGTTGTACGCTAAGTTAAGAAAATGTGAATTCTGGAAGAAAGAACTTGATTTCCTTGATCATGTGATGACAGCTAAATGAGTATCAGTCGACCCTAGAAAAGTTAAGGCGGTGTTACATTGGGAGCAACCCAAGACCGTAACTCAGATTCGCAGTTTCTTAGGAATGGCGGGATATTATCGCCGTTTCATCGAAGGATTCTCAACGATTGCTAAGCCTCTTACACAATTATTGAAGTACGAGAAAAAGTTCATTTGGACTACAACCTGTCAAGAAAGTTTTCAGGAGTTGAAGAGGCGTTTGAGTTCAGCCCCAGTGCTGATCTTGCGTGATATTCGTAAGGATTTTGATATCTATTGTGATGCTTCGCGTCAAGGATTGGGATGCGTCCTGATGCAAGAAGGAAAAGCCATCGCTTATGCGTCAAGTCAATTGAGACCCCATGAGGAGAATTATCCTACTCGCGATCTGGAATTAGCTGCCATAGTGCATGCTTTGAAAATTTAAGCGTCATTACCTTATTGGTAATCGCTGTGAAGTATACACAGATCATAAGAGCCTGAAGTATATTTTCACTTAGTCTGACCTGAGCATGAGGCAAAGAAGATGGTTGGAGTTAATAAAGGATTATAATCTTGGAATCCACTGCCATCTTGGTAAAGCTAATATCATTACAGATGCCTTGAGCCGTAAGAGTTACTGCAATGCTTTGGAAGTAAATGAAATCTGTCCAGAGCTTCAAGAGGAATTTTAGAAGCTGAAGCTAGAAGTTGTATCTGAAGGATTTGTGGCTAATCTAGAGGTACAGTCTACTTTGGAGAAACAGATTCGTGAAGCCCAACCAAATGACCCAGAAATCTCCGACATCAAGAAGAACAGGGCGGAAGTGAAATTCGAGGACTTTACCAGAGATGATCAAGATGTATTGTGGATTAATAGACGCATCTGTGTACCGGACAGTGATGGTTTGAGACAGCTAATCTGAAGCAAGCCCATGACTCAAAGTATTCAATTCACGCTGGTAGTACTAAGATGTACCAGGATGTCAAGAATAAATTCTGGTGGCCAAATTTAAAGCGAGAAGTCGCAGAGTTCGTTGCCTTGTGTGACGTGTGTCAGAAAGTAAAGGCAGAGCATTAGAAACTAGCATGTTTGTTACAACCGCTGAAGATCCCAGAGTGGAAGTGGAAAGAGATCAGAATGGATTTTATTACCAGTTTACCCAGGACTCAATCGGGTTACGATTCGATTAGGGTAATAGTCGATCGTTTAACCAAGGTTGCCCATTTCTTGACAGTCAAAACCACTTACCCAGGAGATCGCCTTGCAGAGTTATATATGTCAAGAATCGTTAGTCTGCATGGTGTGCCTAAGAAGATAGTGGTAGATCGAGGATCTCAGTTCACCTCTCGTTTCTGGCAAAGTCTACATGAAGCTCTAGGAACTCACCTAAATTTCAGTACTGCTTATCGTCCTCAGACAGATGGACAGACTGAAAGAGTTAACCAGGTATTGAAAGATATGTTGAGAGCTTGTGCTTTAGCTAATGCTACCAGTTGGGATAAGAGTTTGTCGTATGCAAAATTTTCGTACAACAACAGTTATCAATCTAGTTTGCAAATGTCACTATTTGAAGCTTTGTATGGTCGTGCCTATAGAACCCCTTTGAATTGGTCAGAGACAGCTTAATGTTTAGTATTTAGACCAGATATTATCCAAGAAGCATAAGAACAAGTGGCCATGATCAGAAAAAGATTGAACATAGCCCAATCCAAGCAGAAAAGTTATGCGGACAATCGTCGCCGCGATCTCAACTCTGAGCCAAAAGATTTTTTTTATCTCCGAGTTACTCCACTCAGGGGTGTCAAAAGGTTTCATGCCAAAGGAAAGCTTGCACCTAGATATGTTGGTCCGTTTAAGATTTTGGAACGTCGTGGAGAAGTTGCCTATCAATTAGAGCTACCACAATCGTTAGTAGGAGTGCATGATGTCTTTCATGTCTATCAGTTGAAGAAGTGTCTTCGTGTGACAGAAGAACAAACTCTGTTAGATGCAATTGAGTTGAAAGAAGATATCACTTACAAAGAGCAGCCAATCAAGATTTTGGTTGTTGCAGAGCGTCCTATCAGAAGTAAGATCGTACGTTTCTACAAAGTTCAGTGGAGCAACCACTCAGAAGGAGAAGCAACGTGGGAACGTGAAGAAAAGTTGAAAGCCGAGTTTCCTAGCCTCTTCTCTAGCTAGCTTGAATCTCGGGGACGAGATTCCTTTAAGGGGGAGGTTTGTAACATTCCAATTTTCTGAGCTCTAAAAATCTTTTGAATAATTACTTGTTGGAAAATACATTATTTGAATTTCTATTAATTTTTAGTATTTTTATTTAAAGATTAATATCGACTTTCATGCCAAAATAATTTAATAGGGTTAATCCCAACGGTAACAATTGTCAAAACTATTTTATTTGGATTCCATATGTTTATATTTATTTTCTAGAATTTTTCTGAGTTTATTTGCAATTTTCTAGTTGCTAAATGGATTTTCTATATTTATTAAAAAAAAGAAAGATCTATTTTAATTCCCCGGAAAAGTAGCGGGCCGAAACCCCGATATTATTCCAGTCTGGCCCAACCCCGCGGCCCGTTCTCTCCTGCGCCCGCGTCGTTTCCTTCCTCTGACAAGTGGGTCCTGCCAGCGTCGCCTTCTGCTGCACACCTTCGCCCGAGACGCAACTGCTGATAGGTGGGTCCCGCCACCACGTCATCTTCTTCTCCATTTCGTCCATGATCCAGACTCTGCCGCCTTGTCGAAATCGGAATCCTTTGTGGCCCCACCGCTACAACCTATTTAAGACCTTGGCGTGAGCGTCACGAGGTTCGCCCCATTCCCCGCCGCCTTTTCTCTATAGCCGCAAACCCTAGAGCGCCGGCTTTCCTCGGGAATCGGAGCTCGTACCCTAGCGTC
The DNA here is from genome assembly GCA_036346395.1 of Hsuehochloa calcarea. Taxonomy (NCBI): domain Eukaryota; kingdom Viridiplantae; phylum Streptophyta; class Magnoliopsida; order Poales; family Poaceae; genus Hsuehochloa; species Hsuehochloa calcarea. The sequence goes on along the minus strand of CM070594.1, from coordinate 83,851,930 downwards.
GCTGCATCCTTCGTCGTCAAATTCATCAGCCGTTGGTGAGCTCCTGCCGCCTCTGAGCACAACCCTTATTTCGCCGCATCGTGTTCTATCCGGTGCGCATGTCCTTGGCCCGAGGGAAACCCTAGTTCGCCTCGCCGCTCCGCCGCTCTTCGTGTCACCGCCGTAGTTTTGGTCGTTGCCAGGGAAAAGCAACTGTGTCACCAGGTCCACGTGAGCGCGCTGCATCGAGCGCACCCTTCCGCTGCCGCCGGTGAGCCGTCGTTTATCGTGTCGTACCGACCGTGATTTCACCGGCGATCTGACGTCACCGGTGATGTGGCCTCCCACGTGTGCAGCCACCTCAGCACCTGCGCTCGTGTGTCGCCCATGTGGCATCCCAATCGGAGCCACGTGTGTGCTGACGCGGTAGTTCGATCGAACCCTAAACAATGGCTCGGTGGACTTGGTCCACCGTGAGCCGAGCCACTGATATGTGGGTCCCACATGTCATATTTTCTAGTAATTCTTTTATTTTCATAAATTCCTTCGCTGGCAACAACATTGTGTATTAATCCTATTTTTCTTTAGAAAAATAATTCAAAAAACTGGAAATTCCAATTTAGGGTATTTTATGTAATTTCAAACTTCCAAAGCCCACATCTTTTGCATCCAAACTCCGATTGCGCCCATCTAAATTTCTAAATTCATATAAATTAAAGATATATTTATTTATGATTTTTATTTAATTTTTGGAGTTTGTTTTGCCTATATTATTTATTTATTTTATTTGCGAGTAAACGTTAATTTTTCGGGAAACTTTGGAGAAGGAGTGCCTCAAGATCAAGACCAGTACCTAGACCTATTCCAAGGCAAGTTATACGTTTGGTTATGTTGCACCCAGTTTTCAAAATTACTTTGTTTCAATGTATTGCATTCTATTTTAAGTAATTATTTAAATGCTTTTGGGTTAGTTATTAATCCAAATTGTTGTATCTACCTTGTCTATTGTATGCCATGATCTTTTGTCACCCTAGGTTGGTTCATTATTAGTTGTTATTATCATAGCACCAACGTGGGTTGGTTAGATACGAGTAGATAGCTTAGCCATGCCACGAGTCATCATTTCATGTGAATTGCAAATATAAACTTTACTAAGTGATTATGGAACTGTGTGATAAAACTGTGGGTGCTGTGTGCTATTACTCGTTGATGGCATGTGTTGCACTTAATCAACAGGGTGGGAAAATATTTTGACTGAGGCAAGTGGTGGATTCTGTGTGATTGGTGGAGCTGTGTGCTGGGAATGATAAACTGTATGACTTAGTTAGAAATTAGAAATTTCGGCTTGGTCAATTAAGGACTTAACTTTGTGCGCCATTGAATTGAGCTTTACTGTACAACCACATGTATGGTATGGGACGGGCTTAACTTAGTAGGTTATGGAATCTTGCCATTGACAACTCAGGTTGTAGGTTAGTTGTGTGATGGGTGGAGGTGTGGACTACGAGATCGGTCATATCGCGGGACGATTCGCCGCATCCCTGTCCAAAGGTGTATGTCGTACCAAACGCTGTGTGTATCGGTTGGACAACGGTAAAGCACATCGAGAGTGTCAATGTTTGAGATGAAGTTTCTGAAAGGTTTTGTTATGGTCAGTGCTAGCTACATTGATTGTATCTTGTGGGTAAAGTATACAACCTCTGCAGAGTGTTAAATCAATCTATTCGAATAGCCGCATCCTCGGTCATGGACATGCTCGGGGATTTCACACGAGGAGTAGATTTTCATAAAAACATTTGGGAAGGGAGTTGTGTGAATAACTTATTTAGACTATATGCTCTCAGTGAAAGCAAATGTTAAACTATTACTGTTTATTTGTTTTGAATTATGTTTTCAATCTATTATTTGTATTCAATTGCAAATGTTGTATTTCTACAAAAGAACCACAGAAGTTATTCCTTTGGAATAAGCCATCATCTATAAATTGCATTCGGTGGTATGACTTGCGAGTACGGTTGTGTACTCATACTTGCTTCAAACAATCAACAGAAGTGGAAGAGTCTTCGCCTGCATTTGAGGAGGAGTTCTACGAAGGTGTCGATCGTTAGGGTCTTGATCCTAGTCAGTTGGTTGTGGTGAATTGATGGGATTTTGCTGAAGTTTATTTCTATTCCGTTGCTATTATTTTATTTATTGTTAGCCCTGTGAGGCTTAATAAATATAAACTCGACCATAAGGTTAAAACCATTATTTGCTATTCAAATTAGACATTTATTCTATTAATCGTCTTGTGTGGATCGATATTCATCTATTTTGGCACTGTGTGCACTAGCGTGATCCTAGACTAGTGCAGAATACACAGAGGGTCCATAATTGCATTTTTGGGTCCCAACAGTTGGGCATGACAAATTGTGGTTCACCTCCCATCTACATATGATGTCTGCACGTGACTGCGCCCAGCACGTCCCTCGGCCTCCGACAACACGTCGGCTCGACGGTATGTTTCGTCGTGTCCTTGATCCGAGCGTGACATGTCTGAGGTCTTGCGTTGTCATATCGATGCGGTCCTTGATCCGAGATAGAATGGAGGTCGCCTCCAAGTACACCTCCCTTGATAGATCACTCTGCTAGGCATGAAGAACAAGTTAGAACGCAAAAAACATAAGAAGTAAATAAACATTATGGCCCATACATTACGTACCGTACAATGGAATGTAGAGTCCGTCTGCATGGGGTATGTGTCGGTCGTAACGGCGGCATGTTCGAGTGTTATACAACTCAATGTACTCGTCATACGTTCGACGGACATATGGGGCAACCTCTTAGACCACGTCCTCCAAGGCATGGAGCCACTACGCCACCTAAAGCTCCATGCGCAAAGCCCAAGATGTGGTACCTGCGACACCCTTCCTGGTTTGCCTGCGGAAAGTAACACGATAAAAATATTAGTACACATGGAAAACGACGAAGATACTATATTCAAGATGAACTTACCCCGTGGATGTTCGACGGCAACGGCTCTCCCTACGGGGCTGGGACCTCTTGTGGTTGTCCGAACTACCTCATGGCCCGTTGTACAGAGTAGGCCTCCACGTCCACGTCATGAGCCAGTAGGCAGAGTCTTGCAAGCACTGGCCAAACAAGTCATGAGGTGCGCGCTCGTACACCCTCTAAGCAGTGTACGGTGTCTAGGTGACACGGTCGTCCGTCAGCTTGTCGAACATCACCACGTAGTCCAGGCACAACACATGTGTAGTGACTAGAACGTGACATGTGGAAGAAAACAACACACACCTCAGCACATGCAGTGAAAACAAAGTCGAAAACGAATAAACAATACAAAAAACTTACCCGTCAATGACACCACATCGTACCTATGGTCGGGCCGTCCACACTGTTGGCGGCATAGAGGGCAATGGAGTACGTTGCGAGGTCGAGTTGTTGCTATCTGATCTGGAAGCACTGGAACGACCACAGCTACAGTAGGGGTGGGCATCTGAAGAGTATGGAGCTATCACGAACCCTCTGGCAAGTGTTGTAGAGAGTACATCGCGCACAACACTGTCGGGCCCCAGGCGTACTGCTAGATCTCCTCCAACTCCTACATCCGTCAACTCTTGTGCGTATAGATCACGTGCTTTTCGACGTTGTCGCCATGGGACCCGCAGAACATGACACCACCCGAAGTGCCACAACAAGTAGGCCTCGTAGTGCCTCCTCACTGTATAGTCGGGAGCGTTAAGGGCCATAACAATTACTCATTAGTAAGTTCAATGAAAAAATTGAAGCGTGGACACCAGATATAGGGGAACTTACGTAGAACTAATAGAGTCACTTCAGCAAAGACTCATGCGTACTTGTGAACTCCTTGTACCAGCCGCCTTGCGACATCACCCCTTGAAACCTGGTGAGGAAGTCTGTGTGCACGTCAGAGCGACATTTTGTGCAACTAGAGGAAAGCCTACTAGGTACGCAATGTCCTACATCATAGGAGCCATCTCACTGCATGGAAGGTGGAATGTGTGCGTCTCGGCCTCCAACAGTCTACCAACACCGTCAGCAAGCACTAGTCGTATAGAAAATGCTTGCACATATGGACGTCCTGGTCGTCCTCCCACGTCGCCTCCACCATCCTTGCAAGTGGAAACGGGTAGGATGCTCTCAACCTATATCGAAAGGATTAACAGGATACGTGAGTACACCCACACAAGTCGGATTGAAATTGAGTATATAAAGGGCACAACTGTACGTAGTTGGGAACCAGCGTGGGTTGACACTCCATGCCCTCATGGGCGTGCGCAGGCACAAGTCACCAAGCTCCATGGGTGCCTTGCCAGGCTGGGGATGGACGATACTTAGGTGACTACGGTGGCACGCGTCAACGACCGGGTCCAGTAACTCAAAAGGCCACTGCGCAGGACCTCGTTTGGACGCCATACTTGAAATAATATGAAACATAAAAGTTGGTGCTTACATTATTAATAATAAGAAACATAAATAGAAAATAAAAACAAACCATATTAAACATATTGTAAACAAAAACATAAAGATAAGTGTGTACATTGTTCACAGTAAGAAACAAAAACAAAAGCTTAATATTGTAGGAAAGCAAATATTAAGCCCATTTCAAAGCAAATCATCATGCCAAATGGCGACAGAGGTATTTAATATTGTTTGTTGGGTGACAAGTGCAATCGGTGACAGGGGCATGTCACCCTTTGAAACACTGACAAAGCCTATTTTTGTAATTTTATTAAACGAATATTTATTTCTGTTATTCTATTTTAAAATGTATTATTAAAATAATAATTAACCACCTCTAGTCTTATTTGTTAACCTACCAGAGTTTTGAAAATTAATATAAAGCTACAAAAAATTACGTGAAAGGTGGGCGACCAGATCTTCTCCTCCCTCTCTCTCCTCCTCTGCTAAGGATGGACAACGCCTCACTAGCTCCTCTCCTCCTCTCCCTCTTTCTTTTTTCCGGATTAAAAGTGAATTTTAGCTGAATTTTTGGGTCTTTTATAGGGCAGCTTCTGTTGTCATTCCAAATGACCTCAGGAAGCTGCGGGGTCTTTGTCGCCATTCCAATTGACAACAGAGGCATTTAATACTGTTTGATGGGCGACATGGCCTCTATCGTCAATCCAAATAGCGATAAGGGTGTGTCGTCATTTGAAACGGTGACAAAAACCTATTTTGTAACTGTATTAAACAAAAATTTATTTCATTAAATCTATTAAAAATGTATTCTTTAAAAAAATCATTAGATAGTTACACCAAGCCAGCAAACAGAATTCAGAGCAATATAAAGCGCGCATGTTAGTATGGAATAATGTTGTGGTTGCAGTGTACAACCCAAGAGGCAGATGGTAGTGCTACAAAAACCTTCTATCATCTATATTCTCTTTCTTAAAGCGGAAGAGATCGCTGGCCCTGGGAGCTCCACGTTGGTATTTTTTGCGAAAAGGCCCCTGAGATTTCTGAAATCACGTTGTAACGTCCCAATTTTCGCCTCTTGTAAAATTTTGAATTTAAATTAATTAATTCAAATATTTGAATTTTAATTCGAGTTCTTGCATAATTAAATGATAAATCAAAATTCAAATCCCAAATTTCAATTGAACTTTAAATCAAATTCCAAATCGGATCAATTCCAAATTCCATCTTCAAATCCAAATTTCTTTGTCTCAATTCAAAGCCCATCTCCAAAAGTCAATATTCAAAATTTGTAATTTGAATTATCCTCCTGATTTCTTCTTGCTTCTTGCTTCTTTCTTTCTTTTTCCTCTCAGTTTCTCTTGCACTGCCCCTGCTCCTACCAAGATATGCCCGCGCGCCCGAGCCGAGCACATGCTCGTCCTGCCCGCGTCGTGCGCATCATGCCCCTGCGCTGCCCATTCCATCACCTCACAACCATCAACGCACCATCAAATCCCGTCGTTGTCGCATCTTCAATTCGCTATCGTTTCGATAGTTTCCAAAATTGGGCCGAGAACACCGACATGATTCCGGTTCGCGCTTGTGTCCGCTCAATCCTCGGCATCGTCTATAAAATAGAGCACTGACACCTCTTCCTCCCCTTTCACATATCCTCCAAGTTCCACATCCTCTCGAGCTCCGCCACCGCTGCACGAGGCTCTTCCCCGTCGCCGGTAGCCACCTCTTCTTGTCGTTCCCGCTGCTCCGAGTGAGTTATTTTCCCACCAACCGTGTCACGTCGTGTTCCCAAGACCCACGAGCATTTCCCCTCAATTGATTTCAAGTTTCTCTGCAGTTCGTCACCGGATTTCATCGTCTTCCTAGTCGTCAACCGAAACTCCTCCGTCGCTCGATCTCCTTTTTCGGTGAGTTTTTCGCCGATTGAGCCGCGTCATGACATGTTTCCGACCTTCTTCTACCCATCCCTCACCTCGGTTTGGCCAATTTGTCGCCGTGGAGAGCCGCCACCACCGGCGCTGGTGCCCCGCCGCCTCGGCCATCCTCTAGCTGCCCCGACTCACCAGACGCCTTCCCCATGCCCGTGCACTGCCTTCGCCGTGACACCGCCACATCGCTGGTGCCATCGGGCGCCTAGGCCACTGTTGGCGCTGCCGCCGTCGCCCCCGTGCCCCTCCGACGGCGCCGGCACCACCCATGGGTGGTCTTCCGGTTCCATTTTATCGGACGACCACCCTGCGCCACTGCTCGCCGTCGGCGCCGTACGCCACCACCACCCGGAGCCCTGCTCTATTTCTTCCCCACCACCACCGGACGCGTTAACCTCCAACTTCGACGAAGGCAATTCTCCTTTGATCATATTGTACCTATGTTTTCCAAATCCTATTTTAAATTTCAAAATTAATATGCATTACTATTTACTTAAAATGATAAGTTCAAATCCTAGGATGTCAGTTAGTCCTAACTTTGTTGATGTCTTTATTTGATGTTGATATCCTTAAACCGTTGTCACCCTAGTATAGAAAATCCATGATATTGATTACATTATTGTTGGATTAATTAATACGATAGAATTGATTAGACATGCATTGTCAGTCATGATCAACCTATGGGAGGAAATTATTATTATCTTTTATGCAAATCATTTTGAGAAATGTATGACAATATGTTTTTCTATTGATTTATAAAATAAAATAAATTTGTGAAAAATTATTTTGACTTGGGCGATGGTAAGTTCATGCGGGTGCAACTAAAGCACGAGAACTTGTAATGTGTTATGTTACTCCCAAGTCATATTAAGGACCGATGCTTGTGTCTATTCAAACTGAGCAATATTGTACAACCACATGTCCTAAATGGGAAGGACATAGTTGAATAATTTACTAAGTCCAGACATTTAGCCCGCAGGCTGTAGATAGCAGGAGTTACCAGGGTAGTGCAGACAATGGTAATTAACATCCATATCTGTCGGGGCTTGTGTCGGGCGATGGTAATTGACGTCCAAGTCTAGGCAGGTTATCCCCCACAACAGTGAGCTCTAAGTCGATGGTAAATAACGTCCATAACTTGGGGTTAAGCTCATCGGGCGGGCTAATGTAAGGATAATGTATTGTTAAAGTCTTGTGATAATCACTTAGTCACACACATTCGGAAATGTGTCACACGTACATGATAAGCTAGTTATCTCGTGTGAGTCAAGTTGTACAACCTCTACAGAGTGTAAAATTATTTAAATAGTTGTGCCCATAGTGAAGGGCTGGCAAGGTGCTTTTTCACATGGTAGATTTTAGTTTTTCTTTCAAAAAATTATTTTGGGAATTCGGGAGTAGTTGAAACTCTTGGATTGTTGTTCTGGCCGCTAAAGCCAGTTGGGCAGCTAGAGCCATACTCTTTAATTCTTGGCGACTAGAGCCTTGATACTAGTGACTTGTCGGACCCGGATTTCGTAAACCCGAATCCTCTGTGAAACCGTGTACTACTCCCTGGATCAGTAGGTAGTACTCACAGGTACATTACTGTATCATCTCATACAAGCGTGAAATAAGACCAACACATATATTACAGACAGTCAAGGTAACATAGACCGCGTCGGGTCAAGTTTTTTAAGGGCCAAAGCCAAATGTGTTACATCACAAAGATCGTGGCTACAATGAAGCAAAAGGATGGGGCGATCTCTCCACAGCAATGATCAGGGTGTTTTGTGTATGACTAATATTACCCGAAGGCCCAGGTAATATTAGTTATACACAAGTACCAACAAGTCTACTAGACTGAGGCGAGATCTAAACTACAGAACTAGACTACTCTTCATCGCATCCTTGTCCATCGGCTTCTGGATCCTCATAATATGCATAGTCTCCTTGGTCCAGATCATCTGAAGGGTTTTGGGGAGAGCGAGGGTGAGCACAACTACCGTGCTCATGAAATGACACAATGATGCAATAATATTCATGCACAGTATAATAAGGAAGGCTCGGGTTCTTTTATTTGCGTAAAGCAATATTTATAAATACAGATATTAGAAAATCCTATCACTTAGCATTTGGACCAAATTTGCATTTTTAAAGAGATTAATTATGCAATAAGTAATAACAGCAGAGATTCCCTCCATCGGAAACTCTGTCTCATGCTTCTTTTTCTTGTGGTAGTCATACCCACCTATTACCAAAGAGGGTAAGAATACCTGTGGAAAATCCAATCCAAGGCTAGGTGAGCCCGCACATTTTCATCCCACCCACAACAGTTTTTGAAATAGAACTATATCTTGTAAGTTCCTTTGCCCGCCCTTGACCGTGGGCACGGCTGTCCGAACAGTTTTTATTCTCTGCAGAGATTGTACATCTTTACCCACAAGAGATAATCAGCTTGATATGTACACACGTTTAGTAGACATGTGAATCAAGGGAGATTATCACAAGGCCTTTACAAGGCATCCTCATTGCTCATTGCACCCGCTAAGGTTTCATCCGAGAGTGGTTACGCTCTCCGTCTGCGTCAACCATGCCCCCAAACCCCTCTTGCGCCACGGCGGCTTGCGCCATACACACGACCCGTGTCCACGGCGGCTTAAGCGGCGACACGACTCGTGGGTCACTCCAAAGGGTCCAACTCACAATGGTGGATACAAATTAGTCACCAGTCGACACCATTATAGACTTGTGGTTGTCTTGTTTTACAATAGGAGGTCATCACAGATTAGGTCCTTAAGATCATCAGGCGGTTCTTACCACATACCATCCATAAAAATATCACAGGCTACATTAGCACCCAACCATTTACCCGCCAGCTTACCATCCGCCCAGATGGGTATTAGCAAATTTTAGAGTTTTGGAGAGGTATAAACAATTTATCCAACCAATTCAGTCATTCTCCCCAATGACTGCCCAAAACAATTGTTATGATAAAAAGGATGGTGATTTGGGGTAGATAATACCCCGGTACTTAAACAAGTCTAGCATGGCGTTTAAGTACGACCTATAACTAGTAAGTTACCAGATATTTACTAGGGTGACAAGGGTATTGGGAGTTCAACTTTCAAGGAATTGGAATAATACTTTATTAATTAACAAGTAGGCATTTAACTACCTTAGAGTGTTTGACATATGTTTGCATAAAAATTAAAGCATGTAATTTGATACTTTAACAGAATATAATTTGCATAAAATGTGGGATCAATATGATCAAAGTGTTGACTCGCCTTGGATATAGGTAGAGGGGTCTAGGTCTTCTTGAGTTTGTCCGAGGTGGGGGTCTTCCGCTTCTTCGAACCCTACTCGGACGGATGTACCGGAAAAGACACAATAGCAAAAGAGAGCAAATAAATACACATCACCAAGCAAATGAACTCCAAATTAAGCAAGACCAGTACCATTAGTAAGGTCTTGATTTTAGAAAATTTTAGGAAAAAGATTCATAATTTTTGGAGCTAAAATGAGGAAGTTATGGATTTTTGAAGTTTTAAACAGGTTTTACAATAGAAAAGAAAACAGAAAAAGCCGGTTTAATCTGGAGGCGACACGTGTCGGGCGCACACAAGGGCGCCGGTGCACGCGCACTGTGGCGTGGGCCGAAGGCCAACACGCGCTCGCCGGTCCACGGGTGCACCAGCCTACGGAATAGTGCCTCGGGCCCACTTGTCAGCCACAGGGTTCAAAATTTGGTTAAACCGAGTGCTTAACCGCAGATGGGCCCACACGTCAGCGGGACTATGCAGTGCTTAGCGCTAAGTAAACAGGGTTTAACCCTTAAGCAAAGACGAAGAATCGCCGCAATAGCGGCTCATGATGGCCGGCGTCGAACAACGCGCGCCCAGGGAAGAAACCGGGAGCGGCGCGGCTTGTCGCCGGCGCAGGGATGGGCGGCGCGCGCCGGGTTACCAAAATGGGTTCCCCTCGGTGGCGGTCCCGGTGTGAGTGGCGGTGGCGCCGAGTTAGGCCGGAGCGGCGGCGCGACCAAGGAGGCGGCGCGGAGCTCGGCCGAGCGCGGGAAATCGATCGGGCGCGAGACGGAGAAGTGGGGAGCCTGGCGTCGGCGAGGTCCTCCGAGGCTCACCTCGCCAACAATGGCGGCGGGAACTGGTCGGGTGAGGGAGATCGGCGGCGAGGAAGGGTCGGCCGAGGCGAGGAGACGAGCTCGATCCGAGGTGCGGTGGTCCGGAGGCCGGGCTTGGAGGAGCACTCTGGGTGGTGGTGGCGCCACGGTGACGGGTGGCGGCGCCGAGATCTCGCCGGAGGAGGGGGATCGGTGGTGGAGCGGCTCGGCTGAAATGGGGAAAAACTTGGCAATTGCACTTGTGCTTACACAGGAGCAAGGGAGTGGGCGGGGAGGTAGAAGGGTGCTTGGGGTTCTTGTAGGCGATCGAAAAAGGGCGGGGCCGCAGGGAGAGAATCCTGGCAACGCCGAGTCCCGAGGAGCTCGGTATGGCCTCTGTGCGCCTGTTGGCTGAGCAGTGGAGCGGCGGCATGGGGCGGGATGGCCGTCGCGAGGGAGTGGTGGCTGGGACACCTGAGGAGGTGACGGTGTTGGGTGGAGTTGATGGCGGCAGACGGAGGCGACGGGAGTTGGTGTTGACGCCGCACGGGGAGAGAGACGGGGCGGCGCTGGGAGAGAGAGAGAGGATGGCTCGGGTGGGAGAGGTCGGGCCGAGCCGATTCTTTGGGGAAGAGGGAATCGGGCGAAGCCGAGAGGAAGCGAGAGCGGGCCGAGGCGCCACTGGGAGAAGATGGGGTTGGCCGGCTGGGCTAGAAACGGGCTGAGCCCAAGGGGGAGGAGGGGTTGCTAGATTGGGTTAAGGCCCCAAAACCGAAAAGAGGAGATACAACTAGAATTTGAAATTTTGAAAGTGCCAAAACATTTGAAACACAAACTCGAGCTTGAAAGTAACTCACAAACTTTTCGAAAATACCGCTGATTGAACTGCGAATCAAATATAGAAGACGAAAAGTAGACACTGTTCACCATTCGAAAACGGGGGTGTTACAAACCTACCCACCTTAAACGGAATCTCGACCTCGAGATTCGAGCTACTCCGGGAATAGGTACGGGAAGTCTGCTTCAAGCGGTCTTGGCGCTCCCGGTGGCTTCTCTTGCGGTGTGGTTGCTCCATTGGACTTTACGGTCGGATAGTTCGGCGTCTTGTTTGCTTCTCGATGATGTCTAGGATCTTGACTGGATGTTCTGAGTAGGTCAAATCTTTCTGGAGGGCGATGGCTTCAACTGGGGTTTGCTCTTCAGGTACCCTTAGGCATTTCTTAAGTTGGGAGACGTGAAACACATTGTGCACGTCGGACAAATTCTCCGGTAGCTCCAACTGATAGGCAACTTCTCCTCGCTTGGCGGTGATCAGAACGGCCTATGTATCTTGGCGCGAGCTTCCTTTTACTTTAAACCTTCGAGTTCCACGAATGGGGAAACCTTGAGATATACATTATCTCCAACTTCAAAGTTCAATTTCCTTCGTCGGTTGTCGGCGATAACTCTTACGTCGAGATCGAGTCGCTTGAAGATTCGGCCTCGAATCATCGAACTTTCTCTTACACCGCTTGAGAGTATCTGGTCCGAAGATGTATCCTTCACCTGATTCTGACCAATGCAGAGGGGTCCTGCATTTTCTTCCATAGAGTGCTTCAAACGGGACATTTTGGACTAGGCGATAGCTGTTGTTATATGCAAACTCGGCATATGGTAGACACTTTTCGATCTCTGATGGCTACAAAGCACAAGCTCAAGCATGTCTTCAAGAATTTGGTTTGTTCTTTTCTGCTTGACCATCGGCCCGAGGGTAAGTCAGTATCTTGAAGGCAAGGTGCGTCCAAGGGCATCATGCAAACTAGCCTGTAAATGCGAGGTGAATTGAGAACCTCGATCCGAGACTATCCTCTTGGGTACTCCATGCAAGCATACAATGCGAGCCATATATAACTCTACCAATTTGTCCCCTTTGAAAGTTGTCTTTCTAGGGATGAAATGAGCCACTTTAGTCGATCTATCCACTATGACCCATCTTGAATCATATCCAGATTTGGTTCGTGGCAATCACGTAATGAAATCCATTCCGATTTCTTCCCATTTCCACCGGGTATTTGCGATGGTTGAAGCAATCCTGCGGGCCTTTGATGTTCGGCTTTGACTCATTTGGCATACATCACAACAAGCTACATACTCGCTATGTCTCTTTTCATTCATGACCACCAATACAAAGTTTTCAAGTCTTGATACATCTTGGTGCTTTGCTCGGAGTGCAGTATAACTTTGGTGTGGGCTTCTTTCGTAATCAGTCCTTGAGTTCCTTTTGGTGGGGAACAAGGAGGCGTCTCTCAAACCATAGGATTCTTGCGGATCTTCAATCAACCGGGGCCTTTCCTTACGCCATGAGTTGCTTGAACCTCCGGACTCGAATGTCCTAGTTGGGCGGTCTTGATCGATCTTCTAGAGTTGGGCGTGCTTCGCAAAGATCCGTGGCACCTTGTTCTATCAACCAAAGGTTGAGCCCTTCAAACTCCTTGTGGAGCTCCTTCTTGCTCTTGAACCAAGACATTATTGCAAGAGGGCTTGCGGCTCAATCGTCGTGACCACATTAGCCTTTCGGGATGGTAATGAACATCAAATTGTAATCCTTTATTAGCTCTAGCCATCTTCTTTGCCGAAGGTTGAGATCTGATTGAGTGAAGATGTACTTGAGACTCTTATGGTCAGTGTAAATATTACAATGATTTCCAATTAAGTAATGCCGCCAAATCTTTAGGGCATGCACTACTGCTGCTAACTCCAAATCATGAGTTGGGTAGTTGTCTTCATGAGGGCGGAGTTGTCTGGATGCATAGGCTACCACCTTTCCTCCTTGCATGAGGACACATCCAAGCCCTTGGCGCGAGGCGTCACAATAGACTTCGAAGTCCTGATGTATGTCCGGTAGAACAAGCACAGGTGCAGAAGTCAATTTCTTCTTTAATTCTTGGAAGCTCTGCTCACAAGCTTCGGTCCATTCATACTTCTTTTCCTTTTTCAACAGTTGGGTCATCGGCTCGGAGATCTTAGAGAACCTTTCTATGAAGCGTCGTAATATCCACCAAACCGAGAAAACTACGCGCTTCAAAGCGATGCGAAATTGCTTCCATTCGATTCTGACTTCAACTTTGGATGGGTCTCTGACAATTCCTCCAATGGATACAACATGTCGAGAAACTTATCTTCAAGCCAAAATTCACATTTCTTGAACTTAGCAAAAGTGGTGATCCTCGGCATTTCTAGGACCGGTCGCGCAGATGATGGGCATGCTCTTCTTGAGTCCTAGAGTAGATCAAGATGTAAATCTATGAATCGACCACAAACTTGTCTAGGTAGTCCATGAATACTTTATTCATGAGGTTCATGAAATGGCGGTGCATTGGTTAATCCAAACGGCATTACCGTGAACTCAAACAGGCCATACCGAGTGGTAAAAGCCGTCTTAGGAATATCCTCAATTCTGATCTTGAGTTGATGGTACCCAGATCTTAGGTCTATCTTGGAGAAGCTGCGGCTCGATAAGCGATCAAGCAGTCGTCAATGCGGGCGAGGGTACTTGTTTTTAATCGTAACATCGTTAAGCCCCCTGTAATCCACACACAGTCTGGCGGAGCCATCCTTCTTCCTTACAAAGAGCACGGGGGAACCCCAGGGAGAAGAACTAGGTCTGATAAATCCTTTTTCCTGCAGATCTTCGAGCTGGGTTTTGAGTTCTTCCAGTTCGTCGACGGTCATCCGATAAGGTCTCTTGGCAATTGGAGCTGTTCCTGGCTTCAAGTTGATCACAAACTAAACATCTCTATCTGGTGGCATGCCTGGCAATTCTTCTGGAAAGACATCGGGGTAAGCTTGGACTACGGGTGTTGTCTCTAGGGACAACTCCTCCAAGTGGTGGACCAGGAAAACAGAAGGGGAGGAACGATCCACACTAACTTCTATTACGATCCCTGGAATCTTGGTGAGCACCACCTTTCTGTTGGCACAGTCTATTAATCCATGGTATCTGGCCAACCAATCCATCCCTAGGATGATATCCAGAGTTTGGGATTCTAGCACAATGAGGGTTGCTAGAAATCCAGAGTTTTCCAAAGAAATCTCTACTTTGGGGCTGACTGAGGTAGCAAAGAGAGATCCCCCGGGTGAACTTAGCACCACAGGCTTCTTTAACTTAAAGGTTGGCAACTTAAGTCTTTCAACAAACTTCCTTGAAACAAAAGAGTGCGAAGCTCCAGAATCAAACAAAACTTGCGCAGGTACTGAATTAACAGAGAACGTACCCATTAGCACTCCTGAGGCTTCCTGGGCCTCCTCTGCTGTGACGTGGTTCACCCGGCCATGGCTCGGCGTCGGAGTAGTCCTTGAGGCTTGAGATGTCTGGAGACTCTTGCTTTGGCCAGATCCTTGGCCTGATGCTGGGGCGGCTACTGGTTTGACCTTTGTAGCATTGTAGCGACGGCTAGGGCACCTATTGGCGTAGTGCCCTTTCTCTCCACAACTATAGCAACGGAGGTCAGCTGCAGGGTTGACTCCGGCGGGTGGCCCAGTGGGGCGAAGGTTGTGGAAACCGCTTCCTTGAGTACGCGGGGCAGAAATTGCAGTCTTCTGCGGCATAGCGGCAGGGGGTCTGAAGGAAGAGCTGCCTTGAAAAGGGGTCCTCTGAGGATAGCTGCCCTGTGGCCTCTGAAAGGCTAGCTTGCGCTTGCGGCTAGCTTCTGCGGTCCTCTTCTCATTCTCCAGTACCAGGGCCTTGTTGATGAGGTGGTGGAAGCTGGAGTAGTCGTGAAGAATGAGTTGGCCTCTCATTTCCTCACGCATACCTTCAATAAAGCGGTCAATCTTTTCCTCTTCATTTGCTATGTCACAGGGGCATAGCGGCGAGTGATTGAACTTAGTGAGGTACTCATTCAGCGATAGGTTGCCTTGCTTGAGAGCCACGAATTCGTTTTCTTCAACCTCATCGTGCCGGTGGCACAAAGTTTGCTCTGAAAGTCGACTTGAATTATTACGGAATTGGTTGCCAATCGGTTTGACTCCCTCTTGGGGTATTTGATTACCTCTTCTGCGGTAGCGTGGTTTGGTGATTCCTCTTGAAGATGATGCTATGTCCGCTCGACTTCCTCTTCTTCTTCTTACGTTGTTTGTCTTGAGAGTGCACAGTGGCAAGGTAATTATCCCACCATGCGTGGCTCCTTTGGTGGTGGGTGGCAAAGTCCACCTGTCTTCTTCTCGAGCAACAGGCTAAGGAGCTTCTTCTCTCGTATCACGGAGCAGTCTTACCTTCAAGAGGCTCACTTGCCATTGCAAAGGTAAGTGGCCTAGTCGAAGAAAGTCTGCGAGTTTTGAAGTCTTGGCCGTGGTCCGGCCACGATACTCAACAGGGCTTGCGAGAATCGAGTTTCTTTGCAACAATACTTGGGCCATGGTTGGGTGTCTTTGGTGGTGGCGGTGGCGATTCTCGCTCTTGACCACGACCTTGGCCATTTCACGGCCTCTTCCACGACCTCTTGCGAAGGCTCAGCAAGGGAGCAGACTCTCTTCTGGGAGGCATCTGAAGAAAAACTGAGGCTTAGAGCTAAAGGGGGGGTTATACGAGGGTTGGCTAGTCCTCTAGAATAGCATAAAGAAACTCAACTGAAACAAGATCGAATAAATACAACATAAAGTCCATAACGACTGCATTACAATAAGGGAGTTAAACATTACATGACTTTAGAACACAGCATATAGGCCATGCTAAGCCATGATGCCAGGTACAACATTCGTCTACAAAAGAAAAGAGCAAAAGAGTGTTTGCAACCAAAAGACTGCCTAGCAAGCACTGCTAGCTAACCTATTCTAAACCTGACTACTCCACCTACGGGTCCGATTGCCGAAGTCGCTGTGATTGCCGAAGCAGAACGGAACGGAGCGGCTCTGGCTGAAGGATGGCGAAGTAGAGCGGGAGCGGTCGCTACCGATGCTGGGCGATCGGGAGCGGAGGCGAGGCGAGTGCTCACTACCGACTCTCCGGCGACGATGCGAGCGGCGGTGGCGTCGCACACTCATGCGTCTTTGTCCTCCTCGTGAGAGCTGGGAGGGGCCGACTGAGTGTCCCGACGCTGGAGGCGGCGGCTGGAGCTGGGACCGCGGTGGTGGCAGTGAGACGCGCCAACTCTGCGAGAGCGGCGTCCCTCTCTTGGACGGCAGCGGCGTGGGCCTCGTCGGTCCTGATCAGGTTGTTGCGGAGGGTGTCGGAGTGGGCATAACTGCCAGTGAGCAACATCCTGAGCTGGGCCACCTTCTCCATGGCGGCGTTGATAGTCGCCGTCATGGCTCGAGTAAGCCGGACTCTTTGGGTCAAGCGGTCGTTGTCCCCTGGCGTCGAAGACCTCCGGTCTGCTCTCCGTCGGGAGATCTGGAAAGAAGCGTAAGGGGACCTCAACAAGAGATCCTCGTATAGCCGACCTGGTAGTCTTGGCGACACAGCGGCGTCTGGATCGCGTCGTGGCAGCTGTGGCGAGGCGCGTCGCCCTGGAAGGTGTGGGGGTTGAACTCGCCGGTCCTGGCGCATATTTAGCTCTAACTGCTTCTAAGATATCTTTAACTTCATGTTCGCGTTCAATGCAAAAGAGCAAAGGCTAGGATCAACAAACACCGGAGCAACCAACTTTTTGGAATCTAAGCATTTTTCACAAGGAGCGATTTAACCTCAACTAACTCGATCCTAGCATTTTCAAGTTGTTGCAAAGCAATATCATGAGCAGATTGCAGTTTAGCAAATTCTGAGTGTAGAGCATGGCAGGAAGAACATTCATCAGATTCAAGAGTCTTAGTATTTGCAAGTTCTAAAGTCAAATTATCTACTTGAGACTCTAAGTCCTTGTTCCTAGCCATGATATACTCTAACGCCTTATCCTGGCTCATGAGTTGCTCAAAGATAGTTTCGCATCTATCAGAAAGGACATCATAGGAGAGAGGTACCTCATCGTCGTCGACGTCGTCGGAGTCGGCCATGAAGCAAACGCCGGTGAAGTCCTTGGCCTTCCCCTTCTTCTTGTCTTGAGGGATCTCCTCCTCCTTGTCATCCTCGCTCCCGGAGTCCACATCGCTTAAGGATTGTTCCCCAAAAGCGGCAAGAACCCGGTGAGCTGCCTTTGTGAGCTTGGCAGCATCAAATCTTGATTTGTTCCATTGAGGCTTCTTCCAAGCTGGCTTTCCTTCCTTGTGGTTGCTCTTTCCTTTCAACTTGGGGCAGTTTGCCCGGATGTGATTAAGCTCACCACACTCATAGCAAGTCACGGGACCTCCTCTCTTTTTGTTTCTCATATTGTTATAGGCCCGTGTGGCTTTTCTGACTATGAGGGCTAACTCGGCCTCAGGAAGACTCTCAAACTCCTCTTCATGGATTGCAGATAAACCAGCAAGCGAAAATCCAGAAGAAGACTCAGAAGACCCATCAGAAGCTCTCTTGAGCGGTCTGCTACCAAGGCCATATTTTCCTTCTTGGGATGATCAATCCTCTTGATCTCATGAGTCTTAAGCTTGCTATAGAGCAGCTCAAAGTCGGATCGAGAGGTTGGCGTTCTCCTCAATGGCGGTAGCCTTTATCTCCCACTCCTTGGTGTTGATTGCGCCAAGAGGTGGGTGGCATTTTCGATCGAGAATATTCAATTCCATGACCTTCATCGATTAATCACTTTGTTGAAGCGATGAAAATGTCATCGATGCTCTCTCCAGGCGCATCTCGAATTTGTTATATTCACGCTTATAGATCATCAGGCGTACTTTCTTGATTTGGAACGAACCTCATGGTAGGTTTCGAGGGTGTTCCAAATCTCGTCTTGTGATCTCAAGATTGCAAATTCGATCATACTCCATCTACCAAGCCCACCATACAAGAGGTTCTTTGCCTTATTGTTGTTAGCCAAGAGAGGTCATTGAAGCGGCACAGTAATAACTTCGGGAAGAACGAGCGGGGCTCGAACAACCTCCCATATAGCTTGTCCTTCGCTCTCAAGGAAGACTCGCATGCGATTCTTCCAATAGGCATAGTCGTGCCCATCGAAGATATGCGGCTTGGTGGAGTACTTATCCATCGCCAAGTTCGATGGCCGGTTAAGATCAAGATTGAACTAACAGGGCTCGATACCACTTGTTGGACCGAAAAGGCGACTAGAGGGGGTGAATAGAGCACGCTCACTTTTCAACCACGATTAGATTCAACACAAATTTCACTCCAATAGCTATAGAAGCTATGAAGATCGATATACCGATCAATGGAAGACTAGGATTGAATCAATCAAAACCCGAAGCAAAACAACCAAAAACAACGAAACTTAATTTCCTAAGAGAAGGCGGTCGACCTCTACTCGGGCGGTCGACCTCTCAAGGGGCGGTCCGACCTCTAGCTAGGGCGGTCGACCTCCGGTAGATGAACAGTGAAATCGGCCAAAAAGCGAAGTTGCAAATAGGTCTAACTTTTGATCTACAACTCCAAACTTCATGAAACTTGGAACACACCTTCTCTAGGATGTCAGGAACCTATTCAATCGAAGATCATGGAGATCCATGGAAAAGTTCGACATTTTCAGTTTGAGAGATGGATGGTTCAAAGCAGAGTCAAAAGCAGCGTGACCCAAAAACTTGCTCGTGGGTGATTGATGATCAAGATGATCTTAGATGTGTTCCCACATGTCACGACAAGCTATATCATGTAAAGAAATCAATCAAAAACATGCGAATCAAAGAAAGACTCAAAATCACCAAATAGAGAGAAGAAGGGCAAAGAGACACATCTTTGATCAAAGCTTTCTTTGGATTGATTGATAGGGTTTGGGTTCTGACCACTCCATCAATGGAGGACAAAGCTCAATCCAAGAGCACAAGATCAAATCAAAACTCTCTAGAACCCTAACCTCCACTAATCCTCTCCTAAGCCAAAACTAGGGTTTCAATAATGATAAAGGGTTGGAGGGGTGCAGCCACCTCCTCCTCTATTTATAGTGGAGACTTAGACCTTCTAGAAGATTAACTCAAATGGGCTCCGTTAAGGCCCAACACAAGCGGGTCACACGCACGCATTTTAAAGCGCCGTCTACAACACCTCTTAACCTAAACCGCTTCTCTTGCGCCGTCTTGCGCCGTGGGTAGGCAAAAGGTCACCAAGGTGATATTTGGTAAGATTACCAAAATACCCTTCTCGGTCCTTCTCAGAAGACCGAGTCCATCTTCATGAAGCACTTCGCATGCTCGCCACGTGTAGGTTGATCAACGGCTCTCTCCATGTCGGCAAGTCTCTCCCATCCGGCTCCCACCGAAACCACCATGGCACTTGCGACTCGCGCGCGCTTGATCAAACCGATCGCGCCGGCGCCTGTTCGGTCATCATTATCCATACATGCCATACTTGATTTCATTGACCTCACCCGGCATCGTCGATCGTTACGGACCTAAGCTCTCAAGCCTCGTCCGATCATCCTCGCCGTTGACCGTCGTTGACCACCAAGCAACTTTGCACAACAATAGACAAGCAAATCGAAGCAGGAACAAGTTCTTCGCAACTTGACCCCGTTAGTCAAAACATGCATCATGCAACACATATGCTTGAAACTCATGACTTTGACCTAACCAATGAGCAACGCCGCCACGAAGGCGACATTCGATGTGATCGGTCGAGATCGCCTCGGGGCGGTCGGCCGCCGGCTGCCGGTCGGACCGCCGGCCAAAGGCCGGTCTGACCGCCCGTAAGGACTTAGCCAATTTTCAACCCCTGAAAATCCGAAACCTACTGGAAACTTTAAACCAATAGAACTTTTTACTGGAGACTCCAAAAATTATGGGAGCAAGAACAATGGGATCCCCTCACTTGCCTACACCCTCTATTTTTGGCCCGCCTGTTTGACCACTTTTGGTCACGGCCGGTCCGACCGGCGCACATGGCCGGTCCGACCGATTTGGGACCGGTCGGACCGCCGTGCTATGGCCGGTCAGACCGCCCCTGTCCAGAAAGTCTGAACAGTGCTGAAACTTTGTCGAAAACCCGTGAAACGACAAACCATTAACGCCATTGCCAATTGTCACATCATCCTAAGATCTGGAGCATATCCCCATGATATCCACAATCTCCCCCTTGATGAACACATTGGCAATAATCCAGAAAATGTAATTTGAAGGTTTGAAAAGTAAAATACTTTCGTTTTCGCACAAAGGCACAACTTGGTCCATAAGCAAGAGAAAGCAATGGAAATGACCAAGCTGGCATCAGAATAGCATAGACAAGTGAGATAAGGCAAAAGAAAGCATAAAAACTTTGATTTCCAGAAAAAGTCAAAATCTCACTTAAGGTCCATATGAAAGAACAATTGTTCAATTGACCTTTGATCATTGTGAGGAGTAATAAATGCAATTCAAGTTCGGAAGAGTCAATAAGACAATAAGAATGCAATTCAAAACTCCCCTCACTATGATCCTCGGATTTCAGAAAATTTCAAATTCTCCAACTTTCTCCCCTTTGTATAAACTTCTCCCCAACATCGAAATATCTTCTCCCCCTTTGACAATGGAGTCATCAAGGAATCACGCCTTCCTCTCATCCAGAGATAGCAATTTGCGAGAATGAAGAAAGAAGCAAAAGAAGAAGTATGCATGAAGTGCAATGGGTGGCTTCATTTTTGTATTTTTCAATTTTGATTACAAGAAGCTTTGGAGATTACCCAAAAGAACAATCTAGCATTTCTAATATTGCACAAACAACATATCAAGCTGACAGTGCTAGCAAGATCATGGTAAGACATATATATCAAAGCTAAGCACCAAGGCTCAAAAGTAAAGCAATAGATTTGATCAATTTAAGCAACGCTTCAAATTCAAACAAGTTCATCAACGAGGATCCTAAAGTGAAATTGGCCATGTCAAAATGTCAAAGTGAGATCAAAAATCTAACAAAGACCACATTAAGAGTCAATCAAGTCCGTATTGAATCATTTTGCTCAATCTTTTGTAAGCGCCCATTTGTCAATATTTTCTCATTTGCATTGAATATTGAGGTTGACTAATGATCTAACTTAGTGACAAGATCTGGACTAGGAGCCATCCACAAACTCATCCTAAGCTTGACCAAAAGTTGATTAAAGGTATATCTTAGTAAAGAAGATCTGGACTAGGAGCCATCCACAAACTCTTTCTAAGCTTCTACAGGCGACAAATCTTGAGGTTCATGTCATTTTGACAAGCAATCCCCATGAGATCGTCGGATCATCAAACTATCTCCAAGTTCATGTCATTTGACAAGCGGTCTCGTAAGAATAGTTTGGCACATTTTAAGCATAAGACAATCTTGATTTTCATTTTTCACATGAGCATTTTAGAATCTCAAGAACACAAAAGCTCAAGTAATGGTCAATTTTAGATCAAAGAGCTAACAAAGCAATTACAGCAGGGCCAATGTCACAAAAGGAGCACTAATTGCGCAACTCGCTAAAACATCCACAAATTGCAATTTCTTAGTTCGAGTTTGTTTTAAAGTTCTAGCTCATATAGCAAAGACTTAGCTACACATGTAAAAGCATGATAATTCTAGCAAGTCAAAGAACTAGACATGGCATTGAGCAAGAATTGAAATACTAAAGCTCCAAAGGGTAATAGGCAAAGCTTCATCAATTTTAAAAGATAAGCGAGAAAATTTTATATTACAATGCATCTTTTGGATTTTTCATACCACTTGATGTATTTTTCATATGAATGCAATATGATACAATGCGATGCAATAAAAGCCTAAAAACCTAAAAAGTTCAAAAGATCAACAAGTTCGGAAAAGAACAATAAAAGATCAAAAGAACAAGGTAAGATCGGAAAAGATCGAACTCCCCTCAAACCAACCCATAGGGATAAATTACCCTAACTCGCTTCTTAAGGTGGCAAACCTAGTTGGGTCTAAAGGTTTGGTGAGGATATCACCAGATTGAGCCTCGGACTCCACGAAGTGTAGCACAATATCACCCTTCTCTACATGGTCTCTAAGGAAGTGATAGCGAATGTCTATGTGCTTGGTCCTAGAGTGTTGCATGGGGTTCTTAGCAATGTTAATAGCGAAGTGTTATCACGAGAAAAGAGGAACACTAGCAAAATTTAACCCGTAGTCCTTAAGAGTGGATACCATCCACAAAATCGACTCTGACAACTAGCGTGACTACATACTCGACCTCGTGATGGATTGTGCAGCAGAGGATTGCTTCCTAGAAGACCAAGAAACAAGAGAAGTGCCTAGGAAGTGACAAGTGCGAGGTACTCTTCCTATCAAGCCGACTGACCATAAAATCGAATCGAAAACCCCGAATGGATAAAGAAGAAGAACAGAGTACCAAATGCCATCTTGGAGGGTAGAGTGTAAATACACGAATATGCGCTTAAGCGCTTGGCGATGGGAAGTTCTCGGAGGCGCTGAAACCTCGCATGTGAGGCGATCGTGAAGTGGATGTCGGTCTTGATGCCGTCAGTGCAGGAGGAGCCGATCATCTTTGCGGTACTCGCGTTGATCCACGGCTTCTCCTTCCTCATCTGGATCCAGCGATCGAAGTCGCCATGGGAGTGGCGATCGA
The DNA here is from genome assembly GCA_036346395.1 of Hsuehochloa calcarea. Lineage (NCBI taxonomy): Eukaryota > Viridiplantae > Streptophyta > Magnoliopsida > Poales > Poaceae > Hsuehochloa > Hsuehochloa calcarea. The sequence continues at coordinate 83,828,930 of CM070594.1, read as the reverse complement.
CTGCGATCACCCATGTCGAGCGTTTGAGCGGATCCTTAGTATACGCCGTCGATGGATGAAGATCCCTTCCTTACATTGCTTGATTTGAAGCCCGAAAGTAATTGAGCTCTCCCATCATGCTCATCTCAAATTCCCTGGACATAGTCTCAGAAAAGCTAGAAACAAGAGCATGAGAAGAACCACCAAAGATAATATCATCAACGTAAATCTGAGCAAGTAAGAAATCATTGCCACGCCTAAGAATGAACAAGGTCTTGTCTACCTTACCCATCTCAAAATCATTCTTAAGCAAGAAGGTCTTAAGTCTATCATACCGGGCTCTAGGGGCTTGTTTAAGACCATACAAGGCTTTGGATAGCTTGAAGACATGATGTGGGTTCTTGGGATTCTCAAAGCACAGGGGTTGCCTAACATAAACCTCCTCCTCTATAAAACCATTGAAAGGCACTCTTAACATCCATCGATATAATCTAAAGCCCTTAGAGGCGACAAATGCAAGAAGAATGCGAATAGCTTCTAGTCTAGCAGGAGCAAAGGTCTCATCAAAATCTAACCCCTCAACTTGGCTAAAACCACGAGCTACTAACCTAGCCTTGTTTCTAACCACAGAACCATCCTCATTTTGTTTGTTTTTGAAGACCCAGCGGGTTCCTATAACATTATGACCACTAGGAGGTTCTACTAGGTTCCAAACCTTATTCCTCTCAAAATTCTCTAACTCCTCATGCATGGCATTGACCCTTTCGAATCGGATAAAGCATGTGATATATCGCGGGGTTCAAAAGAAGCTACAAAAGCGAGAATGAGAATAGAGGTTTGGATCATGATACACAGGCGAGTGACTCGTTCATGGATATTACCTATCATCGATCCGCGGATCTTTGCTTTTGAATGTGAAGTGGCGCTTGGAGAAGAAAGTACCTCTTCGACCTCATGAGTCTCTGCGATGATGAAGATCGGCGAGTGCCTCAAGCGAAGGCGAAGTAGTCACGGCGGGTTCTTGTGCGGGAATAGGAATGTCAACGGCGGCGGTGGAAGAGTATCATCGAGTCCATCATCATCTTCCTCTACAAATATACTCTCTCACACTGTGTATCACAGAAATATCGATCTAGCTCGGGGCTAGTCTCATCAAAAGTGACATTGCATGTCTCTGAACGAGTTAGTTTGACATTAAAACTCGAAAACCCTTGAATGAGCGGGATAACCCGAAATAAACCATCAAAAGTTCTTGACTCAAATTTATCTAGATTTCTGTCTTGAGAATAAAACACTTGGATCCAAAGACTCGAAAGTGCGAGGCAGAGGGTTTTCTACAAAAGCGAAGCTCATAAGGAGTCTTGCCCAAAGGCGGTCTCAAAAAGACACGATTTGCAATATGGCAAGCGGTAGAAATAGCTTGACCCAAAACCTCCTCAGTGCTATACTCATCTAGCATTGTCCTAGCCATCTCAACTAGAGTCTGTTCTTCCTTTCCACAAGCGCCATTTTGTTGAGGGCGTGTGGGAGGAGAAGCGATGCTCAATTCCACGCTCGGCACAAAAGAAGCAAAGATGCATTCTTGAACTCCGTGCCATTGTCACTGCGGATCGCTCTCAAGGCACTTGGAAGTTCGAAGCCAAGCGAAGAACAAGATCATGATAATGATCAAAAGCTTCATCCTTGAAGTGAGAAAGAACACCCAAGTGTATCTAGAAAAATCATCGACTATGACAAGAATGTACCATTTTCCACCAATCGGCCCGAACCTAAGCGGGACCAGCGGTATCCATATGAAGCAAGCTGTCGGTCCGTCGGTCATGACCATAGTCAGCGATGGGTGTGGCGGCAACTTGCTTGCCATGCCTACTGAGGCGCACATCTGACATCCTTGGCGGCTTTGAGTTTAGGCAAACCTCTCATGAGCTCAAGGTTGCTAACTCGCGCCGATGATCAAAACCAATGTGCCCCAAGCAGCGGTGCCAAAGCGAACTCGAAGAAGAAGATGAAATTAAGCACTTGAGAGAACCGGCAAGAGATTGGAAAAATCGGCTCCAAAGATCCTAGCAACTCTAGTAATCCCAAAAACAAGCTCACCGGTGAATCAAGCACCCGACAAGCATTTTTCTTAAATCTAGTCTCATAGCCATCATCAAGAAGTTGAGAGGCGAAAGCAAATTAAACCTTAGCTTGTCCACAAGGCGGCGTCCTTGAGGATGAACTTGTCGTTCACCACGATCGATCCGTTCCTTCAATCCGCCCTTGTCTATCATCTCCAAAGGTGATGAATTCATCACCGTCGACCGCGTGAAGGAGGTGAACCATCTTGAGTCTCCGGTCATGTGGCGTGAGCAGTGAGTCGACGAACCACGTGTCCTTCCTCTTTCGCGGTAATCCACGAAAATCAAGGCCTGGAAGAACAATGTGTCTCAATCTTGGGGTTAGTTAAACAAGACTTGGGAACCCGATCTTGAGACACATGTCTGCATGATAGTATGCAAAGCGAAGTGCTATCCTTGATTAAGTTTGAAGTTCTATTATGAGCAATGGTTACTTTAACATAAGAGTTATCTGTCTAGGAACATGATGATGAGCATGTGACACAAATCCTAAACCAAGTTTCCTCTTTTCTACATTACCATGTCTCATAAAAGCTCTAGGTTGATTGAGTGAAATTCTAGCAAAATTTTCTTATCATTTTTCAACCTCATGTGAGAACTCAACCAAATGTCCATTCTTCTTGCAATAGGTGCAATGGTACTTGATACCCTTGGGAGAAGCACCCTTTGACTTAACGAAGTTTGGGCAAAACCATGATTTAAAAGTAGTTTTTGCGAGGTTGGGTTTTAAATTCAACTAACCCATTTTCCAAGACTTGAGTTACTTGGGGCTTAGAATTATCTTGGACAGAGTTGTATCCTAATCCTTGCTTCTTATAAGGAGTCTTAGATTTGTCGAATCATGTTTAATTGTTTCTTACCTTTAGAAAATTTTTCTAAGGTATCCTTAAGATAAGCATTTTCTTTTTCAAGATTAACACATGACTCACAAGTTTTGCCTTTAATAGCTCTAGCATATTTTTCCTTATATAAAGCAATTTCAAGTTTAAGAGCGGGACATGAAGCACATGTAGAAGACTCAATCTTGTTCTTAAGCTTGGCATATTTAGCTCTAATCGCTTCTAAGATATCTTTAACTTCATGTTCGCGTTCAATGCAAAAGAGCAAAGGCTAGGATCAACGACACAGGAGCAACCAACTTCTTTGGAATCTAAGCATTTTTCACAAGGAGCGATTTAACCTCAACTAACTCGGTCCTAGCATTTTCAAGTTGTTGCAAAGCAATATCATGAAGCGGATTGCGGTTTAGCAAATTACGAGTGTAGAGCATGGCGGGAAGAACATTCATCGATTCAAGAGTCTTAGTATTTGCAAGTTCTAAAGTCAAATTATCTACTTGAGACTCTAAGTCCTTGTTCCTAGCCATGATATACTCTAACGCCTTATCTGGCTCATGAGTTGCTCAAAGATAGTTTCGCATCTATCGGAAAGGACATCATAGGAGAGAGGTACCTCATCGTCGTCGGCGTCGTCTGAGTCGGCCATGAAGCAAGCGCCGGTGAAGTCCTTGGCCTTCCCTTCTTCTTGTCTTGAGGATCTCCTCCTCCTTGTCATCCTCGCTCCCGAGTCCACATCGGCAAGATTGTTCCCCAAAGCGGCAAGAACCCGGTGAGTGCCTTTGTGAGCTTAGCGACATCAAATCTTGATTTGTTCCATTGAGGCTTCTTCAAGTGGCTTTCCTTCCTTGTGGTTGCTCTTTCCTTTCAACTTGGGGCGGTTGCGGATGTGATTAAGCTCACCACACTCATAGCAAGTCACAGGACCTCCTCTCTTTTTGTTTCTCATATTGTTATAGGCCCGTGTGGCTTTTACGACTATGAGGGCTAACTCGGCCTCGGAAGACTCTCAAACTCCTCTTCATGGATTGCGAGATAAACCCGACAGCGAAAATCCGAAGAAGACTCGGAAGACCCATCGAAGCTCTCTTGGCGGAGTGCGCTACCAAGGCCATATTTTCCTTCTTGGGATGATCAATCCTCTTGATCTCATGAGTCTTAAGCTTGCTATAGAGCAGCTCAAAGTCGGATCGAGAGAGGTTGGCGTTCTCCTCAATGGCGGTAGCCTTTATCTCCCACTCCTTGGTGTTGATTGCAGCCAAGAGGTGGGTGGCATTCAGATCGAGAATATTCAATTCCAATGACCTTCATCGATTAATCACTTTGTTGAAGCGGTGAAAATGTCATCGATGCTCTCTCGGGGCGCATCTCGAATTTGTTATATTCACGCTTATAGGTATGCGGCGTACTTTCTTGATTTGGAGCGAACCCTCATGGTAGGTTTGAGGTGTTCCAAATCTCGTCTTGTGATCTCAAGATTGCAAATTCGATCATACTCCTGTCTACCAAGCCCACCATACAAGAGGTTCTTTGCCTTATTGTTGTTAGCCAAGAGAAAACATTGAAGCCGGCGTAACAACCGGGAAAAACGGCGGGGCTCGAACAACCTCCCATATAGCTTGTCCTTCGCTCTCAAGGAAGACTCGCATGCGATTCTTCCAATAGGCATAATCGTGCCCATCGAAGATATGCGGCTTGGTGGAGTACTTATCCATCGCCAAGTTCGGTGACGGTTAAGATCAAGATTGAACTAACAGGGCTCGATACCACTGTTGGACCGAAAAGGCGACTAGAGGGGGTGAATAGAACACGCTCACTTTTCAACCACGATTAGATTCAACACAAATTTCACTCCAATAGCTATAGAAGCTATGAAGATCGATATACGATCTGTGGAAGACTAGGATTGAATCAATCAAAACCCCAAGCAAAACAACCAAAAACAACGAAACTTAATTTCCTAAGAGAAGGCGGTCGACCTCTACTCGGCGGTCGACCTCTCCAAAGGCGGTCAGACCTCTAGCTAGGGCGGTCGACCTCCGGTAGATGAACAGTGAAATCGGCCCGAAAAGCGAAGTTGCAAATAGGTCTAACTTTTGATCTACAACTCCAAACTTCATGAAACTTGGAACACACCTTCTCTAGGATGTCGGGAACCTATTCAATCGAAGATCATGGAGATCCATGGAAAAGTTCGACATTTTCAGTTTGAGAGATGGATGGTTCAAAGCAAGTCAAAAGCAGCGTGACCCAAAAACTTGCTCGTGGGTGATTGATGATCAAGATGATCTTAGATGTGTTCCCACATGTCACGACAAGCTATATCATGTAAAGAAATCAATCAAAAACATGCGAATCAAAGAAAGACTCAAAATCACCAAATAGAGAGAAGAAGGGCAAAGAGACACATCTTTGATCAAAGCTTTCTTTGGATTGATTGATAGGGTTTGGGTTCTGACCACTCCATCAATGGAGGACAAAGCTCAATCCAAGAGCACAAGATCAAATCAAAACTCTCTAGAACCCTAACCTCCACTAATCCTCTCCTAAGCCAAAACTAGGGTTTCAATAATGATAAAAGGGTTGGAGGGTGCAGCCACCTCCCTCCTCTATTTATAGTGGAGACTTAGACCTTCTAGAAGATTAACTCAAATGGGCTCCGTTAAGGCCCAACACAAGCGGGTCACACTGCGCACGCATTTTAAAGCGCCGTCTACAACACCTCTTAACCTAAACCGCTTCTCTTGCGCCGTCTTGCGCCGTGGGTAGGCAAAAGGTCACCAAGGTGATATTTGGTAAGATTACCAAAATACCCTTCTCGGTCCTTCTCAGAAGACCGAGTCCATCTTCGCAAGCACTTCGCATGCTCGCCACGTGTAGGTTGATCAGCGGCTCTCTCCATGTCGGCAAGTCTCTCCCATCGGCCCCACGAAACCACCATGGCACTTGCACCGACTCGCGCCGCAGATCAAACCGATCGCCCGAATCGCCCGTTCGGTCATCATTATCCATACATGCCATACTTGATTTCATTGACCTCACCCGGCATCGTCGATCGTTCTGGACCTAAGCTCTCCAAGCCTCGTCCGATCATCCTCGCCGTTGACCGTCGTTGACCACCAAGCAACTTTGCACAACAATAGACAAGCAAATCGAAGCAGGGAACAAGTTCTTCGCAACTTGACCCACGTTAGTCAAAACATGCATCATGCAACACATATGCTGAAACTCATGACTTTGACCTAACCAATGAACAACGCCGCCACGAAGGCGACATTCGATGTGATCGGTCGGGTAGCCCCTCGGGGCGGTCGGCCGCCGGCCTTGCCGGTCGGACCGCCGGCCAAAGGCCGGTCCGACCGCCCGTAAGGACTTAGCCAATTTTCAACCCCTGAAAATCCGAAACCTACTGGAAACTTTAAACCAATAGAACTTTTTACTGGAGACTCCAAAAATTATGGGAGCAAGAACAATGGGATCCCTCACTTGCCTACACCCTCTATTTTTGGCCCGACTGTTTGACCACTTTTGGTCACGGCCGGTCCGGCCGGCGCACATGGCCGTCCGCCGATTTGGGACCGGTCGGACCGCCGTGCTATGGCCGGTCGGACCGCCCCTGTCCAGAAAGTCTGAACAGTGCTGAAACTTTGTCGAAAACCCGTGAAACGACAAACCGTTAACGCCATTGCCAATTGTCACATCATCCTAAGATCTGGAGCATATCCCCATGATATCCACAATCTCCCCCTTGATGAACACATTGGCAATAATCCAAAAAATGTAATTTGAAGGTTTGAAAAGTAAAATACTTTCGTTTTCGCACAAAGGCACAACTTGGTCCATAAGCAAGAGAAAGCAATGGAAATGACCAAGCTGGCATCAGAATAGCATAGACAAGTGAGATAAGGCAAAAGAAAGCATAAAAACTTTGATTTCGAGAAAAGTCAAAAATCTCACTTAAGGTCCATATGAAAGAACAATTGTTCAATTGACCTTTGATCATTGTGAGGAGTAATAAATGCAATTCAAGTTCGGAAGAGTCAATAAGACAATAAGAATGCAATTCAAAACTCCCCTCACTATGATCCTCGGATTTGAAAATTTCAAATTCTCCAACTTTCTCCCCTTTGTATAAACTTCTCCCCAACATCGAAATATCTTCTCCCCCTTTGACAATGGAGTCATCAAGGAATCACGCCTTCCTCTCATCCAGAGATAGCAATTTGCAGAATGAAGAAGGAAGCAAAAAGAAGAAGTATGCATGAAGTGCAATGGGTGGCTTCATTTTTGTATTTTTCAATTTTGATTACAAGAAGCTTTGGAGATTACCCAAAAGAACAATCTAGCATTTCTAATATTGCACAAACAACATATCAAGCTGACAGTGCTAGCAAGATCATGGTAAGACATATATATCAAAGCTAAGCACCAAGGCTCAAAAGTAAAGCAATAGATTTGATCAATTTAAGCAACGCTTCAAATTCAAACAAGTTCATCAACGAGGATCCTAAAGTGAAATTGGCCATGTCAAAATGTCAAAGTGAGATCAAAAATCTAACAAAGACCACATTAAGAGTCAATCAAGTCCGTATTGAATCATTTTGCTCAATCTTTTTAAACGCCCATTTGTCAATATTTTCTCATTTGCATTGAATATTGAGGTTGACTAATGATCTAACTTAGTGACAAGATCTGGACTAGGAGCCATCCACAAACTCATCCTAAGCTTGACCAAAAGTTGATTAAAGGTATATCTTAGTAAAGAAGATCACGGACTAGGAGCCATCCACAAACTCTTTCTAAGCTTCTACAGGCGACAAATCTTGAGGTTCATGTCATTTTGACAAGCAATCCCCATGAGATCGTGCGGTTCATCAAACTATCTCCAAGTTCATGTCATTTGACAAGCGGTCTCGTAAGAATAGTTTGGCACATTTTAAGCATAAGACAATCTTGATTTTCATTTTTCACATGAGCATTTTAGAATCTCAAGAACACAAGAGCTCAAGTAATGGTCAATTTTAGATCAAAGAGCTAACAAAGCAATTACAGACAGGCCAATGTCACAAAAGGAGCACTAATTGCGCAACTCGCTAAAACATCCACAAATTGCAATTTCTTAGTTCGAGTTTGTTTTTAAAGTTCTAGCTCATATAGCAAAGACTTAGCTACACATGTGAAAGCATGATAATTCTAGCAAGTCAAAGAACTAGACATGACATTGAGCAAGAATTGAAATACTAAAGCTCCAAAGGGTAATAGGCAAAGCTTCATCAATTTTAAAAGATAAGCAGAAAATTTTATATTACAATGCATCTTTTTGGATTTTTCATACCACTTGATGTATTTTTCATATGAATGCAATATGATACAATGCGATGCAATAAAAGCCTAAAACCTAAAAAGTTCAAAAAGATCAACAAGTTCAGAAAAAGAACAATAAAAGATCAAAAGAACAAGGTAAGATCAGAAAAGATCGAACTCCCCCTCAAACCAACCCATAGGGATAAATTACCCCTAACTCGCTTCTTAAGGTGGCAAACCTAGTTGGGTCTAAAGGTTTGGTGAGGATATCGACCGATTGAGCCTCGGACTCCACGAAGTGTAGCACAATATCACCCTTCTCTACATGGTCTCTAAGGAAGTGATAGCGAATGTCTATGTGCTTGGTCCTAGAGTGTTGCACAGGGTTCTTAGCAATGTTAATAGCAGAAGTGTTATCACAGAAAAGAGGAACACTAGCAAAATTTAACCCGTAGTCCTTAAGAGTGGATACCATCCACAAAATCGACTCTGACAACTAGCGTGACTACATACTCGACCTCGTGATGATTGTGCAACAGAGGATTTGCTTCCTAGAAGACCAAGAAACAAGAGAAGTGCCTAGGAAGTGACAAGTGCGAGGTACTCTTCCTATCAAGCCGAACGACGCAAAATCGTAATCGAAAACCCCGAATGGATAAAGAAGAAGAACAGAGTACCAAATGCCATCTTGGAGGGTAGAGTGTAAATACGAATATGCGCTTAATCGCTTGGCGATGGGAAGTTCTCGGAGGCGCTGAAACCTCGTGAGAGGCGGTGTGAAGTGGATGTCGGTCTTGATGCCGTCAGTGCGGAGGGAGCCGATCATCTTTGCGGTACTCGCGTTGATCCACGGCTTCTCCTTCCTCATCCGGATCCAAAGATCGAAGTCGCCATGGGAGTGGCGATAAACTGCGATCACCCATGTCGAGCGTTTGGCAGATCCTTAGTATACTTTCGTCGATGGATGAAGATCCCTTCCTTACATTGCTTGATTTGAAGCCCCGAAAGTAATTGAGCTCTCCCATCATGCTCATCTCAAATTCCTGGACATAGTCTCAGAAAAGCTAGAAACAAGAGCATGAGAAGAACCACCAAAGATAATATCATCAACGTAAATCTGAGCAAGTAAGAAATCATTGCCACGCCTAAGAATGAACAAGGTCTTGTCTACCTTACCCATCTCAAAATCATTCTTAAGCAAGAAGGTCTTAAGTCTATCATACTGGGCTCTAGGGGCTTGTTTAAGACCATACAAGGCTTTGGATAGCTTGAAGACATGATGTGGGTTCTTGGGATTCTCAAAGCCTGGGGGTTGCCTAACATAAACCTCCTCCTCTATAAAACCATTCAGAAAGGCACTCTTAACATCCATCTGATATAATCTAAAGCCCTTAGAAGCAGCAAATGCAAGTAGAATGCGAATAGCTTCTAGTCTAGCAACAGGAGCAAAGGTCTCATCAAAATCTAACCCCTCAACTTGGCTAAACCCCGAGCTACTAACCTAGCCTTGTTTCTAACCACAGAACCATCCTCATTTTGTTTGTTTTTGAAGACCAGCGGGTTCCTATAACATTATGACCACTAGGAGGTTCTACTAGGTTCCAGACCTTATTCCTCTCAAAATTCTCTAACTCCTCATGCATGGCATTGACCCAACTCGAATCAGATAAAGCATGTGATATATCGCGGGGTTCAAAAGAAGCTACAAAAGCAGAATGAGAATAGAGGTTTGGATCATGATACCTGGAGCGAGTGACTCGTTCATGGATATTACCTATCATCGATCCGCGGATCTTTGCTTTTGAATGTGAAGTGGCGCTTTAGGAGAAGAAAGTACCTCTTCGACCTCCGCAGTGCTGCGATGATGAAGATCGGTGAGTGCCTCAAGCGAAGGCGAAGTAGTCACGGCGGGTTCTTGTGCGAGAATAGGAATGTCAGCGGCAGGTGGAAGAGTATCATCGAGTCCATCATCATCTTCCTCTACAAATATACTCTCTGTCACTGTGTATCACTGAAATATCCGATCTAGCTCGTGGCTAGTCTCATCAAAAGTGACATTGCATGTCTCTGAACGAGTTAGTTTCAAACATTAAAACTCGAAAACCCTTGAATGAGCGGGATAACCCGAAATAAACCATCAAAAGTTCTTGACTCAAATTTATCTAGATTTCTGTCTTGAGAATAAAACACTTGGATCCAAAGACTCGAAAGTGCGAGCGAGAGGGTTTTCTACAAAAGCGAAGCTCATAAGGAGTCTTGCCCAAAGACGGTCTCAAAAGACACGATTTGCAATATGGCAAGCGGAGAAATAGCTTCGCCCAAAACCTCCTGAGTGCTATACTCATCTAGCATTGTCCTAGCCATCTCAACTAGAGTCCTGTTCTTCCTTTCCACAACGCCATTTTGTTGAGGGCGTGTGGGAGGAGGCGATGCTCAATTCCACGCTCGGCACAAAAGAAGCAAAAGATGCATTCTTGAACTCCGTGCCATTGTCACTGCGGATCGCTCTCAAGGCACTTGGAAGTTCGAAGCCAAGCGAAGAACAAGATCATGATAATGATCAAAAGCTTCATCCTTCAAGTGAGAAAGAACACCCAAGTGTATCTAGAAAAATCATCGACTATGACAAGAATGTACCATTTTCCACCAATCGACCGAACCTAAGCGGGACCACAAGTATCCATATGCAAGCAATCGGTCAGTCGGTCATGACCATAGTCAGCGATGGGTGTGGCGGCAACTTGCTTGCCATGCCTACGAAGCGCACATCTGACATCCTTGGCGGCTTTGAGTTTAGGCAAACCTCTCATGAGCTCAAGGTTGCTAACTCGCGTCGAGATGATCAAAACCAATGTGCCCCAAACAGCGGTGCCAAAGCGAACTCGGAAGAAGAAGATGAAATTAAGCACTTGAGAGAACCGGCCAAGAGATTCGGAAAAATCGGCTCCAAAGATCCTAGCAACTCTAGTAATCCCAAAACAAGCTCACCAAATGAATCAAGCACCCGACAAGCATTTTTCTTAAATCTAGTCTCATAGCCATCATCAAGAAGTTGAGAGACGAAAGCAAATTAAACCTTAGCTTGTCCACAAGGGCGGCGTCCTTGAGGATGAACTTGTCGTTCACCACGATCGATCCGTTCCTTCAATCCGCCCTTGTCTATCATCTCCAAAGGTGATGAATTCATCACCGTCGACCGCGTGAAGGAGGTGAACCATCTTGAGTCTCGGTCATGTGGCGTGAGCAGTGAGTCGACGAACCACGTGTCCTTCCTCTTTCGCGGTAATCCACGAAAATCAAGGCACGGAAGAACAATGTGTCTCAATCATGGGGTTAGTTAAACAAGACTTGGGAACCCAATCTTGAGACACATGTCTCATGAGTAGTATGCAAGCGAAGTGCTATCCTTGATTAAGTTTGAAGTTCTATTATGAGCAATGGTTACTTTAACATAAGAGTTATCCTGTCTAGGAACATGATGATGAGCATGTGACACAAATCCTAAACCAGTTTCCTCTTTTCTACATTACCATGTCTCATAAAAGCTCTAGGTTGATTGAGTGAAATTCTAGCAAAATTTTCTTATCATTTTTCAACCTCACGCCAATGAACTCAACCAAATGTCCATTCTTCTTGCAATAGGTGCAATGGTACTTGATACCTTTGGGAGAAGCACCCTTTGACTTAACAGAAGTTTGGGCAAAACCATGATTTAAAAATAGTTTTTGCGGGTTGGGTTTTAAATTCAACTAACCCATTTTCCAAGACTTGAGTTACTTGGGGCTTAGAATTATCTTGAGCAGAGTTGTATCCTAATCCTTGCTTCTTATAAGGAGTCTTAGATTTGTCCGAATCATGTTTAATTGTTTCTTACCTTTAGAAAATTTTTCTAAGGTATCCTTAAGATAAGCATTTTCTTTTCAAGATTAACACATGACTCACAAGTTTTGCCTTTAATAGCTCTAGCATATTTTTCCTTATATAAAGCAATTTCAAGTTTAAGAGCGGGACATGAAGCACATGTAGAAGACTCAATCTTGTTCTTAAGCTTGGCATATTTAGCTCTAATCGCTTCTAAGATATCTTTAACTTCATGTTCGCGTTCAATGCAAAAGAGCAAAGGCTAGGATCAATAAACACTGGAGCAACCAACTTGCTGGAATCTAAGCATTTTTCACAAGGAGCAGATTTAACCTCAACTAACTCAGTCCTAGCATTTTCAAGTTGTTGCAAAGCAATATCATGAGCAGATTGCAGTTTAGCAAATTCTGAGTGTAGAGCATGGCAGGAAGAACATTCATCGATTCAAGAGTCTTAGTATTTGCAAGTTCTAAAGTCAAATTATCTACTTGAGACTCTAAGTCCTTGTTCCTAGCCATGATATACTCTAACGCCTTATCCTGGCTCATGAGTTGCTCAAAGATAGTTTCGCATCTATCAGAAAGGACATCATAGGAGAGAGGTACCTCATCGTCGTCGACGTCGTCGAGTCGACCATGAAGCAAACGCAGGGTGAAGTCCTTGGCCTTCCCTTCTTCTTGTCTTGAGGATCTCCTCCTCCTTGTCATCCTCGCTCCGAGTCCACATCGCTAAGGATTGTTCCCAAAAGCGGCAAGAACCGGTGAGTCGCCTTTGTGAGCTTGGCAAACATCAAATCTTGATTTGTTCCATTGAGGCTTCTTCCAAGTGGCTTTCCTTCCTTGTGGTTGCTCTTTCCTTTCAACTTGGGGCGCTTTGCGGATGTGATTAAGCTCACCACACTCATAGCAAGTCACGGACCTCCTCTCTTTTGTTTCTCATATTGTTATAGGCCCGTGTGGCTTTTCTGACTATGAGGGCTAACTCGGCCTCAGGAAGACTCTCAAACTCCTCTTCATGGATTGCAGATAAACCAGCAAGCGAAAATCCAGAAGAAGACTCAGAAGACCCATCAGAAGCTCTCTTGGCGGTGCGCTACCAAGGCCATATTTTCCTTCTTGGGATGATCAATCCTCTTGATCTCATGAGTCTTAAGCTTGCTATAGAGCAGCTCAAAGTCGATCGAGAGGTTGACGTTCTCCTCAATGGCGGTAGCCTTTATCTCCCACTCCTTGGTGTTGATTGCAGCCAAGAGGTGGGTGGCATTTTCAGACTGAGAATATTCAATTCCAACAGCCTTCATCTGATTAATCACTTTGTTGAAGCGACTGAAAATGTCATCGATGCTCTCTCCAGGACGCATCTCGAATTTGTTATATTCACGCTTATAGTATGCAGCGACTTTCTTGATTTGGGACGAACCTCATGGTAGGTTTCGAGGGTGTTCCAAATCTCGTCGCAGATCTCAAGATTGCAAATTCGATCATACTCCGTCTACCAAGCCCACCATACAAGAGGTTCTTTGCCTTATTGTTGTTAGCCAAGAGGGTCATTGAAGCCGCAGAATAACCGGGAAGAACGAGCGGGGCTCGAACAACCTCCCATATAGCTTGTCCTTCGCTCTCAAGGAAGACTCGCATGCGATTCTTCCAATAGGCATAGTCGTGCCCATCAAGATATGCGGCTTGGTGGAGTACTTATCCATCGCCAGTTCCAAGGACCGGTTAAGATCAAGATTGAACTAACAGGGCTCGATACCACTTGTTGGACCGAAAAGGCGACTAGAGGGGGTGAATAGGAGCACGCTCACTTTTTCAACCACGATTAGATTCAACACAAATTTCACTCCAATAGCTATAGAAGCTATGAAGATCGATATACCAAGACAAATGGAAGACTAGGATTGAATCCAATCAAAACCCGAAGCAAAACAACCAAAAACAACGAAACTTAATTTCCTAAGAGAGGGCGGTCGACCTCTACTCGGGGCGGTCGACCTCTCCAAGGGGCGGTCCGACCTCTAGCTAGGCGGTCGACCTCCGGTAGATGAACAGTGAAATCAGCCCGAAAAACGAAGTTGCAAATAGGTCTAACTTTTGATCTACAACTCCAAACTTCATGAAACTTGGAACACACCTTCTCTAGGATGTCAGGAACCTATTCCAATCGAAGATCATGGAGATCCATGGAAAAGTTACGACATTTTTCAGTTTGAGAGATGGATGGTTCAAACCGAGTCAAACGAAAACGTGACCCAAAAACTTGCTCGTGGGTGATTGATGATCAAGATGATCTTAGATGTGTTCCCACATGTCACAGCAAGCTATATCATGTAAAGAAATCAATCAAAAACATGCGAATCAAAGAAAGACTCAAAATCACCAAATAGAGAGAAGAAGGGCAAAGAGACACATCTTTGATCAAAGCTTTCTTTGGATTGATTGATAGGGTTTGGGTTTACAGCCACTCCATCAATGGAGGACAAAGCTCAATCCAAGAGCACAAGATCAAATCAAAACTCTCTAGAACCCTAACCTCCACTAATCCTCTCCCTAAGCCAAAACTAGGGTTTCAATAATGATAAAAGGGTTGGAGGGGGTGCAGCCACCTCCCTCCTCTATTTATAGTGGAGACTTAGACCTTCTAGAAGATTAACTCAAATGGGCTCCCGTTAAGGCCCAACACAAACGGGTCACACACGCACGCATTTTAAAGCGCCGTCTACAACACCTCTTAACCTAAACCGCTTCTCTTGCGCCGTCTTGCGCCGTGGGTAGGCAAAAGGTCACCAAGGTGATATTTGGTAAGATTACCAAAATACCCTTCTCGGTCCTTCTCCAAGACCGAGTCCATCTTCGCAAGCACTTCGCATGCTCGCCACGTGTAGGTTGATCAACGGCTCTCTCCATGTCGGCAAGTCTCTCCCATCCGGCCCCACCGAAACCACCATGGCACTTGCACCGACTCCGCGCCGCTTGATCAAACCGGCCGACCGAATCGCCTGTTCGGTCATCATTGTCCATTCTGCCATACTTGATTTCATTGACCTCACCCAAAGATCGCCGATCGCTCGACCTAAGCTCTCCAAGCCTCGTCCGATCATCCTCGCCGTTGACCGTCGTTGACCACCAAGCAACCTCGCACAACAATAGACAAGCAAATCAAACCGGAACAAGTTCTTCGCAACTTGACCCACGTTAGTCAAAACATGCATCATGCAACACATATGCATCAAACTCATGACTTTGACCTAACCAATGAGCAACGCCGCCACGAAGGCGACATTCGATGATGATCGGTCGATCGCCCCTCGGGGCGGCTCGATGCCATTGGCCTTGCCGGTCGGACCGCCGCCAAAGGCGTCCGACTACCGAAGGACTTAGCCAATTTTCAACCCTGAAAATCCAAACCTCTCGGAAACTTTAAACCAATAGAACTTTTCTTCGAGACTCCAAAATTATGGGAGCAAGAACAATGGGATCCCCTCACTTGCCTACACCCTCTATTTTGGCCCGACTGCTTTGACCACTTTTGTCATGGCCGGTCCGACCGGCGCACATGGCCGGCCCGACCGATTTGGGACCGTCGGACCGCCGTGCTATGGCGGTCAGACCGCCCGCCCGTAAATCGAGCATCTTTGAAACTTTGTCGAAAACCCGTGAAACGACAAACCATTAACGCCATTGCCAATTGTCACATCATCCTAAGATCTGGAGCATATCCCCATGATATCCACACTAATATTACCCAAGGCCCGGGTAATATTAGTTATACACAAGTACCAACAAGTCTACTAGAGGAGGCGAGATCTAAACTACGAGAACTAGACTACTCTTCATCGCATCCTTGTCCATCGGCCACGGATCCTCATAATATGCATAGTCTCCTTGGTCCGGATCATCGAAGGGTTTTGGGAGAGCGAGGGTGAGCACAACTACCGTGCTTTCATGAAGCCGACACAAATGATGCAATAATATTCATGCACAAGATAATAAGGAAGGCTCGGGTTCTTTTATTTGCGTAAAGCAATATTTATAAATACAGATATTAGAAAATCCTATCACTTAGCATTTGGACCAAATTTGCATTTTTAAAGAGATTAATTATGCAATAAGTAATAACAGCAGAGATTCCCTCCATCGGAAACTCTGTCTCATGCTTCTTTTTCTTGTGGTAGTCATACCCACCTATTACCAGCACCGGGTAAGAATACCCAGGGAAAATCCAATCCAAGGCTAGGTGAGCCCCGCACATTTTTCATCCCACCCACAACAGTTTTTGAAATAGAACTATATCTTGTAAGTTCCTTTGCCCGCCCTTGACCGTGGGCACGGCTGTCCGAACAGTTTTTATTCTCTGCAGAGATTGTACATCTTTACCCACAAGAGATAATCAGCTTGATATGTACACACGTTTAGTGAGACATGTGAATCAAGGGAGATTATCACAAGGCCTTTACAAGGCATCCTCATTGCTCATTGCACCCGCTAAGGTTTCATCCGAGAGTGGTTACGCTCTCGTCTGCGTCAACCATGCCCCCAAACCCCTCTTGCGCCACCACGGCGGCTTGCTTATGACGTCACGACCCGTGTCCACACGGCTTAAGCCGGCGACACGACTCGTGGGTCACTCCAATGGTCCAACTCACAATGGTGGATACAAATTAGTCACCAGTCGACACCATTATAGACTTGTGGTTGTCTTTGTTTTACAATAGGAGGTCATCACGAGATTAGGTCCTTAAGATCATCTGGCGGTTCTTACCACATACCATCCACAAAAATATCTGGGCTACATTAGCACCCAACCATTTACCCTTGACTTACCATCCGCCTGGATGGGTATTAGCAAATTTTAGAGTTTTGAGAGGTATAAACAATTTATCCAACCAATTCGGTCATTCTCCCAATGACTGCCCAAAACAATTGTTATGATAAAAAGGATGGTGATTTGGGGTAGATAATACCCCGGTACTTAAACAAGTCTAGCATGGCGTTTAAGTACGACCTATAACTAGTAAGTTACCAGATATTTACTAGGGTGACAAGGGTATTGGGTGTTCAACTTTCAAGGGATTGGAATAATAATTTATTAATTAACAAGTAGGCATTTAACTACCTTAGAGTGTTTGACATATGTTTGCATAAAAATTAAAGCATGTAATTTGATACTTTAACAGAATATAATTTGCATAAAATGTGGGATCAATATGATCAAAGTGTTGACTCGCCTTGGATATAGGTAGAGGGGTCTAGGTCTTCTTGAGTTTGTCCGAGGTGGGGGTCTTCCGCTTCTTCGAACCCTACTCGGACGGATGTACCGGAAAAGACAAAATAGCAAAAGAGAGCAAATAAATACACATCACCAAGCAAATGAACTCCAAATTAAGCAAGACCAGTACCATTAGTAAGGTCTTGATTTTAGAAAATTTTAGGAAAAAGATTCATAATTTTTGGAGCTAAAATGAGGAAGTTATGGATTTTTGAAGTTTTAAACAGGTTTTACAATAGAAAAGAAAACAGAAAAAGCCGGTTTAATCTGGAGGCGACACGTGTCGGGCGCACATGGGGCGCGGTGCCGCGCCAATGGCGTGGGCGAAGGCCAACGCGCTTCAGCCGGTCCACGGTGCACCGACCTACGGAATAGTGCCTCGGGCCACTTGTCGACCACGTGGTTCAAAATTTGGTTAAACCGAGTGCTTAACCGAGATGGGCCCACGTCGGCACGGACTATCGATTAGCGCTAAATAAGCGAGGTTTAACCCTTAGCGACAAGAATCGCCGGCAATAACCGGCTCTGATGGCCGGCGTCCGACAACGCGCGCCAGTGGAAGAAACCGGGCGGCGCGGTTTATCGCCAGCGAGGATGGCGGCGGCGCGGGTTACCCAAATGGGTTCCCCTCGGAGGCGGTCCCGTGACGGTGATGGCGGCGCGAGTTAGGCCGGGCAGCGCGACCAAAAGGCGGCGGGGGCGGCGGGAGCTCACGATCGGGAAGTCGATCGCGCCGGAGAAGTGGGAGCCTGGCGTCGGCGAGGTCCTCCGAAGCTCACCTTGCCAACAATGGCGGCGGGAGCTGGTCGGGTGAGGGAGATCGGCGGCGAGGAAGGGGTCGGCCGGAGGCGAGGGAGACGAGCTCGATCCGAGGCTGCGGTGGTCCGGAGGCCGGGCTTGGAGGAGCACTCTGGGTGGTGGTGGCGCCGACGGTGACGGGTGGCGTGCCGAGATCTCGCCGAGGAGGGGGATCGGTGGTGGAGCGGCTCGGCTGAAGGGGGAAAAACTCGGCAATTGCACTTGTGCTTACCTGGGAGCAAGGGAGTGGAGCGGGGAGGTAGAAGGGGTGCTTGGGGTTCTTGTAGGCGACCGAAAAAGGGCGGGGCCGCAGGGAGAGAATCCTGGCCACGCCGAGTCCCGAGGAGCTCAGTATGGCCTCTCAGGCGCCTGTTTGGAGCAGTGGAGCGGCGGCATGGGCGCGGGATGGCCGTCGCAGGGTCGTGGCCTGGGACAGACCAGAGGAGGTGACGGTGTTGGGTGGAGTTGATGGCGTGAGACGGAGGCGACGGGAGTTAGTGTTGACGCCGCCACGGGAGAGAGAGGCGGCTACTGGAGAGAGAGAGAGGATGGCTCGGGTGGGAGAGAGGTGACGAGAGCGATTCTTTGGGGAAGAGGGAATCGGGCGAAGCGAGAGGAAGCGAGCGGGCGGGAGGCGCTGGGAGAAGATGGGGTTGGTAATTTGGGCTAGAACGGCAGTGAGCCAAGGGGAGGAGGGGTTGCTAGATTGGGTTAAGGCCCCAAAACCGAAAAGAGGAGATACAACTAGAATTTGAAATTTTGAAAGTGCCAAAACATTTGAAACACAAACTCGAGCTTGAAAGTAACTCACAAACTTTTGAAAAAATACTTTGATTGAACTGCTGAATCAAATCTGAGAAGACGAAAAGTAGACACTATTCACCGTTCGAAAACGGGGGTGTTACATGACTAGTAGCTAGAACCTTCACTAGTGAAATAATTTATTTATTTATCAAAACTACGTTTGTCAAATATGTTTTATGTAAAATGTTTAAACATAAAATATTATTTATTTTTTGCAAAAGAACCATATAAACCCTATTTGTTAAAGCTATTAATATGCATTTTCCCAAGATTTAGAGAGTACTTTATGTACTCACGTGCTACACTCAAATTAAATCTCAAAAGCCTTCAACGACACTGAGGAGAACTACGACTACTTCGTCTGTGGCTTTGATGAAGGACACCCGAAGTACTAGGCTACGCTCCCTAGTCGAATACCAGTGGGCAATTCGATGGGTCATCACTCGGAGTTTATCATTTGTTGTTTCCGCTGCTGTAAGACTTGAGGTCATGTGACCTTTATTGTAATAAGTGGCTTTAAAGTTGGTACTTTGTTGTTACTTTTATGTTGAATCGTGATTCAAACTTGTTGTCAACGATGTATCCACTATGTACACTAGCTACTAATAAGAAAATAGTGCAAAAATACATAGACGGGTCGGATTCAGAAATCCGGTCCCGACACACGTCCAGGCCCTCAACGTCAGTATTTTTGTGTGCAAAAAGCCCTCCTTTGTTTCAGAAATCATGTCAAGGTCCTTCACGTTAGTTTTTTTGCGGAAAGCCCCATATTGTTTCAGAAATCATGTCAAGATCCTCCACGTCATTTTTTGCGAAACACCCCCCCGGCGTGATTTCTGAAATAACGTCGAGGTTACACTCCATTATTATGAAAAGCCCCCTGTGATTTTCGATATCACGTCGAGATCCCTCAATCCACTCTACGGGTGCAGCGTAGTGCGCTTATCATCCTAATCATGTAGATGAGTAAAAACAATAAGTGGATAAGAAGATCACAGTAATCTCGGTGCAATCTTTCTCGGATCTTGTGTATTTACTTGTTTTCTTTAGTCTGGGTGGCCTTTCTCGATAACACATGAGCATAGCTAGGGATGGCAATTGTGCCCGATTACCCGTGTGCCCGCGGGCGAATACCCTGATAGAGGCGGGTATGTGCGTATTTCTTTGCCCACGGGCATGAAAATGGGTACAATTCCTTGCCCATCGGGTAAACAGGTGTGAGCATGGGTAAGCTCCACATGTACCCGTTTTGCCCGATTACCCGTAACTTACCCGCATATGTAAGGAACTATGTGAGTTTGTATTTTTATTTTATTTGTTGAACTTGAGTAGTTGTCTTGTCGAACATGATATGTGAATTGTGATAAACTTTATTAGTTGTTGAATGTGTGATGCACCATTGATGTGTGAATTATGATGAACTTGATGTATGCATTGCTCGCGGGTAACGGGCATGTCCGCGGGCGATGGGTACCCACGGGCGGCGATGCATTATTCGCGGGTAAATGGGTATGCCCGCGGGCGACGGGTACCCGCGGGCACGGGCATGGGCGAGATTTTTCGCCCGTCGTCCTTCGCGGGTATGCCCGTGGGGGGAATTCGGAATCGCGGGCATGGGTATAGGCGAGCACTACTCGTACCCGCCGAGCCCGATTGCCATCCCTAGGCATAGCACATCTTCTATGTGACTTCCTCTTGACCAAACTGTCCCCAACATTTCTCTAAAGGCTCTGGTGTTACACTTATCACAGAAAAAGGGATCCAAGGGGTTTAGCTACTTAGCTTCAGCTATGAATGCTCAATGCTATTTTGTTGAGTTATAATATGCGCGTGTTTTTCCTCCCAAATGCACCATTCATACCTGGATATTTACACGGCAACGTTGTGTACAGATACCTATATTTGAGAAGGGATCTGAAAAGGATCTGAAAAGGATCCAGCAGTTGTAGCGAAGGAAGGTATTCAGGAAGCCGCTCGAAATAAATCAGATGTTGTTCTTGTTGACACTGCTGGATGCTAGCACGGTGTCCCAATTCATAGTATTGTCAGATTCTTGATCGCAAGTCCACAAATGTATCACTCTGATGATTCCCTCCTACCCAGAAGTACTTCCTGCCATTCAATAATGTATATCACTTGAAAGGGACTAGCCTTTGTTTTAGCTCCATTAATTTGTTCTCCCTTCCACCACCAGTACTAATAAGCTCGCATCCTTTGGATCTATATAACCTCCACAATGATTAACTCCTAAACCTTGTTATTCTCCGGACAATCTACATCATTCTTGTGGACTTTGTATTCGATGTTGTGTTACATGATGACGAGTCCTTTTCCGTTTTAGTTAAAATTAGTATCTTCGTTTAATTCCAGGAATTTTTGGAGAACATTTGTCGAGTTAAGAAAATCTCGGTCACACACGCGTATCATGTTGTCCTCTCGAACAATTAAAATCTTCCCAGCTTAACGCCTCCCCATGTAATTCGGCCTCTCTTCAACGCATGCACTTGTCTTGCGCTGTAACTATCTTTCTCTCTCAAAAAAAAAAGGAAAAGAACTTGCGTCGTACGTGTGGAAGACGACGTTCTGCTGTTACGTAGTAGCGGTTGGTATCACGCAACAACCATCGATCATATCAAAAGAATGCATGTTCGTCGAGATTGATTCTGTTAAGTCTGAACTCTAGAGTTCCAACGGCCCAATAATGATAATTAAGCCGAAATGCATGCATGCATTCTGCTGCAAACAGAAAGCTGTACTGTACCTCCTGAACACTACAATCAAAATCTGTTTTTTTTAGTAGCAAATGTGATGCTTGTGGTTTAGCGAAATGGAATTGCAATTAAGCTGTGCATGCAATGCATTCTGAATTTCTCAACAGCTCAAGCTCAGAAGAACGGTAGGCCGGTGATGGACTGTTTTGGGCAGCCATCTCCGCATCGTGGATAGTTGGACAGTCCGAGCTAGCTGATCACGTACAGCTTCCCTTCGATCTCTTGTTCCAATTCGTTAACATGTTTGATGCTTACTATTTCGCCGACTTCCACGACCATGAGCTTAATTTGAGCTCTCCGTCCCTGAATGCTTCCTGTAACTGTGAATATTACGAGAATACACTCCTAATTTTAGAATGCTGATATAATTAGTAATAATGTTAAAGGTTTAATGAAACACTTGTTTTCGGCAAAATTCAGTAAAATCGGTAAGACAATAATTGAAGAGCGATATTACTGCAGCGGGGTATGACTGCAATTGATGAGCGGTACTACCGCTACTAGATTCTAGATAGCGGTATGATTTTCCCAGAGAGCTTGTTTTTGAAAATTTCTTCTTCCCTGAGAATTGGTAAGACCGCAATTGGAGAGCGGTACTACCGCAGTGCAATAGCATCGGTGTTTACTAACGGTATTACTGGTTTTGCTCTATTCGCTGGCCAGTTTGGCAGCGATGTTTGTAAGTCAATTTCATGGGTTTCATTGCATATGTGTTGTATGATATATATTTTGACTAACGTGGGTCAAGTTACAAAAAAACTTATTCCAAAACTCGATTTATTGGTCTATTATTGTGCATGAAGTTTGGAGGTCAACAACGGTCAACGACGAGGATGATCAGGACTATGCATGGAGAGCTGAGGTCCAGAACGAACAAGAATGCTGGGTGAAGTCAGTAGACTCAATCATGACACAAAATGGACGAAGATGACCAAACGGAAAGTTCAATTCGGTGCGACGGGTTGCATCAAGCGGCGCAAGTACTATGGTGGTTTTAGTGAGAGTCGAATGAGAGAGACTTGCCGATATAAAGAGAGTCGTTGATCAACCTACACGTGGCAAAGCATGGGATTGCTTCATGAAGATTGGACTCAGTCTTTGGAGAAGTATCGAGAAGGGGTATTTGGGTAATTTCACTAAAATACCGCCTTGATAGTTTTTTGCTAAACCACGGCGCAAGATGGCGCGAGGAGATGTGGTTTAGGTCAAATGAAGTTAAAGATCACGAAGAAACGGATTTGAGAAGCCCGGTTCATCATCCGTTTTGAGAAGCGTGCGTGAGTGTAGACCCATTTTTGTGTGTGGGTTTAACAGGTGGCCATTAGGGTTTGCTCTCACAGCCTAGTCTCCACTATATGAGGAGATGTTTAGGTGTGGAGTCCCCAAGTTCTTCCATATAGAAAAACCCTAATTTGTTTTTTTTGGGATTTGGGTTAGTTGAGGCTAGTGTTTGTGAGAGATGGATTGATTATGTACTCAAGTTTTGAGCTTTTGTCCTCTATGGTGGAGTGACTGTAAACCAATATCAATCTCAAATCAATCCAAGTAAGATCGTTCAAGATGAGTCTTTTCTTGTTCTTGCTCTCTCTTTGGCGACTTTTGGATTTTTGATGATCCCTTGGTTTTCCTTTGATTTCTTATGGTGATCTTGCTTTCTATGACATGTGAAAATGCATCTAATATCATCTTGACATCTTTTACCCACAAGCAAGTTTTTGGATCAAAGTTTGATTTTGGTCTGGTTTTGGAGCAACCTTCACTCAAATGAAAAAATATCAGAACTTTGGAAATGATATATATGATCTTTGATTGGAATAGGTTCCTAACATCTTAGAGAAGGTATGTTTCAAGTTTCATGAAGTTTGGAGTTGTAGATCAAAATTTGCGCCAATTTTGGATTTAGGTTTCGGACTGATTTTCCTGTTCATCGTGTTGTTTTTTACTATTCATTCAGTAAGACCACTACTATTCAACAGTATTACTACTGTGCGGTAATACCGGTATTACTGGTACTATTCATCAGTACTGTTCACAGCGTTGTTCATCGTCTCATTTTTTCGTTTAAAGTTGTTGTTCTTGAGGGTTTGGATTGGATTTAATACAAGTCTTCCGCTATACTTGTATATTGATCTTCGTAGCTCTCATAGCTATTAAGTGAAAATTGTGTAGAATCCGATTAAAGTGAAAAAGAGATAGTGCTCCTATTCACCCCCCTCTAGTCGTCATTTCGGTCCAATAAGTGGCATTAGAGCCCAGTTAGTTAACTCTTGATCTTAACCGGTCACTGAACTTCGCGATGGAGAAGTATTTTACCTAGCCATATGTCTTCAAGGGCTTGACTATGCCTATTAGAAGAATCACATACATGTCTACCTTCAGAGCGAAGGTCAAGCTGTATGGGAGGTTGTTCGGGCCCCGCTCGTCTTGCCCGAGGTTGCTACGCCGGCTAGAGTAGCCCTCTTGGCTAACAATCACAAGGCAAAGAACCTCCTGTTTGCTGGGCTTGGTAGACAGGAGTATGGTAGGATTTATCATCTAGAGACCGCGCACAAGATTTGGAATACTCTCGAAATCTATCATGAGGGTTCATTCCAAATCAAGAAAGTACGTCAAACGGCCTTTAAGCAAGAATACAATAAGTTCGAGATGTGTCATGGAGAGAGAATTGATGATGTATTCACTCACTTCAACAAGGTACTCAATCAGTTGAGAGCGATCGACATCTAGTATTCTCAGTCTGAGAATGCTACCAATCTCTTGGCTGCAATCAACACCAAGGAGTGGGAGATGAAGGCTACTGCCATTGAAGAGAATGTCAATCTCTCTTATCTCACTTTGGAGATGCTCTATAGCAAGCTCAAGACCCAAGAGATCAACAGAGTTAATCATCCTGAGAAGAAGAACATGGCTTTGGTCGCTGACCCTCTCAATAGAACCTCTTATGGATCTTCTGAATCTTTCTCTGTATTTTCACTTGCCTATTTATCTGAATCCATGAAGAGGAAATCTAGAGTATGCCTGAGCCCGAGTTAGCCCTCTTAGCCAAAAAATTCACACGGGCCTATAACAATGTAAGAAACAAGAAGAGAGGCGGCGCTGTGACATGCTATGAGTGTCGAGAGCTCTACCATATCTGGGCAAACTACCCCAAACTGAAAGGAAAGAGCAACCATAAGGAGGAAAAGGCAGCTTAGAGGAAGTCTTAAGGGAACAAGTCCAAGTTTGATGCTGCCAAGCTCATGAAAGCATGTGGATATCATGGGGGTGTGCTCAAGATCTTAGGATGATGATACAATTGGCAATAGTATTGAGGGTTTGTCAAATACTTATTTTCAGCAAAGTTCAGTAATTTTGGTATAACCGCAACAGAGGAGCGGTATTACCGCAGCATGGAATGAACGGTTTTACCAAAGCACGACCAAGTGGTCGTAACCCTTTCGACCAGGTGGTTGTAACCTAGTGATCGTAACTCTTTTGACCAGGTGGTCATAACCTGATGGTCGTAACTCTTTTGACCAGGTGGTCGTAATCTGGTGGTCATAAATCTTTCAACCAGGTGGTTGTAACCTAGTGATCGTAACCTTTCAACCAAGTAAAATCGGTATGACCGCATTTCAGAAGTAGTACCACCGCAACGCGGTATGACCGCCAGAGAACATGTTTTTGGGACTTTCTTCTTCCCTGAGAATTGGTAAGACTATAATTGTGGAGCGGTACTACTGCAGTGCGGTAGGACCGGGGTTCACTGGCGGTAATACCAATTTTGCTCTGTTCACAGGCCAGTTTGGTGGCTATTTTTGTTTGTTAGGACAATTTCATGGGTTCCATTGCATATGTGTTGCATGGTACATATTTTGACTAACGTGTGTCAAACAACTTATTCCTGAAATCGATTTCTTGGTCTATTATTACGCAGGAAGCTTAAAGGTCAACGACGGTCTTTGGAGAATGATCGAGAAGGGGTATTTTGGTAACTTCACCTAAATACCGCCTTGATTGCTTTTGGCTAAACCTTGACGCAAGACGCCGCGAGGAGAAGTGGTTTAGGTCAAGAGTATATGAGGACGACACTTTGAAATACATGCGTAAGTGAAACTCGTTTGCATGTGGGCTTAACGGGTGCCCGTTTAGGTGTCTTCCTATAGAAGCTAGCCTCCTCTATAAATAGGGACGGAGATAGTTGTGCACTTTTCAACCCCTTGTATTCAAGAAATACTAGTTTGTGTTTAGGGATAGGAGATATTAGGATTCCAGAGAGTTGTATTGATTGAGTGCTCAGGTTTTGAGCTTTCCTCCTCCATGTTGGAGTAGCTGTAAACCAACTTCATTCTCTAATCAATCCAAGCAAGATTCTTCAAGATGACTTCCTTCTTGTTTTTGCTCTCTCTTTGGTGATTTTGGGTTTTGATGATCTTTTGGTTTTCTTTTGGTTTCTTGTTGAGATCTTTCTTGCTATGACATGTGAAAATGCATCTAAGATTATCTTGTTTATCTCTTACCTACGAGCAAGTTCTAGGATGAAAGTTTGATTTTGGCCTGGTTTTTGGAGCAACCTTCACTCAAATGGAAAAATATTAGAACTTTGGCAATGATCTTCATGATCTTTAAGTTGAATAGGTTCGTGACATCCTAGAGAAGTTATATTTCAAGTTTCATAAAGTTTAGTGTTGTGGATCAAAAGTTGTGCCAATTTTGGATTTGAATTTTGGACTATATCCTATTCATCATGTTGTTTTTACTGTTCATCCGGTAGTACTGCCTTGTTCATCGGTACTACCTATTTTTGGTAATATAACTACTATTTATCTGTACAACTGGTACTGTTCATCAGTACTGTTCACTAGTGTATTTTTTGCGTTTTTTGGTTGTTGTGCTTTGGGATTTTGATTTGATTCAATACAAGACATATGTTGTGCTTGTTTGTTGATCTTCATAGCTTTCATAGCTATTAGAGAGAGAAATGTGTTGAATCTGATCAAAGTAGAAAATATGTAGAGCTCCTATTCACCCCCTAGTCGTCGTTTCGGTCCAACAATGCCGCTCATCGGGTTCTTGCCACTTTGGGAGAGAAATCCATGAGCGATGTGGACTCCGGGAGCGAGGAGGACAAAGAGGACGAGTTCCCTCAAGGGAAGAAGAAAGGGAAGGCAAATGACTTCACCAGCATGTGCTTCATGGCCGACTCTGCGTCGATGACATCAATGAGGTATCTCCATCCTATAAAGTTCTCTCGGCTAAATGCAATACCATCTATGAGCAATTGTTTAGTTAGAATAAGGCGTTAGAGTTCACCTTGGCTAGGAATAAGGACTTAGAATCACAAGTTGATAATCTGACGCTAGAACTTGTGAATGTTAAGAACCTTGATTCTGATTAACATTCATCCGACCATGCTTTACACTCTGAACTTGCTAAATTTTAAAATGCTTGTGATGTTGACTTGTACCAACTAGAAAATTTTAGGAATGAGTTAATTGAAGTAAAATATACTCCATGTAAAAAATACTTAGAATCTAGCAAATTGGTCGCTTCTGATAAGGTTGAGTCCAGCACTTGCTCTTTCTGCGTATAAAAAAATACTTAGAATCTAGCAAATTGGTCGCTTTTGATAAAGTTGAGTCTAGCACTTGCTCTTTCTGCGTAGAACGTGAACATGAAGTAAAAGACATATTAGAAACAATTAGAGCTAAGTATGATAACCTTAAGGACAATTAATTCTGCTCCTTGTGCTTCGCGTGAAGCCCTTAAGCTTGAAATTGTTATTCATAAGGAGAAGCATGCTAGAGTTATTAAGGCTAAAACTTGTGAATCATGTCTAAACCTTAAAAAAGAAAATGCTTACCTTAGGGACATGTTAGAAAAATTCTATAAGGGTTAGAGACAGTTAAACATGATTCTTGACCAGTCCAAAACTTCTTATAAGAAGCAAGGGTTATGATACAATTTGGCTCAAGACAAGTCCAAGCTCAAGACAAGTCCAAGCCAAATATCATTCAAGTCTTGAAAAATAGCTTTGTTGAGTTCAAAACCCAACATGCAAAAACCATTTTCAAATCTGCAGGTTTTACCCAACTATCTGTTGAGTCAAAATGTGTTTCTCCCAATGCCAATGGTACCAAGTACTATTGCTCCTATTGCAAGAAGGCTGGGCTTTTACTTGAGTTATGTTGGCGAAGATTGAAAATGCTAAGAAAAATCTTGCTAGACTTTTATCTCATCAACCTAGAGCTTTCATAAAACATGGTTATCTAGAAAAGAAGAAACCTGGACTAGGATCTTTCTCACATGTTCATCATCATCACGTTCCTAAACAGGATGCATCCTACGTTCTTGTAACCATTGCTCATGATAGAACCTCAAGTAGGATCAAGGCTAGCAATTCTGCTTTTCATACTACTCGCAGACGTGTGTCTGAGTACTAGGTTTCTAAGTCATGTTTAACTAACCACCAGTATTGAGACACATCAATCTTCTGTGCCTTGATTTTCAGGATCGTCGTGGAAGGGGGAAGAACACGTGGTTCATCGACTTCGGCTGTTCGCGCCATATGACCGAAGACTCAAAATGGTTCACCTCCTTCATGCGGTCGACGGGTGATGACTTCATCACCTTTGGAGATGATACACATGGGCGGATTGAAGGAAGAGATCGATCCTGAAGGACGTCGCAAATGTGGACAAGCTAAGGTATAACTTGTTGTCTGTCTCGCAGCTTCTTGATGATGGCCATGAGACTAGGTTTAAGAAAAATGCTTGTCGTATGCTTGATTCAGTTGGTGAGCTTGTTTTTTGGATTTCTAGAGTTGGTAGAATCTTTAGAGTTGATTTTTCTGAATCGCTTGTTGGGTCTCTCAAGTGTTTGATTATATATTCTTCTGAGTTTTGGCTTTGGTACCGTCGTTTGGGTCACATTGGTTTTGATCATCTGACATGAGTTAGCAACCTTGATCTCATGAGAGGTTTTCCCAAACTCAAAGCCGTCAAGAATGTTTTATGTGCACCCTGTAGGCATGACAAGCAAGTTGATGCCTCACGCCCTTCATTGACCATGGTCATGACTGACGGACCGGGACAATTACTTTACATCGATACTGTTGGTCCTGCTAGAGATCGGACAGTTGATAGCAAATGGTATATTCTTGTCATAGTCGATGATTTTTTGAGATACTCTTGGGTGTTCTTTCTTGCTTCGAAGGATGAAGCTTTTAATCATTTTCATGATCTTGTTCTTCGCTTAGCTTTTGAACTCCCCGATGCTTTGAGAGCAATTCGTAGTGACAATGGCTTGGAGTTCAAGAATGCCTCATTTGCCTCTTTCTATGCTGAGCGTGGTATTGAGCATCAGTTCTCTTCTCCACACGTCCCTCAACAAAATGGTGTGGTGGAAAAGAAGAATAGAACCTTAGTCAAGATGGTTAGGACGATGCTAGATGAGTATAGCACTCTGAGGAGGTTCTGGGCCGAAACTATTGCTACAACTTGTCATATTGTCAATCGTGTCTTCTTGAGACCATCTTTGGGTAAGACATCATATGGGCGGTGCATGGCGAGGGCATGGGCTGTGCCAGGGCAAGGTGAGGCTACCGGGGACATGCGGTTCAAAGCGACATGCGCATGGGAGGGAAGAGAAGAAAGAGAGCACACACGGGAGCCAGGAGGGGATGCTGCAGCGGCAGCAGAGGGGGCATGGGAGGTGGTGTGTAGGATGGGAGGCCAAGGCGTGGGATGGGGCGGCATGGGGGAAAAGGGGGCGCGAGGCATGGGGCGGGTCAGGAGGTGCGACCTATGCACAGAGATGTTGCACGCACGGGGAAGAAGGTGACTACGAGAAAAGGAAAAAGAGAAGAGAAGAGAAAAGAAAAGAATCTAAAAATTTCAAGGAAATTTTATAAAATACTTTGGAATCTGAAAAGATCAAATAAAATAGTTTAGTATTTTTTTGAAGTTTATTTTAATTATTTAAAATGTTTTTCGCAGGAAATTCAACATACGCTTTAACAAATTCAATAAAATACAATAACTCCAAAATAAATCCCTCACTTTTAAAATAATTAATTTAAATTAAACTTTACAACTGAGAAAAGCAATTTTTGGGGAAAGCATAAAAGGAAATAATTTAAATTGAACTCCAATGAAATAGTAAGAGAATTTGGATAATATCCAATAAAGCCCAGAAAATCAAATAAACCATTTAAAAAATTGAAGTTTTGTTTATTCATATTAAACAATTTTAAATTTTTGAGAATCTCACATTAAAATTTTAACAAATGAAGATAAATCAAATGGTACCTTTTTAATTTTTAAAGCTTCAAAAAGACTCCAAAATTCAGGAACACTTGAAAATAAACAAATAGATCTTAAAAGAAAAAAAAACAAAAGAGACCTTCGAAAAAGAATCCAGGATAAAAACCAGAAAATCAAATAAATAATTTTTATTTAGTCGGAGTTTGATTTACTCACATTAATTTGTCTTTAATTTATGAAATTTCAAGTTAAGCTTTAACAATCTAATAAAAATCAAATGGTTATTTTTATTTTAAAATTTTTCAAAAAGGCCTGAAAATTGGAATGTTACACAATGCAAGTAATGAATCTTCATCCATCAGACAAAGTACACTAAGGATCTTCTCAAGTGTTTTTAGATGAGTGACTGCAAGCTGATCACCACTCCCATGGCGACTTCGACTGCTTTAGATCCCGATGAGGAAGGAGAGGTTGTGGATCAACGCGAGTATTGTAGCATGATTGGATCCCTCCCTTACCTGACGGTCTTAAGACCAGACATTCACTTCGCAGTATGCCTCTATGCGAGGTTTTAGACGTCTCCGATGACTTCCCATCACCAAGCCGTCAAACATATTTTCAGGTACCTTCACTCTACCCTCCAGTATGGCATTTGGTATTCCAGTTCATCTTCCTTGTCCATTCGAGGGTTTTTCGATCCGATTTTGTGGGTTGTCGGTTAGATAGGAAGCAGTACTCTGTTGCACAATCTACTACAGAAACTAAATATGTAGCTATTGCTAGTTGTTGTAGTCATATTTTATGGATGGTGTCCACCCTTAAGTACTATGGGTTAGCTTTTGTTAGTGTTCCTCTTCTCTGTGATAACACTTCTGCCATTAATATTGCTAAGAACCATGTGCAACATTCTAGAACCAAGCACATTGACATTCGCTATCACTTCCTTAGAGACCATGTAGAGAAGGGTGATATTATGCTAGAATTTATGGAGTCCGAGACTCAGTTAGCTGATATCCTCACCAAGCTTTTAGACCCAACTAGGTTTGCCACCTTGAGGAGTGAGTTAGGGGTAATTTACCCCTATGGGTTGGTTTGAGGGGGAGTTGGTTCTCATCTGAGCTTTCCTTAATTCATCTGATCTTTCCTTGATCTTCTTCTGCACTTGCTGATCTTTTTTATCTTTTTAGGCTTTTGACTTTTTCTTGCATCTAACTATATCATATTGCATTCATATGAAAATCACAAAAAGATGTATTATAATATAAGCTTTACTACTTGTCGTTTAAATTGATGAAGCTTTACTTATTACCCTCTTGAGCTTTAGTATTTCAATTCTTGCTTAATTCCGTGTCTAGTTCATTGACTTACTAGAATTATCATGCTTCCACATGTGTAGCTTAGTCTTTGCTTAATGAGCAAGAACTTTAAGACAACTTGAACTAAAAATTACAATCTGTTGATATTTTAGCCAGTTGCACAATTAGTGATCTTTTTGTGACACTGGTCACTTGTCTATGCTAATCTGAAGTTAACTTGGTCATTTCAATTGCATTCTTTTGCTTTTGGACCAAGTTGTGCCTTTGCACGAAAATGTTGAGTTTTTTCGTTTTCAAACCTCAAACTTTCATTTTTTAGAAATTGCTAATGTGTTCATCAAGGGGGGTATTGTGGATATTATGGGGATATGCTCACGATCTTAGAATGTTGATACAATTGGCAATAGTATTGAGGGTTTGTCGAAACACTCGTTTTCGACAAAGTTCAGTAAAATCGGTAAGATCGCAATTAAGGAGCATATTACCGCAGTGTGGTATGACCGCAATTGATGAGTGGTACTACCATTCTAGATGGCGGTACGATTTTTCCAAAGAGCTTGTTTTTGAGTTTCTTCTTCCTTGAGAATCGGTAAGACCGCATTGGGAGTCAGATGTACTCGCGGTCTGTGTAGCCGGTGTTCTTGGCGGTATTACCAATTTTGCTCGCTCACGCCGACTTGGAGGCGATATTTGTAAGTTTGGTCAGTTTCATGGGTTTCATTGCATATGTGTTGCATGATACATATTTTGACTAACGTGGGTTAAGTTGTGAAGAACTTGTTCTCAAAATCGATTTATTGGCCTATTATTTGTATCAAGCTTGGAGGTCAATGACGGTCAACGGCGATGATGATCGGGACTAGGCATGGAGAGCTGAGGTCCAGAACGATCAAGGATGACAGGTGAAGTCAGTGGACTGAAGCATGGCACAAAATAGACAAGGATGACCGAACGGGAAGTTCGGTGCAGCGGGCTGCATCAAGCGTGCAGGTCGGTGCAAATGCCATGGTGGTTTCGGTGGGAGCCAGATGGGAGAGATTTGCCGACATGAAGAGAGATGTTGATCAACCTACACGTGGCGAAGCATGAGATTACTTCATGAAGATTGGACTCGGTCTTCAGAGAAGGATCGAGAAGGGGCATTTTGGTAATTTCACCAAAATACCGCTTTAATGGCTTTTGGCTAAACCGCGGTGCAAGATGGAGCAAAGAGAGGTAGTTTAGGTCAAATGAAGTTAAAGATCATGAAGAAAAGGAATCGGGAAGCCCTCGTCATCCGCTTTGAGAATCATGTGCGAGTGTAGACTCATTTTTGTGTGTGGGTTTAACGGGTGCCCGTTAGGGTTTGCTCTCATAGCCTAGCCTCCACTATATAAGGGGATGTCCAGGTGTGGAATCCCCAAGTTCTTCCATATAGAAAAATGCTAATTTATTTTTTTGTGATTTGGAGTAGTCGAGGCTAGGATTTGTGAGAGATGGATTGATTGTGTACTCAAATGTTGAGTTTTTGTCCTTCATGGTGAAGTGACTGTAAACCAATCTCAAGTGTTGAGCTTTTGTCCTCCTAGGTGGAATGACTGTAAACCAATCTCAATATCAAATCAATCTAACCAAGATTCTTCAAGATGAGTCTCTTCTTGTTCTTGTTCTATCTTTGGTGACTTTTAGATTTTTGATGAAACCTTGGTTTTCCTTTAGTTTCTTGTGGTGATCTTGCTTGCTATGACATGTGAAAATACATTTAAGATCATCTTTATCATGTTTTACCCAAAAGCAAGTTTTTGGATCAAAGTTTGATTTTGATCCGGTTTTGGAGTAATCTTCACTCAAACGGGAAAAAAGATAATGCTCTAATTTTGATCATGTTGAGTTTAATTAAAATGAAAAGGAGGTAATGCTCCAATTCAACCCTGTTGAATCGTCGTTTGGCTGTATTCTATTGGTCCAAGATGCTTGGCTGTATTCTATTGGTCCAAGTCTTCGCATCTCCGCATCACTTGCTCTCCACATCACTTGCAAATTGGTAATTTTCACTGCTACTTTCTCTACCACACATGGAGTGCCTGACCTTTCAGCTGGCCCTCCCGAGTTGGAAGGGGTCCCTGGTCGCTGGTCAGTGGCAACGAAAAGGAGCAGGACGCACGACAGTGACAAATGCATGCGATCGAGCGCGCCATTGCTGCCGACAAAGAGAAGTCATTTTGCTCGAGGTGGTCACGCAAGCATGATGCATGAGCACTGAATGCAGCATATATATACTAGGATGGTAGGAAACCTACGCTACGATCCTTTCATCGGGTAGATCGATCGATGTCAGAGCTAGCTTTTAATTAGTTTTGGACCATGAATTTAAGGCGCAAACGGTCCAATGCATGCATGCATGCGTGTTGTCCTAACCAGAGTGGCACATCTGGTCCTTTCCTCCCATCTCTTCTTAACCACTTCTGAATTCGTGCTCCTTTGACCCATTCAGTGCCACTGTGTGAGTACTGAGGAGGACTTAACTTCTGCGATTAGGGAGAAGATGGGTGGGCTCTGGTCCTGAGTGCCTGGGCCGGCCGTAATGTATGCACACGTGGAAATTTCAGGTGTTACCCTCTATTATGGTGCCCTGCTACGCAGATATAAAAGTTTTAAAAAATTCTAAGGAATATCGGAGATGTACAGGAGGATATATTCTACAACCACGTAGAATTTGTAGAATTTTAAAAACAAACTCTTATCACGTTTTGGAGGGGGGAAAAAGGACAAATCTTGAATGAGTGGTAAATTTTCACCGTTGCTTCCAGATGGTGTCGTGCTGTATAATAAGCATCTCCGTTTGGGCCGCAATGCACTGCCCCGCCCGAGGCCCGGGCCGGCGCTGAATCCGCCCCGGCATAGAACACAGGATCGGGCGCGAGCACTGAGTTATAGCAAAACTCATGAGACAACTAAACAAATCTATAGTAGCTTTGTCAACTAAACAACACTGGTTGTATCCTGTCATACATCCACTCTAATAATGTAATTAACCAAACAACATCTCAGCACAGTCTGGTCCAACAAAAACAGGAAACTAACAATCCACTATTGCATCCACTAAATCTCACTACTACAGAAAATGTCTTTATAGACGGTTCAAAAACACCAGCATAGACGGTTTCGTGAGTTATCTGAGTTTATGGGTCAGTAATGACATGAGATCATCACAAACGGTTTTCAAACCGTCTGTGATGCAGACTATCACAAACAGTTATTAACTCAGAACCGTCTATGATAATTGACTATCACAGACGGTTTGTAGATGAAATCGTCTGCGATAGCTGATGTATCGCAGATTAAACCGTCTGTAATGGCTGATGTATCACAGACAGTTTGTAGATGAAACTGTCTGTGGTGACTATTCTATATAAAGTCTCCAACCAGTGGCTGCTTTAAAACCAGCTTTATATATATAGTGTTCGTAGTCCTCCGGCCACTTTCGGGGGGTCGTCCACACAGCATGAGGTGGATGAGACAGCAGCCA
Source organism: Hsuehochloa calcarea (assembly GCA_036346395.1). Classification (NCBI taxonomy): domain Eukaryota; kingdom Viridiplantae; phylum Streptophyta; class Magnoliopsida; order Poales; family Poaceae; genus Hsuehochloa; species Hsuehochloa calcarea. Next base: position 83,794,122 of record CM070594.1, on the reverse strand, counting down.
CGTGCAACTTCATCGAGACTGCAAGTTCAGGAAGCATGGCTATCAGGAGAGCACGTGGACATCCAATTACATCGATGTCATCGATAGGTAATTAGACGTTGCTATGTTCAAAAAATAGCGTGGACCCGTAGGTACTCTAACTGGGAAGTGGCATCATGTATCAGCAACTAACCATTCCTTGATGTCAAGTTCTATGGTTGGTTGTTGATACATGATGCCACTTCCCAGTCACCAATTTTGCGAACCCCACCCCCAGGTAGTTTTTAGAATCGCGTTGAGGTCTGGCCGAGCCACCGATGCAATTTTTTGTGTTCACCTGTTTTCATAAAGGCCCTCATTGTTTTACAGAATTGCGTAGGGATCCTACGCGCTTGTGTCCATCCGATGTCGCCAAGGGCGCTGATCCGGTCGTCCAACTACCTGTGGTAGATCCTATGCCCTACCTCATCCGTTCCCCACCTACGCGCCGCCGCCGCCGCTCAGCTCGCGCTCGCTCCTCCTTCTCCTCCCCCACGCTCGCCTCCTCCCTCTCCTTCCCCACGCTTTTGCCCCTCCCTCTCCTTTAACACGCTTACCGCTTCCCATCGCGCTCGCTCCCCTCCATGGCTCCACACAGCCGCAACCGCCACCCCTGGTCAACACGCCTCCCGTCTCCCTACGCCCACCGCCAAGGCCGCTGCCTCACCCCCCCTCCTGCCTCCTCCCCGCTCTCCTCTACTGACCACCACGCGCCCTAGTCAAGCCGCCTCCCACCTCCCTACAACATGCCATCACTTCTTCCGCCCCCGGTGTAAGATCGAGGAGGCTGACTAGAGGGGGTGAATAGACGGTTTTAAAATTCTTTTAGCTAAAATCAAGTTTTATGCGGAAATATAAATCAATTAGTCTTTGCTCAATGAAAACCTAAATCAACTAGTTTTGACTATGTGCACCAACAAGCTAATACTATTGACAATGACAACGAACATACAAAAACATGTAAGCAATTTAATTCTAGGAATGTAAATTGCACAAAGTAAAGCACAAGACAACAAACCACAATAACACAAGGATGTTTTATCGTGGTGTTCGAAGACTTACCGGTCTCCCCTAATCCACGTTAAGGTAAGTCCAAACAAATAGGACCAGCGCTACGAATTAAGCCAAACACCTTAATTCCACTAGTGGTAGCTCTTTCCCACTCCAGGAAGGTGAGCTCCAACCTTCACAACACGTTAGGCCTCTACATAATCTTCTTTGAAGAGATCACCAGACACGACACCTCCAACGCCGTCTAAGTGTCGGTAAACACCAAGAGTAATAAGCAAAGCCCCTTGCTTGACTCTCACCATGTGCAACGAATGCACAAGCTCAAGTGGATACGAAATCCACCTCTAGATGCAACACATGCAACTAGAGACATCTCTCCTTATTCACAAAGTGCAACACACGCACAATTGAGAGGAGAAGCTTACACTAACTCAATAGAATGAAATAGGATGTCAAAGATTGTCTCACAACCGGACAAGGGGGTATTTATAGCCCCTACCACAAAAACTAGTCGTTGGGACTATAAATTCCTAAAAACCAGTATTCGAGGTAATATCGTTGTACAAACCCGGTACTACTGTTTTTATTGTTCAACGGTCAGAACGAGTGTATTAAATGCTCATAAAATATTCGTTAAAGATTTTATTGCGATAGTACCGTAATACAAATCTAGTACTACCTTTGGGCAGTCATATCGCATCTCAGGGCGGTATTACTACAAGCAATTTTCAGCATAGATGACACTCGAAAAAGGTTATACCTTTTTACCCCGATGTCAGAATTGAGTGATCTTTGACTCTATGAAAAGCTCATTTAGAGGGTTATACAACCCATCTATTTGCATGATATCGAATACATTAGATCAATGCAGAAAGCATAAGAACTCAAAAGATTCACTACCATGGTCTAAGTTCAAGTAAATAGTAACAAGCAATCTTATACCATCCCAAAGGAAAATGCATGAGTCCCAACGATTTTTAAAACACATTTACAAACTTAGAACGTACCACAAGGAGTAGGTACATGGAGTTCAACCATTTACAAAACACATTTGTAAAGTATAGTCATATGCTACAAAGAATAGATGCATGGGACTTGACTATTTACAAAATGCATTTGCAAATAATAGCATCATGCCACGGAGAGTTAGAGCAAGCGGGATTGAGCTATCAACACATAATGAGACTCAAACTACTAGACAAGATCCTTCTTAATAGTATGACAAACCTATATTGGCAATCTGGTCTTTCAACCAAACACCAAAACTGGTAAAAGACTAGAACACATCCTTAGCCCTAACTAGTTATACCTTTGTCTTGAGCACCCTCTTAAGGCTTGATGACACACATCTTCACTTCAAGTCCGGGTTACTATCTTGGTATGCATCAACCCATGAAGCATCATTCACGTGCCCTCCATCAACACATGATGGGTCTTCTCTTGACTTGATGATCAACTCATGATCATCTCCTCTTCGAGATCTTTATATGCATCAACACATGACGCATTCTCTTCTTGAACATTGACTTGATGACGATCAACTCATGATGTCATCTAAAGTCTCTATTACCATGGAACATAACCTATTCATCCAACTCATGAAAAATATTAGTCCCACAATGATTAACATTAATTATCTAAATTAAATACTTCTGAAAAAGCCATTACTGATAGGTGTGGTACTACCGCCAACTAGAATTATGTACTACTGTACGTCGGTAGTACCGCTTGGCTCAAACGGTACTGCCAGTTTCTAGAGAATCAGAAATCATAAAAAACACCCTCTCTGAAAATAATGTACCACCATGTAAAACTCAGTACTACCGCACTCCGGTAGTACCGCTCAAGAAATATAGTCATACCGATTTTCAGAGGAGATTAAAACTCCAAAAACAAGCTCTCTAGAAATAAACGTACCGCTAACTAGATTTTGGTATTACTGACATGCGGTGGTACCGCTCATCAATTGCAGTCATACCGACTTCCACTGAAGATTTTCCAGAAGCTATTCTCAATGCAATGCATAACTTTTTGTTGATCAAAATGGCACATAAAAATCTCATGTTACTATCCATGATCCCTCTATTGTCTTTGCATTGCTATTTCTACGTTGTCATCCATAATCCGGGACTAAGCCTTTAAAACATCTTAGCGCACACATTAGTCACATGACACAATTGCAAATAATTGGATATAAAGCAATACGAGTATATATGAATTATACAAGGTTTATGTACTCAAAGAATATGTTTCAAAGTAGAGATCTCCAATATAAGTGGATAAGGAACAAGGATCAATATTAATGAAACCTCAAAATATAGAGTGGGATCTCCCTAAATGTGTGCATATACAAACGTGTAATAAAAATATATGCACATATTCAAGTTAAGGTTTTAGTGTAGTTCAACATATATTTTGGATTCGAGGAATGCAACAAGATATAAGAATATGATGTCGAATGCATACCTCTATGATTTTCACTTTTTCATACAAATGAGACTAAATAATATCATAGTCAACAAACATGTTAGTCTCACATATAGATTTATCATTAATCACAAAAACTAAATTAATGAAGATTGAACTTACACCTGGGCGACCAGATCCGCTAGGTGCGCGTCTAGGGCTTCATCGGCAGGGATGGAGGCGGTGGACAATGGGGAGGTCTTTGAATCGGGGGCTCGCATGCGCCTCCCTCTGGGCTCCTCCCCTTCCTCCCCACTGTCGCCGACGAAGCTCTGCTTGCCCCCACGCCTCGATCTCCAGGTAACCCTGATCTTGGAGTTAGTAGTATCTTTGTATGAAATTGTTTAACGATTGTACAAAAAAATGGTGTTAATAAATCTCTTTACCCTAATGAGCTCCTCCCCACTATCGTCAACGAAGCTCTGCCTGCCCCACACCTCGATCTCCAGGTAACCCTGATCTTGGAGTTAGTAATATCTTTATATGAAATTGTTTAACGATTGCACAAAAAAATGGTTTATCGGTAATTTACTTGTACCACAGTGTGCGCCTTCTGTTTCGTTCACCTATTAGGACATCTCAATTTGCAGGCCTCCAAGGAAGAGATTGCTAGATTTCCGCCCGAAGAAAATGGTTCTTCTACATATGATAGAACATGTTCAGCTTTTATTCATGTATGTCCTTGCTGATAATGTAGTTATCGTTTCTTTGTGCTAATATACTATGTTGATTTGCTATCCAGAGGTTATGCATTGAGTTTTCATGTATTTATGAACAACTCATATGTTATCTTCGATCATTTGTATATGATATTATCCTTTCATATTTCATTTCGGTTATGCAAATAGAATGCTAAGTTGGGGTCATTTGCCTTTACAGATGACTACTCATTTTTACATTTTGGTAGATTTGTTGTAATGATTTATTGATGTATAGCATATATGCAGTTACATGGATCTTTTCTTAATGTTAGCCAATGCATTACGGAATTGCAAATGTTTTTTTACATCGTTTATGTACTGGGCAATGGTGTCATATATATGGGTGGGGCAGAGCCTGGTGATCTTTATCTTTGTCGATCATGGTTGGAGCTTTCAAGAAGGCAGGCAATGGAGTATGGACAGTTGGGCAGTGATGGCCAGCAGCTAATACTATTTGTTCTATTGTTGGCTAAATGATGAATCTCTCCTATATTTACTGACTTCTGTATATGCTTTCGGTAGTTTGAGCGTTACTTGATCGCCTAGCAATTACAGTTCAATTCAAGCATTCATATTTGGTATGTAGTGCACAAAACAAGATGTGGCACTGTTTGATTGTGATTTGATTTCACATGTATTTTGTCTTCTATTTGCAGATTATATACATATTGGTAGGAATCCATACCATACGCAGATCTTTTATTCTTGAATCTCCTCTTTTCTCCATGTATTTTTATATATGTATCTAAATTTTATTCATCTGCACATATTATATGTATGCTTGCTTCGATAGTAGCTTTAGATATTCATAGCATTATCCAGATCAAGACAACTGCCTTTTGTGTCTCCTTTTGCTATATCCTATGTTGTTGTTTCATATTTACATAGCCAGGTAGTCAATTCTTTTTGTCGGCCCAGGCTAACAAATCCGATGTGTAGTTAGGGTATCCTTCCCTTTTTTACAGTACAAATGTACGATCCAATGTGTTCCTTACAAGCATAGCTTCCATACTCATCTATTTATACATATGTTGCTATTTCATCAATCATGCGCCATTGAAATCCTTCGGATCACCCATTTATTGAGTGACGATATTTCTTCGGATCACCAATTCATTGAGTGACGATATTTCTTCTATCGTAGATCGTACAATGTAGTCCACTGGTTTCTCTACCTTCGTTTATATAACAGGCTCAATGCAACGAGGCGTGTGCAGTATTACATAAAGGCGTGGATCTGTCCCTTCTTCCGTTCAAAGTTATTAAGTCGGCAAGTAGACACTACCCTCCTAGTGATCTACTTGCTGACTAGTCGACTGGTACTGTTTGTATGACATGCATCATGAAAAACATAACAAGCACGATATAATCAACGTAAGTCCACAACAATAAAATAAGTCCACATTCCACAAGCTTAGAGACTAATGACGTAACATAAATCCATAATAATAACAAGTTCAACTCTCTCATCTCTCAAAAGTTATCCATCTCGAACTCATCTGAATTAGTAGTAGCATCTTGCCTCCCTTTTATTTTGTTTGAGCCACCCCATTTTCCCCGGCTTGTTTCCTCCCGCTGCCCTGGCCCGGCCGCATCTCCCTCGCCCCCTCCCTTGTTCTTTTCTCCCGGGCCGACTTTCTCTCCCTCCAGCCCACCATTTCTTTCCCCCGGCCTGCTCGCCCCTTTCCTCCCTTTTCTTCCGTCGGCCCGACCGACTCGCCCTCGACCCTCTCCCTTTCTCCCTCGGCTGCAGCTCCCCCTCGGCTGCATCTCCCCGGCCGCATCGCCCCTCCTTCTCTTCTTCCTCTCCGCCCCAGTTGCGTCACCCGACCTCCATCTTCTTCCCTCGCTCGCCCGACTTTGCTTCTCCTCCGTTCGGCCTTTTCCGCCCGCCCATCTTCCCCGAGCGTCACCCCCACCTCCTCTGCCACCCCCCCCCCCCAGCACGTCGCCTCTCCACCTGCTTCGAGGAGAGGACGAAGACCGGCGGCGCGGTGGGAGCTGCCTCCGAGGGCGGCGGCGACGGGAGCTGGAGCTCTGCTTGCTCTGGAGTCACCCGTGAGTGTGAGTCCCCGACTGCCCTCCCTCCCTCTTGCCTCTTTGCCACTACCTCTGACAGCTGGCGCAAGTCGAGTCGCCACCTCCAGTCGGCACTTCACCGGCAACTTGTCGACTAGTCGACGATAAGCCTGCTTCCGTCTATATTCCATTGTTTCCTAACATGATGGTAAGGCATTGTTGCTCACAGAGTTCATCTTTATATGTTTTTCCTCTCTCTTTTTTGCATGCCTATATAATTTTTCAGAGCTTAAACTAACAGTTCATCGATGTTTTACTAGATGTAATTTTCTTGATCTAGAAAACAAGTATTAGTATCTTTTCTTAGTCATTTCATTTTCTTTCTTATTAAAGTACTTTGTATCTTATCCCCCCCCCTATTTTAGGATATCATAATCTGGAGGAATTGGGCCTATTTTCCACAAAATAAAAAGGTTATATCTTTCCTATTGCCACCTCTCTTTAAGTGTTCAGTGAAAACATATTCTTTAGGTCTATTTGGTCCAGATAATCAAAACAACAAGTGTGCTTTAAAGTGCTATACATAAACATATCTACTTATCTTTAAGGTATGGAAACTACCGAGAAAGCCACCTCTGCAATGCACGAAAAATGGTGCTCTAATTGACAAAATAAGGTATCTTTCCACACAAAACAATGGATTCCTTCCTGTACATGTCACAGGCTGGGAGTATCAGTACTCTGACCTAAAAAAATATGTCCATCGCCTACGTAGGAGAGACCCACCAGTGGCATCAAATGAGAAAATTGTGAAAGGACTCACTGATTTGTTGGTAAGACAAACTGCTGATAGTGATTATGGTATTCATCCATGTTTGTTACCAATCAGTACATGTTATTTCTCTCTACCGACCATGTATTGCTACGTGCATATGAATGTACTTATCTCTCATTGTATTTGCGTACCTACATATACATAGTATCCCATTACGTTTATCCCACACTGATACATGTTGTCTTTCATGCAGGAATAATGAACTATCTTTTATCCATGAAGAATAGACGGTTATCATTCAGATGACGCTACGTCGATTACTATTTTGCTCATATCGACAAGCTGTTGATTCATCATACCTCCTACATGCCGTGTTTCTATGTGTATATATCCTTTAATTGCTATGTAATAACCATGGTGTTTCCCATAAGATTTTCATCAGCTTAGCCTACCAACGAATATGGAGTTCATTGTCTTAATGTACATACCTAGGATTCACTCTTTCAAGTATAAAAAAACTATGTGCAGACTGTTGATGTTGTGTTTCTATCACTACTACAAAACAAGCTATAAACACGTCTCAGAACCGTCTGTGATATGGACCTATCACAGACGGTTCATGATACAAACCGTCTGTGAAGTATCAAAGATGATTCTTTATGAACCGTCTGTGATAAGTATCTCATCACAGACGGTTCTCAATACAAACCGTCTGTGATATGTCATCACAGACGGTTTTTGTATAAAACCGTCTATGATATTTTTATTTTGTTGGGCGGAAAAACGAAAATTTGCACTTAATGGGCGGGATGTCGAAAATCTCTTTATATTAACTGAGTCCTCTATCTCCTCCTTTGCCATCTCCATCTCCTCCTCTGCCATTTCTCCTCTGTCATCTCCGTCTTGCCCTGACCTTGCGCTCCGGTCTCCCCCGAGCTCGTCGCCCGCGACCTCCTCTACCTCGCCCCAGCCTCATTGTCGTCGGCCTCCCACGAACCCGTCGTTCCCGGCCTCCTCCACTTCGTCGCCCCGTCCTCCCCTGAGCTCGTCGCCCGCGGCCTCCTCCACCTCGCCCCGACCTCGTCGTCGCCGGCCTCCCACGACCTCGTCGCCCCAGCCTCCCACGACCTCACTCTCTCTACTCCCCCCTTTTGCTCTGTGATGTGGATTACTACTGTGATGTGTTAGTGCTCTATGAATGGATTGAGTTGATGCTACTGTGATGTGGGTGATGCTGTGTTGTTTTTAGTGCTCTGTGAATGAATTGAGTTGATGCTACTATGATGCTATGGCTATTGTGGGAAAGCTAACGAAAAGTTCAATCCGAAAATCCATATCAGATTCATTCGGGAGGCTCGGGAGGCTCCAGATGAAGTGAAAACCCGTTTTTATTTTTATTTTTTTTCAATAGAAAAAGCTACTACAGACGGTTCTTGTTCAGAACCGTCGGTAAAAATGGACTATCACAGACGATTCTATTCACAAACCGTTTGTGATAGTAATATAGAACCGTCTGTGATAGCCTTTTTCAGATACGGTTCAAAAACCGTCTGTGATGAGGTTTTATGTAGTAGTGTATGTGTATAGAACAACCACGATGAACCATATAAACAATAGTTTGTTTTCATCTGAATTTCCATGTAGACGATCTGTTTAGTCGTGTTTACATAGATCAATCCAAATAGATTGTTTTGATCTGAATTTCGAAAGAAGGAAGATATTTTCCAGCGATATTCCATCCATGGAAATTACTGTAGTCCACCATTGAAAGTTGATCCAAGAGACCAAACTCACGCTTCGAATCCACTGGGGCATGCTTTCGATTTACCAACTGCTTCCGTAGTACCAGGCCCCATAGGACACTTCAAAATTCCACGTTTGAGAATCACTCGGGTGATTGACTACATGGACACTTCAAGTAGCTAAAGCATGAAACACAAGAGCTCTGTATTATTTGAAAACTCTAGCTCTGATTGTTGTTTCTTTCTCTCCGAATGGATTTTCCCCTGCACGGAGATGGCCAATTTAATTTCTTCACAAAACACTACTGAAGAGCACATATCAAACTGGACCACGATCTAAACGATGGATCAGAGCTCACTACTCTTAGCACATCCCCCGTTTCCCATATCTAATCACCCAACGCCTACTTCGGCTATGCCCACACGCCACAGTGGTCTTTAATCCCCACGCCGCGCGCTCTGGGTAGAAGATTGCGTAACCTTTTGTTTCCACTGTATAAACGAAAATGAGCCATATACCTCAGCCCACGTAGCCCTTCTATCCCCCCGGCCTATAGAATACACAGTAACAGCGCTACGTGGCTATAATCGTAGATTGACCCCGCTTTCTAGGATTACACGAACACCACGAGTGCAGCCCACCTTAGCATAGAGATTTACATAACAACAAGCGCATATTAGTAACCATGTTTTTTTTGACATTCATGCCCGTATCAAACCCGCAACTAGAAAAACACACACTTAACACAGAGGTAAATCGCTGTTCTATATACTAATTTCGTATCTCATCAGCGCATTAACAATCAATGACAGCCCTATTTCCACAAGCCCAGCGAAGCGCGAGATTCTATCTAGAGGAGTTCCCCTGAGTGACTGACCCAGCAAGCAGCTAACATGGCATGATAAGCCTGCCGCCTGGTGCGCCTGGCTCAGTGACTGTACGCACCTGTGCTGCGCCTGCACTGCGTACGTACGTACGTTGGGCTCGTGCCGTTTGCTGCTGGAGCGCACGGAAGCATAGGACAGGGTGCTGCTCTCTTCCGCCGGCCAGTACAGTAGTGCCCGCGTGCCGTTGTCAGAGCGCGCGGCACATGAAATCAATACGAGAGCTAGCTGTAGCGCATGGCATCCATCAGGGTTCAGGGGGTGCTTTCAGGACCTCAGCTCGAATGATTCCATGAACCTTTACAGCTAACTGCTCGAGATCATGAGTAGAGTAGCCCTCCAGTATCAGGATCAAAACGACACGGAATTCGCAGATGAACTCGTGGGATGAGCAGCAGCAGGTAGCATACGAGCTCGCGCGTCAATCAGTCTGACGGGCGGTGTGTATTGCACACAAATGAACAATTATATATGATTCGTTGTATAATGGTGACAAGCATGGGTGGCAATTAATCGTGGAGACTTCAGACTTTAACCACCAAAATTTGATCAACACCGTCACCGCGTGAACATATATGATGTAGGCCAGGGCGGTCATCCACTGCCGTGACATTATGACAGATTTTCTCACAAGAATAATTAGATATACACACAGCCATTCTGGCCATTTCGATCGATTTTCTCACAGGGATTTCAGACTTAATTTGAGAGGTTCTTACGGATCAAGCATATCCGATATATGCGCCTCTGAAATCTACGACTTCTGTCTGCATGAGCACAGTAGCAATCCAGTGCTTCCACATCATCGACAAGAAATTTCCGGGCACATGCACCCTTAACTCACCATTGTCCACATGCATGTGACGTGCGTGTGTGAATAGTCTATCGCTTTCGTGTTGGCAGGGTTGCAGATTCTTTTTTGCCCCTTTAAATCATATATGCGGTGACGTGGCTAAAGGATGAGAACGACTCGTTCAAATTCGAGCATCCAATCCCATCCCCACCCACCCGGCTCTTTGTAACCAAAATTAACTGCAGAAATCGCGCATAAAACATCGAAAGATTGCAGCTTTGGAACGAGGCATCTATGAATTCGCTCTACCTTGCTGCTGCATCGCGCCCCCCACCCCAAATGATCAGTCCTGCGAGAAGCCGAGAACTCTTGGGGTGAGGCTGCCTGAGGTCAATGGCCGAGTCGCCAGGTGGTAGCGGTGGTATCAGTGGCACCACTCGCTGATTTATTGTTCGCTTGGGGTCTCACTCCACAGATGCTAATTCTGGTTGATAGCAGCAGCAGATAGAGACGGAGACAAAGGAGAAATGAAGGAACGATGAACACGCCTGGAGGAAGAGGATTCCTCAACACCGTGGCCGGTGTCAAAATGTGGCATTTTAGGTAACATCTACCAATCTGATGCCGGTAGTACACCAAACCCTGTATTACGAATAGGGTGGGGAAAAAAATCTGGTTAGTGGGACCATTGGCTCGGTTCAAAATTACTCTAACTACACTGTTTAATTGGTTAAACATTGAAATAAATCGATTTCAAATGGAATTAAATTTCGCTCTAACTCGACTCGACTCATTAGTTCGATTCTAAAAATCCTTTCAAATTATAAATAAAATAGTGTTAAATCAAATCGTATCAATTTTAAGAAAACAAAAACTCAGTAAGAATTACTTGGCTCGATATTCACCTTACCCTGGCACACACGCTTTCAGAACTCAGAAACAGTACGCAACGCGCATGCTGGTATAGTATAATGCTGTAGTTGCGGTGTACAGCCCAAAAGACAGATGGTAGTGCTATAGTCTACCTATAAAAGCTGGTGCAGTGCATGAAGTTTTCAGAGAGAACATTAGCATATCTGCTACAACAACTACGGCAATCAATCATACATATGTTTTGTAAAGAGTAGTATGTCTTCCCTGTTGGCTGTTGCCAAGAAAACAAGCCTGAAAAAATCAGCTTCAGGCACAGGGTGTCCCAATTCATAATATGTCAGATTCTTGAGCAAGTGTACGAATGTAACAATGAGATGTTGAGGTGGGGCTCTGCCATCCATATAACACTTTCCATTCAATAATGTATCACTCGAAAGGGACTAGCCTTTGTTCTGCCTCCATTAATATCTTCTCCCTTTCACCAGTACTACGCCCACATCCTTTGGATTTATATAACCTCCGTGATGATAAACTCCTAAACCTTGTTCTTCTCCGGACAATCTACTTCATCTTGTGGACTTTTGCATTTGATTTTGTGTTACATGATGATGAGTCTTTTTCCCTTTTAGTTCAGATTAATTTCTTTGTTTTGTTCCAGGATATTTTGGACAGCGTTTGTAGAGTTAATAAGTCCAAAAAATAAAGGAAAAATCAGAGTCACACACCCGTATCATGCCGTCCTCTCGGTCAATTAGAATCTTCCCAGCTTAACCCTACGTAACTGTTCTAATAGCATTTGTCAAACGATTGGTAGGAAATTAATTCACAGCACGTGCATGCTGTAATGTACTGTAAGAAGTGAGCTTTCCTGGAAACCAAATGCATTCCGCTCTAAACAGCCGGACAACAAAAGCAGCTCTTAAAAATGTAGTGCATAAATTTTACATTTTACAAACTGCTAGCTCCTAGAGTCCCTCCATAGCATCGACCCAACAGTCCATTACAGTACCTCGAGCTCTACTTCTCAAGGAATCAAGTCTGAACTTTGGTAAAGTGGCTACCATACTTAAAAATTGCTTCAGAAATATGGATTAGCTTACAATTATAGGATCTGTTGTAAGCCCAAAAAAAAGAAGTGGACATGGAGGTCCATATGATGATCACCATCCCATCATTCATTCGTGCTGCTCATATATTTGCATGTAGGCCTCTGAAAGAGCTACCATCTGAGGAAGAGTCTCGGTGACATGGAGATCTTGCATTTCATACCTGAGGTAAAGAATGGTCAAATGATTTACTAGGTAGGTAAAGAATGGTCAAATGATTTACTAGGTCCCCAACCCAAGGCTCAAATAAACAAATACCCATGCTAAGAATGAGCTGAAGAACATACCATGCCTCTTCTGATTTCCGCTGTACAAAAACTCTGTAGCATCCTTCACCTGGTTTGCCATCGTGGACAATGTTTGCTATGAGATCATACTTCGAACGTAGCTTCTCACTCTCTTTTGGCTTATGTAATGGAATATAATCCTTCAATTCCAAGTTCTTCACAGGAAAATTTACTGTTACATAAAATACAGAAACCCCTTAGGATTGGTGAGTTACCAGGAGACTGCACAGGGGCACATTCAACAAAAGAACATGAATGTTACCTAGAGTAGGGTTTTTCTCTATGAAGAAGTTGTTTTTGGTAAATCGTCGCATGTGAAGGATCAGATACTTGGGCAGTCTGATCACTCGATACCTCATCCGAGCAATTGATGGCCGCACCACCTCCGTAACTGTCTCGCCATCAAACTTCTTCAGTATATTAAACAGTGGTACCTGAACATCATGCAAGCTTTTGAATTCCAATATACCAAGTTACATAACTAAAACAGAAAAGGTTCAATGTAAAAAAAAAGGGCTGAAGAGATGCCAAGATTTCATGTGGTCTCTAAAATTGTAAATATATTCCTTCAGCGAATGTTGTCCTAGATTGGCACTGTTTAAGCACAATGGGCAATCAGTCATTTGGCCTCAAAACTCTATAAGTAACCTCAGTTGTTCTTGTATTTACCAACTAAGCAAATAGTCGCTGACTCGCTGTCCATTAACATGCACATACACACAAATATTCTGCAAGCATTACCACACTACACACAAATATACACAAAATGGAAAGAAGCGGATAAAGTTGTAAGACTACTTAGTATTACTCTAGCCCTAAGTGCAACCATCTTTATTGTAAACAAAAAACATAAGTAGAAGCATAGGCTTGCAGTGGGGTAAAGTTTGAATCTCTAAGCAGCAAGAATTACATAACAGAAAGTGGTCCTGTATTTTTTTAAGAAGAAAAAGGTATGTAATTTGAGGAATTAGAAATCTTGAGAAACAAAGGCTCTCCAGAATAAGTCTAGCAATTCGCACTGGAGAGTCAAGCCTTTAGTTATGTATCAACAGTCTAGCTAACTGTAATAGTCATTTAGTTGGTTCTCACATCACCAACCTCGAAAATCTTAGTAACACACATTATCATACTAGTTTTTTACACTTTTTACATGCCAAAATTTAACATGCGCGGTGACATTCTAACAAGAAAATAACACAGATAATTGGGAAAACAAACCTGTGGAATGATATTTTTCTCCATGGCGTCTTTGAAAAGAGGTGGAGGTGGCAGGTCAAGACCAAGCATCAGGAATGGGACCCTAGACGTTTCAGTGACAATACCATCATTTGATGTTCCAACCGCTGCAAATGCCTCACCATTCTGCTCGTCACCATCCTCTTTCTTTTCAATTATATGCTTCCTGCGAATTTCTTTAACAACTTCAAGTTCTCCCTGCCAAAAACAAGATTCAATTGTGACCACTGACCAGATAAGTTGCTCGCAAGTTTTATTAATCACAAAGCTGATATCCAGAAAAGCTAACCTGAAAGCAATCATGTATGATACTTCTATTTTTCTTCTTTGAGCTTTTTAGTTTCGCATGCAGTGTGTTCAAGAGCCATGACATAAATTCCACTGGATCAGATTGTACACCAATCTGGAATCTCTTGTCGCTGGCCTTCATAACTGCTTGCAGAAACTCATGTGGACTAACCTGAAGAGAAACAAGATGTTAACTTGCAGACATGGGTGGAGTTAGAGGGATAGCAGTATAGCACAGATATGCAGCTGAGCCAACCTGGCCCTTGAAGTTCCTAGCATGCCAAATCTTGCGAGTTAGTTCTCCAAAACGATGAACCAGTGGGGATTTGTTATGCTGGTAATTTTCAGGGATGAGAAAGAAATTTCTTAAAGGAGTAACTCTCATTAATGACTGTATTGTGACATTCATAAAGTCAGTCTCCTTGATGTTGTTAAGACCAACCTGCAAATTTAATCAAAAACGGCAATTACTAACATAAGATAAAAGGCATCGATAGCCAACTCCCAACTCCCAAGTTCTTACAAATTCCCATCTACATTCAAGTGAAAAAGGCAATCTAAGCATGCTCTTAAGTTGAGACATAGTGAAATCCATGTAGCATGACTCTACGATAATGTAGCGTAGAATCAGAAAAATCAAGTAAAAATGCCCATGAACAAGTGGCTGGTTATTTGTATGTAGGTCACAACATTTTTGGGCTTCAACTGGCATTGCAATGGATTTTTTTATTTAAAAAAGTACCTTTAATTTGTTATTTCAGATATATTAACTAACTAAGAACCTCTATTTTAGAGCCAACACAGAAATGTTTTGCTAGGATTGGTAAAGATTCCCTTAAACAGGATTCCACAGCACAACATCAGCAAACCGGCCTTTAGGGGGAAATCATCTAAGTGACCTTCTATCAGTTTCACATACACATACCATTCCAGGTAGATAATTGGAGCCATCGAGAGCTCTTGACCACTGCTTGTTCTTGTCAAGATTTAGAACCTGCTCTCTCATGACCCTGCCAAAGCATAACAATCAGTAAACCGCAAAACTGATCGTGAAAGTCGACAAGGGCATGAATGAGTGAGTGGCTTTTGGAATATAATAATGTCAGAAGCAACGAAAGGCACCTTGGGTTGAGAACATGTCGAATATCATCTAATGATGGATCATTTATCTCATATCCATCAGGAAGACAGTAAACTTTCTCAGTTTGAAGGTTAATGAACACATGGTGGCCTGCTTCAAGACTATGAGTATATGCATGCGATTTCAAGCCTCTTCCTTGGTAATACTTTCCACAAACCAAGCATGCATACACATTCAAATTTGATAAGGAGATTGAGCAGAACTTCTCAAAATCAAAATCAAGGACCTACAAAGCAGAATAAAATATACTCAGCCATCTGTAACCATGAGAAGTAACGAAACAAAGTTACACAGAACGGTTTGACCATAAATTTTGCCAAAGAGGAGAATTACAGCATGGAAGTAATTCAATATTGTTAATCTACATAAGCTGTCATATCATGCTAGCAGTCTATAATAATAGACAGCCTATGTAGGACACCGTTAAAGATCTGTCAGAAGCTATTAGGTTGTAGTAGATCATAATGTGATTATTTAGCAAAAGATTATGCCCACCATTGTTGTCAAGAAGTCGCCTAATCGGCGATTAATCGTCCAGTCGGCTAGGGATCACGACTAGGGACCAACGACTCGGCTAGTTTGTCTAGTCGTGCGACTTGTCGACTAGACGTCGACTTGGGAGTTCAAGTCGGGCGACTAGTAGGGCTGAGGCCCACTGTCAGGAGGCCCATATAGACTAGCAGGGCTGACTGTTGTTGAGCCACGGCCGGCGCCAGCGCCTCGTCCTCCTCCAGACACACCTCCTCCGCCTCCCGACGCCAGTCGCCGCCTCCTCCTGCTCTTCCGGTCACTGCTCCTCGTACTCCTCCCAACACAACTCCTCCGCCTCCCGACGTGCCACCTCCTCCTGCTCTGCCGCCCCCGGTCCTCCGCCTCCTGCTCTGCCGCCCCCCGGTCCTCCGCCTCCTGCTCTATCGGTCACTGGTCCTCGTCCTCCTCCCGGTCACTGGTCCTCGTCCTCCTCCCGACGAATGTGAAGTTCAATTGATGATATACTATGTACGTGTCCAATATAGTCTAGTTACTCTAGTACATTGAATGCCCAGTCCAGCCATGCCATATTCCCCTGTCTACTGCCCGGCCACAGACTAGTTAATAACCATGACGTGGCCAATGCCACACGATACAATTCATAGTTTTTATATAGTTCACAGGTTTGCTGAGGTTTGTTGTCCTCCATTGGAAAGCAATGACCATAGCAGGGTGAATAATTTCTTGAACACATGTACAAAGAAATTCGCATCAAACCACACGGAATTCGCATCTACAATGCTAGTAGCAAATGTTATACCTGTCGATTCACGGTGTCGAGGTAAGGGCAGTCTCGGCGCAGCTCCACCTGCCTCGGCCTCCTCTCCGGAGCCCTCCTCACGTCGTCGCCCTCCTCATCGTCCTCCTCCTCTTCTTCGCGGAGGCCATTTGCGTGGCCCCTGGCCTCGTCCTCCTCGTCCTCGTAGTTGGCAAGCCCCAGCAGCGACGCGCCCTCCGAATCATCAGCGCGCGGGCGCTTCTCGGCGGCGTCCTCGTCGGTGGGTTCCTCCTGACGGTCGCGTTTCCGCGTCGGGGATGGGTGCTCGTCTGTGCTCATCGCCGCCGGCGATCACCGAAACCCTAACAGACCCTGTTCGGGTGAGCGCGAGAGGTTTGCGAGAGGCGCTGGACGACTGGACGACGCGGTGAGATGGAGCAGGAGTCCGTGGGCGTCTACTGGCTTGGCGACTTGTGCGCTCGCCACCTCTCGCCGCTCCCCTCTACCCCTCGCCGCCCTCGGTGAGTCGGTGGACGGTGGCGGCCTGGCAGCTAGGGTTAGGTCGCCTATAGCGAGTCGAGGAGTGGAGGACTCGGGGTGGTGGTCGGGAACAGCGCCACAGCAGGCTGAGTCGAGGGGGCCGAGAGAAATGGTAGCGGTGCAAGTTGGGCCGGGCCTTTACTTGATGATGAGTTGGGGGCCGACGCTGATCGGGAATATCTCAGTTTCTATGGCTTATTCGTTTTTTTCTGACACGATGAACACTGGACCAATCTCACATCACGCATTAGAACAAAATTTTAAAAAGAAATAGAGTAAACCGAACCGGGTTCTGTAAAAATTCCCACTTAGGGATAACAATTATGTCCAATTACTTACATATAAATACCCTAACAGAAGCGAATATATGCGTATTTTTTTACACACATGCATAAAAACAAACATAATTCTTTACCCATCGAGCAAACGGGTGTGGGCATAGATGAGATCCACACATGCCCACTTCTCCTGGTTACTGATATTTCATTCCCCAATCCATAAGCCCACCATTTCATTCTCCAATCCCTCCCGCACTTGCTCAGTCGCTTTGTCTCCCTCCCCAATCCACAGGCCATGGTTGCCTCCCTCCGATGCCCCTGCCCGACCGCTCCCTCCACCGCAGCTCGTCACCTCCCTCTCGTGGTTGCCGTCGTCGCTTCTCGTCTCCCTCCAGGTGGCCGCCGTCGCAGCTCCTCACCTCCCTCCCTTGGTCGTCGCCGCCGCTCCTCCTCGCCTCCCTCCCATGTTCGCCCCCACCCGATTTGCCATCCTTATGCCCACCCCTACTCGAAATGTTATTCCATACGTCTTTTGCAAATATCAAGGAATTCCCTTTTTGCACATATTCATTCAATTCTAGTATTACAGCTTATCTTCTTGTTAGCTTATCTAAGAGCTGTACATGTGCGCTCGCATAAGGCATAACCCCTAAATTCCTTTCGTCGATGCCTCTCCGAGACACAATGGATAAAGGCAACGACGAGATGTCTCTCCAAGAGCAATGGATAAGCTCAAGGTTATACCACCACCACTTATGTCATGCAATACTGCATGTGCTTTTACTTTTGGGAATGGAATCAGCACCGCGGTACCCATCTGGAGCTTGGGGGGGAGACGATGGCTTGCCTTGCCTGTGGGCTGGCATGAACACAGCATTTGCCTAGGGGGAAAGGTGCTAGAACCAGAGCTATTTTGGAATGTATCAGCCGTGTTCGAAAAGGTGCCAATGAGTTATGTTCGGAAACGAGGCTCGGCTCTGCTCTTCCTCTAACGGGTTGTTGTGTAACAAGTGAGTAGAGCCCACTAGTAGAAAGTCCGTGGATTTTCTCATCAACTTGATGAAATAATATGAAGTGTGAACTCCGAGATGGCTATAGCCCCACTGTCCAACTCGGTTTCTCAGAAGAGGCGCAGCTTCACCTGCTGCTCGTGCTAACCTCAGCTCCATGATTCCACGTGTACTCGCACAACTACTAGTGATGACTAGAGCAGCTTCCAGTTTCAGGCTCAAAACGACTTGGGAATTCGCAGATGAAACTGGTACAATGAGCAACAGGTGACATACTAGCACACGCATCAATCAATCTGATGGGCGGTATATATTGCACACAAATGAACAATCATATATGATTCGTTGTATAATGGTGACAAGCATGGGTGGCAATTAATCATGGAGACTTCAAACTTTAACCGCCAGAATTTGATCAACACCGTGTGTGATCATATGTAGGCCAGGGCGGCCATCCACTGCCGTGAAATTATTACAGATTTTCTCACAAGAATTAATTACACAGCCATTCTGGTCATCTACATTCGTATCATCAAGACGAAAGATGCTCACTGTCGAGCCTGCAAGCTATGCGCCTGCTCTCTTCAGGTATGCCATTACGCCAAGACCCGCGACTAGAGCCGCCCCAGCGGCAACGGCGCTGTACGCGGAAGCCCATGCATCCCTTCCAGCATACTCGAAATCCGCAGAACCACCCCCTCTCTTACGACGACCAACACCGGCGTAATCTAGGTGCAACCTTAGACTCTGCAAGAAGAGCGTAGATGAGCACCCCTTGGCGAGGAGAAAAACCATCTTTACATGAAAACGACATTTACCTTCCAACCAATTTGCCTTGCGTGGTCTACAGCAGCTACAAGGTCACCGTCTGATGAAAGTATGACCTTATCATGGTCCTCATCTTCATACTGTGAAATGGAATCAGTAAAGAAAAGAAACCTTAGAAAATTGACATAATGATATGGGTATTGGTACATATCGAGTAGGGAGTTTGGCCAATACCAAAATTTGGGGTAGGTTCTTTCTATCGATGTCATCGCCAACTCTCTGCAGAATGCAAGTTATCAGGTCTGTCAAGCTGCTCGTTTCTGAAATTTGAAACAGACATGAAACTCAGAATAAAATATATAACTGGGAATTAGAAAAGAGCAGAAAAAGTATTGATAAAAATAATTCCTTGTTAGCATGAAATTAAGATGAGAATGCATACCACAGTTAAATCTGTGCATCCTGCCTTGTTTGTCCTGAATCTTGAACCCAAAAGTATTTGATAAACCAGAAGCCGGATAAAAAGCTGATCTTCCTATATCTGTTGTCTCAGATGCCACTTTTGTTGATCCTTCACTGAGAAAATGCTAAGACAATTAGTCACACAAAACCATGCCATTAGGATGATAAGATGAAAAAGAGATGCTAACCTTCTGGAGTCATCATCATCATCAAGAGGTCCAATGGACATTGCTGAATCCCAGAACCTCTGCATCATAGCAGATGTTGCCTCGGTGCCGGCTGCTCCACTGTTTCCGACCTGAATACAATGTAATAATTAGACATGCAAGGCTCAGTTGTAGCAATTCTCGGCGCACAAGCTACACTACCTAATGGCAATATAACTTATATATCTTGCAGTTTGCAACAAGTTACAAAGCATTCACTCAGCAGTTTAAGGTGTAGACTGAATAACAAAGTATTGTGGGGACTATCATATTGTCAACAAATGTTTGTAATTCCGCATCCAAAAGTACGCATGCAGGAGTAGGCCCAGAGTTTGTGTACACAAGGAAAGGCAAACTGTTTCAAACTAGATTCAGTCGGAAGGAAATTGTCACTCACCGTTGCAATTGCAGCATGAGTAATGTGAAGGACATCAACAACAGTTACAACATTTCCATCTGGATAGAGAACATATCTTTACCATTTAATAGCACTCCAAAAG
The DNA here is from genome assembly GCA_036346395.1 of Hsuehochloa calcarea. Taxonomy (NCBI): domain Eukaryota; kingdom Viridiplantae; phylum Streptophyta; class Magnoliopsida; order Poales; family Poaceae; genus Hsuehochloa; species Hsuehochloa calcarea. The sequence goes on along the minus strand of CM070594.1, from coordinate 83,773,768 downwards.
AATTCGAATAGATCTAATTAAATTGTAATTCATAGACGTACCCCTGTCTAAAACAGGCAAATGTAAAAACTTTCCATCATGCATTGTATGAAGGGCATCGAGTATTGGGGTGTCAATTGTGGCACATTCAGGGCTCTGAGTCATGACCTGCAGAAAGGAGCTTCAGCCATGATCACATGATAGATGAAGGGGAAAAGAACAGAAGAACAAAAGGAGAATAGATGAAAGAACGTGAATATATCCATATTGCAACTTCTTTACCTTCTCAACTGTAGTAGACTCGGGAGGAAGATTTTGGGCTATAACGCGCATCAAGATATCTCTAGAACTGATGTGAAAGAAAGAAAAATAGTTTCGAACAAATGTCAGTGTAGAAATTACCATTGGTGTAATTACAATGAGAAAAGGTACTCACGTCAGAATTCCCCCAGGCTTGTTTTCGATTGCTACAACTGCTGAACTTACTTTTAGTTCAAGCATCTTTTTCGATGCTGTCAACACTGTGTCAGTTGGTGCAACAGTGACCACTCTAAGAATTGAGGTCAGCTCATAAGTAGGTCTAAAATGGCAATTTAATTATTGAATTTCTAAAGGTATTTACTTTAAAAAGATAGGATATTACCTACTTTGAATTCTCAGAAATAATGGTGGACAGTGACGGTCTAAACATCCGCTCTCGTAGAGTTTCGATAAAAGTATTTGGACCTGCAAAGTAAATGAGGAGGAGGATTAAAATGGCACTATAAAAGCCGTGCAAAGCCAAGCCTTAGATAAGTAACCAATACAGAACAAACGTAAAAGAGAAGGGTAGAGTGAAGTCAGATGTTAAAAACAAAACAGACCAGATACAGATGTTCCCCAGTGCTTTTCTACACCCTCAACAGCAGCAGCAATTGCTTTTCCTTTCTCAGCTGCCCTTTCCATTCGCGCAATAGCATCATATAGGCACTTGGCTATGTCCAGAAGTGCAATGACTTCACCATTCTCCACAACAGGTAAATGCCTGAACTTACCTGGAATCAAATGATATTTTTTCAGGTCACGTTAAGAAAACTGCTAAGAAAATATTCCAAATATTGTCGGGGCATTCACACACCTTGCACCATCTTCTGCAATGCCTCAACCGCAAGTGTGTCAGAAAGAACAAAGAGAGGATTTCTAGTCATGACCTTTGAAACTGGTGTCTCCTCCAGCTTCAGATCGCGAGCAATCACCCTTGTGGTTATGTCCTGATTCGAGACGACAAAAGGCAGCAGATTGTGAGAAATGAAGAGTCTACCAGCCAGCACCTGGAGCAGATGAAGTGAAGAAACATCTCCCTCACCTTGTCGGTAAGGATCCCACAGAGCAAAGCATTGGAGTCCGTCAGCAACACGGCATCAACTCTGCGTGCGGCCATCCTCCGACAAGCCTCGTACACAGTTGTGTGATCCGGTATTGTCAATGCCTTGGACAATCTCAGCCTCTTCACGGTTCTCTCCCCAGTCATTGACCTAAGGAAAATTTTGCGAGGTGGCATTTTTCAGCTATAATATCCTACCATGGGACTCGGTTTTATTCATTTTTGCAGCACAATCATGATTTACGAAGCACAATTCAATGGCAATCTTTGTCGTTTTGGAGTCAAGCTTGCTACTTAATGAAACGTGTCTACCTTACGTAACATAAATTCCAAAACCATGCATATGCACATCATCGTAACAGATCAATGGGATTAAGCTCTTTCTGCTGCAAATGGAAGCAATCGTATTGGTATATTGAATACCCATCAAAATGTCCTACGCTGCCGCGATTCCATCGAATTGAATCGAATCTAGCCTAGGCCTAAGTAGCAAACAAAGCGAGACCAGAAAGCTATTTTTTCCATAAAACGACCTAACTTTCATCACGCTTCACAAGGACAACGTTTAAATCCCATGCAAATCCAGACACCATCGCCCAATCCAACAGCAACAGTAACAACGTAGAAATAAATCAACAAGACGAAGCGACGAATCCGTACGGCGAGGTTCGCGAGATGGAGGTGGAGGACCTCCTGCCGGCGGCGTCGTGGCCGTTCTCCGCCGGCGCCCCCCTCCTCCTGGAACCGGAGGACGAGGAGATGCTCCTCCGGGCGCCGTGCGCCCCTCCCCCGCCTCCTCCGCCGCCGTCCATCTCCAGCCGCCGCGGCGCTGATCTGGGGGGAGGCCGGCAGCGGCGGCGGCGATGAGTCGTCCCTCGATCCGGGAGCTCCGAATAGATGGGATGGGGGGAGACCGGAGACGGATCGAAGGTTGCGGTGGCTTGCAGCTAAATTTCGGCCAATGGAATTTTTTATTATTCGATCCTTTAGTTAGTATGGAAAAGGCTAATTAATTTGGAGCTCCCATTTTGTTGCGCACGAAGAAAAGCTTAGATGGGTGCGCGTGGTCGTGGAGGTCAGGTCACACTGCTGCGCGCACCCGACGCATCGTACACCGCTGCTGCTCGCGAGTGGCACACTGGTCCACGTGGACTTCTGCGAGTGGGCCGCGGATGTCTGGCGGGTGGGGCCCGTTCAAAATGTGAGACCGGGCCGGCCGGTGGCAAATTGGCAACGCCCATTTCGTTCGTTGCCTTGTGTGTTGGGCTCGTTGCTTGTGTCAGAATCTGTGGATTTCAGATTCGCTCTGCATACAGCAGTGGTAGTATATTTGTATGCTGATGGCGACGATGGCGATGGTGACCAGGCAGAAGAAGATGATGGCGTGGACGAGGATAGTGATGGCGCTGGTGGCCATGTTGCCGAACTCCACCACCCTCGTCCTCGCCGGCAGCTGGAGCAGCAGCCCCGGCGACAGCACCACCAACAGGATCACCGCCACGATGATCGGGCCCCAGTCCGTGCTCGGACGAGGCGCCATGCCCCCGTTCATATCCTTTTGCCTAATTCTTCTGCCTAATTCTTCTTGGAAGCTGATCTAGCTATCCACCAAGTGTCCTCTCTCATGAATAAATCATTGCACTGTGGTCTTTGTGAGATGGGATATAATTCTCAGACAAACAGATTTTAAACCAAAGATCTTGTATAAACTTTAGACTAAGATCTTAGACTAACTTTGAGAAATTTTTGGTAGCATCTTAGACCAACTTTAGGATGACTTTTGGTGGCATCTTAGACTAGCTTTAGGACAGCTTTAGACTGGCATCTTAGGACTAGCATCTTAGCGTATGTTTGGCTGGGTAGCAGCCTATAAATTTGTATCTCCAATCCATCAGGTTGGCATGGCATTGCATGAGAAATAAACCAAGAAAATTGTCCCATCTCCAAGTGTCATCCTCTCCATGAGAGTAAGGATCTTGCTATCACCAACAAAGAAGACTCCAATGAGTAACAAGTGGTATCGAGCTATACTATCCTCAGAGCTCGAGCATCTCTCGCTCATCTCCGTCTCCACCTCGCAGAAATTTCACCAGTGTAGAAGAAGCAGCTCCCACCGTCCTCGCCACTCCTCTCCGAGACGGCAAGCGGCTCGTCGGCGACCCTCTCTCCACGCGACAACCCCGATGAGAGCGCCATGTCCGCAGGCGATCTCGGCCACGGTCGCCTCGAGCACGCTGGCGCCGTGAGACGGCCGAGCTTGCCGCGGCAGAGCAAGCATGAAGAAGCGGCGGCAGACCGCCGCGGCGACGCGAAGAAGCGCCAAGGTCGGTACGGCGGAGCGGCAAGCAGCCAGAGCGAGAGGTGGAAGCGGCGGCGGCGGCAGATGCAATGCGTGGTGGCAAGAATGGAGGTCAAGGCTCTGCGGCAGAAGAATAAAGACTCCATATCCCGATGACAAGGCCGACGCGACCTTGAGCCACTGGAGAGGAGGCAACGCGAGGGCGAAGGGCGAAGGCACCGCAAGACGCCCACGAGCGCGGCGGCAGCCAGACAGCGCGGACGCACGGTGGCGCTCTGGAGGAGGCGCGCGACGGCGGCGGCGCAGACGGTCGACGGAGAGCGCGGCCTTCACAGGCGACGCGGCTCTCTCTCCCCGGTACGGTACCGTGGTCACCACGAGTACCAGGCTGTCGTCAGGGACGTCGGCCCCGGCGGCGGGTGGCCTACCCTCACCAAGACCAACTATGTCGAGCGGGTCGGTGATGAGGGTAAAGCTCAGCGCGGCATATGTGGGATGCGATCCAGACGGCGACGCCGACTACGACTAGGATCGACGGCGCTGGATGCTCTCATCGCCGCAGCCCCGCCGAGATGCGCTTCGCTACCAACAAGCGGATCGCCAAAGAGGCTTGGGACGCCATCGCCGCAAAGACGCGATCGGCAGCCGACCGCGCCGCGAAGTCTACATTGCAGCGCCGCGACGGAGTGGAAGCACCGCCTTCAAGCCAGGTGAGGACGTGGATGACTTTGCTCTCCGTCTCAACACTCTGTTGCAGAAGCTGGTGCAGTTCGGCGACGACACCTACGGCGAGGAGAGAGCTGTGGAAAAGCTCTTCCGCTGCGTCCCCGAGAAGTACAAGCAGACGGCTCGCCGATCGAGTCTCTCGCTGACCTCTCCACGATGACGATCGAGGAGGCGCGCGGTCGCCTCAAGGTCGTTTGATGCCGATGAGCCACGGCGCCTCTCGGGACCCGTCACCATTGGCGGGAAGCTCCTCCTCACTCGGGAGCAGTGGGCTGCCGGCCAAGGTGACAGAAAGAAGGGGGAGCCTTCTTACACGACAGGCGACCGCAAGCGTGGCAAGCGCGGCAAGCCGTGCAAAGACGCCCAGGCAGGAGCGCGAGGACGTGCCGAGGGTGATGACCGTGGAGGCGCCAGTGGCGCGCCACGCAAGCAAAGCCAAGACGAGACGACTCTTGCCACAATCGCGGCAAGCTTGGTCATTGGGCGTGGATTGTCGATACCACGACGCGTCCAGGCCCACGTCGCGCAGGCAGAGGAGGAGGAGGAGCCGGCTCTATTCATTGCTCATGCGAGCATCGAACTACCTCCAGCGACACCGGCCGCAGTGGCTCTCCTCCACCTTGACGAGCCAAAAGCACATGCCCTCCTCGCTACGGCTCCGGCAACGACAAGACTGACGGGTGGTGCCTCGACACCGGCGCCACCCATCACATGACCGGCCGACGGAGTTCTTCGCCGAGATTGACTCGCGTCCGAGGCTCCGCTGTTTGGGACGCCCCGGCGTGGAAATCAAGGCGTCGGCTCCGCCATCTTCACCACCGTGTCGGTGAGCACAGTCGCCACCGGTGTCTACTACATCCCCGACCGCGAACTCCATCATCGCCTTGGGATACCGGATGAGAACGGCTCGCGTGTCGAGATCGAGCACGGGGTGCTGCGGATTTGGGATCATCGCCGCCGCCTTCTTGCCAAGGTAACCAGAGGCGCAAATCGACTCTACATTCTTCACGTGCCGGTGGCACAACCCCTCTGTCTCGCTGCTCGTCGGGACGACGAGGCGTGGCAGTGGCACGAGCGCTTTGGGCACCTTCACTTCGAGGCCCTGAAGCGGCTCAGTGCCACGGAAATGGTGCGAGGCATGCCGTGCCTTGACCATGTGGAGCAGTTCTACGACGTCTGCGTGTTGACGAAGCAGAGGCGACTCCCCTTTCCCCAGCGGGCGAGTTTCCGAGCCAAGGAGAGGCTCGAGCTCGTGCACGGGGACTTGTGTGGCCCGGTGACACCGGCCACACCGGGAGGACGACGCTACTTCCCGCCGCCGTCGACGATCTCTCCGCTACATGTGGGTGATGGTCCTCGGCAAGAAGGGAGAGGTCTGCGGACGCCATCAGCGCACGCAGCCGCCGCGAGGCGAGCGCGCCACAAGTGCGCAGGAGTCGCGCACTGAACAACGGCGGCGAATTCACGGCGGTGACCACGCGTCGTCTACCGATGAGGGCATTCAGCGCCACTACTCCGCGCCGTACAGCCCGCAGCAGAACGGTGTCGTCGAGCGGCGCAACCAGACGGTTGTGGGGATGGCTCGGCCCTCTCCGCAGCAGGGGATGCCGGTTTTTCGGGAGAGGCGATGGTGATGCCGTCTACATCCTCAACCGCTCGCCTACCAAGGCGCTCGACGGCAGGACGCCATACGAGGCTTGGCATGGACGCAAGCCGGCGGTCTCCCACTTGCGGGTCTTCGGCTCCCTCGCGTTCGCCAAGGAGCTTGGTCACATCGGTAAGCTCGACGACAGGAGCACTCCGGGAGTGTTCATCGGCTACGCGGAGGGCTCGAAGGCCTACCGCATCCTCGACCCTGTCACACAGCGCGTCCGCATCTCGCGTGACGTTGTGTTCGACGAAGGGCGAGGCTGGACGTGGGACAAGGCGGTGGACGACGGTTCGACTTCGACTCTCAGGGACTTTGTTGTCGACTACGTCCACTTCGAGAGAGCCGGGGGAGCTAGCAGCTCGTCTTCATCGAGCTCGTCCACCTCGACACCTTGCTCGCCACCAGCTCCGACGAGTGCTCCACCACCTTCGGCACCGGCTACGCCCCACTCTTCACCACCGGCCACTCCACGCTCTCCCGCACCGGCTCACCACTCTCCTGCACCGGAGGCCACACCACCGGGATCGGCCCCAATAGCTTCGGTCCACGACGAGCGGCGATGGTGGAGTTCGCTACTCATTGTCTCACGACGAGGACCGCGTCGACGCCTACCACGACGACGAGCCTCGCGCTTATCGCACCATGGACAACATCCTCGGCGAGCTGCCCATCCCTGGACTGGCGCAGACGACTTCGAGGCGGAGCTGCACTTGGCGTGCGACGACGGCGAGCCCCGCTCCTTCACTGAGGCGGAGGGAGACGCGGCGTGGCGTGTCGCGATGAAGGTGAGATGGGCCGCCGAGCGGAACCGGACGTGGGAGCTGGCGGATCTTCCTGCCGGTCACCGCGCGATCACCCTTAAGTGGGTGTTCAAGCTGAAGCGGGATGAAACCGGCGCCATCGTCAAGCACAAGGCTCGCTTGGTGGCACGAGGCTTCGTGCAGCAGGAGGGGGTCGACTTCGATGACGCCTTCGCACCCGTCGCGCGCATGGAGTCCGTTCGTCTTCTCCTCGCACTTGCAGCCCAGGAGGATTGGCGCGTCCATCACATGGACGTCAAGTCCGCCTTCCTCAACGGCGACTTGAAGGAGGAGGCCTACGTCCGTCAGCCGCCGGGATTCGTCATCCCCGGCAAGGAGGGCAAGGTTCTCCGCCTGCGCAAGGCCCTCTATGGCTTGCGGCAGGCACCACGAGCCCGAACGGTAAGTCGGACTCCACCCTCAAGCAAATGGGGTTCCAGCAGAGCGCACACGAGGCTGCGGTCTACCGGCGGGGCAAAGGCGGCAACACCCTGCTGGTGGGCGTCTACGTCGACGACCTGGTGATCACCGGCTCCAAAGAGGCCGAGGTCGAGGCGTTCAAGGCGGAGATGAAGACCGCCTTCCAGATGAGCGACTTGGGGCTCCTCTCCTTCTACCTGGGGATCGAGGTCCACCAGATAGCTCCCAGATCTCCTTCGCCGACCGCCACGCCAAGCGCACCGTCGAGCTGGGCGGGCTCACCGACTGCAACCCAGCCCACACTCCTATGGAGGAGAGGCTGAAGCTGAGTCGTGAGAGCACGGCGGAGGAGGTGGACGCGACGCAAGACGGCGCGATCGGGGCGCCTTTGCTACCTCGCCCACACGCGCCCGGATTTGGCTTCGCCGTCGGCCACGTCGGTCGATTCATGCAATGACCGACGACGAGCATCGCAGCCGTGAAGAGGATCCTCCGCTACGCTGCGGGCACCTCCGACCACGGCTTGCACTACCCGAGGTGTCCCGCCCGGCAAGACTTCATCTGCATGCGACAGCCGACCACGCAGCGACATCGACACCAAAGAAGAGCACAAGCGGATTCTTCTTCTTCGGCAAGTGCCTCGTTAGCCGCGATCATCAAGCAAGCAGTGGTGGCCCTGTCCACCGTGGAGGCCGAGTACATAGCGGCTTCCACCGCTCGACTCAGCGCCTGCTCGCTCGATCCGCAGTGATCTCTCGGCAGAGACATCAAGCGGTGGCGCTGTGGTGGACAACAAGTCCGCCTGCTCGCAAAGAACCCCGTTTTCCACGAACGAGCAAGCACATCCGGGTGAAGTACCACTTCATCCGATGTCGTTTGGATGAAGGCAAGATCAAGGCGAGCTACATCAACACCACGGATCGCCTTATGGACCCGCCACCAAGCCTCTTGGGAGGGTCAAATTCCTCGAGCTCGCTCTAGGATCGGATGGTTCAACCCTCCCACAAGACGACGACAAGACTTAGGGGAGAATGATGAATAAGTCCTGATTGTGGTCTTTGTGGGGTGGGCACATGGTTCTTGTCACAGACTTTAAACTAGCATCTTAGACTAGCTTTAAGACAGCTTTAGACTAGCATCTTAGACTAGCTTTAGGACAGCTTTTGACTGGCATCTTAGACTAGCTTTAGGACAGCTTTTGACTGACATCTTAGACTAGCTTTAGGACAACTTTAGACTGCATCTTAGGACTAGCATTTTAACATATGCTTGGCTAGGTAGCAGCCTATAAATTTGTATCCCAACCCCTCAGGTTGGCATGGCATTGTGTGAGAAATAAACCAAGAAAATTGCCCCATCTCCAAGTATCATCCTCTCCATGAGAGTAAAGATCTTGCTATCACCAACAGCAAGACTCCAGCGAGTAACACTCTCTAGCTGTATGTATCTATGGACTCAGCAAGTTATCTAGAACAATGTGGCACGTGTAGCTGATGCATATGTAGCGAGGTTGCTTAACAATGGCCGTATCGATCGATGCAGAAGGCAGGAATGCATGCCCTGCTTGTGGGCTAAGCAAGGGGATATGACCAGGCCTATAGATGCTTTGTTTTGTGCAGTTTACAGTCAGTGACGAAGCAAAACAAAAATAGAGACGAAAGACATCCAACAAGTTATGTAGTGAAATTACATTATACGTGGGGAGGTGGCACATAGCAGTAACGCAAATAAAATTTCAGTGATTACAAAGTGATGTAGTGACAAAATTTGGATAATAGGGGGAGCTCCTGGATCCTGCCAGTCCCCCTCCCTCCGCCTCTGTTTATAGTGTGATGGGGGCTCTAGCTAGCTAGATTCATGCTGCTATCTTGTGCGTTAGTTTTGACGAAAGGAAGGGAGGAAGTAGGAGAGAGTAATATTATCTTCGATTCCAAATGTAAGTCGTTTTAGAATTTATATGCCGAACAAATATTTTTAGCTTTGACTATCACTGTGTAATGAAATACCAAGATTTACAACACGAAACGAGTATTACTATATTCATCATGAAATATACTTCCATAATGTATAAATTTTTTTATTTGAAACAACATATTTTTTATTAAAAAAATTAATGGTTACTGATAACGGAAGCATGCACGCCGGGGATTCAGGATCATGGGGCGGCCAAGACGCAGTCGTGCATACGCGCAGAGCGCGGCAACTAACTCAGAGCTGGCCTGGTCTTCCATGTATTTAGGCTTAGAGAGATCTGAGTGCAAGCCCTCTGTATAAATACTCATACCAGTGAATCAATACAGCCGTGGCTTGAGTCTATTCTTCTATATGGTATCAGAGCGCTCGGTTCGATCCCCTGTAACCCAGCGTCCATCTTCCTCCTCCGCTGCTCGCCATGGACGGCAACCCACTGTTCGAGTTTGACCAATCCGTCCATGGCTCTCCCACCTCCTCTTCGTATACCTCCTACACCGCATCAGCGGCTCCACTACCACCCCGCCATCAACTTCCATCAGCCGCTGCCCTCATGATGGTGAACATCAAGTCCCATGTGCCGGTGGCCCTTGACATTGTCACCCCAAACTACCAAGAGTGGCGCTGCTTCCTCGACTCTGTCATCGGCAAGTTTGGTCTTCTTCCCCACGTTCAAGCCGCCCCAACCGCTGCTCAACTTGCCGATCCGGAGTGGGTGATGAAGGACCAGTGCCTTGTGAACTGGCTCTTCCACACCATGTCACGCGATGTCATGCGCATCGTCCGCGTTCCCGGCGCCTCTGCCTTCACGATCTGGAGCGCCGTTGTCGACCAATTCCGTGATCATCAGCTCCACCGCGCCGTGTACCTGGAGGCCGAATACCGGAGTTTGTTCCAGGGCGATCTCAAAGATCACCGACTACACCGCTTAAGTCAAGGAGCTCGCCGACGCTCTCGGCGACCTCGGCCAGCCGGTCTCCGACCGGTCTCAGGTCCTCAACATGCTGCGCGGTTTCAACGACAAATATCGCCACTGCATCTCCACCATCACCTCCAAGCAGCCTCCTCACAACTTCCTCTCCGCTCGTTCCTTCCTCCTGCTGGAGGAGCTCTATGCCACCCAGCATGGCAAGATGGCGGCGCAGAAGAGTTATGGTCGCCCACGCAAGCCAGATGCCGCCTCGCCATCGGGCGGATCTCGCCGAGCAAAGGCACCTCCTCCGCCACCACGCACCAGTCGGTTATAACCACGGCGGCAACCGCTACCGACGCCGCGGTCGCGGGCGCGGCAACGGCAACGGGGCACCCAACAACAACAACGTCGCCGCTGGAGGCGGTTCTTCCCCATCGCCACGACCTGCTGCCTTCCCCAACACACCGTGGGCCGCGTGGTACAACCCATGGCAGGGCATGGTCCAGGCGTGGCCCATGCCCTTCCGCCCTCCAAGCAGCCCTCGGCCCCTCGCCCACGCCCGCACACCTCCTCAACAGCCTTCTACTGGCGGGCCCGCCCAGACGACGGCTACGGGCCAGCGCCTACCACGCGAACGCGCGCCGCCGATCCAAACGCCTCGTTTGCTCGCCGGCCGCTAACACCGGCGTTCCTCCCGCTGGCACCACCGGCTCCGATTGGTTCTCGGACACAAAGATCCTCCCATATGGCTTCCCTGCACAGAACCTCCATAGTCCGCGCTTCTAATTCCTTCCTCTCTTCACAGCTGGGCAATGGCACTCGTGATGCCAATCACCCACCTCGCCGCATCCTCTATCCCCACTTCCTCCACTCCTCTTTCCTCAACAATGTCCTCATTACTCCTTCCTTAGTTAAGAATTTGATCTCTGCTTGTTCTCTAACCCGTGATAATAATGTGTCTGGGTGAATTTGATCCCCATGGTTTCTCCATCAAGGATCTCGCGACACCCGCCAGAGAAGTCGATGTGACAAATGGCGACTCTACCCACTGTGGCCACCACAACACCTTGCCCTTCATGCCTCCTCCGCCTCGGCCGATCTTTGGCATCAACTACGGGCATCCGGCGTGATCAATCGCCGCAGCACACGCGCAGCGGCCATCACATCCAGGCACGTCGTCTTCGATGAATCCCAGTTTCCATTTCGCCAAGCATGTCGCCCCTCCGCGCCACCCACGGTGACCATCCGCAACGTCGCTGACGACACGATCGCGGCCCCGATGCCCACCGTCGGGCCGCAGACCGCAAAGACGCCCACCACGCCGCGTTACTTCCACGACAACGCCGAGCGCACTTCGCTGCTCGCACTCTTCGCTATCCGCCCTCGGCGCTCGCTCGACGACACGCCGACGTCGTCCTCGACATCCCGCTCAGCGGACCGCACATCGACCACGTCGTCTGCGCCCACGACACCGTCTTCCTCGACGTCGTCTTCGGCGGCCAGCGCAGCCTCCTCCTCGACACCGTTAGCCGTGCCACCTCCAGCTGACGCGGAGCCATCTCACGAGCCGCAGCGTCACCCCATGGTGACCCGTGCCCGGGACGGCATCTATAAGCCGAACCCAAGGTACGCCATGACGGCTGATGCACCGACCATCTCTCCATTTCCCACATCCGCGCGCGCCGCTCTACGCGACCCTAACTGGAAAGCGGCAATGCAGCGGGAGTTCGACGCCTTGCAAGCCAATCACACTTGGCGGCTCGTTACACGACCTGTGCGGGCGCACGTCGTCACCGGCAAGTGGGTGTTCAAGCATAAATACAACCCCGACGGTAGCCTCGACCGCCACAAGGCCCGTTGGGTCGTGCGTGGCTTCACGCAACGCGCCGGCATCGACTTCAGCGAGACGTTCACTCCCGTGGTGAAGCCGGCGACGATCCGCACGGTCCTCACACTCATTGCCGGGAAACGATGGCCGGTCCGACAGCTTGACGTCTCCAACGCATTTCTTCACGGCCACCTCGACGAGCGCGTCCTCTGCCAGCAGCCGATCGGCTTCGTCGATCCGACGCAGCCCGACGCCGTGTGCCTACTCTCACGATCCTTGTACGGTCTACGGCAGGCACCACGGGCTTGGTTCACCAGGATTGCTGGCTTTCTGCGCTCCATCGGTTTCGTCGCGACTCGATCGGATTCATCACTGTTCGTGCTACGACACGGCTCATCGACGGCGTACCTACTGCTGTACGTCGACGACATGGTGCTGAACGCCTCCTCCGATGCGCTTCTCCAGGGAATCATCACCAAGCTCCAAGCCGAGTTCGCCGTCAAGGACATGGGGCCCTTGCACTTCTTCCTGGCGCCGACGCGCGCCACACGCCCGCGATTTCTTCCCGCCGCAGACGGTATGCGAGGGCTCTCGACCGCGGCGGGCATGGTGAATCGCAAGCGCCGCGACGCCGATCGACACGAAGGCCAAACTCGCCCACCTCTCGTGTCGCTGTCCGTGATCCGAGCGAGTACCGCAAGACGCGGAGCACTCCAAAGATCTCACCATCACACGCCCGACATCGCTTATGCCGCTCAACAGCATGCTCGCACATGCATGATCCGCGGAGTGCCATTCGCCATCGCTGCGCGATTTCGCGCTACGTCCGCGGACAGTGCAAGCCCTCTGTATAAATACTCATACCAGTGAATCAATACAGCCGTGGCTTGGTTAAAATGTCTTATATTTGAAATAGCGCAGGGTAGAAAAGCTTAAAGGCAACCCGTTTTGTGGTGGCTGCATGCCTTCCCTCTTCTACTTGCTTCCGTTTCGCTTCTCCAGATGCTGCCTTGCTTGCTCTCTGCCGGCAGACAGACACAATGTGCAAGTCTCGCCAAGAACATATCCTTCACCTGACCTGTCAATTCATGTGTAGACTTGTAGTTGCAATGTGGTTAGGCAAATGGTATCTACAGAGAATAATTGCAACGAGCGTGGAAAAATGGCAATGTAGTTTTTCTTTTCTTTTCTCGAGAGGAACCGAAGTGCAGGTTGGCTTGCGGCTAAAGAGATTACATCTTTGGAGTTTGGACCATCACATTGACATGTACAAGACTCCGAGTGGTTCTTTGGAATACAAGATAGCTTGATTGCACAGACGAGGAACTCAAGGTTAAAAGATCACATACTTACATCAAATAATCTACATAAAAGAAAAGGAGAAGTGTTAATTTGTTCAGAACAGCCCTCGCAAAAGAAGTTGTTCAGAACAGGGCGTTTCAGGGAACAATCCACAAACAGGTGAAGTTGCCGTCTGAATGATCCTGCTGCTCTATAATCTGACTGGATGCCATATTATCTCAAACCAATTTGGAATTTTGACAAGAGTGGCCCAGTAAAAACCAACAGGTAATTGACATTAATTTTCATAGGTATGTCGTGGAGCTGCTCTCTATTAAAGAAAAGGTCATAGGTCAACCGTCAACGGATACGGAAATTTCCAGTTTATCTACGTGCAAGTGGCCAGTGAAAAGAGTAGTTGTAATAGCTAGTAAACGTCACCTCATATGAGAGTTGCACATAGAGATAAGTAATCAATAACAGTATTGCATCACATAACTACATAAGAAATAAACATGATCAATACAAGCCATGTCTTACTGTGGGCAGATACTAATTTTCAGGAGCTAGATGCGGAATACAAGGCCTGAGACAAAACACTACTGATCTGTAATGAACTAATCAATGGGTTTAGTAAAAAGAAATTAACAATTCTTCTTCTCCTCCTCCTCTATCCGGCAGTTCAGGAGCACCAACCAAACACTCGGATTCTTTTATCCAGTAGTCCCGGAGCACCAAAAAGATGTTCAGAACCGTCAGGTAAGGTACTCCTTGGCAAATCAAACTTTGACATTCAACAGTACCTCAAGATGTAAAGCTGTTTCTTCAGGGAGATGTGAGAAGCTGCCAGTTGCCCATCAGTTTTAGACAATCACACCTTGACACACAAGCCCAACACCTGAAAACTAGCTTCACCAATCCTATGGACTCCGAGCAAAGAACCAGAGTCGCGCGTAAACCGACCATGGGATCTTGCATCGAGCGATCACGTCCAAGCGGGCGTGACGACCATTACTAGATCAGCACTGGTTGGTGCTACCGGGAGCTCAGACAAACAGCAAAATCCTTATCATCTGACGACGACCATTGAACTAACTTCTCAACGCTTTTACACGCAATCACCCGACGCGTGTGCCGCATGTTGATTACTTTTTTATCACAGGAAACAGGTAATGAACTCACTCAACACTCCCCATCACTTTCAGGCATGGCGACCAGCCTACTCCAGTTAAAACGTGTACACTTTTCTCACCACACACAGAGAAGTTTACCGTAGCGAAGTAGTAGTAATACTGCTCTACAGTACAGGAGGCACCAACTGGTTTCATGACCCTACTGATCAAGAAAATGTGAGATCGATACAGGCACCAGCAAGAATGCAAGATGTCTCATTTTCCCAATCATACGACAGACTCCTGTCTTGAAATTATGCAGATAGCTGTACTAAATAACATTTTATTATCATCCAGATTTCTTCTGAAGCACGAGTTTAATAAGAAACAGGCCATGGTGATTAATTGCTCGTCGGAGAGAGAGGCAAAACATGCTGTCATCTGCGCGCAAAAATTCTCGATAGGAAACAGATAATTGTGGCACCTGTAATTAACAACACAAGCATCTCTTGCGACTTAAATGTACAGCAAAAGGACGCGTTTTTACAGGGATTACGGCATCCTAATTCCGGAACAAATCCACGCTATGCTACTACAAACTTATCCGGAACAGGGCTTATCGCGCCCTTGCGGGGGAGGCCGGAGGGCTTGCCGAAGAACCCGGAGGAGAGGGTGGAGACGGCGCCGGCGAAGCCGAAGAGCAGGGCGAGGCCGGCGACCCACGGCATGAGGAGGAGGCCGATGGCGAACGTCACCGACCCGCACAGCATCAGCGCCATCGACGCGCCCAGCAGCATCGACGCCACCGCCGCCGGTGACATCCTCGTATGCCGCTGCTGCAACGACGGTGGGGAGATGACGGTGACGAGAAGCGCGCAGAGGTCGCGGATCAGGCGCGAGTAGTGCTCGCCGTCGTCGCTGGTCTCCGTCATGACGACTTCCTCCTAGAGAGGATAAACCCTAGCCCTTATCCTGATCTTAGCGACGTTTCGCACACGAGGAGAGGAGGCGCGATGCGAAGCGAGAGAGGATGGGGAAGAAGAGAGACGAAGAGAAGAGAAGCGAAGCGCAAGACGAATGGAGAAGGGGAAGCGCCGGTGGCCGGTGGAACAGGTCCCTTTATAGGCCCCACGGCCCAGTTGGCTACGTGGGCCCCGCTTTCTGCTCCAGTAGGGGCCCGGGCCTTGTCACGGTCCACGCGCGGCAGGTGAAGAAACAACAACTCGCTACACAGACATGTGGGGTAACACGAATGTGGGGCCCAACTGTCAGCTAAGGTTAGATGGGATGTAGGTGATCGGTGTTCTTCCGGATACGCAAGGTGATCCGCTGAGTCATGGGTGCATGTGCATCCTTCTCACCCAGTTTTTAAGTCTATTTCGCACTGTTGCTCACATTATTAAGTAAAAACGGAGCTGCTCGTAGCGTATGCACGACGGATATGCTGGATGCGGATACGTGTTCATGTCTGTGCCCTATCCTGCGGAGGCTATCTCCACCGTTGTCGGGTGGCCTAGACAGCGTTTGTGCGCCATGTTGCTCCGTTCGTAGCGTCAAGGGTGGAACTAGAACGAAAATGATCGGGATTCACTACTTCACCATACATATAACAGCATATATAATTTTCAAACAACACTATACTATATAGTAATTTATGCGTCAAAAGATTGGAGGTTAGATTGGACCAGGGTGCACAACTTTTGAACTAGGGGGTACACGCATAGTATATACACGATAATATTTACTATTTTTTAAGGGGGTCAGGTGTCATGTGACACTGGGTGGGCCCAACTAGTTCCGCCCATGCGTAGCGTGGTGGCTCGAATCACGCTGTTCGTGGCGTGGTGGCTCGGATCACGCTGTCTATGGCACGGTGGCCTGGATGAGCACCGCCTGTAGCTCTGTGGTTCGGACGAGGGCCGTCCGTGGCTCTGTGGCCCAGACGAGAGTTGGCGTCCACGTGACGCCTCCTCTAGCCTCCCCTCGCCCGACACGGCCTCTCCAGTCCACCTAGGGTGCAGACAGCGCCGCTTCCTGCCCGCTCACGCCCTGACGCGCCACGCAGGGGCACCACCACGGTTCCCTGGCCTGGGCGCGCCACGCGGCAACAGCATCGCGATTCCCTCGCCCGAACGCGCCGCACTCCTTTATTCCATGTCATGTCCATCAGTCCTGTCTTCTGTCCCCGTCCATTGCATGCATGTGGCCTGCGCGCGACAAGAACCCGGTTGACGAACTTGCGGTAGTTGAGCTTCTTGGCCTTCGCATCCCGAGTTTGATGACGCTTCCGGAAGTGCTTCTCCTCCTTTCCCTTCAGTTTGGGGCATTTAGCCCGAATGTGGTTTGGCTCTCCACACTCAAAAGCACGCAACAGGACCACTTCTCCTCTTGTTCCTCACTTTGTTGTAGACTCTAGAGAATTTTGTGGTTAGTAGGGCTAAGTCATCATCAGGTATCCTCTCTAGCTGCTCATCGCTCAAAGAATGCAATGCAGACAAAGAAAATTCAGAAGTGTCAAAGTCCAAAGAATCAGAAGAGCTATTCTTAGAAGGGTCAACCACTAGAGTCATCGACTCTGTCTTAGGAAGACGTGAGATGAAATCAATCTCATACGTCTTCAACCTCGAGTAGAGCTTATCCATTGTAAGCTCATTCATGACAGTGTTGTCATTGATGGAAGTGATCTTCATCCCCCAAATTCTCACATCAAGAGCACCCAAGAGCTGGCGTGCATTTTCAGACTTAGTAAACACAAGATCCACATCACGCAAATCATGAATGATTTTGGAAAATCTTCCCCACAACTCATCCAAGGATTCACCGGGCCTTTGTTCGATCTTTGAGTATTCTTTCTTAAGTTGGTTCTGTCTCACTTCCTTGATCGCGGTAGAGCCCTCATGGTAGTCAGCGAGGGTCTTCCAGATCTTGTGAGCAGACCTCAAATGAGCGACACACTCAAACTCAGATCGACTAAACCCTTGAATCAAGAAGTTTCGAGCCTTACTATTTGCCTCCACATCAGGTGAGATCACATCGTCATTGGCCGGCACTACATAAGGATTTTTGACCTTAAACCAAATTGCGTGCCCTTGAGCCTCGATGTAGGCATGCATCCAAGCCTTCCAGTAAGAAAAATCGACTCCATAAAAAAATAGGTGGTTTGGTGGAATACTTGTCAGACGCCATAGCTCCTTAGATCTGTTAAGATCAATGAGACGAGCTAACCGGGCTCTGATACCACTTGTAGGATCGAAAAGGCGACTAGGGGGGTGAATAGGAGCTCAAATAATTTTTTGCTTAATAGATTAGATTCAGCACAAACCTCACTCCAATAGCTATAAGAGCTATGAAGATCAAAAGATAAGCACATCGGAAGACTTACTTTTAATCTACTCCAACCCCTCAAAGCAAAAACCAGAAATCACAGTTGTCAGTCAAGAATCAGACAACTGAACTATCATGAGCAACCATGCGGAACTACCTATAATCGGAACTACCGCAGGTGTAAGGGCGAAACTACCTATTATCCTGGAACAGCTTGACAACGAAAACCAAAATAGGCACAACTTTTGATCCGCTTGGCCAAACACTACGAAACTTGAAACACAACTTTCCTAGAAGGTTAAGAACCTATTCAAATCAAAGATTTGGAAGATCCACGTCAAAGTTTCAACCTTTTTCAATTTGAGTGAAGTTCGGTTCAGAACCAAGTCAAAAGGTAAAACATGATCCAAATCTTGCTCGTGGGTAAAGGATGATCAAGGTGGTTTTGGATACACTCCCACATGTCATAGCAACCCAGATCACCACAAGGATTCGAGAGAAAACCAACAAGAAATAAAAAACACGAAATCATCAAAAGATAGTAATAACATGAACAAAGTCATCATAGAGAACCTTGCTTGGATTGATTCATAATCAAGTGATGTTTACAGCCTCTCCATCTTGGAGTACACAACTCAAACAAAGAGCATACAACCACTTCAACTCTAGAATCCTAGACCCTCCCCTTCATCTCCTAGGCCTAACAACACAAGTTAGGGTTTTGCAAATAAGAGCCTTGGGGGCTGCTGGACAGCACACCCTCTATTTATAAGGAGGCCAAGGCTTCTAGAAGACTATACCCATTGGGCACCCGTTAAACCCACTCACAAACGGGTTTAACCCACGCACACATTTTAAAGCGTCGAATTCATCCTTTCTTGACCTAAACCGCTTTCCTTTGCGTCGTCTTGCACCGTGGTTTAGCCAAGAGGTCACCGATGCGTTATTTGGTGAAATTACCAAAATACCCCTTCTCGATCCTTCTCCGCAGACCGAGTCCAATCTTGGTGAAGCAAGCACCTGCTTCGCCACATGTAGGTTTGATCAACAGCTCTCAACATGTTGGTAAGTCTCTCCTGTCCGGCTCACACCGAAACCTCCATGGCACTTGCACCGACCCCCGCGCCGCTCGATCCAACTAGTCGCACCGAACTGCCCGTTCGGTCATCCTTGTCCATCCTGCACCACACTTGAGACCATTAACATATCTCGGCATCCTCGATCGTTCTGAACCTCAGCTCTCCAAGCTTAGTCCCGATCATCCTCGCCGTTGACATCCAAGTAACTTACACACCAATAGATAAGGAAAACGATTCCGAGAACAAGTTCTTCACAACTTGACCCACGTTAGTCAAAATATGCATTATGCAACACATATGCACTGAACCCATGAACTTGACCTAACCCAAATTCAAAAATCCAATTTGGCCGAATTTGAACCACAATTGGAACCACCGCCAAGTAAAAACCGGAACTACCAGACTTGCGGTAGTACCGCTCCCAAAACTACGGTCGTATCGATTCTTGGAGAAACACAAACAAACCCACAAAATTCCTTTTCTGGAAAAAACGTACCGCCAACAATCGGTAATACCGCCATGCGGAAGTACCGCCACGTGAAAAACGGAACTACCGATTTTCTTAACATTTGCGGTAGTACCGCGCCTTGCACGCCGGTACTACCGATTATCCTGACACTTGCTGAAAACAGAAATTTCGACAAACCACCAAAGCAAATTCCAATTATCTCATCATCCTAAGATCGTGAGTATATCTCCATGATATCCACAAAGGGTTAAAAGGCTTTGATCGGATTAAGTTAATCCTCTCTAATCTAAGAGTGTTTGGCGGATTAAATTTCTAACACACCTCTTAATCTCGAACCAAACTGGCCTTAATGCCTGGATTTAGGCTTTGTTGTGTTTCTTTGTGTGATATTCTTTACTTTCAAGATGTACCATGATGTAGCGATGGTATTTTTTAACAGCCTCCTCGCGAAAAAATAAATAAAATAAGATGATTTTTTTTCCACGGCAAAACTGAACTTTGTTACTCCATGGGCCATGGCCTCGCTGGTCTATATGCTGGCTTTACACGACTAAATAATCTGGCTACATAGAATGTACATCGATTTAGCAATACATCAAGAGGCCCAGCCCAACTGCCACGCCTGCTAAATCCCAAGGAAAAAGGAAACACGTCCATCGTCCAGCAAACATATCCCTACAAAAAAAGTTTCATCTTTTCCTGTCTCTCTCTTCGTTCTTGTCTTTTGTTGATTGCTGACTTCTATCTTGGTGGTCATTGTTGCAAAAGTTTCATGTTGAAGTATTTGCTACGGGTAGGAAGAGGCTCAACTTGGTACTGTTGGATGAGCAGGTAATGCTGAATTGCTAATGCATATATTTTTCCTGTGGTTAATTAAATGGTAATAAATCCTATAGTACATACCAGATATTGTAACGATTTCTTTGAGCTAGTACAATTAATATATATAAAGTGATGTAAAATGTCAGCTGAACAAGTCCTCATTTATGAAAAAAAAACTGTATGGGCATGGACGGTAGGAAATTTATGGAGCTTTTGAAATTAATAAGAAAGAGGTTGTTTTTGTGTATTCCTAGGAGGGTATTTTTGTGTCTAGGAGAATTTGTTGAGCCTGTTGGTTCTGAAGAAATGCTTGTCTCGTGGATGACTGCAATCTATAAGAAATATATTTTTTATAGCAATGTATTTAAGCATGGCGGTGGAGGTGCGATGAAGGTCACATCGGAGCGCGGCTGAGCGCTGCGGCCAGCGGGGGAGCGAGGGCATGTCACAGGCTTAGCATAGTGATGACAAGCGATGCAGGCCAGGCTACCTACCTGAGGTATCTCCAAAGGTAAATAATTCGAATTTTTGACACTTTTGGTCGTATGACGCACGAAAATTCCTCATTTAGCCTCCTTCTGCAAAAATTTTCAAAATAGCCCTCAGCCACCACTGCTTGCCTGGGACGGCAAGAAATTTCTCTCCTTTTAAAAAAATTAAAAAATATAATATTTGTTCGACAAATTTTTAAATATAATAAATAAGCTCAAAAAATTATGAAACTTTGTATGGAGCCTCCTGGCATAGTGTGCTTGGTTGTGTAATTTTTTAGAATTTTTATCAATTTTTTTTTTCTCTGCATGATTCTTTGAAGTCAAATTTTTGTATGAATTTTCTAATATAGAAACTGAGGTCCGAACATTATGAAATTTTTTTGTCAGACTCCCTACACAGAGGACTTGATTTTTTAAATTTTATGTTATTTTATATGCTCCGAGATTATCTCGAGAAATTCAGGGTCTAGGTGTGGAAATTATGACGAGACGCTTTGTAAATTAGGGTTTCTTGATTTCATGTGACTCAAATGTGTGAAGTTTATTACCACATGAGTACTCTTAGCCGCTATGATTCTTGATCATATTTTTAAAGATGCCAAGAACTCGACCTAAAGGGGTTGAGAACGTTGTGATTACTTAAAATACCTTAAAACATAGAAGAATCAATGTCGATGTCAATAATTATTTCGAATTCCGGAGAAGAGGCATATTTGCAATATAGTATTATTTTGATGGCTCAATGGAGGCCCAAAATCGAATTGTATTGCACTCATGATGTAACACGCTTCATGTGGTCACATGGCATGTTGGTTCTGGCTAATTGGTTTAGTTACATACGCTACTAGTACGGTACATCATGCGACACAAGTCTCCGCCATGTAAGTACGCATGCCTTTAGGAGATAGTAAAAACATGCCTAGTAGAAGAGGGACTACTACTGTAATGGCCCGACCCATCAGGTGGACCGGGCCATTTGCCCTTCCTCCCGAGCTCGGCGTTGTACTCTCGCCGGCCGCCTTGGCCTCGGCCGCCATTTCCCTCTTTTTCACGATCCCGCCGCGTGCTCGCGCTCCTCGCGCTTGCACGCCGAGATGGGCTGCGCCTCCGGCGGATACGCCTGCGCTCTTCACCGACGATCCTCCTCCGGATCTCGCGCCCCTTTCGCATTCCCACTCGGCCGAGCCGCCATCGGTCGTGTGGATGGATTTCTAGGTCGATCCATCGCGGAAGCCACACGAGGCTCCGGTGACTACGTAGACGGAGAGACCGTGGCGCGACATGAAAAGAGAGTTGGTACGTGAACTTGCCGTAAGTACTCCTCACGGCCGATAGGTTCTCGATCCCAACGACGGCCGGGATAGTCTGAGGAGTAATTGGGACAACCCGAGAGCGCATGCCGAGGCCGAGTCGGTGCTTGAATTTGAAGAACTTGCATGTGTCCCCGCACCGACAAAGGGGCGCGCCTCCTCCGGGCGGGTGTTGCGCGAATGCTCGGCTGGGACGCTCGCGGGGGTTGTCGCCACGGGGCTTCATTGCGAAGAGCTTCCATCCCGCACGCCGCTCTTGCGGCCCCGAGCCGCAAAGATCCCTAGCTTGTTCAAATTCGCGTCGTAGAAGCCCGAGCTAACTCGCGGATCTCGCCCCATTGCTTTCGCCTCTTGTCCATCCTAGCGTGGCGGCAAGCTCTTGTTTGGCAAGCGTGGTTGGCTTTGGTTGTGTAGTTCATATCTTTCACCTCGCTTTATAGGCCACATGGTTGGCTTGGTGTGGTTAAAATTGACGTGAGTGGCCGGCGTGGCAGGGTGTTGTCGCGTCCTGCTTTGCAGAGCGGTCATTTCGGCTGAAAAGTGGTAAGGCAGGTGATGTCGCGCCCCGCTGCAGAGCGCGGTCATTTCTACCAAAGTGGCGTGCTTTGCGAGCGCGGTCATTTCGCTGAAAAGTTTGGCGAGCGTGGTGTTGTCGCCCCGCTGCAGAGTGCGGTCATTTCGCCCGAAAAGTCGGGCGAGGCGTGTCGTTGTCGCGCCCCGCTTTGCAGAGTGTGGTCATTCGGCCCAAAAGTCGCGAGGTAGGGTCTTGTCGCGTCATGTTTGGCATAGTACGGTCATTTCGGTCTGAAAAGCTAGCGAGGCAGGGTGTTGTCGCGTCCCGCTTGCATAGTGCGATCTATTTCGCTCAAAAGTCGGCGAGAGAGTGTTGTCGCGTCCCGCTTTGTAGAGTGTCCGACACGCGCACACAAAGTATTCATACCGGAATTAGACGTATGCATACATCATCACGTAGTACAACAACATCCCAAAGGCATGCATCATGTAGTGCAGGGATGCATAGATAAAGAGTAGATATTACAATCTACTTGGCAAGAACAAAAATAATAGAAGCAAAAAAAGCAAAACCAAATATATGAACTAATTTCAAGAGATTTCTCAATCCTGCCCATCTTTTCATCCAAATTTTTAAGAACATTATCGTATTTTCCATCGGTTCATCCGATGGTCGAGACACTTGACTAAATGCAACCACACGACGGTGTCCTCTTGCAAGGCCGCAATTTGCATTGCAATGTCTCGAACCTCGCCATCGCTTCATCACCACACCGAACCGACATGTTGTGTTCTCGCGTAAAGAATTACAACCGCAAATGAGAAAAAGTCATCTAGAAAGAAATTCATTGGGGATGATCAGCGTGGTTACCGTAAGATTTGAACACTTCATGAACACTCGGGATGGATTGGTTGCCGCTTGGGAGGTGAAGACATTCACCGGATCCGCAACGAGGGCAAATCAAGTCGCCGTCGTAGTGTTTCTATTTGCCTATTCATCGGAAGTTTGACGAGGCCGTAGACATCCCGTGTATAGGCAAACGATGGCAAACCAAGACCGCAAGAAAGGAGGAGAGGAATCAAGAGTGAGTGGAATCGTAGCCAAAACATCAATATGTATAGCCTACGCAGAAATTGCAATTGGGTTGAATAAAATTCGGCGTCCCGTACTGGTTCAAGAAATTAAAGTCTGGAGGTACAATTGTCGCTTGTCTTGAATATTTTGAGAACATTTTGTGTACAAAAATGACAAGAACGTCATGCACATGGATATTACATAAATGCACAATGACATTACATAACACGCTTTTCACGCCATGACATCGGCTAGGTGCATCGTCGTGTCGCTCGCCGCCTTGACGGCGAGTTGATCCTCGTGGAAGGTGAATTGTCCGGAGTGGCGACGCCTCGCAGCCGTAGTACGGTGCCGCTCGGGAGGCGGCCGCGGTCATGTCGGCGTGTGGGTCCGCTCAGCCTCAAAGATCCGGTCTAGCCACCGTGCTCCTCCCGCAGGAATGGTACTCGTGAGTTAGTCCTGGTTTTTACGGAGAAAATAGTTTTAACTACGTTCACGCGTACCTGAGTAGGTTGTTGTGCTGAGGAGGATCCTCCTCGCCAGCCCGAGCTGTAGTGCTGCACGGTGTACCCTCCATACGTATCGGCGAACCACGGGTCGCGCTCCCGCACTGGGATCAAGGCGCGCGCCAACGAGCCCAACCACTCGCCCTCGCTACCGGGGAGTCCGGCCGATGTTCGCAGTGGGAAACCGCTGCCGGCGAGAAGTCATGTCTTTGCGCCTCCTCCGTGATGATGATGGTTGCATCGCATCGCTGCCCCTCGTACTTGCTGCTAGAAGAAAGGGTGATGTCAGATACGTCTGAAAATGAGTGCATGGAAAGGTATTGACGACAAGAGAGATGACATACCTGTGGCCCGAGGCGGGTCGGGACCGACCGACCGTAGCTCGGACGACTCCCGGAGTGAGATGGGCGTGCGGAGGGTGGTGCAGAGGGAGGTGCCGAGGGCGGAGGGGGTGGAGGGTGCCCTGCGCGTCCGCGATGCTGTGCGTGCACGTCGCTGTGACGACCACAAGTCATGGCTCTAATCGCAGCCCTCGCGTCGTCGGTCATGCCGCGCACCGCGGCTAGGAGACGATCGAAGGTGTTGCTGTTCCCACGCCGTAGAATTTCAGCACCCTCGCGCTGTATACGATCCATGCGGTAGTACTGCAAGAAAACACGTAGTAAGTGCGAAGCGTGTTGCCTGCCGGAAATTGCACGAAGAATGGTTTACCGCCTCGTCGTGCCGGGCCGCCCGGTGAGGGTCCGGGCCAGCTAGTACGATCTCCTCCTGCATGCCGACCACTGCACGCTCCGGCGCTGGCCCAGTAAGTGCGCACCTGGTGCGTGGAATGTACCACTGCAAGTACGGCGCACGCCCGATGGAGTAGACGCGCGCCTCGTGCACCACGCCCATCGCCACCCTCTCGCCCACGCCCGCCCACGGGCCGCCGGTTCGCCTCGATCGCCGCCGCTTGCGCCCTTTCCTCGTTTGCCTGCAAGTGAATCTTAATGTCAGAAAATGTAAGGCAGATATACAGCTAAAATGATATCCAAAAAAGGACATACCGGTGGGCCTTCGCTGTGATAGGTCGTCCCGCCGGCGGTGGCACCTGCTGGTACAGGCCGAACTGTCTCATGACCCGCTGTGGATTGTACGGCTCGACCATGTGCGAAGACCGTGGCGTGTCGTCATCTGAGTGGATCGCCCTCGCACCGCGCCGATAATCCATAAGGGCCGTGGTTCGCAAGGAATCGCCCTGCCCATGGCCGCCGATGATCTCGCCTCGTGCGTAGTCTCAAGAGGTTATGGAACTCGCGACGACGCCTCGGTCTCTCCTCGCCCACCCTAGGGTACCACGTGTCCAACGTGTTCCCATTGTAGGCCCGTCGTGGGGGTGGTCGCCGAGAGCATTGCCATAGTGCTCGACGGTCAACTGGTACGGGTGCACGGTGTTGCGGAAATAAGGACGGCCAACCGAAAGTGCTCCCATGACCACAATCGCATTGTGGTGTAGCAAACCGCCAGATCGCTCTCGCCTGCATTACGCCGAGTGGCATCGCATAACCCTCGGTAAGTGGCGCAGAGCACCGCGAAGCCCAATCTGCATCGTGGAACTCGCCGGGCCGACGTCCGCCAGGACTCGCAGATGGATATAGCTAGGATACACGCAGTCTCCCTGTGTCGTAGGGAACAAGATCCATCCGAACAGAAACAGAAGGTACGCGACGAGGTGTGTCTCGACCGCCTCATTGCCGCATCCACGGCGATCATGAATCGCCAGAGCGAGGAATGTGGGACACCGGACACGCTTGCGGGAATCACGAGGCCGAATCTGCTTCGCCAAACGCACCTTCCGCCATCGCCTCTGAGGTGGCACTACCGAAGGCCATGCACCGCAGCACTGTAAGCATTGCTACATCCTCGAGAGTAATGGTCATCTCCCCCCACCGGAAGTGGAATGTATGAGTCTCCGGTCTCCACCGGTCCACAAGCGTAGAGAGTAGTGCCGCGTCAAACTGCAACGCGTGCGGGATGTCCAACATCCGGGCAAGGGGCTGGAGGCCGGTGTCCCGCAGCCGCAGGACGACGCCGCCTCGTCAAGGCCACCTCTCCTCGGGGCGCCAGACCAGCTCGGGGCCGCCGCCGGCGACCACGCCCGACAACGGTGCCCCCATCCCGGTGTGGGTCGAGCGGCCAGACGCGCCATCAATCGGAGCTCGCGCCATCTCCCGCAGATACGCAAAGATATGTTAGTACGTATTTAAAACATATTGTGTGCCACAATAAAACAAGGTAAAATATAGGACAAAAAAGAAAACAACCACACATGAGCATAACGAGATAACAAAAGACCAAGAAGACATAACATTTCGTTCAGAATAAAGGCTCATATTAACAAAGAACACTACAAAGCAGCTCGCGACATAACATTCCGCCCCATCGAAGGCATTAAAATAAGCAAGCGACATCACGACTTAGTAATTATATCTTGCTCGTTATTTGCATCGCTTGCGCCGGTCCTGCTTTGGACGGCGGCCGATGGTGTGCCCTATCGTCTTGCATGCTCTACAACGGGCCGGCGAACCCGCTGCGGTACCGTTGCCGCCGCCCATGTCGTTCGGATGCGCGCGGATTGGCGCCTTCCACGGCCGGTGTTTCAAGGCGTCGTTCGCACCCACTTCACCGCCCGCCAGAGGTCTCAGAGTGCGTGGTCCGGTCCGCACGTGTGAAACTTCGCACCCCAAGTGGCAAAGAGGTGGTGGATATCGTAGTACTCGGAGATGTAATGCTCGAAGATTGCCGCCACGCCACGACGCCGCGCATACATGGGAGCATGGTTTGTGCAAAAGCCGCGGTTTGTTGCGTGTGCACGACGCTTCTTCACCGATCGTGCGCACACGCCACGATCCTCTAGCGTGGCCCATAACGCATTTCTCCCTTAGCCGGATCTCGAACTTCGCCGACGCCATCCATGGTGCGAGTCGTGTCGCGATCGCGACTTGTCGATCTTTTTCTCCATGTAGGCATGCATTACCTCCGAGAATTGTTTACCATCCTCCGGATGCTTCTGGCCATCATGGCTCGTTAACGGTATCCGATGGTACGGTTCCAGCCTCCTCCACGATCGCCGGATCGGCAGGAGCGCACACCCTTCGTGACACCGCTGTACACCTCCGACATGTTGGTCGCCATGATCCCGCACTCGCACCATCGTGTCGTGCGAAGGGACCATTTCTCCAGTCAGCGTGCGAGTTAACCCACTGTGTGAACTCCCCAACTCTCACGGACCCTCCAGCCGATGCTCCTGCCTCGGCATTCGCCGAGTCCCTTACATGCTTCGTGGTGTCCTCATCGAGCTGTCTCCACACCGCTTCGAACTTTCTCCTTTGGTTCTGCATGCAGAGCTTCTTGAATATTTTCATGAGGTCCTTGCTCCGAAACCTTATGTGGAAGTTGGCCGCGAGATGCCTCATGCACCAACGGCTCCTTACATCGCTCCATCGAACGGCGATCGCGTCCCGCTTTGGATCGTGCTCAACGCGACATCAAGCCGACATTGCGGTCCGAGATGACACACACACCTGGTCGATCTTGTACCACCGCCTGCTTCACATTGCACAGGAACCACAACCAGCTGTCCGTGTTCTCACTCTCAACAATTGCGAAGGCCACAGGGACTAGCTGGTCGTTCGCATCAGCTGCAACGGCGGTGAGGATGGTACCCTTGTACTTCCCACATAGGAAGGTGCCATCCATCGTCAGCACGGGACGACAATGCTTGAAAGCTTCGATCGCTCGACGGAAGGCCCGTAAGACCCTATCAAGAATAAGGCAATTGGGCCCTTCGCCGGATGCACCCGCCTAGCTTGTTTATGTATGTCCCGGATTACATTCCGCGATTTGATGCGACAATCTTGGTACTAGGTTGTAGGCCTCTTCGAATGTGCCGAACATTCGCTCCACGACCTGCGCTTGGCCCGCCATGCCGTCTTGTAGCTCACCGGGAACCCCACAATATTGGCAACCTCTGCCATGAGGATGTTTGGGGAAATGGACACATCTGCAGTGACGAGGTGGCTTATCAGGCTGGCAACATAAGAGGAGGTCATGTTGCGGTGCCTGTGAAGCGGCTGAGCTAACTCGCATGTGTGATCCTTCAAAGCACCGTTATCCGAAAACCCGTGCGGCTGACATGAACCGCTGCGCACGGACCTTGCCTGCCGCAGATTCATCAACACACCTGACGATGTACGTGTCGGGGTTGGATCTCTGCACCGATACATCCGACCGATGTTAACGGCGTATTTAGCAATAGCATGCTGGGCGGCGCTCTTGTCAGGGAAGCGCTGCCCTAGGAGCAGGGTGTCATCATTGAACCCCCACTCAGCACCCTCCCGATGTGGCAGAACCAGCGACGTCGTTGCAACGTCGTCCAATCGTGAGGGGACGTAAGCAATGTCAGTGGTCACAAGCCCACCAACCGCATCTCCTCGATGCCGGCTTCTCCTTCTTCGCCGCGCCCGAACTAGTTGTTTCCACGCCCTCCATGCTTTCCACTCGCCCACCGGTCGGCCGGTACTCGTGATAATCAATACGGCCGCCCACCATCTCTCGCACCTTCATTGGGCTCGAAATTGACAAAGACGCCTCCTCGTGTCTCCATCTCCCACGTCTTTGCTGCGTCTCCTCCAACATCGAGACCAACGCAGCTCCTCCCCACCAACAGCCTTCCCCAAAACCACCCACGCCGGATGTCCCCGTCCTCTCCACGGCGAGCGTAGACCATCGGCCGCAAGATATATCGCAGCTAATGGGTTGCAAACAACCCCATATAATTGGCCCATGAAGCGTCACATGTGACCTTCATAAGTTGCCAAATGGTCTCGCCGCACGGGCCGCAATCGAGGATACACCGCCTCGATGCACGCCTTCTTCCTTCGATGGCGCGATCGAACGCGAACGCACGCACCGCCTTAGCTCCAAGAGGCCCATTTCTTCTTGAGACGGCGCCGGATCACGGTGCGGTCGCAACTTGACAGTCCGCACCGTATGGTCCGTCACGTACTAGACCGTCCCGTGGAACACGAGCAGATCTTGTATCTCCGCCATGAAGTACCTAACACAAGAGCAACTTCACGACACTTCGTAGTAATCGAAAACAAAAATTACATGGTTGCGAGTTGATCGAATTTGTGTTCAAATATTTCATGAAAAATTGCACAATACTCTGGATTCAAATATTTCGTGGTTTACATGAGCAATTGGAATAAAATATTGAGATCAACGTAAATTTATTAATTCCAAATGGAGTTCATATGATTTTTCTATCCATGAAAGGTTGAAGTAAATTTTATTTCTCTGTAAATAAAAATTCACAATTTTACGGGTACTACAAAGTGTCAAACAAATTCTAAGTTAAAGTAAAAAAATCACTTGATTTCCCCAAAGCATTTTTAAGTTTCCATACCCGAGTTAGACCTAGCCTATAGCAATGACATGCGGGGTCTA
This sequence comes from Hsuehochloa calcarea, assembly GCA_036346395.1. Lineage (NCBI taxonomy): Eukaryota > Viridiplantae > Streptophyta > Magnoliopsida > Poales > Poaceae > Hsuehochloa > Hsuehochloa calcarea. The sequence continues at coordinate 83,744,343 of CM070594.1, read as the reverse complement.
CTACATAGAATATTTTGCCATCTATTTTTTGAAATAAAAACTTACTAACAATGTGGCCCTGTCTTCATTGCAGAGTGCATGGACCAAGGTCAATATACCTGTTAAGAGTACATAGATAGCGCGCTCCGTGGGTCCGGGGCACGTCGGCGACTCTATTTCAATTGTACTTCTACTTCGCCGAATGACCTCTAAATATTTTAATATTTTATGATGAGGTCCGTGACAGTACGACATTTTGTTACCGATAAAAATCACACCGTTTTACTAATTAGAAGTTTCTTCGAGTAGAATCGGCGTAAGAAAATTTTTACTCAGTAATTACTCGACTAATATAAATCATTACGCCCTAACAACACTAATATTCAACTAATATAAATCATAATGCTAAGTCAACTAATATTCTACTCAGTGAAAATCGGCGTAATTCTACTCAGTAAATACTCAGTCTTATAAATCAGTCTTAATAAAAAATTGACAACACTAACAACAATAAGTCTCCTAAGTCAACTAATTACGCCCTAATCGTAATGCTAACTACTGAGTATTCTAATTACTTGCTAATCACACCGTTTTCCAATTTTGCACCCCACGCGAATTATAACTACTCGGTTGCTATCATTAATCTTACTACATCATAATCACATTGCTAAAACTTACTACAACTACAGCTGCATGTGAATGCCACATACCTTTTGTACCGCCTCGCTTCTCCCTCCTCTTCTGGGGACTGTTTGCTTCTCTCGCTCGCTCGCTACCGCTAATCTTCTTCTGCTCACGTCGGAGGCAACGACGTCGAATGTGCGAAGGCAGCCCAGGGCTGCCTCTACTTATACGCGCGAGCAGCAAACTCGGTTTGCTGCTCGCGCGGGCCACGCGCCGCCCACGCCGGGGCTCGGGCGCGCGTCGCCATTACGGCAGCGGCCGGGCGTGCAGCGATGTTGCCAACCGCTGCCGCCGGGGCAAGCAGCAGTTGGCAAGCGTCGAGGCCGGGCGGCGCGCCCGCCTCGGCGACGTGGTGAAGCCACCACTGCTGCCCCCCGACGGCAGCAGTGGTGGCTACGCAACGGCCGCCCGCTCGTCCCGGCGGCGCAGGCGCATGCCGCCACGCGTTGCGGCTGCACTCGCCGCCGGTCCGGCGGAGCAGTGCCGCCACGCTGCACTTGGGGCCACCACCACTGCCGCGTCCGCACGCAATGGCAGTGGCCTGAGGGGCTATTTTTGGAAATTTTTGCAGAAGGGGGCTAAATGGGGAATTTTCGTGCGTCATACGGCCAAAAGTGTCAAAAATTCAATAATTCAGAAGAAGACGGGAGATATAGGAATTGTAGAGAGCCCCCATTTCTTACCATTTTTTACCTTTCTCTTGGTGGAATTGTAGAGAGCCCCCATTTCTTACCATTTTTTACCTTTCACTTGGTAGAATTGTAGACATAGTTTATGTTTCTGTTTTTATGTGTCACTCTTTTATAGTTCTGTTGTAACGCACAGTCACTCTAGTAGTTAACATAAAATAATCACTTCAGACATTTGGAATCACAAACCTGGGGAGAATTCACAACTGACACTTTCGGTATCTCAAGCTTGCAAAGTCCTTTTGCTAGATGAAGCGTACCACCCCATTTTGCGGATGTAATCTCATGCCATCCTACACCCCGCTAACGGTTACATCGCTAGAATTTTGCCATGCAGCTGCATATCACAAGAGAGATAAAAAAACAGAGTAAGGGGGTGTTTGGAACTGCTTCAGCTTCTGGCTTTCGCCCGGAAAAGCCAGAAGCCATCCCAAACAGCTGACTTTTAGTAGTCACTTTCGGTCGAAGCCACTTTGTGTCTAAACGTGCGGAAGCCCGAAGCCGCCCGCGGGGCGCTTCCGTGGCTTCCTGCAGATCTGTTCCCAAATTACCCCCGAAGTTCGGGGGTAATTACCCGTCGATTACCATCGAATATAACACACACACACACACACACACACCCCAAAACCCTACCCTACCTCCGCCCGCTCCCCCTACCCCCGTAGCCCCGCACACTCCTCTCCTCCCCCTCACCCGCTCCTTCCTTCTCTAGTGCCGACACCGTCCTCCTCCCTCCTCCTCCCCCGCCTCCCTCCTCCCCGTCCAGATCTGGATCTCACTTCCTCCTCCCCGCTGGCCCACGCCTCCTCCCTACGCTTCGCTGCCCCTCCTCCTCCTCCTCGCCGGCCCCACCTCCTCCTCCTCCCCCGAGCGGAGGAGGAGTGATGATGGAGAGCCAACCACTGCAGGGCCCCCACCGCTGAGGCCCAAGGCGCAGAGCCAGCCGGAGCTCCCCCTGCCACGATAAGCACCACTCGCTCACTTGCTCTCCTTGTACTTGGATTTGGTGTCAGTTCTTGCTTGCTGGATTGCTTGGCCTGTGGATGAATGAAGCTTATCGACCAACCTTGTCTGGGTTCTTTTGGCGGAGGCGATTGGATCTTGCCTTGCTAGCTTCACTCAGGCCAGAGATCTGGTGGCATGCTTCCTCTTGCTTGGCCCTGTTCGACCAACTTCTTGCACCTACCACTTTCACTTTCTCGGTGTTGCTGCTGCTGCGAATTGAGAGATCTGATGAGATGATTTTGGGATCTTGGGATTCCCAGGTGCTCACAGCGGGGTGTGCCCAAGGAGACGCCTTACGTCGTCAAGTACAACTTCAACACCGTCACCGCATACCGAGACCGCATCTCCGCGCTCGTCGAAGGCAGGTCGTCGACCGACCCGCCCGTCGTTAAGGAGATGCCTGGATCTGGTGCGCCTACGCCCACCAGGAAGCCACCCCTTCACGCCTCTGGTATGGGCAGTGGTGGCGGCGGCGAAGGATGGGATGACTGGGACGACGACTTTCGGCCAGACATGAGGAGGAACCCGTCGGTAGGGGTCGTTCGGCGCCACGGGAGCTGAGTCAAGGAGTCAGCTACCGATGCAGTTCCTGGTCGCATCAATGGTTGGAGACGCGGATGATCGGCGGTGCGGGTCGAGGCGACGGCTCTCGGTGGTGGCAATGGCTAATACTACTGCACATGGCGATGACACGTAGGATCCGCTCATCAGAGCATCTTGCCAGATCCCCCACTCATGTGATATGTCCACGCTGAAAGGTATATCTCCTCTAATCGTTCTTTCTCTTTCTCTTGTGTTAAGGTAGCAAGCCGTAATTGCAACTTCTCCCCCCCCCTTTTTGAGCTCGGTTGTAGTTGATAGTTTTGTAAATCCTCACTTGAAAGCTCCCCTAATTGCAAGTTTTCATCACTAATTTCAATGTTTTTTAATCCAATTTTCGTAGATTTATTGGGCTCGAGTTGAAAGCTTCATAGTCCGAATTGAAAGTATACAAGAATGATTGGAAAGCTTTTTAATCCGATTTGAAAGCTTTGAATTTGACATGTAGTTGTCAAAATCAAAGTTGAAATTAGGCGAATTTTCTGAGTTGAAAGTTTCTTCATTAATGAAAAGTTGAATTTGTGGAGTACAAAGTTGATTGGAATCACTGGTTACTTACGTTTTAGCATTCTTTGTCTTAAACAGTAGGAGGTTTGGGTGTCATCAACATTCTAACTCAGGATTAAGCCCTACTCCTCAAACATCTTAGTAAGTTCTTCGATGAGCAGAAATCTTATTTGGGTCCATCTTACTTGACAAGTCTTAATACTCAGTCATTTATTCCAGTTCAGTACCATCTCCTCGGTCTAACTCAACTGAAGAAAATGGGTATACATATTTTCATTTCATTTGTAGAATTGGCATATAGTCTGGCTCTATTATGCACTGAGACGTTTGCAGAGTTGGATTCTATATGTTTTACTAGCTATTCTTGATTTGCAAAGTATGATAATCTTTATAGGTTTATGGTGCATAGCATGTTGGCGTCATTCACAGCTGGCTAGCAGAGCAATGATTTGCATCCGCTGGTTATTGAGAGATCTGATGTTGTGACTTTCAATTCTGGCATTATATCGTTTTACTCCTCATGAAATGTAGCATTGGATTTTATTTATTGGACAGATCTAGTACTCTGTAGTTCAAAAGTCGCTTCCTTGGTGTGCTTGTGATCTAAAATTGCTAACGGATGAGTAGTTTGTTGGGACTTAATTCATTTTTCACATGTTGGGATTATATTTCTTTGTTTTCTTTTGGTGTATAATTGTTCTAGGAGTCTAGGACTAAAGCTGAGATTGAAACATGTAACATGAGATCAAGTAGCTGGAATATTGTGCGCCTGAAGCTAGATACCATGTTAAGAGTTTTGCTTAAGTAGCTTTGTTTAGAAACACATGATCTATTTTGTTGAGTGACCTGGTTTATACACATACAAATTAGGTCTCTGAGAGTGGTAAAGGAATCACTGCTCTATTTTTTTAATGGGGAAACTGTTGGCCCTTAATGTGAAGTAAATGGTTAAATGTGATTTTCTTCCTTTTATTGTTACAGAAGTAAATTCGTGAATAATCATTATCTATCATGAGCTGAAAGTTACCCAGAATAGACGAGAACGCTTATCTGGATTTTAAATTTGAACCTTTTACACTATTTTGAAGATAATCTCCTCAGTGATACAGAGTTTGGTCTACGATAATGTCATCTCATGTTGTATCTTGCTAAATTAGGCCATGCCACTTAATTGATAGAATTCTCATTTTATTAGTGTGACCTATTGTATGAGCTAATTTTTCACTACTAATTGCATCCATGGTTCCACTAAAAAAATTGTATCCATGGTCTCAAATTAGTTTATACGTTAGATCCTAGATGGATTGGTTTGCCAACATAGGAAAGAGATAGTCTAACCTTGTTAGGCTCGGTTAGCTGTCTATTATTGTTTCAAAATGCTTGCTTTGCTAACCAAGATAATCACCATGATGTACATAATTCTCGCATTGTGCAAAGAGCCCCCCACATGAACTCAGTCACTGGAAGCCTGCAACGGTCACAATTTGAGGGATTATGGCCATCTCTTTCTTATCTCTCTGCGGTTCCTCATGGTACGGATGATTGAACCCCCTAGGTCCCCCATCACTCTTCACCTTCAATGCTTCATCCATATCTTTTATTTACCTAATCTTTGTGTTTCATTCGAAAGCGTTAGTTTGTTTTGCAAAATCGTAAATACTAGATACTTTTTTTCCTTGTGAGAGGTTTGTTCATTGAAGAAAATTTTATTGCTTGAGTAAAATTTTTGGTGATCATGTTGATGCCTAAGCTCGGGTCAGAGAGGGGAGAATATGAGCTATTTTAAAACTTTTAGTGTCCCGTATAAAATGTGAAGTTCAATTTTTTTATAGCCAAGGTGTGCAACACATACCAGAGTTTCATCATCTTGGTGTTTATTATTAGTTTATATGCAAAGTGACTGTTCATTCATTTTGGGTAGCAGTAGTAGCAGGTGTTGTAACAGTTGGAGTTAATATTTTTATTTATTCGTGTGTGAAAGAAAATTGATATTTATTATTCGGTTTAGGATCCTGTATGTTGATATGTATCACTGTCTTTTGGGGTTCCGTTGTAACACACGAGTATCCTACTAGTTATGTATCGAGACACTCTTAGTGCAAATGTAGTCATTCGTAAGATGAAATTTAGGTAAGCATCATGTCAGTTGTACGTGCTCATAAAGGACGATCACACATACACTTGGGAGACTAGTAGTAGGACATGCCAAAATATATCTTTGGACTACCCGTTTTTCATCTGAGTTATGTTTCATGACCTGAGAAGGCTAGTTTGTTACTTTGTTGGCCTGTGTGCATAGACCAAAATTACATCACCTGGGCATATCATCTTTGCATGTGTTGTTTCGACATTTTTGGCCTACAAAATTATGATGTCCTGATTCTTGGTCGGTTGTATGAGTTGCATCTTGCTGTAAATATGGACAAATAACTAATTGATAGAAACTAGGTGAGTTTCTTTAAGTAATGCTCACAAAAGAACTGTCAAATATATCTGAGTGACATCTGATTTCTTGTTATTTGCTATTATTTTCACTCTTGTCATTTATTTCTGAACTATATGTAAGCATCGGTCCTATTTGGGAGATATTAAATTTTTTTTAAAAAAAATGATGCCTCCTTTCCAATTTTCATATCTCGTAGGTCGCTGTTATGAAGGTTAAGTTATATCACATTTCCATAGCAGTTACGTGGTAGCTATTTTAAGTCTCATCAATTGCCTTGATCACTTTCTCTTGTGATTATCATGAACCATTTAGTTCTTGCATATCATTTGCTTTGTTAGATGGACCTCAGTTATCTCCACTAGCAGATAAGGTATCAGGGTTTAAAGCATTTATCTCATAAGTTTCCTATCTCTTGTATATATTTTATGTATCTTTTTTTAGAGGAAAAATAGTTTATGTAACTTGGAAACACAAGAGGCCTGTTACTACTCATTGTCTGTACATGAGCATTGAAGCGTTATCCTGCATTTCTTTAATATTGAATACCCATAATGAACCTTGCCTCTTGATCTTTACTGTTTTTACCCCTTTTCCATGCAATCCTGATATAGGTCCAATAGAGGTGCTAAAAGTATTAACTATAGAAGTTTTCTTTTTCTTTGAAGACATGTGCTGAAAGTTTGTCATCACTGCATGCGGGGTCTTCGACGTTGTTCCGCAAGGCTGCAAGGGAAAGTCCCAGTGTCGCCTGCGGTTCAGCCGGTGCTGTTCTCCCCCAATTTAAAGGTTCCAAAGCTGAAGGCCCCAACTCCTACATGGCCAGAAGCAGTCAGCCTCTAACATCCTAAAATTTGGTTTATTTCTGAAGTTTTAAAAATAAAAATAACCATTCGAAATTCTCTTGTTTAAGTTCTAGCTTAATTTGATTTTTCAGAAATTAAAATAATTTAATATGATTAATCTAAACTTCAATTAAATAGGTTATTTTATTTTGGTTCCTGGTGTTCCATAGAATTTTCTCGGAATTTTTGGAGTTTAACTGCTATTTATTTGGGCTTGGTTTTATTTATCTCAATTTCTGATATTAGGAAAGTCTTTTAAATCCAGATTTCCCACTCGGGCTCAATTTCTATATTTGGCCCGTTTTTCTTCCTTTCTTTTTCTTCCCGGTCTTTTCTTTTCCTCCAGCCCAACCCGAGCCGGTCTGCTTCATCTTTTCTTCCCGCGCGCCTTGGCCTTTTCCTTTTAGCTTCGCCCCAGCCCATTTTTCTTTTTGTCCGAGCCGTGCGCCAGGCCAAGCCCGAGCCAGCCTCCCTTGCGTTTTCTCTATACTCTCTGTCGCGTGGGGCCCGTCTGTCAGCTTGGTCTCCTTCTTCCTCTAGACATCGTAGAAACCGAGTTCGTGTCCCCGTGCGTTTGCGCCGCCCGTGTCCATGCAAATCCTCCCATCCCCAACCTATATAAAGGCAACCACCCACGTCATAATATGCGCCCCAATCTCCTCTCCCCAAAACCCTAAGGCACCGCCCCAGGGTCGTCCTCGTTTTGTTGCAATCCGCCGGAAAAGCCGAGCTTCCGCCATGGTCTTCACCGTCGAAATTCACCATCATCACTACTCCTCCGGCCATGTCGTATTCACCTTCGAATTCTCGTTGTAATGTTCTACGTCGTGCTCTCTCCATCTTCCTCGGAGCTCCATCGAACGCCGCCACCCCATCCCCAAACCCGGTCGCCACCACCCCGTTCTGATCTACTCCTCCGGTGAGTCTATTGCCTCCCGAGCGTGTCATCTTGCGTTCCCCATTGACCTCTTCCGTTCATCCACCTTTTTATTGCCTCCCTGCCGCCGAGATGCCGCTGACGGTCATCTCCTTCATCGCTGGTCAACTCTACCTTGTCACTGTTCTTGTTGACCTCGGCCACCCTGAGCATCTCATGGTGTTTCCCCATCTCGTCGCCGCACCGGTGCTTCCTCTCGTTCTCTTCGGGTACCACCAAATTGCTATTGCTGTCGCACCCGAAGCTCTCCCTGCCGCTACCCTGTCGAGTTGTCGCCACTGCCATTGAATTGCTATCGCTGTTGCACCCGGGTTCCGTTTTGCTAGCTCGCTGGACTTCCCTCGCCACCGATTGCTTTCGCCGCCACCTACCTGAGCCACCAGCCAAGTTCCTCTGCTCTCCTTTGATTTTTCCTCTCTGTCAACATGGCAGCCACCTCAGCAAGCCATTGCTGCTTGTGTGTCATCCATGTGGCAAAACGTGTGGCACTTTCCAAACTTAACCCAATGACATGCGGGCCCGTACGTCATCCACTCACCCTTGTGCACTCGGTTCACCGTGGTCCAGAGCTCTCCGTGGATTTGGTCCATTGACCTTGGTCCCACATGTCATCCTCTCTTTTTGTCTCTCACTTACCAGTGGATCCCACTTGTAAGTTTCAATTTCTTTTTCTTTTTATTATCAGCCGAAAGAATATTCCAGGAATATTATTTTCTGGCAAATCTTTCGAGAGTCTGTTCTCCTTCGTTCAAACTCCGATTCAGTTCATTCAAATTCCTAAATTTATCTAAAATCAAGTTCTTTCTTTTAGAGTTGGTTGTACTATTTTTGAATTTTATTTGAATTTATTTATGCTTCACTTGTTGTTTTCTTTCTCGTTAGACGATCTGTTTCACGAAGGAGGAGCAAAAACAAACTTTGAAGATCTAGGTGTGGTAACTGAGCAGAGCCAAAGCCAAGGCAAGTTGTAGTTCTTTGATCAAATTGAACATATGATTTCAAAAGTATATTATTTTATATCAATTGTATGCTATCTTTATATAAACTATTTTGGGATTAGTTATCGCCTATTTATCCTTACACCTCCATTGAAATTTTGAATTCCATGTATGTCATTGGTCACCATATAATGGTTAATTTTAGTTGGACATATTTGTATCACCAATATGAGTATCGTACAGATGCTTAGTCAAGCTTAGTTGTGATGTGTTCATTATCACATGTACAAATAATATTGAATTTGACTTAATGGATATGGAATCGTGGTGGTTAGCCATTGTTGTTAAACTTTGTGTACCATGACAGCGTATGTCATTGGTCTTGGTTAAACAAAATGGTTTTCGCGGGACGAGTGATTGTGAAGTGAGGGTATGGATTTACCACGTTATGGGTTTGTGGTAGACTCATCTGAGTAACTTGTCAAGCATTTAATCTTGTGCGCCATTGAACTGGACCTTATTGTACAACTACATGCATGGTATGGGATAGACATAACTTAGTATGTTGTGGAGTTTTGGCATTGACTACTCAGGTAGTATATAGGTGGACGCGTGTACCCTTTCTAAGATCACATCTATGGCAGGGTTTATTGTCTCTAGGTCCAACGGTGTGCGTCGAACCAACGGTGAGGTTGAGACGGCAGTATGCACAACGGGAGAGTTAATTGTTGAGATGAAACATCCGAAAGGTTTTGTTATGGTCAGCTCCGTATAAATTATTTGCATCTTGTGGGTAAAGTGTACAACCTCTGCAGAGTGTTAATTAATCTATTCGAATAACCGCGTCCTCGGTTATGGATATGTTCGGGGATTTCACACGAGAGACAGAGTTTCTTTATAAAATATATTGGAGTGTGAATGAAAAGTTCACTTGTTGAATATAATGTTCGTTTAGTGAATGAGTAATTCACATGGTAGTTTGTGTCGGTTGGTGAATGGAGAATTCACTTATTGGTTTGGTTGGGAAGTGAATGAGAAGTTCACTGGTTGTTTGAAAGCAATTGTTTATTTAATTATTATTCTTTTCAATTACGTGTTTCAATCTATTTATTATATTTATTGTCAATACCATTTTCTGCAAAATGACCATACAGCTAATCCTTTGTTCAAGCCTGATATGAATACTATTTGCATACATTTTTCCTACGACTTGCTGAGTATTTTATGTGCTCACGACTTCAAATTCTGCTGCTTAGTTGAAGAATATTAAGCCGCTCAAGAGTTCTTCGAGAATGAGTACTATAAAGACTTTGCTAATTAAGAGGTCTTCTCCACTTGATTGCCTGTGGGCATGTTGATTGGTCTTCCCAAGTTTTTCCGTTCCTCTATAAGAGTTTTTTTGTTTCTTTAGTTCTGCATGATAAGTTAAGTAAATATTGACCATAAGATTCAGTTATTGTTATTATTTGTTATTTTGAGATCTGTTTAGTTAAATCAATAAATAGATGATATTTATGGATTTTTTTGTGTAAACTAGTTACTCATCTGAGGTTAGTACAGAAAATACAGAGGGGTTTGAATGTGTAAATTCGGGTTCCGACACAGCCCGTCCCCATTGTAGTCTTATTTGATGAGATCCTGACATGTGTAGTTGTTCATACACACCTGGCGCTGACAATATTTAGGCGAAGTTAACGATGAGGTTAACCTTATTCTGTGCTGCCCGCTCGCTCTGCTCCCTCTCAAACCGACGATTGTGTTTGTAAATATTTACCCCCTTCTTTTCAGAGTGTGTTTGTAACATATTTGCTAGTGCCGCGAGAATGGATGTACACATGGGCCATCCACCTAAGTGTATTATTATTTATGTAACACCCTGCTGCTAGAATTTGTGTATGCTCCTAGTGCCTGTAACATATTTGCTGGTTTGATTTCTGAGCCTTTCTTGGTCAGCATGTTTCTAACATTGATATGTGAATAACGAGTGGTGAAAGTATTTATTCCTAGGTACGAGAGGACATATCTGTGCATTACATTCTTTTAGGAAGATTGAGTGTACTTGGATGACCATTTGAATATTTGCTCGATGATTTGTCATTTTCCATGACCAACTTTTTCTACCCCGCAATAAAGTAGTCAATTGTGTTAATTACGATATTTATCGTTAATTACAATGAATTAGCGTTAGTTGTCATTAATTATCATCAATTACATTAACTATTGTTAAATACTATCAAACAAACCATTACTTATCTCAGAGGTATTTCCAACATTCTCTGTCTCAAAAACTACAATCAGCCTACCTAAAAAGCCAAAAACCACTTCAACCTAGCCGTTCTGCCGCTTTCTAAAAGAACTACAATCGTACCAAAAGGCATATAACATCTTCAACGATTTAGCAAATACATCAAGAAGCCCAGTCCAACTACCAGACTTGCTAAATCCAAACAAGAAAAAGGAAGAACCGCAAACTCTGCATCCAGCAAGGCTACATATAATTCTTTTAAAAAATTGCGAGTACATATCATTATCAACACACAAATCTTATCAGGCACATCATGGAATCACAAACCTTGGGAGAATTTACAACTGACACCTTTTCTACGTCAGACTCGCAAACTCTTCTGCTGGATGCAACATGCCACCCTTTTTGCACGATGCATGCAAACCTGCACCTACTTTAGAAATAGTAACATCTGCATAGAGATCTTTCGGGTACCCACCTCCTTACAGCACCAAAATTTGCCATTCAGTTGCATATCACAAGAGATGAGCATCAAACCACAATTCCTGGAGGGACACTGCAGATTGACAGATTCAAATAAACATCACACACAAGCATACAGTAAGGATAGTATATCAATCAGACTCAGATCAAGGAGCACACACAGTCCTAGGAAAGCACAAGGTAAAACAACATACAGCAGGCCTCCTTTAGCACAATACTTTCCCATCCTTTTATTAAATCCTTACAAGCAGCGGCCTTGACAATTCTTTCCTACCCAAGAAGAGCAGAAGAAAGTGTCAGCAAGAGACGCCTGCACTGTTACCGATTGCATGCACAGGGCACCTGTGCTTTGTGCTCAAGCCCTTCCTCCTGTGCCCTAGGCCCATTGGAGCTCTCCCCGCTTGTACTCCCGCCGCTACTTTGTTTCGCCAACGCCTGCACTCCAGCAACAACAAAGCAAAGCTAAAACTAGCATATCAGGGGGGCTTAAAAACTATATTTAGGAATCATGTACATTGATTCAGAGTAGGCGGTAATTAGGCAACTTTAAAGCTCTATTGTGATGAATGGCACATTTTGGCTATCATTCCAGGTAGCCAGCAATACAAACAGGACTCCATGGGTGCCAGTTCTTATATCCCTATTCCATGCTAGGCTTACCAATGCTATGGAATAAGTAACACAATTCTCAGAAAAATGGTAATAGAACCCACTTGTCGCAATCATACAAAAAAAACATCAGTAGAAGCTCGATTAGAATATAGCCAGAAGATATGTTGACATTGCTATCTTGTCACCACACAACTTGTGGCCATCAACAAAGCTTTCTCACAAGGCTTTTGATGGAAGGCCCACCATTTTCAGTATTGAGATTAGATTCCTCTCTGCATATGCTTGCCAATTGCTTGTACGTGATCCACAAGTATAGTTGTACACATTCAAGGGCTGTAGTACAGTAGCACACATACAAAATGCCAACGTTATGCTGAATTTAGAAAATCCACAAAAATTAACTCATCATTAGTTATCCGAAACAATCAAGACAACCACATGCATAGAGGCGTGGCTCAATAAGTTCCTTTTTATGGACCTATCATTTAGATGTAGGAACTAATATACCTATGGGTATTTTATTGAATGATTTTCCTTGTCTGCTTAAGAATAGACAATCAAATGAAAACTCCAAACCCTACCCACTGTACAATACCAACACCTGCTCAGTAGGAGAAAATATTGCTGTTGTGAAACCAACAGGAAATAATTATGTCTAGCGAGAGCGTCCATCTTGAGACTGCTGAAACTAAGATAACAGTAAAGCTGCGGGATGCTGAACTCATGGATAGAAATCCCGGCGGTTAACGGCCATAACCGCCGGTTGTCGGTGGGTACTGGGATTTAGAAAACCGGCTGTTTTTTTTTCCGGTTTATCAAATTCAAATTCTAGATTTCGAATTTTTGCCGGTTTTTAAGCAAATTCAAATATCAGTTTTCAAACTTCGGCCGGGTTTTTTCTGGAATTTCCGGTTACCGGCCGGTAACAGAGAAATGGCACTGGGTGGTATTTTATCTAGTACTAGGATTTTGATCCCTGGCTGAACTAGCTACAGGAAAACCCCATATTTTTTTAGTCATCTTAAATCTAGATCAGGTGCAAAGATGTCAGAATACAAATCCATTTAAGTATACCTTCTTGGATTTTGTATTCCTCAAAGCATCTGTCAGGAGTTTCTCCAGTTTCTCTAGCTTATTGGCATCGGAGTCGTCAGCATTGTTTTGGAGAGACCTGCATGTTTGTTACAACAATCAACTTAAGGTTGAACGTACAGTAAATAACAAACTGGGAGACATCGTGCAAAGTCACGAGAGCTACCAGGCAGCAATCTCCCTAAGCCTTGACTGTATATTTGAAGAATCTTCATCCTGGTTCAGAATCAAAATATCTTGTCAGAGATATGTATATGAGTATAGATACAGTCATATAATGGCCATCTTGGATACCCCTGAGTCTTAGAATATAGACGGTTCGTTCAGGTAAGCCAGGTGATAAATTTCTCAGAATTTTACCGCTATTGCTATAGTTTTGCTGATCCTGTACATAAGCTACACATGTAATCCTTAAGAAATAATGGCATTTAGATAATTGATTACAAAAGCTACATCATGTCTAGTGTGTTTCCATGGCAAGTACAGCATTATAAACTAATGGATTCCACGATACGATCAAAGCTTGGCAGCTACAGGTTCCATGATGGATTCCACAATACGATCAAAGCTTGGCAGCAACAGGTTCCATAACTAGACGAGCTGTAAGCTATGCATTGAAAGAAGCTATTGACATTTTTTACATTGTTGCTACTTGCATCTCCTTCATTCATGTTCCTTCCAGCTCCTGCAAATTGCTGATAGCGTTCGTATGTACCTTCTATGCTGAAAAGAAAAATATGGCAGTTAAGAGGTTAGTTTAAAATACCCATTTGGAAAATCACTGTCTTTTTAAGTTTAAGGCTTTACCTGGAAATTCAAACAAAATCTAAATAATAGGGAAGACATGTATATAGGTTCAGAATGGTATCTCGTACAGACAATATCTACTCTCTGTAATTGTTAACCCTTTTGCATCACAGTTTTTCTAAAACTGGCAGCTTTGTGAAACCTATTTATTTAAAGAAACAAGAAGCTTAAATTAGTCATAAGCCCTTTTCTTAGCTCACCGTGCCATGCCCCAGTTTCAAGTATGCTAGAGAAACAATGCCACATTTTCAAGTGCAATGTTGTCAGAACCAGGGATTGAAAAACCGGAACCGGCCGGAATCCCGGCCGGCGGCCGGTAACGGTAACCGGTTACCGGTTTTCTCGGAGAAAACTCGGTCGAATTTCGTTTAAATTTGCTTAAAAATCAACCAAAATTCAAAATTCAAAATTTGAATTTGTAAACTCGGGAAAACCCGGCCGGGATTTCAAATCCCGGCCGCCACCGTAAACGGTTCTGCGCAGATCGCCGTGATTCACCGCGGGATTTCTATCCTTGGTCAGAACCGAAACACTAGACGTGATTGTTTTCCTTGTTGACAGGATCAGAATCCTAGGATCCTACCGTAGGGCAGTGATAGTTTTTATCATGAAAATCATGATTATGTATATTATAATGTCTGGACCATCATTGTACCTTGTTATTCTTAGCTAAGATCCTACAAAGGTGGATCGAAATGATCTCATAAGATTCATTGTAGGACAATCCTATAAATATGGATCGAGATGTTAAAACCTTATTCAAGTGGAATAAAAGATTCAAGCCACATTGTCAAGAGGAATTGATAATTCGATTAAGCCTATGGTATACACAAAAAAGGCAAATTTCATATTTCAAGAATAATCCTTTAGAAGAAGATTTTGTTTACCTTATTCTTGAATTGTGTGTCTAATTGAGCTTTTATTATGATTAGGCTTGTGTTGGAGAGTTAATATTAGAGTTTAATAAGAATACAAGTCGTGTGCGAGTCGAGAGTTGTGTTAGTCGGATTGTAATCTTACGAACTATAAATAAAGGGTACAACGGTCCCAAGGGATAACGAATTATTCCCAAAATCAACATGGTATCAAAGCCAATCCATCACAAACCCTAACCTGAGCAAAACCTTTACCTCAGAACCGCTGCCACCATCTCTCCCCAGTCGACCCGTCGGCCGCCGTTGTCTCTTCACGCGTGGTCCTCTGCGACCATGTCACATGGGTGCGGACCGCAGCCGGGCTGCGCGGTGTGGGAGGTACAACGGCTAGTGGAGCACGTCCAGGAGGCGGCGGACAAAGGTTCTTGGTGAGGTGGCCTTGGAGTTGGAGGAGACCGGGAGTGCAGGCGGGGCGTCGTCGAGGAGCAGCACGACGAGAAGGTAGCAGAGTACGACCAGGAGGAAACACACGTCGCGCATGAACCAACACCGCTCGATGGTGGCGGGCCCATCAGCTGTGCGGTGGGGCGGAGGCGTCCGTGGCCTGGGTGGCGGCAGTGACGAGGAGTACACCGGAGAGGGTGTCGGCAAGGATGACAATGTGGCTGGTCGAAGAGATGAAGGCGAGGAGAGGGGAGATGAGCGCCTGGAGGAACAAGCCATGGCGGAAGCGATCAGGGAGTATGTGACAGGACCAAGGAGGCCCCGACAGAGTCGCTGAGGAACGAGCGGGGGATGCATAGGTCGATGTGGAGCTGGCGCCCAATGCGGCAGCAGCAAACGAGGGCGATGGTGGAGAGGTCTTGGAGGTCAGAGAAGGGGACGGGGCCAAGGTGGATGTGCACGCAGATGTGAAGCAGCCACCCGGGGTGGCGCCGATGAGGCAGGACGGTGATGCTGATGAGGCTGTGGAATTCATAGAAGGGGACGAGGATGTGAAGCTTGTGAATGAGTCTGCGACATTGGAATCGAACGACAGGGTGGAAGTTGACGTTGTGATGACGCGGGGATGGATTGATTGGTGAGCGGCCATCACTAGGGAGTGCAGAACGGGGTAGTGATGGAAACGGGCAGCCTGTGGCTGTGGAGTCTGATGAGGCTGATTCGACTAGGGAGGTGGAGCAGCAGGAGCTGGTTGGATTGGATCAGAGCAATGAATTTTTGGAGAATGGAGAGGTTTTCGTGACAGAGGAAGCTTAGGTGATGACAATATTGGAGGTTACGACAGAAGTCATGATGGTGGTGGGGTATTAGGGCAAGTAGAGAGACCCTAAAACAGGGGGGAGAAGACTGTTCAATCGATGGCTTTGGTGGTTGTGCTAATGGTGGAATTGGTGGCGGTCTCGAAGGTGGTGTTGACATTGGATGGGGTTAGCGAAGGTGCTCGTTGGAGTTGGTGTTGGTACTGGTACGAGATGTGTTTGCGGTGGTAAGTGTTGGATGGTGGTGAGTTCGATAGCGGTGATGAACTCGACGATGGTGATGACGAAGCAAGAGCTAGTGGTAGCTTCAGTGGAGGCTATGGTGATTGTATTAGAGTCGTGTAGTGGTGTTGGTATGGATGCCAGATATGGTGTTGCTCGAGAGGTCCAGAGGCTGGTTGGTAGAAGGTAGAGGTCGAGGCTGGGGGTGTGTGGGTAGAGGTGGTGGAGGCCGAGGTGGTTGGGGGCGTGTGGACAGAGGAGGAGGAGGTTGAGGCCGGGGTAGCTGATAGATGGTAGAGATGAATTTGGTGACGTCCCTGGTGGTATTGGTGTTGACTAACTTTTGGTCTTTGTGATGATATTGGCTATAGAGTCGATGGTAGGTTTGGTAAAGTGTTAGATTCTAGTAATGCTACTACAATATGTAACAAGATAGCCATGATTATTATCTCATGCCCATCTTAGGGAGAAGGGGGGTTGGAGAGTTAGTATTAGAGTTTAATAAGAGTCAAAGTCAAGTGCGAGTCGAGAGTTGTGTTAGATTCGAATTGTAATCTTAGACACTATAAATAAAGGGTGTGGGGTCCCAAAGGATAACACACAATTATTCCGGAAATCAACTTGCATGTCGAAACAAATTTGAGGATAATCGAGCTTAAACCCTGATTGAAAGTGCATGGGCCCACCTGAGGTGAGGTATCCAGGAAGCCGTTTAGAGTTATTGGCTCATTTGACCTCTTTTTGAAATGGAATGGCAAATCTAGCCCCCTCTACAATGGACTGGGAGCATAGCACGTGGACTGTCGCGCACGGGGATCACGGAAGGGTACATGTGTCGCCTATTTCGTTTAAAAAATAGCCTAAATGAGCCAAAAATCCAGCCGTTTAGAGCTGCCACCTATTGAAGTGAAGTGGAGTTTTTTTGTTGTTGTTGTTGCCAGTTTTAACTAAAATTTCATGATGTTCTCTACGCTTGAAACTCCTATCCAAGAGGTCTAAGGCAACATTTCCTGCAAAATTCCTCTGTGTTGAGGAGGATGCCACAAAAGAAAAAACAAAACTCCTAATTACCATGCGTGGCTGCGCGCGGGGAGCCAGTACCCATGCCAAAGCCCATTGGCGCGCTCAAGCCTCCTCTGTCTCCCTACGTGAAACGCATCCCATGCGAAACACGTGTAAAAGCCAAGAAAAAACAAAGTTGTCCATGCCATTAGAGGGCTGGAGCAACGACCACGAAGCCCAAGAATAGTACGACAACATCCTAAGGGTATCTTCAATAGTACCACTTCAGCTGTCTCTAAGGTTACCACATAGATTTTCTGGTGACGTGGAAGAGAGTGAAAGAGGAGAGAGAATGAGGTCGTCCTTACACGAAGCAACGGGTGTATCACGCGAAACAAGACACTAGCGACGAAGCTTTTTGCTGTTGGAGAGCTGTCGTCGATTATTCACGCGAAACAAGGCACTGGATTCATGTAAAACTTAAATGCTCACGAGGCTTTAAAGAGACAGTTCAAGAGACAATGTATTAGAATAATTGTCTTTAAAACTGTTTAACGGTGTTAAAAACAACCTAAAAACAAACTATTGGACATGCCCTAAACAAACTCATACGCTCATGTAAGGTGGTGGTACTACTACTAGCAGCCGCACACACCAGAAACCAAGATCCTAAACAGGGTCATGCAAGGTGGTACGCCTCTGGGAGATTGTCTCGAGCACATGGCGTGCACGCGCAAAGCGGCTGTCCGCCACCATTACTAGAGACTAGGAAAAAACGGAATTAAAAAAAATGGGATCGGGGCGAATCGATCGAGCGCACGCCGCGCGGCGGATCCTATTGGGCTGATTCGGTTGGCTGCAGAAGAGCAAGCAATTCGGGCAAACAAATGGAGGAAGGGCTCGCGCGCACCTGGAGGAGGAGTACTCGTAGAGCTTGCCGGCGGGGGAGAAGACGAGGAGCGCGACCTCGGCGTCGCAGAGGAGCGCGAGCTCGAAGGCCTTCTTGAAGAGCCCCGCGCGGCGCTTGGAGAAGCGCACCTGCCGGCTCGCCTTGTCCTCAATCCGCCGCAGCTGCACGCGCCCCCGCCGCGCCATCAATCCCGGGAACCCTAGCCTCCTCCGCGCGCTCCTTATCTGTCGTCGGTGAAATGGGGGAGGGAGGCGAGGTGTGGAGTGGGGAGTGGGGAGTGGGGAAGAGAGCGACAGATTGACGAGCTGGTTGTTCTTCGGGAGCGTCTGGCTTTCGTCTGGAAAAATCAGAAGCTGTTCCAAACTGATTTCCCAAACGGACATCTTTTTTGTGCGGTCGCAGCTTTCCACCACTACTCTTCCAACTTTGATAAAGTTGGAGGTAAATCATGTATTTTTTACCATAATATAAAACCCCCCAACCTAATGCCCAAAGCCCGATGCCCCTCTTCCTCTCCAGCCGCGTCCCTCCTCTTCCTCCCCCAACACAGGCGTCGATGCCCCCAACTCCTCCCTGTCTCCTCCTCCTCCCCCGGATCTGACCCCAAACCGCCTCCGCTCTCCACCTCCTGCAGACGCGGACACCGCCCTTCTCCCACGACGCGGTCGCCGGCGCCCCACATCCTCCCTCCTCCCCCGAGCGCCGCCGCCCCCGGCCCCTTCTTCTCATCCTACCTGTGTCGGCCCCTCGTCATCATTAAAAAAACAATATCAAAGAGGATGCAAGAGGATGATCCATTTAAAGGAGTTGTGTAAAATTTCAATTTTTGAGGCTTTTGAAAATTTTCAAATTAAATTTAGCCATTCGATTTTATTGGATTAATAAAGTTTAAACTTGAAATTTTAGAAAAATAAAAATAATTTAACATGAGTTAATCAAACTTAAATTAACTCAAAATTTGGTTTAATTTAAGTTCTTGGGTTTTCTGGTATTTAAAGTCAAAAATATTATTTTAAGTATTTTCTTGTATTTTCTATAATTTAAAAAGGCTTTTTCCTTTTTCCCAAAAATGAAAAATAATTTATTTACAAAATTAAAAGACAAATTAAAGTTATAAATAATTTTATTAAGTTCCAAATAATTCAAGAAATTTATGTGTATTTTTCTTGAAATTTTTGCACTTAATTTTCTATTTTCTAAAAAGCCTTTCCTATTTATTGTATTTATTAAATAAAAAATCTATTAAAAAACCCCCTTTTTGCTTCCAGGCCGATTTCCTCTCTCGGCCCACTCCTATTCCTTCCCCGACCTGCTTCCGCGTGGCCCATCCCCGCACGCCGGCCCAGCTGCGCCTCCCTCTTCGCGTCACACCGACAGGCGGGCCCTACCTGTCGGCCTCTCCCCCCGTCGTCTCCCTCCTCTTGCCCATTGGGAGCCCATGCGCCCTTTTTTCGCTGCACCGCGAATCCCACCAGCACCTTCGCCCATCCTCTCCGCCTCGTCAACAGGGCATTGAATGCCGTGTTTCCCGCCGCCACCGCTCCCCCATTTTCTCCGACACCACCTGCCCCCGTCACTCCACGCGTCCCGCGCCATGCCCTACGTGGCCAGAGCTTCGCTCGTGCGCCTCGCCCGTTAAACCGCCCCTCTCCTCCTCCTCGGCTGCTATAAAAGCAAGCACCCAGTGCCCTCCGTCCTCCTCTCTCTTTCCTCTCTATCCCCCCTCTCTCTCGCGCCCCCGGTTAGCCGTGCTTGGAGTTCTTCATCGCCGGTCGCCGAGCACCGCCGCTGCCTCTACCGCCGCCATTGAAGCCCCTCAAACCTCACAGTCAACTCCATCAGCATCGCACGCACGTCGCCAACTCCATGCGCACCTCCTCACCCCCGAAAGCTCACCGGAACCCCATCGCCGCCATTAGCTGGACCTCGCCGCCGCTCTTCGTCCTCACCGCTGGCCTTTCCTTGGCTCCACGTCGTCAAGATCGTGAGCATCAAGCTCCCCGTGACCCCCTCTTCGCGTCGGTGCCCTCGCAGAGGCTCGCCACTCGGCGCATAGCGCCAGCGAGCCTACGCGCCCGAGCGCCACCGCACTGCCGGAGGTGATGTGGCCGCCACGTCGCGCCACCTCACCCTCCTCGCTTGCGTGGCTGCCCGCGTGGCATGACACTATACCACGAGCTGGGTCCACCATGGACCGGTGCGCTCCTGTGTACCCAGTCCACCGCCCTAGGGCCCACTTGTTAGTGGCTCAACCAATTTCTAATTTAAAAATAATCCCAAAAAATCCAAAAATCCCCTTTTCCATTATTTCATGTATTTTCAAACTTTCGAGAGCTCGTTCTTCTCTGTTCGAACTCCGATTCGAAAGATTCAAAATTTTAAATTCATCTAAAATCAAGATCTAGCTATCTACACTAAAATTATTTAATTTGGAGTTCATTTGAATCTCATTTGAATTTATTTGAATTTATCTTCGCGTGTAGATTTCGACGACTCCAGGGAACCCAAATACTTTGATGAAGTAGATCCTCAAGCATTTAAGCAAGACAAGTTGCATCTTTGATCATGTTGAATCTAAATATTTCAAATTATTTAAATTTTGTTTTAAATTATTATTGCATGAGTATTTAAATTCAAGTAAATTAAATTCTTGTTTTAACTTTATAGTTATTCCTAATTCCTTTGTACATCCAAACTTGAATATTAATTTAGCCACCCTCTTGATACCATAGTTAAAAACTAGTTGGTACATTAGTATGAACTAGAATATGTTGCAAGTTAAAAACTAGTTGGTACATTAGTATGAACTAGAACATGTTGTAAAACTCTATTCTTAGTCAAAGCTTAGCTCAAAAATATTTAATTTGGGAAAGTTAGTCCAATTTCAACTGTGATTTAAAATGATACTATAGTACGGTCTATACCATAGAAATTTATGAAATGTGTTGACTTGTAAATAAAACAAAAATTGGTTTGGACTTGGGCGAAATAGATGTTTGGATGGTGCACGTTGATGCACGGGATCGAGTCATTTCTATGACCGATGCCCATGGGTTTTATGGAAAGTCGCCTAAGTCAATTAAGTACCAGTCTTCGAGCCGCATCTTGCTAAGCCCCAACGTACTACCACATGTTCTAAATGTGCAGAATCTGGCTAACTAATATGCAACGTCTCACCGTGGTCGTGTTATCCGGTTGCGTGAGTGCCTTTATGACTTACTTTTATGTATTCCTACCTAGCGCAAGAGGGAGCATGAACCCGACGGGTTTCTATCCAAAGGGGGTGAAACCTTAGCGAGGTGGGACTACGGTGGGATGGTACTTTTTAAGGGCTTTGTCACATGCTCTGGACTGCTTACCTAAGGTAGTGAGCGGTGGTATCAACAGATGCCAAATAAACTAGAGAAGTCGTCTTATGTGGGTAAAGTTGTACATCCTCTGCAGAGTGTTATGAAATATTCGAATAGCCGTGTCCACGGTCATGGATATGCCAACAAAGCCACTCCAAGTTAGATTTTGGTTTTGGTTTCAAAAGACTTGTTAAATGGTTTTGGATTTCTATCCAAATGGGAATTGGGCGGGTAGCCTCGTGATAGGAAGGTATCCTTCACCACTCGTTGATGAATGTTATCTGACTATAAAACTTGATAATTTAGAAAATAAATTTTAGTTATAGAATAACTGCTTTGGAACTTAATATAGATATTTGAAAAGAAACATTGATTTATGCAAACTCAACCCTATAAGCTTTCCTTTGATATATCATTGCGTGCATTATAACTCTGTTATGGGTGTAACTTGTGGGGCACAGTTGTTTGTGCCCACTCTTGCTTAATAAATTGTTGAGCATGATAAAAATACTATGAGGACAATGAGAACTTCAACGACTAGGCTACGCCCTCCAGACGATTTCCTGTGGCGAATCGTGTGGTCTACCTTACTGCTTTTGCTGTATTTTGCTTGTTGGCTTTATGCCCCTTTTGTAACAACTTTAATTATTTCAATGAATAGCGTTGTATGGTTATGCTATCCACTTTTATTTGACTGTGTACACTAGTTGTTTCTAGACTAGTTATATGAAACACAGATAATCTGGAATCCTTCGCTCCTAGGTTCGACAAGTTGTTGGGATGCCAACACGGTTCTCCTACCAACAGCTGAAAGAAGCAACAAATAACTTCAGCAAAAAGCTGGGACAAGGAGGATTTGGGCCAGTGTACGAGGGAAAACTTGGAAATGTCAAAAATGCAGTCAAATGCTTGCGTGACATTGGCCATGGAAAGGAAGAATTCATGGCCGAAGTCATCGCCATTGGCAGCATTCATCATATCAATCTTGTTAGATTGATAGGGTACTGCTCTGACAAATTTCACAGACTCCTTGTTTATGAGCATATGAGCAACGGATCTCTGGATAAATGGATCTTCAGAAAACACCAGTGGTTCACTCAGTTGGACAACTCTATACAAGATTATCCTTGACATTGCAAAAGGCTTGGCCTATCTTCAGGAAGAATGCCGACAGAAGATTACTCACCTAGATATCAAGCCGGGCAATATCTTCCTTGACGACAAATTTAATACAAAGATATCTGATTTTGGTTTAGCAAAGCTGATTGATAGGGATCAAAGCCATGTGATGACCAAAATCAGAGGAACAAGGGGCCACTTAGCACCAGAGTGGTTGTCATCAACGATTACTTAAAAGGCCGATATCTACAGCTTTGGTGTTGTTGTGCTGGAATTCGTGAGCATACAATTAGCTGATTAGCATACAATTAAGCTGTACAATCAAGAACATGGGATTTTAAGAGTAATTGATTGCTTTGTTTAGACCCTTTTTATGTAAGGAAGTCATGTTTATGCTTACAATTAGACAAATTTCCTTATTACGAAAAACGAATGTTTGAAAGGTCTATGACCAGAAATATTTATGTTAACAATCTTACAAAGAACTGTAAAACATTACTTTTATCTTTCTTCCCTAGTTCCCATCACTTAAGGACTTAACCATTCTTTTGAGCATGTGTTGTAACGCAGAAAGGCAAGGTTATAATTGTGTGGAAAGGACTATGTTTTAGTGTGCTTTGTATATTTCCTAGCAGAGTGTATGCCTTGTAAATCTCCATTTGTGCTAATTGGGCAGTGTCGTGATTGATGTGCTCATTGTGATCAGTATGTAATGCTGACATCCAAAACTAGAATCTATGCAACGTTGGACATGTTTGCCCAGTGTGGTGTGGTGCATGCTGAGCGATCAGATTGTCGTCTTGTCTTTCCTTTTGGGGGCATTGCTTCTGTGTGTGAGGACCATATAACTGTGGATATTGTTGTATTGAAGACCGCTGATTTGGTTGGGTATTTCCTTTTCACTAGGCATGTTGTTGGGCATTTTCTTGGCACCGATTTGGTTGTGTTTATTTGCTACTCTAGGATGTCACCTTGTTGCAATGTTGATTTGGCACAATATTGGAGCAGAAATACTCTTCATGATAAAGTTTTGTAATGAAACTCTTGTGCAACATTGGTGGGAACCGGGAGATGTGCCCATTTAAATGGAAGGAGATGTGCACATTTGTAGGAATAAATATTGTAGTTAAAATTTATCTCTTTTTATGTGGTAATTTGTATCTTTTTCCCTACTCCTAGTGTGCTCTAATATTTCGATTGTGCCTATGAATATTGGAAAGAAATAAAGTTATTCTCTTCAAAGCTTGAAGAATTGCAATGTGGTGCACCTCGAGTTACATTCTCTAATGTTAAATCTTTAATAATTTCTAATTGCAATCGTTGCAAAAATATTGAGAAAGTAACAT
Organism: Hsuehochloa calcarea; assembly: GCA_036346395.1. Lineage (NCBI taxonomy): Eukaryota > Viridiplantae > Streptophyta > Magnoliopsida > Poales > Poaceae > Hsuehochloa > Hsuehochloa calcarea. The sequence continues at coordinate 83,720,391 of CM070594.1, read as the reverse complement.
GTTTGTCATGGATACAAATGCATAAATGATAGTTATGTAAAGATAAAAGTTTGGTACTATTAATTTTCAAGTGAAATTTTGTAATTTTGCAATACTTGTTTATTGTGATTATTAATGTAATAATTATTTTTTTGCATTTATTTATTTATGTAATAATTGTTGTTAATTACGTTCTATTGCATTAATTGTCGTCAAATGCGATATTTTTTGTTAATTGCAGTCAATTTCGTTAATTGTAGTCAATTGCGTTAGTTATCATTAATTATCGTTAGTTGTCGTTAATTGCCGTTAAACGGCATCAAACAAGCAATTACTTATCTCAAGGTATTTCAGACACTCCTCATCTCGGAAGCTTCAGTCAGCCTACTTAAAAGCCAGACAGCCAAACACCAAACCTTTTCAGTCAAGCTATTCAACCCTATATCTTAGCCGGAAGCCACTTTGCAGAAAAGCTATATCCGTATCAAACAAACCCTAAAGGCCGGTTTGCATCCGGCTTTCGGCTTCGCGCACACCATGGCCCACGATGGGAGCCCCTGGTGTGCTCCCGCCTCCCAACCTCGCTTTGTTCTTTTCTTTGGTTTACTTATATGCTACTACTACCTTTTATATATTCTCTTTGCAAAATCTTGGTCTTAATAAACTGGGGTTGTTGAAATAAACACAAGTAGGGCCATGTTGGGCACACGCAAATGGAGGTCCGGAGCTATAATATTCAAGGAACATCGCACTACTCTACATTGTTGTTCTATAGAAAAATGCCAAAAGATACGTCGCGGTGGTTGTAAACAAGTTGTGTAGCCAGATGTACATCCTATTTATATGCTTCTATAGAGACTCAATTAATTCACAACCACGAATTATATGCACTGCTATATAATCTAGTACTACTGTTTCCTCTATTTGGCCTGTATTTATACTTTCTCTCTACGTTAACGAACATTTACTTTTTTATGGGGAGTAAACATTTACTAATTATTTGTCCTCTGTTTCACATACATTAGCACGGTGGATAATACAATCAGTTCCATGCATAATTAGTTCTCTCACTTCTCGTTCTCGTTGCACGTGTTTGGTCCAAATAGGCTTTAAAAAATAAGACAATATTTTCCCCTCCGTTTCAAATTAGGAAGAAGTCCGCTTTACCCCTGTGAACTTATAGTCCAAGTCAAAAAAAAATCTTTAACTATAAAATCGTTCACTTTACATCTCCAACTGTACAAACCAGATCAAATTCTACATCGACACCCATGTCACTAGATCGTGCTACATCGACACCCATGTCACGTCTCTCTCTCTCTCCCCTACTCATCCCTTTCTCTTCCTCTTCCTCTTCCTCCCAAACCCAAACCACACGGGCTCGGCTCGTTGGTCATCGCTCATGCGACCTCACCACTGATAGCCGGCCACTTGTGCGACCTCACCACTCATCGTCTGTTTTGCCCACTATGCACTCGTCACGCCACTGCCACCAATTTTGTTGGTGAGCATCACCACCACAAGAGCCCCAATTCTACCTTGAGGGGGCCAGCATGTGCATGTGCATGAGTATTGTCTTAGCATGGGAATCCAACGGTGGTGTTCATTTGTTTGGAGGTGACCTGAAGCGAGCCGGCAGCGACAGCCTCCATGGCGCGGCGGAGACGTTCGTTGGGGGTGATGTCCGGAGGTGATGGCAACGGGAGAGTGGTACTGAGAGGATTAGGAAGTCGAGATGGAACTTTGATGTGAACGACGAGGTTGGAGGGGCACTAGAAAGGTGGATTAGTGTGCGCGGCAATGCGATGAGGGCCCGGGCCGTGGCGCAGCTCGCTGGTAGGGAGCCCCGATGATGAAGAAGAAGAAGGAGGAGGGGAGCAAAAGCTTTGCAATGGAGTGGGAAATGTAGGGGAAGGATCAAGTTGGGAAGAAAATGGATGGTGGAGATGAAATTTTGCGAAGCGATGGAGCAGGGGGTCGACGGGACGGGAGCTTACCATCGTTGCAATGGCAATAGCGTCGACTCTGTGGGGACAGAGGAGAGTGGAAGAAAGAGGTGAGATGTTGTGGATTATAGTGGTTGGAAGAGAGGCATCTTACCATGGCTATAATGGCGACGGGCTTGGTGTAGGTGGTCGGAGAGCAGAGAGAGCGAGTAGAGAAAGATATAGACGGAAAGGAGGGGAGAGAAAGATGGTATGACAGGTGGGTCACACTAGTTTATATATATAGGAAAATGGTATGGTACTCCTGAGAGTACCTACTTCCTCAGTCATATATATATATATATATATATATATATATATATATATATATATATATATAGTTGCGCCACATCATCTAAACCGGAGTGGTTTTAGGCAAGGGGAGATTTGTACTGGTTTTAATAGTTCAAGGGTGTAAAGTGAACAGTTTTATAGTTGATGATGTTTTCGGACACGGACTATAAGTTCAAGGAGTAAAGTAGACTTCTTCCTTCAAAATGTAAAGCATATATTTTTTGCAAATTTGTTTCAAAATATATGGTGTGCATAAATTTACTGATGTTTTAGTTATCCGCACTCATTTATGACTCCATCTCTCTCTTGCATTTATAAGTAACACTCTCGTAAACTATTATCTCTCATATTTCCAAGATATTCATAGCATGGATAGAATGTCATTTCCTCTGGTCTCTCTAAGTTCTGCAACCTCCTTAATTCACGTGTTTAGCTAAAATATGCCTTATAAAAAGGAGTGAATGTAGTACTTAACAATGCTACCAAAGGAGCAATGTTCACCGCCCCTATGATTCGTGGACTACCTTGTGCAAGTAGTATAATTTTTAAATAAAAAACAGACTGCTGTTTATTTTTTACCAAATATTTTTCGGCAAATGAGAAGGAACCTTGCTACAAGTAACAAGATTGATTACTGGTATTGTACAAAGGGAAAGCAAAAGGAAGCAAAATTATCTCTTACTGGTATTAGGACAAGTACAATGGTGTAACATCAGTCGTCTATAAGCTTTTGGATTTTTGATGGCATGTGAGAGAGAAGGAGGAGAGAGATTGTAGCTATCTCTTCGTGAAGAGACGAACATATAAACCACACAAAAATACTATTATATAAGTTGTTGTTTACAAAACTATAACACATCTTTTTCATGCAATAATTAAAAACATTGTAGGGTCTTGTAGAAACAAACTTAAGAGACAACTCATTGTAGAAGTTGTATTTACTCTTGTCTCTAGATGGCAAGAAGGGGTATATAGATAATAGTCATCTCTACTACTTATACATGTTGTAGCAATCACTACTCATTTCAGTGATCTTCCTTAACCAATCCATACCTGTGGTTGTCTTGGTGTACACTTTTTTTTGTTGAGACGGACTTGGTGTAAACTTAACAAAACTGAAGACATTGATCTAACTAGTAGGGTGCCCGTGCGTTGCAATAGAAATCCAAATTTTACATAAAATGGTATTCGTATCATGTCTATTGTAGCTTGTCTGATCTCGCTATTGGCAAAGCACATACGAATTAGTACCATAAATTTGTCTTTTGTAAACAAAAATTAACTATAATTTATCTCCTTCACCCTACATGAAGCATCAACTTAGGTCCTGTTTGTTTAGGCTTAGCCTTTTTGGTTTATAGCTTAAAGCCAGCTTTTTGGCTTAATCAGCTTTTAAGCCAAATTTTGGTGTTTGGTAATCTGGCTTTTTTATAGGATGTTGGTTTATTGAGTTGTGTGTGAAGGATAAAAATCTGAATTGCCCTTGAGGGTTTGAAGGATGTTTTTAAGGATGAATTTAAAGTTATTTTTGCATGGGATTTGTAAATATGACGATACGTGCAAATTGTAAATATGAAACAAAAAAGATTTTGCTCGTTCGTGCATGTATTAATTTTGAACATTGCATAATGAAAGAAATTAATATAGAAAGACATATATTATCTAACCAAACAAAATAATATTAGATCATATCATATTAATGTAATCTTTTTATCCTCTTGCGGCCATTAAAGAAGTAGCCAACAAGATTCTTCATTTCATCTTCAACATGCCAAAGGAACGCTCAATCACATTTTGTACCTTCAAGAGGATGTGGAAACCGGTTCGAATACTTGTCCAAAGTTTAGTAAAGAGCCTTGTCGCAATGAAGTGCTACGAGAGCAATTTTCTTCTAGTTATACTAGAAGGTCCTCGCGCGCTTTATCGTGCCGCAAAAATCGTGAACGTTATTGATTCAACAGTGACGTACAAGGGATTGATTCAAAAGGCAAAAATTATCCATTCCTGATTTCTTAAAATGCAAATGAACAGTACCAGTTCTGTGATAATATGCACGAGTGCTCAAATACTCATGTTTCAGAAATGCCATGTTAAAAGAGCCAGATCAACTAAAGCTATTTTACAAAAGTGCAAAGAACCTAATATTATTCACTTACATTCAACAAACTGACACTACTAACAGATGTATCAAATACATCTGCTATCTGCTATCTGCTAGCCGATTGTTGATGTGTTGTGATTGCTATTAACATTAGTGTCACAGCATGGCCACAAAAGGTATGTATTGACTGCATTTCATATTTAAGTCAGTCGATCGGTTCAGCTGTTAGATAGGACCTGATACCCTGATTCCTTCAGTCATGAGCAACGAACGTGCAGTCTCCGCTCTCCGGGATCCTGCTTCATCAAATCATATGTTCCGTGATTTTGAACGCATGCTCAAGTCCAATTTTTTTTGGTGTTCATAACAGACTTCAGTTCACTTTCCTTTCTAGAAAAATGGTGTTGTGCACTTGCTTGACCTAGGGTTTGAACCCAGTCTGCTTCAGGTTTTAGACGCATTTCACGCTAAGAAAATTGATACTTTAGGTTTCAGACTGGCAAAGTGAGAAGCCAACAAACCTTGCATTGGCTGAAGACTGAGGTGTAATCTCCTAGAAAGAACACCTCTGACTATGACACCTAATACACGTCTTCCTCTCAAGAAAGATATGAATCCCACACGATCGCCGGAGCAGCTATTCCTAAAGTGATGGAAACCTGTTATAGGAGTAACGGATAATTCTCACATCTCCTAAGTCCTAACCTAGTGAAGGAAAAAACGTAGCATGCACGAATTGAGTGCAGCCAAAGTATTTCTCAAGTGCATGATTTGCATTTGCTTTATATTTTGCTGCAATTGCAATCATTCTAAATGACTAAAATGGTTACAGTTCAAATTATTGGGCAATAATCTATTTAAAGACCCAAAATAGTATGTATAATTTACTCAAATAGTATCTAGTAGTGGAAGCAGATATGCACACTATTTGTGTTAATGGTATGAGCTTGCGTAACATTTTAATACCCAGACTATGGTTGTACTCAAATAGTAGCACGGAATGGAGTTCACAAAATAGGCAAACAGAGGAAGAGCAACTAAAGAACTGGACTGCCAAAGCTCTATATAGTGATCAGTGATAGCAATTTCAAAAAAATTATTTCTACAACTAATTGTTGAGTTACAACTTAAGCATCTTATGGATATCATATGAACAAAGGCATGAAGAGTTCCCTCCCTATGTTAACACAAATCCTTAGAAGGCAATAGCTATACAAAATATCTTGAGATACTCTAATAATTTGAGAGCTCACATGATCAGTGAATCAAGTATGTTCAAGTGAAAACATGAGTACATGACTAAAAGAATACAAAAAATAAAAACACCAGACATGGAAACTGATAACCACGAGAATGGTGGATCTTTGAAGCAAACCAGTGAAGCGTCCAGCTCCTGAGAAGCATGATACACACCCGTGTGAATGGCATACATATCATGGTCAGGAAGGGCGGCCGGCAGTGATTGGGGAGGAAGGCGACAGAGCAGTAGGGGGGGAGGGAGAGGGGCGGCGATGGGGAGGAAGGGCAGGCGGCGGCGTTGGGGGAGGAAGGGCAGGCGCCGACAGTGGGGGAGGAGAGGGGAGGCGCCGGCGGTTGGGGCAGGAAGGGCCGGCGCCGGCGGTTGGGGGAGGAAGGGCAGACGACGGCAGTGGGGGGATGAGAGGGGAGGCGTTGGCAGTTGAGGGAGGAAGGGTAGGCGCCGGCGGGGGGAGCGAACGGGAGTGGAGGAAGGACCGGCGGCGGCGCGGGGAGCAAACGGATGGGAGGGAAGGGGTGGGAGCGATGGGAGGAGAGGGGAAATGGGGAGAAGGGTGGGAGCGAACGAGTTTCTGAGGTGAAAAAAATGAGTCGTTCACGTTTATATACAGATGGCAATTTGAGGGTAATTTTAACAAAGTTCAGTGGCAAAGGGATATTTCGTTCCGCAAAAGCCAAAAAAGCACCCCCTTACTGGCTTATGGCTTTTTGGCCTAAAATGGCTTAAGCTTTTTATAAGCTGTATAAAAAAGTCACCCCTTTGTTTAGACTTAGGCTTTTTGGCTTTTAAGAAATACAAAAGCCTAAACAAACAGGGCCTTAGTATTCCACTTTCACAAAACCGTAGTCACTTTGATGTACTATACATTTAAACCCACAGTTAAATGCACAGATAGAAATTGAATGATACTATAGTACCTGAGAACAATATAGTGCTCCCAACATATTTCATGCTACCCGTTCTCCGATTCATTGAAAAAGGTATCACTGAAATTTTACAGAAGCTTTGCCAACGAAAAAGGACAAATTGAAGTAACAGAAGTTCAAGTAAATCACAATATCAATGAGATTTTAAATAGTATAAACAGAAGTATTGCTAACATACAACTAACTATGTTTTTTCAAGAATAATATCCTTGAGATGGTGAGTGGGGAATTAAGGAAAGACATGACCCTTGGACTCGGCCAGGAGATTCATTGCTTCTGTTGTCATTTTGTTTCTTTAGAGGCCTATAACTTTGCAATACTACATGAACAACCTAGCAATTTCGGTGAAAATCAGTGATACTTGTCATCCAGGGTTTATGGCTGCAATAGTTATCACGTCGCTTTATCTATTTTGGGTGTGCCTCAGTAGCAAAGTTAGTTTAAAGAGTACAAAAAAGAACTCTATGCTTGAAAGAACATATAAATAGCTCTAGTGAAACAATATGTAACACAAAAACTGTTGGTTGAATGGTTTTAAAAACATTTGAATCAAAACTAATAAAATGTAATTCTAGATGGTTTACTCAGATCAGTAACTAATGCATACATGCAGAAAAACTGTAATGTAATAACCGGTCCTCCTATTTTTAGGACACTAGTCATCCTTCATTTGAACGTGAAAATAAAAAAAATCCAAACTGTCGCTCGTCGCCCGACTTTGGTGACTATCCTCCCCATGCAGTCTTCCCGTTGTCCGACGTTCAAATCTGCAACGTGCGACAATAAACCTAGGTCGAGTGGGGAGCTGAGGGGAGAAGAGTGGTGACAGTTGAGATTGAGAGGAAATCACGATGGGGTTAATCAAGGGAGAGGGGTGCGACGGTTGGTGCAAACGTGATATATGGGAGAGTGCGAGGCAGTTTTCGATCGGAGCATAGACCCACGAGTCGGTGTGATTTTTTTCCACGGGTGGGACGATCATTCCACTGCGCGTGGGGGTAAAGTCATTCTTTTATTAGTTAAGATAAGATGTCAAGAAGGCTGCTCGCCTCACTCAAAAAAGAAAGAAAGAAAAAGAAGACCACTCGTATTTGGGACAGGTACCCATAGTAATTTTCCAGAATATAAAGCGGGTGTTGCACGTGTCCCCTAAGGTGGACAGCCAGAGGTACATGTGGGGCATCCCCCACCTGACACGTCTCTATCCCAATAGTAGAGTAGGGTGTGAAGCGTGAACTAGGTCAGTGGAGGAGGAGACGCTCCAACTGGACCGGCAAAATATCTCAGTTGGTTCTTCCGATGAACCGAAAGTGGTAAAAAAGCTGTGCGGATAAGATGCTGTGAAGGGTAAGGTAGGAGCCCTGTCCTAGGAGCCGCTTGCTTACTTGATCCATCCAATCCGAGGCGGCGTTGGCCTCAGACCAAGGCCTAGAATCAAAAGACTATAAAAAATCTTTTGAAAAATCAACGAAATAGGAGTTCGTGTGGCGCCCCGTGTCATTACCCCAAGGGTAATCATACTTAGAAATATGGATTATTATTCATTTTCCCGGCAGAACACCGCTCCAACGAATAATAAACCTTACCAAAGTTAACGCAGCAGAACAATAAGATAGAAATTGTACTTTATTACAGCTGGTAGCCATGCAAGGCTATAGTTTTAAATACAAATATTATTACAACTGCAAAAGGGGCAGATCCCCTCGCGTGTCTGCCCTACTCCACCGGTCTCTTACTCGTCCCACTCGTCGAATAGGTGTCCACCTCACCCTGGTCCTCGTAGCAAGAACCCTCGCCTCATGCAATCTCCTCGGCACCTGTAAATCCTTTATCCCACTCAGGGTAATCCCTGGTTGGACTAAGATCTAACAAAGTAGAACAATAACAAGAATGAGTACTAGTGTACTCAGCAAGTAATTATTAGCAAAGATACACTGTATGACTCTTCTTTGTTGAGTATCATATTTTCTGGCTTATCTCTTTTTATGAAAAATAAATTACCAATATTTAAGTAGTTGTTTCAATTCTGAAAAAACTACTAATCACTCGGTGAAAATATAGACCCCTAGCGGTCACCGTAGACTCCAATCCAGGAGACAGATATGAATTCATGGTTTTATATAGTACTACGTAGGCTTTGTACCACTTTACCCATAGCTACTCTGAGCTCGCTTTACGCTAAGTCTCCCTCATTTCCTTTGATGCGGTATCGAGTTCAAAGTACGGAACGTTTTTCAAGTTACATTATTAAGTGTCCACCTATTATTTTTCGTCGGTATCCTGGGGCGTTCACCCAGTCCTCCACCGAATTCCCATAATGTTGGTTGGGCCAGCCATCCCCGCACCAAACACTCCACCTTGTGCTACTATAGTGCCTTCGATCCCCCACATCCGAACTCTTACTACCAGTCCTGGGTTCCTCCATAAATCATGTCATATTACTTACCCGATGTCGAGAGTATAATAACGTAACAAAGTAACATTTTCTGCCCACCTAAGACGGGAAAATAGTTGACACTTAAATATGACCTCTTATCCGAGTAGGAGTTTTGTTGGTCCTTATATATTATTCATATGTCAAGGTTCCCACCTCTTCCCTCTTCTCTTTCCTACCAAGGGTCCCCTTTACCATCCTTAACATTTACTCTTACAGCAAAGCTGCTCCTCTCGACTGTACTGCTCTATTTTCTCATGATAATCTCTTTTTCTCTTTTCTCTTATCTCTTTTATCCAATTTAATTTTTGAGAGATAGTTTTAATGCACATACATATAATGATACAGAAAGACAACTTTTACATTTGATATAACTAGGTTGATGTTCAAGAGAATAGGTTTGCCTTCGTATTCGTAGTAAAGATCGGCATCGACGGATACTGGATTTGATACTCCTGCCTGAACCAGGTTGTTTTCTGCAAATACATGGCAGACGCGTATAATAAATAAGTACTTAGTCTTTTTTGTGATATTATGCTTACATTAATTCACTGTTCCATTATTTAGCAGATTTTAATTAAATTTTTCCGGATCCCCGATAGGTTAGTATTTCCCAACGTCTATTTTTCCTAAGCCCCGCTAGTTTTAGATCCTGGAGTCACAAAAAACTCACACATGTTTGCCCCTAACCTGGGTTGGTTCTCAAACGGAAAGGGCTAGGCTACTTTTATCTAGAACCCCTGGATTTTCCTAAACTAAAATATCCCAACCCTAACAATAAACACTCGTACCCTAAATATAAAACACTACACGCACTCTAGTACGCTCACACGCGTACACGCCCTAAATACTGCGCTAATACTATACTTCACTATACCAGCCAAAACGCTACATGCGCACAGCATCGCACAAAACACACACACACACACAAAACACTACCAATGCAAAACACTAACCTCACCCAATAGCACACTCTATCACTAAACCTACTCAGCACACACACCTAACACCTAAACATCAACACTCAATACCTAAACACCTAAAAACCTAAACACCACATAACACTTCACAAACACATGCGCTAAGCACACCCCACACCTAACACAACACACACATAGCACACACTGCACACCCCCACACTCCCGCACTCTCTCTCTCTCTCTCTCGGTTCCTTTCCCCCTCCCCTTCCTCCTCCATGGCGATTTCTTCCCTCATCCCTTGCTCGGATTTGGTTCCCCTTGCCCGGGCGCGGTTGCCTCTTAGCGCTCTCCACGCCAAGTTGGTGTTGGATCTGCGCCGCCGGTCCTGGCACCTCTCTAGTAGGTTCTTGCGGTCACTTTCTTTGTTGGTCTCCCTCTGGGTCTCCACCGCCCCTGCTGCTTATTGGGTCCCTAATTGCCTCCCTCACCGTCCTCACCGGTTTGCTACTACGCTTGGCTAACCCGACCATTTTTTTCCTTTAACTTTTACTTGTATTACATTTTTTTTTGTTACCGATTGTTCTCCTAATTTGATTTGGGGTCGATTGGTGATCTTGTTGGGGGGGGGGTATTGGGGAATGTGGGTGATGATAGGTGGGTTCGATTCCTCTGGCTTCGGTGGAGGCATGTTGTTTTGGGCATGGAAGGCTTCGATGGTTATGGATTGTGGTGGATAGGCGTTTCGGCCAGTTAGGGTTTGAGGGTTGCTTTGTTTTCTTGGACATGGTGATCGATTTGGTGGGTTTTCGATGGGGGCTCTGTGGTGCGGGGTTCCTTAGCATGTTGGGCTTGCTCAATGGCCTGGTGATGTATTTGGTGGTTTTTGGGAGTGACTGGCAGTGGCTTGGGTGATAGCATGGTTGTTGTGGACATGGTGAGCTTATGGTTGGCTTGTGGCTTTGGGGGGATTTTAGTATTGGTAAGTTTGTTGTGGGCATGGTGAGCTTTAGTGAGTTTTCAATGGGTTCTGATGTTAACAATAGAGGCTTGCGGCTTAGGTGGTGTGGTGGTGGTTTTGGTGATAGTGATGCATAGAGGCTTGGTGGTTATTCTGCCTCGACTTCAAACCCTAACTCAGATGACTTTCCCTCCCTCTGTTTATACTTTGTAAACTTCAGTTTTGCTTCCAATCTTGTCTGTTTCTATCTTCACAATGCATGCTTGGGGGTTTTAGCTAGCTAGGGTCGTCATGTCGGTACTCGGGGTGAGGTTGTGTGCTAGGGAGCTCATCCTCACCCCGAGGGCGCATGGTGGCTCTTAGCGGGCTACCTACTGGCAGCTTGGTGTCAATGCCGACTAGGGCAGGGTGTATTTTCCTTCTGTGGTCACTTTGCCCGGTCGGTGGTGATTGTGTGCAGTGTGTTTTGTATGAAAAGATGATGCCAAGGAGAATAGAATGGGAAGGGCTAAATGGTGGGCTTATCGGACGTATTGTGGGTCGGGGGACTGGTGAGTTGGTTATGGAGCTTAGTTGGTCCAATGTTGCTGTGGTTGCCTTCCCTTGCCTTATTCACTCCATGCCTCCTGGTCCCCTTGTCTTCCTTTGTGGGTGTGGGTGCTTGGGGCTGTTTGTCTTGACTTGCCTTCTGGCTCTACCCAAGATGGCAGTGATGTTGCTGGTTTTCCTTCTCAGTTATGGGTGGTTCAAAGTGACAATGGGTGGTCAACTGGCTGGCTGAAAATGGTGGTCTTTTAAATGGGGCTTCGGCTGGCTCCCTCTCTTTCCTTCCCCTGTTCTCTACCTGAATTGCCCTCACCCTATCCCTTTGGCTCTCAGAGGGGGTTGTTTGGCTTGTTAAAGCTTACAGACCATTGGTCCATAAATCACTATTCGTTAGTTTTTATGCGGTTAAGGTAAGTCAGGAAAAAGTGGGTGTTGGGTTTTGGTAAATGCTAAGTGATGAAACCCACTGAAGTGAGATGATGCTGACTAGCCCTGGACAGTATGGGAACCTCGATGAGCTTCACGTTATCTAACGACACTCCTTTCTTCTTACTCCCTTTTCTTTGTTTTGGGTTTGCTATCGTTCTTTTGGCTTTTGCTAACAATATAGTGGAGTGGTTGTAGGTTGTTGGATCGGTGGTTGAGGGTTTGATTTACTGGTAATGCACGGGCGGAGGAAAAGCGAGGGCTTCAGCTACCAAGCATGCAATGATGTAGTTTGAAATTTAGATGATGTTGTAGTTTCTATTTTGATATAATGTAATAAATTCTTGTAGACAGTTCCGAGATTGCATTAATGTGTTATTTCCGCTTGTAGTGAATTCCTGTAATTGACTCTGAGTTGTTATCTATGTTGTAGTTTTAATTTGTGAATTCATGTTGTGAACTCTTGATAATGAAGTGTGGAATGTAGATGATGTGCCATGTTTGTTATTGAATTCTCGTATATTATTCATTTGTTATGTGTTTAATTTTCTTGGAATTATTGTTGAGATGAATTTAATTTGCTGCTTATTATTGTTTAGATGAGTTTAATCGTTAGGGTTCTTACAGTTCGTCACAAGAACAACTGACCCAGTTTAAGGCTTAGAACGTAGCCGGCTCTGCCCCTACGTCGAACTGCCATGTTTTTCCTTTTTCGTGCGAGGAATCGGAAGCATGGCTGCGATTGAGGCGGTGGTGCTCAAGTGGCGCAAAGGATCGATGGTGCAATGCAACTTGAACTGAAGAAGCTAGTGTTAAGATAGTAAGGTGATCAATATCTATCGAAATCAAGTGAGGTCAATAAATAAACACAATTTCGAGTTATAACTAGAGTATTTTTCTAGAAGACATGTGTCCATGTCCAATTATTATTAGGATAATGCTTGTACTCGTACATTTGATGTGAAACATTTGCTCGGACGCTTCACTTCCATAGCGCTCCCCCTCTCAAGGCCCACCTGACCTTAACCACGTCATCCAAGCAAGCCCAACCACCCATTCCTCCCCTGCATGTCTCTCTCTGCCCCCAAGCAATCATTCCTTGGTTCTTCCTCCTGCTTGCTCTCTCTCTACGTGCTTGCTCTCTCCCTCTCTACGCTTTCGCAACTGGAGCTACATGAATGGATGCCTTATCTCCCACGGTCGCTACTCATCTCGCTCAAGTGAGGCCATCCACCGAACGATGAGAGGAGCAGAGGGGGCCGAGGCGGTAGGGTGCTGCCCAACGATGAGGGCAGTGATGTCGGCTGACGACGAGGCCAGCATGCTCCACCCCCAAGCGCCAGTGAAGAAGCATCACTTCGGCCTCCTCCGCTGCGACAAGCTCTTCTACTCGCCGCCGGCCACGTGCTCCTCCTACAAGTATGTGTTTGTTGCATGTGTTTGCTCGAATTGTTGCAAAAAATGTTCTTTCTTGTTGCGGTGTCTTTTCGTATCTTTCTAGGGAGATGTATTTTTTTTTGCAGTGGGTTGTTTAATTTTTTGCACATGTAGGAACCCATCGTTTCCTTCGTTTGTGAAATTTGTTGTAATTGAAGTGCATGAGGAAGAATGACATTTCTTTCATAAAATTCTTGATGTTGCAACTATAACCGGTTATTGTTGTGGCACGAAATCAAAATGTTGTATAATTTTGTCTCAAATGTTGCACCGCTCAAGCATTTGATGATTTGTTGTAAACCGTTGGTTTTTTATTGCACTCTATTGGATGTGTTGTTGCTCTTGGAATTTAGTTTGTTGTGTGTACAGTGGAGTAAGAAAAAAATAAATTCTTTTTTAATTTGGCTCTGTGCTGCCATCTTAATTACAAAAATAGCTACCTTCCCTCAAAATTGCAAATCTAATCCCTACCAAGTGCGAAAGTACCGGAGACTGATACACGTAATATTCCGTGCTGAGAACGCGGAAAGCCGATATGCAACATGAAAAATAGGCGAGCGCGAGATTCTATGACGCGGCGCGAAAGGTGACGGACCCGACTCGGGTATGATCTTTTTCGTGTATTGATGGACCCTGGTCTTTGAGTCGTATTCTAGCTGAGATTGTTAGTGCATTCTGATGTAAAGGCGTAGTACTAAATAATTTACATGTCTTCGTGTGCTTGGGTGGCGCGGAAGGGAGTCCGCGAGGTCCCGCGGTCCGATGGTATGGAACCAGGTCGGGTTTATCACGCGTGCCTCAGGATCCCCTAGCGTGAAATATTTTACGTGTCAGTTTTGGGTACTTTCGTGTTTAGTAAAAGGTTAAATTTGTAATTTTAAGGATAAAAAAGCTATTATTGTAATTAAGATGGCAGTACAGAGCTAAATAAAAAAAATCAGAAAAAACAAGGGTTTTCATTGTTTTGTGTTGTTGCAGAACCCGTTTTTTTCTTCTTCTTCTGTTGTGCACCCTGTTTCTTTTGTTGCATTGCGAAACGGTTTATTACACCTGATTTCGGGGAATGAAGGATTATTTCTGCATTACGAACATCCGACTACTAAGACAAACGCCCGATACTAGCATCTGGATCATACGTCCGGGCGGCCGTCGTTCTCTTGTTACTATCGTGTGAGCCCCAGAGGCAAGCATGACCGAGTCCTCGCTTATGAGCATCAGGTCCTCGCTTGGGCCGGATGTTCATGGGCTGCTAGAGAGAAGCCCACCTAACTCTTGTCCACCAGAAGCCCATACGAAAGCACAACAGCTGGATCACTTCTTCTTCTTCACCGATTCGTTTATTCGTTCTTGATACGGCCGGCGCTCGGTCAGTCATCTGGAAGATGACTGATAATGGTCGCCCGCCCGCCCGCCCGGACATGATTCTCCCAAGAATTGGAGCGCGGATTTCTTAAGACCGACGATTCCATATACCCAGTGGATAAGTTCGCTGCATCCGCCTAGTCATCTTTTCTTTTCCTAGGGATCATGTACGTACCAAAGTAACCGCGCTTTTCCATGGACGATGCTCCGTATATGCTTGACGGATTGATTGGTCAAGTCGTCACGAACGTCCAGAGGCAGAGGCAGAGGCACAAAAGAGAGAGAGGGGTGAGAGGGTTTCAGATTTTTCCCCCGTGAAAAGAAGCTTCGGATTTCGACCCGGCGGTCGTCGGTAGATTTGCTTCATCCGGCCGGCAGGCGAATCCAGAACCCAATGCCCGCACTTGCTAGTGGCCGTCTCTATCTAAGTTAATATCTAGAGAGATCAAATTCAAAGGTACAACAAGCGCCCAGAAGTGCCATGCGAAACTTTTCATCGTAGTTCCGATGTAAGAATTGTAGTCAATGCATATAACAAAAAAAATGCTGAGATTTTTTTTATTTAAAAAATATGATCTTATCACCGAAATAAGAATGAAAACTACGAGTATATGGTTTAGCCAAGTGCTAAAACAAGATCAAAAATTAAAAACAAAAAGTTTATGACTTTACGACACTATAATATTTGAAAATAACAATGACAACGTTTTAAAAAGCTCGTGCAACAATGGAATTAAATATTCACAACAAAAATTGAGAACCGTATGCTCTATGCAACAAAAAAGAAGAAGATGATCATACGCTTTGGAAAAATTGATGCAACATTTAAGAAGACACATTGCAACGAAATAAAACACTTTGTGCAACAATTAAGAATAGCTGTCACAACCGGAGACAGCTTCTTTGCCGAGTGCCTCAGGCACTCGGCATAGGACGATATACACTCGGCAAAGGCTTTGCCAAGTGCTACACTCGGCAAAGGGCGCTCGGTAAACAGTTTATCGGCAAAGACCCCTTTGCCGAGTGCTAATCTAACACTCGACAAAGAAAAGTCGCCGTGACGGCGAGCGCCACTGAGTGCCAGATATTTGCTGAATTCTTTCTATCTGGCACTCGGCATGCCCGATAAAAAGAACTCGGTAAAGTCTGGGACACTCGGCAAAGAAGCCGTCTCCGATAGTGTGTTGTAACAAATAAGAATACCTATGACAATAAAATCCTTGCGCTGGTCTGTTTGATGGTAATGAACGTGAGCCTCATGGGAGCCGTCGATCCAAATAAAATGGAGGATGGTGCATACGAAGCAAAACGCTATATCGGCTGGAGCTCGCCGGAGCAGGGCGTTGAGGCACCTTCGCGCTGCTCAATGGAAGCTCGAAGGCCATAATATTCGGAGAGAGATAGAGAGAGAGGATAAAATGGAGAAGACGATGTGGTAGGGAAAGTGGATTGACCGTTGGAGTGTGATGTAACAGTGAGGCACAAGGGGGATCACATGGTTATGCAGTGGCCGATATTTTCTTCTCGATTCGGCCGGCCGAACAAGAGCATTACCAACATTAATTGGATATTGTTGTTTCCATATATGAATGCTAGATGTGCAGTTGGTAGCTTGGTGCTGTGCATCCATGGATTGATTGATGTTCTCATGCTACCACATCCCTTGAAAGAAAACCATCCGTTGGTTTTTTTACGAGGAAAAGTTACGACGATCCATGGGTAAAGAGCATTAAACAATTGTTTACAGTTCAGCAAAGATAAATTATCAGTAGTCTTCTTTGACTCGGTGCACATGCAGAAGTTTACCCTTAAGATGTTTTTCCAACTAAAAATATTTGGCGTTAATCCTTTGTCACTCAAAACTAGTTAACTATATGTAGCAAAGCAACTAGAGGTGATCGGATCCTTTTGGCTACAATTTTTTTAAAAAAATGATTTTATACTAGACATCCGGAGTAGTTTCAGGCTAGTACAGCTAGCCCCTGCATATTTCTCCCTAACCCTTCATTATGTATGTGTACTGAACAGAAACCACCTCTTATTTTCCATAGGTTCATTGTTTCTTTCTCCTCGCTCCACTGCAAAGTAGCACATCAATTTCAATTCCTAAGTATCTGTGCAGTGCCACCCATCCTCCCGAGGCTGGAGGTCACCCCATTGCTATTGTCACTTGTGAAGGAATTGATACACAGAACCTACAACCACAGGTGAAGTGACGGCTGTTTCACGAGGATAGAGAGGAATCTGTTAAGAGGATATGATAAACTACCGCAATAATCTCTCCGGCAACACAACATTGGAATAGGATATCCAAAGCAATCTTTTGTGATCTGGAAAAAGGCAAGAGACTGAGGCAAAGAACCATGACAAGGAGGTGCTGCATATCTGGATTTTATCAACAAAAAAAAGGGTATATTATTATCATGGTGCATTGCTGCAGCTACAAAACATTTGAGAGCTTTACTACCTCTCAGTCATCGCTGGCCCCTTCTGAGCTTGGGAGTTGCTTGTCAGCGAACGAATAGTAAACGCTTCTGGAATTTTGGATTTGGTCTATTAAATATTTTAATTAAATCTTAGAAGAATCTCAAAAATTCACTCACGCATGGTGTAAGATGGAAAGTTTAGTACCATATTGCTAATCTTAGTGGGAGGACTCGCTCTGGCTCTATGTAAAGAAGACATCCCCTCTCAGATTAAGTAATGCAGAATGCAGAATAGAGTTAAGCTTTCAGAATAGCCGGACTCAGTTTTGTATTATTGCATCTTTCCTTGTTGTTGTGCTATTCGGCTACTCCATCCTTTCCTCGGTATGCACCGACGTAGGGAGAGCAGTGTCTCGGAAGCCGACGTCCCTTGCGATCCTGCACGGGTTGGCAGTGAGTTGCATTCTTTTCGATTGTCCGTGTGATGTATATATGCACATGAAAGTCGCAAAGGAGTTGTGGGAGGCACTCGAACATAAGTTTGCTGCCTCGGATGCTGGCAGTGAGTTGTATACCATTGAGCAATATCATGACTACAAGATGGTTGATAACTATTCTATAGTTGAGCACTCTCATGAAATACAATTCATTGCAAGGGAACTCGACCACCTCAAATGCATGCGACTTGATAAGTTTGTGGCTGGTGGCATTATTGCCAAACTACCCTCTTCATGGATGAATTTTGTCACATCTCTGAAACACAAGAGACAAAATATTTCCATTGAGGATCTGATTACGCCCCTTGATGTTGAAGAGAAAGTTCGGATGAAGGATGTGCATCCTAAGGTCGTCGAAGGACATTCCAGCGCCAATGTCGTACAACAGCATGGTAACGAAAAGTTCAAGGTCGTACAGACCACCAACTTTAAGAAAAATAAGAAGTCAAACAAGGGAAAAGATGTCAGCTATGTTTGCGGTAAGGATGGTCACTGGGCCAACAAATGTCCTGATCGTAAAGGCAGAAAGAATGAGCATAACCAAACCAAGTATGTGAATGTGACTATTGGTGATACCAGAGCAGGGACATATGGGTATGGTAATTTTACTACTGTTCTTTCGGTCTGTCATTCCACTGACTGGTCGATTGACACAAGGTCTAATATTCACGTATGTGCTGATGTGTCCTTGTTTTCTTCTTATCAAGTCGCTTGGGCTTCCTCTGTGTTGATGGAAAACAGTTCACATACCTCTATTCTTGGTGTTGGCACGATAGATCTAAATTTTACTTTAAGAAAGATCGTGCAGCTGAAGAACGTACAACATGTCCCCTTAATAAATAAGAATATCGTCAGCAGCTCCCGTGTAGAGATGGGTATAAGTTGATTTTTGAGTCAAATAAAGTAGTCATTTCTAAATTTGGACTCTTTATTGGAAAAACCTATGATTGCGGGGGCTTGTTCCGCTTTTCCCTTCAGATTTCTGTAATAAGGTTGTGAGCCATATTTGTGATCCAAATAATAGGGATGAGGCCAACGTTTGGCACTCACGTTTGTGTCATATAAATTTTGGTTGTATGTCTCAGCTATCCAATCTAAACTTAATTCCAAAATTCTCTATAGTCAAAGGTTCTAAATGTTAAACTTGTGTGCAAGCAAAGCAACCCCGCTAACCTCATAAAGTTGTGGAGGAAAGAAATTTAGCACCTTTAGAAACTCATACATTCAGATATCTGTGAGATGAATGGTGTGTTGATAAAAGGAGGGAAAAGATATCTCATGACTCTAATTGATGATGCTTCTAGATATTGCTATGTGTATCTGCTGAAAACAAAAGATGAGGCTCTAGACTATTTTAAAACTTATAAGGCTAAAGTTGAGAATCAACTAGAAAGGAAAATCAAAAGACTTCGGTCGAATCGTGGTGGAGAGTATTTCTCAAATGAGTTCTCCTAATTCTGTGTAGAGCACAGAATTATCCATGAGAGAACACACCCCTATTCACCTCAATCCAATGGGATTGCTGAACCAATGGGATTACTGAAAGAAAGAACCACACGTTGAGTGACTTGGTTAATGCTATGTTAGACACTATGGGTTTATCTAAGGCATGGTGGGGAGGTTGTACTAACCTCAACTCATGTCCTGAATAGAGTTATCACTAAGAACAGTGAGATCACCCGTATGAAGGATGGAAAGGGAGAAAACCATCACTATCCTACTTGCGCACTTGGGGGTGCTTGGCAAAATCAACGTACCGATAACTAAAAAGCGCAAATTTAGACCAAAAACTGTGGATTGTGTCTTTCTAGGATATGCCCATTGCAGTACTGCCTATAGGTTTATAATAGTTAAATCTGAGGTATCTGACATGCATGTCGATACAATAATGGAGTCTCGAGATACTACATTTTTTGATAATATATTCCCCATGACGGATATGCATAACTCTACTAGTCAAGCAAATGATTTAACTCCTGCATCCGTAATTCCCATTGAGCATTCCGAACACACACACGAACAAATCCTTGAGAAGGATGACAGTATTGTTCCTAGAAGGAGCAGAAGACAAAGGATCGAAAAATCCTTTGGAGATGATTTCACTGTGTACCTTGTGGATGATGTTCCCAAATCCATTTCAGAGGTATATGCATCTCCTGATGCAGAGTACTGGAAGGATACAGTCTGTAGCGAAATGGACTCCATTATCGGTAATGGGACTTGGGAAATCATTGATCGTCCATATGGTTGCAAGCTAGTTAGATGTAAGTGGGTGTTCAAGAAAAAGCTTAGGCCTGATAGTACTATTGAAAAGTACAAGGCAATGCAGGGCTTATGGCCAAGGGGTATACTCAAAAAGAAGGAAAAAAAATTCTTTGATACTTACTCACCTGTTGCTAGATTGACTACTATACGGGTACTATTATCCTTAGCTGCCTCACATGGTCTTATTGTCCATCAAATGGATGTTAAGACAGCTTTCCTCAATGGAGAGTTAGATGAAGAAATCTACATGGAACAGCCTGATGGTTTTGTGGTAATTGGTTAAGAGGGCAAGGTTTGTAAGTTACTGAAATCTCTATATGGCCTCAAGCAAGCACCTAAGCAATGGCATAAGAAGTTCGATATAACTTTAACATCTGCATGCTTTGCAGTAAACGAAGCTGATAGATGTGTTTAATACCACTATGGTGGGAGTGAAGGAGTTATACTGTGTTTGTGTGTTGATGGCATACTTGTCTTTGGAACAAGCCTTAATGTGATTATCGAGGTTAAGTCTTTTCTGTCCCAACATTTTGACATGAAAAATCGGGGAGAAGCTGATGTAATTATAAACATCAAGCTGATCAACGGTGAGGATGGGATTACACTTCTGCAATCCCATTATGTGAAAAAGGTCTTGAGCCGTTTTGGCTATATGGATAGTAAGCCTTCTCCAACATCTTATGATCCCTAGTCTAATACTTCAAAAGAATAAAAGACTAGAAAAGGGTCAGCTGAGATATTCCCAGATTATTGGTTCACTCATGTACTTAGCTAGGGTTACCCGGCCTGACATCTCATTTGATGTAAGCAAATTAAGCTGGTTTACCTCTAATCCAGGAGATGATTATTGGCGCACACTCAAGCGAGTTATGCGCTACTTGAGAGGTGCGATGAGTTATGGAATTCATTATACCAGGTACCTTAGCGTACTTGAAGGGTATAGTGATTCCAATTGGATATCTGATGCTGATGAGATTAAGGCTACGAGTGGATATGTTTTCACACTAGGCGACGCTACCGTTTCATGGAGATATTGTAAACAGATCATTTTGACGAGGTCAACCATAGAAACAGAACTCACGGCATTGGATACAGCCACTGTTGAAGCAGAATGGCTGCGAGAACTCCTGATGGATTTGCAGGTGGTTGAAAACCCGATTCCAGCCATTTTGATGTACTGTGATAATCAAACAGTTCTAGTTAAAGTGAATAGTGCCAAGGATAACATGAAGTCCTCTAGGCATGTAAAAAGACGATTGAAATCTGTCAAAAATTGAGAAATTCCAGAATAATGGCTGTGAATTATATCCCAATAGCTAAGAATCTGGCAGATCCCTTTACAAAGGGTTTATCACGGAATATGATAGATAATGCATCGAAGGAGATGGGAATGAGACCTATGTGAGTTATACCACAGTGGCAACCCAACCTATGTGATCGGAGATCTCGTGAAGTAGGACCTGGGAAAAACAAACTGTTTGGTTAACTGGAGGGGAGTACATTTTATAACCCACTCCACGGAAGGTGCCGTACTCTCAAATCTGTTTGGTAGGATGACTTTGTCTTAATGTGTTATGTGGCTTTAAATAGCAAAGATGCTATCCTACAAAGTATTCTTAAAAGAACACACCTATGTGAGCCCGACTGCTAGTCACAGTCTGTGAGAAATGGGTACTCTCTAAGAAGCTTATGAAGAGACACAGAAGTATGACCAATACACTCCACCCGAGGAGTAGCCAATCGGTGGCCAAGCATCAAAAAAGGCCTTAGGTGAAACTTGTCCGTACAAAACTACCAATTCAATGCTTAGTCCATTGTGTAGTTGTGGGAGAGTTTAGCTTGAGGTTCTAGGTGGATATTCAACTTTAACCGGTCTCCATCGAAAAACTGATATATCAACAACACTTTAGAATTATAGGCAAATTTTTCGTGGTGCTTTTTGGGATTTGGTCGGGGATTGTTGGAATTTTGGGCTTGGTCCATACAATATTTCAATTAAATCCTAGAAAAATCCAAAAGACCCACTCATGTATAGTGGAAGGTGGGAAGTTTAGTATCATATTGCTAATCTAGGTGGGAGAACTCTGCCTTTGGCTCTATATAAAAGAGACCTCTCCTCTCAGATCATGTAATGCAGAATGCAGAATAGAGTTAAGCGTTCAGAATAGACAGACTCAGTTTTGTATTATTGTCTCTTTCCTCATTGCTGTGCTACTCGGCTACTCCATCCCTTCCTCGACGTGCACCGACATGGGGAGAGTAGTGTCTCAGAAGCCAGCGTCCCTTGCGATCCTGAATGGGTTGGGGCGAATTAGGTTTTTGGGAAATGTTCATGCGACTGCTCACTGCTTCCATCTCTGCCCATCATCTTCTTCGGACCAGACTTACCATGACCTTCGTCGGAGCGATCCTCTGTAAATCGCGGTGATAATATTTCTTATGGTTAGGTTTTGTTTCCTATATATCTGTTATATGATGATGTTAATGCATATTACTGTTAGTTGCATACTTGTTTTAAGCTTTACTTTGTTAGTATATATATATGAGATATATGTATTTGAGATGATGATCATGTTACTGTTTATAGTTCCAAATATGTATAATATATATACTGCGATCGATTTAATTATTATTTTAGAAATTATAACAATCACTTTTAACAAAAGTGCGCAAATATCTATCAGACGCTTCGTGCGTAACGCTTGGCCAATAGATGGATGGTCATTCTTGTTGTTGCATGCATGTTATCCATTGGCGTCAAAAAGCAAGATGTGAACTGCGATGTCTCGTCTCACACACACACCAACCTGCATATATATGTAGGGCTAGCTCCTCCGGCATTGCAAAGTAAAGCACGACCAAGCCAACAAGGCAACAACAAGGCAACAAGTATAATGGAAGCACACATCAAGAGCAGTGCTAGAGTTATCAAGGGGAAGGTGGTGATGGTGTACTCTAAGTACGTCAAAGCCCAGAACAACTCTGCTGTAAGTGTTACACAGGCCTACCAGCCAAACTGCTCTTCTCCCATTGATGCAGCAGCAAGCGCCTCCTACGGCGGCAGCAACATCGACGAGAGGGCCACGGCTTACATCTTGGCCGTCCGAGAGCGTATCAGGAATGAACAGAAGATGTAGAAGGTCGATATATCCAGGCTCCAGAAGAGGTTTATATTTGCAAGAATGTCTTCCGGGTGGCCATGGATGATTGTCTTCCGGGTGGCCATGGATGAACATAGGTACTAGTACTGCGAGTAGTAGTAACTCTTGCTGTGTACTTTTCATGTTCTTCTTTCGCTTCTTGTGAACTGCAGTTTGACTAGAAGAGTGAAAGGAATGAATAATAGCTTCCAATTCTGAAACCTTATAGAGAGTTGCTTCTCTGGAGTTCATACCTAGGTAAAAGAGCGGAAGGGATGAATAATATTTTTCGTTTCTGAAACCTTGTTGAGATTTGATTCTCTAGAATATATACTTGGTTGATTGTGAATAACTTCTCAAAACCTTTACTTAAAAATAAGCACAGTTTGTTAGGAATTAGGATATCACCGTGTGCCTAAAATCACCACCATAAACATTAATGAAAGAGTACATAGCACACATTTAATGAGAATTGAGCATAAGCTAACACAAATAGGAGGTCCCTTGTAAGGTAATATGGAAGATGTACAAACAGGGGAAAACGAGGCTGAAGAGCAACAAATACTATCGCAAAATGTCTAGTGGAGTTCATAGATTTCATACTCTCTACCATTTTTTTCTTGATCTAATAGCACTTAGTTCAACTCTACCATGTAAAGAATTTTCTATTGCAAAATCCTTACACAACTTCCAAACAGTTTTTTTATTGGAAAGAAATGGTTGAGAACTGAGATCAAACTCTACCAAGTGAATTTGTTCCCTAATGAAATACGAACAAAATTGCATAGTTTTCTGACGTAAATGGTAACAGAAGTTATCACTTGTTAAGATTAGAGTAGCAGCTTACAGCAAAATTATAGTTTGGCAGTAGCTTACAAGAATAGGATCCCTTTTTTTCGAGGTACAAGAATAGGATTGTGGCGATTGCATGTTAACAAAATGAACTTGAAACTAACAGCTTTCTAGATGGTAAAACATTTACTTGATGTCACTTTTTTCAAGGGATGCTTGATGGCATGATCCCCCTCGAGTCATTCTATCTTGAAATGTTCCAAAATGCACTGGACTTGCACTTTGGAGGAATTTTGTAGCTTCAAAACTCTCTTATCTTCAGTACAAAGGTCAGGTAGCTAGCATGGAACCAGTTCTGTACAAGAGCGCAGCAATTCCACGCGTTTTTCTTTTTCCAGCATTCTAATATTATATAGGAAACATTTTTTGAGTACATGCTCTCACTTTTAATATATCACTTAAACAAATATATTATACTTCTTTATCATTTTTGATATAGTTAAATATCAATTATAAGATACTTCGATACGACTTGATTAATTTTTTCATTTAAACCCTTTATTTTTGCTATCTATGTTTTTTCATATATATATATATATACACACACACACATTTTTCTATAAAAAATAGATTTTAATAATATTTTTTTCATAGAACTCACTTTGAGTATTTTCTTTCGGGGTGGGGGACTAAACTATTCTCACTGCCTTCTAGACCTTGATCTGAATTGATCTTTCGATTCCGCCGAACTTTGCTCCATGGCATCGTTTGCAGCACGAGAATTTTGTTTAGTCCAAGAGGGTGGATATCAAACAAGGGGGAGAAATTAAAAAGAAACGCTAGCTAGGGCAAAGTTATCTGAATTCTGAATTTGTGCTCCTAGAACAGCGGGTACAGAAGTGGTCCAAAATGCTTAAATTAATCACTGTTCTGCAACAAGATCTCTGTTGATGTACAGCATGTGAAAAACAAGCAGCTCCACACAATTAGAATAATCAATGACACCCATCTTTTAGGCTAATTTGACTTTTCAGTAGAGTTAGGGGCCATTTGGTCATGACCCCAGTGAACAAGTCAAAATTTGGTGAGAAAAACGTTGTTTAAATTGTAGCAGCTAAGTCAAATTTCGATGTTAACAAAATTTTAGTGTGCAATTTTCTCGCTCTAGGATTCCCTACGATATTGAATTTTGTTGATGTTATCAAATATTAATAGCAAATCCAATTATAGCTAATTTTTATTGGTATTACCAAAATTTAACTTTGATTGACGTTGGTAACAACCCAAACAAGCCGTTAGTCTCATCCGTAAAGTTTCTGCTGAACTAACCCTACCAAGCAAGTGGATGGCCAAATGTACAAACCAACCAAAACAGTACGTACATAATGACTTGCCAAATTTCACACGCTCAAATGATGCAACTTTCTGAATCATAAGTAGGGGAATTTTCCATAAATTAGATATATCAGGACAAGTTGAAAAATGGACATATCTTGGTGGTGTTTTCAGAATCGAGACTACTATTATCAGGGACATATTTGGTGAACAATACCAACCGCCTAGGATCTGATTGATCAGAACACCACCACCTCTTAGGCGCGAAATCGGATTCAGGAACCCCTCTACCATGATGAGAAGGGAAGGGCCTGTATGGCACCATCTGAGTTGCCCTGATCAGCATTCACATGGTAGTAGCCATGGTATTGTAGCTGTGTTGCAGCAGCACTGGTAGCGGTAGCGGTGTGGCTAGTAGATGTGGGCAAAATGGGCGTGTTTTTGTCTTCCTCCATTACATAAGACAGCCCAGTGAGCGAGACATCGCTGTCGTTGGGCAGCCGCGCCACGCTTCCGTACTGTATGCCTGCGCCGCCGAGAGAATGCGCCACGGGGACCATGATCTGCGCCGGTGTTGGGTTGTCTGACAGAAGAGAGAGAGCACAGTTGTCCAGACCCCCGTCGTGGGAGAACATCTTTCCGTTGCTATGCCTGCTGCTGTTGCTGCTGCTCTCTGAGGAAGGGGTGATGGTGAACGGCTGGCAGCTGAAGGCCGTGGCCGCCGTGTCGCTATGGTCGGTAAGGAAAGGGAAGTGCTTCCTCTCCTTGCCGTGGAAGAGGGAGGCCGCGCCGTTGAGGTGGAGGGCCGGGTAGTACTGCTCGTGGAACGCGTCGGTCTCCGTCTTCACAGCGCTGGCAGGCCACTTGGGCTCGGCCATGGACGTTGTGGAGAAGATCTGCGGGTACGATGCAAATCTTGTTGCTCCTGCACACAGAAAACAATGGGAAGCAAACCATTAGACGTTTACAGTCCACTGCTAATTGATCAATATTTCTTGGAGCCCATACATTACACGTGCAAACTGTAAATTAATTTCTTTCCTGAGGAATTTCAAGTGTATCTACCTTGTTACTTGATTGTATTATAGTAGTAGATGCAGCAAGCTAAAGCTCAGTTCATTCTGAAATCATGAGCTGATTTCAGGTAAAAGTTCTTCACAAGTAGTAGGAAATTCTTGAAGAATTTTATGTGAACATTGTGTTGTTAGCCTAATAATACCATGTAATTGGTGTTCATTTCATTCTGATACTATTAGCTGGTTTCAGATAAGTACAGCTGATTACGGGTACAAAGTTGCAAAGAAATTTCAGGCCTTCGTATTCTCCTGCTCGATGATTCCACATGAAGTTCTTGCAAAAGGCTAGTCAAAGACTGAAATTACTATGGCCTTTAGACCAACAACATATTCATAATGAAAGTTCAGGACTTCTAGCAGCCAACTTCCTTTTTCTCATCCTTCTCGGGAAAGAAAAACTTTGTGCTTGTCGGCTATCACGTGTGAAATGATTTTGTGGATAGTACTGCCAGTCAACCGAAAGGGGTAAAAAGCCTTAAAAAACTGAAAGGTTAAACCGAAAGGGGTAAAAAGCCTTAAAAAACTGAAAGGTTAAAACTAAGAGTACATGATCAACCAAATGCGTCATCTTGACGCCATAAATATATTAAGTTGGTTGCTTCCATTTGTTTCAGATAAAATGACTCAACTCTAAAAGCGCCAGAGTAAAGCACTGAAAATGTCAAAATCTATGCTTTCCATCTCATTGCAGTTGTTAGTCTAACAAAATTAATGACGTCCTTTTAGACTGTATGCTGATGCATGCCTATCACGGATGCTAATTTTCATGAGGTCTAAAAAGATTCTCGAGAATAGATTACCGTGGTGATTAGCAAACAAGCCGCCAGGGTTCAGGGGATCTGGTTGCGGCTTCCGGCGACGCCTGTTGTGCCCGTCAAGTCGCTTCCTGCAGCTCCTCTTCACCTCATCAAATTCCCCAAGCAAATGAAACCTACAAAGAACAATTCCTCCAATAATGAGGATTTCCCAAGTCAAGTCACCATGGATAAAGAGCCTGAATCTGAATTCACCATTGCATGAAAGCTGGTGCAAATGCATCAAAAGTTGTAGTAAAATGCCTTGTTGATGCTAGAAAGACAAGACTGTTGAGTCACGCTCACACCTATCTCTATCTGGCGAAACGCCACATTGCTTCAACCTCATGCCATAGATCTACTACAGTAAAAATCAAGCACACGGAAACATACTAACTTCAAGCTGCTCTGTACTCGTAACCTTCACGGCACACTCTTAATTAGATGGCAAGAAAGCTACCCCTGCTCCAAATCCTTCTCTTCTAGAACAAAGCATGGAAGAATTTTTTTTCTGGCTCGGAAAACATTTGGAATGTTGAACGCGTGGAGGCGTCGAAACAAGGGCGACAGGGACGCACACGCAGGAGACCAGAGGATAAATTGCCATCCGAGTGAGCCCTGAAAACGACGAGGCAGGGACCTGAAAGTCCAGTTCCATTGTATATGCTGCATCATCGTTGTAGGGTGGGCAGCAGAGCAGCTTAATGGTGGCGTGGTGTCGAGGGCGAGGAGGACGACGGACAGGCTGCTCGTCTGGTTCACACCGTGAGCAATTCTGGACCAGAGGCCGTTCAAAATTCATCTCGAGGTTAATTCTTCTTCACGGGCGAAGCGATGCGCACATTTTTTTTTACGAACTAAACAAAAAATTAATTAATTAGGCGGATAAATCAAACTCACGTGTACATGGTACCACGTACACTCTCCACCGTTTGAAGTACTCTAATATTCGTCCTATGTTTTGCAAAAAAAAAAATTCCATTTCTCCCCTTCCCTTCTCTCCCCGCCTGCCGCCGGCAGCGAAACCTCGCCTCGCCGGAAACCCCACGAAACCCCCAGGTTTGGCGAGGTTTCCGACGGCGGCGTGGGGGTTTCCGGCGGGACGGGCGGTTTCTGGCGACGCGCCGGGAGGCGGCCGGCGGGGAGAGGGGAAGAGAGAGAAAGGGAGATTTTTTTTAAAAAAAAACGTAGCACGAATTTTGGAGCAATTGAACGGTTGGAGAGAGATCTATGTGGGACATATACATGTGCAAAAACCACATTCTAATTAGACCTACGTTTAGTTACTTAAATTGATTTCGCAGAAAACTTGCAGCTTTTGCATAAAAATTCATCTTTGGGGTGCTTGAACTGGTTTACAGTGGCTTGGAAAGTGTTTTTTTCCGCATTTCACCGTGTGTTGGAAACAGATGGATACCAGAAGTTTTGGCTGGTGCACGTCGGTTAATTAATTGCAAACGCCAAACATCATAATAGCGAAGGGACAGGAACCGCTTCACCTGACAGCGAATTGTTGTTCGCCGAAGAAGGATTAAATGACCGTGCTTAATGCATACTCCAGTAATTACCAATAAATTTACCCAAACTGATGCTTTCAAACAACAACAAAAATGCATACTCCAGTAATTACCAATAAATTTACCCAAACTGATGCTTTCAAACAACAACAAAAATGCATGCAGCTCTCGTCAAGAAAGAACGCTTCGTTCTTTCAAAATTGTAAAATGCTACACGAAAGAAACGTGAATTGAAGATAGAAAATGAAAGAATGCACGGCTTGTTTGGGCTTAATTAATTAAGCTACCTGCTGCACTGTTGGCAGAAGCGCTGCTGCTGGTCGGCGACGGTGACGACGGGCGTCTTGGAGTGCGCCTCGCAGACCTTGTGCCGGCGGTGGTACTCGCGGCACTTGGACAGGTCGGCCGTGCACCCCTCCACCGAGCACGGCGGCACCACCTGCTGTCCCTGCCCCACCCTCGCCCGCTTCGCCGGCGCGGACGGCGGCGGCGGCACCGGAGCCGCCGCCGCCGCCTTCCAGCTCGTCGGGGCGCCGAGCTTGAGGTCCAGCGCGCCACCACCGCTCGGGCCGACCACCGTGCCGAGGTCCCAAGAAGGCATCTTGGCGTCCCAATCCATGACAAGAAACCAAGGCAACTACAACAACTACGTGTATGTATATATATATAGTTGTGTAGAGATGTATATCTCGGGATCTTCTTTTCTTGGGATTCAAAGAATGGTACCAATTTCTTGCTTGCTCTTGGGGAGCTTCCTGAGCTTCTGCTGCCTAGAGATGGCCACTGACAATCAAATTGGTGCCTTAAAGGGCTTTCTTGCTCGACTTGTGCGTGTACAGAAGCAGTCTGTCTTAGACAACAACTGCTCACCCTTCTTGAGTCTTGACCTCTCTCTCCTCTCCTCTCCTCTCCTCTCCCAAGAAGAGTGAGTACACACACCAAAAAGAAAAGTTGATTGCAAGCAAAAGCTTAGCAGGACAGGGAAAAGGAGGGAGATGTAGCAGAATGGATAGAGAGGGAGGGAGAGAGAAAGAGATCACAACAACAGCATGCAATTAAGAATCCAAGAACAGCTGAAGGCACCCACCCACCAGGGAGGGAGAGAGGGATCAGGCTGAGAGTTGGCTAGCCAGCTGCAGTAGTTTAAAGCACTGAAGCACCAACCCCCAAAAAGACTGAGCAGAGTTGGAGATGGTAGTAGATGGGCAGAGAGGGAAGACAATGCTCGCAGACAACACAGGGGGAGGAGAGGAGACTCCTATTGGGGGACTCCAAACTCCAAAGGTGGCAATAATTGCCAAGACCCAGGAGGAGGGGGGGGGCACCTCACCCCACCTCACCTCTCCCTCTGCTGTACTGCGCACTCACTTTAATTACTAATGCCTGTAAATCTGTAATATAGAGAGAGAAAGAGAAGGGAGATGTTTGTGTGTGGTGGAGGAGAGTGGGTGGGAAGAACAGATGTGGCAGGATGAGAGAGAGAGAGAGAGAGAGGGGGAAAAGAAAACTAGCACTCCATATGGATGGAGCAAAGGGAGGAGGAAGAAGCAGCAGCAGAGGAGCAAACCAATCAAACACAAAGAAATGGCTTGGTGCTTGCTGGCTGCTAGCTGCTGCCTTTCACTCCCGTAGCCTTTGCCTCTTTGGGGGTTGGTCTGTTCTTTTTAGGGGTGGAAGCTGAGTGCAGCTTTCTGTACCAAGAAATGGGAGGGGAGGAGTTGCACTTAAAATAACAGGACATGTGAGGGCTGAGAAGGACTAAGTGCAGGGCTTGCCCCTCCTCCCTTTCCTTCACCTTTTGTAGGGGGTGGAGTCAGAAAAAAAAGGGCTCCCAGAGAGAAAAAAAAAGTACAAAAGTTGGGAAAGGGATGGATGCATGGAGCAAGGAAAAAAAAGGAGGGTGGGAGAGAGAGATCTGTCTGCTGCTGGTGCTGGAGGCTTTCTGTGTTTGTATTCTCTCTCTGTGTGTGTAGTGTTGTTGTTGCCTCATTTCAGCTGACATGATATTCACAAATCACAACCACTCCCGTGAGTATTGATTCTTGCACTTTTAAATGAACCTCTATTTACACTCTGAAATGCAAGCATGAGGTCGCAGGCTTATAGCCCCTGTTCTATATTTGATTTGTTTCATACAAGTGAGTTTGACACAAGATTAAACAATCTTAGGTAATAGGCACGAGAATTATTGGGAACAGTGACGGTGGTGGAAAACAAGGCAACGGACCGCTCAAAAATAATACAAGTCACGAGCGAACTAAAATAGGGACACAACCAACAAACGAGGTTTTATGGAACTAGAACATACCAATAGATTATTTATAGTTGTGCCTCGACTTCTTTTTATAAATATGTCGAAAGTAATATTCTAAAGTAGCCTACGACTACAGTTTTTTTTCTCTCTCTCTCTCTCTACGTATGAATGTGGCTTGTGGTCCATCTAGCAAACGTAATTTCGCCTTTGTGCATAGTTATTCTCCTACTGAGATTATTTATCACCACTGCCGATGCAGCGATGTGAGGTCCAAGTTCCAACCCCTAACGAGCAACTATTCCTAGTTTTCACACATTGACCAATGGTAAGGCGTCATATCTTTACTTTAGTAAAAATAAAAATAAAAATAAAAATAAAAATAAAAAGAGTCGTATCTTTATGCCCTATTTGGTACAACTCCTGATTCTCTGAGAATCTGAAGTTGTCTGTTGAAGATGATTGGCTCCAAAAACCATATGATAGAGGATTAGATGCAAATAGATCATGTCACCCCTGGGTGTAATACTTCAATTGTATCTGTGTAACTCTGTGGTATTTGCGGGTAAAAACCTTAAACTTCAAAGGATATTTTCGTTTCTGAAGGTTGGATTCTTACGAGAATCACGAGATATTGTTTTCATTCTTAGTTTATTTTAAGACAATTTCCTCACGAGAAGCAGAATCTAGTAGTTTGAGAATCAGAGTTTTGGTACAACTTCACGAGAATTAATTGAGAAACTAAGAGTAAAAACTGTACCAAACAGAAAATTACTTTTACCAACACCTAGATTTTGTAACGCCACCTTGTTGCCATAGGACGGTAAGGAAAGTCTTTGAAATTCGGGAGCCCGCCGCGGGTCAAAGCTTTGGTCGAAGGAGACACGAGACAAATTTTTGAGTAACTAAGATGGAATATTGGCAACTATACAGATTTGATTTGTGGGGTACTATTAATAACTAATACAATTGTGGCTATATATATATATATATATGCTAGTACATGGAATTATACCATGGAAATGTGTATATGTTTCTCGTGTTGGGTTACTGTGCAAAGCATGATACCCTGACAAAAAAAAGAGCCACAGTTCGCTGTCGTGTCTGTCCTCCCAGAGATGGGTCAAGTCAGCGAAGCCTCCATCTCATCTCATTGGTCATGGTCGGAAAAGAAAAAAAAATCCACAACACAAAAGAATGTGCTTTCCCTTGCCTTTCTGCCGCTGCATACGCGTGTGGACGTGTGTGTGGAGAGATTGACATAAAATATATGACAATGCGTGAACACAAACTCATACTATGCTCCTAAAAGATGTTCTGTTAAGGCTGCTAGGCACTGCTAGCTAGTGATCACAGTGTTAAGTACTGTCTCAAAGATGGTGATTTGTTGTTTTGTCATGGGGTTAGCTGCGGTGTGTATATGTTAGGGGATTTTTTTTAAAAAAAAATTATAGAAATAAATGCTTGTTTTATACGATTATAAAAATAAGCTTATGTCGCTGTTTCAAATGACGATATGCCCGATCGCCATTTGGATTGGCAACAGGAGCTTTGTCTCCCACCAAATAGTATTAAATACCTATGTTGTCATTTAGAGTGACGATTTGCTTAAATTTTACGCAAATTGTCATTCCAAATGACGACAGAGACCTCACAGCTTTCGTCGTCATTTGGAATGACGAAACAATCTCCCCTATAATAGGTCTGAAAATTTGGCCGAAATTCAATTATATTCCCAAAAAAAGAGAAAGGGGGGGAGAGGAGCTAGCAAAGCACTATCTGTCCGATAGCCCACCTTGCAGGTATTTTTTGAAACTAAATGGATTAGATAGTTTTAGATGTATAGCTATGTAGTGTAGTGTGTTATAGTACATCCTTTTATGTATGTGTAGTTTTACATATGTGGTTAATCGTATAGATCTTATTTATGGTGTAATATGTCGTGCACAATCAATTTCAAAATTTACTACGGTTAAGGGGTTGTTCTGGAGGGTCCCAATGGGATTGATTTGCGTTATTTTCAATCGGTGATCGTCAGCCTAACAATACCATAGCAACGTACATGGGCGCTATGATGCGGTGGTTGTATTACACATTCGAGTTGGACCATGCTCTGCGTGATCTGAAATTGAGATCGTTGCCACCAGGGCATCATAGGCCGCAGATTGGGAGTTCGTGCCTAAGCATGGTGAGGGAGCGTGGGTGGGATTTGGTCATTCTGACTCAAGCATATGTCAAAGCTTCGCCTGCACGTGCAGTTGAACAAGGGGTAGTTGGTGGTGATGTTGAAGAAGTTGGGAACTTCAGCCACATCGCGGCACACACAACGACCGAAGGTTGGGGACTTGATAATATCGCCAATGAAGACAAGGTCGAAGAAGCTCCTTTGGTCCATGAAGCTAGTGGGATTGCAGACAAAGGTGTGGAGATCGAAGCCCTAGTTGAAAGGATGACGCTCGAAGACCGAGACTACGAGGCATTGTCGGAAGATGAAGGTTCTAATGACGAGGGTGGTGGGGAACAACAGGTGGATCCATCTAAGTGGAACAGATACCAATTTGGCAATCTCGTCGCGGACAAAGGATCCCGTGTATCATTGGAGAAGGATCCCATGTACCATGGGAGTACCAACAGAACGAGGTCTGACAAGGAGCCACATACAAATGCAAGTAGGCGGTGTAGAAAACTATGAAACTCTAGGCCTTGTCGTTGCGACGGACATTCAGGGTGGTGAAGTCTAACCCCAAGTTCAATGACTTGAAGTGTGAGAAAGCATGATGCCCTTGATGAGTGTATGCATTCCAACCTAAGTGAGACACCTATTGGAAATGTTATATAGTAATCCCTCACACATGTGTCGTCTCTAAGTCAATGAAATCTCACAAGAACTTGTCATTATGCTTCATTGCGAATGTCATGTATGGCGAGATCGTGGATACCAGTTTCTTCCCATGGCGTTTGCATTCGTCGAAAGCGAGAACTCTGACAATTGGTTGTGGTTTCTAGGAACATGAAGATTTATGTTGTACAGGGTTGTCCTAACGTATACGTCATACATGATTGGCACGCTGACATGTTGAGTGCAATAACTTAGCTATAGCAAGGGGAACAAGAGCCACTTCCATAGGTTGATCTGTAGAGAAGGTGGTGCATGAGGCACATGGGTGTAAACTTTTACAAGTAGTTTCACAACAAGGGTTTGATGAACCTTTTCAAGCGGTTGTGCAACCATAACCAGCAAAGAAAGTTCGATGTACTTTGAAAACTCTGGATGAGCGGACGAGGACGCATAGAAGGGAGGCAACAAAGAAGCCCACCACAAGCGCTAAAAATATCCCCGAGTCATTACCCCAGTTATCCACAGATGGTCCTAATTTAACGAGGAAGACCAGTAGGTAGGTGAAATACTTTTCGGACTGGATTAAGCATGTGTCTATGGTGAAGTGGTCATTTCTGTATGATAAGGATGGTACTCGGTAGGTGTCATGACAACGAATCTAGCTAAAGTGTACAATTAGGTCATGCACGGCGCGAGGTGCCTCCCTTTGATTGGCATTGTGGAGGTAGTTCTGCGTGGTACCATATCATATTTTGTTGACCAAAGCAACATCGCGTCGCTCTCCATGGCAAATGTCAGAATACCGTACTCTGCCATGATCACCAAGTACATGGAAGAAAAGAGTGGGAAGGGTGAGATGAACATGGTATTCAAGTTGGGCACAAGAGAGTTTCGTTTCGAGGTACTTTGAAGGTGAAAGGACGCTACGAGACGAATCGTGAGACAATTGTGATGGCCGCAAGTTCAACGTTGGCACATCATCCTAGCCAATCCATGTTTGAATATTTAACCAAGGAAGAGGTGATGCTAACTGGAGTGCAGAGCTGTATGATTACAACTTGGTTGGCCATTTCACCGACCATCCTATGTGGGAGAAGCAAATATGAGCCGCCGACAATGATAGGCTGAAGGGAATGGTTGGTCGGTGGTAGAGATGGCGTTCAGGAACGATATGGACGAATCAAAAGCCAGACATCGTACAAAGAAATGCTCTATTTGTAGGAAGTTCATGCATCTTTCAAGTATTGCTCTGCAATAAATAAACAACATGAAGGAGAGGTCGGCGTACAGACAGCGCTATAGGGATCTTACCCGACCGCCCCACTAGAGGCGGGCACCATGGAGGTCGACATGGCGGACATGGAGGTGGTGGTCACGGGGATGGTTTACCTTTTTGAAATATGTTGTGATGGATATTTTGCTTACTATCACTGTGATTTGTCGAACAACTATGTGATGATGTATGTTCTATTTAGTTGTGTTGTCCGATGTACTGATGTTGTATTGTGTGTCGAATAATTCTGTGCAACCCATGTACTACCGCTAATATTGTTTCTTATTACTTTCTGTTTCTATTTCTTATTATGAACAATTTAAGTACTTAATTTTCTGTTTCTGTTTACCGCCAATTTCAATTTTTGTGCAAAAAAAAATCTAGCTTCTATCGCCATTGAAATTGGCGATAGAACTTGTCATCAATTCAAATGGCAACTTACGTCTCTCGCCATTATTCGAAATGACTACAGAGATATTTCATATTATTTAGACGGCGATGGGTCATTTCGTCAGTTGAAATGGCTACATAAGTCTATTTTTGTAATTTTATTAAACAAATATTTTATTTCTATAATTTATTTTAAAATTTTATTATCTGTAAACAGCGACAGAAGTCTATTTTTATAATTATGTTAAATGGACATTTATTTCATCTATAATTCTATTCCATATGCCTTCTGCCTATTGCGTGCATTTTATTGAGGGGGCAAAGTGGCTTAATCCCCTTCTATTATCAAGGCTCAAAAAGTCAATAGTCAAGAGGGTATGAAGCGCAGTGCTGCTTTAGGGTTCATAATTTTTTTAGAACAAGTTCCGATTTCTACGCTCCACCATCAGCTACAGATGAGATGAGATGAGATGCTTCTGGAATCCTGTGTAAATAATCGCTCGTGGTGTTCTATGTGACCATCATGATTTCATGCATTAGCTCTTTGGCTGGCTGGCTTCTGCTTCTGGAAGCGTTGAACAGAAAATTTTCCAAGAGGCAATGATCGGTGGTACAAGCGGCCAGGAGCTAGTACGTACAGCAGCCACAATTTCGCCACAAGGTGACGCCGTTAATTACATTGCGAGAGACAGCAGCACATGCACAGTGATAATACAATATACAACATCTCGTGTCCCGGATCGGGATCCTCTTTCGTTGCAACTAGCAATATAATTAACTAGTGTGAATTTCTTGTTGAGGTGAGTCAGCACTAACGTCATGTAACCTATGTAACCTGGATGCTTTGTATGGAGGCCAAGTGTGAGTCGAGTAAACCTACCAGTGATTTTTTTCTTAATCTGGCATTAGAAACCATGTATATATATATATATATATATATATATATATATATGTGTGTGTGTGTGTGTGTGTGAAAGAAAGGAGTTATATATAACATTTGATCGGTATTACACGAACGCAGATCGTGATTGTACACATTTACAGTGTCCAGCATCGCATGAGTTAGGCGTCGAGGTTGAAGAGTAAAAATAAACCCTCGAAGATCACCGTGAAGACACAGTTTTGAACCTCGTGGTGAACATGATGCGGCCTGAACATGGCGTTGACACCCGAGCGTTGTTGTCCATCCGTCTTGTTGGCCCGTTCCATGTACCATGCATGCAATCTCTGGCAAGCCAATCCTAGGGTTTGGAGGCGCTCTACCAGTTCGACCAACGGCTCACCTAGCACGAATTTTCAGGCCAACGGCAAGAAGGGGCTATCATCGGGCTTCTTCGATTTGCCCTTGTCGCCTTACTTTTTAGAGGTCGACTTCACGGGAGTCGACCGGGCACGAGGTGTAGATGCATCTGATGCACTGGGCACGAGGTGTAGCTCCGGTGCAGATAGCTCCTGTGGACTTAGCACCGCTGCAGATTTTCCGTGAAGTTGACACCGGTGCAGGTAACTCTGGTGCAGGTAGCTCTGGTGTAGATAGCTCCCGTCGACTTGGCATTGTTACAGGACTTTCCCGTGAAGTTGACACCGGTGCAGATAGCTCTAAGCAGATGTCCCTCTTGGGCCACTGGATGAATGTTTCAATGGCTTGCCCTAGAGTCACAACCTCGTCATTTGAGGGCATCGGCAGCAGGACGACCTCGAAACTAGCATGGACACTGTCCACATTCACTTTTGCAAAATCCGATGCTAGATTTACACTCTGAACCAAGGCCCTAGCACCGGATGGATACACCTGGCCCCAAGCAGCGTCTAGGGCAATGGATGCTTATCTCACTTAGAGCTCGCATTTAGTAGCCACCTACATAACGATGCAAAATTAGCTACTCCAACAGGCCTATCACTAGATCAAGCATTCTAGAGATAATAATTATTACCAGGATGTCATTGATAGGAAATCGTCGTTGCTTTCTGAGGTAGGGTTGGACGCGCATCTACTCTAACGGTTGAGGGATCTACTCGACGGCTTGAGGCGATTTTCCTAAACCTTTCCTCAGTGATCTCTATCTGCCGTCGCATCTCATCTCTGATGGCATCAGTGATCTCTTTGACGGATTCACGAATATCCTCACGTAGCCGTGCATTGCACTCGACTTTGACTATCTTCCTACTTCGATATGCTTCGGAGTCCTATGAAAATCCATATTTCCATGGAACATAAAAGACCAATGCCTCTCGTGTGACCCGGGTGCTCCTTGTTTCCCAAGGCCGCGGAGAATATATATCTCACCCTGACTACCTGGAATGAGCCTTGGGAAGATTGTGCACCCAACACTTCCTGCAAGAGCCCGACATGTTATTTTCATTTCCTATGAAGTTGTAGAGTAATTACAAACTAGATAGTTTGATATCTTAAAAGGCGCTGGAGCACTTTCTCATCTGCGGGATTTGGAAAGGAGATGGTGTAACATCCCAAAAGTGCTAAAATATTAAAATACATGATTTTAAAACTTTTTTTGCATGTTATTTCATTTTTGTCTTGATTGCATTTTGGGAGTTATTTGAATTGTATTTTCTCTTTGCCAACACAATTAGTGTAAAACGAAAACCCTAATTACCGAAACCATAATTATAGAAACTCTAATTGTAGAAACCCTAGAAACATAAATTGCAAACGTAAAATAAACCTAAGGTATTGTCCTTCTAAAATAGTAACAAAAATGTAAGCCCTAAAAATTAAAAGCGTAAAAATTCCAAAACCTATTTTTTTAAATGATCAAAAGCTCAATTAGAATTCTTTAGAAAATATCCGATTTCATTTATCGTCACATGAGAATTTCCGAAAGAAAATATCAGAATTTTAGTCAGCCCTAAAATTCCGTCTCATTCCCTTTTCCTAATTTTCCTAGCCTTTTTCTTTTCCATATGTACTATTCCTCTGGTTGAGAGCCACTCAAACCATTCGACGCAACCGAACCATTTACCCTCGGTCAACTTCACATCCCACAGTTTCTTCTTCCTCCCCCTTTCTCTGGTCCATCGGCGGCACCCATGCTGCCAGTCGAGCCCGCCCATGCAGCCGCCTCGGCGATCGCGCACGCCTGCCTACCCTGTCGCCTCCACTCGTCGCCCATGCGTCACTCGCCCATGACCAGAGTTGGCGCGTGTCCAACGTCACCGCGCCGCTGTGCCCTGTGCCCGTGGCATCCGAGAGCGCCCCTTCGCGTTCCCCTTCCCTATAAATGGTGGCCTGAGCTCCCCTTCGCCTTCCCTATTGTTGCCAGTACCACCCCCTCCTTCCCTTCACCAAAGGCCATGCGGAAAATCGTAGAGCAAGCTCTGCCCCGGCCGTACGAAGAACCGTCCACAGCCGCCGAGCTGCGCCAGCCACCAACGTTGCCCTCGTCATTCTGGCCACCTCGGAGATCTCCTCTCCCCACCGGTCGTGTCACTCCGTGTTCCACCACTCCAGGAGCAAGAACCCCCAATCAATTGGGAAATTCCCCGCCGGTAGTTCGTCGCTTCGTCTTCTTCCCTACCTCCGGCCACCAATGTTGGAAATAATCTTTGTATTACTTTCTTTGTTTAGTATTTTCGTGCTGTTTGTTATTGTAGCAGCCCGAGTCTGAACCACTATTGCAAAACGAGCCGGATTACTGTAGCAAACATAGTTCAAGTACTGTAGCAGTAGTTGTGGCTATAAAAGGGGGTCATATGTAATCAGATTTTGTAAGAAGATTGAGAGTCAAATAAATAGAAAAGCTAACTTGTGCAGCACCAAATTATCTCTTTTCTTTCTTGAATACACGTGTTTCTTTAGGGCATGTTTTTCTCCGGTTTGTTTCAACAATTGGTATCAGAGCTATGGCGAAGGACAGGAAACCAAGCGGTTCAAAGGAGAGTTCTGTTTTATTGCAATATCCGATGCTCAC
The DNA here is from genome assembly GCA_036346395.1 of Hsuehochloa calcarea. Lineage (NCBI taxonomy): Eukaryota > Viridiplantae > Streptophyta > Magnoliopsida > Poales > Poaceae > Hsuehochloa > Hsuehochloa calcarea. The sequence continues at coordinate 83,681,241 of CM070594.1, read as the reverse complement.
TAAGAGCAATTATGCAGTATGAGCTATCAAGATGAAGGTGTACATGCACGCTTAGGGAGTGTGGGACGCGGTCGAGGATGACAACGTCGATGTACGCAAGGATTAGATGGCCTTGGCGGCGATCTATGGAGGCATCTAAGAGGAAACACTCTTTCCTGGCCGAAAAGGAGACGGCCAAAGCTGCGTGGAAGGCATTGAAGACGATGCATCTTGGTGCCGATCGTGTCAAGGAAGCGCTAGTATAGACTATCAAAAGCGAGTTTGAGGGAATGTACATGAAAGAGACAGAGTCGATCGACGACTTCACCATGAGGTTGACGACGATTGTCAACCTCATCCGAGCCTTGGGGAACAAGATGGAAGAAAGCTATATTGTGAGAAAGTTTATTCGGACAGTTTATGGAAAGTTTATGAAAATCGTCTCCGCCATTGAGCAGTTTGGCAACCTCAAGGTGATGACGGTTGAGGAGGTGATTGGTCGCTTGAAGGTGCACTAGGAACGGATCCGAGGATCTAGCAACAGCGAAGGTAAGCACCTTCTGTTAACTCGAGCCGAGTGGGAGGCCCGATCATCGAAAGGCAAAGGCGAGGGCTTTTTCAGCGGCTCTAACGGTGGTGGTAGCCTAGGCCACAAGAATAGGAAATTTGACAAGGCAAAGGTGAGATGTTATAATTATCAGTATTTTGACACTTTTCTTCAGAATGTCGCAAGCCGAAGAAGGTGAAAGCGCTTCTTGTTGAAGCTCTTAGCGATGTTGAACCAACACTGCTATGATGCTGAGAAGATGTGTTCGTCGTCCTGAGTGGAGTTCGTGGAGTTGAGCCTGGAATGTTGAGAAGATGCATTCGCGATCCTGAGTCGAGTACGAGTTGGGTAAGTCGTAGTTGAGACCGGCTGCCTCAGTGAGTAAGAGTTCAAGGCGTGTTCGAGTTGTGTCACCGTCTCCGAACAAGTAAGTGTGAGTCAAGTTGAAGTCGAGTCCAACTAGCAGTGTCCAAGACGTGTTCGAGTTGTGCCACTGTCTTCGGCCGAGTGTGTGGGAGCCATGTTGAAGTGAAACCAACTGGTAGCACACAAAATATAAGTAAGTATACAAAGATTACGGGGAATGTTGGAAATAATCTATGTATTGGAATGTTGGAAATAATCTCTGTATTACTTTCTTTGTTTAGTATTTTAGTGCTGTTTGTTATTGTAGCAGTCTGAGTCCGAACCACTGTTGCAAACCAAGTCGGATTACTGTTGCAGTCCTAGTTCAAGTACTGTAGCATTAGTTGTGGCTATAAAAGGGGGGTCATATGTAATCGGATTTTGTAAGAAGATTGAGTCAAAGCAATAGAAAAGCTGACTTGTGTAGCACCAAATTATCTCTTGTCTTTCTTGAATACGCGTATTTCTTTCGAGGGCAAGTTTTTCTTCGGTTTGTTCCAACAACCAACTGCCGCCCGCGTCACCTGTTCTCCACCAATGGGTATTTCTTCGATTCTCCATGAATGGAGCACCACCTCGGCTCCCCCGTCCTTCCCCAACCTCCGATTGGAGTTCTCCATCACCCGAGCGGCGCCTCCACAGCGAGCCCTCCGTGCCGCCACTGGCTCCCACCGCCAGCCCTCCTCGGCACCTCCCCTCCATCCATTGTCCTGGCGAGTTACCCTCATCCCGCCGGTGCTCATGCACGCCCCATTCCTCCTCCTGTTCCCCTCCAGCGCCGCCGCCTGTTTTCCCTCCCCGGCTCCGGCCACAAAACATAGTCGCCTGGTCGCCACCGTCTGCCTCAAGCCTGTGAAGCCACCACCAATAGGATCGCATCCCCCTCGGTGACCCATTTTTGGGATCTCCACCCCCTCACTGCCACCACCTCGTCGTCGGTGAAGCACGCCCAAGGGCCCCGTGAGCTTTCCTTGTTTCAGTTTTGCTCTTCCTTCTCTGTGTTGTGTGTGTTGGCATGTGAGCAAATGACAATGGACCCCCCCCCCGAGATTGGATTAGAAAGCGGAAATTCAAATAGTTAAGGCAATTAGTGGTTATGTTAGAGTAGACAATAAGGTAACTACATGCTAGGGATTTTAGTTAGCATTCACATATTAGTTAGTAACATTGAGTGGATAAATCAAGTGATTAACAAGATAACTAAATGAATGGTTAGGCTGGAATAGTGTAATCAGAGGGGTGAATGCTAAAACAACCATTGCCTTTTCTAATGAAACTAGTTAATAATCAATTCAAGATCTATTCCGAGCAATTAGGCATTGTCAAAATAATCTTATGATTAAAAGTACCTACATGTTAGTGCGGTCCTAAACCATTAAGTCATTGTTAGATTTTCGGTTGAGACTAACTCAATTTAGTGCTACTGTCTTATGATGTGGTAATAGGTCATCATATTACTTAGGTCAAGACCGTTGTCGTAATAATAAAAGTAATAATTTAATATGATAGTTTGTCAGTAGCTATGAGTAGCATTCGCAGTATAGCTAGTAGATTAGCTAGTTAATAAACTAAAACTTATGAATATAAATACCTTTAGAGAAATTTAATTGTAGTGATTTAATTAGTATGTCATTGTATAAGGATATTAACTTGAATAATACTCGGTTAATTACTACGTTAGAGTAAGGCGGCCTAAGTATTTTGCTAAGTAAGTTCCAATACAACTATGACCCACTTGCGGAAGTGATTAACCAAATAATGTAGCGTCATAAGCTAAACATGGATAACGAGCAAGTCACCGAGAGATGGTCCTAGTGTCACTTAGCATCTGGGTTAATTAGTTAAAACCCCAACTAGATTGTAGTAGTGATGAACATTGATAAATCATTAACATGAAATCATCAGTGAGCTAGTGTAGTTAAAGTAACAAAGATAGCAATTTGATACTAATTCATATTGAGAGTTTATAAACCAGATAGGATCTTCATAACTCTGGATTAGAAGAAAGGATGTATGTGAGGTTATAACCTAGTGATCGGTTAGAAGAGCAATAGAGCCATAGCCCATTGTAAATGGTAGCTGGTGTAGTTAAGACAATAGTAGAACACCTTGTAGCTAAGGAGCAATCGGTGTGCTAGGTTTGCATTAGTATATGCTAAACCATAAGATTGAAGCTTGCTATGAAATGATCATGTAGCAGTGTCTAGGTGATCGTTTAACCCCAAACCATTAGCTATTGTCTAGTAAATGTTTGTTTGCTCAACAAAAGTCAATATCAACTTAAGCAATAATATGACTAGTACACTTCACCTATAATTAGGTCTGAATGGCAATTAGAAACTAAAACAAGAATTAGCAGCCAACGATACAACTGGTTAACTCACAAGGCTGATATCTTAGCCAATGCTTGGAAGTTCTAGCTAAGACTCATGGAATTTCCTTGATAAATATAAAGTAATAAAAGAAGTCATTAAGTGAACTAGACCCCATGTGTCGGTGAGACTTATGTCTGAGACTTATGTCTACCCATAGCGATGGGAGCCCCAGATGGTTCGCGGTTTTGAACCGTCGTGATAACTTTTGTTATACACATAGGTCTCCTCTGACTTTCATGAAACTTCCTCGGTAAATTGGAAATAACAACTCCATTGGATATACTTCATCTGGAGTATTTCCTCCATCAACTTCCTTTGATTATATTTTCGTCTGCAGTATTTCTTTCATCAACTCCTTTAGGTATGATTAGTTTCACCTGGAATACTTTCGTCCTTCAAGATGTCATTAGATATGTTTACTTTTGTTCAAAGTGTTTCCTTTTATTTGAATGTATTTAGATTTGGCTTATTTTCGCGTGTAGATTTCGACGACTCCGTGGAAACTGATTTATTTGAAGAGTTAGATCCTCAAGCATACAAGAAAGGTAAGTTACATCATTTGATCATATTTGAATCCCAGTATTTCAAATTATTTAAATTCTATTTTAAATCATTATTGCATGCGTACTTGTATTCAAGTAATTCAAATTCCCTTTTTAAATTGTAGTTATTCCTAATACATTTGTATAGCCAAATTTTGCTATTGAATTAGCCATTCCTGGGTACCTTAGTTAAAATCTGGTTAGCACATTAGTATAACTAGAACATGTTAGAAAATTATACTTAGCAATGCTTAGACCTGAAATATTTGATTTGGAGGAATTTACAGCCAAAAGATCAAATGTTGTCTAAAATCGTAACCATGACATTGGTTTGTCATGAAAGTTTACAAATACTTTGAAAAATGAAATAAAATTAAAATAGATTTGGACTTGGGCAAAATGAGTGTTTGGATGGTGCAAGTTTATGCATTGGATCAATTCATTTTTGTGATCGAGCCCATAGGTTTTTTTATGGAAAATCACCCAAGTCAATTAAGGACCAGTCTTAAAGCCGCATCTTACCAAGCCTTATCGTACTACCACATCTCCCGTGTGGGCGGGACTAAGCTAAATAATCTACAACATTTCACCATGGTCGTGCCATCCGGTTGTGTGGGTGTCTTTATGACCTACTTTTATGTATTCTCATATAGCAAAAGAGGTGGCTTAAATTCGGCAGGGTTCTATCCAAATGAAATAAAACCTCAGCGAGGTAGGTCTACGGTGTGATGGGCATTGTAAAGGCCTTGTAATAATGACTTAGTCGCACACCTTCGGTAGTGTGTCAGACATACATTATAAGTCAATTATCTCTTGTGCGTAAAGCTATACAACCTCTGTAGAGTGTAAAACTATTCCGAATAGCCGTGTCCACGGTCATGGACATGCGAAGCAAAGCCAATGCAAAGTTAGATTTTTTTTTGATTTCAAAAGATTTTATCAAGTGAATCTGGATATCTTATCCAATCGGAAAATTAGACGGGTAGCCATGTGATAGGAGGGTGTCCTTTACTACTCTTGTATGTAGGTTATCCTACTATAAAACTTGAGAATTTTCAAAAATGAATTTTAGTTATAGAATAACTACTTTGGACCTTAGTACAAGTATTGAAAAAGAAAATCTTGCTTTATGCAAAATCAACCCTATAAGCCATCCTTTTATATACCGTCATGCATGATAATATGTTATTGGGTGCAAATTACGGAGTACATTCATTTGTACTCACCTTGCTTAATAATTTTTTGATCAGGAGAAGAGTATTATGAGGAAGACGAGAACTTAGACGACTAGGCTACGCCCCTAGACGATTGTCTGTGGCCAATTGTGTGGTCTACCTTATTATTATTCCTTCCGCTATATTTTGCTTTCTGTATTATGTCCTTTTGTAACACACTTAAGTATTATGAATGAATCACATATTATGCTTATGCTATCACCTCTTATTTGAATGTATACACTAACTACTGATTATGAGACTAGTGTGGAATACACAGAGAATCCGGGATCCTTCACTCCCGGGTTCGACAGGTGGCCCCCAAAGACACGGTAGATGACCTCGCTCTTATCTAGTTTTGGGCGCTCATCAGGGATGTAAGATCGAGGTGGCCGACTAGAGGGTGGTGAATAGGCGGTTTTAAAATTTTTTCGGCTAAAACCAATTAATAATATGGAAACTAATAACAAATTAGTTTTGCACAATTAAAACCTAAATCACCTAGGCTTCCTTAAGTGCACCAACAATATGGATACAATACAATGAGAGCAATCATACAAAGATATATAAACAATTAAAGCATGTAATGTAAATTGCTTAAAATAAAGCACAAGCACAAACCAAGATGACACAATTATGTTATACCGTAGTGTTCGGAGACTTGCCGGTCTCCCCTAATCCACGTTGAGGTAAGCCCAATCAAATTGGACCGACTCCATTAATTAAGCCAACACCTCCGAGGTAAGTCCAACCACTTGGACCGGTTCCAACACGAACCAACACCTCGCTCCACTAGGGTTGCTCTTCCTCCACTCCGGAGATGATGAGCACCAAACCACTCACAACCACGCCGGGCCTTCTCACAAGTTTCTTGAGAAGATCACCGGTCACGACGCCTCCACGCCGTCTAGGTGTCGTCAAACACCAAGAGAAACAAATCTCAACTCTCACTTGAACTAATCAAGTGTCAACGCTCAAGTGGATACACAATCCACTACCTAAGGCAACACATGCATTTAGGGTTTGCTCTCAAATCTCACTAAGTACAACACTTACACAAAAGAGATGAGAGACTTGCTCTTAGCTCAAGGAATGAATATGGAACTCAACAACAATCTTAGCAACAACAACAACCATCCCCAACCGGTCAAGGTGGGTATTTATAGCCCACACCCAAAAACTAGCCGTTGGGAGAAAGATTCTCTCGAATATGCAGGGCCGGTCTGACCGCCAACTAATGGCCAGTCGGACCGCCCATAAGCCAACAGCTATAAAACTAGCCGTTGGACCTATGGCAGGTTGGACCGTCAACTAATGGCCGGTCTGACCGCCGCCAAATCGGTCAGACCGCCAAGGCTGGCCGGTTCGACCGCCTAAGGAAAATCAGCGCACTCCGAAATGGTGCTTCTCTTTAGAAAACGTACCGCGAGAACTCCGGTAGTACCATTTTCTCAACGGCGGAACTACCACAGAGAATCAATTCAAATGGCCACCGGTCCGACCGCCCAACACAGGGCGGTTCGACCGATTTGGCACCGGTAAGACCGGTCCACACAGGCGGTCCGACCGCCAGACCACAGAAGCAATGCACTTTGACTTCGCTTCAAATGACAAAACACATTTACCCATTTGAGTGCATTTTCAACAAGGAATATAGGTGATATTATCAACAAGTTGCAAAACACATTTGCCAACCTTTAGAATACTCACCACAAGGAATAAGGTACATGGACTTACACCATTTGCAAAACACATTTGCAAACTTAAGTCACATGCTACAAGAAATCAAATATGAGCATCAACTATTTGCAAAACACATTCACAAATAACAACATCATGACACAAGGCTAAGGTGCATGGACTTCAACCATTTGCAAATTATAGTCCCATGCTACAAGGATTAAATGCATGAGCATCAATCATTTGCAAAACACATTCGTAAATAATAGCTCTATGCATAGATGAGTTATAGCAAACACTATGAGCTATTAACACATGACTAACTCATGCTACTAGTGAAGACCCCTTTTAATAGTACGACAACCTATACTAGCAATCCGGTCTTCCAACCAAACACCAACACCAGTAAAAGACTAGGAACACATCCTTAGCCCTAGCTAGTCATACTTTTGCCTTGCATCTTCTTGAAGCTTGATGACACACATCATCACTTCAAATCCGAGTCCTTGACTTGATAATCATCAACACATGATGATCTCCTTTTTCTTCAAGTTCTTCTCTTGAATGTGCATCAACTCATGATGCACTGTTCACTCGACCTCCATCAACACATGATGGGTTTTCTCTTGACTTGATGTGTATCAACACATGATGCATCTTTTACTCCAAGTCTTGATATGCATCAATACATGATGCATCCTTCATTAGACCTCCATCAACACATGATGGGTCTTCTCTTTGAACATCATCGACACACGATGATTCCCATTTCTTCAAACTCTTCATATGCATCAACACATGATGCATCCTTTACTTGAATCTTGACTTAATGATCAACTCATGATCATCCCAAGTCTTCTTCTCTCTGGAACATAACCTATTCATCCAACTCATGGAAAATGTTAGTTCCACAATATGATTATCATTAATTACCACATCATACCACTAACTCATAATGGTGGGACAAGATCCTTCAATCTTTCCCTCTTTGGTAATTGATGATAACCATTTCAATTACACATAAATTGAATTTAGATAATGTAACACAATATGAGTATATATGAACTACACAAATTATATATTCTCCAACATGAGTATGCAAGAACTACACAATTTCTATATACTCACAACATGAGTATGCGAGAACTACACAAGTTCTACATACTCAAAACATGAGTATACAAGAACTACACAAGTTATATATACTCAAAACATAAGTATAGAAAATTACACAAGTTTTGTATACTCAAACGGATATGTTTCAAAACATAAGTATACAAAAACTATACAAGTTTTGCATACTCAAACGGTTATGTTTCAATGTAAAGATCCCAAATATATGTGAAAGAACAAAATATAGCATGAACTCCCCCTAAATGTGTGCATACACAAATGTGTAATGAAGACATATGCACATATTTAAGTTAAATTTATGGTTGAGTTCTTCCTATATTTTGGATCCGATGAATGCAACAATATATAAGAGTATAAGTCGAATGCATACCTCGTTGAATTTCACCTTTATATCCAAATGAGACTACACACTAGATATAGCAATAGAATTGTTAGTCTCACAATTAGATTTGTCATTAATCACCAAAACTCTCTATTAACTCATAATGGCGGGTCTAGATCCTTCAAGTGACCCCAACAAATGGCGGGGAGGCCTCCCACAGGGTTGTCTGCTCGTCTTCCTTCCTCTATTGCGGGATTTTACCCGCATACCCAGCGGTGCCGAGTTTATAAGGGTGCATATTTTTTGCCTAGAGGACCCTTTGCACCGTAATTTCACTCCTAAAATCATCTATCGTCTTCTTCACCACAAAGTCTTGCCAGTACGATTCCACGAACGGATACTTCTAGAAATATGTGATATCCTTGTCCACGTATTGCTTGATAAGCGTGCTCTTTAAGTTCTTCAATGCTTTGCACGCCGCTAGCAACACATGTCGTCGCACGGAGGCCTGGTGTTGGGATCTCGAACGATTGGAACCCCCTCAACCACTAGCTCAATTGCCTCAGGAGGTGGCTCAACGGAACCACGCCCGCAGTCCCGACCTCCACAACCACGATCACCACGATAGCTTCTTGAGAAGATCACGCGCCTGACGCCTCCACGCCGTCTAGGTGTCGACAAACACCAAGAGTAACAAATCCGAACTTTCACTTGAACTAATCAAGTGTCAACGCTCACGTGGATACACAATCCACTACCTAAGGCAACACATGCACTTAGGGTTTACTCTCCAAGCTCACCAAGTGCAACACATGCACATAAGAGAGAGAGGCTTGCTCTTAGCTCAAGAGGATCACAAATAGTTCACAATAGCACCAAACAACATCTCCCAACCGCCAAGGTGGCTATATATAGCCCACACACAAAAACTAGTCGTTGGGAGACAAACCCCTGAAAAATCAGGGAAATCGGAAGTTCCGCCATGTAAAGGCCGAAACTACCGCATGTGAGAGAAAAGCACAGCAACGGCTATGTTAGACGAGAAACTAGCCGTTTGATTTTTAGTGCGGAACTACCGCCAACCAAGTTGTGAAAGTTTCGTTCTTCGGAAGTTCCGCACAACACATAGCGGAACTACCGCACTTCCAAATTTTGGCTAAGTCCCAAAATGGTGCTTCTCTGGAAAAAACGAATCACGGAATTTCGAGCAACCGATAATCGGAAGTTCCGCAGATCATGGCGGAACTTCCGCACTTCAAGAATCGGCTAAGTCCCAAAACCGGATGCTCTTCGCAAAAGCGCATCACGGAAATCGGACCGTCAGGCTGCGAGAACTTCATGATTATGCAACCGAACTTCCGATTATCCTGATAGAAAACAGCAATGGCTTTTTCAACAACTTCAATTGCAAAACACATTTGCCAATTGATAAGCCATGCCAACAAGGATCACAAGCAAGATTCCCAACAAGTTGTAAAACACATTTACCAACTTTTGGAATCAAACCACAAGGAAAAAGGTACATGGACTTACACCATTTGCAGAACAAATTTGCAAAGTTAAGTCACATGCTACAAGAAATCAAACATGAGCATCAACTATTTGCAAAACACATTCGCAAATAACAGCATCATGCCATAAGACTAAAGTGCATGGACTTCAACCATTTGCAAAACACATTTGTAAAGTATAGTCCAATGCTACAAAGATTGAATGCATGAGCCTCGGCTATTTGCAAAACACATTCGCAAATAATAGCTCCATGCAAAGATGAGCTAGAGCAAACACAATGAGCTATCAACACATGACTAACTCATGCTACTAGTCAAGACCCCTCTTAATAGTACAGCAATCCTATACTAGCAATCCGGTCTATCAACCAAACACCGAGACCGGTAAAAGACTAGGAACACATTCTTAGCCCTAGCTAGTCATACCTTAGCCTTGCATCTTCTTGAAGCTTGATGACGCACATCAACACTTCAAGTCTGGGTCCTTGACTTTGACAACCATCAACACATGATGATTTCTTCACTTCGGGATCTTGTCTTGAACATCATCAACACATGATGATTTATCCATCCCGATTCTTCACATGCATCAACGCATGATGCATTCCTTCACTTGACCTCCATCAACACATGATGGATCTTCTCTTGTCTTGATGATCAACTCATGATCATCTCTTCTTGATAAGCATCAACTCATGATGCATCATTTACACCAAGCTCTTGACTTGATGATCAACTCATGATCATCCCAAGTCTTCATCATCCTGGAACATAACCTATATATCCAACTCATGGAAAATGTTAGTTCCACAATGTGATCATCATTAATTACCACTCCATACCATTAACTCATAATGGTGGGACAAGATACCTCAATCTTTCCCTCTTTGGTAATTGATGATAACCACTTAATTTCTCATAAATTTAATGATGATAAATGAGAGAACAAATGAGTATATATAAACTACACAAGTTATATATACTCTAACATGAGTATACAAGAACTACACAAGTTTTGTATACTCAAACGGATTTGTTTCAAAGTAAAGATCCCAAATATATGTGGAGAATGGAATATGGATCAATACTAATGAAACCACAAAGTATAGGATAAAACTCCCCCTAAATGTATCCATACACAAATGTGTAATAAGATCATATGCACATATTCAAGTTTAGCTTATGGTTGAGTTCAATCCTATATTTTGGATCCGAGAAATGCAACATTATATAAGATTGAGATGTCGATTACATACCTCGTTGTATTTCACCTTTATATCCAAATGAGACTACACAAAGATAATACTTGACAAGCGAGTTAGTCTCATATTTGGATTTGTCATTAATCACCAAAACAATCCATTAACTCATAATGGCGGGTCTAGATCTTTCACACGACCACATCCTCTACCCCTCGGCATAGCTATCAACCACAATCAACAATACACAATAAATTCAAAAGTCAAAACCAAGTCATGCATCAGTAAACACCATCACGGAAGCATAAAAACGATATTCGTACCACTCTCTAACCTACTGTGCACTAGTGTGTCAATTTTAGATTATTTAACCATTAACAAATTTTAGTTGATTTACTAAACCTAAACGAATTTTAGCAATTTTAGTTTACCTAGGTTATTTTTCTATTCACCACAGGCCTAAAGCCCGCTCTGATACCAACTGTAACACCCTTGCACAACACTGGGTCTGGAATGCCACCAAACTACCCGAACAACTAAGATACATCAATACACTATGAAATTATAGCAAGCAATTCAATAATAAAACCCGTCCACGGGTTATAATAGAATATGAATAAAGATTGATAAGGCATGAACAACTAAGAAAGGGAAATATAACCAGGCAAGTAGTCCAAAACAACACCCAAACTATGGATTCGGAAGCACTGAAACACATATACTAATCCAAAACATTGACCTGAATTTTATTCAATATCTAACAAGTCCTAGAGTAATCCAGCAATAAGGAATAAAAGGGTTCTCATGGCAAGTAATCATGTGCCTAAAGTAGGAAACTATCACATGTGCTCTATTCGCTCTCAATCATGGAGCCCTCGAAGGTCACCTAAAACAACATAGAAGCAAGGGTGAGTCCATGACTCAACAAATACATCAATATACAATGCAACCCTATTGTACATATATTCAATAACTTCATTATCATTACATGCACTTCTATTAATATTCTCATGCTGTTCTCTTCACTTTGTTTCACATCCATTCATCACATATCAATGCAACCCTACTGTACATGTTCACATGCACTTCTTTCGCGTATACCGATATAGCGTGAGTGAATGCTCGTGACAACATTCACTCTCAAGCCTGTTTCTCCTCAAGGATCGGGGACCTCCTCCACTCCCGTGGAGTTATGATCAATCATGATCACCTGCTCATATGCAAAGATTCTTATGAATGCAAAAATGCAAACTTTCATCATAACAAATTTTCCTCATGTTTGTCAACAACATAAAGTCATACCATTCCATTACTTACAATTAAATAAAAATAAAAGCATAACAATAATGGTTTTGAAAGATAAAGAATCATAGTGATCAATCATTAATCACTGTCTACCATGCACTTGCACAACAAGCACGACGTCTCTCTTACAATAAATACTCAAACTTCAATACAAGCTACATCAAAATAAGAACAATCATCAATCGACATCGCTCCTACACGTCTCCAAGTCTACCACGCTTCCCCGGTACCGAACAGTTATCCTTTGCTGTTTTGGTACTAAAATGAGCGTAACCTTTGACTCAAAAGTCTGATCATTGAAAAACGCCCAATTCTGGATTCTTCATAAAATTCTCCATATTTTTCTTAGATTACCAAGACTTCTAATTAAATCACACAACCCTCTGTTTTTAACTCGGAAGAACAATATGTCCCCTCGACAGACAGTTGTACAAAAAAATCATAACATAATGACCAGAGATCCAAATGAGGCGTTCTTAGTCCCTTTGAAAAGCTTATCAAATTATCCATCTAAACCTAGGTGGTGAGCTTTCCAGATTCGGCCATCTTCTACCCTTACCAAACTAATTAACATAACAGATAATTATCGTCAGGGTTTCTGGACAGTGGCACTAAATCCAACGTAACTTTCAGTTCACAAGCCCAAATTTTATGGAATTTAGCTTTCTGGAAAGCTTGAAAAAAATGTCTACAACATTCGTTATGGTGAGATCCCCTAATTCATCCATGAACTAATCGCTAACGATCGATTACCAAAATCTATCGGAATTAAAACAAAGTTGCAGAACAGCAGCGCTACGAAAATCATATCTCCCAATCCGCCCATCCAAACGACTTGATCCAATACTCTACAGAAAGCTAGCGACGTCACCCACTATTATCTAATTGACGTCTAGACCAGAACTGCACTTATATTCCTAAAAAATGTCCGCCAATACCGACTGTCCTAAATAGATCTATTACCGACATCGCCAAATTAATCAAATACACCACCAATCGAATGGGAATCGAGATTACCCTTGATGAACTGCTAAAGAACATGAACCCGACATGCGAGCCCTCCCCTTCTCTTCTCCCTTCTTTCCCTTCCTCTCTTCTTCCTTCCTCTTGGTCGGCCTCTCCAATGGCAATCTTCTTCTCCTTCCTCCTAAATGGCAGCAGCAAGGAGCTTCACCAGGGGGTAATGGCACTGGTGGTGGTGCTGGAGATGCATGGGAGGAGGCACAAGAGGTGGTGGCCAAGGGGGAGATGGGGGGTGGTGGCCACAAGTGGGGAGAAGGGGGAAGGGGGGAGGCGGCTAGTGTTTTGGGGGAGGGTGGCGCCTCCCCCCTTATGGCCGGCCACCACAAGCCCTCTTGGGCCAAGGCCCAGGTCCAGTTTCGGGGTTTTGTAGAAATTCCCCTCTCTAACTGCTGATAAATTTATTTTCTAGTTGGACTTCTCCCTATTTTATTATTCTCTCCCGAATTCATTTCTAGTTTCCCAATTTAATTTCGGGGTATTACTCTGAAATGCGGATGCTACTCGGCGAGAATTGAGAGGGATCTCAGACGCATCGACATCCGTGATTGTAAATCGGCCGTCGGGGCTTTTTCGATATTGCCGTCGGGGCTTTTTCGATATTCCTCTTCTATTGCGCTTGGATTTTCCAGAGGACGGTGCATCGACGCATGAGACGACTATGACGAAGAATGAGTGGACGACATCTTCACATGAAATAGAAGTTCTGACACGCATAAACATATTATCACAAGATTCTCTATGTTATGTAATTACTTATTATACATGCATGCTACATATAAGAAGAGGATAAATTTGTAAAGTTATATAATTACTTATTATACTTGAAGTAGAATATCTTAAATATAAGTATGCGATGTTCATTTATTCAACATTCTAAGAAACTATTTCAAATGATTGACATAGTTGCAGTAAATATGCATGCTTGGTAGAAATGATCGTTAGGGTAATAAAGATTACTTTAAAATGTAAAGCCATTGGTACAAATGACACTGAGGGTAATTAGTGGCACATAGTCTTTCAGACCATCCTTTTCTAAGCATGCTTGGTAGTAATGTACACTACTATAGTAAAGTTGATTGATGGTACAATCACTAATGAAATGTGGTTTGCATATCCTATGCAAATACAATAGTAATCTATTTTAACATAAATTTAGAATTAATTCCAGCAAAATTAATTATGAATAAAGCATATTTCCAGCACCAATTAAATGACATAATTGACATATAAGCATGTGAATCATTCAAGTCATTTAAAAGGAATAATATGATCAACACACATAATATGTGCACAATAAAAATCAGCATAAAGATAAGATTTAGAAAATTAATTATTGCTCTTAGAAGGCTACTTGCACAAGATTTAAACTTGGCCATCACAACACTCATGCCAAATGTAATCACAAATTGAATATGACACTTTATAGATTAGACCTTGAGTTCAAAATAAAACTTGCTAATCTATTCAGACTAGTTCAAGCAAATCATTCAAAATTAACTTTGTTGTACATAAGAACAAAATCTATCAAGATACTATCAACTGTGATATAGATCAGTGATTGTAAATAATAACAGAAAAACAGACTGGAAGACTGAAACTTCTATAGGACAACAAGATTTACTTGACTGAAAAAGCTCAAAGGATAGCAAGTATATCAAAATGTATAAATTGCTCAAAACAATAGATAACAACAGTTAAAATAACAACTCAAGGCACAACCTATACACGATCACATCCAATTGCATTTGTGACATTAATTCATCATAGAGCAATTCATCGAGCCCACAAAAAATCACTTTGCAATATCTTCTAGTGCTAGGCACATGCAAATCACACAGATTGAATATATCCAATAGCACAACACATAAGCAAGGTGATATGAAAAAAATGGGTTGGCGGAGAGGGTGGTCGGTTTACCTTGGTGGTGCTTGGGATTGAGGCGGTCGGGGGAGGAGACGCACCGGGCTCAAGGAGGAGGCGATGCATGCTCGGGAGAGGGGAGGAGGCGAGCTCGGGGGAGGAGGGGTGCCGGGTTTGGGAAAGCGGCTCATGCTTGGGGAGGTGGCGGCGACGGGCTCGGGGGAGAAGAAACTTAATCATTTCAGTGGGGGGGCGCGGGTAAACCCTAGAGTCCGAATATAAATAGGGTTGAAGATCACAGACGGTTCTAAAGTAGAACCGTCTGTGATAAATACACATCACAACCGGTTCCAATAAATGACCTTCTTGGCATGCATTCATTCTTTCTACTTCCATTTCTAATGGACAAAGAACCTTCTTGACTTTGTAGGTGGTTTTGGGCAACTCATTTCCCTCCGAAGCATATCCGCTAAGAGACCTAATAACACCGTAAAATTCTTGTTGGACCAACTGTTGCTTGCATTCAATTTCACCAGTTCAAGTACGGATGAAAACCTTGTGTACTTCGACTTGCAGCACGTGAGCAAAGGTTTCTCCGAGTCCTCCATCAAGCCCCGGAATTTAACATACTCTCTCTCTCATCATAGTTCCCTTCTTCATCGCGAAGCATCTGATTCAGATTGTCATCGTGTAGCCAATCCGAATCGGAACCACAATCGACATCATCCGGCGGCATATCGTTGACTTCGCCGGCGATGTCGTTATTACTACGTTTCTGTATAATCTGTTCTTCACTGTGATTGGTCCAACGTGTATACCCCTTTTTGAAACCCCTTCTGATTCTTGTAGTCAATGCATGAACAGTACATATATTCCACCCTCTTACTCAATATATCCTCCTCGACAGATCTTGTAAAAGCAGACACGCTATTAATATACTCTTCACTCACATTGTTCTCAGCGTACATCCAGTTTCGGTCCAACTACCCAACACATATAACAATTTAGTGTTAAATATCTAATTAATTAATCAGTATACTATATATGATCTAAAGTAGTTATATGTAGCAAGAAATAATTAAATTAAATTAAGTAGAAATAGACTATGAATTGTCTAAACTCTAAACCCTAAATCATGCTAGATATAAATAATCTTCTGTCTACATCAAGCTAGGTCTAAACTATCTTCAATTTTTTGCTAGATCTAGAATATAATGCAATTTTTTTGTTTACCAGCAACCAAGCTTGGCTTCCATTTTATGTTCGGTGCTTTTCCACTCCTTATTTTTAATTCTTTTTTATCTATATTAATCCCAATATATTTAAAAGGTAAATATCCCACCTCACAAGTAAAAATATTGCTATACTCAGATTGTTTGCTAATTGTCTCTCCAAAACAATGAACTTCACTCTTGTGAAAATTAACATTTGCTCAAACAAACACGAGACGAACTTAAGATTTTTTGCACTCTCAAAGTCATCTTGCATAAGAAAGATGGTGCCATCCGCATATTGCAAGATAGCCAAACCCTTTTATCAAGCCACACCGCTGAGCTTTTTCAATAAGCATATATAAAGCAACAACCGCAATATAGAATATAATGCAATTAGAAATAAATTACTAACCATAAATAGTCAAGAATAAATATATTTACAATCACTCTTTCCAAATTCACGGTCTCCTTTTACCAAATGGCCTCAAAGCCCTACCTCATCAAATCATGTGTGATTGTATTTAATACTGACGATTTTGATCAACCGCGTGTGATGATATGTCTAATATTAGCTTCTTCTTTTTTTTTTTATATAGTAGTGCATGTGTCTTCATCCGTGATGTTATTTTTTTTAAGACCAGAAACTCCCATGCGACAACCGAGGGAAGCTGGCCGATGCAAGCCGGCCAGCCGCCATGAGCAACCTGGACTCGATCTGGTTCATGCACGCACGCACATATATGTTGGCAATGCATGAATGTGTCGCTTTGAGCATGGGTCGATCGCTACAGTCTCCCCGGCCAACTTTTCACGTTTCTCTCTCTCTCTCTCTCTCTCTCTCTTCCGTTGCCACGTACTGCGGTCCAACCGTTTCATTTGGCCTACTGTATTACGCTGTTGTGTTGATGTTGGTCTAAAATGAGTACTTGTTACTAAGGGTTGCTATATATATATGACTTGCTTATTACTGAAAAACAAATTTTGTGTACAACAATTAAAGTAGAAATTAAAATTTTAGATATAAATTTAAGAAACAATCTACTGGAAAAATTATTTATTTTTGTTAGATTGGATACTTTCCTTTTAGTAATGAGCTAAGAACAAATTATTGTAGATGATTTTAAGCATCGTCGGGACCCCTGGGTAGCTTGGCCGCCATGGATGACGTCTGATACATATCAAGACAGACAGGAACAGATAAATTAACATAGATATTTTGGACGGTGTTTCGTTGCTTAATCGACACATTTTCCTAGTGTGCATCTGTGCAGGCCGGTTACATGAACGTGTGCTTGCTTCAGGGGCAAGGGCCTAAGTAAGGGAAAAGATCCTATGGATCAGTGGATCCCGATCCTCTCCGGTATCGTAGAGTCCATCAAAACAGTATTTTGTGAGAGT
Organism: Hsuehochloa calcarea; assembly: GCA_036346395.1. Lineage (NCBI taxonomy): Eukaryota > Viridiplantae > Streptophyta > Magnoliopsida > Poales > Poaceae > Hsuehochloa > Hsuehochloa calcarea. Next base: position 83,663,533 of record CM070594.1, on the reverse strand, counting down.
AAACAGTGATAACCATAGTGCGGTAGTAAAATTATCGTAATAACAGCAGTAGAAAATACTGTAGTGCTTGGTCTCCTCTTTTAATTTTTAATCAGACAGTAAAAAAATGTTTGCTGTAAATCTCCTGCATTAACTCCTTCCAATGGAGATAATCACAATCCATGCATTAGTACCTGGCTACTAATGCTGAGGGCTACAATATCTGCAATAGGAGCAGTTATGACCATTTGATCAAAAGCTTAGATGGCTAGAATTGAGGCCATGTAGGGCTGTTTCTACAGTGCCAATATATATATATATATATAAAAGAATCATACTACAGTACTCATGAAAATCTGAACCATTCACCGGCATACAATGACTAGAAAATTAATACAAACACACTACAGTAAAGTAACGCAGAAGATCCAAATCCACAAGCTGCTGATATGTGTTGATTTACCTGCAAAATTCGGCATGCCCTCGTCGTTTTCTTGTGCTGTACGTGGCTGTGCAGTGCCACAAGTACGTACGTGCGCCTGACGTGCCCGGACCCGTGACGATCAATGATCAGAAGCTGGCGCCCTAGCCAATCTCAAGGCGACGTTTAGTACTGCAGCAAATAAAGGATAAGATACTGTAGCAAAGTATTGCTCGGATAACTACGGATCTCGTCCGTCCACGTTACATCTAACTGTTAATCCGTCGTCCACGTTACATCTAACGGCAAAGGATCCGATCTGATCCATATTGCCATGTATCCGGCCGAGCCCAAGCAGCTGCCGTAGCGGTGGATCCGCCCCTGCATCTCCGGCGCATCATCTCTTGCTATACTTAAACCGTATTTCTTGTTATCTTTACAATTTTTTTGTAAAAATGCAAAAAAAAAATCAATAATAAGTGAGAGAACTCTTAAGAATTAGGGTTTACCAGAGAAATTTTCAGCCTTTTAAAACGAATAAAGTACCTTCGATCTCGCTACTCGTTTATAAAATATGCACATCGATTACATACATTAATAATAGTGACCATCGACCCTGCTATTATTATTATTTGTGTGTGTGTGTGTGGCAGTGTACTAAGTGCTGACGTACTAAGAGTAGTAATTACCATCATTGCAAAGTGAACTTCAGGTGATCTGTTGGCCTGGTTTGACCCCTCGGTGCCCAACAGGCAGTACAAAGCAAAGGAAAAGGCTAAAGCAACTCTGAAGCTGCATCACTCCTGCCGAACTGCACCTGTGGGTATCGTAGGGATATATGTATAATTTTAAGATGATGAGTCAATTGACAATGGTATTGTTGGTTTGCTGAATCTCGCATTTTCAGAAAAACTCAAATGCTGTTCAGACCCCGGGCGGTCAGACCGGCAGCACTGACAGTCAGACCGGCCGTGTGGCAGTCCGACCGGCAGCTCGGGCGGTCTAACCGCCGGAACTTTTGAGTGAGTTTGGAGCTAGGCCAAAAATAGAGTATGTAGGCAAGAGAGGGGAGTCTCCTGCATGTAGTCTCATATTTTTTGGAGCTTCAGTTAAAAGTTATATTCATTTGAAAATTTCAGAGAGTTCTCGGATTTCCAGGTGGAATTTTGGCTAAGTCCTTTCGGACGGTCTGACCGGCTCATACAAATCGGTCTGACCGGCCAGGTAGGGAGGTCAGACCGGATTCCACTTGTTCGTCGGCCATCTTGGTGGCCTTGTGTTTTGGTTATGTCTAGTGCATGAGTTTCAATGCTTTAATGTTGCATATTGCATGTTTTGAGCTAATATGGGTCGAGTTGTGAAGAACTTGTTTCCGAAGACGATTTCTTGGTCTATTGTTGTGCAGGTGGCTTGCAGGTCAACGACGAGGAGAATCGGGACTAAGCTTGGAGAGCTGATGTCCAGAACGATCATGGATGCCGGATGAAGTCGTGTGACTCAAGCATGGTGTAGAATGGACAAGATGGTTCGAACCGGCAGTTTGTTGCAGCTGGTTGGATCAAGCGGCGCGGAGGTCGGTGCAAGTGCCTTAGAGGTTCCGATGGGATTTGGACGGGAGAGACTTGCCGACATGATGAGAGTCGATGATCAACCTACACGTGACGAAGCAGGAGATTGCTTCGACTGTAATGCGTGTGTATGTGTCCCGTGTGTATTAGGCCTTAACGGAAGCCCATTAGGTGAACTCTTCTAGAATCTATATCTCACTATAAACAGAGGGTGTGGTTGCCAAATAGCCCCCAAGCATCTCATTTGCAAAAACTCTAGTGTGTTTTAGGGTTTGGAGAGGAGAGGCTAGGTCCTAGAGAGGTGATTTGTTTGTGTGCTCTTTGATTGAGTTATTGTCCTCCTTGTGAGAGTGGCAGCAACATCTTGAATCAATCTATGGATGTTTGTTCAAAGATGAGGCCTCTTGTGTTTTCCTCTCTCTTTTGATGATTTTGGTGCTTTCTTGATCCGGTTATTTTTTGTTGGTCTCTTGACATTTTTTACCTTGCTATGATGTGTAGAAATACTCCTAGGATCATCTAAATCATCAATCCCCTACGAGCAAGATTTGGATCAAGTTTTTCATTTTGCTCGGTTTCGAACACTCCTTTGGTAAAACTTAAAAAGGTCAAAACTTTAACGTGGATCTGGACGATCGTTGCTAGGAATAGGTTCCAGATATCCTTAGGGATGTGTGTTCCAAATTTGATCAGGTTTCATCGGGTAAATCAAAAGTTAGACCGATTTTCGTTTTGATTTTGAGCTCTCTGCACTGGTTCTGGACAGAATCGGCCAGACCGATTTCACAACGGCGGTCAGACTGCCAGTTGGCCACCGATCTAGCCGTCTCAGTGAGTTTAATCTCTATATTTTGGATCTTTTGTTTAAGGGGTTAATCGGATTCAGCACAAGACTTCCTCTGTGTATTTACTAATCTTCTTAGGTTTCATAGCTATTGAAGAAAAATTTGTGTTGAATTTGATTAAGACGAAAATCAAGAAAGCGTTTATTCACACCCCCCTCTAATCGTCTTTCCGGTCTTACAGAACCTAATCTCAATTTTCAACCTCGAAGCAACCTTGGTCCTACCATGAAACTTTCAATCTAATACAAATATAATCCTTATAATTTCTTTCAATTTTTTTAAACTTCTGACATGATCATCGAGTGATTTGCTGCTCACATGGAGAAATCAAAACCAAACCAAATAAATCAACATATGCATGTGAGCATGTCTAGCTAGCTCGTACATTTCGGTCCACCCCTTCACGCGTGGCCATTTTATACGTAAGACCACAACCTTTGCGTTCGAATTCTTCGCTCCATGGTAAGATCTGCAGTGAGCATCCGTATTTGCGAGACGACGGTATGCTTAGTGCCCCATTTTGAACGCAAGAATTGGACTGTTTCGTACAAAATCTTTAACAAAGTTCTCGTGTACTCACTTCGAAGAAGGAACTAAAAGAATTAGACGAGCAAAAGGAAATGCCATGTGATATATATATACGATCCAACATTTTGATGTTCTTGTATTTGGTTTCCGGTTGATGGCGATATATATATATATATATATATATATATATAGAGAGAGAGAGAGAGGGAGAGAGAGAGACTGACTGTGTTATCAAACCACTTTAGGTATATATATTTGCGTTAGACTATTCATGGCACTAGCCAAAAATTTGGAAGACCCGAGGCAAACTTGTACGGTAAGAAATACCGACGTACACTGTGATTCAATACTCAATATAACTAATGATGTCAAATACGTTCAAATTGTCAATATCTAACTGATACAAGCAGACAAACATAGATCTAACTAATACAACTAAACAAGCATAGAATACAATATTAAGAACTCGTAGAAACTACTAACGAGGACTCGGATGCATGTGCACATCGATGGCTGGCACAAGACATTCGGATCACCGGTACTCCAACAGCTACCTACAACACATAAATACAACATAATTTATAAGAACTTGAATTCAATACAAGTGCAATAATAATTTGAAACTCAAGATAAGAAAAGAATTAAACCCTTAAGTTATACGAGGTACACGAGGTAAGTGGTTTCTACGCTTCTTCATGGCTTAATAGTGTCGCATAATATTGTTGTCATCAATTTCCTCAAATATCTCTCGCTCAACATAGCGTATCATCATGTCATTCAATCATTCATCATTAATCTTATTTTCGTAGGTCTGTCTATATGATATTTATGGTTGAAAAAACTCTATCAACTGATGCGGTTGCCACAGGTAATATCAGTGCAAGTGTGATGAGACAATAAACCAATGGGAAGATCAAATGTTGTCTAGTTTCAACCAACATGACAGCGATTTTTTGGCCGAAATAGCAATATTTGAAGCGTGATTAGCAAAATAACACACTTGTAGCCATAATTACAAAAAATCCTCTCGTCCTTATGGCCACCGTGCGGTCAAGCCTCGGGGCGACACGCGGCGGTAAACCGCACGGCCACCGTGCAATTTTAGCAACAGGGCGACACGTGGCACTGTGATTGTACGGTTTAGCCACCATGTGTCGGCCCGTCGCTAAAACCGCACGGTGGTCGTGCAGACCGCACGGTGATCGTGCGGTTTTCCACTACGTGTCGCCCCGTTGGTAAAATCGTACAGTGATCGTGCGATTTACTGCTGCGTGTCGAGAGCGCCATTTTTGCAATTGCGCTACGAGGGTGTCATTTTTGCTAATCACTCTTCAAAAACTGTCATTTCGGCCAAAGATTCCATGACAACAAGCTCAGAAAGGCTACTACAACTTAAAAAATCAGGACTTCTTTATCCAATAAGTCTGTATTGATTTCATTTTCTTATAATTTTTTTGCAAGAAATCAAAATTTACTAAAATTTTACTCTAGAAAATCAAAATTCAATACTTCAAGGTGAGTCAATGGCTCACCTCGGTGCCTGCCTCGGTGGTTGATTCAGTGTGCCCCATGCCTTACCGCGCTGAGCCTCAGTGGTTGTCGGTGCCTCACACCCTCACCATCCCCACGCGGCCGCGAGGCAGCCCCTGCGCCGCGCCTCAGCACTCACCCACGCCCGCGCTATGAAGAAGTAATATCACAGACAGTTCGTGTTGAAAACCGTCTGTGAAGTATCATCACAGACGGTTTTCAACACGAACCGTCTGTGACTTTCCGTCCTCATCACAGACGGTTTTTATACAAACCATCTGTGATAATCTCATTTATTACAGAGCCGACCCTCACAGTTCAATCTGTTCCAGCTCTGTTCTCTCGCTGTTGCTGCTGCTAGCCAAGCGGGTCTTTGAGGCGATTTGCTGAATGGAGACTGCGGATTTGGTAATTTGTTCTTGACTATCGATGGTTAGTACGTAATTTCTTCCTTGCATACTGTATTCTAGATCTAGCTTGGTAAAGAGAGAATTGAAGATGGTTTAGATCTATCTTTTTATGTTGTTTTGCAAGTGTTGCCTTCTTACTATCTGAAGTTGGGTATGAACTATCTATAATGTGTTTGTAATGAACAACCTAACCCTAAGGTGCATTGTTATTTTTTCAGTTCATTAGAAATACATATTTCAAGAGACATATCAAAAGTTGCATCTATAGTATACTAATTGATTAATTCAATATTTGACACCAAATTGTTATATGTGTCGCGTAGATGGACCGAAGCTGGATGTACGTTAGCAACAGTGTGAGTGAAGAGTACATTAATGGCGTGTCTACTTTTACAAGAGCTACCGAGGAGGATATGTTGAATAAGGAGGTGAAATATATGTATTGTCCATGTATTGACAGTGAGAATCTGAAGATGTTTACGAACCGATGGCAGATTGAAGCACACTTGATTCGAAGTGGTTTCAAAAAGGTTTATACACGTTGTACCTGTCACGATGGAGAGCAGATTATACAGGAAGGTAGTAATAACGACATCGCCAACTAAGTCAACGATATGCCGCCAGATGATGTCGATTGTGGTTCTGATTCGGATAGGCTGCACGATGACAATCTGGATCAGATGCTTCGTGACGCAGAAGAGAACTGTGATGAGAGGGAGTATGTTAAATTCGGGGCTTGATGAAGCACTCGGAGAAACCTTTGTTCCCGTGTTGCAAGTCAAAGTACACAAGGTTGTCATCCGTGCTTGAAGTTCTGAAATTGAAGGCAAGCAACATTGGTATGACAAGAGTTTCATGGCGCTGTTAGGTCTCTTAGTGAACATGCTTCCGGAGGGAAACGAGTTGCCCAAAACCACCTACAAAGCCAAGAAGATTCTTTGTCCATTGGGAATGAAAGTAGAAAGAATACATGGATGTCTGAATGATTGTATCCTCTACCGTAACGAGTATGCAAATATGCATGTATGTCCGGTGTGCAACGCATACCGATACAAATGTAAGAATCAATCAGATTACGACGAGGGAATCGAGGTGAAGAAAGGACCTCCTGCTAAGGTGGCATAGTATCTTCGTGTAATTCCCCATTTGAAGCTGTTTTTTGCAAACCTAAAGGATGCAAAACTACTGCATTGACACTCGGAGGAGCGTAAGAATGACAGAAAGCTAATACACCTTGCTGATTCTGCCCAGTGGAGAAATATCGATAGGAGGTTTGCAGACTTCGGTGCGGAACCGAGGAATATAAGTTTTGGATTGAGTACAGATGGAATGAATCCTTTCGGTAACATGAGCAGTCGACATAGCACTTGGTCAGTGACTCTCTGTATCTACAACATTCCTCCTTGATTGTGTATGAAACGGAAGTATATTTTGCTATCGATACTTATCCAAGGGCCGAAGCAATATGGGAATGATATTGATGTGTACCTAGCACCATTGATGGAAGATCTAAAAATACTGTGGATTGAAGGGGTACACGTACGGGATGCGTACAAGCAAGAGAACTTCACTTTACGCTAATTGTTGTTCTGCACCAAAAATAATTATCCGGCCCTTACTAACTTGTCGGGCCAGCGTACAAAAGGGGCTAAAGCCTGTATTCACTGCTTAGATGATACCAAGAGTGTGTGGCTGAAGCACTCGTGTAAAACCATGTACATCACTAGTACAAAATAGGCTATCCTGAAAGCTTCATCACAGACAGTTTCTTTAGAACAGTCTGTGTTGTACTCATCATAGACGGTTCCAAATGAACCGTTTGTGATACGTAATTATCACAGACGGTTGTAAATACAATCTTCTGTGATAATTCACAGACGGTTCTGAATCATAACCGTTTGTGAAACTATAACCGTCTGTGATAGTTGAAATTTCACAGACGGCTCTTAACAATAACCGTTTATGATAGTGAAAATTTCACAGATTGTTCTTAAGAAGAACTGTCTGTGATATACTATTTATCGACGGTTATTAACAAGGATCGTGACGTTATGTGTACTTATCACAGACGGTTTGTAATTGGAACCGTCGGTGATGTGTATTTATCACAAACGATTTGTAATTGGAACCGTCTGTGATGTTTAAGCCTTTTGGTTCCCGCGCAATGTGTCTCTTCGTTTCGCGCCAACGTTATGATGCACAAGTGAAATGACATGTCGGACTATTGCAGGAAACGCTAAATGCACAATCTTTCCAAGGCTCATTCCAGGCAGTTAGGGAGAAAGATATACTTTCTGTGGCCCTGGGAAACAATGAGCACCCGGTCGCACGAGAGGCCTTGGTCTTTATTTTCCATGGAAACATGGATTCCCAGTGGATACCCAAGTGTAACGGAGTAGAAAGAGAGTCAAAGCCGAGTGCGATGCACAGCTACGAGAGGAGATTCATGAATTTCTCAGAGATAAGATCACTAAATCCATCAGTGATGAGATTAATGATCGCGTCAGAGATGAGACGCCACGACAGATGGAGAGCCTTAAGGAAATGCTTAGGATAAATCAGTTACAAGCCCCTGCCCCTATTGTGCTAGCCAGCCCCCCTCTCCCCAAACTTCCGAGTAGCTGCGCGTCCAACCCTAACCCTACCCCAAAAGGCGAGGACATATTTCTTGTCGATGACGTCCTGGTAATAATTATTATCTCTAAAATGCCCGATCCATTGATAGGCCTGTTGGAGTAGCTAATTTTGTATCGTTATGTAGTTGGCTACGAAGTATTTTCTTCCTTTGCAATGGCTAAAACTAATTTCTTGGAATCATATAGGTCGTTCGCTGTGTACTATGCTGAAGGAGGGAAAAGCAGGGGAAGTATCCTGCGACACGATCTAAATTTTCCAGTATTCGCTAGTACACATTATCCTATATAACACTTCATAGTAATACATCTGAAGGATCTAGACCCGTCATTATGAGTTAATGGAGTGTTTTGATTATTAACGATAAATCTATTTGTGAGGCTAACATTTCTATTGTTATATCTAGTGTGTTGCCTCATTTAGATATAAATGTGAAATTCAACGAGGTATGCATTCGACATCATATTTCTTATACATTGTTGCACTCCTCGAATCCAAAATATAGGTTGAACTCAATCATAAGTTAACTTGAATATGTGCAAATGTTCCTATTACACATTTGTGTATGCACATATTTAAGGGGAGTTTACTCTATATTTTATGGTTTCATTAGTATTGATCCATATTCCTTTCTCCACATATTTGGGATCTCTACTTTGAAACATATCCTTGAGTATATATAAAACTTGTGTAGTTCGTATATACTCATTTGTTTTCTTATTTATTTACATTCAATTATTTGTAATTGAAGTGGTTATCATCAATTACCAAAGAGGGAAAGATTGAAGTGTCTTGTCCCACCATTATGAGTTAATGGCATGGTGTGATAATTAATGATAATTATATCGTGGAACTAACATTTTCCATGAGTTGGATGAATAAGTTATGTTCCAGGGTGATGAATACTTGAGATGATCATGAGTTGATCATCAAGTCAAGAGAAGACCCATCATGTGTTGATGGAGGTCTAGTGAAGGATGCATCATGTGTTGATGCATATCAAGACTCGGGATGAAGTATGTCATCATGTGTTGATGAGCATTGAGTCAAGATCCCGAAGCAAAAGGAATCATCATGTGTTGATGATGTTCAAGATAAGATCCCAAGTGAAGAAGAAAATCATGTGTTGACGATTATCAAAGTCAAGGATCCGAACTTGAAGTGAATATGTGCGTCATCAAACTTCAAGAAGTTGGTTAAGGCAAAGGTATGAGTAGCTAGGGCTAAGGATGTATTCCTAGTATTTTACCGATCTTAGTGTTTGGTCGGAAGACCGGATTGCTAGTATAGGTTGCCGTATTATTAAGATGGGTCTTGACTAGCAGCATGAGTTAGTCATGTGTTGATAACTCATTGTGCTTGCTGTAGCTCATCTATGCATGATGCTATTATTTACAAATGTGTTTTGCAAATAGCCGAGGCTCGTGCATTTAATCCTTGTAGCATGGGACTATAATTTACAAATGTGTTTCGCAAATGGTTGAAGTCCATGCACCTTAGCCTTGTAGTATGATGCTATTATTTACGAATGTGTTTTGCAAATAGTCGATGCTCATGTATGATCTTTGTAGCATGTGACTTGAGTTTGCAAATGTGTTTTGCAAATGGTTGAAGTCCATGTATCTTATTCATTGTGGTATGATTCTAAAGTTGGCAAATGTATTTTGCAACTTGTTAGGAATTTTGCATGCGATCTTTGTTGGCATGGATCCTCAATTGGTAAATGTGTTTTGCAATTGAGATTGTTGTGAAAGACAATGCTGTCTTTTCTCAGGAACATCGATAGTTTCGACGTTAAGAAGGCGGAACTACCGTTGTGCGATAGTACCGGCGTTATGAGAGCAGAACTACCGCATGCTGGTTGTGCCAAAATTGTTGCGGTATATTTTTTTTTTTCAAAGAAACACCTTTTTGAGTTTTGCTACTCTCTTGGAAATGCGGTAGTACCGGCGTGTTTGGAGCGAAACTATCGCAGCTCAGTATTTCCGGAGGTTGGAGCGGTACGTTTTTTTCCAGTAGGTTCCATGTGTTGGACCTAAGTGGAAGCGGTAGTACATCTATTCAGAAACGGAATGACTGGAGTGCGAAACTACCGCGAGTTGAACGTCGGTAGTACGCATTGCACTTTTTAACGGCTAGTTTCTCGTCTGATATAGCTGTTACTATGCTTGTCGTGTAAGGGCGGTAGGACCGACCGATGAACGACGGTGGTACCGCTTTGGGCTGATTTTTCAGTAGATTCTCTTCCAACGGCTAGTTTTTGTGTGTGGGCTATATATACCCACCTTGGCCGGTTGGAAACAAATCTTTGGCACCTCTATTGAGTCCTTTGAGCAAAGAGCAAGCCTCTCATCTCTCATGTGCATGTATTGCACTTAGTGAGCTTGGAGAGCAAACCCTAAGTGCATGTGTTGCCTTAGGTAGTGGATTGTGTAACCACTTGAGTTTAGACACTTGATTAGCTCAAGTTAGAGTTGAGATTTGTTACTATTGGTGTTTGCCGACACCTAGAGGCGTGGAGGCGTCGTGGACCGGTAATCTTCTCAAGAAACTTGTGAGAAGGCCCGGCGTGGTTGTGAGTGGTTTGGTGCACACCATCTCCGGAGTGGAGGAATAGCAACCTGAGTGGATCGAGGCGTTGGTTCGTGTTGGAACCGGTCCAAGTGGTTGGACTTACCTTGGAGGTGTTGTCTTAATTTATGGAGCCGGTCCAATTCGTTTGGGCTTACCTCAATGTGGACTAGAGAAGACCGGCAAGTCTCCGAACACTACGGTAAAACATCATTGTGTCTATTGTGGTTTGTTCGTGTGCTTTACTTTGAGCAATTTGTATTACTTACTTTAATTGCTTATATATCTTTGTATGAGTACTCTCATTCAATTGTATTCATATTGTTGGTGCACTTAGTCAAGCCTAGTTGATTTAGATTTTAATTATGCAAAACCAAATTGTTATTAGCTTCCGCATTAGAAATTGGTTTTAGCCAAATTGGTTTTTAAAACCGTCTATTCACCCCCCCTCTAATCGGCCTTCTCGATTTTACAACCTCTCGAATTAACCAATTCTAATTTTGCACGCCACCAGCAGTCGCCGGCCTGTAACATCTGTGGATACTATGTTTTCCACAATATGGAACTCCTCGTTGGTTCCGTGATGACCAATGATCCTCAGATTTGTCAATCTTGCAATAATTATTTCATACTTATCAATTTATATATGCACGAATTTAATCTTCCTAGCGACAGGTTGCGAGCATCGATACAACTACGTTGGAACAGGACCAACTCATAAATATTCGAGGACAATTTGTGCCATTCTTGAACCGTGAGGTCATAAATCCAAATGAGAAGTTCCACAATATAGATTGAACTTAATAGTACAGGCGTGTAAATGTACATGAATGGTTAATTTTAGTTAATTGATTTGTTAATTGGATGTGCTTGTTTCTTGAATGAATGTGAATTGGATGTATACTTGTAATTGTTGTGTTTCAGCTTGTTTCAGAGGGTATGGCTAGCATTTCATGAGGCTAGCTAATAAAAAGAAATAGATTTAGTAATACAAAAGAATATCACAGACGGTTCCTTAGGACAAACCGTCTCTGTGATACATCAGCTCTCACATACGGTTTCATCTACAAACCGTCTGTGATACATCATCTATCACTGACGGTTTAATCTACAAACCGTCTGTGATAGTCAACTATCACATACGGTTTTGAGTTAATAACCGTCTGTGATAGTCTGTATCACAGACGATTCAAAAACCATCTATGATGATCTAATGTCATTACCGTCCCATAAACTCAGACGGCCCATGAAACCGTCTGTGATGATGTTTTTGAACCGTCTGTAAAGACTTTTTCTGTAATAGTGTTTACGGTACACTCAATTTAATATGAGTTGTCTATTCTTTTTATCCAATAGTTCAGATTAGTTAAGATTTAGTTATACTACACATGGTAGTATGAGTAATAGAATCCTGAGTTGTCTATGGTTTAATATCGATGTTATGAATGAATGCTGGAGGACTCTGCTAGAGCAAAATCGTATAGAAAAGGACACGTAAATTTTATGTAGGTCCAAACCTTCTCCTGAGAGAATAATAACTCTACTCCTATGATGTTGTGTTGATTGTGTTTACAAAAGGAAGGATGCTACTAAAACTAGAATTTGATAACTTATGTCTCTTGTTGTCTCTATCGAATCTCTCGATCGCCTGATCACTCGATTGCTTCCTCCCCTTTGTCCACCGACTTTACTTCTTAAATAGCATGTGAAAAGGTAGCAGTTGTTCATGTCAAGAGTCGCCTCAACGTTTGATGCAATGCGCTTGTTTAATGGCGGTTGTTGTCAGTGACATCTCACGTCGTTTTGCGGTTATGTCAGAGACAGAGGTTTAATACATACAATTATCTCAGGGAATAACGACACATATTAGTTCTTGCGTGTATTGAACGCAACGTACAAATGTATGTCTCTAGTCGATTGGGCCCACATGTATGTGGTTCTTATCGACTATGTGGTGATCGTTAATGACATGGTCATAGTAAAGCTTACGACCATAAATGATTGTAGTAGAACTTACGATCAATAAGTGATCGTAGAGGAATTTACAATAATAAGGTGATCGTAATAGGACTTACGATCAACAGATAGTCATGAAATAACTTATTACCATAAAGTGGTGGTAGGATGGCTTATGACCATATAGAGTGGTCGTAGAATAGCTTGCAACCGTATATGGTCGTCGTAGAATAACTTACACCCACTAGGTACTATAATCTCTCTCATTGTTGATATTGAGGGGAACCCTTGAAGGTTGTATAAGAGACACTATCGTCTATAATAAATATTACAGATAAATAATTTAATTAATTGAGGGTTATTAGATCCCCGTCGGTAGTAGAATTGTATTTGTACTTATGGAGATCACATGACACAAGAGTAATAGTTTTAACCATAGTTGGAAAAGTCCATCATAGCCTCACGAAAAAAAATTATAAATACAAAGAAAAGTATATTATATCTATAATAAATAAATAAATAGATTTAATTTATATTATTATCGTATACTATCGGTAGAATATACCGTAAAATTCATCCGAGAGAGCTGGGACCCTGTCTTGGTGGGCAATACGGCTGGCAATCCAATCCAACCACTCACGAACGCGAGGCCGCGGATGCGTGCACCGGCCGGCATGGTCACGGCCGCAGGAAAAACACGGGCGTTTCCCCGCGAGATCCAACGGCCGCGCGCGTCCATTTGCGTGTGCTGGACCACGCCGAATTGCCGAGAGAAGGAGCACGCCCGTGTAGCCGCTGACCGCGCGCGGTAGGCGTAGGTGTTAAGTTTCGAGTTTGAAGAGATGACCCGGCCCGGTCTGAACTCTCATCTCTCATCTCTCATCTCTCATCTCTCATCTGACGTGGAGTTAATCTGAGCAGATGACTAGCGCGGTACACGACTCAGGTCGTCGATCGAACATTGAAACGTAGCCAAATGCGTTTTTCCTTCGCCCCGGGCCCGGCCGCGCAGAGAACTTGCGCCTAACTTGCAATTAATAATGTAGGGCGCGCACAGTACTGCACCAAGTGACCAACTCAAGTGGGCGTCTCCCAAAAGAGAGTACGCCCTCTCATTCCCTTTGTCTTTGAGCTTATCTGGTTCAAAAAAATCGACACCTAGATCCAACTGATCAGGCGAAATTAACGATATATTCAATGTCTGCTGTACATGCGCGAGATATATATAGTATAACTAAATCATAACTAGTAGTTTAAATCATTGAATAAAAAATAAACAACTTAAATTAAATCAAGTGTACCATAAAAGGACTCCACATAATACCTTCCAACTGACCACTGTTCACAAACGCTTGGAAGACATCTCCCAGCTGTGCACGCAGTAGCAACATAGGTGCACTCCCCAGTAGGGATGAAAACGGATCGGATAGTTTCCGACCGATCCGGATGAAAACGGATTCGGATTGTCTCGGATCGGATTTTTCTCGGATAATATTATGATCGGAAATGGATTCGATTTTTTGTCTGAAACGGAAACGAATATGGTAGGCATGCTATCCGGTGGATACGGATTATCCGGATAAGACCAAGCCCGGATATCCGGATTTCGGCCCAATAGAAGAGGATTTCAGCCCAAAAGAGAAAATAAGATTTTAATTAATTTTCGAATTTCAGAAAATACAACAAATCAAATAGCCTTTTAGAAAATAGCAAATAGAGTTAAAAAAAATTCTAGAAAAAATCATAAAAATTCCTTGAATTATTTTGAACTTAATAAAATCAATTCCAAGTTAAAGTTGGTTTTTATTTTTGCACATAAATTATTTTTAATTTCTAAAAAAATATGAACAACCTTTTTAAAATTCAAAAAATTAATTATTATTTTTTCATTTTCACTTTAAATACAATAAAATCCTAGAAATCTCAATAAATTTTTTTGACATTGAAAACTAGGGAATTTAATAATTGATTTTATTTTATTATTATTATTCTTTTTAACCAAGAAAACTCTTTTAAATCTCAGAAAATCCAATAAAATAATAACCTTGTTAATTTTATTTTTGGTAACATACTTTAGAATGTTACAGTCATTTGTGTATAGATTAACCATCTAGACTGATCAATGTTAGTGTGAACTAAGTTTTATGTATGTGATGAACTAAGTGTGAATGTGTGATGACTTGTGACTTTGTGAGTCATGACTTATAAGCTAAATATGGTAAACTAAGTGTTATATTTATGATGAACTAGTTAATGCAACTTGCTAGTACCAATGTTATGTGTGGTTGCTGAAAATATGAATAATTTGTGAATGTCTGCATCAAATAAACTAGTTATATATTTTCTTTAATTTCTGGCATACAATTTAAGGGGTTTTCATGTTCCGAAAAATATCCGCGACCGTATTCGTTTCAATTCGTATTCGCTACGTATTCGTATTTGTATCCGAATCCAGAAAAAAAAAACAAATATAGCAGAGTCATTATCCGTCCGTATCCGATTCGTTTTCACCCCTACTCCCCAGAGACATATGTGTGAGAGTGATCGGCCAACGACTTGCAAAGTCTTCCATGCACCGCAACGCACCGACCATATATGCCTGCAGATGCAGTACTGCAGCACCCAACAGTACTGCAGCACCCAACAACACGCCGGCCGGTGACGACCTTCGAACACGTCACGCTGTTTTTAGCATTAACTGATAGCAGTAGCTAGTACTACCACCGCTAGTGGGACGGTCTGAATTTCTTCAAGCCATTCTTCAATATATGCATCGATCAATTGCTTTAGCAAGTCGTTTTCTCTAGAATGTTTTGACCATATATATATATATATATATACTTTCATTCGCAAACGGCCAAAATTGATTAGGAGTTAGATCAATCGCCCGGCCAGGAAACTGAAACTGACGGCACACCGAAAGGACTTGGATGCCTTTCGAATCGATCTGTGACCACAGGAAAAGGAGAGAAAAAGCGTGCGGATATATACTAGCCTAATTAGATAGATTGGTAAGAACATATGATAAACGCAAAACGAAATGTGGAATTGAAGCGTGCTGTGTGCTGTGTCAGCAGGGTATTGAGCAGACATCTTTGAACGAAGAGCACATCGTATTCTCGATTGCCTAGATTTCATAGGGTCGATCGTACGTACTACGTGCGTCCAACTTTCAGACAGAGCCTTTTAATTTTCGTATCGTTGTCCATATATAAAACTAGCTAGCCCGCTCTCGGTGATGCACGCCGTGATGTTTCAGTATTTTTCCCTCGTGCCATTGATTATAGGAATATTTGCCTTCCTTTTCGTTTGACACTCCAGGTTATGTCATCCCTCCCGATGTAATGTTGTCGTAAGGTAGTGTTTGCTGGAGAGGTGAAAGAACAAGAGAGATGGCATATCCTAGAGTGGCAACGAACAGAGGTCAAATAATCAATTTCCCCGTTGCAGAACGTGTGTTCCAGAACAAATTTTTACTACTGTAAATTGTTCTGTACGTATGTAGTACTTCTACCGATCGATTTACTAATAGTACGTAACCCAATCTTACTATATATATATATATATAGATACATACGTACATGCAGAGGCGAATCCACTCGGTGGACTCGTGCCCACCCTCCACCTGCGCTGGAACCCTCTCTTACCCGGTGGCACTACGATTTGATGAGCCGCTGCATCTCTTGATCTCACGAGTCACGATGCAACAATGCACTTCGCACTACGCTGTAAATCACATAGCGAACTGTACAGTACTTTAAACTCACTCTCTATTTTTTATTCTGGCTTCACCACTGCATACTTTCGGTAAATTTGGAACTCTACCGTTGAAGTACAAGAACACTACTAAGTACTGACCATAGCTAGGCATTTAATTGGTCTTCTTGGTGGTAGAAGGTACGTATCAATTATTAACCACAACACATGCATGGTCCCTAGATCACGCAACACTACTACTGCATCTCTCGAAAAGTACAGCAAGGCACCAATCTGAAAGAATCCAACGTGCCCACAGTTAAATAAGGAGATGGAAGTACCCCTAATTAACAAATGGATTGCGTTCTAGCTATACCTCCCTCTCCAACATCATTATTGACTAAGTGATTTGTTTGAGCTAATCTTGGCACACAATATATGTGATAAGTGAAAGCTAACTTTATGTAGTATAGTGTTGCTTTATAAAACGAAACTTTACAAAAAGTGGGTTACTATTTTTTCAAATGAATGGATTAGCATCCACACGCATAATCAATGGTCCCCTTCTCCTCGAGGCATCTCCGATGCTTTAAGGTGTGGCAGGTGAGTAAGGATAGGGGTGTCATCGTTTCGAATGCGAATCAAACAGTAGTATTTTTGTATTCGTATATTGAATGCGAATACGATTCAAATGTTATAATGAATACGAATCAAATACCTACTCAATTTTTTTTATTAGATTCAGATATCCTCGTATTTACGTAATGGAAAGATATTATGAAAAAAATCTAAATCATATTCATATTCTATCGAATACATATTAAAATAAAACATGTAATTCGTATTCGATTGACACCCGTAGTTAAGGATAGTTTTCAGCTTGCTACACACACGCGCGATGGAGAATGTGTTAAAACTTAAGTATTAATGCTTGCATGGTTATTTTTGTGAATTTGTGCGCATTTGAGAGTTCTTAGATGTCTGCTTTTCAATGCAAGTAACTGTACACCTGGCAGGGCAAAGACAAACACGAATCAAGCTTTAATTTGTGAGAGTTGTTTATGTAGCTTTTGATGGTATCTAGAGCTAGACCTTGAAAGGAAGAGCTAGAGTACGTGACATGTAGTGGCAGCTAGCATATATGGCGTCTTTGGCACGAGAGACACAGTAATATAATAGTAGTAACCTGCAGCTTTCTTTTTTATGTTCATTCTTAATTAAACCCTATGCAACGTGCACGTATTAACCCACGTAACAGCTGCATTTGGTTGGACCACTGGTTGCCTTTTATGCATCGTAAGCTCCAGCTTTAGTATACCTTATTTTTTATTTTATAGATCAACTATACTTTTTTTTTCTTTCCCAGGACTTGTTTTGAACGTAAGAATAGGAATATACAGGAATGAAGGTGCAACCCTACGTGAATACAAAATAGAGGAATAGATCAAAAGAGGTATTTAAGAGCTTAATAATAATTTAAGGAGGCCACTACCACATGCTATACCGTCGGGAGGCCACCCCAACGGTATAGCTTCCAGCCACCGTGGCTGCTTGCCCTGACCTCCTTCTCCTAAGCCACCACAACTTCCCTCCTTTAATTTCCCGCTCCACTCCTACCGCCGTGGCTCTGTGCCCCTCCTCCACCTTCCCCCACCCCCTCCTCCCTCGCTGGTGGTCGGTGGCAACCTCGCCGCGCCGCCGTCTCCCCCTCCCCTGCCACCCTCACCCCGCCCAACCTAACATTCTCTAGTGTCAACGCCTTGTCGTGCCTCCCTCCGCCACCGTCCAACGCCAGGCCGCCGCCTCCTCGGCCTCCCTCTACAACCAGTGGGAATGGTAAACCCAAATGATAAACCTGTCTGCAGCGGAGCCACCGCTCCTCATGCCGGAGCTCCGAAAAGATAGGGGACAAGGAGAGAGCTAGAGCGCTCGAGCGAGGGGAGGAGCGGCGCAGCGATGCGGGAGCGACGAAGGAGGCGAGGTCTGCCATCTGCTTCATTTGTAACATATACCGTCGAACGGTATACCATTTTGTAGTTTTTCTGTAATTGAAAGGACTTACAACATAAATGGAGACGGTACATGGAAGGCAAAAATGAATTTTTTTCGTGAGGTCTAACCTCATGTTATAATTCCTCCAAAATTTCCATGAAATGGGTCATTCCATATATAGGAATCCTATGAACTCACTCCGTTGTTCCGAAGGGCTATATAAGAAAAAAATCTACAGAACTGGATTCTTCCAAAATTCCTAAAAAAAAACAAATCTACACTCCGAAGTCCAAACGAGTCCTAGTTTGTAACTACGCACAGCACCTATTTGGTCTACATGTATATGGGACTTCATCACCCATTATTACTAGCTCATCTTCAGCATATAAGGATTCAGTTTTGACGCAGGAGACCAGGTGTTCTGTAGGATTTCCCCGTAGTTTGGCGCGGAAGGAAATTTGCTGGGAGGTCACTCCCAATCAGCTGTTGATCTCTCAACTATCGGCAAAATCAACGGTCGATATGGGAGAACCTGATTTTCTTCCGTTTGGCGCCGATCAATACAGTTCCTTTAGAATTTCTATATGTTCCACCTGGGACCTAAGTCGTATTATTAATGAATTAAACCCCTTTCTAGCAGCTTTTGTTGGAATTGGATACATATGTATAAAGACCTATTCATTCTTAAAATTTCAAAGTATGCACATTCTTAGACAAGTGTAGTCAAAATCTTAAACCAGAAGTCTTAGACCAGTGAAGTCGAAATCTTAGACCAGAGTGATCGAAGTCATAAACCAGAAGTCTTATACCAGTGTGACCAGTATGGTCGAAGTCTTAGACATGAGTGGTCGAAGACTCAGACCAGAGGTCTTAGATTAGATTGGTCAAAGGTATAGACTAATATTGTCGAAACCATAGACTATTGTTGTCGAAGGCATAGATCAATATGATCAAAATTAAGTGGTCGAAACTTAGTAGTTAAAACTCAGTAGTCAAAATTCGGTGGTCGAAACTGTGTGGTCAAAACTCACTGATCGAAACTGTGTGGTGAAGTCTTAGACCATGGTGGTCTAAGTCTTAGACCGATGTGGCAAAGGTATAGACCAATGGGGTCGAAGCCTTAGACCAGTGTGGTTAACGCGTTATACCAATGTAGTCGGATCCAAAGATCAGTGTGGTCGAAATACACTAGTTGAAACTGTAGACCAGTTGTCGAAATGTAGACCAGTGTGTAA
This sequence comes from Hsuehochloa calcarea, assembly GCA_036346395.1. Lineage (NCBI taxonomy): Eukaryota > Viridiplantae > Streptophyta > Magnoliopsida > Poales > Poaceae > Hsuehochloa > Hsuehochloa calcarea. The sequence continues at coordinate 83,644,168 of CM070594.1, read as the reverse complement.
TCAGGATCTGATAAACACTAATTAATTACCATTAATTGGTTTTGAATTAGCAGTTAGCAATGATTTAATATGAGCTTTATTATGACAGTTACTAGAGAGTAATTGTCTCGACCATAAATAGGATCTAGAGACGTCCATACAAAATAAGACGATTCATTCTATTTGTCTATCTTCCTCTCTGATCAACTGTGCTGAAGAATTAAGCTGTCTAACCAAGCCGTCTCTTCTCCTCAACGTGCACCGGGAAGGAGGGTGAGCGGGTATCTCTGAACTATTATCGCAGAGTTCACCAGCACGGGGCAGTAATAAGGTTTCTGGGCAGCGCGTCTGCGCAACCGCTCGTTGTGCTACATCATCTATGATCTCGTCCGCGGCGGTGTTGCTCTGCATGGCTTCCGCGCTGAACAGGCTGTCCGGGGACTCGTACACGCTTTCGTTGAAGTAGGCAAACTGGTCGGCGAACAGAAGCGTGTCGAACAACGCGTCGCCAGAGTCTATACTACATCATCTACGATCTGCACTGCTTTGACCACTGCTTCGAGTCTGCATTGCTACTGTTCTTCATCAAGCACGACTGTAAGTTAGTCATACGACCGATTTTCTATTATAATTATTTTGTTGAGTAAGTTTAGAAGTGCAATAAGTTACCTGTTGTTAGTATCGATTTATGTATGTCTAGTTATTTGTGATCTTCGACTGATAATCAAATTTGGAATTAAAATGTTGTCTATATTTTCAACAATTCAGAAAACTTTATTGTGGATATTTTTGTGATTCAGCAATAGCCGGTGTTTCTGATGCTATGAAATCTGAGAGGTTTTCTGGTCAGAACTTTCGTAGATGGCAGACAAAGGTCAAGTTTTGACTCATGTCTTTGGGGCTGTAGTGGGTGATCCAACTACAGTATCTATTTACGATTGAACAGACTATGAAGTTCGACACAGATAACAACACCGCCCTTGGATCCATACTAACCATATTAGCCGATCAGCTCTATGATGTGTACATGGACTTCAAGTCCGCCACAGAGTTATGGGACGCACTCGAGCACAAATATGCCGAAGCTGAGGCTGGTCATTGGCTCTATATGTGCAAACAATTCTTCGACTACAGTATGGAAGATGCTAAGTCGATAGTTGCACAGGATCATGAGCTACAGTTACTGGTTGGAGAGATTGCATATTTGGGTTGTGTTGTCTTCTATGTTTGTGGTTGTGGGTATTGCTGCCAAACTTTCTACTTCATGGTGTGGTTTTTCCACTGGCTTAAATCAAGAGGGAAGAGATATCTATTGAGGATCTCATTGCTGCTCTTGATGTGGAAGAAAAGGCAGGAGCAAAAGATGCACCAAGCTCTTCCAGTCAGAACAATCAAATCAATGCAAATGTTATACAGAAGAGATATGGTAAGAATTGCAAAAGCTTTAAACCAAATAAGACAACTAGCTTCAAGAAGAAAACTAAAAAGAAGGATATGAGGAACATCACCTGCTTTGTGTGTGGGAAAAACGGTCATATGGCGAAAGACTGTTATTTCCACAAGAGTAAGGATGGTGTACAGCAAAAGAAAAAGGTTGTCAACATAACCACCATCTCTGAACCAATGAGTGATATACCACCAGTTTGTGATAATCCTAAGGAAGACAACAATTTAGTTGAAGATGCCACACTTATGAGCAAGCGATAAAGGGTTGAGAAAACCTTTGTCGAACACTTTATTGTATATCTCATAGATGATGTGCCAAACACTCTTTTAGAGGCTTATGCATTACCTAATGCTGAGTATTGGAAAGAGACAGTACATAGCGAGATGGATTCCATCATGGTAAATGGGACTTGGGAGATCATTGATCATCCTATTGGATGCAAACCTGTTGGATACAAGTAGATCTTTAAAAAGAAAATGAGGCCTGGTGGTACTATTGATAAGTACAGGGCAATACTTGTGAACAATGGTTTTACCCAAAAAGAAGGTGAGGATTATTTTGATACTTACTCTCCTGTTGCCAGATTGACCTCCATTTGAGTGTTCATTGTATTAGCTTCTTCCCATAGTCACATATTCATCAAATGGATGTGAAGACAGCTTTCCTTAATGGAGAGTTAGAGAAAGAAATCTATATGGAGCAAACATATGGTTTTATAATTTTGGGACAGAAAAATAAGGTATACAAATTAATCAAATACTTATATGGCCTAAAGTAAGTACCTAAACAATGGCACGACAAGTTTGATAAAACTTTAACATCTACTAGTTTTTCTGTGAATGAGGTAGATAAGTGTGTGTTACCCGTGACTTAGGCAATGGGAAAAACAAGTTAATGTTTGAACAATAGAGCACATTATAAAAATATGTGTACCCGTATCCTAATAGACAAAATACTCTCAACTGTATAGAAGGATGGCTAAAATCCTTAATGTATTATAGTGTATAATGAGGGGAAAAGGTATTAGCCTACAGGATACCTAAAATGAATACACCTACTTGAGCTTAACTGTGAGGTCGTAGTTTACGAGAATAGAGCATTCTCTAGAAAGCTCATGAGAAAATAAGGGAGCAAGACCAAATAATGCTCCATTTAAACTTGGTTCTTTGACAATATAGTATCGGTTGAGATTTCAAGTGAAATCTAACCACGAAAAACTATGAATTCAGGGCATAGTTCATTCATCAGTTGTGAGAAGATGAATCTATTTATTCTAGGTGCAAGTTCAACCCGTACGAGACTTACACTGAAAGACTGATATATCAACAACTCTTCAGCACAATAATCTTTATCATTCCTTTTTGCTGCTTGCTTTGGAATTGGTGGAGGATTATTGGAAATTGGGCACATAAGTGTAAATGTCCATTCATTCCTAAAATTTCAAAGTATGCAAATTTTTAAACCAGGGTGGTCGAAGTCTTAGGCCAGTGTGACTAGTATGGTTGAAGTCTTAGACCAGGGTGGTTGAAGTCTCAGACCATGGGTCTTAGACCAGGTTGGTCGAAGGCATACACTAGTATGGTTGTAATAATATGGTCGAAGGCATAGACCAATATGGTCAAAACTGAACAGTCGAAACTTAGTGGTCAAAACTCAATGGTCGAAACTATGTGGTCAAATCTGAGTGATCGAAGTCTTAGACCGGGGGTCTTATACCAGTGTGGCAAAGCTATAGACCAATGGGGTCGATACCTTAGACCAGTGTGGTTGGAGTCTTAGATCAATGCGGTCGGATCCAAAGACTAGTGTAGTCTAAATACACTGGTAGAAGCTGTAGACTAGTGTGTGACCAGGATCTGATAAACCCTACTTAACTACTTTTAATTGATTTTGAATTAGCAGTTAGCTGTGATTTTAATATGAGCTTTATTATGACAGTTACTAGAGAGTAATTGTCTCGACCATAAATAGGATTTGGAGACGTCCAAACAAAAGAAGACGATTCATTCTATTTTTTCATCTCCTCTCTGATCAACTGTGCTAAATAATTGAGCTGTCGAACCAAGCCGTCTCTTTTCCTCGGCGTGCACCGGGAAGGAGGGTGAACGGATATCTCCGAACCATTGTCGCAGAATTCACCTGTACGGAGCGGTAATAAGGTTTCTGGGCAGCGCATCTACGCGATCACTCGCTGTACTGCATCATCTACGATCTCGTCCGTGGTGGTGTTGCTCACAGCGTCCGCGCTGAACAGGATGTCCAGTTACTCATACGCGCTTCCGTTGAAGTAAGCGAACTGGTCGACGAATAGGAGCGCGTCACTAGAGTCTGCACTGCATCATCTACGATCTGCATTGCTTCGACCACTGCTTCGAGTCTGCGCTGGTACTGTTCTTCATCAATCACGATCGTAAGTTAGTCGTACGATCAGTTTTCTGCTATAATTATTTTTTAGTATATTTAGAAGTGCAATGAGTTGTCTATTAGTATCAATTTATGTATCTCTAGTTATTTGTGAACTTTACCTTATAATTAAGTGTGGAATTAAAATATTATCCACAATTCCAACTGCTTCAACTTGGTAGGATTTTCTAGTGGATTGGTGATCTCCAGTTGGAAAACAATTTCGGGAACAAGAACATAAGCCTGTAATCAAAGCTAAAGTACGATTACTCCAAAGCGAGAGGGGAAGCATGCAGTTCTTAACTGAAGATAGGAACAAGACATGAAAGCAGTTCCGATCGAGCGTTCGAGGTTGCCTATAAACATTAGAATTAGTACAAATACAACCGAAATCACGTACTTAATTACACACACATATATACCAACTATATATACGTACTCAGTTTCCATTTCGTTGCGTGTGGCTAGACTTTGTCGCATGCACTAATTAATTTGGCCAACTTTTGCAGGTTAGTAATATTGTATTATTCATGAATGTTGGTGAACTACCAATCCGGTTTAATTTAGTGGTTTTGGCGGTTGGTACGTACTTGTGGTCCAATTAACGTTGCCACTGAATCTTAACAAACTTAGTTATCTACGAGTACTATGTATGGATGTGGCCTGCCGCCGGTAACCTAGTAGTTAGTACTACGCACACTAATTAACAAGAGACGAATATGAGATTAAGGGACGAACCCTCTCGATCGTTGGCTCGGACAAAACGTAGATTAAGGGACCAGTAACGGTGGCACCAACAAAACGAATTAGATAGTACTATCTGTTGAGCAATCGTCGTTGGCGAGTCCAGTCTGAACGATTACTTCATAGACAATATTCAGAAACGTAAGAATGAATCAAGAACACAAGAACAAAACAATAGATTGAACACAGAGATATGAGAGGACTTCAGACTTCGCTTTATTGCTTCTCAAAATCGTGTTACAATGGTTGGGATCCCTCTCTATTTATAGCCTATCGACCCTGCTAGGGTTTTCAATAGACTGCCCATATATGAGCCGGTTTTTGGGCCGGACCTAGAGTTTCTTAACACTCCCTACGTTTCGCTGTATTTGTCTATGGCATCAGGGTATTTGTTTTAATATATTTGTCTGTTGCAGGAATTTAGAGTATAGTTATTACAATTTTCCCCTCTCTACCCGAACTTAAATACTTTTGAAGAGAATAGGTTGTTGTGGTATATCATTTGAATATGGGTATGTATGATAATTTCTCATTAAGTTTTGAAGATTGGTAGTGTTCGTGAGTCCGTGGGAGCACTTTTTTCCAGGCTTCTCTGCTCCACGTGGCCTAACCACCACCACATAAACTATGTATGCTCACTTGACTAACCCATGCCGCTTCGCTCTGCCTCTTGTTTTTCTTCCCCAGACTCATCCTTAAGCTTGCTCCTTGAAGACTTGCATCTACCGGCAATAATGGCTCCTCCCATCTCACACCATCCTTCTCTACTTTCCCAACACGAATTCACTATGTTGCCTCACATCTGTGGCCAAGACACAAGCCGTTGAAAGTGTGTGTGTGTGTGTGTGTGGGGGGATGACCCTGCTCCAACGAGCTCTGGCCGAGGCGCACGCCATCTTGCATGTTTGCTCCAACAAGCTCCGGCCGAGGCGCACGCCGTCGAGCATCATGCAAGCACTCTATTCCAGCAAGCTCCAGTCATGGCACACGAGCGAGCCCCATAGATGCCTGTCATGAGCTCCCATGACATCTCGAACTCCACAACCAATGATGGCCTCCATGAGCAGTGCCTGAACTCCACCGTCGCGGGCTCCCCGTCGGTTCCGCAGCGACACCCTCGATGATGTGCTGTTACTACTCGCCGCCATCCAGGTGCCTCCCCTGGTACGATTTGTTGTAGGTATTTTCTCAATTTGTTACAACAATTGGTTCAAAATGTTGCATTGAGCGTTTTTTTATTGTCGCGATGTTGTTCCGTCAAATGTTAGGGTAAGAGGTTTTTTTGTTGCACCGGTGTTTTTGATTTGTTATATAAGAGTAGAGTATTTGTTGTAACTCCTCACCATTTGATTGTCGCATCAGTATTCTAAAAATATTACAACAATTATTTTCGGATATTTCCACTGTTATTTTTCAAATGTTGCAACGTTGTAACATCGAAATTTATTTGTTTGGGATATTGAACTAGTCTTTAACAGCGTAGCTAGGTTCGGTGAGAATATGATATATTTTTTTCAATTTTTTTGTCATTGTATTTATTTATTTATTTTGTGCATTTTGGTGAACACATGGGTTAAAATTGTTGTATGGCGCTGTCTACGACGATGAACTACAAACTTTTATAGCGAAAAGGAGGCAGGGAGTAGTACTATCTGTCTGCATGGTGTGGTTTGGTTATGTCGTCGTTTCTTAATCGTTTGACGATGTGTATGCGCTAGTACGTACTGTACTTGATTAGCATTACTTATTAAGTGCGTGTGATCAGTCTAAAAAAAGTATCACTATTTCTCAAAGAGAGAGAGAGAGAGGTATCACTACTACTTAGCGTGTAAAAAAGTACAGCTTTCATTTGTTTTTCGTTTAATATTTATTCTGTGCCTTTTGCACTTTTTGTGGTGCTTATGTTATTTTATTTACTTTGCTTTGCTTGTGAACCAAGGTTTTGCTTAAGACGACATGATTAATTGCCCGTGAATCCAGGACCGTGCATATGTGCACCACGTATGCAGTTAACTGCAAAATAAAATACTACTACTAGTCATGCTTTTGGAAGTGAGAAGCAATTAAGCACCTAATTACCTATACTAGCATGCATATGAAGCAATGAATTTTGATTGATTCCAACCTTTTGCCTATCCTTTTGTAGAGATTGTTGTTTTATGTGCAACTGGCTAGGGCTCCCAGATTCCAAAAGGCACGAGCATCATACGAACGCTAGTGGTTTTTTTAATGAGGGAGTGCTGGAAGGTAGTTCATGTTGAAATATACTATATTAATTAGCTATCAACTCACAATATGAAACGCGAGCTTACAAACCCCCTGTTTCAGTTATCATATACAAACATCTAGATATTAGAATCAAAGCAAGAAAATTTATAACAGGTTGTATCATGGTACTGTATTACTGAAATATCCCACACACCGAATCACGCTGGGAAACAGATCCTCTCTCTCTCTCTCACACACACACACACACACACACACACACACACACACACATATATATATATATATATATATATATATAACAACAATCATTTTTAAATAAATATATTATACTTCTTTATCATTTTTTATACACTTAAATACCAATTCTAAGATACTCCAATGCGACTTGATTGAAATTTTTTCATTTGAGTCCTTTGTTTTTACTATATACCTTTTTTCATATATAAAAGAAGTATATACACAAATTTAGCTATAAAAGGTGGACTTTAATGTTTTTTTTTCATAGAACTCACTTTATGGTATCTTATAATCATTATTGGAGTATGCTCAAATAGATAAAGATGTATCATCATACGATTTAAGTAGTATATGAAAAGCGGAAGTACTCCCAGGAGTACTATATCATTTTCATATATATATATATATATATATATATATATATATACACACACACACACTACGGACTCAACTTCTTTGCCGAAAGTGCAAAACTCTTTGCCGAAAGCCAAATATCGAGCACTCTGCAAATAGCTATTTTGTTGAGTGCCGACTCGAAAGAATCGACTCAAGAATTCATATTTGCCGAGTGCCATGCACTCGGCAAAGGATAACACTCGGTAAACGCACGTTTTGCCGAGTGCCAGGCACTCGGCAAAGGAGGGCACTCGGCAAAGGCGGCCTGAGGTAATAACTATATGTGGAGGCTGTGAAAAAAATTTGAGAAGGTTTCGTGCACGTTGTCACGTACGATGCTTACAAACCAGGACATCTCCACATGTGATACTTATATCCCAGATGGAGATGTCCTGGTTTGAAAGCATCGTATTTGACAACGTGCACGAAACCTTCTCAAATTTTTATCACAGCCTCCACATATGATATCATGACATCTCCACAAGTTTCATAATTTTCAAACTTTGTTTGCTTTTTATAGAATTTAAAAACACTTCGCCCGCAAGTTCACGGTCATGTTTCGTCAACAAGATGTTCGAAATTTCGGGTCCGTTCCTGGATACGGCCTCACACTTAGGGATGGCAATTGTGTTCGACACCGCGCGTTCGCGGGCGTAATACCCTAATGGAGGCGGTATGGGCGCCTTTCTTTGCCCACTGCATAAAAACGGGCACAATTCCTTACCCGTCGGGTAAACGGGTATGGGTATGGGTAAGCTCCACCCGTACCCGCTTCGCCCGATTACCCGTGATCTACCCACATGTGTAAGAACTATGTCAATTTGTATTTGTATTTTATTTGTTAAACTTGATTAGTTATCTTGTCGAACATGATATGTGAATTGTGATGAACTTTATTAGTTGTTGAATGCGTGATGCACCATTGATGTGTGAATTATGATGAACTTGATGTATGCATTGCTCGTGGGTAACGAGCATGTACGCGGGCGATAGGTATCCACGGGCGGTGATGCATTATTCGCGGGTAAACGGGTATGCCCGCGGGCGACGGGTACCCGCGGGCGACGGGTATGGGCGAGGTTTTTCGCCCGTCGTCCTTCGCGGGTATACCCGTGGGGGAAATTCGGGGTCGCGGGTACGGGTATGGGCGAGCACTACCCGTACCCGCCGCACCCGATTGCCATCCCTACTCACACTACACTCAATAACATGACTATCATTTTTTGAATCATTAAATTCCATTATTCGATGCACGTGCAGTTCAAATTTGTATTTTCTGAAATAATTATAGTAAATGAAATAAATTAACTAAATATAACAAAAAACCACAAAATGTACCAAATCCTAACATAGAGTACTGCATCAGAGGAGGGTCGCACAAAAATTTGGAGGCCAAAATAAAAATAAAATAAACGCTTGCCGAGCGCTAGGCACTAAGACTCTAGAAAGGTGGTTTTGCCGAGTGCCACACGATGGCACTCGGCAAAGGGGTTTTGTTATTTTTTAAAAAGAACTCTCCATCATATGCGAACTTGGCTCTTTGCCGAGTGCCTCCGATCCGACACTGCAAAGAAATTAAAAAATTAAAAAAATTAAAATTGTTTGCCGAGTGCCGATCTCGCACTCGCAATCTTTCTCATTATGACCTAGAGCGCACACGCACACACACACACACCCGCCACGCTGGCGCCCGCCATCGCCATCGCCGCCCGCCGCCGCCGCGCGCCGCGCCACTCGCCTCGCCGCCGCGCCATCTCGCCCCGCCACGCTGCCGCGCGCGCCGCCGCCGCCGCCGCCGCCGCCGCGCCCCGCCGCCGCCGCTTCGCTTCGCCCACGCCACGCTGCTGGCCGGCCGACCTCGACGCTGTCGCTTCCCCTCACGCCGCCATACTGCCACGGCTGGGCTCAGATCGGCGACTGGTTCCCCACCCAAAGACCGGCGACGAGGTATGGCCTTCCTTCCCTCCCTAGGTTCTTGGCTGCGGTGGTGGTGGTGGTTGACGGTGGTGGAGTGGTGGTGGTGGTGGTGGTGGCGGTGGTGGTGGTCGTGGCGGTTGACGGTGGTGGAGTGGTGGTGGTGGTGGTGGAGGTGGCGGGTGGTTGTGGCGTGTAGTTGTGGTTGTGGTTGTATATGTGGTTGTCGCCATCGTGCCGTTGTTTTTTGCAGTTTTGAAACCCCTTTTCGTATCATGGTCGAGATCACGAACCCGCTTAGGCGCCTCCGTAGATGCAATTGATGGTTACATTACTCGCTGATACATATGTTAGAGGATGGATGACCGTCATTGGATGTACACGGGCCGGAGAAGTCGGAGTGATTACACCACGGAATGGATGAACAAGACCGATGCTTTCTTGAACTGCATTTGGCAAGGTCGCTAAAGGACATTGTCTAGTTTTGTGTCCTCGCAAGAAATGTGGAAACAGGAGAAGGGTAAACAAGGTGGACATGGGTAAAAAAAGAGAAACTAATAATTTTTCTTAATCACTTGTGCAGGAACTGGGTGGTTGTGTCAGGTGGTAGCGCACGCTCCGCCAATGGCATCCTAGGTGTTCTGTGCAGGCAACACTACCCCGTCATTGTCACGTACGCCGAAAGACGGAGCCGCCTACTGCTTGACCACTACGCCCGCGGCCCCGATGCGGAGTACCCCAACAAGGCGCGGTGAAGGCGGAGTTTTGGGTAAGTCTCCTCGCACAACATTGCTCAATACATCGCATTCATTAGACTTTTCTTGAAATAATGAATGGATACATCGCGTTTGTATGCAGACTTATTTCAGATGCGATGAGGGATTTGAGGCCAGGGCGGACCAGGTGGCTACCAAAGCCTGTAAAAAACTCATCACCGACATGCATCACGAGGTGCGCATCCAGGCCATCGTAACCTACCACGGGTCGAAGCTTGGAGAGAAGGTCACCAAGAAAGACGCAAGAAACATGACGACCGACCCGACCAAGACTTTGAGGTAGATGAAGAACATTAATATTGATTCGCTTTTGAGATTAAGTACGCTTAATTTGATCTTCTTATATGTCAAATACTTGATGACGTGTAGATGATTCCCTGGTGGTGCCAATCGTATCCCGAGTGCTGGGCGATGATCGTGGACAAGTGGTTCACGGAGGAGTATCTCCAGATGCACAGTGATGCCCGGGCCCGTCGTTTGATGATGCAAGGTCCAGCACACCATCAAGGCAGCCGCAGCCTCTCCGCATACAAACAAGCATGGGTACACGAATTCATTTATCTATTGTGACGCTCAATTCTGCCTGATTTCTAATTATCTTGCTGTCTTTCTCGCAGTCGGCGTCACATAGTGGCCACCTTGCTCTGACTTCCGTGCATGGTGTATGGCCCACAAGGGCAAGGCGACGTCCGACGCCTCCTTCAACTCGAGGACCCGCCCAGCGCATACGAACCCGGAAGGCCCACACCCGCATCGCTGAGTACACGCCGGCGGCAAGATCGGTCCATGGGCCGCACCATGATCCGAGCACCCGTGACTTTGATGGAGAGATCGCCATGAGGGTGGGACAAGGCAAGAAGCATGGGCGGTTCGGCTTGGCGACGGCCTCATCGACACGCCTCTACTCCATCTCTCTCCAGATCCGAGCACGAGCACGAGCGAGAGCCCTACCATACGCCACGGGCATCACGATAGCACCGGTCGACACACTCGAGGTTATTCCTGCTTTACTCGCCGGAAATTGATCTTTACACACCTTTATTAGCTTTGCATTATCAAACATTGGAGTGAAATATTGCAGTCCTACCGAACAAGAAATGAGGCAACGCTGAGCCGGAGGCCGAGCAACAGAGGATGTCGGCCACCGAGGCCGAGCAGCCGAGCGGCAGCCCAGACGCAGAGGTGGCGGACATTACGGAGTTCCTACAAGGTCTTGGGCAACATACGGCTTTGGCTGCATACCGGGCCGTTGGCTCCACCTCCGCCTCCGCGCCCCGCACCGCAGCCTACTCCCGTGAGTATGAAAGTTTTTGCTTTCGCTTGTGCTTTGCTTGTATGACCTCTACCTTCCTAGATTAGGTATCTAATGTAATCTTGTCTCACATGCAATCTCTTCTCCTTTGTGCAGCCTCAATCGGCGGGTTCGAATAATCCACCTCATGCGCCTCCGAATGATGGAGCTTTTCCTTCACCATACCGCAGTGGTACCTTCGAGTGCCCGACAAAGGCACTCGGCAAAGGTTGCTTCACGATAAATTTTTTCCGAGTGCTTTTTGTCGAGTGTCGACTCGCAAACCTTTTGCCGAGTGCAAAGGAGCCTTTGCCCAGTGCCTGAGGCACTCGGCAAAGAGCCGGAATCCAGTAGTGATAGGCTTAGTTTAGCTTAAACTAAAAGTATATATAGTAGAAATTAAATATAGCTATTGATTTTTAAGGGGTTGTATAGACTTTTTGTCTTTAACTTGTACTTTTAGTTTAAGCTAAACTAAGCCCGGTCTCATTTTCATGTGCCGCTGCCTCGGCGAACGAAGCAAAACATCAATCTGAAATCACGCATCTGCCGTTGTGCCAAACAAAATCACCGCTCCCAGCTGCCATCCAGAGTATCACCTCCCATCGGTCATCACCCCTCCTTGATTTGCTTCTCGTCTCCGGACTCCGGTCACAGTTTGCACGACGCGCATACACAGATGAGCGGATCGAGGTTCAGTTTGGGTCCATGGCGTGTAGATGCTCATGTCCATCCTGGTCTCTAGCAGGGCTACGAGCCTAGCCAGCCATGAGACTCTGGACGGCGGTTGGCAATAGATTCATCGATTACAAATGAATTAATTGATGCACAATTTGTCCTAGATTGAAGTAGTAGCAACCGGCACATATTTCAGTGAATACATAAAAGCCAGGACAATACGTTCCCAATTTGATGAATCACATGTTCTTTACCTCATAACACGATGCCTGAATTTGCACTCTCCGTGGAGACGAGGCAACGTCCTGATTCGGCTGCTACCACCTTAGTACTTGCTTGATTTCATCAGGAGCCACCATATATCATGGATTCCGCCATTCCCGCAGGTGAGCTCCGCAGGTTGGTGTCTGTGGTCCGACCGTTGATTGGTTGGAGTTAGCTATATGATGCCACCATTGACACTGAACTTCACTCAGGCGTGCATGCCCGTGTTATCAGCTCTACCAAAAGCAGGTATTTAATTAGACTTGCAGCGAAATGGTAGATGAATTAGGTGTTGTAAACAGTGCAGTCTTTTTTTTGTAAATAATTAAAATTAATTCCAGCAAAAATAAATGACATTTCAGCATAATTCAATCAGAATTTAAATGACTAAAATAATATGTATTTATGTAATTCTTCCAAGTCATCTAAAGAGAATAATATACTTAACACATACATCATTAGAACATAAAAAATAGCATAAGATGTTGATGAGTGCTCTCAGAAGGCGAGTTGCAAAAGAATCAATCTTTGCCATCTCGGCCCTCTAGTCTATACTCTTCACAAATTTGATAAGAAAACCATAATTCAGATTTTGAGCTCTAATCGATGCTTAACTAGACTGACCGAACAATCACATGCATAAAAAGTTCAAACTGATACTTTATGTCAGCCAAAGATCATCAAGAATCACAAATACCCACTACTGCAGTCCACAGAAGAATATGACAAGAATCACTCATTCATTACTTCAAATCAAAAACCAACAGACCTTTAATGAATTCACATAAACAAAACAGAATCAAGTAACGCTTTCTGCTGTTAAGGAAAAATAGCAGGACAACAAATTAAGTGATTAGGTAAAGCACTACAGAAGTCATGGAACTTTTAAATACAATTTGACAACAGTAGGAAAACTAGTGATTACTTTGATAGCAGTAAGCAAACTTGTAGAGCTTAAAACCGAACTAGTAATCCTACAAATTTCAATATTAGACCATCTAAATCACAGAGTAAATTTAAGCCCATATAATTCACTTTGATATATCTCACAGTGCATGAATCAATTCAGAACAGCGCGTGCACGCACACACACACAAACCCGCACACATAATCAAAGTGAACCGCTATTGGATCAAAGGGGGTACTCACAAAGCCGATGATATTCAAAACCACCGTGAAGATCAAGGTAAGGCACGTCTTACAAACGTTGTCCTAGAAAACTTATTGCCAAGGTATTCGGAGATACAATGCCACTCTCCTTCCTTTGGATTACACGAAAGAAAGAAGTTGAGGTACACCACACAAGTCACCAGGGACACTTGGCTGGAGAATCCCTCTTCACATAGCACCACAAGGAACAAGATCCGACAGCCTCCCTCTTCTCAGATCAAGACAAGAGGATAACAAGAACTTCAATTAAACTCACCAGTGGCCTTCGAGATCTCACATATAGAATGGCGCAAGAAAAGGATCCAACCGGATGAGAAAACTGAAGAATGGCAAGAGATCACCAATGGGGAAAATAAATCACCGTACCAATGAGCTCACCAAAACCTCTTAATCCCGAAACCAAACACCCAGGAGAAGAAACCGAACCAAAGGGGTATTTTTTTTCTCCGTTCTAGGGTTCTCTCTCTTACAAGAAAAAGAAGCGATGCAACCCTATATTAAGCAAGGAGATGGAGATGCGGTTGCCGTCAATCACCACCACCCGAAGCGCGCGGGGCAATTGGCCCTCCAGCATCGCCATCTTCTCACCAAAGATGTCGATAAGCTCAGGAGAGCAAAAACCAATGAACAACCCATCTCACTGGAATCCCAATCAGTAGAAGGGATAAGTCCAAAGGAATAAGGGATAAGGCCGAAGAAATGCAGCTCAACCCTCTTTCTTGTCAAGCCGACATGTGGGGCTCACAGGCATTCTTTCCTTTTCTTTTAAATCTTTTCTCAAAATGAGAAATTACGATGAAACTCTTACAAAGACCAACATTAGGTAGCGTACGTCGACATAGATCCTCCATCGTGAGACTCGTTTTCACGTTTACGTATGTTCCTCTTAGGAATGGTAATTATGTCTGATTACCCGCGGACACGACATAGATCCTCCATCGTGAGACTCGTTTTCACGTTTACGTATGTTCCTCTTAGGAATGGTAATTATGTCTGATTACCCGCGTGTCTCGGGTAAATGCTTTAATAGAGCTAGGTATAAGCTATTTTCTTTATCTACAGGTATGAAAATAGAGAAAACTCGTATAAATAACCTCCACCTATACCCGTCTCCATTTACCCGCACCATATACTGGGCGACCCATTCCATTGCCCACCGCAGAACTTGATGGGCGCGTCGAGCTCCAGGAGGTTGGGCTGGCGCATGAAGACGTCCTTGGAGGTGGCGTCGAGCTGGCGGATCTCCCCCTCGCCGAGCTGCACCTGCCTCCCCGGATGCCACCGCCGCACCTCCGAAAGCCGCCGGATCACCTCATCCAGGGCCGCGCGGTTCATCTCACTTTTCTTTCTCTTAACACGAAATTCGATCGCCACCCGACCGATCAGAATGATTAATAGTAAGTCCTGGGCTGGTCTTCACTGAAACGGAAGCACAGTTAGCACTGATGCCATTTATTGATGGAGAGACTTGCCTGCCAAACTGGCTGCAAACAGAGCAACGAAGAAAGGCGTCATGCTCACCACCGTTAGCATGCAGCTCAAGATGACCTGAGCTAGCCAACGGTAGGTACTACAGTGTCTTCAGACGGTAGTAATGCAGAATCAAAGCTACCTAACTAGGTGCGAACGAATAGAAACAAGAGGTCGACGATGAAGCTAGGTTTGCATGATGTACCTGTAGGAATTAATACGGACTGGGTTTAGTTTTTAATTCTATTTAATTCCTAGAGAATCTTAAAGGCTCATGTGCATGTGCTAAAACTGATTAGTCTCACATGGAGAGTTGAATGAGAGTTACACCACTTTATAAGGTGGATCGTGGTAGCCCTCTTATAGAATTGGAGTAGGCCAACACACGCACTCGCTCACTCACCGAGCCGAGCCGAGCCGAGCCGTGCGTGCGCGTGCGCGCAGGCACGTCGGGTGCTGGCGTGTTTTTCTTTATCTATTCGAAAATTGAAACGCACCGACTCGGAGTAATGGCATTAACGAATGTTCAGTTACCAATGAGTTATGGCTGCGGTTTGCACTGCTTGATGGCAACCGTTTACCCACTACTGCGGTTTGCACTGGTTGAAGGCGAAGATTTCTTTGATACTTATTCACCTGTGGCTAGATTGACCACTATCCGAGTACTATTATCTTTGGCTGCCTCACACGGCCTTCTCGTTCATCAGATGGACGTTAAGACGACTTTCATAAATGGAGAGTTGGACTAGAAAATTTATATGCAACAGCTAGATGGATTTGTAGTAAATGGTCAAGAAGGAAAAGTGTGTAAGTTGTTAAAATCTTTGTATGGTCTTAAACAAGCACCTAAGCAATGGCATGAAACGTTCGACAGAATTTTAACATCGCAGGCTTTATTGTGAATGAAGCTGACAGATGTGTGTATTATCGCCATGGTGGGGGCGAGGGAGTCATTCTATGTCTGTATGTTGATGACATACTGATCTTTGGAATCAGTCTTAATGTGATTAAGGAGGTCAAGGATTTCTTGTCTCAGAACTTTGAGATGAAAGATCTGGGAGTAGCTGATGTTATCTTAAACATCAAGCTGTTGAGAGGTGATGATGGTGGGATTACATTATTGCAAACCCATTATGTGGAAAAGGTTCTAAGTCGTTTTGGTTATAACGACTGCAAATCTTCTCCAACACCTTATGATCCTAGCGTATTGCTTAGGAAGAATCGGAGAATAGCCAGAGACCAATTGGGATATTCTCAGATAATTGGTTCACTCATGTATTTAGCTAGCGGTACCAGGCCTAATATCTCGTTTGCTGTGAGTAAACTAAGTCGTTTTGTTTTCAATCCGGGAGATGATCATTGGCATGCTCTTGAGAGGGTAATACGCTATCTAAAGGGTACTATGAGCTATGGCATTCACTATACCGGGTATCTCAGGGTACTGGAGGGTTATAGCAATTCAAACTGGATATCTGATGCTGATGAGATTAAGGCCACAAGTGGATATGTCTTCACACTTGGAGGTGGCGCTGTTTCATAGAAGTCTTGCAAGCAGACCATCTTAACGAGGTCAACAATGGAAGCAAAACTCACAGCATTACATACTGCCACTGTTGAAGCCGAATGGCTTCGTGAGCTCTTGATGGATTTGCCGGTGATTGAAAAACCGGTATCGGCTAGTCTGATGAACTGTGACAATCAAACTGTGATTGTCAAGGTGAACAGTTCTAAGGATAATATGAAAGCATCAAGACATGTGAAGAGGAGACCAAGTCCATCGTAAAAATGAGAAACTCCGAGTAATAGCTTTGGATTATATCCAAACAACTAAGAATCGGCTGCATCCTTCACAAAGGGTTTATCACGGAATGTGATAGACAATGCATCGAGGGAGATGGGTTTGAGACCCACGTGAGTTATACCATAGTGGCAACCCATCCTATGTGATCGAAGATCCCGTGAAGTAGGATTGGCGAAATAAGCTATTGGTTAACTGGGAGGAGAGTACTTTTACAGACCCACTCCATTGGAGATGCAACTCTCTCCTAAATCTGTATGGCAGATTGATTTTTATCTTAATATGTTCTGTGGCTTGTTTAAGCAAAGATGCTGCTGTCCTACAGAGCAGTCTTGAAAGAACACACCTATATGGGTACGACTGCTAGTCACAGTCTATGATATATGGTAATCTCTAGGAAGCTCATGAATAGGCCAGGAGTATGACTTATATGCTCCCACCCGCGGGGATGCCTAACAGCCTAGTATCAGTTAAGAACTTAAGTGAAACTTATTCACACAAAACTACCAATTCAAGGCTTAGTCCATTGTGCAGTTGTGGATTAGTGTAGCTTCTGTTCTAGTTGGATGTTCAACCTTATTCGGTCTCCATCGAAGCACTGGTATATTAAAACAATACTGTGGATCAAGGCATTTGACATGTGTCTTCGAGATCTGGTGGGGGATTGTAGGAATTAATACGGGTTGGGTCCAGTTTTTAATTCTATTTAATTCCTAGATAATCTCAAAGGCCCATGTGCATATGCTAAAACTGATTAGTCTCACATTGAGAGTTGAAGGGGAGTTACACCACTTTATAAGGTGGATCGTGGTAGCCCCCTTGTGGAATTGGAGGAGGACAACACACGCGCGCGCTCACTCGCCTCGTCGAGCCGAGCCGAGCCGAGCCGTGCGGTGCGAGTGCGAGTGCGAGTGCGAGTGCGTGTCCGTGCACGCAGGCACGTCGGGTGCGGGCACGTTTTTCTTTATCTATTCGAAAATCGAAACGCACCTACTCGGAGTAATGGCATTAACGAAGGTTCAGTTACCAGTGAGTTATGGCTGCGGTTTGCACTGGTTGATGGCAACCGTTTCCTCTGGTCTCTGTCTCTTTGTTTTTGGCTTTTGGCTATTACAGGAATAGAGGTATGTTCGTATTCTTTTGCTTCTTCCAATTCACTTCCACGAGAGACTAAGTGAGATCCTTGGGTCTGTTGCTGTTGTCTCTGGCGATCTCCATCCCGCAAAGCACGTGCAAGGTTGAACCGGGAGAGCAGGCCTCCGGAACCCCGTCCTTGAAGTCTTGTACGAGCGAGGATGAATAAGGTTTTTCGGGAGCGTTCGCGCGACTGCTCGCTACTTCGTCTTCATCCGATCGCTGCTTCGTCATCATCAGATCCTCTGCATCAACTACACGACTACTATCACTACGCCATGGCGAACGACGACCTCACCAGGGCTTCTGCTACTGCTACTTCTTCCACTGGATCTGGGTATGTCTATCTCATACTTATTGCTTGGTTAGTTTTATTATCTACTACTAATCTGAACACTGAGATAGGAATGCTAGTTTCTGTTCTTCTGGAAATTCGTATGACTATGGTGTTCAAGCTTATTTGCTTTATGAAAAAGACTAGAGTATTGTTCATGATTCATCTAGTATATTTATGGATTAAATTAATTCAAAAAATGCTTATATATTCAACAGTACCTCTCCGGTGGAGTTCCTGACTCGTGAGTAAACATGGGCGAGGTTCGCAGGTACATGGGTACGTCCACGGACGACGGGTATAGGTGAAGTTTTTCACCTATCGTCCTTCGCGAGTATGCCTATAGGAAAAATCGGTGTCGCGGGTACGGGAATGGATGAGCACTACCCGTGTCCGCCACCCCCGATTGCCATCCCTAGTTCATCCTCGTTGAAACCCTGACGTATCATATGATCTATTCTGACCTGCTGAATCATTCGATCTAGAACCAATCAATTCCATTGCTCATAATATCTTGGTTTTCGACGTACAAACTCGTGATTGGGAAATAGATCATCTGCATTGAATCCTTAAATGCATATGATCTACAGTGTATGGTATTAGAAAATAATATCTACCGACCGATCACAAATAAAAGGTCAATATTAATAGCTATAATATTTTTACTACAGTAAATATTTTACTATTACTACAATATTTTACTACAAAATATTATTTGTACTCTTGTAAAATATTTATTTATATAGTGAAACTATGTGGAAACACAGAGCATCCGGATCCTCTTGGTTAGCATTTGTAGAGAAACGTACTATCTACTAGGTGGTTAGGCGCTACACCGCGCTCGGCCAAGGAATATACAATGTTTGTCCACGGTTTGTAGAACGCTTAATATGGCACAATGTAATTCCTTATGCATCGTATGTAACATGAGGAGCAGGAGTAACAAAGTATTAGATGGATTAGAAGTCACTCCATCTGACCTTTCTTCGGTCGTCGTAGTTGGCAAGTTTGATACCGACATCTTACACAAATCATGTATGTTGAGATATGTCTAATAGACTTTGTAAAACAGCTTAAAACATAAGGAAGAGTGTTTTAAATAATAGATAGATGGAAATAGCAAATATGTATTAAGTTGAAGAACAAAATCAAAGTACAACACAAAATAAAGCTAAATATGAGGTAAAGACAACACATCTAAGAAGTGGACAGAACCTTGAGGAGGAATAAGGGCCTACGAAGAACACAGCTTAGATTCATAAGAGGAATAGAAGTTTTTCCTTTCAAAATCCTAGGCGGTTAGATCATCTCTGTTAGTATATCCTCTACGCGTATCAAATAGACCACTATATTGCTCAAAGACTAATTGAAGTCTATCGTATTTATTATAACAAAACTCGATTGTTTACAAATCCATTCTCACATATATCCTACATAAGAATACAACAAAAGAAAAGTAAAGCCATGAACATGTCATAGGTCAAAGAGTTCAGTACAAAATCTTGAATTTATGCACTTCTTCAGTATCAGTAAACAGATCATCTCTATATACTACTTTAGGATAGACTGGTTGTCTCGGTATAGACCATGGCCATCTTTTAAATGTTCCTATGGATATACACGACTTCAATACCTATTACTATTACTTTCAAAAGGCATTAAAGTGAGTTGTGTACATAGCAGAACACCCATCAATTTTGATAAACAATTGAACAACTATAGTTGAAGAATGAAAAAACTGCAAAAGCCAAAAGATAAGAAAGAACAATGATTATGCCATATGTAAACCTATACACTAAAATGCATGCAATTCAATTGAAGTCTAACGCATCAGCGTACCGTAAGTATAGCCTATATTCTAAGGTATGAGGTGTCTAACTAACAACCTTCGAAACCTTGACAGTTACCTGAGTACCGGCCCATGCACTTTGGTAACGGTCATGAAGATCATTGACCATACTTGAGTGCCCGGTCCGCAAAAAAGAGATATGTGTCTTGTGATCGCATACTTTGCATGTTACCATCTTCAGCTGTGAGAACACAATAAAATTATAGAACTTCATGATCTTTGTATGGAAGCCAAGTAGGAAATATTAAAAATCACTTGCATATATAATGAGAAGCCGACCTTGCTTTTGTAAGAGAAAACCTCTTTGACGAAATACCTTAAGCAATAACGATCGTCCAGATGTAAGAACATCGACCTCATCTTCACCGGAAGCAGTGTCAACATTGAAGTACAGCTAAGTTTTCAGAAACGAAAAACGCAGTTGTTTTGCCATCGTCACTTTTCAGATATATATGTATAAGAAGAATGAGAAGACAAAACAACAGAATTTAGCTATATGAGTTCATTTTCTTTGAGAGAAACATTATATGAGCATTGCAATGCTCATCTGAAGAATGCTAAAAAGAACATGAAGATCACTCTATACATATGTCCAAGTTATCTAAGGCATATTATTAGCAATCAATCAATTTATTTCATGTAATGGTGACATTCCTTAGCAATAAAAAGGAGAAACATCAACAGTTCTTTTTAAACTCCACATTTGCTCCCAAATGATATTTGCCTAAAAAATAGAATGCTCATTTAGAATATACTCAAAGCATATGAGACGATAAAACATATTGTATAATAAGCAGTACCTCCATCTGTTTTTCCGTTTGACGATATCACAAAAATATCTGCTCAAAGAAGGCTGATAGCTAATTTTCTCTTTGATTCACATGTACCAAAAACTGTGACTTCAGTACAAAGGCTTTTCAAAATTTTACCGCCATGTGATCCAAGCCACCAAGTCCAATGATGCCAAGTGACTTCTCCGGCTGGTTCATGTTATGCCGCATCATTATAGTACACACGGTAATTTTAGCAAAAAAATAGAGGCGCCACCTTCGACAAAGGGTAGACATCGGGTATTCGAAAGCAGTACATGTCAAGCATATGAATCAAGAACACATGCAAGTCTGCCATATCAGGTTTTTTTGTTAACTTAAATAAGCAACAATAGTTAAAAGTTCTGCGAACTACTCATAGCACAAAGATTGATTTTCATGTAATTCTTATCATCATAAGAGAAACAAAGTATCAGTGCACACTGAAAATGACACATAACAAACTAAAACAATGTGGATCAACATAGTCTTAAACATAAGTGCATTATGTTCTTTGAGAATAGTTTGTGATGTCAGCAGAATACCCATTCATGGACTATTAATGCAATCATACCTTTCATGGATTAACATAACAAAATTTAACAGTGTGGATGAACCTAGCATTAAACATAAGTGCATTATGTTCTCTGAGAATAGTTCGTGCTGTCAGCAGAATACCCATTCATGGACTATTAATGCAATCATACCTTTCATGGATTACTGTATGTAAGCTCATTTAATGACTAAGAGTCTAAGTTAGGCAAGAAAACTCAATTTACCTGCATTTAACTCTTGAGGTATCCTAACATCTTATCCAATGCAAAACATACATAGTAGAAGATACCATTATCAAGTAAGGTAAAAAAACACGAATATACAAAGCACATGAAAATAATTTTATTCTCACCTATCATGTGAGAGATAACATATAAGGTATTTTGCATGTTGTATGGTAGTCCTTGCCTGTCGAGCTTCAAGATTGGAAACTGGCATTGCACCAACATAAGGCAAAGCTTTCAATAACAAAGATCAAGAAGATCTGCAATGAATATGGATTCACATGCTAATGCCGAACGTGTCCCCAATACCGATGCCGATTCTAAAGGCAACTCCTCAGATTTACATCGATTTCTTCCTTCGATGGCAAAACTGAAGGTAGAAGATCAGAACAAAATATGAGGATGATCAGACTAAAATTGACAGGAGAAAAAAAAATAGTTCAAAGAAATATGACAAACAACATGAAGGTTATGACTAATACATCAGCAGGTAATGAGCTTGTTTTGCAGACTATTTTAACTAATACATCAGCAGATAATCAAAAATAGTTTTTAAAGGTTATGAGCAATTAATGGATGAATCGAAGACCGACTTGCGAATAGGAATACTGACCGAACATCACGATAGATTTAATGTAAAATAGTAATGAATAGAAGTTGACATGAAAGGCATGAACGTCGACCTCCGACTGCGTTTCCTCGAAGCTCTGGAGAAAGAGTAAAACTAAATGAATGGACTCTTGATCAAATCATGAAATGTAATAAAATATAGGAGAGGATTCCCTCTACAAATGCTAAATTGAAAAATTAAATACAACTAGCGGTTAGGAGTGGCAAGAAAATTGAGTATAAGCACACTACCAGGGGAAAAGCAGAACATTATAGTATGGCTATGAATAAAATTTAGTTGAGAGGTTCCACAAAACGTAATTTAGCACAGTTATGTAATGTAATCATGCACACATATGTACTAAAATCAAACTTCAGTTCAACTATTGCCTGAGATTGAGTAACCTCTATTAGCAATCAGTGAACCCACATCCATCCCCTTACCATCCTCCATGCATGAGCACACATATATCAACCCACATTAGTAAGCAAAATCAAACTCAAACCAAATAATCGAAATAACAGAACAAAGGAAAAATGGATAGAAGAAGGTGCGGCCGAGCCGGGCGCAACCGAGACGCCGTGGGCGCGGGCGCAGCCAAGGCTGTGAGAGCTGGGAGCCGGAGAGGCATGGCCGACGTGGGCGTGGGTACACGTGAGGGCGTGCGCGGGCTGAAACCACATAGACGCAGGGGGAGGCGTAAGCGGGCACCTGGCACCAGGGGGAGCCGTGTGCACGGGGCCGAGTAGTGGGCCAAGGCGACCAGGGAAGCGGGCCGAGCGCCCAGAGATGCAGAAAAAGACGCTGTCGTAGGCTAGCAACGGAGGTGGCGGCAGGTCGGACCGCAAAGGACGGCGGTGGTGGTCAGAGGGAGATGGCGCCATGGACCCACCATTCGGTATAAAGCAAAAAAACAGCAGGAGAAAGAAAGATAAACGAGAAGAAGTAATGGGGAAAGAAATGGAGGGAGAGGGAAGGACCGGCGGGGCTGGTGGAGAGGATCCGTGGGAGGCGGGGAGGGTGGATGCTGGCGAGGCGCTCGTGGAGGCAAGCGGGGTAGAAATCAGTGACGGTGATGGCTGGGTTGAGGCTGCAAACAAATGGCAGCGGCTGATCCATCCCTACCAACAAACTCACCAAACGCAGCTGCACTAATTCTTGGCAGCTGGGACCGAGCCAGCCAGCGAGCGAGATCGATGGGTCGGCGGGGGGAACGAAGAGGGACGCAGCGGCGACATTGGTGGAGAGGGGTGGAGAAGGGAAAAGGAGGTGAGTGGGAGTCGGATAGGGAGAGGGTCGCGGCCACGCAGTGCTGGATGGAGGACTTGCGGCGGGGGCATGAACGAGAGGCGAAAGGGAAGAAAGAAGGGGAAGAAGGTGGGGAGGGAGTGGCGGAGCTGGCCGAGAGGGAGGCGGGAGATGGAAGGGCTGCGGGGGAAGAAGAGGGATGGAGCGGAGGCGCTGGCGAGAGGAAGGCGGGAGGTGGATGGGCCGCGGGGGAGAAGAGGGAGGGAGCGGCGGCGCTGGCCGAGAGGAAGGCGGGAGATTGACAGGTTACGGGGGAAGATGAGGGATGGAGCGGTGGCACTGGCCGAGAGGGGCGACGGAGGGGAAAAGGAGAGGAGATGAGCGAGAGCGGAGGCGGCGGTCGGGGAAGGGGATCGGAAGGGCGGAGGAAGAAGGAATGGGAGGGAGCAGCGGGACTTGTGAAGGAGGGTGGCATGAGGAGAGAGAGAGGAGCGGGACGAAGCTTCACGACGGAGCAGCTGTCAGCGAAATCGGACGACGCGCGTGTGCCGGGCGACGTGGGACGCGCTCGACCGCAGAAACGCACAGAGAGCAGGTGCGTGGATCGGACGGGCGCGTGCAAGGGCAGGCGCGATCAGGCGGCTCACGATTTTGGGGCGACATGGCCAGCCCGAGAGGGGGCGGAATCCATGAGCTTTAATAATATGTAAGATATGTGCTACTGTGGCTTCCATCGTCGGCCTAAGCAACCTGGTTGGTTTATGGCTGAATCAGGTGAAACAGGTAGTGCTTCTACCGTATAACAGTGAGAATTAATTAAGAAGAATGCGTGCAACACTGCAACCTAGCTAGGCCTGTATCAATACATAATTAATAGCTGCCCTGCCTAAATCAAATCTTTTACTAGTCCTTTGAGTTTTTCTGGTAACGTATCGATCACCGATACTAGGTTCCTTATTTGAGCTTCTAGAAAAAAACGATAACATAGTAAAAAAATACAAAGACCTTTATTGATGTAGACAAAATGATAATAAGATTATACGAGATCATCGATACGAGATATTATCCAGAAAGTGTCATCATAACTTATTTGTAATTACATAGACTACTCCTTTATAGCTATAAAAGGTGTGGCAGTTAATGCCGCTAAAGGCACCTTGTGTCTTCATGCACATTCCTTCGTCGGGTCTTGAACAGTCATGTATTTTAACCAACTGTCGTAAGTTGCCAGATACGTCAATAACTGCTCTCACGTTAGTCATGTGAGAAACTGCTATGTCCCCCGACCAGTTTACTGGCTAGGCATGCCCTAACCGTATAGTTGGTCGTATAGTGTCCATGACTGGTCATCTCATGACTCAAATTGATCTGCGACCAGTTTAATACTGGTCGTAAGTTTAGCGATAATAAAAGGGATTGGACTTCCTTTTAATACTGGTAAGTTCATAATTGTTATAAAGTGGGTCCATAATATCTGGGTCTGCTTTCGCAGACTCTAACTTTGACTAAAAAATGTTAACCTAGTCAAGAATCCTCGTTAGCCAGCCCCCAAGGTTTAAGAAAATAAGAAATATTTAATGAAGTCTTTCTTTCCTCGAAACGTGCATCAAGAATATTTTGTCATTCACAATCATTCCAAACATTAAGGAGGATGTTTTCTTGTAACCGTATATGCAGGTTGCGATAAGTGGGTGAACGGTTGCGGTAAAAAAAACCATTAAAAACTCCTTTATTTTTACCTTCAGCTTTACCTGTCTCATTGCAGTCTCTGTCTTCGAGCCTCCCTCCTTTGATATCTTCGTCTCCAACTCCTTCGGACCTCTCTTCGATCTTGATCATGGGGATCTTGACTGTATCATCCTATTATGAGAGTAAGATCGAAGAGCTGGAAAACCATTGCTATCTTTCGCCTAGGGCTCTGATCAAATGGGCTCCTTGTAGCAATGAAACCACTCTAATTCCCCAAGAAGGTCGAATCATTCTTTTTTCCTCTTTTGTGAAATTGGGTTTTCGCTTGCCTGATAGTAAGTTCTTAGCAGATGTCCTAGATTACTTTAAGATAGAATTCTTTCACCTCGGACCAAACTCAATTTGATTCTTAATATCTTTTTGCATCTTTGCAAAGCTTTCCTTGGCATACTCCCCTTTGTTCATCTTTTTGCCACTTCTATCAATTTACCCACAATAAGAGAGGTCAAGGGAATTGTCGTAGCATGTATTTCAATCTCCACAGCCAAATGGGTAAAAAGTATCATCCCCTTCCAATCATAGAAGCATGACGTGACTACCAGAAGGAGTGGTTCTACTCCGAAATTCCCAGAGGTAGTCGTCTCAAGTATACTGGAAGTCCTCCTCCGACCTGGTCTGCTCAAGATGTGAAGAACAAGAAGTCTTCTTTGAAGCTGACAACTGAAGAGATAAAACTGATCGAGGAAATAATTTCTCGAGTAGCTGACGAATTAACTAGTTGGAAGATCATTCACAACTTCCTTCAGCACATGGATCAGCTCACTGAAGAAAAGGGTCCATCATGCTTAGATGCTTGATGGGAATGAGGGCTCGACCAAAGACGATCCTAGAATTATGTTACTCTACAAATTTCTTAAAGCAATGTTTGACTTAGTAGTATAATTTATACTAACTCTATTTGTATTTTTTGTTGTAGAATTGCCAGAGGAAGTGGTTAAAAAAAGGACAACAACTGTGTTGAAGAATGTGAGAGATAACTCGGAGCCCATTTCTTTCAACGACCAGCCTTCCAGCTTGTCAACGATCTAGTATCGATCTTACGAACGAATATTTGAATTTTTTAGAATTAGAATCACACAGAGAAAGACACATGGATTTATACAAGTTCGGGCCTTCTCTTGGGAGAATAACAACACTACTTTTGTGTTCTTGTATTCAGTATGCTTGTTACAATCGAGAAGAAATCACTCAAAGTGAGACTCAATGATCCCTTTTGGCTAACCTCGATCGCCTCCTCCTTCTTTCCATTGACTCCATCCCTTATATAGTGTGTGAAGGGATAACAGTTACTCTATGCCAAGATATGAATTACACACGTTGATGGTAATTATTATCAGAGGAAAGTGCACCCCAGGTCTCCTGGGCAGTTACATCAAGGACAAAGACATAATATGTATAGTTATGCCAGAGAATAAATGTGTATACTAACTACTTTATGTATTGAACACAACATATAAGAGTCCCTAATCTATTAGACCCACATGTCTGTAGACTTTATTGATTAAAGGGTGGTCGTAACCGACCTAGTCACGGAAAGCTTTACAACCATAAGGTGGTCGTAGAAAAACTTACGACCATAGACTGGTCATAGAAAAGCATACGACCAGAGACTAGTCGTAGAAAGACTTACGATCAGAGGGTGGTCGTAGCAAGGTTTACGATCACTCAGTTAAGCTTCTCCCTTATGAACAATAAGGGGTATACTTATGAGTAATATGGAGATATTACTATCTATAATAATAATTATAGATACACAGTTAATTGGGGATTATTATATCCTTGTCACAGCTTGATTGGAGCCTCTACAGAGTTTATAAATGAACAGATGCATGTACGTATAAGTTTAACCTTAATCTTGATTTTTTGCTAAGAATGTAGTTGATAAACTTCTCTTTTTCTTTAGATACATGGTAGAAAGGGGGGTGCTGACTAGGCTAGACCCAGCAGCCAACCCCCGTCGGCAGAAAAGATCAAAACTGCTGCAACTGGGTCTTCACAGGTCATGGTCGACAGACCAACGACCAGGACAAGAGCTACTACATTAGTCTCTGCGGGTGCTACAGCTGCTACCACGCAGGCCAGTGGTGCACCGTCTAGTACCCAGGTTGTCGTAGCCCCGACCAGCACCCTTCCTGCCATTCGGTCAAAGTGCGCTCATGACTGGTCTCATGCACATAAAAAGTTGGCAAAGGTTGCCAAGGTTAAGGCAGCAATAAGGTACACAAGAAAAAAAAACAAAATATAAACCTTTCAAAGCCACTTCATTGTTACCTTCCTTCATTCCCATGTGTTCAGGGTAATAGTGATGACATTGAAGAGATTCCTCTTATTTTAGTGAGAATTCCTAGGATTAGTAGTCCTAGTGTAAATACTATTACGGATAAAACAAGTGGTGGAAGCAACACATTGGTTGCCACCGATGTCTTGTTTTCTTTTGAGACTAGCATTGATCCCTGTTTTGAGTGACTTATCTAACTTAACTTTTCCTTCATTTGATTTTTTTTGCATCATTTGATATTAGCCACCGACCACTTCTCTTCATCCAACTGTTGGAGTTGAAGAAGTTGGAGAGGAGCCATTGCCAACTCCCGTGGCCGAGTTGGCTCAGATTAGCTTGGAAAAGGTAGTAGCGCTAGTGGTGGAGGCGGAGGCAGAGGAAGTGGTCGGGAATGCACCAACCTCCCCAAGACAAGTACCTGCAGGACAAGAAACCGAGCAAGCCTCATTTACTACAAAAGGTGTGGTCGAGCATACCCCACCAATAGAAGAGGAGTCAAGGCAAACAAAAGTGATCGTTGA
Source organism: Hsuehochloa calcarea (assembly GCA_036346395.1). Taxonomy (NCBI): domain Eukaryota; kingdom Viridiplantae; phylum Streptophyta; class Magnoliopsida; order Poales; family Poaceae; genus Hsuehochloa; species Hsuehochloa calcarea. Next base: position 83,616,061 of record CM070594.1, on the reverse strand, counting down.
GCAAGCTTCGACCACTGAAGTTTTGCCTATCACAGAAGAAAGGGTTGAAGCTGTTCCCAACTAGGATGTTGGTCAGTATTCAAATCTTCAGTCATGTTGATGAATTACTATCAATATTTGTGAGTTAAATGCTGTGGATATTGCTCTCAATTTCACATAGGAAGAGACGGGTATTTTTAGTCTGTTACAGGCATACTCCGAAAAGAATAACAACTCTACTAATGTGTTCTTGTATTGAATTAGATTACAAAGCACAACCAACCACCAAAACTAAGAAATGTGTTGGTCTCTCTCCTTCTGTCTGCCAGTACCACCTTTTATAAAGTGTTTGAAGGGCTGGTAGTTGTTGTATTCCCCATGTTGATGACAGTTCATGTTAGTGAGACGTTCACTTTGCACGTTCGCAAAGCGGTTATTGCTAGACATGGAGAGAGGGGCGTGTAGTTATGTCAAAAACACATACGTGCATGTGTTGTATTAAATACCACGTATAGTCTAGCATGGTGTACAGGGTCCCTAGTCGATAAGACAGAGACGTGTGTCTGTCTGTTAGACTCATCGACCAACAAATGGTCTTGTTTTGAGCTGGTTGTAATAGACATTACGACTAGGGTGGTGTGACCTAAACTGGTCGTAACCTGACTTGGTCGTGGCAAGCATCACTGACCAGGGGTATATCAGAGGGCTATTAGAATAGCATTATCTATAATGAATATTACACATCATCTAGCCCCCAACTTCAAGTGAAAATGGCATACTTGAGAAGAGGTCATAGAATAGTAGTCGGAATGAAAAATTTTGGATATGTATTTCTTTTAACCAGAAGTTGATCAAGGAAGATACATTTACTTGAGTTGTAAAAATAATATATTTTGCTATTGTATGAACGGGAAAAAGAATGCGAACGGTCACCCACGATTTCGTCCGTTTAGAGAGGTTCCTGAAGGGATTCTAACCGCTGAGCTTCTCCACGATTTCTACTTCCAGCCGGTGGGTATAAGTAGCTGTTAGGGGTAAAATTATGGATTTCACTTTCCCCAATCACTTCATCTTCCTTGAGGAGCTTAGCGGTGCTGGGTTTTTTGAGATATTTTACAATACACTCAATTTAATACGGGTCATTTATTTTTTATCTAATGATTCAGATTAGTTAGGATTTAGTTATACTACACCTAGTAGTATGAGTAGTAGAATTTCGAGATGGTATAATTGTAATTGCACATGGGGGTTACATGGCACAACAACAATATTGTCAACCATAGTTGGAAAAATTCATAATACCCTCACGAAAAAATTATAAATACAAAGAAAATTCTATTGTGCCCTTAACAAATCAAGGGTCAAGTTTGATTTATACTACCACCGTATACTACTGTTGTAAAAATGAAGTTTTAACAAACAATCAAAATTAATTCCAACAAAATTAAATGACATTTCAGCAGAATTCAACTAGAATTTAAATGACCAAAATAACATGTACTCATGTAATTCTTCCAAATCATCTAAAGATAATAATATGTGTTACACATACATCATTAGAACATCAAAAATCAGCATAAAGCTAAGATATAAGATGTTGATGAGTGCTTTCAAAAGATGGGTTGCAAAAGAGTTAATATTTGCATCTCAGCCCTTTAGTCTATACTCTTCACAAATTGAATAAGAAAACTAGAATTCAGATTTTTGAACTATAATCAATGCTTTGCTAGACTGACAGAATAATCACATTCATAAGAAGTTCAAACTATTACTTTCTGTTAGCCAAGGATCATCAAGATTCACAAATACCCACTACTGCAGTTCACAGAAGATTATAACAAGAATCACCGAATTCATTACTTCAAGTCAAAAGCCAACAAACCTTTAATGAATTCACAGTTACAACACAGATTCAAGTAAAAGCTTTCTGCTGATAATACAAATTAGCAGGACAACAGATCAAGATATCAGTTAAAGCACTAGAAAAGTACTAGAACTTCTAAACACAATATGACAGCAGCAAGCAACCTTCTTCTAGAGCTCAAAACTGAAAAAGTGATCGTACCAATTTCAGTAGAAGACCATCAAAATCACAGAGCATTAAATCAAGCACACATAATTCACTTTGTTATATCTCTTAGTGTATGAATCAAATCATAACAGCACACACACATATATATAAACAAAGTGAACCGCAATTGGAACAAGGAGATACTCACAGAGTCGCGCGATATTCAAAACCACCATGATGAACCAGGCAAGGCACATCTAATAGACGTTGTCCTAGAAAACCTATCGCCTCGCTGTGCTGCTCAAAAAGACGATGTTGACGGAGATACAATGTTGACTCTTCACACTTTGGGACACACCGAAGAACAAAGTTGAGGTACAGGGAGTGTGCCTCATAAGACCACTTACACGATGCTCCGGTCGAAGCACCAACAGAGCATCAAACTAAACGAACCGAATCCTCCTTCCTCCTCCAGATGAATTGAGAACCAACCACCAAAGGGGAACAAATTCACACGCACCAAATTTCCCCAATAGAAACAATCACAGAGAATGAAGTGTCAAATGGAAACCGGGCGAAGATGCTCACAAGGTGATCAAGAGCTTACTTCTGCCGAAGTAGAACTATGGCAGTACCAAATCTCCAAATCCCCTCCTCAATCAAAGCCAAAAAGGAAGAGAAGAAGTCTGATTCTTCAAGAACTCACCGAATATTTTCTATCACCAATCAAAAGAAGAAGGAACACACCCATCTGAACAGGAGGAAGACCAGGGTGGAGCCGGCTGCTGTCGAACAGCCGCCGCACAAGGCGGGTGGGCCGCTCGTGCCTCCCAGGCTACCACCGCCCAAGTCTCAAGCGGAATCGTCACCAGGCCGAAGCCCCCAGCCGAACGTGCTCATCTCCAGGATGGAGATAAGGTTTCCAAGCCTTATTCCTATCCTCCCCTCAATGACAAGTGGGCCTCATTTTCCTTTTCTTCTATTTCTTTTCTCTAATTGGGAAATTCTCAAAGGGCCCTTGAAATATTTAACAACTACTAGTCGAATGTATTGTAAAATTTCTATTTTTGTGCGAGACGATGGGGGTTCAGGCTCGTGCCTGGCTCAACTGAGAAGAGGAGTCTAGCTATACAAGGAGTGGTTAGCCACGAGGAGAAAGGGCACGTGCATGGAAACACGTACAGGTATGAGTTCGGTGAGATTGCGACGCGGAAGTAGGCACGGCGCACGGTGAGGGGTACGAGGTGGGGCACGTGGTGAGGAAGATCCAGATAGAGATGCAAGGGGGTGTAGAATATTTATTCTAAGAAGAGGTGTAGGATAGTATTACCATATATATATATATGACGCCCACTTCGTACTCCCAAGAGTACGTACTCTCACTTTCAGTATATCATTTAAACTAATACATTATACTTTTGATCACTTTTATTCTACTTAAATACCAATTATTATATACTCCAGTGCAACTTGATTGAAAAATTTCCATTGGAGCTCTTTATTTTTGCTATATACCATTTTCCCTATATAAAATAAGTATATACACAAATTTTGCTATAAAAAGTGGGTTTTAATTTTAAAAAAAATTATGGAACTCAATTTGGGGTACCTTATAATCATTACTGGAGTATGCTCAAATAGATAGAGAGATATCATCATACGATTTGGCGCTTCTAATCCCTCTCGAACCCTTCCTCCTATTTTACTACTTCTGACCGCGTAGCCTCCCCCACTTTTTTTGTCAAGATGCCCCTTCTCCCGAATTAATCCCAATCAACGCCACCCTTAGACCTTTCATCTACCTTCGTCTCCCACTCTCCTAAGAATAATCTCGTCACTCAACGAATCCCTCTCGAACCCTTCCTCCTATTTTACTACTTCTGACCGCGTAGCCTCCCCCACTTTTTTTTTGTCAAGATGCCCCTTCTCCCGAATTAATCCCAATCAACGCCACCCTTAGACGTTTCATCTACCTTCGCCTCCCACTCTCCTAAGAATAATCTCGTCACTCAACGAATCCCTGGTTCTTGGCATCGATGAGGCCAACGTAATGTGGTCACAACCCTTGGCGGCCACCGTGGTTGCCTGGCGCCCGATGATGCGAGGTAGCACCAGCGTGTAGCTTGCGAAGAGAAGACATACGCGACACTAATACTCCAGCTCTATTGCGCGACGTGCTGGGGTAATATATTTTTTATTTGCTAAGTTTGTTTATGTCTTCTGTTGAAACTACTTGCATTGATGTCGTACCAAGCAATATTCACAGAACCTCTCTCAAATCACGACAACGACTCAATGAGTCTTCGGATAACATGGGGAGCTTCAGTTGTTATTGAAAACCATATCTCAGATGCAGACACCCCTAGCAAAATGCAGAACAAGAAGCAACATACTCATTTTTTCTTGTACCCTCTGTATCAGAGCTCGACCAGACGTCGTGCCGGAACCAAGGCTGTGTTATAGTCGGAGGCACTGAGCACGACAATACATATAGAAACACAATGTGGGTAAGCACGGATCTCAATAACAACAGCTTAACATACTAGAGTAATATTATTTTTTTATCCGTGGCAAAACACGGTACTCAGCTAGTGTGTGTGTATATATAGACACACACTGTGTGCTAGCCGGCTGGTAAAGCGGCAAAGATCGGTGCCGATTGTCGTCGTGGATATCGACCGGATTTCGGCTGCCGGGCGCAGAAATCAACTTGACTGTACTGGATTCAATCATCACGATCACACGATCAAGCAGCTAGCTTGCACTGCTGAGCCTGCGAAACTGCGGTTGCATCAACATCGATCAGCAGCAAGTCGTAATGCCTTCTCCAAACCTCTCGTGCTGAATCGAAATATTCTTCTTACCTCCTTTTCAAGACCCATGAAAAGTCATAATGAGCCTGGACTTTGGGGGGGCGGCAAGAACATCACTGATCAAAACCGAAATGTGCTGTACTTGCGCCAATGGATGGTATCAGGCCGCCTATCAGCGATGTAATGCATGGCTCGAGTCTCTCGCTGCATTCGAAAATCCAGTTTTTTCTTTACAAAAAAAAAAGCCTTATCAGATTTAGAACAAAGGATTTTAGTAGGAATTAATTTGAGATAATTGTTCTGTTCCTCGTAAAATTGCCACGAAAAATCTTGTGCTCCAACTTAATAGACGCAAGATTGCCACGAAAGGATTTTAGGGGTTTCGATTTTGTTCTAAAGTTATATTTTACTGATTTTTTAAATCATTTTATGGCCTTTGATTTTAGACCTCGGCTCATTGTCCCAGAGATCAGATGCCCAGTCCACCCTGCGTGCGGCCGGTCGATCATTCTTGTGTATGTGACCCCGTACATGCTTTGCATGCTGTTGCTTCCTCTTCCTAAATTTGTGCCTCTTCTCCCTTTCTGATTGCAACCAAGATCCAAGGACAGGTCGATACTAAGTCAGAACGACACGTTTCGTTTAAGGGAAAAAAAGAGAAGTCAGAACACTGGATCTATAAGAACACGGAGCTCAGAAAAAAAAGTTCGACAAATGGATCGAGTAAATCAAAGAGGGCACAAAAAACTTAGTGGATATAGAATCACCTATCCTCGAGGAATCTAGAACCTCTTGTTGGTACTGCAGTGGTTCATCATGTAAACAATAGAAAAAATACTACAGATTTTTTATATCACTTCTAATATTCATTACTGTAGATCTTTCACGATGTAGAGATCACAATCCATCCTCGAGATGGACGGAGACCGAAAGCAACACCAACCCACGTGTTACCCCTTTGCATGTGTGTCGTATTCAAGGAGACCAACACATATATCACATATAAAAATACAGCAATATATCGCGTATATAGTGCTTGTGCATAAACAAGTTTACCTGTCGCTGTAACTCAGACCTACTCCGATCCAAGCAGAAGCTAGGATTCGATGGCCCATCTTGCCTGGTCATTTGAGGGTGGTTTGGTTACCGGCTAAACCAGCTATAGCTAGAGGGTAGCTTTTTCTGCAAGAAATTTATGATATATTATATTAGTAGTATCATATGATGGTATAAATTAAATCTGATCATTGATTTGTTAAGATTATAATATATATATTTTTAATAATTTTTATGAGTGCATTATGGATTTTTCTAACTAGGTTTTAAAATATTACTCTTGTGGTACATGATCCCCGTATAGTCAATTATAATTATACCTCTCTCGAAATTATATTAATTATACTATCAAATATAGTATAACTAAATCACAAACCTTGAGTGCAATGCAGTCATCTTTCATGTATTTCATCGCCTTGATTGTTTAGAATATTCTAACTTGCGTTATTATTCTTAACACTGTAGTTGGCCCCTTTTTTCTCAGAAATAGATGGTAACCTACTGCGACTTATTAACTCCTTCTATCTCAATATTTCAGACATCCAAACACGCCCGAATTAAGTGGTTCCCTTATAAACAACCAGTGATTTGGATCGCTGAACTATCACAAGATTTCCCTTGTGCGATTCGTCGTGCTGATTCATTTTACGTGTAAATAATCCGTGAGCTAGACCCTCTTGATTGATCTTTAGCAAAAGCAATATCTAACTATGTAGTGACGCGCCATGCGATTGCAACGTGTATGTAGGTGAACCACTTGCAGGGATTACACGGCCATAGCATGATCTAGGATCGGATCCTCTACGGAGGAGATACTGTAGCAATAGTAATATGAGTATGTTACTACCGTTCTCCATGGTGTATTGTAGCTAGCGCCAGGGGCGGATATGGGCCTCGGGCAGGGCCTAGAAAAAATACCAATAGATTTTTTTTTAGAATATAAAAAAAAAATCATACACAGTAAAAGACCCCTAGCCTTCTAAGCCGGCCAGCCGGCCCCGCCCCGACTCCCCCACACCCCTTCTTCGCCACCACCTCAAGGCTTTCCCCCCCCATTTCTCCTCTCCCGCCCAAATCAAGACCGGCAGATCTCCCCGGCAGCGGCACTGCTCCCCCCCCCCGGCGCCTCCCGCCTATTTCTCCGTGGTCCCCATTTCGCCGCCTCATTTCTCCCTGTGCATGCGGCTCCCCACCCCCATTTCTCCCAGCATGGTCGATCACGACCATGCTCCTCCACGTGTTGCCGGACCCCTCCCCCACCACCATTTCTCCGCAAGAACTCGACTCCATCGCCCCGGCGCCATTAGTTGTACCCCGCCAGATCTGCACCGAGCATGCAGTGCCGCACCCATTTCTCCCGACGGCCACCCATATTTCTCCCCGGCAGCGCGGCTCCCACCGCCCCTATTTCTCCGCCAGCAGCCCGGCTCCCCCGCCCCCGACGCCTCCCCGCCCAGATGGTCGATCACGACCATGCTCCTCCACGTGTTGCCCCGGACCCCCTCCGCGCGGCGCCCCCAACCATCTCCGAACCGCGACCTGGACCGTGTCCGTGTGACGCCCCGGACCACCTCCTGTCGCCCAGATCCGACGCGCCAGAGCTCAGCGCTGCGGATCTGTATGATCTGGAGTCGATGGATCTGTCCGTAGAAGTGGCACCGCTGGAGCGCGTGGAGTCGATTGTGCTGGCGTGCGTGCAGGCGCTGGGGCCGGAGGCCGCGCCGGACGCGCGGTGCACGACAACGGTGAGGATAAGGCTACTTGCGAAGCACCGGTCAGTCATCCGCGAGTTGATTGGCGTGTCCGACATCATCCCCGCTCTTGTGCCGCTGCTACGGAGCACCGACCCAGTGACGCATGAGAGCACGGTGACCTGAACCTGTCGCTCGAGGAGCGGAACCGGCTGTCCATCACGGCGGCGGGGGCCATCAAGCCGCCCGTCTACGTGCTCCAGGTCGCCACCGCGGCGGCCAAGCAGAACCCGTCTGCGCGTTGCTCAGCCTCTTGGGCATTGAGGAGAACCGCGCCACCATCGACGCGTGCGGCGCCATCTCGCTGCTCGTCGTGCTTCTCTCCGCGGGATCCACCCGCGACAAGAAGGATGTGCTCACCACGCTCTACCGGCTCTGCTCAGCGTGCCGAAACAAGGAGCGTGTAGTGAGCGTCGGCGCCGTCGTGCGCCTCATCGGCGAGTACGGTAATGGGACATCGGAGAAGGCAATGGTTAACATTGAAGTTGATATGAAGATTAAATCTTTCGCGCCCTCCAGTGAGTCCCTTGGATTTCTTTCGCTCTTGTTACTGCCTTAGTTGCCCCCCAAATATTTGGTTTGCGGATTTGGCGACGGCGCTATCCATTGACGCTTGAAGGGGGAAGCATGCTTTGTTGATGATAGAATTGGAGTTTTCTGCCTGCGCTCGTGCAGGCGTGCTCGTAAAATTGTGGCATCCAATCGGGTGTGGTGTATTGGTATAGTACACGAGGGGAAGAGGCGTTATTATGTGATGGAATGTTGTATATGGTTTAGCAAGGAGTTTTGTTAGAGTTTAGCCTATTGATACAAGTCATACTTCAGAAAGGAACTACTTAAATCAAACATTGGAGTAGAAACCCGAAGTTCTGTACTCGCAGTATTGGCTTACTCCCGGTTTGTCTCTATTTTTCACTATGACCAATTTCATTTCGACAAACTACATACAGCAAGGTCGTGAAAGGTCAAACAAAATTTTGATATTCTGTCGTGTGTTTACCTTGAACACATCAAAAGTCGAAAATGCTTAATTCAAATTATGTGTTATAGTAGATTTGGATCATAAAATTTCTCATTATCAACAGAGATGGTTAACTCGATTGTAATGGTTCCCTTTCACATGAAACATGGTACTAGCTATTTCTGTCAATTTCAATCTTTAGGTTTGAAATTGGTTATCAAAACCGCAATCCTTGATTCTTGGATGACATAAGGAAGCAAGGGCTTATTTCTTCGTTCTTATGTCATTTGGATGATTTGATTGAATGAATTGAGACTCATATTTATCCTTCATGCTTTGTCTGGCAATTTAGATATCTAATGGTTGGGCAGTGTCTAACACATGCGCTTTGCAAATTGAACTTTTGGACAACTTGAGTACCTATCAAACATCACTTCTTGCTATCCCAATATAATATTAACCATTGAAACTTGATAGCACAATTTTAGTATATTTGATGGTACAAGATGAATTTTGATGGGTGCATCCTTATTCTGAACAACTTTGGTTACAATAAAACCAAAATTAGGAATTCTATCTTTTGTTGAGCTCAAATCTTGAGTGGCAAGTGCAACCTGAACCATGAGCCAACATTCAGTGTTCATTCTAAGCAGCAGAATTGTTTCTGAGATACCTGGTCAACATTATTGTTTGTGAGAAGTGTCATACACTCGTACAACTCCCACTTGATAGCTGTTTGTTCAGTAAATAAGGCAGTTGGCATGTCATTCTTTTGAGGCTATGAACGGAACTAATGAGGGGGTGGAGAAATTTCTCTAAATATTCTATACACTCGGGGATGAGAATTCTTAGTTCTGAGACACAAAAAAACATTCTTCAGGAATTGTGAGAATTAGCTCAAGAAAAGCATTGCCATGAAAGGTGATTGGTCTACCTTTCCTTATACTCACAAAAGTACATATCACAGTTAGCTAAGTTTATGTCCATTTACACAGTTTGTCTATTTCTTTAGGTAGATGTTGTTGTCCTTTTGTAGTTATGTCTTAGTTAGCATGTAAATGTATCCTCTTTGTTTTGAGTTTAAGTGGTAGTACTATAATCAGCTGTAGTTTAACTTAATTGTCCTAAGTTCTCTTCAACCAATTGCCTAGACACTAACTTAAATAGCAGACCGAGTGCGGTGGATGAGGCTCTTGGCCTTGAGCAATTTGGAGAGATAGTGATCTCTTCATTACCTTGTGTTGCATTATCTAGGATAAAGGGTTTGTTCTAAGAGAACATCTGTGTTTCTCTTGGGAAAAGATTCTCAGTAGGAGTTGGCAGTGCAAGAGTTTAAGCATTTGCGGAGTGTAACACACATGGCTTTAGCCATGAGAAGCGCGGGGAGGTAACGTCGGTGATAGGAGGAGGTGGTGTGAGATAGCATCACCGACAGGAGGAGGTAGCTAGGAGGTGAGGCGGCGGCGCAGTAAGGCGGTGTCGGGGGCAGGAGAAGGCACCTAGAAGAAAGAGAGAAGAAGAGGCGGGGGTACCTTGGAGGAGAAGCAGCGGCGCCAGGGAAGGGAGGGGAGGCAACGACGGTGCATAAGGAGAGGCAAAGACGAAGGAGTCCTTCCCTCGCCACGTCGTCGTCTCGAGTTCACCGCTCCACATCATCCCCTGTGCCGACGCCGCTGCCACCTTCTACTCTGCGTTGGCCGAGCAAGCATCGCCGCCTCCTCCTCACTTACCACCGCGACATCGCCACTGCCTCCTCCCCTAGACTCCCACTTCCTCGTCGTGATGTGCCTGCTGAGGGCTCCGGGTGGCCGTCGACACGTAGCCCTCTTCCTTGCCGGCGGGCAATGGCCGAAATGGACAACGCGTCGGAGATGAAAGTTGGAATCAACTTGAAATTCCAAAGGTAAACAATCTATAAGCTCAAAATTTTAATTTTCGGGTAGTAGTAGCGGACGATGTAATATGCTGGGTTAATATTTCTGTTTATATGTGTGTGAAATAAAATTTATATTTTATTATGCGCTTGATGATACCATCTGCTGATATATATCAATTTTTTTTTGGAGTACCGTGGTAACACACGGACACTCACGGATACTCTACTAGTAGTAATAATAATAATAATCGAGTTCATGGGCTGGTGGCCCAACACTAGGAACGAATTTACAACCGTGCCAGGACGACGGAGGAAAGCATCGGCCTTGTGGGCCGTAGATGTCAGCTCGAGACAGGTTGAGTATTTACTACGCCTACAAAAACCATGACGGTACAGTAGCTACGTCATCAAAGCAGAGCCCAGCCAGAAGCAAAACCATCCATGAGGCACGGAATTCCATCGGTGAGCTCCAGCTAGCTAGATAGGCTGTCTAACACGAAGCTGTACGGAATCATAGGCAGCCTCATGGGTCGAGGACGCTGCCTAAAGCTTCGTCGTCGCCTCGTCGGCGTGGCCAACCAGCGGATAATATGGTGGTCAGTAGTGGTGCTCTGCCGATTGCCAGTCAATCCGCGCCACCGGCAGCCCTGCACGACTGAACTATCACAGTAAACACATAAGAGGCATGATAAATAATTTACGAGTTTTGATAAAAACGTATGTCCCCTATTGTCGAATTGCCGCAGCTCTATCCACATGAAGAGTTTTTTTCTTTTCTTTTCTTCTTCCGATTAGAGTTACAAAAAGTTGTGCTATATATTTATACTCTGACTATACGTTCGACTCGGACTCATAATTTGTATTACAACAACTTTACTGCTCACACCCTAGCCTATAATATTTCATAATCCTACACAAGTACATCCGGACTATGGTCCTGGTTTTCGGATACAACTCGTTCTTTTCACCTTAGTGTACACAAACCAGAGCGTTGTTGTTCACAGATCGCAACCTGCTCAAACAGCAAGCGCGAGTGGCACGTTATTTTTGGGGAAGAGATCGATGGCTCACAAAGTGTTCGACTTTACCTCATGAATTAACATGAGATAGAAGATTCAAAGGCAAAGGGCACGGCGCAGCTAGCTCCATGCCACGACTGACTGACTTGTCGTTGACACACGGCCGTGCGAGAGCTCGGAATACGAGGCCAGGCCGTGGAATGATTGGTGGGTAGTTCGGGTGGGTAACTGGGTTGGGTCGGGCTAAAGCTAAGCTGGGCGCCACCATGTGATCCGGCCTCGCTCTCTCCTTTCTGGTGCGTTCCTTCCCGTCAGAATATCAATTATTACCCGGCTAACGTCGGATATCTGCGAGGAACTACGTATCGATTTAATTAAGAAAAATAAACTACCCTAGCTACCACCGTATGAGCTGCAGCTAACTGCACTGTACCACACGATAACTGATACACAGAGCCAGGATTTCTATCTACTTGCAGAGTTAAAAAGTTTAAACGCCAGTAGTTCATTTTAAAAAAAAAAACACGCGTCACGAGTTTAGGCCCGCTTGGAACGTAGAAAAGGAAGATCCTAGGAATAGGAAAAACACGGGAATTAAATATCATGCATATTAAATTCCTATAAGAATTAAGAATACATGATTGAATGGAAAGATGTGTTTGGATACTTCATATGAAAAAATACAGAAATTTTGGAGGAAAGATTTACATGATGAGAGAGAGGGGGGAGAGATAGATTGCCTTGGGATTCTAAAGGAAAATTTCCGTGAGGTTTGAGCAAATGTTTGTTTTCTTCCAAAATTATGTAGGAAAGAGGATATTCCTGTAGAATTCTTGGGATCCATTCCCTTATTCATTGATATGAATCCGACAAAATTCCTATAAATTCATCTGTTCCAGATGGGCCTTATTGTCTACGCAGGCTACTGCAGTTGTGGACTATTTTAGCCCCGTTGCGCTACAAAAAATTCCAAAAATAGTCTTTAAAATTTAAAATTTCTAAAATGGCCCGCTGCCCGTACTAGCTGTCGTTCCGGACGGCAGCAACTAGGTGCTGCCGTCCCCGACGGCAGCAAGAAAATAAGTTGTATGGCCTGCTGCGAGCACCTAGAAAAGGTAAGTGTCATTCGCATCCGGCTATTATTATCGGTAGCTTTAGCAATGTGATTAGGATGCAATTAGATGAATTGTAGCAACAGGGTAGTTATAGTTGTGTAATTAGTTTATTTTGAAGACTCAGTAGTTAACAATGTCATTAGGCCGTAATTAGTTAACTTAACAAACCTGTTGCTGATAGTGTTGTAAATTTCATCTCGGCTATTTGCATAGTTTCATGAACTTGGTCATAAAATAGCAAAATATTTGGAGGTCGTTAAACAAAATAGAAATAGACCCACTGAACGCTTTGTATATGTAATCTTGATCGGGCATATTGCCTTCGGTGCATGTACTACGCAGTACACCGCTAGAATGAGAAATTTGTCGCACCTCTCAGTAAGTATTTATGTCCAAAATTTAATGAAAAAGAATACTGTGTCATAGACCCCGCATGTCTTTGGTGTAAGTTAGGTCTAACTCGGTATGGAAACGTAGAAATGCAATAAGAATTTCTGAAGTGAATTGTTTTTGCACTGTAATATCGAACTAGTTAAAAAAATCATAACTATATAAAAATTTAGAGAAATCAATTTTGTTGGTTTTCTTTTTGATTTAGTACCATATGAAATTTCTGAAGTGTAACATAGAATAGGCTGCGGATTTTTTATACTACAAATAATATTAGCTTAGACATTTCATGGATAGAAAAATCATACGAACTCCAATCGGGATTGAAAACCTATACGACAAAACGCTCGTGTACAGTGGGCATAACCAAATTTGTAGAAGCATTCGTTCGGAAAAAAATTCCACAAATAATTCGATGGTTTCATATGCACATGTGTTAGGTACTTTATGGCCGAAATTCAAGATCTGTTCGTGTTCCACGGGGACGCTCTCCTACGCGACGGATCGTGCGATGCGAACCTGTCAAATTGTCACCGCACCGTGATCCGGGCGCCAGCTCTGAAGGACATGAGCCTCTCGGAGCTAAGACGGTGCGTGCGTTTCGCGTTCGATCGCGCCACTGGAAGGAAGAAGCTACGCATCGAGGCGTTCTATGCCTCGGTGGTGGGTGGTGCAGGCGAGACCGTTTGGCAACTTATGAAGGTCACATGTGACGCTTCATGGGCTAACTACATGGGGGTTGTTTGCAACCCCGCTGCTGCGATATATGCGCGGCCGATGGTCTACGTTCAGTTCTTGGAGAGGACGAGGACATCCGGCGCGGGTGGTTCCGGTGAAGGTGAAGCTACTGGTGAGGAGGAGCCTGCGTTGGTCTCCGGTGTTGGAGGAGACGTGGGCGATGGAGACCTGAGGAGGCGTGCGGTCAATTTTGAGCCCAACGAAGGAGCGGAGAGATGGTGGTCAGCCCGTATTGATTGTCATGAGTACCTGGCCGACTAGGTGGATGAGGTAGAAAGCGAGGAGGACGTGGAAACAACTAGTTCGGAAGACAACGAAGACGGAGAAGCTGCTGCAGAAGGAGGTGCAGTTGGTGGTTTTGTGACCACTAACATTGCTTACGTCCCCTCACGATTGGACGACGTTGCGACGACATCGCTGGTTCTGCCACGTCCGGAGGGTGCTGAGTGGGGGTTTAATGAGGACACCCTGCTCCTAGGCCATCGCTTTCCTAACAAGAGCGCCGCACAGCATGCTATTTCTAGATACGCCGTTAACATCGGTCAGACGTATCGGGTGCAGAGGTCCAACTCCGACACGTACATCGTCAGGTGTGTTGATGAATCTGTCTTTGGCAAGGTCCGCGGCGCAGAGGTTCACGCATCACGCCATGGGCTTCCGGATAACGGTGCTGAAGGACCACACATGCGAGTTAGCTGAGCCGCTTCACAGACACCGCAACATGACGTCCTCGTATGTTGCCAGCTTGATAAGCCACCTCGTCGCTGCAGATGTGTCTATTTCGCCAAAGCCCTGCTGGCGGATGTTGCCAATATGGTGGGGTTCTTGGTCAGCTACAAGACGGCATGACGTGCGAAACACAGGGTTCTGGAGCGAATGTTCGGCGCATTCAAAGAGGCTTACAACCTAGTACCAAAATTGCTGCATCAAATCGCGGAATCTAATCCCGGGACGTACGTAAACAAGCTTGAGCAGGTGCATCCGACTGAGGGGCCCAATTGTTTTGTTCTTGAAAGGGTCTTATGGGCCTTCCGTCAGGCGATCGAAGGGTTCAAGCATTGTCGTCCCATGCTCACGATGGATGACACCTTCCTATGTGGGAAGTACAGGGGTACCATCCTCACCGCCGTTGCGGCCGATGCGAATGACCAGTTAGTCCCCGTGGCGTTCGCAATTGTTGAGAGCGAGAACACCGAGAGCTGGTTGTGGTTCCTGTGCAATGTCAAGCAGGCGGTGGTCCAAGATCGGCCAGATGTGTGTGTCATCTCGGATCGCACTGCTGGGTTGTTATCTGCGTTGTGCGTGATGCAAAATGGGACGCAGTCGTCGTACCGGTGGAACGATGTTAGGAGCCGTTGGTGCATGAGGTATCTCGCGGCCAACTTCCACACAAGGTTTCGGAGTAAGGACCTCATAAAGATGTTCAAGAAGCTCTGCATGCAGAACCAAAGGAGGAAGTTCGAAGCGGTGTAGAGACAGCTCGATGAGGAGACCGGGAAGCATGTAAGGGACTCGGCGCATGCCGAGGCAGGGGCAGCGGCTAGAGGGTCCGGAGAGTTGGGGAGTTCACACAGTGGGTTAACTCGCACGCACCTGACTTGGAGAAAATGGTCCCTGCTGCACGACACGGACGGTGCAAGGTACGGGATCATGACGACCAACATGTCGGAGGTGTACAACGGTGTGCTCAAGGGTGTCCGCTCCCTGCCGATCACTGCGATCGTGGAGGAGAGTTGGAACCGTACCACCGGATACTTTGTTAACAGAGCCATGATGCCCAAGAAGCATCTGGAGGATGGGAAGCAATTCTCTGAAGTAATGCATGCCTACATGGAGAATAAGATCAGCAAGGCTCGATCGCACGCCGCTCGTACCATGGATGGCGTCAGGCAGAAGTTCGAGATCAGTCTCAGGGAGAAGTACGTGATGGGCCATGCTAGAGGGGATTGTAAGCAGGCCTGCACGATTGGTGAAGAAGCGTCGTGCACCTGCAACAAGCCACAGCTTTTGCACAAACCATGCTCCCATATGTACGCAGCGTGCGCGGTGTGGCGGCAGGCCTCGGAGCGTTACATCTCCGAATACTACGACATCCACCACCTGTATGTAACTTGGAGTGCCGAGTTCCATTCATACGGGCTGGACACGCACTACAGGGACCTTTGGCTGGGGCAGGTGAAGTGGGTGCCCAACGACGCACTAAAGCACCCCGGCTGTGGAAGACGCCAGTCCCGACGCATCCGAAACGACATGGACGACAGCCAGTGCGGGCAACGGGTTCGCCGCCCCCGTTGCAGACTTGCAAGACAGTTGGACACTCCATCAGCCGCTGCCCAAGCAGACCCGGCACACGCAGTACACCGTAGCGAGGAAGATATAATTACTAAGTCGTGATGTCGCTTGCTTATTTTAATGTCCTTGATGAACTCTGTTGCTGTTAATCCATACCTTTATGTAGTACTTGTTAAGTTGTCCGGGTCTGTTGTTAACTCATTATGGTCATATTGTGTTGTTTAACTTTTTATCGTATGTTTTTGCCTTATTTTCCTGTGCCACACAATATGTTTTACATGCGTGCACTGACATGTTGTTTCCCTGTTGGCAGGAGATGGCGCAGGCTCCAGTTGATGACGCGTACGAGCCGCTCGACCCACGCTGGGATGTGGGACATCATTGCCGGGCGTGGTCCGCCGGCGTCGGCCCTCCGAGCCTGGTCCTGAGCTCCCCTAGAGAGAGCTGGCCCCTTGACGAGCAGACGTCCTCAAGCCGGAGACCGGCTCCCGCTGCCTTGCCCAGATGTTGGACCTCCCGCACGTGCTGTAGTTTGACGCGGCACTCCTGTCTGCGTTCGTGGACCGTTGGAGACCGGAGACTCACACTTTCCACTTTCGATAGGGGGAGATGACCATTACTCTGGAGATCGTGGCTCTACTTACAGGTCTACCTCTGCGTGCTCTTCCAGTAGTGCCCCCTCCGAGGGCAGTAGACTGGAAGGTCCACAAAAAAATTACACAAGCACACACACTATGGCAGGAAGCTCCACAAAAATTTTCATAATTGTTTGAGCTCATTTTGTATATTTAAAAAATTATCTAATAAATATTATTAATTAGTTTTTAAAAAATAATAATATTTTTTTTGACACACGTGGGCAACACTGTAACATCCCAAATTTCAGAGTTTTAAAAAATCTTTTAAATAATGGTAGCAAGAAAATTCACCATTTGGATTTATTGAATATTAATTTAAAAAGCTTAATATGGACTTTAAGGACAAATTGATTTAATGAGCTTAATCCCAACATCAACAATTGTCAAAACTATTTTATTTAGATTCTATATGCTTGGATATATTTTATAGAATTTTCTGGAATTTTTCCAAAGTCATTTTCTATTTTCTAATTGCTATTTGCATTTTCTGGATTTATTTAAAAGAAAAATCTATTTTAAATCCTTCGGAACAGTGCTGGGCCGAAGCCCAACACTATTCCAGCCCGCTCACTCCCAGCCGTTGGATCAAGATCGCCGGCCGCCGCCGCTCATGAAGTTCGCTCGCTTGCCTCGCTGGATCTTCGCCGCGTGTCACTTTGGCCGATCCGCCTTCGCTCGCCGCGCCTCGCGTCTCTCATCAAGTGGGACCGCCGAGGTGTCGCCCTTTCCACACACCTTCGTCCGAGCCGCCGCCGTGACAAGTGGGTCCCACCAAATATCGTTCATCGCCTCCGACGGACTTCGTTCCGATTCTTCCGCGCACGCGCCGCCCTCGACATGGGTTCTAGGGTTTCGGCCCTATTTAACGCCGCTACCAGTATCACGAGGATCGCATCCACCCGCCGCCTTTTCCCACGTACCGCTAACCCTAGATCGCCGTCGTTTTACGGAATCGAGCTCGAACCTCAAGACCGCCGTGAGCTTCTTCGCCGGATTGCGCAGCCCACCGGTGAGCTTCACCGCCACCGAGCCCACCCCGAAGTTCGCCGCCAAGGGCAACCCTATCGCGCTTCGTTGCCACTGGGAAGCCCTACCGCCGCCACCACCATCGGCCGCACCGCCCGCCGCTCCTCGTGTCGTCGCCGCCGCTCGTCATCTCCGCGAGTAGCGACCGCGCTACCAGATCGCCAGTCGCGATCGAGTCCGCCGCACTCCGCCACCGTGAGCCATTGTCATCCGCCAGATCCGTGGTCGCCGGAGTGCCGCCGTCGTTTCGCCTCCGTGGTCGCCCCACGTGTGCGACCACATCCCCTCTGTCTTTGGCGTGTCGCTGCGTGGGTCGATCGTCGAGCCACGCCGCCTTGGCCCACCGGGCCGTTCTCTCGGCTCGGTGGATTTGGTCTACTGAGTGGTAGAGCCAGCGACGATGGGGCCCACTGTCGATTTTATTTTAAATTTAATTCTTTTTCCAGAAATTCTACCGACGCAAGCATTGCGCAATAATTCGATTTTCCTTTATAAAATAATTCGGAAATTCAATAAAATCCAAATTAGGGTTAATTGATTTTCAAATCTTCCAAAGCCCATATCTTTTGCATCCAAGTCCAATTGAGCCCATTCAAATTTGTAAATTCATATAAAATTAAGATCTATTTAATGGTGAATTTTATTTAATTTTTGGAGTTTGTTTTGCCTCTGTTATTTATTTGTTTTGTTTCTTTTGTCTCGTTCATGAGTAGACGTCGTTACTTCGGGGAATTTTGCAGAAGAAGGAGCACCTCAAGACCAAGACCAATATCTAGATCTATTCCAAGGTAAGTTATACCATTGATCATATTGAACCCAGTTTTCAAAATACTTTGTTTTCAATGTATTGCATTCTATTTCAAGTACTTATTTAAATGCTTTTGGGTGTAGTTATTAATCCAAATTGTTATGCCACCTTGTCTACTGTATGCCATGATCTTTTGTCACCCTAGGTTGGTTAATTATTAGTTGGTATTATCGTAGCACCAACGTGGGTTGGTTAGATACGATTAGACTGCTTAGCCATGCCACGAGTCACCATTCCATGTGAGAGTTGCAATTATAAACTTGACTAAGTGATTATGGAACTGTGTGATGAATCTGTATGTGCTGTGTGCTATTACTCGTTGATGGCATGTGTTGCACTTAACCAACAGGGTGGGAAAAGATTTAGACTGAGGCAAGTGGTGGATCTGTGTGAATGGTGGAGCTGTGTGCTTCTTAAACTTTGTGATTTGGGTTAAAACTGGAAGTCTTGCCTTGGTCAATTAAGGATTTAACTTTGTGCGCCATTGAACTGGGCCTTACTGTACGACCACATGCCTAGTATGGGCTGGGCCTGACTTAGTAGGTTATGGAGTCTTGACATTGATAACTCAGGTTGTATTTAAGCTATGTGATGGGCTGGAGGTGTGTACCGCTGTGTTTGGGTCACATCGCGGGACGGTTCACGCATCCCCGCCCAATGGTGTGTGTCGTTCCAAGGGTGTGTACAAATTGACGGCGAGAAAGCACGCCAGAGTGTCATTGTTTGAGATGAAGTTTCAAAGGTTTTGTTATGGTCGTTGATCGCTACATCGATTGTATCATGTGGGTAAAGTGTACAAACTCTGCAGAGTGTTTAAATCAATCTATTCGAATAGCGCGTCCCCTGCTATGGACATGCTCGGAATTTCACACGAGGTTAGTTTTCATAAAACAATTGGGAAGGGTCATTGTGTGAGATAACTTATTCATTGTGTGAAAGAACTTGATTAGACTATGTGTACTTTGTGAAATCAATTGTTAACTTATTATTGTCTATTTGTTTTGAATTATGCTTTCAATCTATTATTTGTATTCAATTGCAAATGTTGCATTCTCGCAAAATAACCACGAAGCCATTCCTTTGGAATAAGCCATCATGTATAAATGCATTACGTGGTATGACTTATGAGTACGGTGTGTACTCACTCTTGCTAAACAAATCAACGAAGTGGAGGAGGAATCGTCTTTGCTTTTGAAGAAGAGTTCTACGAAGGTTGAACGTTAGGGTCTTGATCCCGATCGGTTTCGTGGTAAATTGATGGGAGCCTACTGGAGTTTATTTCGTTTCCGCTGCAGTTATTTCTTTATTGTCAGCCTTGCATGGCTTAATAAATGTAAAACTCGACCATAAGGTCCCAACAATTATTTGTTATTTAAAGTACTCGTTTATTCTTATATTCGTTGTATGGATGTGATATTTCATCAATGTTGACACTGTGTGCACTAGTGTGATCCTGGACTAGTGCAGAATACACAGAGGGTCCAGATTTGCATATTTGGGTCCCGACAAGCACCAAGGTGCTGCCCTTGGAGACGGCAGCAATTCGGTTGCTGCCGTCCGGAACGGCAGCTAGTATGGGCAGGAGCCCATTTTTGGAAAATTTAAATTTTAGAGGCTATTTTTGGAATTTTTATGGCGCAACGGGGCTAAAATAGTCCAGATTTCAGGCTACTGCTAGCCAGAAAGAATTTTTGGTGATTTGACCGACACAGATCGTTAAGCCTGTTTGGCTCTGGTTCTCCTCTCCGCGAGATGCGGTACCATGCACGGACGGTTTACAGTGCGTACTGTTTAGGAACCCACTACTACAAAAGAGGCTATAGCAGACGGCCCATCACAGACGGTTCTTTTGGAACCGTCTGTGTTGGATCTGTTCCGACCTGGAATAGCCGATGGGAGCCTATCACAGACGGTTCTTATTTAGAACCGTCTGTGATATGAATATGTCACAGACGGTTTACTAATAGAACCGTCTGTGAATTACCGTCTGTGATATGTCATCCATTCACAGACGGGTTCTAATTAAGAACCGTCTGTAATAGTATACAGACGGTTCTTAAACTATTACAGACGGTTCATGGTAAAAATCCAAGCCATGGTAAATTCAGAGAGTAAGGAAAAATCCAAGCCATGGTAAAACCCTAAAATCACAGACGGTTTTATACACAAACCGTCTGTGATGAGATACTCATCATAGGCGGTTCGTGGTTAGAACCGTGCGTGATGAGACGCTTATCCGAGCGGTTCGTGATAAGAACCGCGTATGCGTGATATGTCATCACTGCAGCGTTTTTGTATAAAACCGTCGGTGATACTTTTGAATTGTTAGGCGGAAAACAAAAATTTGCACTTAATGGCGGGCTCCGAAAATCTCTATATTAACAGAGTCATTCATCTCCCCTTTGCCATCTCCATCTCCTCATTTGCCATCTCCATCTCCTCCTCTGTCATTTCTCCTCCTTTGCCATTTCTCCTCTGGCCTCCCGAGCTCGTCGCTCGCGGCCTCCTCCACCTCACCTGCCTCGTGTCGCCGGCCTCCCACAACCTCGCTCGTCATGGCCTCCTCTACTTGCCGCCCGTCCTCCCCGAGTTAAATCGCTGCGGCCTCTGCAAGGGAATGCACTAATTTCTTGTTCTGCTTTTTTCTTGGGGGATGCATTTCTTGTTGTCTTCTTTGGTGCTTTCTTTGGGAGGGATGTATTCTTGGTGTATTTGTGCTTGATATTTCGGTGGTCGGGTGGCTTGCTCGTGAGAGGAGCTCGGCCAGGAGCCGCACCTGTCTTCTTTGGTTTGGGCAGGAGGGTGACTTTGCGAGAGGGCTTTGGAAATCCGTTTTCATTTTTTTTACCATAGAAAAAACTATCACAGACGGTTCGTGAATAGAGTAAATGCGTGATAGTCGCTATCCTGAGCGGTTCGTGAATAGAACCGTCGTGATAGCCTTTTTCACTGACGGTTAAAAATCGCTGCAGTGATGACATCGTGTCATCACAGACACAAAAATTCAGACGGTTCAAAAACCGTCTGTGATGATGGTTTAGAACCGTCTGTGATGACCTTTTCTGTAGTAGTGACCGGACTATGTTACATATGCTTTCGTGCCTGGACTGAGTTGTTTGCAACGCTGCGGTGCCTTTTGAGCCATCTTCCATATTATATTTATAATTATCTTTTAGTTATGCTAAGTAAATGAAATTCTAGGTAGAGGAAATAGAACACATATCATTTTTTACTGAAAAGACTATCATTCACGTGAAACAGAACAGTATAACACGAAATAAAATACGATACATTAATCTACTCTACTTGATATATGAGTCCATTTCAAAGAAAAATGATAAAAATATAAATATTGAAGATTGTACTGTAGACTTGACGAGGATCTAATAATCCTCATTTTATCTTTTATCTATAATTCTTATTATGGGTAAATATGATGTCACATAGTCCCCAGAAGTACCCCTTATATCTATAAGGGAGAGGTCTAACAAGTAATTGTAAGTTCTTCTACAATCACCCCCATAGTCGTAAGTCTTGCTACGACTATATCATGGTCGTAAGTCCTTCTACGACTACTACATAGTCGTAAGTCCTTCTACGACTGCTACCTGGTCGTAAGTCTTTCTACGACTGCTACCTGGTCGTAAGTCCTTCTACGACCAGGTAAACTACGATCACCTTATAATCAAACCTACAGCGAGTGGGTCCAATTGATTAAGGAATCGAGGCAGTCTGCACGCACTATTATTCCGCTTATTAATGGTGTGTAATTACCCTATTATCTACGGAAGATAATTGCGACGGCGTGAAGAAGCCGAGGCGCGGTAATTCATCGCCATCATGCGCCATTCATGGATTAATTAGGCGCATCTCCCGCAGGATAAAACGGTTACTTCTTCACGACTATATAAGGGCATCAATCAGAGGGATAAAGGGAGAGGACACGGCGAACAAGAGCGAGTCAAGTAGAAATACAAGTGCTATTCTCGTAATAGTCCGAGTCTTTACTTGATCATCAAGAACACCATACACAGGATTAGGGTTATTATTCTCTCGGAGAAGGCTGAACTCGTCTAAACATCCCGTGTCAACTACTCTGCGTGATTTCATCTCTAGGAGACCCCCCAAATCAAATAATCTTTACGTAAGATCGGTTCTAATACACCGACAAGACTATATATTAAAGATTATATCTTAGTATATATTAAAGATAAGGAATAACAGTTATTCACTTCACTTCGCGGGGCACGCGGTAGGTAAACCGAAAGATAGCGAGCGGGCAGGGTGATGGTAGGGGTGGATAACGAGCTGGCTCAGCTCTGCTCGTTAACGCTCGTTAAGAAAACGAGCTCGGCTCGGCTCGGCTCGTTAAGCTAACGAGTAAAATACTAGGCTCGGCTCGTTAAGCTAATGAGTAAAATACCAGGCTCGGCCCGGCTCAGCTCGTTAAAAAACTCGAACTCGACTCGTTAGGCTCGTTATCAATAAAAATCCATGCAGTCCATCTCTGTTAATCAGCGATCATGCTACCATCACCATGCATCATCTCTGTTATGCAATTAACCCGCTTATAGCATGTGAAAATGCTTGATTCATTCTGAAGCCATTAAACATATGTCACTCTGTATTACAGGCAAATCAACCATTCATTCTGAAACTACTAACAGGACGGTCGGGCGGTGGTCTGCGTGGGTGGGTGAAACAAGGAATGAACTGGAGGTCAAGCGCACGAGCCCCGAGCTATCGAGTATTAGGGATGAGGGACTTAGGGAGTTAGAGTTGCGCTGAGCCCAGTGGCCAGTGGACTGAGCTAGGAACTGGCCAATTAGCTGTGTGATGGTCAACCGAGATGGCATGGAACTCTGAACGTCTGGTGAGTAAACGAGCTAAACGAGTTAACGGACAACTCGTGAGTCGGCTCGGTTCGACTCGACTCGTTAAGAAAACGAGCTAAATTGCTAGCTCAATTTGGCTCGTTATGAGATTGAGTTCGAATCAAATCGAACCGAGCGCTTAACTCGTGAGTTACGATTTTTTTTTTCACCCCTAAGTGGCGGTCGTCCCCAGGAACGGACGGGCGGGAGAATAAAGAAGCGCATCAGCAGACAAAGATTTCAGAGCGCATATGCAATTCTGCGTTTCGCGACAGGCGAGGCGATGTGGAAATCAGCGAGCGAGCAGGCGAGGCAGCCACCACCCCCCGCCACCTCCTCCCCCACGCTAGCTCCCACTCCCGCTCCCGCTCGATGTGATTGATAAATACGCGTCAAGTCGCTGCCTACGCCGCTCTTTCTCTTCCCTTCCCTGCTCCGCTGCCAGCGCGCGTGTGATGCGCTTCTGCTGCTAAATCCTTCCAGCCCCCCCCTCCTGGTTGGTGCGTACTGTGTTCAACACTCCAAGTCCAAGTCGCTTCCACCTCTGCTTTGCGACGCTGCATTGCTTGGCAATGGACGTCGTCGAGCCGGCGCCTCCTCCCGAATGCGGCGCCGGTGAGTCCGGGTGGTCCTCGCCGTCCCCGGCCGCATCGCCGGAGTTCGAGTTCTGGATGGTGGGCAAGAACACGTCGTCCTTCCCGTCCCCCGCTGTGCTCACCGCGGACGAGCTCTTCTCCGACGGCATTGTGCTCCCGCTCCACACCCTCCAGGCGCCTCCCCCTGATGGCGACGGCAGCGGGGACGCTGAGGCCGACGCCTTCGCCGTCAAGGAGTCCTCTGCGTTGCCGGAGGCCGAAGGGGAGGTCGCGCAACCGCTCGCGGAGTCCGGCCCCGCGCCAACGCCGGACCTCCCCGCGGTGACGTTCAAGTGGAAGGACATCTTCAAGGCGGCTGGCGGCGGCGAGCAGAAGGACCGCAAGAAGATGGAGCGGCGCGTCAGCAGCGTCGGCGGGAATGCCGAGCTCATCAACATCAACATCAACATATGGCCCTTCTCCAGGAGCCGCTCCGCCGGACACTCTGCCGGCGCGGGCGCCTTGAGCAGGGCCAAGGCAAATCCCAATGCCAACGCCAATGCCGCCGCCGCCGCCAGCGCACCGGCGGTCGTGGCGCCGGCCGGGCGCAAGGTGAGCAGCGCGCCCTGCTCCCGGAGCAACTCCCGCGGAGAGTCCTCCGGGCCGGGACCAGCCATTGCCACCGCGGCAGCGGCGGCGGCGGCCGCCCCGGCGGGTCCATTGCCCGCCACCTCCATGTTGAGGAGGTGGGTGCCCGGCCAGGGCCGAACAGGCCTCAGCGCCACCGGCATCCGCCTCGGCCGGGCCAGCCCCGTCTGGCAGCTCAGGCGCAACAAGCTGCAACAACAGGCCGCGGCCGAGCAGAAGCAGAACGGCAACGCCACCGGTGCCAAGAAGAAGGCCGTTCCCGACGTGATCACCAGCCAAGACGTCGACGGCGAAGACAAGGCAGCGCCGAGCGTGAGCGCGGCAACCGCCGGGTGCCGGAACAACGCGAGCCGCTCGGAAGGCGGCGAGGAAGGCAGCCCGCCGCAGGGGCTGTTCGGCCTCCGGACCTTCTTCTCCAAGAAGGTGTACTGATCATCAGACCCAAGGCACTGTACATACAATTCGAGCTATTATAGGCTCATTTCCTCCATATCTCCTCCTCCCTTTTGCTTTAATTCAAGTAGCTTCTTCTTCTCCTCCTCCTGTTCTGTACTGTACTACTAAGCTCAACTCAAGCAGCCGTCCAATGGTGAATCATCCATTCCACGTAGTAAAACGGTAACATGCATCCATGTCGTGTGTAACCAAACTGACCCTTGCATGGTGAAACATTACTTAATGGGGGTTGGTTGGTGACTTTGAGTCAGCTCAGCTCAGCCCAGTGATGAGATGAGATGAGATGCCAAATGATTCGGGGCAAAAGGCTGGAAAAGGCGGGCGGCCAGCGTTTGTCCCGTCGAGCGGATCGGATGGGCAAAGAGACACATGCATGCGGCCACGAGCTACGCAGCTAGCATATGCCATCATTGCCTCTGCACATGCATCATGCATGCGCTTTCTTGCTAAAACTGTTGGGGTCTTGCCGTGCCCATACTGTTTTCTTTTCTGGGCAGCATTTGCTGTGGCAACCATCCTATTGGGTTTGGGTCTGGACCCTGCATGCCCTGCCATCTGCGATAAGATAATGATTTACTTATGGGACGAAACTAAAGTACCAACAAAACTAAGATATCGATTTACTTATGGGGATCAGGTTAAAGTATCAGCAAAACTGGAGCTGATGAATAGCAAGCACTAACAGTGGTACTACCGCACGGTGGATCGATGTGAAAGAAACGAGCATGTACAGTAGTGGCGTTAAAGAATCGCTCTCTCGTTGTAACTGTCCAACGAACAATGTGAGTAGTGGTAATGGGTCAGCACTGTGTTATTAAAGGTATCTCTCTTAGCTATACCACATTAGCAAAATTCTACGTGGAGGAGGGAGAGCATATATCGTCTCTTTACGAAGAGGCTGTTGTGCACGTCAAAATAAGAAAAGATAACGCAAAATAAGAATGATATATTAATCTACTCTAATTAACAAATGAGTCTATTTCAAAGAAAAATATTATAAAATATAAATATATAAGAGTGTGTTAGAGATTATATATTGAAGTTGTTATCCCTAAAAATGATATAGTATATAGTAAAGATAATTTAAAATTATCTCCAACTATTAAAAATGTTGCCGCGAGACTTGACAGACGGTAAGATGGATTAATCCATACTAGGCGTGTACTTCTGTAGTAGTACTACTCGAGATCAAGCTCGCTTCAAGTTCAAGATTGGTCACTGGGAAGAAGAGAGAGAAGAGTTTAATTAAAGTGCGCAGCATCTAATGCGGTATCTAATCTAATCTAGCCAAGTCTAATCTTATGCCTGACGCAGTAGAAGGCAGTACGGGCGAGAGCCGTTGGATTTGCAGCCAAGTGGGCCGGCAGCGGCTGACCCCGGCGCCTGGATGGCGAGTTGATTTATGCAGAGCCTTCGAGGTTGCTCACGACGCGTAGGCGTAAATGCATGCGACGCATCTCTTCATCTTTCCTGCTTTTTTTTTCTTTGGACGAAAAGTACAACCGGCGGAGAGGCCGAGAGGAGAGCGACAGGGAACCCATCAGCTTTGGGATCCGGATTACGTGTAGTATTATCTACTATGCAAACAGTATTTTATAAAATGAGAAACGTTGATTCACTATGAACAGTATTTTACGAGGAAAAGTAGCACTGCACTACTGTACTGTAGTAAATACTATAGTAGTAGTAAAAATACTATACTAATTTTACTGTATTAAAATAATATAATAGCAATACTGTAGTACTTGATTTTAACCTTTGAGTTTTTTTTGGGTAGAAATCGCTTCTTTGACGTGTCATAAGCCTGATATTTGGGGAGAAGCGAGCCAGAGCAGGCAAGGCAGACGCCTATCCCGAGCTGAGCTTAACCAGTAACCTGACCCGCGTGCCGAGTGGCACCGCGCGCACTTAAGAATCGGCCGATCAGTTGGTGGTTGCTGACGGGCGGAGGAGGGCATTAGTGGTGGGGGAGGCGGCAGAGCAGAGAGCACATGCAATGTCGATCAAATGGAGGGAATCCATTGCATCGTTTCTCCTAGCCCCAGTGATCGGATGAACAGCCCTAATTTCCCGTGGGAAGTTTGGAACGGAACATATGTACTACTGCTATACAGTATCTTGGTTAATTTTGTTTTAACAGAACTAGTAGTTAGCAAGTCTGTTTGACTAATGGATCAGGGTAAATTAAGGTACCGAGGTGTAAGGTCACAAGGTTTGTGGAAATGATGCATGTTAATTTACACGAGAGCGTTACAGGATCTTCGATACTCGGCAGCTAAGGATTTATAACCTACTGTCCTATATGAATGCTTAATCTGTGATGCATACGTCTATCTATTATTATATTATTAAAGAAAAGTAAAAAAAAAATCACTATGTTTGCTCTTAAGAGCAGAAAATTCGCACGTTAATCAGAGGGGGGAAAAAGAGAAAGAACTATACCATCAATCGTGCTAGGTCCAGATTATGATGATCATGACTAAAAGAAAGAATAATGTCAAACACAATCCATAAAATAACAGAAATTCGGATTTTAAAAATAAAAATTGTAATTTGATTTTCGTATGAATTCCTAAGTAATATCCATAAATAAATACAATTCAAAATAAAATTTTAAAAATGGCAATTAAATTTGTATACAGAATCCAAAAAAATGGAATTCGCAATAAACAATAAAATAAAATAAGCAATTTGACTACGATACGGATTCTAAAGTAAAGTCCCTAAATAACTATAATTTAGAATAAAAATTAAAGAAAATTAGTAATTGTATTTGTATACAAATTCCAACAAGCAATGATTGAAACTCGAAATAACAAAATACAATTAGCAATTTGATTTTCACGTGAATTCCAAAGTAAAGTCCCTAAATAATTGTAATTTAGAATAAAAAATTAAAGAAAATTAGCAAATGGATTTGTATATGAATTCCAACAAACAATTATTGATATTCAGAATAAAAAAAGTAAAATTAGTAATTTTATTTCCATATGAATTCCTAAGTAAAATCCCTAAATAAATATAATTTAGAAAACATGCAATTAGATTTGTATACAAATTCAACATAAATAACTAAAATTTGGAATAAAAATAAAATAAAATAAGCAATTTGATTTTGAAACAAACTCCATTGGAAAATCCCAAATAACTATAATTCGGAAAAAATAAAGAAAAATTGACAATTGGATTTGTAGATGAATTCACACAAACAATAAATGATATTCAGAATAAAAAATAAAACAAAAAAATACAATTTGATTTCCATATGAATTCCAAAGTAAAGTAACTAAATAACTAAAATTGGATTAAATTAAATAAATTTACAATTTGATTTGTATACGAACTCTAATAAAAAAAAATAACTAAAATTCTGAACAAAAAGTTATGACTAGGATAGCACGAATGACGTTGGAGGTGACCACTTGTTGACGATCAAATCACCGAACTTATGAGTATATAAAAAGAAAAAAGAAAAGTGACACGTATCTCCTGGTAAGGAATAGGTCGCTTTATTGATTTGGTCGTTACAAAGTGGTAATCTAGACCAAAGACTAACTCCTAAAAAGAGCACAATGCTTGTTATGGCTTTACAATCTAATCGATCGACTATTCGAGAGTGATTCATCGATGAGATCTCCTCTTCTCCTTCCACGGTCCTCCTTATGTAGTTGATGAAAATGTTGGCAGTTGTCGCTTGGAGAGACGTCTGTTAAGAAGTAACGCGTCTGGTCGGAGAGAGGCATCAGTTGACAATGTATCAATGAGTCGATTATATATGGAGATAAGGACGTGGTATGGAATATATAGCACATGTGAGCCAAGTAAAGTCCGTGAGATCCGCATACCCGCTCAAAACCTTGTGAGCATTTGATGGCCTGAGACTAGGTTTGAACCAAGAATTGGATACTATGTAACATCTGGAATTCTTACGACCAGTGAGGTCGTTAGTCTTAGGGTTTATGACCATGAAGATGTATGGTCTATATATAATAAATAATAAATAGAGGTTTTAATCCTCGTTAGCTAGCCCCCGAACTTTTAAATGAATTAGTCGCGTGGACGCTTAGTACCGATGAAGTCGTATTGAGGTAGTCTGTATTCATTTTTAAAGTTGAGAATTTGCCTTGGAAGTTGAAAACTTTGTCCGCTAGCTAAAAAGGATTTTTGTCCAGCTATGATGTTGTGGTTATAAAACCCCATAGCACGGGTGTTAGGCTCGCTTTCTTTTCATCTTCCAAGAAACCATCTCCGATCACCTTAGAATTCTTCACCCGAAAGAAATCGCCATGCCGGATCTTATTACCAACTAGTCAATTTCCGATCTGAGCGAGAAGAAGTTGGAAAATTTGGAGAAGGTTGGTGCACTCGATAAATCGATCTCATGGAGATCA
Source organism: Hsuehochloa calcarea (assembly GCA_036346395.1). Lineage (NCBI taxonomy): Eukaryota > Viridiplantae > Streptophyta > Magnoliopsida > Poales > Poaceae > Hsuehochloa > Hsuehochloa calcarea. The sequence continues at coordinate 83,586,644 of CM070594.1, read as the reverse complement.
AGCATTTGGGAACATTCTCCAAGCGGTGAGGATGGAGAAATTTTGATTTTCGCATATATTGAATGTGGCTTCAGACTTCCAGTTCACTCCTTTCTTTCCCAAGTTCTGGAGTACTATGGAGTGGAACTGATCAATCTGGCCCCCAACGCCATAGCCAACCTAAGCATCTTCGTTTATCTCTGTGAAGCGTGCTTGGGAATTCCAGCAACTCTGGATCTCTTCAAGTACTGGTGACTAGCAACGCAAGAAGATGACGACCAAGACACCGGAGAGTGTATTTGCGCTCCATGACGGGAACGATGAGTACATTTTATGTACTCCAAATCTTCGTGGTCGCATGGAAAAAGAGTTGGAAGATTACGCAGGCGATGAGCTTTACTATGAAGAAGGTATCGAGAATCTGCGATGGCGTTCCTCCTCGAAGAAGGAGGGAAAAATTGAGAGATGGATCGATGCTATCCGTCTCCTGAGTGTCAGGGGTTTAACCTCATGGCATGTGGTAAGGGACTTCTCCATGCGTAGGATTAGTCCTTTGAAGGCTAGAGCTCATTCGATGCTCTGGTACATTGGTCGTGATAGATTCTAGGAAGGTAGATCCCGGTTAGAATTGATCAAGATATTTTTCTAGTCAATTGCTTTCATAACCCTAAGACCTCTCTTTTTATTACAGCCTTGTCTTCTGATGAGATCAGAAGTCGGATCAAGATAATCTGTGCTGGAGAGCCTAACGAAAAGGCTAGTTTCACTTTGATCTTAGCGGTTACTGCCGCCGAAGAGAGGGCTAAGAGACTCCGGGTAAGCATGTTAATTATTTTTTATTTTCACAAACTCTTCCGATCGGTGTTTACCTAAAAAACCTCTTTGATATGTAGTCGGTTGGTCTGAGGATCAATGAGGCCATGGAAACATGTGAGCCATTTGATGACCCGACCAGTCTTACGATCACTAGTGATCGTGCAGAGGTAGGTAACCGAAGGAAGTTTTTTTTCGTTTAGATGAAAAAGAAATGTTCATCACCCGACTAACTTTGTTTGTTAAAGCGAGTCATTGAGTCTCATACAGTTGCTCAAGAATTGCCAATTGAGTCAACCGCTTTGGCGACTAATGAACTCGCACCATCCAATCCAACGATCGTGATTCTAGTCTCGCCAATTGGCCAAAAGTATTTCATCGATCTTCTATGAGGGGAGGGTGATTTAGAGTAAGATCGGTTGAAAAGAAAGAAAAGCAAGCGCTACGGATAACATCAAAATAAAGAAGACAACCGGTATGTTTTAAATGGAAATGATCATATAAATGCATACCTTTTATATCCTCGGTGAACTTTAAACTATGAACCTCCTTCCCTTTGCAGACGTTGGAGCTCCGATGCACTGTGTCATTAAAGGCTGTGTGATTGAGGGCACTTCCACCAAGTATTTCCTCGTGCAAGGGACTCAAGAAGTGGTTAGAGATGGTGTTGTCGACTTGGATGGAGTGGTTGTTACTCCATCCGTGGGGTAGGCACTAGTTCCACAACTCCGATGCAAGCAATCCCTCCCAAACCAACAATTTTTATTTCTCTCCTCGATTTATCGAGGATAAGGAGCTTGATTAAGCTTAGGGGAGAGTACTAGATCGTCTTGCAAAGGTGCCGATAAAAATTTTGCCCGTAGTAATTCAAGTAAGTGTCTTCAACCGTTCTTATAGTTCAATAGAAACTTGAAGAGGAAATGCCATTTTTCAAAGATATGGTTGAGAATTTTTCATCGAACAGCAAATAAAGATCTTGGAGCAAAACAAATTAGAGTGTAAAGAACTCTCCTACTTAACTTTTCCTTCTTTATTGATTTTCTCCCTTATCATACACAGTTTGGAGAAAATAAAAGTAGAATTACTAAGGCTTAATAAAAAATAAAGCATCGTTAAGAACCTTGTGAACTTTTGACCGTAAATAAAGAAATCTTGAAAAATCCAAGAAGACAAGGTAATTATAAACTTGACTTAATATCTATTCTAGTCCTTCTTGTCTAATACTTGTTTTGCTTACTCGTAACAAAATCAGCATTAGCCAAAGCAAAAAGCTTTGGAATTTGAGCAAGACAAGGGGCAACAATCATGCTTAATCTCGACTTAAAGATCATCGCACTCAATAAAATGATCTTCGATATGGGATCGTGATCAACATTGCCCTCCTTAAGTGATTCAATGGAAAAGGTAAATTACCTTGGCCACCTCTTGGAGGACCAAGGGCTTGCTCAAGACTACATAATTATGCTCATAAAGAATCCTTCTGGAGTTAGTCTTGCTTTGGCAAAACGAAGGCATCCAAGCCAAGGAAGTTAAATGGAGACAAGGTTGCGAAGAAATGGATCTCCATCAAACAAGATTAGATGGGCTATCTCTAGTAGTAAAAACCCGCAAAAGAGAGTATGCAAAAATGTTTAAAGACTTACTCTCTCTTGTCAATGAAATCTTTTGTTCATCTGGTCGACTTATGGATATTCATATATTTAACTAGCCCAAATGCTTTATAGTAGAAGAACTTTACTATAACTACGAGAATATGAATAATCCACCATGATTGAAAGTTTGTACCAATCGTTGAAAACCGAGATAATACTAGAAACCTTTATTGGTCGGAAAACCACTAGTTAAATCCAAGTAATCAAAGTACTTACTAAGACAATATATGGTGAAAAAAGACTTTCCTTGATAAGAGTAAATTATATGAAAAAACATATATAACGAAAGATAAGCGGTTTTATTTCTACGTAGTACTCATCGTGTCGGAATGAACCGCTAAGAAATGAAGATATAATGTATATTTCACAATACGTGCTCATGCTCCATCGATTGGCAAGAAGGATCGGAGAAATAACCGTCGTTGGAGTAACCACGCGCGTAAAAAAGGAGCTTACTAGGATGTCCCGACCAGAGCCAAACAGTAGAAATGAATCTTGAAAAATAAAAAAATGATCTTCATAATCTTGAGAATATGAACCACATCAACCAGATTTGGATACCATCATATAAATAACATCACTTACTTCTTTGAATTTAATTAACATTTATTAAATTTTAAAGAAAAATGAAATGAAATTAAACGAAAAACTTACGCAATTGATCAATATTCCAAAAGACAAAAGTACATAGCTAATAGGAGCCCGGTCTGGGTGACTTCGACCACGTGTAAGGACCTTCCTACTTGGGAGAAAGTTTATTGTGATTTAGCTGCGAGGTTGCACCTTACGGTGGTGGTACCTTCGCAACGTATCAAGGCTTGGTTAAATCGTTCTTCAAGGAAATTGACGCCGCCGAGCCGTCGTTCCTCCCGATCGCTTATATTAAAACAATCAAGATCTAGCAGAGCCAATTTTTAATTCGAGGAAGCATGATGGAAATTAAAAAGAATGGTGTTTCTAAGAACGTGGTTCAAACAACTCATTATGCTCAATGAAGTTCTTGAGCCCAAACTCATCCTTCAATTATTTTGGTCAAATTTTATTTTTCTTGACCCCTTGCATTATGATACCCCTTGCATTATGTATAATGTTTACGATGTCTTGAAAATTTAAATAGTCTATGAGATACGTAAACATATTATCAAGTATCTAAGTCATACCATTTGATACTACAAAATTTGAAACAAATCTAGCTACCGGCCAACCTGTTAGTTCTATGTAAGCACGAGTTATTCATTCACGTAACACCACTGCATTGCATCATGCTAAACGCGTGGCATGGACATGTCGACCCCACATTAGCCATTTAGTTGGCATTTGCTTTAACGCTATCTGATGTGGACATCAACCTTCCGATACAACTGCTACTCAACGTCTTGGTACAAGGAAGGTTCTCACGTCACTTTTTGTTCAAGCCAAGCATGAGTTCAAATTGGACAAGTTTTGAAATCCAATTCGGTCTTCGGAGATAGCACCAACTTCAAATGTGCATAGAATTTGTATACAGATTCCATTTGAGGTGCATGAGTACTTGATGGAAAACTTATCTCGTTTTATTTCCAACGGATCTAGTCCCACCTCCAAATTCCTTCTGAGCGCACCGCAATCTCCAAAACAGTCCGACGTTATTTCTGAGTTCGAGACAGAAGAGTGTTGCACTACCTCCACTTGGGCCCATGGGCCTTGTAACCCTAGAGGCGTGCGTCCACCCCCTGTCCACCACCCCCTGGTCGTCGCCATTATATATTCTCATGTGTGCAACACTCTAGAATTCGGATTTTGTTAGATTGAAGTTTAGCTTTGCAACTTTATACTTTGTCCTCTTGTTCGACAAGTGCAACAGCAACCTTGTTCTTTGAAACCCCACTTATCAATACAATATTAATTCCTATTTGTAATTTCAATTTGCTTATTATATTGTTCTTACTTTTTCTTCGATTGCATGCAAGAATAGACCTTCGTGGTCAGATCGATCGTGCTTCTAGCAAGGCCGATAACAATCATAGAGTTGGTTTAGCGATTACCGGCATATTGGTCATGTATGATTGGTAGTCGAATCGTGAGAGTCGTTTCCACCAAATTGAGTTATCATTCTCATCGAGAGATCGGGACACCCATTGTCGCATCAGGTGGTATCAGAGCTACAAGTTCTTCGGTGAGAAATTAGTACCAATAGTTGTAGATTCGTTCTTACATCCTAGAGTCTAGAAAACACCAAATAATAGGGTTAGTTCATCCGTCCAAACTAATATGTGCCTGCAATTTTTCTTTTCGGTAATTTACATCGTTGAATTTTTGGTTGCATTGCCGTGTCAAGTTGCTGATTTCTAGTTCTAGTAATTGTGTAGTTGTCTTTGTCTAGTTTGCATCTTTTGTGCTTCGGTTTTTGCCGCAGGTCATCATCACACCATCCCTTGCTGCAGCCACCCTGGCCTCTGCCGCGGCAACCAAAATTCTGCAGCGACAATCGAAGCCTTCTACTGTTGTAACCAACACCCTACCACGGCAACCGAGCTTTTGGCTATAGCAATTTTGGCGCCACCAATCGCCGTTCGCCACTTCGTCACGCTACCACAACAACCGATGTGCTAGGCCGCCGCCGTCGCCTTTCCTTGTCGTAGCCACCAAACGTCCTACCGCCGCTACTGCCACACGCCGCCGCAACAACTGATCGACCCTGTCGCTGCTACCTTTAAGCCGCCGTGGCAACCAATCACTGCCACTTCTTGGTTTCGGATAGGAGGATTTAAAAGAGAAGCCCTAGAGTTGGTTTCGATTTATTCAACAGAAGAAAAACGGAAGAGAAAAAATGGGAGAGAGAGAGAGAAGGAAGAAAAAAGTGTCCACTTTCCCAAAAATTTAAAAGCACGTCAAATTTTCACCAAAACAAGCGAAAATTGGTGTAGTCTTTCTACATATAGCCACAAACTTTCACAAAAAAATAAACAAGTTTGCCACGAGCTTGAAAGTTATAGCAGTTTCAAATTTGAACTCGAGACGGTTTCGAGTCCGAATAGGATTCCGTTTCTAAGATACTTTTTGTAAAACGGGCATAGCTTTTGCATGCGGTGTCCGTTTTCGACGTTCTTGTGCTTGTTGAAAAGCTAACGATGATATGCATTCAAAAAACTAACTTTTTTATGCTAGTCGCCCTCCAGCAGCCCCAAAATCAGCAATCTTTGGCCTCAAATTCGTGCCACAAGTTTTCAGTTTTTGCTTTTGCCATTTCTTTCGGTCTTCCCTTTGGAATTTGGGGTTCGCCTCAACTGCAAAGTTGTAAATATCAAAACCTTTCCATTGAGTATATATAAAACATATAAAATATTGCTATTTCATCTTTTGAGATGAGCCATTTTTACTACTTAAACTAAAGGATTGTTAACATTGCACATTATACTATTTTTTGAGCTCTATATCATTCAAACAATCTTTGCCCTAGATAGAAGTTTGAGTAATTGTCTAGCGTCTCACCTAGCACTTGGTGTGAATATTTTATTTGCTTACATCAAGTCACATTGATCTTTACGTGTGCGTTCATATACTTTGCTTCATAGACTTTGATTAGCTAGCTTTTTCTAGGCTAGGATCAACAACTTTGACTAGTACTTTAAATAATCTTTCAACTTGTATTACTGATTTGATTGTTGTTAATCCTTACTACCATATTGAAGCCTATCCTAACTCCACCTTCTACCATTGTACAGGTACCAATTGCTTGCAATCGCTTTGTCAATCTTCGGAGAGCGTTTGACATCGACACTAGTTGTCGGTCACCGCATGTTTGCTTGGTAAGAATTGGTTACAACCTGGTATTAGTTTAAGTGTGAGCGACTTTTAGCCTGCAAATCTTAGTAGTTGATAGGAACATATACTTGTGATTTATTTCCTTGTTTTCTACTAACTATGGTAGGTTTATAGGATGAGTACAACATAGATCCACGTCTTCTTCGATCCATTGCACGGAGTATAAGAAAGTTTGCGAGAAAGATGCAAGTTTGATACAAGATTCTCCACCACGTGATGATTACAAGATAAATCCACACCTTCTTTGATCCATTGAACAGGAGAGCAAGAAAGTATGCAAGAAATATGAAGTACATGGACGACAATCCAAGACTAGTCGTGTATTTTCGTCCACTTTCACTACACCTTCACGTGTACATGAAACAAACAAGCGTATAGTACACACCTCCGCATCAAGATTATCTTCGGTTGCTTCTTCTGCTGCTACACCTACTATAATTGCCGCCCTTGCTTCATTGGCTCGCTCATGGGTAATTGAGCTGGAGCAAGAAGAAGAAGAAGGGAAAGATTGTGACAACTCACTGCCTCCAGTACGGACATCATTTGAGTCGAGCCTACAAGGTAATACCAAATGTACTAATTTGAACACTCAACCTAAGATCAATACCCATCATTTCATGCCTAGTATCATTGATCTTGAACTCTGAACTTCCTTTCCTTTGCGCAGACCTGTTGGAGTTCCAGTCGTTCCCGATCAGGTTATTCCAGTAGGTCAGGTGATCGAGGGCACCTCCGACCAGAGCTTTCCTCAGGCAAGATATCCTGAGGAGGAAGTGGTTAGGGAAGCCCCCGAGTCTGCTTCAGTGTTGGAGTCTGATTTGAATCCTGTGGTGATTGTCACTCCAACTTCTAAAAGGAGCTCCTCCCAAACTAACAAGTTCCCTTTCTCTCCTCGATTTATCGAGGATAAGAAGCTTGATGATGCTTGGAGGAGAGTATCAGATCGCCTTACAAAGGCGAATCCTGATAAGATTTTTACCAATTATAATGATGTGGCAATTCAAGTAAGTGTCCTCAACCATTTTTATAGTTTTCTTTGAAGTTCACAAGAAACTTAAAGAAAAAATGTTATTCATGCAGCATATGGTAAAATTTTTTGCTGCGATCGGAGGACTAATCGATCGAATTAAGAATCTAGAGCAAAAACACTCCGAACTAGAAAGTAAGAACTTTCTTGTTAATTTGTCTTTTTTCAAGACTCTCTTTTCTTCCTTTAACTCTTCTCCCTTATCAAATTTGATAGATTTGGAGAAAATAAAAGAAGAAGCTTTGGCTGAAAAAGCTAGAAGAATAAAGCTTGAAAAGGAAATTCAAGCTAAAAACCGGTCGATCGAAAACTTGACGACCAGGCATGAAAAATACCTGAAAAAATCGAGGAAGAAGGCCGAAGGTAACTTAGTCGTAGACTTGACTTAGTATTTTCTTCTAATCCTTCTTACTTAATGTTTGCTTTGTTTATACAGAACAAAATCAAGCATTAAGCAGGGCACAAAAAGCTTTGAAATTTGAGCAAGAAAAAGTGGTAGCAGTTATGTTTAATCTTGATGAACAAATTACTGCACTCAACAAAATGATCTTTGATATGGGATCAGGATCAACGTTGCCTTCCTTAAGTGATCCAATGGAAAAGGTAAATTACCTTGGCCATCTTTTGGAGGACCTTAAGGGTTTGCTCAAAACTACAAGAGATAATTACGCCCAGTCCGTAAAGAAATATATTGCTAGTGGAGTTAGTCTTGCTTTGGCAAAACTGAAGGCGTCCGACCCCTCTACCAATCTTCAGGACATTGAAGAGGATTTTAACTGCTTGCCTGAGGAGGCGACCAAGTTTCTCAAGGAAGTTAAACCTCTTGGAGACAAGGTTGCAGAAGGAATGGAGGTCGGATCTCCGTCCAGCAGTGACTAATGGAGGGCAATCTCTAGTAGTAAAAAACCCTGCAAAAGAGAGAGAGATAGAGAATATGTAAAAAATGTGTAAAAAACTTACCTTTCTCTTATCAATGAAAAAAGAATTTTTGTTTATCCGGTCGACTTATCATATATTACCTAGCACCCGACTGTTTTATAGTAGAAGAATTTTACTATAAAAGCAGTAGGCCAAGAATATGAACGTAAGTCTCAACCATTGTTTGAAAGTATGTACTGATTGTTGAAAAAACTGATCGTGATAATACTAGAAAACCTTTTTGGTCGGAACCAGTGTTAGGTTTCGACTAGTTGTAAATCTATTTTTCGTAATCAGAGTACTTACTAAGACAATATATGGTCGGAAGGAAAAAAATAATTTTTCTTGACAAGAGGAAATTATATGCAAAGACATATATAATAAACGAGAAGTGGTTTTATTTCTATGCAGTACTCAACGCTGGTCGGAATGAACTTGCTCAGAAATGAAGATATAGATTGTATTTCGCAATACGTGTTCAAACTCTAGTTCGACTGGCAGCGAGGATCGTAAGAAAAGGACCGTCGCTAGGAAGCTCCTTCCAGTGGGCTGAACCACATGCGAAAAAGGAGAGACTTCGACTAGGAGGTTTTCCGTGTCCCGACCAGTAGCCAAACAAGAGTAGAACAGAATTATGAAAATAAAAACGTAATCTCCATAGTCTTAAGCATATGAACCGCAGTAGACCAGAGCTAGACTCTGTCATATAAATAAAATCACTTGCTCTTTGGATTGTTTTAGTATTTATTAAACTGAATGGAAAAGAAATGAAAACTAAACGAAAAACTTACGCAGTTGGTCAATATTCCAAGAATTAGATAAAACCATGTCGTCTGGCATAGCCAATCGTACCGAACCTAGTCGGGTGACTTCGACCACAGTATAAGGACCTTCCCACTTGGGAGAAAGTGGGTCACCTACAGCTAGGCTACGAGGTTGCACCTTACGACTGTGGTACCTTCGCATGGCTTGTTGATAGATTGCTGATCGTGGTAAGGCTTGATTTCGTCGTTCCTCAAGGAAATTAACGTCGTCGAGTCGTCTTTCTTCCTGATCGTTTTCATCAAAACAATCAGTGCGAGCTGAACCAATTTTTAGTTCTGGAGGAAGCATGGCTTCGGCCCCATAGACTAAAAAGAATGGTGTTTCACCGGTCGCACGACTGTTCGTCGTACGAACAGCCTATAAAACAGAAGGAAGTTCTTGAACGCAAGCTCCTGTCCGTTTCGTTAACTGGTCGAATACCCGGCGTTTGACCCCCTGCATTATGATACCATTAGCACGCTCAACTGCTTTGTTACTCTGTGGATGAGCAACCGAAGCGAAATGGACTTTGATACCAAGGTCATCGCAGAATTCCTGGAAATTGCCGCTCGAGAACTGGGTACCATTATCCGTGATTATACGACTGGGTACACCAAATCGTGTAATCACGTTTTTTGTGAGGAACCTCTTAGCAGCCTCAGTTGTAGTTTTAACAACTGACTCGGCTTCAATCCATTTTGTAAACGTGTCAATCATGATAAAAATGATTTCGAAGCCCCCGGGTGCTCTTGGGAAAGGTCCCAGAATGTCTAGTCCCCAGGTTGCAAAAGGCCAAGAAAGAGGAATTGTTTGTAGAGCTTGTGCCGGCTGATGTACTTGTCGGCTATGAAACTGACATTGTACGCACTTCGTCACGAGCTCTTTTGCATCATGAAGGGCAGTTGGCCAATAGTATCCTTACCTGAAGGCTTTACCGACCAGTGTTCTGTAGAAATGATGTGCTCCACAGACTCCTCCATAAATTTCGGTTAGCAAATTAATGCCATCCGAGTGAGATATGCATCTCATCAATACTCCATGAGATCCTCGTTTATACAAGGTACGTACGATTAGAGTGTATGATTTGGCTTTTCGTGCTATACGACCAGCCTCTACATCATCTTCTGGAATTAGGTCATGCTGAAGATAATTGTAGGTCGATGTCATCCAATCTCTACCATGATCGTCACCGATCTTTGGAGCATCTATGTGACCAGAATCAATTGGATTAACCTGATGTGAACCATTGATCTTCTCAGAAGGCTCGATTACCGAGGGTGAATCGAGTTGCTAAAGAAAAAGTCCCGGTGGGACGATTGACCTAGTGGAGGCCATCCGTGTCAACTAATCTGCTATAAAGTTTTTCTTTCTAGGAATATGTTGGATATGAAAACCAAAGAAGTGCTTTTCGAGTTTTCGTACTTTCGCCAGATAAGACGATATCTTGATACTTGAGCACGGATACTCTTTCCCTACTTGATTCGCTACTAGTTGAGAATCGCCTTTCACTAGCAATTTGCCAATCCCGAGTGAATGAGCTGCTCGAAGTCCTGCCAGCAAATCTTCATATTCCGCTACATTGTTAGTAGCGGGAAAGTTAAACTGAATGACGTACTTAATGTGTTCGCCTGTAGGGGATATCAAGACGACTCCAGCCCTGATCCTTTAAGCATTAATGAACCATCAAAGTACATTGTCCACTCGTCGTGGTGCTCGTACTCGACTTCTGCTTAGGTTACGGTTTGTCCATTCGCAATGAATTACGCTATTGCTCGAGACTTTATAGCTGTTCGTGAGATAAAATGGAGATCGAACGTCCCTAGTTCAACTGCCCATTTTGCTATCCGTCCTGATGATTCCCTATTTCCAAGGACTTGACCTAGAGGATATCCTGTAGGTAGGACCACTTTGTGGGCCTGAAAGTAATGTCTTAGTTTCCTTGAAGCTATAAGGAGACCATAGAACAACTTTTGTACCTATGGATATCTTTCCTTTGGTTAATGTAAGACTTCGCTTACGTAATATACTGGTCGTTGAACGTTTTCACGTTCTACGATCAATACACCGCTGACAGCCTGTGGCGTTGCAGCCACGTAAATCAACAGTGTTTCTTTCGGTCTTGGAGAGACTAAGACCGGGGCGCTTCCAAGGTACTCTTTGAGTTTTTCAAAGGCTTCGTTGGCTTCTTTCGTCCACTCAAAACTCCCATGCATCTGGAGAAATTTAAAGAAAGGTAATCCCTTCTCACCTAACTTGGCTATGAAACGACTTAGCACTGCCATACAACCAGTTAGCTTTTGGACCTCTTTCTTTGTTGTCGGGGGACACATCTGATTGATGGCCATTATTTTAGCCGAATTTGCTTCGATACCTCTACCGAAACTAGGAAACCAAGAAACTTTCCAGCGGAAACCCCGAACACACATTTCTCTGGATTCAAGTTGAGGTTATGTCTTCTCAAGTTGTTGAAAGTTTCTTGTAAGTCAAGAATATGATCGCCAACGTTGATGCTTTTCACAACGAAGTCATCTACATAGGCTTCTAGATTTCGACCTACCTGCGGGCTGAAAGTTTTCTGCATTAACCTTTGAAAAGTTGCACCAGTATTTTTGAGACCGAAAGGCATCTTAACATAACAGTAAGTGCCATATGGAGTGATGAAGGAAGTTTTCTCCTCATCTTCTTTACTCATGTTAATCTGGTGGTACCCTGAATATGCATCTAAAAAACTCAATACCTCGCACCCGGAGGTGGAGTCTACAAGCTGATCGATGCGAGGAAGGAGAAAATCATCATTCAGATAAGCTTTATTAAGATCTGTGAAGTCTATACACATTCGCCATTTTCCATTATTCTTTTTAACCATTACAGGATTAACAAGCCACTGAGGGTGATGGGCTTCACGAATAATCCAGCTTTGAGGAGCTTGTCAATCTCCGACTGGATTGCTTCCTTCCGGTCAGGTGCAAAACGTCTTAGCTTCGCTGACCGGTTTTTGTCGGCCGAGAGCCACTGTGCTCGATCACTTCCACAGGGACTCGGGCATATCGGACGCCTTCGGTAGCGTCTGGTTTGCTCGGAGAAAAGAGACGAGCGACTCTGCCTATTTAGGGTTGAGCCCTTCTCCGATCAGTAACTTCGGAACGGATCTATCGGTGTCTCCCAACCCGGCGTCTCTCGGAGAAACACCTTTGTCGAGTAGCACCTCTTTTGTCTGATCGGAGGGTTTGGATGTCAATTTTGGTGCAGAGTGCTTGACTCAGATCGCAGAAGAGTCGCACTGCGGTAAGCTCGTCAACCAGTTCAAAAGATCTCCGATCACAGGCATAAGCCATCTTTTGATCTCCCCGAATCATAATAACACCCTTTGGTCCTGGCATCTTCAAACTCTGATAACCGTAATGCGTGGCTATCATGAATTTTGTTAGAGCCGGACGACCAAGTATCCCGTTTTAAGTGGTCTCAAAATCAACGACGTCAAACGAAATCTTTTCTGTTCGGAAGTTATCAGGACTTCCGAACATAACCGGTAAGGACACCTGTCCTATCGGTTTGGCGGTAGAGCCAGGAACTATACAATAGAAGGCATATTTTACTGGCTTTACCTTTGATTTAGGAACCTGCATTTCTTCCAGAGCTCCCGAGAATAGAATATTCAAAGAGCTATCTCCATGTATCAAGACTCTATTTACTTTACAGTTATTAATGTTAGGCTCAACTATAATAGGGAACCTACTCGGTTGAGTCGGCGAGACGGAGCAGTCTTCTTTGCCGAAGAAGATTACGGTGTCCGACCATCTTGAAGGCTTGAAGTTGATCGGAGACTCTACTAGGTTGGCCTCCCGCTCCACGGCTTTCAGATGACGTCGCGAGTCGTACGATGAATATCCTCCAAAGATCATGTCGACTGTGTGCTGAGGTTCTTGGTACTCCATCTCCTCGTCGCCATCTTTGTCCTTTTTGGAGCTTGCTTCCCCTAACTCTTGTATTGAGTGAAAGGGGCCTTTACCTGCATAATAATCTTCTAATTTCTTTTGCCAGACACGGCAGGTGCGCAAATCGTGCCCTGCCTGTTGGTGAAGCGGGCACAACTTCTTATTCTTTTTATACCCATTGGTCGCAATTTTTGCCTTTCCTCGACCGGTATAGTCCCTCTTACCTTTGGTAATATTTTTCGAGACCGCTAAGACCTACTTACCATCCATCTTGCGATGCTTCTTCTTCTTGAGAAATTTCTTCTACTTCTTTTCTGGCTTTTCTAAGCCAGATTCAGGAGTTTTATCTTTTCGATCTATAGCTTCGCTCCATTCTACCACTTCATTAGCGGCTGCATATTTATCCGTCATATCGAATAGTTCGGCGGTTGTTCGTGAGGGATTCATAGCTATATCCTCTGCAAACCTCCGGTTCCTCAATCCTGCCTTGAATGCCTAAATTACAGAAGACTCTGTAATCTCGGGTATGGAATTACGAACCTGGCTGAACCTCTTGATGTACTGGTGAAGAGTTTCTTTTGGGTTCTGTCGGATTCGATGTAGGTCATCTTCCTTCCGTGGGCGGTCGTACGTATCCTGGAAATTCACGATTAAGAGATCGCAGAGCTGTTCTCAAGTGTAGATTGATCCGACCGGCTGGTTAAACAACCATGACCGGGCAGATCCTTCTAACACCGTAGGTAGGTAATTGACCATCACGTTTTCATCACCACCGGCCGCTCTGATGGCGGTGGTATAAATCTGGAGAAATTCTAACGGGTTCTGAGGCCCATTGAACATGTCCATGTTGGTCGGTCGAAATCGGTTAGGCCAACGCACAGCCTGAAGCCCTGTAGAGAAAGCTCGACAGCCTGTGACTGATTCATGGTGCCTTCTTTGAGAATGTGCCGGATTGTGATCGGTCAGAGACCGGTTCCTTTGATTAGAGAACTGGGTCTCCGGCGTTCCGACCTGATCGCGAGCATTATGATACCCTTGATCACCTGCCTGGTTTAAACGATGTCGAAGATCGTTAGGACCAAGCGAATAACCCTCTTGACGAGAAGAAGGTGTATTTGTTTGGAACAATCTCCTTCCCTCATGACTCATTTGTCGGAATCCTCGAGGTGGCTGTGGTGTCGATTGATTCCCAACATACGCATGTTGCCCTTTGCTGAGGGTAGAACGCTGGGACAAAGTCATAGTTTGACTTTGTGGTACCCTCCGTTATCGGTATTCTTCCATACGTTGTACGGTTTGCTGGAGAATCTCCGACACCTGTCCTACCAGTTGGACAAAACCTGGAGCTTCCGCTAGATCAGGGTCAGTATTATTTAAACTATTATGAATGCGCTGCAGGTTCTGTACCATTATAGAAGGTCTCGGAGGATTCATCGAGGTCGTTGGCGTTCGCAGATCCGAACCTTCTCTTAACCTCGTGCCTGGCCGCACTTGACCTGTCATCCTTGGTGAAATTTGAATCAGCGTAATTAATTGATGGACGTCCATCAGTTCTGTTGCCTCTGGTAGCTGGTGCTTGATTGCCCGCGCCATCTCCATTAGTATGTGGTGGTGAGGCGTGGTGCAGAGGCGCATGGGCATTGCGATCAGTATTTCCGATCGCATTGACCTCGTGCTTCCAGCATCGATCCTCCGAAGAGTTTCCACTGTACTCAGTGGAGAGCTTCCCAGTGCTTCTACCAGACATTTTCACGACAGAGACCGGTCGGAGATGAGCACCTCTTGAGGCCTCCGAGGCGGACTTAGCCTGATACGGCAAACTGCCGATCGTATGCTGAGTTTTATTATCCCCACTCGGCCCATGGCCGGTGAGTGTTTCATCGACACCGTTACTAGATGTCGGTTGGCTCCTGGAATTTCCAGAAGCCGCGGGCGAATACCTGTCAGCCATGATGATGTCGAGAGTGTATTGACTCTCGGATTGTAGGGCTGAAGTTTCATCACCTTTTTTGTCGGTCGGAAGGACCGGGTTTGGAGAGATTCTTGGACACTCTGGACTGGTCGGAGTGGCCTGTCCCTCGGGAAGCGCCACTTGTTGCAGTGGTGCATCCTCATCCATCTGCTCGACTTCGGCGTCGTTAGCGACTTGCGAACCGGCAGAGGAAGAAGAGGACGACGTCCAATCACCCTGCATGGCCTGGATGCAGGCGTCCATGTCGAGGTTGGAGTAGTCATCCAGATCGAACTAATTCTCCTCGTCCCAAGTTCCTGCCATGATCTCATGAACAGAAAGTTGAGCGAGGATTGGGTGGACAAAGAATTCCTTCAGAAGATTTGCGCCTTCTTCCCCACGGACGGCGCCAGCTGTTGACGATCAAATCGCCGATCTTATGAATGTATGAAGAAAAAGAGAAAATAGCACGATCTTCCGAAAGTAATGAGATCGCTCTTTATTTTCGTGGAATCGCTATTACAATGGGTGTATGTAACCTAGACTGAAGACTAACTTGGGAATACAACGCTCTTCTGAGAGTGTTTCCCAATCTATCTTCACTGTTCCGGCCTCCTCCACTTCGGTTCGCAGTTCTCCTTATGTATTTGATGAAGCGTTGGTAGTTGTCTCTGGGAGAGACGCTTTGTGGAGAAGCAAAGCGTGCGTCTGAGGGGCGTCGCTGACAATGTGTCAATCTTTGTCTGATTATACGCCGATGAGCCACTTAACCGCATTCCTGTGTCTTAGAGTTATGTATCGTCGCGTGGTATGGAATATACAACACATGTTCTATTCTTCACACGGTAGGGGATATATCTGGCACTAGATCCAGATATCAGTTTAAGGCTTTGTGAGCTTTTGACTGATCGGAGACAAGGTTGGGAATCTTCTCCGACCAGGTTAGATATTATGTAACCTCTGGAATCCTTACGACCTCAGGAATCCTCACGACCAGTGAGGTCATTAGCCTTAGGGGTTACGACCACGAAGACATATGGTCATTTATCTATTAAATAATAAATAGAGGTTTTAATCCTCGTCAATGCTGTTTTGAGTGTTTCATGTGATGAGCTAATCGCATATAATGATCATGTAATATTGGTCAGATATAAAGAAGTTTTGACTATAATTTCTCCCGCCGATTCTTTATATTACATTATGTTGGATTCACCTATGAAATTGCCATATGCTATGCAGAAAGTTTCTGAAATCATATGTTTGAAATCCTTGTTTAGTGCCTACACCCTTGATATAAGTTTAATTTGATTAGATATTATGGTGTAGATAATCAATTTTGTCGTATATCGAATATGCATAACTTGTGATCACATGGATGAATTGAAGCTTGCTGTTTTGAACAACATTTCTCTTGTGCTGAATATTGTTCATTATGAGAGGAAAATAAAACACTACAACAAAACAGGCTATAGTAGACGGCCCATCACAGACGGTTCTTTTGGAACCATCTGTGTTGGGTCTGTTCCGACCTGGAATAGCCGATGCGAGCCTATCACAGACGGTTCTTAATTAGAACCGTCTGTGATAGCCAATTATCACAGACGGTTTAATAATAGAACCGTCTGTGAATTATCACAAACGGTTCTATTATTAAACCGTCTGTGATAATCCAGCCATTCACAGATGGTTCTAATTAAGAACCGTCTGTGATATCCTCACCCTATATATAGCGCGCCCGACACACATCTCTCGCCATTTGCTCGACACATATTCTGCGGTGCCCGCTCGCCGCATCTCGCCGCCATTTCGCCTCCTCTCCGTGCCTCTGCAAGACTACCTCAAACCTATCCAAAGTCTCTCATTGGCTGTGAAGGTATCGGGTGTTTAGAGGTAAATGGTGACATACCACTCGGTGATTGCATATGATTATTTTCTTTATAATGTGTATGAAAATACATATGTGGTTTTGTAGGCAAATAACAATCTTGGTGTAGGTCAAATTAATTAGTCCAAAGTAATCGCTAATCAATTTAAGTATGTTTGGTAAATAGGAAGCCCATTGTGCCGATGCAGAGAGGGAAGGGAGGAGAAGGCGAGGATTGTCGAGATATTAGGCATTTTCTTCGTGAGCTCCGAGGGTAACGATCTATAACCCTTTATGTTTGCTATAAATTAATCGCTAATCAATTAGACACTAATTTGTTACATGCGTAGTGTAGATGGATCGAAACTGGATGTACGGTGTGAACCGTGTGAGTCAAGAGTACATTAATGGCGTGGTTGCTTTTAAAAGAGCCGCTGAGCAGTATATGTTGAAGAAGGGGATAAAATTTATGTAATCGTCAGGTGCATTGATTATGTAATATGAAGATGTTTAACAACGCGATGCGCATCGGGCGCACTTGATTCAAGGGGTTTCAAAAAGGGTACACATGTTGGAGCAACACGTGAAGGGCGATTATACCGAAGTTAATAATGACGACATCGCCGAGGAAGTCAACGATTTGCCGGATGTGGACTGTGCTTTTGATGAGGATAGGTGGCATGATGACAACTGGATCGGATGCTACGCGACACGAAGAGAACTATAGTGAGAGAGAGTTTTGTAAATTCGAGGGCTTAAGGGAGGACTCGTGAGACCTTTGTTTCGATCGCAAACCGGTTACACAAGGTTGTCAACCGTGCTTGAACCGCTGAAATTGAAGGCAAGCAATCGTTGGTCCGATAAGAGTTTCACGGCGTTGTTAGGTCTCCTAGCTGACATCCTTCCGAGGGAAACGTGTTGCCCAGCACCACCTATCAAGCAAAGAAGGTTATTTGTCCATTGGGAATGGAAGTAGAAAGAATACATGCATGTCCGAACGATTGTATCCTTTACCGTAAAGAGTATGCAGACATGCATGTATGTCCCGTGTGCAAAGCATCCCGATACAAGCGTCAAAATACTGCTAAGGTGAAGCAAGGACCTCCCGCTAAGATGTTGTGGTATCCGCTCAGTAATCCCACGCTTGAAGCGCTTATTTGCGAACCCAAAGGAGGCAAGATTGTTGCGCTGGCACTCAGAGGAGCGTAAGAGAGATGGAAAGCTAAGACACCTCACGATTCTCGCCTAAAGGAGAAACTTCGATCGGAGCTTCGAAGAGTTCGGTGCGGAACCGAGGAACATAAGGTTAGGGTTGAGTACGGATGGAATGAATCCTTTCGGTAACATGAGCAGCCGACATAGCACCTAGCCCGTGAATCTATGTATGTACAACCTTCCTCCTACCGTATGAAGCGGAAGTACATTTTGATGTCACTACTTGTCCAAGGGCCAAGCAACACGGGAATGATATTGATGTGTACCTAGCACCATTCTTTGGAAGATCTTGTGGCACTATGGAACGAAGGGTACAGTGTATGGGATGCGCATAAACCAGAGAACTTCACTTTACACGCCATGTTGTTCTCGCACCATCAATGATTTTCCTACCCTTGGTAACTGTTCAAGCCAAGATAAAGGAGCCAAAGCCCATCAAGACCGCTACATGCTACGGAGAGTGTATGGCTTAACAACTCGCGCAAAACTGTGTATATGCGTCACCGTAGGTTCCTTCACAGGAGTCACCCATACCGCAAGATGAAGAAATAATTCGACGGAAATAAGGAGGACGGTTCAGTTTCAAGGGCTTTTAGTGGGAAAGAGGTCTATGATATGGTTAAGGATATCGATGTTGTGCTTGGGAAGGGACGTAAATTAAGAACCCGTGAGAAGAACATCTAGAAGAAGCGGTCAATTTTTTGGGACTTGCCTTATTGGGAGCACTTAGAAGTTCGCCACTGCATCAACATCATGCACGTAGAGAAGAATGTATGTGATAGCTTGATTGGTCTCTTGCTGAACATTAGTGGTAAAACAAAGGATGGTGTTAACGCATGCGCGTGACTTGGTCGATATGAACATAAGGACCGAAAGTTAGCACCGAAAGAGACCGACATCGACTAACGCATCTTCCCCGACTTGCTACACTCTGTCCAAGGCCGAGAGAAATGAACTGTGCCAGAGCTTGCATTGTGTGAAAGTCTCGTCTGGTTACTCCGCTAACATTAAGAAACTTGTTTCTATGCAAGATTTGAAATTAATTGGTATGAAGTCGCATGATTGTCGTGTGCTGATGACACAAATGCTTCCTTTTGCAATTAGGAGTATCTTGCCGAACAAGGCCCGAGTGGCAATCTTGAGGCTGTGTTATTTCTTCAACTCAATTGCTCAGAAGGTCATCGATCCCCAAGGACTAGATGCTCTGCAGGCCGACGTGGTGAAGACTTTGTGTCATCTTGAGATGTATTTCCCTCCGTCATTTTTCGATATCATGGTCCATCTCATTGTTCACCTTGTGAAAGAGATAAAGATATGCGGCCTGTGTTTCTACGCCATATGTACCCGCTCGAGAGGTACATGGGAATTCTCAAGTCCTACGACGGAATCGATCTCGACCGAGGGCGATCATCGAAGGTTATGCAACTAAGAGGTCATTGAGTTCGTGGTCGACTACATGGCTTGTGGATCCGATTGGTGTGCCTATATCTCGTCATGAGGGGAGACTAGAAGGTATCGGGACCATCGGAAGAAAATCAATCACTCCCGATCCGATACGCACGCCAAGCCCATTTCACGGCCTTGCAACACATGACCCAAGTGTCCCCGTACATCGACGAGCACAAAGACATGGTACGCAAATGTAATCCGCACGGTCGGAGGTTTGATCACGAGAGAGCACAACCGCGGCTCAACGAATGGTTAAAGGTGTGAATCACCGGGAGGTCATCAAGTGATGATACGCTATGGTTGGCAAGAGGGCCACAATTTACAATTGTCACATGGCAAGGATACGATATAAATGGGTACACATTTTATACGGTAGCTCAGATAGGAAGAGCACACCCGTAACAACGGTGTCCGTGATAGATGCATTCAAGATCGATGGGCCGAGAAGCTCGCACTATGGGCAAATAGAGGAGATATGAGAGCTCGACCACGTGCTTTTCAAGATCCCCTATTTCGTGCCATGGGTCCGCTCTCCCATAGGTGAAGGTCGATAAGCACGGCGCCACTACCGTGGACCTCGAACGTGTCGGATACAAAGACGAACCATTCGCATCAAGCAACCAAGTTGTTCAAGTCTTCCATGTAACCGACCCGGTAAATAAGAAACGCCACGTAGTTCTTCATGGAAAAAGGAGGATTGTCGGAGTTGAGAATGTAGTGGACGAGGAAGAATACAATCAATTTGACGAGTTGCCACCTTTCTGAGACTAAGATCGACTCGAGGAAGAACCCAAGTGAGGAAGCTAGCTATATGCGCCGATCATCATGAAGGGTCATAAGAATTTACTCCATTGTAATTAATTAATTTATTCTATTATCATGTGTTAATGTGTTATGGACTTGTGATCTTTAATATTGATGTCAATGTGGATGTTCATGGTAATGTTGAGTTGAATTAGATATGAACTTTTGAACTCAAACTTGTCATCATACTGCTTGTCCAGCAGTTCATAAATGCTGTTGTGGGGATATCACAGACGGTTCTAGAATAGAGCCGTCTGTGATAATGAATCACAAACGGTTCTTTTATAGAATCGTCTGTGATATGCACCCATCACAGACGGTTTTTCGTAGAACCGTCTATGATGGGTGCATATCACAGACGGTTGTACAAAAGAACCGCCTGCATGATGTGTGCATATCACGCAGCGGTTCTTTCGCATAACCGCTCAGTAATGGTGAATATCACGCACGGTTCTTTCTTAGAACCGCTCGTGATGTATTCATATCACGCACGGTTATTACCTAGAACCGCTCGTGATATGATATCACGCACAGTTCTACGAAAGAACCGCTCGTGATGTTATTTTTATAAGGCCGGACCGCTAGGGTTTTGCTCTTACTCTTCACCTCTCCCGCGCCCCTTTGCCGCCCAGCCACGCCCGCCTCCGGTTCCTCCTCGCTTCGCTCCCGCCTCGGCCCGCCTCGGTTACATGCGCCAGGCCGCCTCCTGAGATCTCCGCCTCCTCCGGCGCGCGGGCAAGGCCCGCGCGCGCTGTGTCGCCTCCGCTGCGGCCGGGCCACCTGCCGCTCCGCCCCCGGCTGGCTCGGCGCCTCTCTTCTGCGCCGACTCGCCTGTTCGCCCCGACCACGGCGCCGCTTTACTCCACCGGCTCGCCGGCCGCTTGCTCTGCCCGATCTCCTACCCGGTACTCTCGCCTACACAGGGTAAACCCTACTTGATCTTCCTCTCTACTCCTACTCGCTCACGAGGTGAACTGACACTCTAAGATCTGGGGTGGTGGTCGACCGCCGGTGTGTGCAGTGGACTAGTGTTTGGGCTATTATTTTTTTGGTCAAAAATAATATTCCTGGCCGGATTCTTCAGAAGCAAGCAAGCGCATGGCAGAAAGCCGGGATATCAAAGACTCGACTATGCCTTATAAAGACAAAATACACCGAAACCCTAAAGAAAGCTGCACCGTCCTCACATACTTTTGTGGCTTTGGTAGATTCTCTTATATGCACTTCAAAAGCTATTATGCAAATTTACACACGCACTCCAACATTCTTGCTACCAAACTACCAATTGTGACTCAATGGAATTGGATGGTAATGGGTAGTATGACTAAGATTGTGCATTGAGGTATCTATGGACTATGGGGTTGAATGGCAATCTTGATCAACAGAGCATGGGGTATCCCACTAAAACAAATTCATAGCATGCACTTGGGAGTGTTCGTAATATGTCTTAGAGGTAATCATAGAGATGATTGTTGCGGTCATTGGCCGGTGGCTCCGCCTCGCCCTTTACCGCCGCTTCGCCGGCCGGGCATGGTGGCTCCTTCTGTCGTCGCCGGGCTCTACCGCAGGTTGAACCCACCTTTGGTTCTTGTCTCACGGGCCGATGGCTTGCTTGCTTTGAGTTTGAGAATGGGAAATGGGAGATGAACTTGGCTAGCTCGAAGGGGATGCACTTGTCGGTCAGATGGCCGCTTGTCTTTGGGTAATGCACTTGTCTTTGGGAGGGGATGTATTTGAAATTTCTGGTCATGCCGTGGTCGTGGGGCTCAGAGATTTACCACTTGATACCTAAGAAATGGTTCTTTTGCAAAGACGTGGTGGTGCATTGTGGCCGTGGTCGTGGTCGTGGTCGGGGGGGAGTATAGACAATAGGATTGAGATGGCAAAGACTTGTTCTTTTGAACTCTCCTTCCGAGAGCACAAACTTTGCTTTATTGCTTTATTTATGCTTTATTGTTTCATATTTATGCTGGAATTAATTATGAATATTAGCAAATATTGCACATGTTGAGCGTATGTAACTTATATAGATAGCAAGTAAGCAAGATGGCAGAGGTGCCGTCTTCACCGCCTTCACCGACGCGCACACAGTAGAGGCGCTGCCTTCGACGCCGAGATACGTAAGTTTAGATAGCCGAGGAATATCGAATTGCTCATGGGCCGATCGACCATCACGAGGTCGGTGACCTTGGGGTCCCTCCGAGTCCCCGAGAGAAGCGGCGAGATTCCGTACCATCTGCGGGATAATTGCAAGGGAACGAGTCCCTATCACCACACCAAAGTGGAAGTGTCTGACAGATGATTAGAGAGGCGTGCTGTGGGAAGACCTTAAAGACAAGTTCACTATCCCGTAGCACACATGGCACGCTGTAAGCGGCATGCGTTGCTCTCGATGTGTCACGCGTGGAGGACCTTCAAGAGCATTCTTGTCACGCAAAGACGTGAACAAGAGTGAGACGCCTTCACGAAGTTTCCATTCTTGACGCAGAAACATGGGACGCCTTTGTGGCTATGAAGACGACGGGACGAATTTAAGAAGCAAAGTGCGCGCACAAAGCAATCCAGCACGAAACACTCACCCCCACGCACTTGGCACCACTGGTACGCGGCTAAAACCCCGCAATGGGAGGCGGAGGAGGAGAATCTATTTCGATATCACGCACTGCTCCCTAAGTGGTTAAAAGCGAGGGCAAAAGTCTCATCCGATGGCGCTCTCTCTTTCACAAACCCGCGGACTGTGAAGTGACCCAACGTGGTAAATATGTCGAACTACCTAGTTGTTTATAAGTCCATAACTTCATAGTGTCTATAATAATATGATGACCTCTTGCAGCGTGGAATTGATTGCCCAAAGTTCAAGGCTCCTTCCAAGCACACAGGAGAAGGATATACTATCTACGCCCTAGGAAACAAGGAGCACCCGGGTCGCACGCGAGGCAAGGGGGTTAACGTACCTTGGCTACATGGATTCGCAGATGACTACTACATGTATAGAAGTAGGAAGAGATCAAAGGCCGAGTACGACGATGGGTTGGAACTGCTAAAACAACAATTTCAAGGACAGATAGAAGTTTGCAGATCAATCGAATCAAGTACTCGCAACCACCGCAAGCCGCCTCGTTATTGCAGAACGGTCCTCCTCGACATCGAGTAGTGTCGCGTCCACGCATAATTTTGAACGTGACGACGACCAATTACCGATAGACGGCATTAAGGTAATGTACATCTATGGAGTGCACCAAAGATAGACCTATAGAACGCCTTAGCTAACTGCGTATCATTTTGTAGGAGCCGACGGCATGCAAGCTCCAACTGAGGTTAGTTGGGTCCATTCCTATTGAGGCTGCGCGGGGGATGGTGCATCCATACCAGGATGGGGCAAGGCAAAGACGGTGTCCGTGTGGCGCATGGTTATGCGGTGGTGGAGGGACATGGTACACGAACATTTCATGGCCGCCCCACAAGAGATTTGCCCGAACGAAGAGATAACAACACTAGGGATGTTGTGCACGTTTTATCCAAATGGCCCAAGATGTACATCGCCCCGACCCAAAGAAGGCAAAGAATCTCGACAGACCATTCCTCTCCAACGGACCTCCATGACTCCACCTCACATTTCGCCTCGTAAGGCCATCTCATTGGTTCCGTGGAGAAGACGCCAAGGAACAAGACAAGCGTGCTACCAGATCGGTTCCCGAGTCGCCTCGCAGAATACGCCGCCAATCATTAAGGCCAAATCGAAATCGACGAACATTAAGTCGCCTCCCAAGTCCCGAAGTCCGGAAGTACTCCATCGAAACCGCTGTGCCATAACGCACAATTAGCCCGCGCTGGATTTGCTTGTCAGTCTTTGCATGCCTGGTACCTACAGAAGACCGGAAAGAAGGGGTGCGATACTGGAATCACCGTCGCATACAAGGATGAGCATTTCTTCAACGGGACGGGCAACTTCGTCGTGGGCTTCAACGACTTATTCAACCTATTCAACCTAGAAGCCCTCGACGCCTCGCTTCTACGATGTTGGACACTGTAAGTGTGTACAATTAAGTTCTACATTCACGTAACACCGATAAATATCGCAACTCATTGCTTATGTATAGATACATGATGAAAATGCCCGAAGGGCGAGAACCTGGGTTTCCTCGACCCACACGTGGTATCTATGCAAACCATCAAAGCAGACCCGACCTTTGTCGAGAACTACATAACGGCGACATTGCTTCTTCAGACCCGCAAGAACTACATACTGGTGCCCTACAACCAAGGGTAAGTGCTTCACTATTTGCTATACAAATTTTATTTGTACTTAGGTTTAATGACTATAGCGACATACATGAGTAGGTACCACTGGATCCTTTTAGTCATTATACCCAGGAGGAACTATGTGATATATCTTGATTCGCTACTCAGAAACAATCACGACTTCAGCATTCTGCAAGGAATACTCGATAAGTATGCTCATTTCCTCCATACATATCTCTATTGTAGTCTTCCTTCGTTTGAAATACTCGAGGATAACTTTCTTCAATCATGTAGTTCGTTCATCTCCTATGTTAGCCAACAAGGAAAATACAATGGATCCAGCGCCCAACTAACACATAGGATGAAATTTCTGGTACGCGCTACAACACAATAATCCTATATCATACTTCATAATAATATGTCTTCAACTGACTATACGTATATATGTAATTCTATTTTTGCAGAGGCCGCCAAAAAAAAATGATGAGCTATGTGCATTCTACGTTTGCCATCATATGGAGAAAATCATGAGTGCTAAGATGAAGAATCCCGAGGTTTGTCAATCTCGAAATAATTATTTTCTAATTGTAAATTTAAATATATACGCTTACCATTTTTCTTGACCTAGCGACAGGGCTTGATAATAGATTTAGATGGACTCGTTGCACGATGTCGCGGAAGTTCGAGGGAAGCTATGCGTCTTTATCATGTCAGAAATAGTTAACAAAGGAGAGTTTCACGCCATCGCCGACCCAGAGTTTCACGCAAATAATTGACTCAATTGTAATCCAATTGTAACTATAGCGACAATACTTCAACAAATTCGATCTTTTGTAATTTATTTTGAGTAATGATCACTTTGAGTTGTCAACAATTGATTATCTGTGATGTATCTGTTTTTGTAACTGCTTGTTTTCAGAGGGCATGGCTAGCAATTCCCGAGGCTAGCCAAAAACAAAGAAAATGTAGTTTGATGACTCACTACCACGACGATTTTTGTTGAAACCGCTCGTGATATTTCTAGTATCATTTGACGGTTCTAAACATACCGTCTCGTGATATCTACTTATCACCGACGGTTTTAATTAAAACCGAATGCGTGATACTATCCTTCATGAGCGGTTTGAACAAAAACCGCTCGTGATACTATCCTTCACAGACGGTTTTGAACCGTCTGTGATAACTTCTTGTTATCACAGACGAACAAATATAGACGGTTTGAAAACCGTCTGTGATGACGTTTCCTAACCGTCTGTGATGACATATTCCGTATTAGTGAAATTTAGTTATCATCCAATGACTATGTGTTCATCTCTTATTGCACCATCTAGTATTGACAATCTGCATAATGATGTTGAAGTATAGAAGAACTTACAAATCTTTTCACCCTTGCTTGATGAGTTCGCTATTGCTCGATTGAAATATGATTATATGAATGACTTGTACACTTTGAAATCAATTGGTGTGTTGCCCATTAATTTACAAAAGTTGAGGACAATTTTATTTCATAACAAGACGATAAATAATTCTACTATATACTTCACCTATACTTGTAAATTGAGTTACAAACTAAATGCTATGAGAAAATGTACCTTTGCTGATTTGATGCATATACAATCACATTTAATTTGCATAGTTTTCTCTATTTCTTTGCCACCTGCTGTTGCTAACATTTTGCAGAAAGATGAGCATATGTTGCTACACATTTTTAAGTTTTTCTTGGAGCTAGATGATGATCGTGAGTTGAGGACGACTCAAATGCAAGAAGGGGAGGATGATGAGGGCATCAACTCTTCGGATATGACTGCTACTCCACGTCATGGTATAGTTCAAGTTTGACACGTTTTGGAATCTAATTCAGCCTCCGGAGACAACACCGACTTCAAACGTGCGCAGAGTTCGCATACGGACTTCGTTTGGGGTGCACGAGTACTTGATGGAAAGCTTATCTTGTTTCCAATAGATCTGGACCCACCCCCAAATTCCTTCTGAGAGCGCCGTATTCGCCAAAAAAGTTTAGCGCTATTTCTGAGTCTAGAAAGAAGTTGTGTCACCTCTACTTGGGCCCATAAGCCTTGTAATCCTAAAGGCGCGCCCACCTTCTAGCCGCCACCCCCTGACCATCACCATCATTTATTCTCAAGTGTGTGACACTTTAGAATCCGGGTTTTGTTAGATTCAAGTTTAGCTTTGTTACTTTATACTTTGTTCTCTTGTTCGACGATTACAACAACGACATTGTTTTTGGAATTCCACTTATCAATACAATAGCTTTGTTAGATTACTTATTATCTTGTTTTTGATTGCATGTAGGGATAAACTTTCGTAGTAAGGTTGATCGTGCTTCTAGCAAGACCGATAATAATTATAGAGTTAGTTTAACAATTACCGATATATTAATCGTATACGATTGATAGCCGAACGATAAGAGTTATCTTCACTAAATTAAGTTGTCTTTTTTTTATCGAAAGACCTATCGTATCAGTATACCGGGCAAAGCATTCTGCATGCCAAAGACAAAGTATCCGGCAACTACCATCGATGAGAGAGAAGAAAAGAGGGAATAAGTGACGAGGAGATATATAGAGAGAGGGGTGAGAAGGATGGATGTATCTCGAGAAAGTATATGCGTGGGAGCCAAGCCGTACAAAGGCCGGCGCACTAGCTCAGCGACCTCCATGTGCTCCCTCACTCAGCGCTGCCCGCTTTGCCCCGTCCAATCAGCCGCCCCTCCTGCTCGGCTGCTCGTACTTGCCACTAAATATGTTTGTGACCAGTAGCTGGTACCACTTGCTCATATAGTTACCACTATACTCTCAGCCAGTTCGTATGGTTAAAACTGCAGAACTAGTAGCTGCAGTACGAACAAGCAGCTGCCGACAGTTAATATTGGGTGTGTTCTGTTCACACAGTTTTTTTTTTTTTGCTAATAGAGATACAGTTGAATGTACTCGATCGTTCGCGACGGGTTTTCAGTAAAAACTGAACGGCGGTTCGTGTTCCAGGACCAACCGACGTGCAGAATTGGCCGTGTGTTGCTCCGGAAACAAGCGAGGACCGACGCCCGTGCATCGTCCGGCCGGTCAAAACGGCACGATAAAATCAGCGCAAGGGAAGCCTCAACTCATGCATTTGTCCGAGTACGAGCAGGATGTGTCTGAAGGGGCGACGCCTGCTTTCAGTTTTCTAATCTTCTTCGGTGATGCGATAGCCGTAAATCGTCATATATAAACCAATGACTTGTTGACAAGACGGTCCGTCGCCAGTCCCAGCTACTCGTCTGTGACAGTAGTAATAACAGCAGCAGCTGCGATCGACCGATCGATAGCGTGGCACTGTTGGACGTACGATGTTGAAAACCTCACTCTGTTAGTGTGTCTATGAACCATCTCCATCGGGGGTTGCTAGGTGGGCATGGGTTAGTACGCACGTACGCAGTACTGGCCTGCTGCTAGCTTCTGCAGCGCAGCGCGGCGCAGAGCGTAATGTGCCGGCCGATGCGGGAACAGCAGCAGGTCCTCGCCCTGCAAGTCTCCACGCCACCCCGTGACTCGCCCGATCAGCAGTTTTGTTTCTCCGCCCTTCATTTCACTTCGTCCTCCTCTCTGAAATCTGAATCTTGAATTCCTGATGCGACTACGAGCTTTTATTTGCAGCAGCTGTTGCTACCCTCTGATCTGATGAGTGAGACGAGAGAGCAGCAGCTAGCGCTTAAGCCGCGTGCAGCAGGCCAGACAGAGCACTGTCTGTGTAGCGTATGCATCAACATACTGGCGAGCGTTTGAGTGGTGGATCTCTGAGGCTAGCTTCTTAATTAGCCGCTCGTATGGCCCCGGCCCGTATCTTTGCTATGTTCTGTTGATTTCTTGTCTTCCGTGTTGCTTGCGAACACATGCAGGCTCAGAGGCTATGACCACGATCCCAAGAGAATTACATCTAGTTAGTTCTCTGCAAGGTTCTTGTAGAATTTTGCTGTATTTAGAATAGGCAGAAGACCTCTTAATCAGTTGCAGTTCTCTCTCTCACAGAAAAAAAGGAACACTTGCACAGTTGCACTACACTGCTGAGTGAAGTTCAGGCAGAACTATTAGAGCATCGCATTTTTGTCGGTACCAATAGGAGAGTGTCTTGGTCCGGATCCACACATTGGTGTAAAACTTGGCACCGGTACCAAGCTAGGTACTGCTCCCAAACTCGGACCCGATCGAGGACGAGGAAGCCAGGTAGAGCATGATACGGCGGCCGTGGTCGAGGACGAGGCCGCCGTCGCCCACATCGTTGCGGAGGGGGAGGCCGGCGCAGCGGGGGTAGATGGAAGCGGCGGGGGCGGCTATCCGGAGTAGGAGGGACCCATTTGGAAAGAGAAGTAGGTACTAAGCAAGTAAGCATCGGAGATAAATAAATAGACTAATTTAACGCTTGTGTGATGTGTCGGTTCTTTAGCCCCGGTGGAGACACCCAAATTTCGGACGGAATAGGCAGGGAATGGACAGAATGTTGCGCCTAAAATGGGCCTCCTAATGCTGAGCTCTGTACATAGATCAACTGCCCGACCCACATAGATAGACGCAGGCGGAGATAATGGGCCAAAAGCGACCGGCCCATGTAAATTTCCGTTGTCACCTAAGCTACTCACCCGTCTGCGAACAAGGAGACAAAAAGCAACGACCGCATCGTCCAAATTCGAAGTTTCCAACGCCACGGCCTCGCAGTTTCCCGTCTCCTTCCTTTCCCCCATCGACGCGACGCCCCTCGCCCATTCCGCCACTCCCACCGAAACCACCAGCAAATACCAGCAGCGACGACGCGCACCTCCACAGGCTCCTGGAACCCCCACGTTCATCTCCGGCGACCCGCATGGCTTCGTCGGCCGTGGCTGCGGCGGCGGCGGGGTGGCTGGTGTCGCCGCTGCTGCAGAGCCTGAGCGACCGGGCCAGGTCCTTCGCCAACGACCACCTCCGCTACCTCCCCGCGGGAGCGGGAGACGCGGCGCGTGACCTTGAGTGCCTCTCCCACTGCCTCCTCCGCCTCCGCGCGTTCGCCTCCGCCATCGAGCGCGCTCGGCGCCGGCCCTCCGACCCCACCCTCGTCAACTGGCTCCGCTGCCTCAAGGACGCCGCGCACGACGCCGACGACCTCCTCGATGACATCCACTACGGCCGCCTTGCGGACTCCCGCGCCAGCCCCCGCCGCAAGTTCCGCCGCATCCTCGACTCCTCGCGTTCCCTGTGCCGCCGCTTACTCTGCCCCGACGAGCCCCTCAATCGTCTGCCCTCTGTCCTCGGAAAGCTCGCCGCCGCCTCCGCGGAATACAGTCAGATTGTCCCCCTCTTCGAGCTTGACGCAGCCGCCTCTCCGCAGCGGGGAAACCGGCTCGCCAGGAACTCTAGCTCCGTCGTCCCTGCCGACGACACTTTCTTCGGCCGCGGCCGCGAGCTCGCCGATCTGGTCGAAAGATTAGTAGGATGTAATGGCCCTGCTCAACTCGGGAACCAGAGTGTCCCGGTTGTTGCCATTGTTGGGGATGGTGGCATCGGCAAGACGACGCTGGCTCAGATGGCCTTCAATCATGTGAACATCCAGGAGCACTTTGATCTCCGGATGTGGGTGTGTGTCTCGAGCTGTGTCGATGACCTGGAGCTTACTAGGGAAATACTGCAGCTGGCCACGGAGGGGAAGGAGGACTATGATGGAGTAGTGAATTTTGATAGGTTGCAAACGTTGCTGATTTCTGCGGTCACAGGGAGGAGGTTCTTGCTCATCCTCGATGATGTTTGGGATGACAAGGAGAGGAACCTGTGGGAGAACATGGAACAATGGAGGAAGCTACTAGCACCTCTGCAGAATGGTCAGCAAGAGAGCAGAATCATTGTGACTACACGCACGAGGATGGTGGCCGACATGTTAGGTGTGAGGATCCCAATGATGTTGGTTGGGTTAGGTACTGAAGAGCATTGGTTGTTGCTCAAGAAGTGTGCATTGGGTAGTGAGAAGAGTTGTGAATATCCGCAATTGCAGGAGATTGGGAGGAAGTTTGCTTTGAAGCTTAGGGGATCCCCTCTTGCAGCCAAAGTTATTGGCGGGATGCTTAGTGTTACCCGAAATGCAAGGGATTGGAGTAATATCTTGGAGACAGATATTCATTGTGACATTGTCTCGACACTTTTGTCAAGCTATTATCATCTGCCACATCACTTGCAGTATTGCTTCGCATATTGCAGTATATTTCCAAGGAATTGGAAGTTTGAGCCTAAGAAACTGGTTAGGATGTGGATAGCACAGGGTTTCATTCAGATGGAAAATGGGATCCAAAGAAGCATTGAGGATTTTGGTAGAGAGTATTTCAAACAACTGTTGTCAAGATCATTCTTTCAGACGCTCAAGCAAGGAAACAGCATTCTCTATCTCATGCATGACTTGATTCATGATTTGGCACAGATGGTTTCTGATGGTGATTGTAGGAGGGTCGAAGGTGACATGTCCAAAAACATACCACCAACTGCTAGACACCTGTCTGTTTCAAGTAACTCTTTAGGACAACTTAAGAACCAATGTGACTTGAAAAGATTAAGGACGCTGATTGTATATAGAGATCCTTCAATGCCCTTGAGTCCTATCCCAGATGGTTTTCTTTCTGAGATAAAGAATGTGCGCACGTTGGATGTTACTGGATGTGATATATCAGAACTACCTGAAGCAATTGGTCAACTAACTCATCTGCGCTACATGGCACTTCCTGACACTATCAAGACACTACCTGAATCTGTGAGTAGATTACTGCATCTTCAGACTTTTGATATTCCGAAGAAGTGCCAACTCGATAGAGTTCCTGAGGGTATGCACCAGTTGGCCAGCTTGCGACATCTTGGCATAGATTCAAAGTACATCTCAATGATACGGGGTATTGGTAGCCTGGTTTACCTTCAAGGGTCTGTTGAATTCCATGTTAAAAAGGAAAAGGGGCAAACCTTAGAGGAGTTGAAGGATATGAAGGATCTTCATGGGGTTCTTAACATCAAGAATCTGGAAAATGTTCAATGCAAGGAAGAAGCTTGCAAAGCTCAATTGGCCAACAAGCAATATGTTAAGATTCTAAAACTTGAATGGAACTGTGCCAGTACAGGTTTTGGTCCCACCATGGATGCTGAAGTATTGGACTGCTTACAACCTCATCCCAACCTGGAAGAACTTCATATCACAAGGTACAAGGGGGTATCATCACCAAGGTGGTTGGAGGTGAAAATGCTGTCCCATCTGAAGTCCTTATTTCTAACTAACTGCAGAAAGTGGAAGTTACTTCCTCCCCTGGGGCAGCTTCCATCTCTGAGGGTGTTGCACCTTAAGGAGATGACTTCTGTTGCTGAAGTTGGCCTTGAATTCTATGGTGGTGGCATGATGGTATTTCCATCACTGAAGGATCTTGAATTTGATGACATGCCAAATTTAATTTATTGGACCGGAGAAACTGGTGCCTCATTTTTTCCTCACCTGCAAAAGTTGAAGATTTCAAACTGTCCTGAATTGATTGAACTTCCCTTGCTTCCTCCTACAACAAGAAGAGTGACAGTAGAACGAAGTAAAAAAATTTCACATCTCAGGTTGTCCCCTTATTGTTCATCTAAATCAAGCAAATTCATGTTGGAAATTTCTTCTGCAAGCGTTCTGAGTGAAGGGTTCTTACATCAGCAACACCTTGAAGCTACTGAGGTTCTAAACATTAGGGGTTGTTGGGGTTCAGTGATTGCTGAAAAATTTCAGTTACTAACATCACTAAGAAAACTGCGGTTATGCCGGGGCGACATAGATGGTGCAAGATTGAATTTGTGTTTGCAGAATTTAACTGGTCTTGCTTCTTTAGAGATAATTGACTGCCAGAATATCACATCATTTCTCTTGCCAGTTGGTTCAAGGCATTTTTCAACACTTCAACACTTGTACTTTCAGGATTGCCAGATGCTTTCCTCCTTGACTACCTTGGAAAGCTTCATTTTCCTAAAAAGTTTGATCATTGAGAGGTGTCCAAGAGTCACGACAGAGTCCTTACCTGCTGAGCTGAAGACAATGATATCTCTTAATAAATTGAGCATATCGCATTGCCCAGAGTTTCAGTCACTACCGAACAGCATCCCGTTGTCGCTGGAATTTCTTCATTTGATTGGGTGCCACCCAGTTCTGACTGAAGGGCTACTTAAGAGGCAAGGTCCAGAGTGGGAGAAGATTGCCTTTATCTCTCAAATCACTATATAGTAAATTGATGCCTTGTGTTGTTACATGGTATGCTCTCTTACACCACAACGAATGATTGCCTGATCTTTTTCCAGTGTGGAATGATTTATGTATTTTGAAACTGGTTAGCTACGGGTGTACAGTTGCTAGCATGAAAATATATGTTATTTTATATGGTATAGTAAACTAGTGAAACATCCTTGAGGATCAATCTGATACCCATGGTATGCTTTCAGTAGGAGCTTAAATGGTGGTTACTCTAGACAATAAATATATGCAGTAACACTTCTGAAATAACTTTTAAGTCCATCTTCCCCACATTAACCTATGTTTTGTTTGCATGCTTAGTGTCTAGTCCACCCATTGTTGTTGCTAGCGATGTTTCTTTCCATACTTTTATTTTGCACTAATTTAGTTGTCTCTTTCCATACTTTTATTTTGCACTAATTTAGTTGTCAAAAAGAAAAGGAACACTGAACTATGTTATGAATATATTGTGTGTATATTGAAGAGGCCCAACGAACCACTGTTATCAAGGCGTCGCTTAAGCAGTAAGGCGGTCAACAGTGCATCGCCTCGCCGTCGCCTTGCCATGGCTGCCTAAGGCGTCCGCTTCACTGACAAGGCGTCGCCATGGCGTCTCTAAGGCGGCAGAAGGCGTCCGGAAGCTTCAAGGCGGCCGCCATAGAAGGGGTGAAGGAGATATAGAGATGGCAGTCACGGGATGAGGGGGAAAGCATAAAACCTGCTTGCGTGAAGCCGAGCGACCGAGAAGACCTAGCGCTGCCTCCATCCCCATCGCGCCTCCATCCTCGGCGGCGCGGCCGGCGACCATCTCGCCGCGCCACCGCCCGATCCGTATGCTCCATCGGTCCATCCTCCCTCCTCCCACCTCCTCCTCCTCCCCGGCCTCCCCTCCTCCCTCCCTCCTCCTCCCCGGCCCCTCCTCCTGCCTCCACCTCCACCTCCACCAACGACCCACCTCCACCTCCTTCCCTTCTCCCCGAGGGGGAGGTGGGGAGAAGGGAGGGGGGGGGCGCGGTGGGGAGAAGGGGGAGCCGGGTCGCCATCGGGAGGCGATGCAGGGAGAAGGCCGAAGGGAGAAGCTTGGTCGCGTCGCGTGATCGTTGGCGCCTCGGCGGAGCAGCAGAGGAGCTTGTGCGTTGGTGGCGTCGCGCGAGCGACTGAGCGCAGGCGAAGTGCCGAGTGCCAATGCCCGACGCTTTATGTCGCTTGACCGATCGCTGCAGGTTGCGCCGAATCGCGGCTCTTTATCGCCGAATCGTGGTTTGCCGATTGTTGTCTTGAATCTTGGTTGAAGCCGAATCGAATCGCTGCTGCGATTATTATTTCTATCTCTCTATTGCAGAAGCAAAAAAATGGCAAGTGCAAGTATTGCATCATTCGAGGCCGGGTATGATCCAAAGACCGATCCAAAACGGAAGGCGAAGTCTAATGATCCGGGATAGAAATATGGCTATTGGCCAGAAATTGGCAACCGAGATAAGGTAATGTGTATCCTTTGTAACACCCCAAGTACAGGAGGGATTAAAAGGTTGAAGGAGCATCTTGCGGGTGGCTATTTAGACGTGGTAATGTGTCCCAATACTACCAAAGAAATCAGGAAAGAGACGGGAGATTATTTGAAAAAAAACAAGAGTAGGCCAATCTTCCTAGACGACGATGATGATGAAGAAGGGGGAGGTCAAGATGTGGAGGTGGTAGCACATGGTATTGGGTCCCAAGACCAAGACTCCACTGTGAAGCCAAGTTCAGGGACAACCGCCAAAAGAAGGTGTTGGACCGAAAAGGCGACTAGAGGGGGTGAATAGGAGCACGCTCACTTTTTCAACCAAGATTAGATTCAATAAGAAATTTCACTCCAATAGCTATAGAAGCTATGAAGATCGATATACCAGTACAGCGGAAGACTAGGATTGAATCCAATCAAAACCCCAAAGCAAAACAACCAAAATCAACCGAAACTTAATTTCCTAAGTGTAGGGCGGTCTGACCTCTACTCAATGGCGGTCTGACCGGTCCATGGGCGGTCTGACCTCTGTGTAGGGGCGGTCTGACCTCCAGCCTGATGAACAGTGAAATCAGCCTAAAAAAACGAAGTTGCAAATAGGTCTAACTTTTGATCTACAACTCCAAACTTCATGAAACTTGGAACACACCTTCTCTAGGATGTCAGGAACCTATTCCAATCGAAGATCATGGAGATCCATGGAAAAGTTACGACCTTTTTCAGTTTGAGAGATGGATGGTTCAAAACCGAGTCAAAACGAAAACTAGATCCAAAAACTTGCTCGTGGGTGATTGATGATCAAGATGATCTTAGATGTGTTCCCACATGTCACAGCAAGCTAGATCATGTAAAGAAATCAATCAAAAACATGCGAATCAAAGAAAGACTCAAAATCACCAAATAGAGAGAAGAAAGGCAAAGAGACACATCTTTGATCAAAGCTTTCTTTGGATTGATTTGATAGGGTTTGGGTTTACAGCCACTCCATCAATGGAGGACAAAGCTCAATCCAAGAGCACAAAATCAAATCACAACTCTCTAGAACCCTAACCTCCACTAATCCTCTCCCTAAGCCAAAACTAGGGTTTCAACGATGATAAAAGGGTTGGAGGGGGTGCAGCCACCTCCCTCCTCTATTTATAGTGGAGACTTAGACCTTCTAGAAGTTCTAACTTAAATGGGCTCCCGTTAAGGCCCAACACAAACGGGTCACACACGCACGCATTTTAAAGCGCCGTCTACAACACCTCTTGACCTAAACCGCTTCTCTTGCGTGCCTTGCGCGTGGGTAGGCAAAAGGTCACCAAGGTGATATTTGGTAAGATTACCAAAATACCCTTTCTCGGTCCTTCTCCAAGACCGAGTCCATCTTCGCAAGCACTTCGCATGCTCCGCCACGTGTAGGTTGATCAACCGCCTCTCCATGCCGGCAAGTCTCTCTCATCCGGCCCCACCGAAACCACCATGGCACTTGCACCGACTCGCGCCGCTTGATCAAACGATCGCCGACCGAATCGTCTGTTCGGTCATTCTTGTCCATTCTCGCACCATACTTGATTTCATTGACTCACCCGCATCGTCGATCGCTCGACCTCGCCTCTCCAAGCCTCGTCCGATCATCCTCGCGTTGACCGTCGTTGACCACCAAGCAACTCGCACAACAATAGACAAGCAAATCGAAACCGGAACAAGTTCTTCACAACTTGACCCACGTTAGTCAAAACATGCATCATGCAACACATATGCATCGAAACTCATGACTTTGACCTAACCAACGAACAACGCCGCCACGACGGCGACGTTCAAGTGACAACCGGTCGATCGCCTCGCCCTCGGCTCGATCGTTGCCTTTTGCTTGGTCGGATCACACCATAGGTCGGTCCGACCGCCGAAGGACTTAGCCAATTTTCAACCCCAAAATCCAAACCTCACTGGAAACTTTAAACCAATAGAACTTTTGACTGGAGACTCCAAAAATTATGGGAACAAGAGCAATGGGATCCCCTCACTTGCCTACACCCTCTATTTTTGGCCCAGCCTGTTTTGACCACTTTTGATCACCGACGGTCCGACCGCCGCACATGGCCGGTCCGACCGATTTGGGACCGGTCGGACCGCCATGCTATGGCCGGTCGGACCGCCCCTGTCCAAAATGCCTGAACAGTTCTGAAACTTTGTTGAAAACTCGTGAAACGACAAACCGTTAAAGCCATTGCCAATTGTCACATCATCCTAAGATCTGGAGCATATCCCCATGATATCCACAGAAGGAATGCTGCCTTTTCATTCAAGGTCAAGGCAAAAGCAAAGGCAAGGGAGACCAAGTCAGTGGCTGGTATGCTTCGGAGAACACCTGAAGATGTCGTAGATCAAAGACGTTCTGGATCTTTTAAGAGCACCATGGAGGCCAGCACAAGGACCAAGGAAGACATGCATTATGTGAATAAGCAATGGGCCTTATGGTTCTATGAGTGTGGCATACCATTTAATGCCACAAACTCAAGGCAGTTTGAGATTGCTTGTGAGGCTAGTGTGCAGTACGGTTCCGGGTATAAGCCTCCTAGTTTCCATGAGCTGAGGGAGTCATTGCTTCGGGAGTGCGTCAAGGAGACAAGTACTTTGAGGGAGGAGCAAGAGCGGGCGTGGAAGCAATATGGTTGCACACTTATGTCGGATGGATGGTCTGATAAGAGGGGACACCACTTGATCAACTTTCTTGTCAACAGCCCGGAGGGGACTTACTTCTTGGAGTCCGTTGATGCATCAAGTGAACAACATGATGCAACTATGATAGCTAATTTGCTTGAGAAGTGAATTGAGGCCATTGGAAAAGACAAGGTTGTTCAAGTTGTCACTGATAATGGTGCTAATTACAAGGCAGAGGGCAAGCTTCTAATGGAGAGGATTCCTACACTGTTTTGGAGTCCTTGCGCTGCACATTGTTTGGACCTTATGTTGGAAGACATTGCGAAGTTGAAGGAATTTAAGAAGCCTATTGCACATGCCAGGCGTGTCACCACATTCATTTATAGGCATGGCAGGCTTCTTAGTGCAATGAGGGAGAAGACAGGTGGGATGGATCTTGTGAGACCCGCTGCCACTCGGTTTGCCACAGCCTTCTTTACTTTGAAGAGCATGTACAAGCACAAGGATGCTTTGAAGTGTCTATTTGTGAGTGAATCGTGGACTAAGATCAAATTGTCAAAGACGGAGGCCGGCATGCATGTGACGGACATTGTGCTCTCTAAGGAGTTCTGGAATTCAATTGAAGATTGCCTTAGAGCTTCAGCCTCACTTCTTATCGTGCTTAGGGTGGTTGATGGTGATGAGAAGCCTGCAATGCCAGAGGTTGCAGCATTAATGGTTCATGCAAAGGAGAAGATCTGCGTGTTTTTCCATTCTAGTTGATTGGTGGCGTTCATATGGTGGGCGAGCCATTGACCTACAAAGGTTTGCTAAGCGTGTTGTTAGTCTTTGTGCTTCATCATCTGGTTGTGAGCGAAATTAGAGTACCTTTGAATTTGTGAGTCAATTTGTAGCTTATTTGTGTTTATTTTCATCTACTCAATTTGTAGCTTATGCCTTATATGTGCTTACTAATTTCAGCAAGTTATTTATTCATTTTATTTGCTTTGCTTGCCATTTGTGCTTTCGTAGATGCATATAAAGAAAAGGAACCAGTTACTACACAAGAGATTGAATGATTTGGTCTTTGTTGCATACAACCGGAAGATGAAAATAAGGTTTCAAATGAGGCGGGAGAAAGCGGGCAAAAACTATGACCCTTTGGTCATTGAGGATTTTGATTGGGACAATGAATGGACTGACTCATTGGTTGTAGTACCTCAAGGTGGTCGTGAGTGCGACCTTACATGGGATGATGTTGATGAAGCCATTGACGCATCACGCTCGCTTCGAGGTCGCAATCTTGCAAGGCAAGCTAACAGGTATAGTCATGGTGAGACTATGACCTACCAAAGGCGAGCAAGATCTACAACTATGGCGGTTGAAGAAGATGGCTTAGATGAGCAAGAGCAAGGCTCGGATTCGGGCAATGAAGAAGACGAGGAAGAAGATCCACATGATGATGCGGATGTGAGCGATTGTGACGAAACTCCCAATGCTACCGAAGATGGTGGAGAAAACATGGATCCTACTAGCAATCTCAATGAGTTCGACGATGGATACTGAGAGATGAGAGCGTTGGACTATGCTACTTTTGTGTTGTGGACTACTATTATGTCATTAGACTACTCTAAGCTTGTGGACTTATCACCTATGTTATTTGTGTAAACTTATGTCGCTTATGTCGTGCTTGTTAATATGTTATGTTGCTCATATTTAATTCTTAGATTGTGGACTTATGTTGCATTGTTCATTATTCATGTGGCCTGTTGCTTGGGAGAATTGAAGAGAGGAGAGATTGCCAACAAGGTATGCCACTCAATCCATATTTACTCGATTAATTGGAACACAACTTGTATCTATTACATTTATAACAATCTATATGTTGAAACTTGCAAGAGGGATGGATACTACATGGGAGAAGAGCAATTGGAAAGGGGGGATGGGTGCTACATGACCTCAAGAATTGGCAACAACAAAGTACTTGATGCGGCCTCTTCTTTCTTCCGGGATTTCCAATAGAAATTCTCATGACCTTTTATTCTCATTTTATTCACTGCCTTAGCGCCTTAGGATGAGAGTAAGGCGTCCCCTCGCCTCACGCCTTACCGCTTAAAAGGTGTGGGGGTGAGTCGCCTCGCCTTACCGCCTTAATAACCATGCAACAAACAATATATATTAGGTACAAAGGGACACAAGTCTAAATCCTAATACAATAGGAAATACCGTAAATACCCTTATATCCTTAACACCCCCCTCAAATGTAAGGCGTATGCAATAACATTGCATTTGGAAAGGGTTGATACTAAAATATGAAAAATCTAAAACCCGAGTCTTGATAATGTCGTCGTAGCATGCAGCTCTTGGAAAATATGTCGATAAAAGATCTCTCATCCGATGTCGTGTGACAACCCATAAAGCACAAGGTGCGGGCGCAAAGTCGACCGCGGCAACACGACGAAGAAGATGAAACCGACAAAAATAGAGAGAACTGTCAAATCAATCCGAATAGGAATAGATAGAAGCATGACGACGAAGATCGAAGCCCAAGACGGCGGCAGCGCAGAGCACAAGAAGCGCAATAGAGACGCAATGCACAAGCGCAATAAAGACGCAGTACACAAGAAGCATAATAGAGATGCAGTGCACAGCAAGTGCGGTGACCTTAAAAGCTTGGGGCGACGGATCTGCAGCGGCTCGAAGAAAAGAGCAACGACTGCTGCCATGCAGAGAAATTTCTATGCTTCTATGACTGACAATAAATGTGTGGACTCGCATGGTTTAGACGAACTCATAGATAGAGTGATACGGATTTGGATGGACGCAACGGAAGAAACGACACAAAGGAGGAAATGCCTAAGGATAACTAGCAGCAACAAAATACCAGCAGGAAGCAGCAACAATCTCACACACTACAGGCGGCAGAGGCAACGCATGCGCAACCGGCAATCACGTGATCTCACGTGGAGGCCATCGATTAGAAGATTCACAAGCACATAGCAAAGCAACAACAAAAGACTCGCACCCTAAGCACCAGCATGTTCATGCCTTCAACCATTGGCCTGAGCCCTTTGTGACGATCGGTCTCAAACACAAATCTATAGAAGATATTGCCTGAGCCCTTTGTGACGACCGGTCTCGAACACAAATCTATAGAAGATATTGCTCACGGCCTTGCGGATGAACGGTCGATTGCCCATGAATTTGCCATATGTCCTATGCAAGATTATCTTCAAGTAGCCCCTTTCTCTAGGGTCATCGGAGTCGAACAAGTCGAGCATCCTCGAGATGATCGAATTGTCCATGTACCTCCGAGCAACTTTCACATCGACAACCGGAGACGTGATGAACCGGAGGAGCAGCTCGTACACGACCTGCAGGTGATACAATGAAGGGTCAAAGAACGGCTCGTCCTCGTCGACCTCCGCCGCCCCCGCGGCTGCCGACCGGACCTTGGGCGGGAAGAACCTGAAGAGGTTGATGGCGAACATGCGCACGTAGGCCGAGACCATCGCCTCCGTGAGGGGCTCCTCTGCCGCACCGACGCAGTCGACAAGGGACATGAGCACCTGTTGCTTCTTCTCCCTGTCCGGTGAGTCCCTGGTCTCCCCCACCTCTCCGGCGGCAGCCGCTGGCGACGCTAGCGGCGGAGGCGACGCGCTCAGCAGCTCCGCCTCCCACCCATTGGTGTCGTATGACGGCAGGAACTTCCTCGTCAGCGAGCCCCCGCCCCCGTCCCCGCCGGATTTCGGCGACTTCCACGTGAACTTGCCAAGAAACTGCTTCCACATGGTGACGGCAGCAACACCAAGAAACGGAGCAGCGAAGCAAATCTTGTACAGCAAAGAACACCGGGGTTGCCGCAAGAAAACCGTGCGGCGGTCTGGGCGCTAGTGCCAGATACCGCAATGTCTGGGTGGACTCAGATCCGGAGGCGAGGCGCCGAGGCTGGCTGGACCTGGCCAACCTCGACGCGATGAGAGATCCAATGGCCATGGCTCGCGCTTAAGCTTGGGCTTGGCTCCAGGCGGCGGCGACGAGAGGCCGCCCCCGAGAGCAAGATCGATCCTCCCGGGGCCAAGACAATAGATGATGCGACGGCCGGCGGCGGTAAGAAATTCTAACCTGGCTATGATACCATGTTATGAATATATTATGTGTATATTGAAGAGACCCAATGAACAATATATATCGGGTACAAAGGGACACAAATCTAAACCCTAAAACAATAGGAAATACAGTAAATACCCTTATATCCTTAACAAACTGTACCTGTCTCTAGGCAAGGGCAAGGTGCTACAGCTGTAGAATAACTCTGATTACTGCATTAGAATAACTAGGTCGATTGGCTTCTATGATTACATGGCGTGGTCTATCATACTAAGTACACACCTAATCTTTCTAAACTCAAACTTAACTTACAGTAATCTTGATGAGAGTTGCTTTTGTGGTTTAGGAATAGTTGTGTTTTAATTGTAATTACGATCCACCAGATTGAGGGATGAATGTTTTCCTTTTCTATGAGGATTTCTAGTATTTTTTTGTTTTTTTCCCTGAGAACATCGATACCATTTGTCATCAGCTTTTAGTATAATAGACAATAGATAATATATCACATAGCTGCAAGAATACTTATATGAAGCTGATACGGGGTGGCCCGATCTTCTCGAGTAGAACCGTGAATAAATAGCGCTTGATGACAAAATAACGCTCAGCTGTACACCACGCGCTAGTGCACGGACTTGCAGCTCTATGGATATTCGCCAACACGCACCTGGATGATCGCCGCTAGACCACGAGCGGAGATCGCCAAGCCCTCAATTCCCAGCGGAAAAGCAAACTTGACCTTAAAAAGCAGAAAAAACAATTGATCGCCTAATTCTCTCTCAGAAGTCCTCGCATGAACTCTGTTTTGAAAGAACAAGCAATAACTTGTGTTCTATTCTTATGCATAAACACGGTCTGTTTTACAATGGGGGTTTACCCCTCAATATATAGTCTCGGCCTAAGAACTATTCTGCCTAAATTTCCCATGTGGTACTATTCACATGCAAAACAATGTTCACGCGTTGGGACTGTAGCAAATCACTGTTCATGACCCATTACCGTAGCAAATCACTGCTCACGGACCGTACTGTAGCAAATTGTTGTTCACGCGGTGATGTAGCAAAACACTGTAGCACGGGTGCTGTTTACGCGGACTGATACTGTAGCAGGTACTGTTCACACGCACTGCGGTAGGTACTGTTCACATGTGGCACTATTCATGTGCCGATCACTTTTCATACCGTTGACTTGTGCTTCTTGGATGACGGCCGCATATCCTTGATCTTCGTCCATCGCTGACTCTTCAAACCTGAGCACAAGCAAAACATTGTTTTTAGGTAGTATAAAATTCTCATTAAAATTATGACATATTCATTAAGGAGCAAGTTCACCTGAGATTGTAGTTTCTTGGCACGTGCTCTTATTATTGGTCCTGTCGGCAACTCGAGGCGTATATCATGAGCATTAGGTGGAGAAGAAGGTGTTGTAGGGATGCCCTCATCATCCACCCCCTCTTGAAAAGGCGTCGTCCTCGACGGTAGATCATCAACACCGAAGAACGGCGATAAATCAGCAACGTTGAATGTCGAGCTCACGCTATAGTCATCTCTTGGAAGCTCGATTTTGTACGCATTATCGTTAATCCGCTCAAGTACTTTGAAAGGTCCATCTTGTGGCAGCAACTTCGATTTGCGTCAATCTGGGAAGCGATCCTTGCGGTAGTGTAACCAAACTAAATCGCCTGGCTGAAAAATCATCTTCTTTCTTTTCTTGTTCGCCTTCTCAGCATAGTACTTCGCCTTACGCTCAATTTCTTCTTTCACCTTGATGTGCAATTTCTTCGCATATTCAGCCCTCTTTGACGCCTCCATATTTTTGTTCGTGATTGACTTAGAAGCGGCAGCAAATCAAGTGGCGTAGTAGGCTAGAAACCATACACCACCTCAAATGGGCACATCTGTGTAATAGAGTGGATGGCTCTGTTGTAGGCGAACTCCACATGTGGCAAACAGTCCTCCCACTCCTTGATATTTTTCTTGATCATGGTCCTTAGCAGCATCGAAAGTGTGCGGTTCACCACCTCTGTTTGACCATCAGTTTGGGGATGATAAGTTGTGCTGAATAACAATCTTGTTCCTAGCTTCCCCCAAAGTGTCTTCCAGAAATAACTCATGAATTTGACGTCGTGATCCGAAACAATGGTCCTTGGTACGCCATGCAACCGCACTATCTCCCTGAAAAATAAATTAGCAACATGCGATGCATCGTCGCTCTTGTGGCACGGAATAAAGTGTGCCATCTTCGAAAATCGATCCACAACGAGAGAGACATAATCTCTCCCCCTCTTAGTCCTAGGCAGTCCTAAAACAAAATCCATACTAATATCTTCC
This sequence comes from Hsuehochloa calcarea, assembly GCA_036346395.1. NCBI lineage: Eukaryota > Viridiplantae > Streptophyta > Magnoliopsida > Poales > Poaceae > Hsuehochloa > Hsuehochloa calcarea. The sequence continues at coordinate 83,543,368 of CM070594.1, read as the reverse complement.
CATGGTGCTTTAGGAACTGGAAGAGGAGTATACAAACCATGTGGATGCAACTTCGATTTTGCCTTGTGACAAGTTATGCACCGTTATACATACCTGTCCACATCACGCCTCATCTTAGGCCAATAAAAGTGATCGCTCAGCATAGATAGCGTCTTTTCACGTCCAAAATGTCCCATCAATCCACCTGCATGAGATTCCTGCAATAATAACAAACGCACAGACGATTCTGGAACGCATAGTTTGTTAGCACGAAATAAAAATCCATCATGAATGTGAAATTTGTCCCAGCCTTTCCCATCTTTGCAATGCGCATAAGGTGAAGTGAAATCATGGTCATTAGCATATAAATCACGCAAGCTCTCTAAACCAGGAACTTGCACATCTAAACGATTTAAAAGCACACTTTTCCTAGAAAGAGCATCAGCAACCACGTTTTCCTTTCCCTTCTTATATTTCACAATGTAAGGAAATGACTCGATAAATTCTACCCACTTCGCATGTCGACGGTTCAGCTTAGCTTGGCCTTGCAAATATTTTAATGCCTCATGATCAGAATGTATAATGAATTCCTTAGGCCATAAAAAATGTTGCCAAACTTCTAAAACTCGCACTAAAGCATACAGCTCCTTATCATAGACCGGATAATTCAATTGCGCACCTTTGAGTTTCTCGCTAAAATAAGCAACCGGTCTACCCTCTTGCATCAAAACACCGCCAATACCAATTCCACTAGCATCACATTCAATTTCAAAATTCTTAGTGAAATCGGGTAAAACAAGTAACGGTGCATCAGTTAAACGCTTTTTCAATTCATCAAACACAGTTTGCTGTGCCACCCCCCATGTAAACTCAACACCTTTTTTTTGTTAATTCATTCAGTGGGGCAGCGATGGTGCTAAAATCTTTAATGAAGCGCCGATAAAAACTCGCGAGTCCATGAAAGCTCCTAATTTGACTAACATTCATAGGATTATGCCAATTTTTAATTGCTTCAATTCTAGACTCATCTACCTCTACTCCCTGTGCCGAAACCACATAGCCCAAAAAATTACACGATCTTTGCAAAAAGTGCGCTTCGCTAAGTTCCCAAACAACCTAGCATCGTGTAAAACCTGTAGCACTTGTATAATGTGGTCAATATGATTATATTCATTATGACTGTAAATCAAGATATCATCAAAATACACAACCACAAATTTCTCAATGAAATGCCTCAAAACATGATTCATCAATCTCATGAATGTACTAGGTGCATTAGTTAATCCAAATGGCATGACTAACCACTTATACAAACCAAATTTTATTTTAAAAGCAGTTTTCCACTCATCCCCTTCTTTCATCCTAATTTGATGATACCCACTACGCAAATCAATTTTAGAGAAAATAACAGCACTACTCAATTCGTCTAACATATCATCTAAGCGAGGTATAGGATGATGATATCGAATAGTGATATTATTAATCGCTCTACAATCTATGCACATGCGCCAACTACCATCTTTCTTAGGAACTAAAATAACAGGAATAGCACAAGGGCTTAAGCTTTTGCGTACATACCCCTTGTCGAGAAGCTCTTGTTCTTGTTTCTGAATTTCCTTTGTTTCCTCGAGGTTGGTGCGGTATGGTGGTCGGTTTGGTAGCGTCGCTCCCGGAATCAAATCAATTTGATGTTCTATCCCGCGGATTGGTGGTAAACCAGCGGGCACCTCCTCCGGAAAAACGTCGCTAAATTCCTACAAAACATGAGAGACACCACTAGGAAGAGATGTTAAGTCGTCAGTAGAAAGCAAAACATCTTTGTACAGGAGTACAAAGTGTACCAAATTGGGATTCTCACAAAAAACTCTCATATCTGATTTGGTGGCTAACATTACTAAGTCTTTCTCTCCCTCACTTTTCTTTTTACCACTCAATTTTGGCTTGTGGCTCTCCCTCACCGAAGGTGGAATCTCGCTATTTGGTGTACTCTTAATTTTCACCTCAACTTTCTTCTTATCAGCATTGACTATTTCTGTCGGTGTAAGTGGATACAAAATCACATCTTTAACGCTCTACTTAAACTTGTAGCAGTTTGTATGCCCATCATGATAAACATGGAGATCAAATTGCCATGGGCACCCAACAGCAAGTGACAAACTGACATGGGTACCACATCGCACACAATGGTATCCTCATATTTGCCAATCTTGAAGTGCACCTGCACCATGTGACTGACTTTCACCTCGCCCACATCGCTCAACCACTGCACATGATAAGGATGAGGATGCGGTAAATATTTTAAGCCCAACTTTGTGCACATCTCCTTGCTGGCCAGATTATGGCAACTTCCTCTATCAATTATAACTTTGCACACTTTACTGCCAACTGTCGCCTATGATTGAAACAAATTGCACCGTTGTGCGGTAGACTGGCTTTGTGACACGCTAAGTACACGAGGTGTGCACACTAGCATATGCTCTCGGTGGCGACCGGTGCATACCCAATCTCTCATCCTCCGTAGGATCCTCTGCAAAATCAGCAAACGGAGTAGTATTTTCCTCATCACTAGCTGAAATATATCCATCATCAGTAAATATCATAACTTTATTATTTTGGCAATCTTTCTGAAAATGACCAATTCACTTGCACTTGTAGCATGTCAGATCACGTGAACGGCCTGTAGAACCCATCGAGGATGCCGCACTAGCAGCTGGCGCCGGTGGTGGTGTGCTATCTGTCTTCCTCTGTGTCGAACTGCGAATCGCGGAATTGCCCCCTGATGAAACGGGCTTACCGGTACGTCTGTGTTGTACGGAGGTGTCACTCATTTGAATAACGTTGACGCGTGCCGCATACTTAGCATCTTCAATGACACGCTTTCGACCTCACGGGCATGATGCATCAACTCAACTATGTTGTTGTATTGATGATGATTAACGATCCGCCGAATAGCATAATTCATCCCTGCAAGAAAACGAGCCATCGCTGTTCCTCATTCTCACGCACATCAGCATGTATGATAATCTGCTCCATCTCTTTATAATACTCATCAACTGATTTCAACCCCTGTCGCAACCCAATCAGCTTCTCATGCGAGCGCTTGTAATGTGTAGGTACAAAGCGCGCGCAAGATCGTTGTTTCACTCATCCCATGTAGCAACACGGGCTCGTGGTCGCTCCATAACACAACGCCCCACCAAGTAGCAAAGATATCCGTCCAAAGCAAAGAATAACAAGATCCAACTTGCGCCGATCGAATAGCGGTTCATGCGAGCGACTTATCAACTTTCAGCTCCCATGCAAGTAAACTTCTACCTCTGTTGTACCCTCAAAGGATGGTATTGTGAACCTGGGTTTTGCAACCAGATCATCGGCGTCCTCATCGCGCTGACGATTGCGTGCATATTGATTATGTTGACGGTGTGGTAAATAGTCGTCGAATACGGATTCGTCTCCGTCATCGTCAGCGTGGCGGTTGCCACGACCTCCTCCGTGGGCGTCATAGTAGGCACCCCATAGGCGCCAACATGCGCGCCTCCATAGGCGCCATCGTGGATGCCATTGTTGGCACCGCCTCCTCCTGTGCCGTTGCCACGACCACGCCCTAGTGCAGGGGGACGCGCCACGACCTCGACAATAGCACGACGCTGTTGTGCCACCTCGCGAACACGCACCTGTTCGTCGAGTTGTCGTAGGCGTGCATCATCCTCGCGCTGCCGTCTAGCGGTTGCCTCCGCATCTGTCTCGTCGCACGGCTCGTATGGGAGGTGTACGCCTCCTCGCCACATGTACCCACCAGATCGAAGCGGTGAGCTTGGCAATAGCATCGAGCAAGACCTTGTGGTTGTCGTCCGATCCACGGACGACTTCAAAATCTGTCCCCAAGCCGTCCAAGTTGTTTTGGACACGCCCAAGGTCGCCGCGCACCTGGTCAACCTCAGCCCGGAACTCTTCCCGGAGCGTGGCACGAAGTGTATGGTAGTGCATTTTGGTGACCGGATCAGTAAGGTTGTCGTCCAGATCCTTGTCCTGCTCGCTTCGCTTGTAGCAGCAAACGACCAACCAAAATTGTGCGAGCGAATATCAAGAACGATAGTCAATACATGACACGGATGATTTTGGTGGAGCTAGGTGAGGAAACAACCTAACAAATTCAGAATTTAAAGATTGTCGAGCTAGGTAGCAATCCAAACGAGACACACAATGCCTATTTGCTGATCGATAAATATAAGTGAAGAGTAGACAACAACACACGCACAATGATAATGGGACTATTGCAATCAAAGGAATGAGCGATACAAAGAACAATTATGTATGGAGGTGAACGCTCGTATTGCAACAGTTCAAGGAGAGACGCTAGCTAGTGCTCAAAAGTTGTATATGAGGGCACAAAATTGCTCAAAATTCTGGTACGCGAACAGCAGCAGATACAAGTATATAAATTGGCTCCAATAAAAGGATTGAAAACTATAGCCGAAAAGTTTGCCTTCTGTTTTTTTTTTCCTTGTTTCTCTTATTATTTTTTTCTTTTGCTCTCTTCTTTTCACTCACGGCCAGCGCTAATCAATCAACCCGTTTTTTGTTTCTTTCACGGCCAACTACTAACAACAAGTTGTGCGAACAGTACCAGACGCGAAAACTGGACGTCTCAAAATCCTAAGAGCAATCCCTCGAACACAACAACAAACTAGTCTCAATAGGTACAACAGGTTCGCGAATGGATCGAAGGGTTCATGAATAAAACAACGTGCAAACCACTAGATAAAAGTAATGTTTAGTTGTACAAAGCAGGAATCAAGTACGAACACAAATTTGTGGAATGGAAAACAAAAAGAGACGCTAACGGAACACGACCAGCAACTAAACACTATGAACGAGTGGATTAAGACCTAACAAAATGCACTAAAAATGCTGAATTAAACTATGACGAAAGATATATGTATATATATATATATATATATGTATATATATATATGGCTTTTTGGGTGTATAGGATCCAGCTGTACACCACGCGCTAGTGCACGGACTTGCAGCTCTATGGATATTCGCCAACACGCACCTGGATGATCGCCGCTAGACCACGAGCGGAGATCACCAAGCCCTCAATTCCCAGCGGAAAAACTTGACCTTAAAAATGCAGAACGAACAATTGATCGCCTAATTATCTCTCAGAAGTCCTCGCATGAACTCTGTTTTGAAAGAACAAGCAATAACTTGTGTTCTATTCTTATGCATAAACACGGTCTGTTTTACAATGGGGGTTTACCCCTCAATATATAGTCTCGACCTAAGAACTATTCTGCCTAAATTTCCCATGCGGTACTATTCACATGCAAAACAATGTTTGGACTGTAGCAAATCACTGTTCATGACCCATCACCGTAGCAAATCACTGCTCACGGCCCGTACTGTAGCAAATTGTTGTTCACGCGGTGATGTAGCAAAAAACGTAGCACGGGTGTTGTTTACACGGTCCGATACTGTAGCAGGTACTGTTCACACGCACTGCGGTAGGTACTGTTCACATGTGGTACTATTCATGTGTCGATCACTTTTCATGCCGTTGACTTGTGCTTCCTTGGATGACGGCCGCATATCCTTGATCTTCGTCCATCGCTGACTCTTCAAACCTGAGCACAAGCAAAATATTGTTTTTAGATAGTATAAAATTTTCATTAAAATTAATGACATATTCATTAAGGAGCAAGTTCACCTGAGATTGTAGTTTCTTGGCACGTGCTCTTGTTATTGGTCCTGTCGGCAACTCGAGGCGTATATCATGAGCATTAGGTGGAAGAGAAGAAGGTGTTGTAGGGATGCCCTCATCAGAAGCTATCACATAGCTGCAAGAATACATATATGAAGCTTATGTTGAAGCTAAATAGGCACCAGATTTCACAATATCTCATCCTACTTGTGCAAATCTACTCGTGCATTCTATGATAAAGATCATTGCCTCATGAAATGACTATACTGATGAATTGTAGCTAACAGCAAGATGCCCCTTTATCTGCTGCGCATCCCATTCCCAGGCTGTGGACTACCGTCTCGCTCATCGTCCTGCGGCATCTTTATCTATACCCAACCGGGGGAAGTTGGGGCCCTCGCTATTTTGGACCATACAAAGTGCTTCAAAGCGTTGGCTTGGTGGCTTATCATTTGGCATTGTCAGTTTGTGCCAAGATTCATGACGTCTTTCACGTTAGCTTGTTGAAACCGTTTGTGGGTACTCCACCAGCAAGTCCTTCGGCTCTACCACCTCTTTTGCATGGTCGTGTTTGCCCGATACCTGCGAAAGTTCTTAAGTCCCGCGTCGCTCGCGATAAACTTCAACTCTTGGTACAATGGGGAGGTGCTCTCGTGACGAGTGCGTCTTGGGAAGATTTCGAACAATTTCAGCAATTATATCCTCTATTCCAGCTCGAGGACGAGCTGCTTGAAAAGGAGGGGAGAGATGTCATGTGGGGCTTAACTTATTCACGGCGCCATAAACCAACTAAGGGTGACGGTGGCAGCAGAAGCATGGGCGTAGGAGCTAGCGTGCGGCAGCAGGACTTTCCAATAGGATAATTATCTCATGCAGAGTTCAGGTTCATTAGATCTCCTTAAGAGATAGAGCTAATTCTCAATTGCTCTCCTTAATAGACAGAGTTAATTTCAATTACTATCCTTAAGAGATAGAATTAGTATCCTACTATCCTATTCGCTCTCTCCCCGTCCGTGACAACTTGGTATTGGAGACATCCACTGCTTCGCCAACCATGTTGGAAGGGGATAGTTCGGATGCGGTTAACAAGAAGTTGGACGCCATGTTGTAATAGATGGAGCTCGATCGACTCAAGCTCTACGACAAGATCGACAAGCTGGTCGGCTTCATCCGCGACATCAACAACCAACAACGCACCCATCATCTCGCCATCACACGCCTCGAGCAAGGCCACCATCAGCCGGCTCGACTTCGACTGCGACTCCATCATCGACGTCGACCTTTGGGTGCCAAAGGGCCTGCTCCCTAGTCCTTGCCGGGCTATGCATGGACTTCAGGCACCAACAGGAGGGGTGCACCACGACGCCGACGTGGAAGGGCCCTCGGCGCATCGTCCAATGGGTGAAGGGCGTGCCGCCGGTTGTGGTGGTGTCCCTCGCTTCCACAAGTTGAACTTTCCGACGTTTGACGGTCACGACAATCCATTGCCATGGCTCAATCGCTGTGAGCATTTTTTTTCGGGGACAACACCATGGAGGAAGACAAGATTTGGCTAGCAACCTTTCACATGACGTGTTTGACCCAACTTTAGTACTATCACTTGGAGCGCGACATGGGCACACCTTCATGGCGCGACTTTGTCGAGCTGATCAAACACCCACTTCGGGCCACCCTTGCATAGCAATCCACTGGGCGAGCTTATTGCATTGCACTGAAGGGCACGGTCCGGGAGTTCTCTGACCAATTCCTCGCTCACCTGTGTCGGACCGACCCGTTAACGGAACGCCAACAGATCCAATTGTTCACAGCTGGTCTCGGGCAACCTCTTTAGACCGATGTTGAGTTGCAAGCACCACAATCCTTGGAGTCAGCGATGAGCCTTGCGCACACATACGAGCGCCGCACGCAAGTGGCCACTCCGGTTGTTCCCCCACGACGTCCCTGGTGTTCGACCGGGTCGACCGGTAGGTCCACCCCGGTCGGACCTCCAGGCTTGGGCACTACTGCAGCTGGTCGACCGGCGGGCCTTTTTCAGTTGAACCGCTCGAGGACAACCTCCACGCTCGGGGCCCTATCGAGGCAGTTGTGCCGCGCCACTCACTGACGTCGGCCGAGATGGAACGTCGTCGTGCACAAGGGCTTTGCTACCGATGCGATGAAAAGGAGGGGAGAGATGTCATGTGGGGCTTAACTTATTCACAGCGCCATAAACCAACCAAGGGCGACGGCGGTAGCAGCAGGACTTTCCAATAGGATAGTTATCTCATGCAAAGTTCAGGTCCATTAGATCTTCTTAACAGATAGAGTTAGTTTCCAATTGCTCTCCTTAAGAGATAGAGTTAATTTCAATTACTCTCCTTAAGAGATAGAATTAATATCCACTTGTTAGGCCTAAATCTCTATTTAAGAGACCTCATTGTTTCGGTATGATTGAGAAGGAAAATATGAAAATCCAATATCTCTCTTCTGTGCGTGCCTCCTGCCCTAGCCGCACGGCAGTCGTAGCAACGACTCCTTCGCCGCGCCGTTGGGGTCCAGGACCGCGTCCAGCGACTTCGCACAACTATTCTATTCGCTTTGTCCCCGTTCGTGACAACTTGGTATTAGAGACACCCGCTGCTTCGCCAACCATGTCAGAAGGGGATAGTTCGGATGCGGTTAACAAGAAGCTGGACGCCATGTTGCAGCAGATGGAGCTCGATCGACTCAATCTCTACGACAAGATTGGCATGCTGGCTGGCTCCATCCGCGACATCGAAAACCAACAACACACCCATCATCTCGCCATCACACACCTCGAGCAAGGCCACCGGCAGCCTACCCCCGAATTTGACCGTGACTCCATCGACGTCGGCTTTTGGGCGACAGAGGGCCTACTCTCTAGTCCTCGTCGGCTGCACATGGACTTCAGGCACCGGCGGGAGGGGCGCACCACGGCGTTGACGTGGAAGGGCCCTCGACGCATCGTCTAATGGGGGAAGGGCGTGTCGCCAGCCGTCCATAAGTAAGGTCGCCAATGTCGAACCTTTTGGACGAGACCAATGAGCTCGCGTTCATATGCCGCCAATAGAACATAGCCGATGCATCGCATTCGATAATAAATTCTACAGAAAAATATGGTAGTTGAAGGACTGGAGCTTGAGTCAAGGTTGCTTTGAGTTGGGCGAACACGACATTGGCTGATTCGGTCCAGTGAAACACCTTGCGTTTAAGAAATTGTGTGAGGGATGCTGCGAGTGCGCCAAAATCCCGAATAAACTTGCGGTAATAACCCCAAGACCAAGAAATCCGCGAACTACCCTGACTGATTTGGGAACGGGCCATGGAGTGACCGCACTGTTCTTGGCTTGATCAACGACAAACGCCGGCTGCGGATACCACGTGGCCCAAGTACGCGAATGTCTCCGCCCCAAAAAACATTTGGAGCGTTTCATGAAGAAGCAATGGCATCGACGTACTGTAGCGTGCGGTGGACGACACAGACATGGCGGAGATGTTCGGACCACCATGGACTGTAGATGAGGATATCATCGAAGAAGACCAACACAAAATGCTGGAGAAAATGGACGACACAGACATGGCGGAGATGTTCGGACCACCATGGACTGTAGATGAGGATATCATCGAAGAAGACCAACACAAAATGCTGGAGAAAAGTGTGGAGGACGAAGTTCATCAGCGCTTGGAATGTGGCCAGCGCGTTCGTGAGACCGAACGACATAACGAGGAACTCAAATAGCCCTTGGTAAGTGTGGAACGTTGTCTTCACATCGGTCGGATACTTAAGTACTTGATGATAGTCGGAGTGCAAATCGAGTTTAGTAAAATTTTTGGAGATCCACGACACCATTGCTACGGTTGCCGCGCGGCTAGGGCAGGAGGCGTGCACAGAAGAGAGAGATTGGATTTTCATATTTTTCCTTCACAATCATACCAAAACAATGGGGTATTTTAAATAAAGATTTAGGCCTAACAAGTGGATACTAATTCTATCTCTTAAGGACAATAATTGAAACTAACTCTATCTCTTAAGGAGATCTAATGAACCTGAACTTTGCATGAGATAACTATCCTATTGAAAAGTCCTGCTGGCACACGCTAGCTCCTTTGCCCATGCTGCCGCCGCCCTTGGTTGGTTTATGGCGCCGTGAATAAGTTAAGCCTCACATGACACAGGCACTTAATAATTTTTAACAGTGCAGTGTCATGCCTTCTAAGGTCATTTTTGTCACATTGCCATCTGGAGTACTGCTTAGCTAAAAGCTACGTAGCACCAAGCAGAGTACAGCCCCAGCTTGCCAGTTTCCCCTGTTATGGGTCTCTGACAGCTGCACTGTTGGCATGGTGACCACAATACATTGTAAGAAAAGTAGCTGCGTCTGCAGTAGGCCCTCTTGGCTCCATTTTTTTTTTATAAAAAAAACTCCATTCAACCTGTAGCTTCCATGGCAATGGTAGGCGAAGAGTTTGACAGTGGTTGCACTGAGGGAATCACTTAAATGGCCATATTTCTTTTCTTCCTTTTGGTAATGTGATGACTTGCAACGTTGCCCAGTATTTCAAACCTCAATTCATGGTTTAGCCCCATCATTATTTAGTTTGTTACGATATAGATTCTGGACCATGGGGCTCCTCATAATTGAGCTTCTGTGTACCTCTTTTTGGTTCTTCTCAATTGTTGAATGGAAGTGAGGTGGCGCAACAGAAATCTGGACTTCAGCATGAAGTTGGTGCTTAGCGCCCTCTATATATTGAAAAAGTGTATTCACAAACTGAATTCCGTTGTCTTACATCAGACTATCAGAGTTCAGGGACTACCCATCTATGCTTTGTGAGGAAGCAATCACAAAACTAATTGCTGTAATTAATGGAGGTGTTTAAAGAGTGAGCAGATCACCATTGAGAGGTCTTGGATGGTAGATATACCTGTTATGAATAGCATTTGTATTCAATATGAGATCAATGAGCCAATATATATATATATAAGTACATAGGTGTCACATATATGCAAAGAGCCCCTTGTACAATGCACATGTAACACCCCCTTTAAACTTATGGTGGATCAACAACATTAAGTTTGGAGAGATAGAAGCTGTGCTGAGCTCTGGTCTGCGCCTTTGTGAAGAAGTCTGCCAACTGAAGTTCCGAAGGCACATGCTGAAGAGCAACAATATGATCCTGCACCTAGGTCCGCATGTAGGAAGCATCAACACTAATATGCTTTGTAAGCTCATGCTTCACCGGATTTGTAGCAATGCTAATAGTCCTTGTACTGTCAGACAAAAGAGGAGTGGATGCCGAAACAGAAACACCAAAATTCTCAAGTAACCACCGTAGCCAAGTAACCTCAGCAGTCAACAAGGCCATAGCTCGCAACTCGGCCTTAGCACTCGAACGAGAAACTGTTGTCTGCTTCTTAATCTTCTAAGCAATGGGAGAACCACCAAGAAAAACACAATAGGCAGAAAGAGATCGGCGATCAAGGTGATCACTAGCCAGGTAGCATCAGAATATGCTTGGAGCTGTAAAGAGCTGGAACAAGGGAAAAACAGACGACGAGTGATGGTTCCACGAAGATCTCGTAGAGCACGAAGAAGATGACTATAGTGAAGCTGAGTGGGAGCAGAAACAAACTGACTCAAGATATGCACAGGGTACGAAATGTCAAGACGAGTAACACCCAGATAAACAAGACTGCCAACAAGATGATATCGAGTAGGATCAGTAAGAAGCTCACCATCAGTGGACCGAAGATGAACATTAAGCTCCATGGGAGTCTCAATGGTGTGCTGATTCGTAAGAGAGGCACGATCAAAAAGGTCTTGAATATACTTTTCTTGGGACAAATAGAAACCCTCAGGCGTAGAAATGACCTCAATCCCAAGAAAGTAGCGAAGGGGACCCAGATCAGACATGAGAAACTGCTCATTAAGACGCTCCTTGACAAAATGTATTGAGAATCATCTCCAGTAATGATCATATCATCAACATATAAAAGGAGAAGCGTCCGACTACGAGGCGAAGTGTGAATAAAAAGAGCAGGATCATGAGTACTGGCAGAGAAACCAGCTGCAGTGACAACCGAGGAGAAACGATCAAACCAAGCACGAGGAGCTTGCTTGAGGCTATAAAGAGATCGGCGAAGGTGACAAACTATACCATTAGGAACAGAATACCCAGGTGGTGGCTGCATATAAACCTCCTCACGCAGCTCACCATTGAGAAAGACATTCTTGACATCAAGCTGAGAGATGGACCACGCCCGAACAGATGCCACAGCAATAAGAGTACGAACAGTGGTCATGTGAGCCACGGGAGCAAAAGTCTCATCATAATCACGACCATGCTCCTGCTAAAAACCACGTGCCACAAGACGAGCCTTGTAGCGCTCAAGAGAACCATCAGTGCGGGTCTTAATCTTGTAGACCCACTTGCATGTGATAGGAGTAACGCGCGGGAAGAGGGACAAGATCCCACGTGCCAGTACGCTCAAGGGCAGCAATCTCCTCTGTCATCGCATGCTGCCACTCTTGATGAATAGCAACATCACGATAAGAAGTCGGTTCGGCAAGAGTTGCTAAACAAAAGCGCGCAGAAGGCCGAATAGACTAGCGATCACGAAGAGCATATCGAGGTGAGGCCGAAGAAGATGAACCATCAGAAGAAGATGGCGCATCATGAGAATCCTCAACTCGCGGACGACGAGTGTAGTAAAGAGGATAAGAAGGATGAAGACCGGGATGAGCCTCTAGAGAGGGTGATGGTGGCGAAGGAGATGGTGAATGAGGAACCGAAGAGGTCAAAGGCGGTGATTGAGGTGTGGTGACTATAGATGTGGCAGGAAAAGTCAGAAAAGAAAGCTCAACAAGAGATGTTGGAGTGGTGGAAGAAGAAGGATGAGGGTAGAAAGGACGAGACTCATCAAAAGTGACGTCCCGAGAAATCCGCATCCGTTGGCCAACAGGATCCCAACAACGATATCCCTTATGCTCAGCGCTATATCCTAGAAAGACGCACTCCACGGACTGAGCGGTCAGTTTGGTGCGCTCACAAGGGGTAAGAAGAACATAGCACACACACCCAAAGAAGCGAAGACTAGAATAGTCAGGAGTCTTGCCACAGAGACGTTCAACTGGGATCCCGCCTTGAAGAGCAGAAGAAGGCTGAATATTATTCAGGAAAGTGGCAGTAGAAACAGCTTCAGCCCAAAAATATGGTGGGACAGCAGAAGCAAGCATAAGAGCACGGGCTGTCTCAAGAAGATGACGATACTTCCGTTCAGCCACACCATTCTGTGCATGGGCGCCAAGACAAGAAAACTGAGAGTGCCCTGCTCAGCGAGAAAGCCACGAAGGGCCCCTGACAAGTATTCCCCATTAGAGTCAGCACGAAAGACACGAATAGGAGAATCAAACTGAGTACGGATCATGGTGGCAAAAGTCTTGTAGATGGATAAAACCTCACTACGAGACAACTTAAAATATATCCATGTGTGGCGAGAAATCATCAATAAAAATTATATAATATCGATGATCTCCTTTCGAAACAAAAGGAGCCAGAACCCAGACATCAGAATGAACAAGATCAAAAGGACGCTGTGACACTGACTCACTGGAAGGATAAGGAAGTTTAAGCTGTTTACCAAGCTTACAACCCTGACAATGTAGAGAAACATCACCAGACATAGACCATAAAAGACCACAACGAAGTAAAGAAGATAGACACGACCCACAAAGATGTCCCAAACGATGATGCTATTGAGCAAAAGACGCAGTGGCGGATGCAGCAGAAGCGGTGGCGTCGGTGAAGACAACAAGACTGGTAGGGGTAGTAGAAGGAAGATGAAGCCAGTCAAGCTCCCTGAGATGTTGTGAGTCATGGCGGCGAGGGCCAGTACCAACCAGAGTCCCCGTGCGCCGATCCTGAACACAACAAGAGTCAAAGTCGAGAATAACACGACAATCATGATCAGCGAGCTGACCGGCAGAGATGAGCTGCATGGTTAGTTTGGGAACATGAGAAACAACAGGAATTTGAAAAGAGGATTTCGAGAGAGTGCCTCGTTTACTATAGAAAGAGGTACCATCTGCTGTCTGAACAGTGATAGGAACAGCTAAAGGACGAATAGAAGTAAGACTGAACAGTGATAGGAACAGCTAAAGGACGAATAGAAGTAAGACTGGTGGAAACAAGTGTCATATGAAAGAAATCCCAGAGTCAAGGATCCAAGGTAAGATACTTGAGGAAGAAGTAGAAGGTGGTCTCTCATTGGAAGACTGTGCAGCAGAACCAACAGAACCGGATGGTGCAAGAGCAGCCATGCGACGCAGCACTGTGAGAAACTCCTGAGAATCAGAAGCACCATATCTCCTCTGAGAGGAGGAACCACTAGTTCCCTGTGAAGGATGGCCACCACGACGTAAATCCTTCTTCTTGTAGCAAGTCTACTGTACATGCCCATCCTTGTTGTAGTAAGTGCAATATAGTCCCCTGCCAATAGCAGCTGTTACTGGTGAAGACACAACCGGTGATGGAGTAGTTGTAGCAGGTGTAGAGGCTGGAAGAGCTGCTAGAACCGAAAGAGACGACTTGAGCGGCAGTACACCCGCAACACGAAGGCGAATCTCCTCAGTACGAACAGCTGCAAGAGCCTCTAACAAAGTCACGCGGGTGTCGTGTTAGCAACTGAGCACGAGTCTGCTCATACTCAGCCCGAAGACGTATCAAGAAGTCATAGATGCGACGAAGCTCCAGGTGAGACTGCTGACGCTGATAGCACTGACAAGTGTGGCAAACATCCGTCCCAAAGAGTCAATCTGATGTCATACCGCAGACAATTGAGCATAGAACTCGTCCACAGTGGTATCTCCTATCTGCAAGGACTGCTGCTGACGCACAACAGAAAAATATAAGGAATCACCAGACGGCTCGTAGCGGTTGTGCAGATGCGTCCACATCAACTGTGTTGAAGTCAAACCAACCACATCACCAGTGAATTTCACCTCCATGCTAGCAACCAGAATAGCAGAGACACGAGCATCCTCAGCATACTGAGTCTGAAAAGTCTCCATAGCATCCTCAAAGGCATCAGTTGCTGTAATATCTTGAAAGTGAATCGGCTTTTCGGAAGAAATCTCGGGAGAGGGAGTGAAACAAAAATCTAGAATTTTCTTTTTCATCGGGGGGTTTTCAGCGTTTTTTCGGCATCCTGGGTCTACGCCGCAGCCCAGGAGGGGCCCATGAGGGGGGCCGGCCATGAGGGGGGGTTCCCTCCCCTAAACCCTAGCCCCACTCCCCTCTCTCCCCACTCCTCCCCCCAAGCTGCCACCCCCCTCCTCCTTGGTGCGCGCCCCTGCCCCCGTCCCTTCCCAGCGCCTCCACCACCCCTCTCGGTCCAAAGACTCACTGGGACACGCCGGGTAAGTTCATCTCCAAGGGTAAGTCCCCGAGCTCCATTAGAGTGGTGCTATATTTTCGTCGATCTGTTGCGCAAAGATCCAGAATCTGTAGGCGTTCTTGTGCGTCTATTTTCGTACAGTTAGATGCCGAATTGGGAAATCTCGTCTCTTAGCAAATTGTAGTGCTCATTCGTAGCTTTCCATAGGGGCAAAGATCCCTCGATTTGGAGTTACGGTTTAGAAGTTATGATAGTTTCTTTGCGACTGTCCTGAAGGGCTGACGAGAATTAGCAGTCACATTGTCTGGCCAATATGACTTACTTAGAGACCAAATCAGAAAGTTCACCTAACACGAATTTTGTAGGAAATCCAGTAAGCTTTCCAGATTGGTAAAGAACATGATTTTTAGAGGTGTCAATCAAAAGTTATGGATTTTATACTACCGCTGCATTTCTGACTGACATATTGTAGGAACAGAAACTTCATCTGATCATTAGATTTATTAGAAGACATAATCAGAGGATATTTCCAACTAGATTATCGTAGACGGTTTTGTCGTGTTTCCAGAGAGTCCAGGATCACTTCGTTCCGAGTTACGATTTGGGAGATATGATGAATTCTTTCCTGCTGTCCTGAAAACCTGACGTGAATCAACTGTCAACTTGTCTATTAAGTTATGACTAAGTTAAGGGCAGAATCAGGGTTTCCACCCAACTAGGTTATAGAATTTTTTTATAACCTTTTTTATTGATAAAGAACACTCAATTTGGATTTGTAGAACAAAAGATATGATTATTTCTCTACTGCTATGTGGTTCTGTTAGACAGATTGGATTGTTAGCCTAGGTTTTTGGCCGAATTTGAAGATTCCGCCAGCTAGACTTTTGTGGAGGATATCATTATCTTTCCACATGATCTGAAAACACTTCGTTTCGAGTCTCAGAGCAAGAGTTGTGTTGCTTTTAGTACCGCTGTCCTGTTTACTGTTATGCTAGATTGTCGGTTTAATTGGGTAGATCGACTATGTGAACCTTGGGTTTAGGATGCTTCAATTAAGCGTTTCGAGTAGCGTTTTTTTCATGTTGTTACTTATTGAAGTAATTAATTTGTGTAGAAGGGAATTCGAGATTAGTGGCTTCGTCTTTGCCTCCTAACGCGTCGCAGTTCGAAAGGCAAGTACAATTGATTTGTATTGTTTGTTGTTTGTTCCACTTGATTGATGAATGTGAAATGGGTAATTCAGGTATTCCGTGTTTCCTTTCATAGTTGATATACCATGAATCTTCAATAATAAGACTACGTTTATTATATTCGTTTGTTCCTTCATTCCTTCGTTCCTGTTCGCCCACGGGAGTGGGTAGTGAAGTCCCATAATTTCAATATGGACAAGTACATGGTAATTATTTATGTTGATAAATGACGAGTGCTTGTGTTCATACTGTTATTTATATGATCCATGATTACTTTCAATGCTTCATGTTCCTTTCATATCCGTTAATCCATGTTGAAAGAGATGATTTCTTTCATTATTCATGTTTCATTCCATTCATTCATTTGTTCATGTTTCTTCCATAGGAGTGGAAAATAAAGAATCATCAATTCCAGTGTGGGCATGTAAGACCCACTATTCCAATGTGGGCAGATTTGGACATCTGTATGGAACGTTCTTCATACGGGATTTGGATCCCCGTATTTCGTTAAATGCGGGCTTAAGTGAACACCGACGGGTGTGACACTAGATATACCGATATACGTATGAGTGCAGTCATTTCATTTCATTCATTCATATGTTCCTGTCAGTTCTATGTTCATGTTTTTAATGACACTGTATTGTTCATGTTCAATGCAGTTCAAATTATTCTTTGTACCTGCTGAGTCTCGGACTCATTCTTGCTTTGTTTGTTTATTTTTAGGTGATCGTTGATGATGGCTCTATTGGGAGGGAGTAGACACACACTATTCATTCACTTCACCACACTCCATTTTCAATAATAAGACTTGGTTATGTCTTTCATTCGTTAATTGATGAACTGTAATAAATAAAGTTAGATGTGGTTGATAATTCTCTCCATGTTATGGTTGCTTAAGTATTGCTTGTGGTCTTTGATCACCCCTTGGATATAGTCATTTGGATTCAGTCTTTATTCCTGCATTTGTTTAATTATATGTTGATCTCTATGTCATTAGATGAGTTATTATTTTAAATTCTTCTGAATTATGGTTGTATGTTAGATCCTTTAGGTAACATTTTGGCTTTCGAATAGCCAGGGTGTTACAGTTGCCTCCTTACGAGCGTCTTCGGAAGTAGTCTTTGGAAGCACAGGCTCAGTAGGTGGAGCAGGGCGTGGCGGACAAGGCAACTCGCCTTTAAGAAAATCCCGAAGACGCTGGCCACGCATGTGGAGACGCATGCGCTGAAATCAGTCTCGATAATCGAGACCATCGAAGATCACCGGGCAACGAGGAACATAAACGATGTCCATTGGTAGGTGGCGCTGGACGGCGCGGTGACCAATGACAACGAAGTTTAACTGGCGGCGCTGGACGACGTGGCGGTTAGAACGACGTTTTTTTTCTTCTTACTCTTTTACAGGCCGCCTCTGACGGGCCGGCTGAAAAGGCCACTCGACCGCACGGGGGAACCCTAGTTCCCTCTAGCGGCGGCGGCGGCGCCCGGCGGACGAAGGCCGGTAGTTGCAGCCCTCGGCTCCATTGCGAGGTCCCCCGGCAGCGTCAATTCGGTCGAGGTCAAGCGCCCCGCACGGGGGAACCCTAGTTCCCCGGGCGGCGCGCGGCGCCGGAAGAAAGCGGGCGGCGGTGAGCCTCGGCTTTTGGCGGCGGCCTGGCGGCGGCGATCCAGCGCCAATGGCGGCCCCAGGGTGCGGCGGAGTGACGACAAGTCGACGAAGGCCGACAATGGCGATCCCTCGGAATGGACGGCGGCCCCGATGATGATGAACGGCCCGTTAGAACCCCGGCATCGGCGGCGGCCCCCGGCGACACAGCGGTGACCCTTGCTCGGCAGTGACTCGCCGCGGCGGCATTCCGAGCGACCACGAGCGAAAGCGACGGACGACAAGCGACGGCTGAGGATACGGGAAGAGCGGCGGCGGACGGCAGAGAAACCGTCGGCGGCAATGGTAAAACCCTAACCCTAACCTCGCTTTGATACCATGTTATGCATAGCGCTCGTATTCAATATGAGGCCAATGTGCCAATATATATACAAGTACATGGGTGTTACACATATGCAAAGAGCCCCTTGTACAATACACATCTAACAATACCCAGGTAGCTGAAGGTTGTTAATGGAGGTGTTTGAAGAGAGCAGATCACATGTCATGTGAGAGAAAAAAAAACTAATTACTGTAATGGAAATGATGCCATATCAGTAGTGGCTTATTTCATAAGCACATAGGATACGTCCTCCCTCTTTGTTGTATAGTAGTGTCTGTTAGAAAAATAGGGACAAAAGGAGACAAATTTTTACGTGAAAACCTTTGCGGAAAAAAACCACAAGCACCAACCGGCGATGATCATTATATGAGGAGTGTTTACAAATCGCAGTGGATTACAATGAGACGTCAACTCTCCTGTGCGGCTTAAAAGAGGTATATAAAGGGGTAACATGATTTGGAGTCCAAATAGGAAACTTATCCGCTAATATGGTATATTTGAATACAACCACATTAGAAATTCGGATCACATATCTCAACAATCTCCACCTTGAGACGAATTTCCT
This sequence comes from Hsuehochloa calcarea, assembly GCA_036346395.1. NCBI lineage: Eukaryota > Viridiplantae > Streptophyta > Magnoliopsida > Poales > Poaceae > Hsuehochloa > Hsuehochloa calcarea. The sequence goes on along the minus strand of CM070594.1, from coordinate 83,524,543 downwards.
CTTGTAGCAAAATGAAGAATCATCAATCACCAGAATAACCCCACAATAAGATAAAAATCACCGTGCACCAATTAGTCTCTAGGACTAAATTGTAATACCAACTAAGTTTGAGCTATAACAGGAACTGGCTTTGTCATCATATCAGCTGTATTATCATGAATACTTATCTTGCACACCTAGACATCACTTTGAGCAATAACACCTCGAATAAAGTGATATCTCATATCAATGTGTTTTGTTCTCTCATGGAACATCTGATCCTTTGTAAGGCATGTAACACTCTGACTATCACAAAATATAGTAGTGCAAGAATTATCTCCACAAAGCTCAGTGTACAAACCTCTTAACCAAATAGCTTCTTTACAAGCTTCAGAAATAGCCATATATTCTGCTTCAATGGTAGATAACGCAGCAGTAGCTTGCAAACTTGCATTTCAACTAACAGCACAACTACCAATGGTGAAAACATAACCTGTGAGAGACCTCCTCTTGTCCAAATCACCAGCATAATCAGAGTCTATAATCAACAAGTTCATCTCTAGAATTCCCAAACTGCAAACGAGCATTAGAAGTGCCACACAAATATCTGAAAATCCACTGAACTGCTTTCCAATGCTCTTTTCCAGGATTAGCCATGTATCTACTAACAACACTCAGTGCATGAGATAAATCAGGACGAGAACAAACTATGGTACACATAAGAGAACCAACTGCATTGGAATATGGAACTCTAGACATGTACTCAATATCATAATTTGACTCAGAACATAAGGCTGAAGATAATCTGAAATGCGAAGCTAATGGAGTACTCACTGATTTTGCATCATGCATATTAAAGCGACGAAGGACCTTCTCAATATAACCTTGTTGACTAAGGTATAACTTGTCAGATTGCCTCTCTCTAATAATCTCCATGCTAAGAATTTTCTTTGTTGTGCCTAGGTCTTTCATCTCATTCATTACTCAATTGTGCTTTCAATTTTGTTATTTTTGACTTATCTTTTGCAGCAATCAACATATCATCAACATAGAGAAGCAAATAAATAACCGAACCATTAACAATCTTTAAATAGACAAGACTATCATAATCAAACCGCTTAAATTCATGAGAGCATAAAAGAGTCAAATCTCTTGTACAGTTGCCTAGGAGATTGTTTCAAACCATAAAGAGATTTCTTTAATCTACAAACAAGGTGTTCGTTTCCAGGAATAACAAAACTCTTAGGTTGGTCTATATAAATATCTTCCTCCAACTCCCATGTAAGAATGCAGTTTTAACATCTAATTGCTCAAGTTCATAATCATGCATAGCAATAATACTAAGTAAAGTGCGAATAGAACTATGCTTCACAACTGGAGAAAATACATCATTAAAGTCAATGCATGAAATCTGGCTATAACCTTTAGCAACCAACCTTACTTTATGCTTTGCTGGTTCAGTAGGAGAAATATCTTCATTTCTTTTGAAAATCAACTTGTAATGAATAGACTTCTCCTTTAGCAATTTCACTAGTTCCCAAGTGCTATTCTTTTCAAGTGACTATCTCATCATGCATAGCAGTTATCCACTTATTACAATCAGTGGAATCAATAGCCTCAGAGTATGATGAAGGTTATGTATTACCTTCAATTTCTTCTGCTACACTCAAAGCATAAGCAACAATATTAGCTTCTTCAATCAACCTTTTGGTTGGATTAATCTCCCTCCTTGGTCTGTCAACTGCAATGGACCGTTGTGGTGGCTGCTCAACAATAGGAGGATTCTCAACAATAGGTGCATTATGAATAACAATATTTTCCTTATCTGATGTGTTTATTTTAACCAACAAAATGATTCACCTAAACACTTGAATTTTGCTCACTCTTAACAGGAACATTTGTAGGCAATTTATCATGTAGCATATCAGATTCATTAAAGATAACGTTTCTGCTAATCACAACCTTATTTGTTTCAGGATTCCACAACTTGTATCCTTTAACACCAGATTTATAACTAAGAAAGATGCACTTAACAGTTCTAGGCTCTAATTTTCCATTATCAATATGAGCATTAGCAGTACAACAAAAAAAACTTTCAATTTTGAATAATTTGCTGGGAACCAGACCATACCTTACTTGGAGTCTTCTTTGCAATTGCAACAGAGGGTGATCGATTAATACGATAGCAAGTAGTGGAAGCGGTTTCAGCCCAAAAACACCTATGCAAACCTGCATTAAACAACATGCAACGATCCTTGGAAATGATGGTCATATTCATACGCTCAGCTACACCGTTTTATTGAGGAGTATGAGGAATGGTGTAGTGCCTAACAATGCCTTCAGTCTTGCGATATGATTCAAATTCATTAGAACAAAATTCCATCCTATTATTAGTGCGAAGTTTCTTTACCTTTTTTTCACTTTGCCTTTCAACCATAGTCTTCTACTCTTTAAATGCTGAAAATGCTTTTGATTTATGCTTCAAAAAATAAGGTCACACTCTTCTAGAGTAATCATTAATAATTGTTAGCATATAGATAGCACCTCCTAGCGATGTCTTGCGAGATGGTCCCCATAAATCAAAATGCACATAATCCAAAATAACTTATGTAGTATGAACTGAAGTATTGAGCCTCACCCTCTTGTGTTTGCCAAACACACAATGCTCACAAAATTTCAGCTTGCCGATGCTATGTCCATCAAGAAGTCCTCTCTTGCTCAATTCTGTCAAACCAATTTTACTCATATGCCCAAGACGATATGCCAAAGATTAGTAGCATAAGAATCAGATAATGAACTTGAAATTACAACAACATTACCTAATATTGTAGTACCTCGCAGATGGTACATATTGGCAGATTTGATATCAGCTTTCATCACAACAAGGGAGCATTTTGATACCTTTAAAACTCCACCTTCACCATAATACTTGTACCCTTTAGCATCAAGAGTACTCAAAGAGATGATGTTTCTTTTCAAATCTGGAATGTGTCTCACATCTGTCAAAGTTCTGACAATGCCATCAAACATCTTGATCTGAACTGAACCAATTCCTGCAACCTTACAAGATGAATTATCACCCATCAACACAGTACCACCTTCAACAGTTTCATAGGTGGCAAACCAATCCCTATTAGGACACATATGAATCCATTCATCATTGGTCTTAGCACATTCAGGAAAGGCAACAAGGATTTCTCCATCAGTACTATCATCAGCAACATGGGAGGTTTTACCTTCACCATCTGGTTTACCTTTTAATTAGTTCTCTTTTCTTTATTCTGCAGCTTCCAGCATTCAGAGATGTTGTGTCCACTTTTCTTGCAATATTTGTACGACTTGTACTTGCCTCTTGATTTCGACCGGTTCTTGTAGCCGTTCGAACTTTTGCCTCGAGATCCATTGTTTGAGTTCTTCTCCTTTTGCCTGCCACGAATAAACAAGTTTTGTCCTTGCAAGCTTGAATTTTCAGAAGGTATCATCTGTTTCATCTTCTCCTTAGCATGCAAAGCTTCATAAACTTCATTAAGAGTATCTCTACTATATAATATGATATCTCTGAAATTTGAAAAAGAACTAGGCAGAGAACACAAAAGAATGAGATCCAAATTCTCATCATCATATTTTACCTCCATCGACTCTAGGTCAGCAACGATCTCCTTAAACATCGAAAGATGATCAAGCACAGATCCTTCTTCTTGCAATTTGTGAGAGTATAACTTCTGCTTAAGATGCATCTTATTGGTGAGATCATTTGTTATACAAATTTGTTCCAGCTTCAACCATAATGCAGCAGATGTCTTCTGCTTCAAAACCTCCTGCAAAATATCATTTGATAAATGAGGGTGAATCTGAGATAAAGTCTTATGGTCTTTGCACTTCTTATCTGCGGTCCATACGGTAGGTTGTTTCTCAAAACCTTCCAATACATCATCCAAATCCATTTATGCCAACACAGCCCTCATCTTGACTTGCTACAGCGAAAATCTTGTGTCTCGACTCAGGAATGGAAGATCATACTTCAAAGTCGTCAGGAGGAATAAAACCTGAAATTTGCTGGTATTGATCTGTGTAAACCTAACAAAAATCATGATCTCTTTGGTACACCTTTCGTGTATGCGAATCAAAGATCTACAAATACCTGGTATACTTATTAGGTGGATGAAGCAAAATTCTCCAAAACTACCAACAGGCAATAGCACTTCACGCAACAGGACCTTGGTGATTTATTAAACAAAAAAGTAATTGACTTGGGACCTATGTCAGCTGGAGATTTTCTTCAAGATTGATTTTTTGTCCACAGAATTAATCTAAGTCTTCAAGTTAAGTCCACGAACGAGATTCTTCTCTTTCCTCGACTTCTGTGCAGTTCAACAAAGCTGTGCTTGATATTTCCTTGATGCTGTGAATCCGCACGTCGCATCAAATTTCATAGCTCGCGATGGAAAATGTGAGGATTGTGAATCGCTTCCTTCAGGGTGTGCAGAAAACGATGTGGAAATTCCACAGGCCCCCGTCGCCCGCCCGTCAGGTCTTGATGGACTCGGCTGATGGCGACGCAGACATGCTGCTGCGCTTGGGACGATCGTGGCGATTTTCTCCATGCGCCAAAGCAGAAGAACCGAGGACGAACGCGTGCTGTAGTTGCTTCTTTCAGCGCGCAGGACCGAAGACGTGACGCGATGTCGCCCGGCGACTTGGCTTCGAACGACGCACTCAGCAATCGTGCGGACGATTTCCTCGCGAGACGGCGGCGCACAGATTGGATTTTTTTTTGTTCGCATCTCTTTCAGAACCCTAATTTCTTGTGCTTTGATACCACTCGTTAGAAAAATAAGGACAAAAGGAGATACGAATTTTTACGTGGAAAACCCTTGCGGGAAAAAACCACGGCACCAACCGGTGATGATCACTATATGAGGAGTGTTTACAAATCGTAAGGGGATTACAATGAGGTGTCAACTCTCCCGTGCGGCTTACAAGAGGTATATAAAGGGGTAATATGACTTGAAGTCCAAATAGGAAACTTATCCGCTAATATGACATATTTGAATACAGCCACATTAGGAATTCGGATCACATATCTCAACAGTCTCCACACACCATGTATTTAAATGTTTGGAATTGAAATATTGTGCACCCTGTGCATAAATTACTAAGAAAACTACATGGTGTGCAAAAGTTCGTTGTTGTTTTTCTTCTTTATGTTTCCTCATTATTACGTGCCATCTTGTAGAAGTTGCCATCTTTGAGTTAAGACTTTTTCCTAGTGTGCATGTTCTTGGCCAAAATATTCTTCCATTTCAGGACCAGAAGGTATTATTCATTTCTGTTAGGGCCTGTTTGGATTATGGGTATTTGGTTGGAATTTAGAACATATTTTTATTAAATTGCAGCCAAATACACTTCATGGTCCTCATCCAAGCAGTCCCTTACTTTTCTATTCGTTAATACAGCTTTCAGTTGGCGCTAACAAGGATGAATTAGTGTGCAGATATGATACTTTGAGCAGGACATCTTTGGCTTTACCTGTAATCTCCTTGGAACCTGGTAACTTCTTTGTCCCATTGTTGTTTGGATCTATTCTTTGTTTCTCAGCAACTTGATAGAAACTTCATCTGCATCCCTCCTTACAAAATCATTCCTTTGAAACAAGAATCTACCATCCCAGAAAAGGCATTGGGTGGCAAGAAACAATAGTTTGCGAGCTATTTAGGGAGACAGCACAGGTGGTGTGGAAATACTAGCTGCAAGAATGCTGTCTATTAATGCATTAAGGAAATAAAGGATAGCTGAGCTGATGCATGAGGCAACCGTATCCCGACCTGCGAGTGAGAAGGTGTACTTGGCTGTGGGGGATGATGCTGAGCAGTGCGTGCTTGCTCTGCAATGGGTTTCACACTTCATCCCACCACAGATGTTGTTAGTTCTTGTTCACATCTACAGGCCACCCACAACGGTCCCACGCAGTAAGAAATTCACTTTTTGTTTGAATCTAGTTTGTCAGATGGCATATGTGTATTTCCTTCTTGATTCTTTCATGAAGTACCAGTAGTCATGCTGCTTATGGAAAATTTACTTGGCTTGAGCCTAAAGCAACAGAAAAATTACAGGATGTTGTTACCTCTTACATTCAATAGCCATTTGTTTCAGTGGGATTGGGAGGTCCGATGCAAGCAAGTATGTTGAGAGAAGATTTTGTTAGTGCGTACAGGAAAAATGTGAGGGACATAATTGAGAAGACCTTAGTGGAGTGCTTGCAAATTTGTAAGGTGAGTGCTGTCTGCTGAACCTGAAATGATGAGTCCTTAATGGTGTTCTTTCGTAAATAATGCATCAATATCATGTATTTCTTCTAGGTCCAAGCAGAGATACTCATAATTGATAAAGGTGATGTTGCCGTGGCACTTTTGGAGCTAATAAAAGAGAATAAGATTACCACACTTGTTATGGGAGCGAAAAACAGGTATATTACTACTTTACTTACAGATGCTTTATGAATGCTGGTACAAGATCCTATGCCATGCATACTGGCTAAACCTGTCATTCTGGCGGGGGTGGGGTGTTAAAGAACCCCTGCAACGTACTAGTTACTAATATTGTTTGAATATTTCGTGTGACATGCGGATCTTGATACAGAAGACATGACTGGAAGAGCAAGACAGCAGTTGCTTTGGAGAAACAAGCCGATCGTTCGTGCAACATTTTGTATCTGCATAACGGAATTCTCGTTTCCAGCAGGTAACAAACAACTCCTTGTTCTAATCAGTCATACGTGTGTCCTTTGGGAGGTTAGAGCACAATTGAAGCGCCTTTATGACAGTTGACAAAAGTAATTAGCCTACTTCCCATTTGGTATCACTTCAAGCTTCTTTTATTTTGTCTCTAAGGTCACATATTCTGCCTAATAAAAAAATTAAGTGCAGTTCAAATGTTCAATCATAACATGATAAGAGTTTTTCTAACAAAAACACACACTAGGGCATGCAATCGATATCTGTTCTTTTGTCACATAGCATCATTTCCAGCCTATCCTTATTGCTCACATATGATCAAAGAAAGATCCTTTTCAGAATGTTAATTCACTTTGCAGTTTCCATCAATAATACATGTTGATGTTTAGGACCTGAAAGCGTACACCAAAAAAATCCTAAAAAGAAGCTATATTTAGCCTTACTTTTGCAATAACGTGTTACCTAATTTTTCTTGTAGTTCTCTATACCATGTAATTCTCAATGTTAGTAACTGGTATTGAGAGAGGAACGATCTTACATTTATACTCCTTCCCCTTATCTTGATATGTAAAGAAACAGGACCAACTGTATTATGTTTCTGCCAAGATAAAAGATTTTGTTATACTTTCCTAAAAGCATATAATTTATTTTTACCTAATAATTTTCTTACATCACAATCTTGATAGCTTGTATTATCATCTAACTAATGTTGCACAATGCTGTGACGATCTGTCAGTATTTCTCTTACACAGTCGTTCTTTTTCAGGCATCAGCGTGCTAATGTTAGCACAACTGGAAAAAATGAGATACCTTCTTTGCATGGTTGCCACTTCTCAGGCAGCAGTAACACCACCGCCAGTAAATCCTCTTCTTTCTTCAACTCTCATAGCACGGCCGACACCTTTGATGCTGAACAGCTAGATGATCCTTCTCTGGAGATTAATGCTACCTACATATTTAACGATAACAGGTTCAACACTATAATTGGTCTCGAGTCATTTGTTAATTTCAGGGAGCTAGTTAACCAACAAATTTTAGCTGAACACTCAAGGGACTTGTACCAGGCATTTCATATCAAATACTGTGATATCTTCACTGGGTGCCAGTTCATTGGTGGTTTTGACTCAGTCCTTGGAGTAGATCGCCAAAATTTAGGGGAGGCACATTGGAAATCCATCAAGAGCTGGCCTGCAGTGTTGGAGTATATGGTCCGTGTTCTCAACACATTGCAGATGCAACTCAAACAGAACCATCGTCCGTGCAATGGATTTACACACGATGACCTTTTAGAAGCAGCGAAAAAACCTATTAGCCGTCTGTTCACTGTTGCTTCAATTGTATCTGACCTTGAGGTGAGGAAGTCACCGGAGAAGCTCTTCTGTGTATTGAACATGTACACAGCACTCATCGATGCCACCCCCACTCTGAGGAAAGTCTTCTATACAGAATATATCGGTAGAACTGTTGAGGGGGTTCTTGCAAAACTGAAGGACTCTGCAAGGGGAATAGTTAAAGAGCTTACAGGCTTGATTCAGACTTACAGCTCGCAGAATCTAGTTCAGGATGGAAGTATACTGTCGATCACTGGGTACCTCATGAGATACATCAGGTTGCTAGTAAAGCATAAGGGTTCACTTGATACTATTCTAGGTCATGATTACACCAATGATCTGTTGACAGTTGAGGGAATGAGCTTGACAGGTCGTTTAGTGTTTGGGTTCATCGCTGATCTGGAATCAGTGCTTGAGAAACAATCTAAGTCATTTGCTTCTGAAGGACTCCGGTGCATATTCTTGATGAATAACTCACATTTCATACTCCAAGAAGTCGAGCAATCAGATGTACAGTTGATTGTAGGAGCCAAGTGGATTAGAAAATGCCAACACCGCATCGGGGAATACATGCAGGGTTACCTGTCTGCGTCATGGGGACCTGTTACATCCACTTTGGAGATTGCAAGAGGCACACCTCCGAGGAAAAGTCTTAAAACAAACTTCTTCAATTTATTTTATGCTGGTCCGACTCCCTTGCAGCGTTTTTCTTGGTCTTTCAATGAAAATTGTAATGCTCAGATGTGCTGGAAGGTACCCAGTCCAGCTCTTCGTGATGAGCTTCGTGTAAAGATCCTAGAGTTTGTTACTCGAGCCTACCATGCACACTTGGAAAGTCTGAAACAGTCTGTAAGACAAAATCCTGAGGATTTTAAGCCGGAGTTGAAGAGCAAAATCAGTGAATTGTTTGAAGGATGAAATAGTAGTTTTCTTTCTGTAAAGCACAAGTTTAAAAAATGAAGACCACAGTGCAAGTAGAGGCTTTAAATATTGTACCTTTGTTGTTGCCCTTGTATTTGTCCCTGTAAATGATAAAGTGAATCAGCTCAATTAAAACGATATTTTTTTAATGGAGGTATACAAAAATATATATACTTAAAGAGCTTAGAGATTAACTTCTTAATAGCTTAGAGATTAACTTCTGTGCCAGATGAATAAGGTTCTAGTTTTCAGGCCATATTGTTCTGAGTGAGACTTGCTGCAGGTTTCAATGCTTGCTTGCATATGACTGTACTGCGGAATGGAATCAGCTACTTACATCAGCTCTGTTCTTGTTTTCTTTTCTGACCAATGTCGTTGAGTTGAGTCTTGAGATGGTCTACATGTTGGCGGTTGGCCGGAAGGCTGATAGCCTGAAATTGGAGGTCAGCAAGCATTGAAGATAAGCACATTGGAACTTGGGAGTTCAAAATAACAAGAATAATCCGTTTGCCGACATATTTTTTCCCCCCATTTTCAGGTACAGAAAAGGTATAATTTCACATCTCAATTAGTTAGTGTAATGAGGAAACTTATCTTCATTTTGTACTGTACTTTGTTATTGTTAAACCATACAATGATCACAGCTTTGTCGCCATTTCTGTTGTGCAGGTTCTACTTGGACTCTTCCTGCTTGTAGATGGGAGCTACCTTCTGTTTCCTACTACCTTGACAGAGACACCATCTCCAGTTATCGTTATGGAATAATTCCCTCCTGAACAAGAATGTAACATTGAAAATGGTGGATATAAACAAGGAGAAAATGCCGTCCACTAATATAAACGTAGCATCAGCGGCACTAATATAAACGTAGCATCAGCGGCTCTCTTAGATGCTGAAAACTGAAGCTGATCCAGCAGATATGGTGGGGCAAGCCCTGGAGCATGAGACGAGGCGGCCGTTGCAGGCAGTGTCAGCAGCAGAAACAGGTGGAGAGGAGAAGATACACTTGGCGCTGGCAGTAGGGGATGGTCACAAGCTGCAACAGGCTTTGCACCTCACTCCGCCGAGGAGAAAAGTAGTTCTGGTCCATATCCACCGACCAGCAATGATGATCCCAATCACAACCAGTAAGCGCCCTTCTTTTATTTAAATGTTGCAGTTTTTTGCTTGATGCTTTGCTTTATTGCTTATGTACAACTGTTACCTGTTATTGTTAACATTATAATATTATGTTTCAGTGGGTGCCACCGTACATGCGACCATACTGAAAGATAATTATGTCATGGAGTATAGGAAAGAGCAAAGGAGTTACTGTCCAAGCCTTGGAGGGCTACATGGAAATTTGTAATAGAGCAGAGGTGAATGATGAATCAAGAACCATAACTCCTAGATGGCGTATTCTGGTGGATGATAAATTAATAGCATCCTTTTTTTTCTAGATTCAGGCAGAGACTGATGATTGAGAATGTCAATGTGGCAGCTGGGCTTCTGGAGCTCATTACCGACCATAAAATCGGTGGCCAAATGGGTCGTGCCGCTTGGGTCGGCTTAAAGTATAGGACTGTTGGCTTGGTTCGGGCACAACACAGCCCAAACTGTAGCTGGGACTGGTCGGCACGGTCTGTCTAGACGTGTCGTGTTTGGATCAGCACCCCGGCATAGTGGCTGGGCCAGGCCGGCGCGGCACGACATGGTAGCGGAGGAGGACGTCGGTGCGGAGGAGAGGAGGTTGGCCCGGGCACGGCGCGGCGATGGCCGGACCCAGGGAGGCCGAGCGGCGGCGATAGCCTGGCGTGATTGCGGCCGGTGGCGGGAGGCCTGTAGTCCGAACTTGGGCGCTGTGGCTAGGCAGCTAGCTCGTGGTTTTAATGCGCCGGGCATTGTAGCGGCCCAGCACGATTCGAGGTACTGGCGTGCTATGCTTGGATCATAACCCTAGCCTACGAGCCGACACGATATGATCCTATTAGTGTCCGAGTCTAATCGTGCTGGCCCGAGCCGTACCGTACGGGGCGGCCGATATCTGACCATGACTAATCACCACACTGATCATAGTTCGTATCAGCAAAAGTTGGCGTGTAATCTTACTAGCAACTAGCTACCAGAGGCTTTTCTTCTTGTTTCAGTTATTTCATGAGAAATTTGCACCTTTTGGCCCAAGGTAAATCGATCGAGGAAAAACTTAGCAGCGGCTTTGCAGAAAGGCACCAACCCTTCTCGCAACATCTTATTTCTACAAAATGGAAATCTCATTTCTATTAGGTAAATTAGAAACCAGTCTATTCCACATTGATTTAAGCATTTGATAATCCTATATAAACTAAGGATAGCTCAATATTTATTCCATCGTTGAGTTCATAATCAGTTAAGTAATTACAATTGATCTGTTTGCTTCTTGCTTGATATGATAAAGAAAGACTACCATTTCCAGAGTGTGAGTCTTTTAAATTTTGTTGTAAATAATGCACAGAAAAAAAGGAATGAAAGACACAAATTTTACATAAAAAATCCTTTTGGGAAAAACTACGAACACGCGAAGGCAATATCACTCTATGAGGATATGCTTACAATGAAACCCTTACTATTCCCTATGGACTACAGAGATATATTTATAGTGGTAATAAAAGACTCCGTAGAGGAGTAGAACTATAAATTGCATTGGGAAACTCAATTTGTATCACACTATAACTCAACAATCTTCACCTTGAGATGAATTCCTCATGTAGGCAAAAGAAAACGTAATATCCTTGAAACAGATTAGCATGAACACCTTATGTGACGAACGTCCATAGGACTACTGAATGATACCAACTAAATCGGTAGGAACTGGCTTTGTCACCGTATCAGTTGGATTATTATGAGTACTTATCTTGCTGACTTTAATTTCACCTTGAGCAATGACACCTCGAATGTAATGATATATGATGTCAACGTGCTTCGTTCTCTCATGAAACATCTGATCATTCGTAAGGCAAATTGCGCTTTGATTATCGCAGAATATGGTAGTGCAAAATGTACTTCCACAAAGCTCGGTAGACAAACCTCTTAGCCAAATGGCTGCTTTGTAAGCTTCAGAAATAGCCATATACTCGACTTTTGTAGTGGACAAGGATGTTAGATTGCAGGCTTGCTTTCTAACTAACGGCACATCCTCCAACAGTAAGCACATAACCAATAAGAGATCTCCTCTTATCCAAATCTCCAACAAAATCTGAGTCCACATAACCAACGATTCCATCTTTAGTCTTCTCAAACTGTAAACAAGTATTAGATGTGCCCCCGCAAGTATCTAAAATTCTATTGAACTGCTTTCCAATGCTTTTTTGCCAGGATTAGCCATGTATCTACAAACAACACTAAATGATTGAGATAAATCAGGTCGAAAAAATACCATGGCATACATAAGTGAGCCAACTGCACTGGCATATAGAATTCTAAATATGTACTCAACTTCATCATCTGGTTGTGGACATGACACTGAAGAAGGTTTGAAATAAGCAGCTAATGGAGTATTCAACGGTTTGACCTTATGCATGTTGAAACGACAAAGAATATCAATATACTATTTCTGACTTAGGTATATATTTTTCCAAACCGTTTATCTCTACTAATTTCCATACCAAGAATCTTCTTTGTTGCATCGAGATCTTTTATCTCAAATTCACGGCTCAATTGTCCCTTCAACTTTAAAATTTCGGCATTGCCTTTTGTAGCAATTAACATATCATCAACATATATAATCAAATAAATAGTTGTCGGACCCAGATTTCATAAATCCAAATCATATGTGAAAATATTGTGCTATTATCTGGATCAGTGGATAGCACTCACAGATACATCACTGAATCATTTCATACACGATGAAAACTATACCATTCATTATATTACAAAACATCAGAGTCACATAGACCACATCGAGCCGAGTTTTACAATAAGGCCAAACATGCCAACAGCTTACATTACAAAAAGCGAAAGTGACTACGGAAGCAGAAAGGGGGGTAGAGCATATCTCTCCACATGCAAGCGACTGAGGAAACATGTGTGTGTCCGATATTAACCAAACACTTGGATAATATTGGATGCACATAAGCACCAACGGAGTTAGCCAGACTGAGGCGAGACCTAGTCTAAAAGAACTACATTACTCTTCATCATCTTTGGGCCTCCAACTTCTGGATCCTCGTAGTAGGCATAATCTCCATGATCTCCTGATCCTGAGGGTTTGGGGGAAAGAGCGAGGACGAGCAGAACTTCCGTGCTTACGAGCCAACACACAGATTGCAGTAATAATATATGTAGTGCTTGACAATGATGGTTTGGGTTCTTTTATTTGCTTAAAGCAACATTTTCAGTTACAATATTTAGAATTTTCTATGACTTAGCAGTTTAACCAAATCTCATTTTTAAAACAGATATTGCAATATTTATAACGATGAAGGTTACCTCCACCTATGCTTACATTTTGAGTGGAGTCACCTCCATATATTAACGTCACTGGGTACGACGACCTAGAAAAAATCCAAAACACGGGCTAGGTAAGCCCGACACATTATTCATCCCACCCATAAAGTTTTACAAATAGAACTAACTCTTGTAGGTTCCCATGTCTGCCCTTGACCGTGGGCACTCCTGTTCGAACAGTTTATACTCTGTAGAGGTTGTACATTTTACCCACAAGAGATAATCGTCTTGATATGTACACACATTTTCGTAGACATGTGAATCAAGGGGAGATTACCATAAGGCCTTTACAATGACTCCCTCAGTATTTGTTACACCCGCTAAGGTTTCACCTGAGAAGGGTTACGCTCCCACACCTGCGTCAACCCTTACCCAGACCCCCTCTTGCGCCTATCTTAATGACTTTCGTCGTGCGCCCCAACCCATCGCCGCGAAGGCTTCCGGTGTCGCGAGCCATCTACCTGGTGCAACTTGTACTAACAGATACAAATTATTTAGCTTGGTCGACACCATTATAGACTTGTGGTTGTACTATTTTATATTTTGAGGTCATCATAGGATTAAATCCTTAACGTTATCTGGGCGATTAACACCACATACCACATTTCACATACCAACATTCCTTGGGCTACATCAGCACCCACCATCATACCATCCATCATACCAGCCGCCCAGAAGGGGTAATAGCAGTTATTAGATTTTTGAGGAGCAACATAGATTAACTCAACCATCTCAGTCATTTGCCCACAATGACTGCCCAAATCTAATTTTATGATTTTAAGAGACGATGATTGGGGCATTTAATGCCCCGATACTTAAGCAAGACTAACATGTCGCTTAAGTACAACCTATAACTAATAATTACCACATAGTTATTAGGGTGACATGAAATAATATATTCAATTGCCAAAGGATGGTATAATAATTAATTAATCATCAAATGGGTGTTTAACTACCTTAGGGTTTAACATACATTTTCTTAAGGAATTAATGCATGTAATTTTGGTAATTTAAAGGAATATAATTTGCGTAAAATGTAGTCTCAAAATGATCAAAGTATTGACTCCTGGAGTGAAGGTGAAAGAGTCTTAAAAATCTTGCACTTGATCAAACTGGAGATCTCACGCATCTTCGAACTCTATTCGGACAAACAAACGTGAAAGAATAAACAGGCAAAGAGAACAAATAAATATACAAGAAATATCAAATGAACTCCAATTTAAATAAGATCAGTGCCATTAGCAAGGTCTTGAATTTAGACAAATTTAGAAACAAAAATCACTAGAATCGGAGTTATAACAGAGGAGAACAGAGCTTCTTAAGTTCCGGTTTCGAGTAATCGCGATCCGAGTAATCGAAATCTCGAGTAATCGTTGGTTTCGAGCATCGCTTGTTTGTTTAATCGATCGTTTTGAGTACCGCTGGCTTGGGGTATTGTTCGTGCTGAGTACTATTTATTTCAAGTATTGTTCGTGTCGAGTACTACTGGCTTAGAGTTGACGCGGTCGGAGAGAGGTTCGGCTACATGACGTAGTCGGAAGGAGTTTCGACTACAAGATGTAGTCGAAAGGAGCTACGACTACAAGATATAGTCGAAAGGGGTTTGACTACAGGTGGTCGTAAAGGGTATCGGCTACATGTTGTCGAAAAGGGTATCTACTACATATGGTCGTAAAGGGCATCGACTACAGGTGGTCGAAAAGAGTATTGACTACATATAGTCGTAATGGGTATCGACTACATGTGGTCGTAAAGGGTATCGCCTACATATGGTCGTAAAGGGTATCAGCTACAGGTGGTCGAAAAGGGTATCAACTACATGTGGTCGTAAAGGGTATCAGCTACATGTGGCCGAAAAGGGTATCGACTACATGTGGTCGTAAAGGGTATTGACTACACAGTGTGGTCTGAAGGAGGCTCGACAACGTAGCGTGGTCGGAGGGAGTTCGACAACGCAGTGTGGTCTCAAGGAGGTTTAACAACACGACTACCTGGTCGGGGTCGTAGCCGTAGTCGTAGACATGGTCATAGATGTAGTCGTAGACATGGTCAAAAAGGAGTTTCGACTGCTCGGTGAGGTCGGAAAGGCAAGAGGAAGAACTGGGCACGGAGAAAGAGGGCTTACCAAGACTGAGAGGGAGGTTGGAGGAGGTCGAACGGCGATGGGGGAGTTTGCGGTCGGCGACAAAGGAGACGGCGGTGAAGTGGTCGGTCGGAACTGAAGGAGAAGAGGAGAGACGGTGGTTCCTGCGACACAAAACTAAAACCGAGTGAGGGGACCGCTTTGAGGAGCTCTGGGGAATTGACGAGGGTAGAAGAGGGATACACTGGTGCGGTGAGAACCGAAAGGAGGCGCGGCGGCTGCTCGAACTTGGAGCTTGGGGCTTCGGGCACTCACTACAGCACGAGCAGGAGTGGGGGAGCTCAGAGGAGAAAGGGCTGCTCGGGTTCTTCTCTTGTGGCACTTTACCCAGAGCGAAGGAGAGACGAGGGGAGGAGCGAGAGGGGCTCAGGGCTTCTTATAGCCGGAGGGGAAGGCAGAGTCATCGGAGACTCAGAGAGGTGCAGGTTCTCGATGTGGTCATGGCCCCTTGGTCGGAGAGGACGAGACAGGCGCGCGCAGCGGGGCAGCGACGAGAGCGACGACTTGGGCGGGCGACGCAGGTGGCGGGGCCAACACGAGTAGACGCTGGCGATGAGACGGGGCGATAGAGGCGCCAGAGTCAAAGGCAGGTGGAGGGGAGCAGGTGGTAGCAGAGGGCCAGAAGGCGTAGGCGCGCAGCCGTGGCGCTGACGTGGCGGCGGGACAAGCGACAAGACTAGTCGACAGAAGACCAGGGGTGAGGCACTGGCCCGACTGGGCCAGAAGGGGAAAGGGGAGGATGGGTCGGGAAGAAAGGCCAAGAGGGGGCTATGACCAGGGGTTAGAAACGGCCGACCCAAGGGGAAGGAAAATAGGCTGGGCCCGTAGAGAGAGGTTTTGAAATTGAGGTAGAAGCCACATATTTTGAAAATACAACTTGAGTTGAAATAAATTTTTGAGACCAACTAACAAAAGCAAATACTATTTACAAACCAAAAAATGGGATGTTACAATAGTTGAACCATTAATAGTCTTCAAATAAACACAACTATCATAATTAGATCTTTTAAAATCCCAAGAGATCTTAAATGAGCCAAATCTCTTGTACCACTGTCTGGGTGATTGCTTCGAATTATAAAGAGATTTATTCAACTTGCAAATTGTCGATGAATTACTATCGATCTTACGGACGTAAGTGCGGGAACATGACTCTCGAGATCACATAGGAAGAGACAAGGTGTTTTTAGATAGGTTCAGGTCTTCTCTAGGAAGAATAATAATCATACTCCTATGTTCTTGTATTAAGCGAGATTACAATGCACAATATGCCACTGATACTATGAATGCTATCAATGGCCTCTCAATCTTCTTTCTTTTTTCTCTCCATCTGTCGGCACTGCCCCTCATAAAGCGTCAAAGGGGTGGTAATTGTTTCCCATCAAGAGAAGCCTTGACGGTTGCTGAAAACCACATGTGGATGACGGTTGTTTTCAGTGAGAATCCCTTCTTGTATGTTCACCAAACGATTATTGTTAAAGACGGAGAGAGGTCCATGTAGTTATGTCAAAGACACAAAGGTGTGAATGTTATATTTGTTACCACACGTAGTTGGGCATGGTGTACAGGATCCCTAGTTGATAAGATAGGGTCCACATTTTATCCGCAAGAATTATCAACTAGAGGGTGGTTGTAATTTGATCTGGTCATAACAGACTTTCTGTGAATGTCATGGGGATATGCTCCTGATCTTAGAATGATGATACAATTGACAAGGATAGCGAGGGTTTGTCAAAACACTCGTTTTCGGCAAAATCAGGATTGTTGTCAAGCATTGGCGGTCTAACCGGCCTTAGTGGCAGTCTGACTGACCATTGCCTGCAGTCTAACCGGCCATGACCGATGGTTAGACTGGCCGAGGTAAAGGTCAAGTGGCTGGCGATCTGACCGACCCGAAGGGGGCGGCACTGATCGGATGGCGGGCAACCAGGCTGACCAGGTGAGCGGTTGACCGGCAAGAAAAGCATCATTAAATTTCAACAAACCTGATCAAACACTTATGTGGGAGTGTTAGGAGATGCATTTGCACTAGGTCTCATGGAAAATGGAGCTTATAATTTTTTACTGAAAATTCCATAGAGCGATATTTTCAGTCATTAGCCGAATTGTGACCAAGATTGTGGCTGAGAGGTCAGACCGGCCATAGGTAGCGTTCTAACCGGCCAAGCTCTGATCATTAGCCGGCATGGCGGCGATGATCATATATTAGGTCAATTTCATGGGTTTCAATGTGTATGTGTTGCATGATGCATATTTTGAATAATGTGGGTCAAGTTGCGCAGGACTTATGCCCAGAATCAATTTTTTGGTCTATTGTTGTCAATGGCGATGATGATCGGGACTAAGCTTGGAGAGTTGAGGTCCAAACCGATCGAGGATGTCGGGTGAAGTCATTGGACTCAAGCATGGTGCAAGATGGACAAAGATGACCGAACAGAAAGTTCGGTGCAACGGGTTGCATCAAGCGGCACTGGGGTCGTTGCAAATGTCATGGTGGTTTCGGTAGGAGCCGGATGGGAGAATCTTGCTGACATGAAGAGAGTCGTTGATCAACCTACACCTTGCAAATCATGGGATTGCTTTATGATGATTGGACTCAGACTTTGGAGAGAGATCGAAAAATGGTATTTTGATAACTTCATCAAAATACTACCTTGGTCACCTTTGGCAAACCCATAGCATAAGATGGCGCAAGGAGAGACGGTTTAGGTCAAGTGAAGATGAAGATCATGAAGAGGCGGATTCGGGATGCTCGGTTCGTCATCCGCTTTGAGAAGCGTCCGTCATCAACTAATCTTGTGAAACCTACTTTAAGTAGCTTGTCCAGTTCCGAATCCGTCTTCTTGTCGGTTAGGTGCAAAGCGCCACAACTTTTGTTTGACGTGCTTTTGATTAGGACGTAAAGCTATCCTGTGCTCGATTACCTCCCTAGAACCTCGGGCATGTCGGATGCCTTCCATGTGAATACATCTGTGTTTGCTCAGAGGAAAGCAATGAGTGCGTCTTCCTATGCGGGGTCGAGGCCGACCATGATACGAACAATCTTTGAGGGCTCGATGGGATTGAGTGGAATATCCTTGACCTGGTCGTTCATCTTGGGTGCAACCTTTTGGCTTCGAGTGCTTCGCCAAGTGCTGCATGTTATGAGCTTCTCGAGTTGGGATCTAACCTGCTAACTCGAGGAACTTGCAGTCGCATGTGAGCGACAACCTCTTATCACAATGAACTATGATGATTTCTTTAGGGCATGTCATCTTTAAGCATTGATAACCATAATGGGTAAGCATTAGAAACTATGTCAAAGTTGGGTGACCAAGAATAACATTATATGCAGTATCAAAATCGACCACGTTAAAAGATATTATCTCCGTCCTGGAATTACTCGGAATCCCGAACGTAATAGGAAGGGAAACTTAGCCAACAGGCTTGGCCGAAGATGGACGCAGTATGATATTGTGAAATGAATATCGTACTGATTTTGTTTTCGTCCTGTGTACTTGCATCTCATCCAAGGCACTTGTAAACAAGATGTTAAGAGAACTAACACCATCAACTAAAACCCGATTAAATTGGCAATTGTTGATGGTGGGCTCGACCACAATCGAAAAATGACTGGGCTGAGAGGAAGAGGTCAGACAGTCTTCCTTTCCAAAGCAAATAGAAACTTCTGACCACTTAGTTAACTTATGGACAACAAGAGGGTCGATAGAGTTTACCTCATGTTCTTAGTTGGGCGTTTGCCTTTGCCCCAGTCGGAGTACTATGTGGAGCCTCCAGACTCCTTGTCGCTGACAGCTAGCACCTCCTTCGAGCTATTTGCTTGTGGCTTCTTACACTTGGACTTGCTCTTGGATTTGCCGGCCCAGTTTTCCTTCTTCTTGTTCCTGTCGTTCACCCCTCAAGAATCCTTGGCATTATGATCTACAGTCCGGTTACACTCAACTGCCTCAGCAGCAATCGCGTAGCGGTCGATCACCTCGAAGAGTTCAGTGCCCGAAGGGTTCAAGACAATATCTTCTGTGAACCTCTAGTTTCTGACTCCCTGCTTAAAGAACCGAATAACAGATTAGTCTGATACCTCAAAAATATTATTTCGAACTCGGATGTAGCGTTGTATGAACTGACGCATGGTCTCGTGCGACTCTTGTCGCATACGATGCAGGTCGTCCTCTTTTCCAGGGCGATTGTAGGTTCCCTGAAAGTTTGTCAACAGTAAATCACATAGATGTTACTATGCTCGACTCAGACAGCTGGTTGAGAAGCCACAACTGAGCAGAACCTTCGAGCACTGTCGGAAGATAGTTCGTCATGGCATGCTCACCTCCTCCCGTGACTTGGATCGCGGTGGTATAGATATGGGTTTTGATTCCCACCGAACTTCTCTATATTCGATAGTTGAAATTTGTTTGGCCAACAAACTGCTCGGAGGGGGTTATAACGGCTCCTTTTCTGTATTTCTATGATTTTGTTCCAGTAAATTGAGCCTTGGTCGTATGCAGTTGTTTCCCCCGCTGTAAAGGTAGAATCGAAGACCACGGTGCAAATTGGTCGAACGATGAGCAAATACCTACCTTACTGTAAATAAAAGCTCAATAATAGAGACAAGACAACCGTGCAAATTTGTACCTCTATTTCGTCCCAGTAAATGATCAACTGAATCAGTTCAATTAACACGTTATTTTGTTATTGAACGAATTTAATTATCTGTACAGACTACAGATACAGTTCCATGGGTTGGAAGGAGAGAAAACTCCGCACGACAGCCAAAGGTGCTTGCTTCTTCGAGAATACAAAGGACAGCCGAGGTACTGCTACCTTCCTGACAACACTAGGCTCGTTGTTGACCGGCTCGTTACATAGTTTTTACAGCCAGCTGATTCTGGCTAGATTGTTAATTGTTGTTGTTTTATTGAAATCTATGTCCTCGTCGTCGTTGCTAATTGTTGTTACTCGGACGTCCCATCACTTGCCACAAGGCGCCTTGAACGAAAATCTCTATGTCGTTAATTGTTGTTACTCGGACGTCCCATCACAATGCACCACAACAAACAAGTACGCTAAGGAAATATGATCACGGCCGGCCGAATTATGCTTTGGATTTGCGCAGTAGCTATTAGAACATGTTGATGTTGCTGACTGATCGAGGAATTAAGGAAAGGAATTAATTAAGCTAACTAGGCAAACGACAGTGGCTTCCGGCCGGACGAAGCAGCAAAGGGGCGCTCGGCCACCGGCCGAACGAGGTTACGCGTCGTGTGGCGTTCGGTCGGTGATCGTGTAGATAAGATGGTAAAATTATTATTTTATTACGATAACCGCTACTTTCATAATTTTTTATCGGCGACATATTATGTGCATATATGCACATGAGACATCTGAGATGTCCATATAGCGATCCACAGCTATCCTCGCACCCACCTTTCACTTACACCATATTTGCGAAAACCCTCTATGTACATATATTCTCAAGAGGGGGTTTTCGTAAATGTAGCGTAAGTGGAAGGTGGGTGCGAGAACGGCCGTGGATCGCTACATAAACGACTCAGATGTCTCATATGTATATATTCATAAAATGATGTATGTATATACGATATGTACTCTTTTTTATCATAACGCAGTTCGCATGTGTTCGCAGTTTGCCTCGCAGCAGGTCGTGGTATCGTGCGCGCCTGGCCGAGCGAGCGATTTGCATGTATTGGGGCCTAGCGTGGGCTTGCAAGGCCCGAAAATCGTAGCTAAGAAGACATGGACATTGTAACTGTGGACAGTGAAGCAACGGCCATGATACAGAACGGCACAGCTGTGCCTTCGTACCTAGAATAGAGGATTTGCTTCCGTTCTCTCTCTCTTCTCTACATTTATATGCATCTCATCTTCTCTACATTTATATGCATTTTTAGCTTCTTGATCAGATGTCAAAACAAATTGCAAATGCCATGTTATACCAAATTTTTACTAGTACACATAGACACAATCACACAAAAGCCATTAGAAGTAGGAAAAATGCAAGAATGCACATACACCCACTATCACAACCATCCACTTTTGCCTCATGAATATTCATGCGCAATATCCCCTTCTCTTGTCCTGGCGGCTCTTCTTTGCAGTACCTCCGCGCCGAGCTCGGCTTGAATCCGGCAGAAGCTGTCCAGATCTGCTGGCTGTGGCTCACCGCTTGGCTGCGGCGACTCGCTGCCACTGGATTCGGCGACTCGGTTTCAGCAGCGGCGTGGCTCTGGGTGTAACATTACCGTTTTCAAACGACAAATAGTAATTACAATCCGGTTCTCGGTTTTCAAAATTTAATTCAAATTAGCTGGTATTTTTAAACCTTCTAGCTAAATTCGGGTTTGTGTTTCAAACCTTTTTGCAAATTCCGGGATTCAAATTCAAATTGAATTCATCTTTTCTTTCAAATTTGGGCCCTTCCCATTTTCAACCTCCTCCTTCTTGGACTAGGCCCGAACCCCCCTTGGGCCTTCGGCCCATCACCCTTCAGCCTCACCCGGCCCACCTCCCATTGGCCTAGCTGCTTCCCCCGGTCTGCTTTCCCCAGCCCACTCCCCAGCTCCTCCCGGCCCGGCCTCTTTCTCCCCCCTGTCGTCTCCTTCCTTTCTCCCCTGGCCGAGCACCCACGCTCTTCCCCTCTGCCCCGCCTACTCGCCTCACCGTCGCGTCTCATCGCCGAGCAGTTCCCGTGGCTGTCACCGCCCACGTCACGCCGCATCGCCGGAGGAGCACGCCCACGACTCGGCTACCCTGCCCTCCCCGCCTCCTTCTCCTTTGGCCACGTGCGCCCGGTCGTTGCCGCCTGCTACGCCCACGAGCCCCCACGCCACTTGAGCTGCTCCCGTGCGTCAGCGCCGCACCTGCTTCCCTGACCACCCGCGACTCGGCGCCCTCCTCCTCGCTCTGTCCTGTCGACCACCGCACCTCCATGACGCCATGGCCGTCCTTCTGGCGTCGCACGCACGCCTGCGGCCGGTCCGAACCGTGCGCTGCGCATACGCACGCCTGCGTCACCCGCCCGCACAAGTCATCGTGTCGAGCTACCTTCGTCCCATCGTCTGCATCCACCTACCTCCGCCCCTGTCACGTCCGCTACCAAACCGCCCATGCCGCCTCGGGACCGAGCTCGCCTCCTCAACAGCTCCTCCTCCTCTTGGTGGCTATAAGAAGCCCCAACGCTGCCCTTGCTTCTCCCCCCTCCCCACCATTCTTCTTCACCGAGCAAAACCGAGTCGAAGCCGAGTCGCTACTCCCGCCTTAGCCGCGCACTGCCTCCCCACCATTCGGGCGCTCCGGCACCACCACCGCGCCGCTACCCCTGTCATGAGGTGCCACCGGAGCCGAGGATTCCATCCCCCACCTCCCCTCTCCTTCCCCGTCGCTGAGGACCTCCACCACCGGTGCCCCTTTCTCTTCCACCCCCATCCACCACCGCTGGACAGCCTCGACAGGCCCCGAGCCACCCCGGCTCCACCTCCGGCTTCCCCACCTCCAGGCGCCGCCCGCACACTCGCCCCCTTCCTCCCCGTGCCGCCGCTCGCCGCTCGCCGCCACCGCTCCCGAGCCACCCGAGCCCTCCCTCTACTCCCCTCTCTCTCTCTCTCTGCGGATGCGGAAGCCGAACGGGAATGCCCAAAGGCCCACCCATCATAAGCCCTAAAGCCCCCTACAGTGACCGACAAGTGGGCCCCACCGAGTACTGTACCATGGACTGATAAACCGTGGACCCGAACAGTGCGTAATGACCTCCGGTCCACGCACTGTTCACATAGACCGAGCACTGTACAGTGGACCCCACGTGTCAATCGGCTACTGTTTTATCTCTCCTCTTTTATTTTTCTGATTTAATTACAATTCAAACTTCGGAAGCTCCGTTCTCCTCCGTTATAACTCCAAAAATTATGAAATTTGTCTCTAAATTTGTCTAAATTCGAGATCTTGCTAATGACACTGGTCTTGTTTATTTTGGAGTTCATTTATTATATCATTAGCATTTATTTATTCTCTTTACTTGTTATTCCTTTTTTCGGTACATTCATCCGATTAGGGTTCGAAGAAGCGGGAGATCTCCAAATTGATCAAGCACGAGACTATCAAGACTCTCTTGAATTTAACCATGGCGAGTCAACACTTTGGTCATTTTGAGGCTACATTTTATGTAAATTATATTTATTTCAATTACCAAAATTGCATGCTCTAAATTCTTTAATCAAATGTATATTAAGCTTAAGTTAGTTAAATACTCATTTGATAATTAATTAATTATTAATCCATCCTTTGATAATTAAATCCATTATTCCATGTCACCCTAGTAGCCATATGGTAAATACTAGTATATGTTGTAGTTAGGCGACATGCTAGTCCTGCTTAAATACTGAGACATTAAATGTCTTAATCATCATCTTTTAAACATGAAAGTGGTTTTGGACATTCATTGTGGGTAAATAACTGGTGTGTTGAGATAATTGATTTTCTCTCCAAAACCATAAACAACTTACTATTACCACATCTGGGAGGATGGAAAGGGTGGTGGGTGCCATCGTGCACGAGAGTGGTTGGTATGTGGTATGAACCGCCTGGATGGATTAAGGACTTAATCTTGTCATGACCACCCGTGTAAAATAAGTATAACCACAAGTCTGTAAAATACAACTTATCTTAGTAGATTTATTAAACTCTGAACGTTATCTAGCTGGAGGGGTAGCGGGATTGTGCAAGCACGGGACACGGTCCGGCTTGAATGGAACACCAGGGCAAGGTGAAGTTGCCAGTCATGCTAGACGTTGTGGGCAATCTAACTATGCTAGTTGCTAAGGCGAACATCCCGCACAACTTATGGGTGTGTCCCATATGGGTGAGATGATGGAAGGGGCGAAATATTTTGAAAGGTCACTCTGATGGTCTCTCAACTACATGACTAAGTAATCATGTGAGGGCAAAGAGTATGATTATCTCTTGTAGGTACAGTGTACAACATCTGTAGAGTCTAAACTGTTTAAACAGCCGTGTCTACGGTCAAAGGCGGATATGGGAACTTACTAGAGTTAGTTCTATTTCAAAAACCTTTGTGGGTGGTATGAAAATCAAGTCAGGCTCACCTAGCCCTGAGATTAGATTTTTCCTAAGCCGTCGAGCTCAGTGATGTTAATGTTTGGAGGTAGCTCCAATCAAATGAAGCATTTGTAGAGTTTTCGATTGAGGGAATTTCTATTGTTATTTTATTTTTGCAATTATTCTCTTTAATAAAAATGCAATTTGGTTAAAATGCTAAGTCATAGGAATTTGTAATTATGATAATTGAAAATATTGCTTCAATAATTAAAAGAACCCCAGCCATCCTTGTTAAGCCATGCATATTATTATTGCATCTTGTGTGTTGGCTTGCGAGCACGGAAGTTGTGCTCATTCTCGCTCTCCCCCAAACCCTCCAGATAATGTGGATCAAGGGGACTACGTGTATTATGAAGACCCAGAAGTCGATGGACAAGGAAATGATGAAGAGTAATCTAGTCATGTAGTCTAGATCTCGCCTCAGTCTAGTGGACTCGTTCGATACTTGCGTACAACTGATATAATCCAACCTCTTGGTTAATATCCGTTGTACACAAGCTACCCCAGTCGCTTGCCTGTGGAGAGATGAGCTCTACGCCTTTTGCTTCCACTGTAGTTTTCACTGCTTTTATGTAGTGTATCCAATTTGGCATGTTCGGTCCTTTTGTAAAACTTGACCCGACGTGGTCTATGTTACTCTGAAGTTGTAATATATTTGAATGGTTTAGTTCACACCTTGTATGAAATGATTCAGCAATATGCGTATAAGTGCTATCTACTGATCTAGGGAATAGCACCGTGATTTCACAGAGGATTTGGATTTACAAAATCCAGGTCCGACACTGGGCTGGCGGCGGCGGGGCGGGGCGAGCCGGGAGAGAGGAGGAGGGAGAAGGAGGGGCGCGAATCTCAAAGAAAAATGGAGGGGGAGGTTAGTGGATGCATGTGCAAGTGCACGTAGAATGTCCACTCTCTTAGAAGTAAGCATGATGAGTTATGAATCAAAAAGTTGCGATTGCACTCGTTGCAAAGTGAAACATGAATTTTTTTTTGGGTGCCGCTATTCTGCTAATCTAAAGCATCGGTTATAAACTTTTCCTGGAAAAAATTTTCTTCTCGAAATGCATTGGAAACGGTTCTCGTGCTCCTAGAATTGTTTTCGTGAAAATTTAACAAATTTTCTGTTTCACTGATAAATTATTGTTTGTATATGACTAGTGCAGTTTGTAGGTGCATATCCAAAGTTACCTTCAGATGAAATTGTTTCAAATTTGACTAGAGACTGTTCGTTACTAGTATGAATAGAGCTTGTGTTAGATATGAGGCCAATGGACCAATATATATACAAGTACATGTGTGCCATATATGACAAGAACCCATTGTACAATACACATCTAACACACACCCCTCAAACTTATGGTGGATGAACAACATTAAGTTTGGAGAGATAGAAGTCATGGCTTGAGCTCGTCTGCGCTTCGTGAAGAAGTCGCCAACCAAGTTCTACAGCACATCTTCAAGAGCAATAACTGTTACGCACTGGTTCGCATGTAGGAAGCATCAACACCAATATACTTTGTAAGCTCATGCTTAACCGGATTTGTAGCAATGCTAATAGCCCCTGTACTGTTAGACAAAAGAGGAGTAGGTGCGGAAACAGAAACACCAAAATCCTCAAGTAACCACCGTAGACAAGCAACCTCTACAGTCAACAAAGCCATAGCTCACAACTCTGCCTCAGCACTCGAACGAGAAACTGTTGTTTGCTTCTTAGTCTTCCAAGCAATGAGAGAATCATCAAGAAAAACACAATACGCAGAAAGAGACCGGCGATCAGAGTGATCACTAGCCCATGTAGCATCAGAATATGCCCGAAGCTGTAAAGAGTTGGAACAAAGGAAAAATAGACGACGAGTGATTGTTCCACGAAGAAATAGTAGAACACGAAGATGATGACTATAGTAGAGCTGAGTAGGAGCAAAACAAACTGACTCAATATATGCACAGGGTACGAAATGTCAGGACGAGTGACACCCAGATAAACAAGACTCCCAACAAGATGACGATAGCGAGTAGAATCAGTAAGAGACTCACCTTCAGTGGGCCGAAGATGAACATTAAGCTCCATGGGAGTCTCAGCGGTGTGCTGATCCGTAAGAAAAGCACGATCAAGAAGGTCCTGAATATATTTTTCTTGGGACAAATAGAAGCCCTCAGGCGTAGAAATAAACTTAATCCCAAGAAAATAGCAAAGAAGACCCAGATCAGACATGAGAAACTGCTCATGAAGACGCTCCTTGACAAAAGTGATGTACTGAGAATCATCCCCAGTAATGATCATATCATTAATGTATAAAAGGAGAAGTGTCCGACCACGAGGTGAAGTATGAACAAAAAGAGTAGGATCATGAGTACTGGCAGAGAAACCTGCTGTAGTGACAACAGAAGATAAGCGATCAAACCAAGCACGAGGAGCTTGCTTGAGGCTCCTTATGCTCAGCGCTATAGCCCAGAAAAACGCACTCCACAGACTGAGCAGCCAGCTTAGTGCGCTAACGAGGGCAAGAAGAACATAGCACACACACCCAAAGATGCAAAAACTAGAATAGTCAGGAGTTTTGCCATAGAGACGCTCAACTAGAATCTCACCTTGAAGAGCAGAAGAAGACTGCATATTAATCAGAAAAGTGGCAGTAGAAACAGCTTCAGCCCAGAAATGCGGTGGGACAACAAAAGCAAGCATAAGAGCACGGGTTGTCTCAAGAAGATGACAATGCTTCCGTTCAGCCACACCATTCTGAGCATGAGCACTAGGGTAAGAAAACTTAGAGAGAGTACCCCGCTCAGCAAGAAAACCACGAAGTACTCCTGACAAGTATTCCCCAGCAGAGTCAGCACGAAAGACATAAATAGGAGAATCAAACTAAGTACGGATCTTGGTGGCAAAAGTCTTGTAAATAGATAAAACTTCACTACGAGATGACATAAAGTAGATCCATGTGCATCGAGAAAAATCATCAATAAAAATTATATAATATCAATGACCTTTTGAAACGAAAGGAGCCGAACCCCATACATCAGAATGAACAAGATCAATAGGACGCTGTGACACTAACTCACTGGAAGGATAGGGAAGTTGAAACTATTTACCAAGCTTACAACCCCGACAATTTAGAGAAGCATCACCAGACACAGACCCTAAAAGACCGCGATAAAGTAAAGAGGATAGACGTGACCCACAAAGATGTTCCAAACGATGATGCCACTGAGCAAAAGACACAATGGAGGATGTAGTAGAAGCCATGGCGACGGTGGAGGCGATGGCGAGGGCAACGGAAGGAAGATGAAGCCAGTCAAGCTCCCAAAGACGTTGTGAGTCACGGCATCGAGGGCCAGTACTAACCAGAGTCCCAGTGCGTCGATCCTGAACACAACAAGAATCGGAATCGAGAATGACACAGAAACCATGATCAATGAGTTGACCGGCAGATATGAGTTGTGTGGTTAGTTTGGGAACATGAGAAACAGCAGGAACATGAAAAGATGAATTCGAAAGTGTGCCTCGTCCTATGACAGAAAGAGAGGTATCATCTGCTGTCTGAACAGTGATAGGAGCAGCTAGAGAACGAATATAAGTGAGACTGGTGGAATCAGATGTCATATAAAAGGAAGCTCCAAAGTCAATAATCCAAGGTGATATACTTGAGGAAGAGGTAGAAGGTGGTCTCTCACTAGAAGACTGTGCAGCACAACCAACATAACCAGACGGTGCAAAAACAGTCATACGACGTAGCAGTGTGAGAAACTCCTGAGAATTAGAAGCACCAGAGCTTCTCTAAGAAGAGGAACTACTGGTTCCCTGTGGAGGATGGCCACTACGACGTAAATCCTTCTTCTTCTTGTAGCAGAACTGTACCTGATGTCCATCCTTGTTGCAATAGGTGCAGCTTACCCTACCAACAGCAGCTAACACTAGTGAAGGAGGAGCTGGAGACGTAGTGGGTGTAGAAACTGGAGGAGCTGTCAGAATCGAAGGAAACAATGGTGATGGCAGCAGACCCGCAACACGAAGGTGAATCTCCTCAGCATGAACAGCGGCAAGAGCCTCCAATAAGTTCACACGAGGGTAGTGTGCCAACAACTGAGCACGAGTCTGCTCATACTCAACCCGAAGACAGGTCAAGAAATTGTAGATCCGATGAAGCTCCAGGTGAGACTGCTCACGCTGACAACACTAACACATGTGACAAACATCCGGTCCCAAAGAGTCAATATGATGCCATACCGCAAACAATTGGGCATAGAACTCATCCATAGTGGCATCTCCCTGCTACAGCGACTGCTCCTGACGCACAATAGAAAGATACAACAAATCACCAGATGACTCGTAGCGGTTGCGTAGATGTGTCCACATCAATTGTGCTAAAGCCAAACCAACCACATCCCCAGTGAATTGCACCTCCATACTAGCAACCAGAATAGCAGAGGCACGAGCATCCCAATCAACCCATGTCTTGGTCTTGTAGGTAGCATACTGAGTCTAAAAAGTCTCCATAGCATCCTCAAAAGACTCAGATACCTTTGTACGAGCGCCTTCAGAAGCATCCTTCGGGAGTACAAGCTCAGCAGGCGGAGCAGGGCGAGGCGGACAAGACAACTCGCCTGTAAGAAACTCCCAAAGACGCTGACCACGCATGTGGAGGCGCATATACTGAAACTAGTCCCGATAATTGACGCCATCGAAGATCACCGGGCAGCGAGGAATGGAAACAGTGTCCATTGGTGGGCGGCGCTGGACGACGCGGCGACCAAGGTGACGAAGTCTAACAGGCGACACTGGACGGCGCGGCGGTTAGAACGGCGTATTTTTTTCCAGCTTCGGCTCACTTAAAAGCGGCCCAAACAACCGCGAGCGACGCCACTGGGGAACTAGGGTTCCCCCGTGAGATGGTGCGAGCGGCGGCGGCGGCTCGAGAGTAAGGTGAGCGGCAGCGGCGGCCGGAGCAGTGAAGGAGGCGACGCCCCGGAGCGACAATGACCAACGTAGATCGGCGACGGGTGACAAGCGACGAGGAGGCGCAGCCCTGGAGCAACGACGATGAGGCGGCGGGGTACTCAACGACGGAGGAGGAGAAGGAAGCGGCCCAGACGACGCAGACGGTGGCTCCTATCGCCTCCCGGTCTACTGACCCTCCCTTCCGGAAGAGGAGGTGGTGGAAGCGACAGAGGTACAACGGCTCCGACGACGGAGGAGGCGACACCTCCGTCAACGTGAACTGCTGGGGTTCGGCCGACGGCCGCACGGGCGAAGACAACAAGGCGACGAGGCGGGCAGCCTGAGACAAAGGGCCAGCGGCGGCAGCGGTCTGGCTGGCGAGACAAAGCCGGTCGGCGGCGGCGACAGCGCAGCAAAATCAGACGACGGTCTGACGAAACTCTAGGTACTGCTCTGATACCATGTTATGAATAAAGCTTGTATTAGATATGAGGCCAATGGAGCCAATATATATATATACAAGTACATGTGTGACATAAATGCAAAAAAACTCTTGTACAATACACATCTAATAGTTACATAGTGAGATTGTTAATTACACGCAGCAGCTGTTTACAAACCAAAAAGGAAAGAATCACACACACACACACACACACAAAAAGATGTACCATCACAGGAGCTGGAAAGGTTTACCAGATGCCCTAGCAACTGCTGCAACCAGTTCTTCCTTCAAATAGCTGCATCAACTGCGCCTCCATAAGCTCAGGAGTGTACCATTCATACTGTCTCTGAACCTTCCTGTACTTCTCAATGTGTGCTCGATAAGCTGAGACAATCTTGTTGCTTACAGCTCGCCGCACCATCTCCCGAAGCCGAGGATCTTCCACCTTCCAGCACTCCTGGTTATAGTACGTCAAATCGAACTGGGAGCAGAACCTGGCAGTACTGGAAGGCCGGCTGAAGCAGCCGCCAAGCACGCCCGTCCTAGTACTGAGGGATGACAGTACAGGCCCCCATGACAAGTCCACATATGTCTCCATGTACTGCTCAATCAAGTCCCTGTGCACCTGAATCCATGAGTGCCCCAAGAGTGATATCAGCTCTGAGCCTTCCACTTGCTTGACAGCGAAATGCAGATTGTTCATCAGGAAGAAGCACCGCAAACCCACAGAGTGATAGGCCTCAGCTACCCTGTTGAGCATGGATTCCAAGCAGATAATCAGATCTTGCACAATATGGTCCAGCGATTCCTCCATCCACTTGTCCTTGGTGCCATCATCATGAGCAAGGATGAAAGTGACCGAGCCCCTATGATGCAACAGGAGCCTGATGTAGTTCATTACATACCGAGTTACTTCATGGACGTCTCCACCTGACGGTACGCTCCTGGAACCACGGTTCTGAATCAAAACTTTTAGCTCGTGAAGCATGTGGTACACGGCTGTCCTTAGCTTCTGCAGGGTTTGGTTATACTTTGCCATGCTGAACTCTTCACGATGCCGTTTCAATTCGACGAAGTCAGGGTTGAGTACCTTGTAGAGCCTCAGCACAACAAAGAGCTTGTCAGGGGACAATTGTAGGTTGGTGATCTCATCTGCAAAGGCGAGAAGGCGAAGCGTGTATGACCACGCGAGTGCATGCTGGGTCCTGGCCTTGCTGTGGATCTCCTGCATCATCACATCGATCTCGCGCTGCGCCATGTGCCACTGCGACGCGGCAGCCTTGTGATCACCTCCTCTGATGCAGTTGATCATTTCGTTGATGTTTTTGCAGGCGCTTGCGTCGATTTCCTCAGAGCTGGGATAACTGCCAACAGACACGGACGTTGATGACTCCACTGCGCTGGTGGGAAACACGAACGATGCGCCGCTCGAGATTGGGGAGGCCGCCATGTTCTGGGGGTAACAGCACTATCTCAATATCTGGTATCTACAGATGCTGCTTCATGTGCTGCACTTTGTTGCTTGGAAGTTGGAGGCCTGCTTGCTCAGAGGTGACAAAACGATAATAAGCTAATGACTCCGTGTGGCAGCGAAGTCAAGAGCTTATTGAGTCCACATGATAGATCAGATTACGGATGATGCACGCAACAAGTGTGTGGAATTGAAGACTCCGCGTGGCAGCAAAGTCACAGCTTATGGAGTCCAGAAAATAGAGCAGATTACAGCTAATTTTGGCACCAAATTATGGTCCCGCTCTATGAAAGGTTTCTTCCGCGAAAGAACAGAATGGAAAACAAGCCCTTGTCAACACGCGTTGAGTTACTTTGACATTTCTCTTTACTGACTTTTCTTCATTAGCTGCATCTTCAACTGCATGGAGGATACAACTTGTCGCAGTTGGATTAGGGAAAAGAAACTATGCTGTAATGCTAATTTCCTCTCAGATATCCTCCGTTTCCTCCCCACCAACTTTCCAAACATTTGTACTCCAGCTCAATATATGAAAAGTCCATTTGTAATCTGCTACTATCCTTCCTCGCCGGCTCGCGGCCTCCGCCTGCACCGGCCCTGGCGCAACCTCCTTCCTCACCGGCTTCGGCGCCACCGCCTCCGTGCCATCCGGCCTGGCCCGGCATCTTGCCGGTGGACTGGGTGCTGACCTAAGAACAACATGGTCAGGCTGTGCTGCCTGGCCCAACAATAGTGTTGGGCCTCGAGCTAGGCTAACACTCCCGTGATTGGACAGCTCTCGAATCAATCATGCGCATACCATGATACTAGGAGTACTAGTGTACTACTGATTGCCAATCTCTCGTATTTTAAAAATGTTTGAATTTCGTATACTCCACAGTGTCCAATGATTTACTGATTGCCAATCTCTCGTATTTTAAAAAATGTTTGAATTTCGTATACTCCACAGTGTCCAATGATTTGCAGTATTGTGCTGTTATTTTAGTTGCATTGACTTGAAAAAAATCGTTCCATTGATTATGCATTATCCTATTCAAAATCACCTGACCCACAGGCCACAGTTCCCTAACTATAGTTTGTTATACATCAAAATGCAAAACATCAAGAGATAGTTCCCAAAGCTAAATGAATTGAGGAGCTCAATGATCTGTTTGCTGCTCCAAGTCCGCAAGCAAGGTGGTATACACAACTGTACATGGACCCATATAGAGTTATAGACTACACCACCGGAAGAACAAATGAGCTGCATGCACTACAGAAAAAGAAAAAAGAAAACTAAAAAAAATCCTACAGAAACATGTGAAGCTAATTGCCAGATTAACTCCAGGCTTTTCTGTTCTTTCCCTCCGCTCACGCTAACCCAACTGTTAACAGTTCTGACTTGCTCGTCCTAATCATGCAGGTTACATCTTTAATTTGTTTTTTGTGAAGCTAATTGTCATATTAACTCCAGGCTTTTCTGTTCTTTCCCTCCCGCTCACGCTAACCCAACAGGTAACAGTTCTGACTTGCTCGTCCTAATCATGCATGTTACGTCTTTAATTTGTTTTTGTTTTTGTTTTTGTTTTTTGCATTATTTTACTCGGACGTGACACCATGGCGGTGCCTGCCAAAAGCTCCTCTTCGCTACAGCGCTGCTGCTGTTGACTAGCGTTAGACTCACTGGCCGGATACTCCATCCGATCACTAGGGGTGGAAATTGCTCTCTGGAAACTGCAAAACTAGCAGGCACTGTACAGTCATCGTGTCGGAAGAACGCGTATTCCATTCTCTCTCTCTCTCACGCGTATTGTCTTGTATTATGCTAACCCCTTCTGCAAGTTAGTCTTAGAGCATTGGGAGTTTACTTACTTTCTCAGATACGTACATTTGTTCTTCAGTAGCGCGTTTATGCTTCTGCAACTAAAAATCTTCAGGTTGCTATCAGAATTTTTAAACTTCTTCTGTTAGGTTTTGAAGAAAAGGGATCTCTAATTCTGTATGACTGTATCCTATACTGTCACTTCAAATGTTATGTTCTGGGAAAGAACTATGGTATGTGCAATCAAGTCTAACACTGATTATTTAGATAGCACAAACTAGACAATTTGAAACAAAGATGAAGCATTTGAACTGTGAAGTCATGGCGGAGGATTCAGATATGGCAGGAAGTCCGAAGTAGGATACAAGAAGTAGGTGTTGTGTTAGGTCCGGGGTCTATACATAAGTAGTGTACCCTCCTTTTCCATGTTTGTTCAGCATGGAAAACACATTTGCTATAACTAGCAGACAGCTGACAAATGGACCTGACAAAACTGAGAAACTTAGCCGGTTATTCTATTAATTGTGTGACTAACATGGATTTTATATTGGCCAATTATACTATGACATGGACAGGATGTAATACTAATTAGAATGTGTATTTTGCCCAAGGTTGCATTTGGAAGAAGACTTGTCATGTGTTGGTTATGTAGTCAAATTTAACAACTAGCCTGATGTGAGAGCTTTGTCAAGATTGGTCATAACATTGGTTCAAATGTATTTGGTTTCTTCCACTTGTTTCTTTGTCGATGGTGATATGTAAAGCCTTAAGATGTGCTGCTTTGTCTGGAAACCTAATCCAGTTCGTCCAAAAGGTGATTAGTCATTTCTAGATTAATAGTGCACTTTTGACGTCACTGACCGAAAACGAGATTAGTTAACAGATGACAAATTTCTGCAATAGTAGATTGCTTGGTCCTACACCAGTTGTTGCTGTTCCCTTGTTGTTTAACTTATCAGGATTGTTCATTGCGTACTGCCTCAAGCGTCCATTTGCCAACTCCGTGTATGTTGACAACTCCAAATTTAACAGCTCCTCAAGTTTCTAAAGCTATATTTTTATCAATTCAACTCACAAGCTAGGGTTTCAATTGCTTGGTTCCGAAGAGTTGTTCATACTGTTGGAATTGCAACTTGTATTGAATATGAGGCCAATGGGCCAATATATATACACAATGAGGTTACAGATAAGAAAATCAAATCAAATCATATCTCTAACTATATCTCTAACTATATCTCTAACACCCCCCCTCAAACTCATGGTGGATCAACAACACTGAGTTTGGAGAGGTAGAAGCCGTGCTGTGCTCGAGTCTGGGCCTTCGTGAAGAAATCCGCAATCTGAAGCTCTGAAGGCACATACTGAAGAGCAATCACCTGATCATGCACACAAGACCTCATGAAGGAAGCATCAACACCAATATGCTTGGTGAGCTCATGCTTCAGGTCACGGCACATCGATAGCACTGATCTTTGTTCGACAAGAGAGAGTCGGTAGTAATGTAAACACCAAAATCCTCAAGTAACCCAAGACGCTCGAGGGCGACAATCTCTCGGCCATGGCATGCCGCCACTCAGATGAGTAACAAAGATCCCGATGGGAGGCGAGGCTCACTAGTGGTCGCCGCCAAAGAAAGGCAAAGCAGGCGGGGGCCGAATCGACTGGCGATCGCGGAGAGCGTAGCGAGGAGAAGACGGCCCATCAGAGGAAGATGAAGCATCAGAAGAAGATGAAACATCAGGAGAAGTGGGCTCATCTGGAAGATCCTCAATACGAGGTCGACGAGTGTAGACGAGTGTAGTGGGGGGAGCCTGAGGAGCCGCAGGAGACGAAACAGGCGGCGACAATGGCGGAGAGGCCAGAGGAGAAATATGTGGAGACGAGATAGGTGTATCGGGAAAGGTCAAAAAGGACAGAGACTCCACAGAGGAAGTCGAAGGAGAGACAGGACGTGGGTAGAAGGGACGAGACTCGTCGAAAGTCACATCCCGAGAAATCCGCATCCGTCGACCAACAGGATCCCAGCACCGATAGCCCTTGTGCTCGGCACTGTACCCCAAAAAGACACACTCAATGGATCGAGCGATCGGTTTGAGTGCGTTCTCGAGGGGCGAGGAGAACGTAGCAAACGCAGCCAAACAGACGAAGGTCGAGTAGTCGAAGGAGACCACGAGACGCTCAATAGGGATTGCATACAAGAGCGTAAGAAGGTGAATGTTGACGAGATAGGTGGCAGTGGAAACAGCCTCCGCCCAAAAGTGAGGTGGAATTGAGGCGGCAATCATCAGTGCACGAGCCGACTCAAGGAGGTGACGATGCTTGCGCTCAGCAACACCATTCTGAGCATGAGCACCAGGACAAGAGAATCGAAGGAGAGTGCCTCGCTCAAGAAGGAAAGCTGCGCAGTGATGAGAGAGGTACTCGCAAACAGAGTCAAGACGAAAGACACGAATAGGAGTGGAGAAGCGTATGCGAACCATAGTGGCAAACTGTTTATAGATAGACAAAACCTCACTACGAGAAGACATGAAATATATCCAAGTGTGGCGAGAGAAATCATCTATAAATATGATATAGTATCGATGACCCCCTTTCGAAACGAAGGGAGCCGGACCCCAAACATCAGAATGAACAAGATCAAATGGATGTTGAGACACTGACTCACTATGAGGATAAGGAAGTTGAAGCTGTTTGCCTAACTTACAGCCCTGACAATGTAGAGACATGTCTCCTGAGACAGACCCCAGAAGACCACGACGAACTAAAGACGACAAACGAGAGCCACACAGATGGCCAAGACGGTGATGCCATTGTTGGAAAGAGCCGGTAGATGGAGTGGCAGAGGCGGAGAGATCGCGGCGGCGGTGGCGGGCGGAAGGAAGGTGAAGCCGGCCAAGCTCCCGAGAGACGCCGAGAGTCAAGGCGCCGAGGGCCGAACCAACCGAGCTCCGTGTGGACGGTCCCGAACACAACAAGAGTCGAGTCGAGAATGATCCGATAACCAAGGTCGATGAATCATCCAAAGCAGAAGAAGTTGCATGGTTAGGCGAGGAACATGAGCAATGAAGGAACATGAAAAGATGAGTTGCTAAGAGGTCCTCGACCGAGAGCAGAAGAGAGGTACCATCGCCGTGTAAGAACACCGGTGGGGAATCAAGAGGTGTAACAAAAGATAGAGTGGAAGAATCGGAAGTCATGTGGAAGGATGCTCGGAATCAAGGATCCACGGGAGGTACCGTCTGTGTAGGTGGTGGTTTCTCGGTTCAGAAGAGTCGATCGCAGAACTGCAGAACCTGCCGAGGAAGAACTCAAGCGGCAAGCGATCGTCAAGTCGGCTATCTCTGCTCGATGAGAGAAAATGCGAAGTAGTCGATCGCACGTCGTTGTAGAAGCACGGTGCGGTGCTAGGAGAAGAACGGCGTGAAATATGCATTGTTTCTTGTAGCATCGAGACTCAATGTGGCCGATCTTGTCGCAGTAGGAGCAGCGAGGACGACCACCGCCAGATGGAGGGCGGCCACCACCACCGTGGCACCGGCCGAGGAGGCAAAGAGATCAAGCGTGAAGCGATGCAGGTAGCAGTGTACGGGCGGCGAGCACGGAGGGGAGTGACATCAGACCGGCACCACTCAGACGAGTCTCCTCTGCACGTATCTCGGTAAGGGCCTCCAGAAGAGTGACACGAGGGTGGCGTGCAAGTAGCTGGGCACGCCTCTGCTCGAACTTCGGGGATTTAAGGCGAGTAAGGAACTCGTGAGACACGCTGAAACCTGTGTCGGCCCGAGCAAAGATGAATGAACGAGGCAGCAACAAGCAGTGCGAAGAGAGTCCAGTTGACGCCAGACTGCAGAACTCTGAGCGTAGAAGGCGTCAACAGTAGCATCACCCTGCTGAAGAGAGTGCTCCTGACGAACTACTGACAAGTAGAGGGCATCTCCAGAGGGTTCGTAGCGCTGTCGAAGATGAGTCCACATCCGGGCGTACCGATGAAAATCCCACAATCTCGTAAGAAAATCGAGGTGAACAGCGGCGATGAAGACAAGCAGCGGCTCGGCGTCGTCGCCACACCACCGAGTGTAGGTAGTCAAGCGATCCATGTAGGAGTCCAGGGCCTCTTGGTAGACAGAGGCAGCCTTCTCATCAGCAAGGCCAGCAGACTCAATAGCAGCCTTGTCAGCTGTCGGGGGAAGCGCAACAGACGTAGGCTCCGTCGGAGAAGTAGGGCATGGCGGGCAGGTGACATCGCCAGAGAGGACGCCCCAAAGACGAAGACCACGCATATGGATGCGCATGTGAGACACGAAGTCGGTGTAGTTAACACCGTCGAAGATCACCGGGCAACGAGGAGAGAAACGGTACCCATTGGTAGGCGTACCGGACGGCGCTGGCGATTCAAGGTAACGTAGTCTAATAAGCGGCTACCGACGGCGCGGCGATTAGACCGACGCTTTTTTTTTTTTTTTTGCTCCTTTAAAAGAAGCTGACTGGGCCGATTTTAATCGGCCCAGTGCCGAACGGGGGAAACCCTGTGGCTAGGGTTTCCCACCGTTTGATGGCGGCGGCGGTGACCTCTGATGGCGGCGGTGGCGGGGCCGGCGGGACCACGATTTGCGGCGGCGGAAGCGGCGACGCTTCCTCCCTACGCGCGGCAAGTCGGTTCGCGGCAGTCGGCGAGCGCCGCACGACGGGAGGATGTCGAGCGAGCGCCGACGCTGATCGGCATCAGCGAGGCGGGCCACCGACGGCGGAGACAAAGAAGGCAAGCGTACCGACTCCTCGGCGGCAAGGCGGCCGGAGGAGCCCAAACCACGGGACGCGGAGAGGCAAGAGCAATACCGACTGACTCCTCAGCGGCAATGGCGGCCGGGAGGCGGGACGCGGCTTGGAGGAGGCAACAGCAGCTTCCACACCGCAGCTTTCCGGCTGGCGGTGGTTCCCCATAGCGAGATCCACTGCACGCCTCAATCCCAATGGATCCACTGCACCGAAACCGGAGGCGGCATGGCGGCTCCGGCGGCGGTTCTGCGTGGAAGAGACGGCAAAGGCAAATACCGATAGCGATCCTCGCGATGAGGCCGACGGTGGCGGCTAGAACAGGGAGGCCGACGGTGGCGGCTAGAGCAGGGAGGCCGGCGGTGGCGGCGGCGGCGAGTTGCGTGGAAGAGGATAGGTAACCCTAATGCTCTGATACCATGTTGGAATTGCAACTTGTATTGAATATGAGGCCAATGGGCCAATATATATACACAATGAGGTTACAGATAAGGAAATCAAATCAAATCATATCTCTAACTATATCTCTAACTATATCTCTAACACATACGAGCATATCACTATATCGTTACTGTTCTGTCCACTTCCAGGCACGTCAAATGTCAGGAAAACAAAGCTGCACAATAATTTATTTTCGGTTGCTTTTCTGCAAATTTGAGCAGTACTGACTGACATGCTGTTATCATGGGATGTTACTTTTTTTACTTTCTTTCTTTTATTCTTTCCAGAGAAAAGCCTGCAGCTGAAGCAGTTCTCATCATAGTTATCAACTTACCATCTAACTTTCTAAGGTTAATGAAATCATTTTCCAAGGACTGAATTTCTCATATATTTTTCGTATTCAGTATGCTTATTTGTGCATCTTTCAAACTTTTCTCTCTTTTATTTTGCAAGAATAATTTCCTTTTATGTTTTCAGTTGGAACATGCGAATCTACTAGTCTTTCAGGCTACTGTTCAAAGATAATAATACGACCATGTTTACTGTACGGCAACAGTTTTGTAGCTCAGTTTTCTCAGCTAGGTTAGGCTCTGATGATCAATTTGCTAGTCAAAAGGTCCTGTCATTAAAATCACCAGTTCCCTGAGTTTTCCGGTGTTCCTGAGTTTTCGAGCGTTATGAATGATTCCTCAACAGCGCCAGTATTTTGACTTAACATTGGAGATATGTTGGTGTGGCTGTGATGACCGCATTTAGCACCACCAGCCTCCCTTCTCGAGATAGTATGCTCTTGTTATAATCACTTAATCTAGCTTGAACCTTGTCCGGTAAAGGATGAAACAGAATCTTCCCCGGCTTGCGGCGTGAGAGTGGCATGCCTTGGCATAGTTGCAAACGAGTGGCTGGAAGGTCTTCTAATTTGCATCTAAATGAAGTGATTGGCATTGGATCGGAATGACGGTATTTTTGGAGATATTTATGCTGAGTCCCGTTACCTCTTCGAAAACTCGCAAAATCTCTCTTATGTTATCGACGTCTTCCTTAGTGGGCGACAGTAAGATCATTACATCATCAGCATACATAGACAGTCTTGCTTTCGTGAATTTCCAACCAAGTGGTGATAGACATCGCTGTTGATCTGCCAATTCCAGGATACAATGCAGAGCGACGATTGCCAGGATAAATAAATTAGGTGAGAGGCAATCCCCCTGTGCGCACCCCGCACTAATGCCTAATGATTGGTCCCTAGATGCCATTTAACACGATCCTTGAGGTAGATGTGGCAAGCAACATTACAATCCAAGCCCTCCATCTGTGGCCAAAGACCCTGTATTGCAGCATGTCAAGCAAATATGGTCATGAGATGGAATCAAAAGCCTTTGCTATATCTAATTTTAGCAGGAACATCGCTGTCTTAGACCGGTGGTAGTGTCGGGAGATGTTTTGCACATAAAGAAAATTATCTTGGATAGTCCACCTTTTTATGAATGCACTTTGGCTTATGGAAATCAGATCCTTCGTGTACTTGGAGAGCATGAGGGAAAGCATCTTTGATAGGATCTTGACAATATTGTGGATCAAGCTAATTGGCCTGAAATCGAAGATCTCGATTGCTTGGCCCTTTTTTTGGAAGAAGTATAATGTTGGTCGTGTAAATTTTGTTGAGATGTAACCCGTTCAGGGTGTAGATTTTCTGGAGCACAGATAGCACAATCTCCTTTATGGTTTCCTAGGTTACCCTGAAAAAACAGCCGGTGTACCCATCCGGACCTAGGGCTTTATCAGTCAGCATTTCATTGATTGTTGACTTAATTTCATGCCCTGTGAAGGGTAGCTTCAAATCATTAGAGGCACTGATTGGTAACTCCTTCAACCCAAGGGCGTCCCAGAAGAA
This sequence comes from Hsuehochloa calcarea, assembly GCA_036346395.1. NCBI lineage: Eukaryota > Viridiplantae > Streptophyta > Magnoliopsida > Poales > Poaceae > Hsuehochloa > Hsuehochloa calcarea. The sequence continues at coordinate 83,484,099 of CM070594.1, read as the reverse complement.
GGTAGAGGTTATCGGTTTTGAAGTGCCTAAAATCTTTGTGTAATGCTTGGCCAAAACCTCCTCCTTCTCTGAGTGTAGTATGAATGTGCTCCCCTAATGCCGCAAGGTATGGATTAGCTTCTTCCTTCTTCTAAAGTTCGCCTTTAAATGAAAGAATTTTGAGTTAGCATCTCCAAGCCGTAACCAGTTCAGTCTAGAGCGTTGTTTCCATTTCATCTTCTGTATGGCCACTAATCACAGGATTCTAAGCTTGAGTGCCGCACGCAATCCATGTTCTTCCTGAGAGAGCTGGCATTGTTCTTGCGCTCTATCAAGCTGAAGGATTACCTCAAGGGCTATATGCATCTAAACTTTAAAATCACCTATTTTTGTTCTACTCCAAGCCCTAAGTGCCCTCGCAGTTTTTTGCATTTTGGTTAACAACCACTTTATCGGGCCCACCCCCTGTACTGGCTGGGACCAAACCTCCTGGACCACCTAACTATACCCAGTCATGAGCAGCCAATAGTTCTCGAAATTAAATCTTTTAGGTGCAGTATTCCGCTCCATCTTAGAAAATAGCAAAGGGCAATGATCACAAATGGAAGATGAGAATGACCGTAGAAAGCAATCCGAATATATTAAGTTTCATTGCGAATTACAGAAGGCTTTGTCAATCCTTTCCATGGTTGGGTTATGCTGGCCATTAGACCAGGTGAACCTGCGATCGTGAAGATGAATCTCTTTTAACTCACAATAATTAATCACCGTTCGGAACTGGTCCATTTGCTTGCGGTTCAGGTTCAAGTTATTCTTATCCGAGGCCTGATAAATCAGATTAAAATCACCAATTATTAACCACGGCCCGTCAATCCCATCATGAATCTGCTTTATCTCCTTAATGAAAGCTTGTTTTTCCTGATTAGTGTGCGGGCCATATACGACGGTTAAGGACCAAGGATGAATGTCGTCATGCGGGTTGACCCTCATTGTAATGGACCTGTTTAGTGTGAGAGCATTATCCATTCACATCAGCGTCTGGTCCCAACAGACCATTATGCCTCCCCTGGTTTCTTCATCCGGCTTTAAAAAACATGCCCTGAAGTCTTCCTCCTGCAATCTCAGCTACAAGACCCGATGTAATCACTGCAAGTTTCGTTTCCTGCAAGCAAAGGAGAGACATGGGTCAGAAAGCAAATAGATAGGTGGAGAAGAGCTTGGTTCTGGACCAGAGAAGATGTCTGCTTTGGAGGGAAATGCTATGTAAACTGGAGCACGGTATGTCGTCCCAAAAAGTTTGGCGAACTACGGGTTCTCGTGCTGGAACAGTACATCCACGCACTTCACCTTCGATGGCTTTGGTATCCATGGAAGGCGCCTGAAAAGCAATAGAACGGGATGCCACTGCCGATAACATAGACAGACCATGATCTTTTTTGGGCATCTACAACGATAAACATTGGCAGTGGTGACAAAGCGATCTTTTGGAAGGACAAATGGCTAGGTACAAGGCCGCTAAAAGATCTGGCTCCGGGGCTATTTCACATCGCGGCTAGGAAAAATCGATCGATGCAGGATGCAATGCATGGAGGAAAATGGATAGCCGACCTTAGGAGAAAAATAACCGTGCATCTAATACAGGATTTTGCCAAAGTTTATACCATGATTCTCCAAGTCACGCTATCTCAAAACGAGGATGACATATCTTGGAAATAAATAGTCTTAGGCATCTACTCATCCAAATCAGCATATTATGCGCAATTCTTGGGGGCAGTGGAGGCCCTATTCCAAAAGCTTATTTGGAACATCCAGGCACCGCAGAAGTGCAAAATTTTTGTATGGCTTCTCATTCAGCATCGATTGCTGACAGTGGGTCCTTGCCCGCCGCTATATGCAAAACGACCATTGGTGTCCATTATGCACAAACAACTCGGAAACAGCTACGCACCTGTTCGTCGAGTGTTCCTTTGCCAGACATACCTGGTCTTTAGTAGCCACTTGGATGCAGCGTTCGAATCTAAACCCCATAAACTGGACATCTCACCTAAAAATGGTTGACTGGTGGATCCACGTCTTCCATTCTGGAAATGGCCTTTGCAGGAAAAGCCAAGCTTCGTTAATAGTTCTCACCCTTTGGCACACCTGGAAAGAAAAAAATAGACCGAATTTTCAACATCTCAGCAATTCTAGCCTGAAGACTGAACATCTCCCGTTTGTTAAACAAACGTGTCTTTCCTTCTTTCTTGATGCGGTTCTTCTGCCCATCCAGCTTCAGTGAGCAGTATAATCAAAAGGACATTGCAGCTCAATGCCAGCATCCAGCATTCAGCATCCAGCATCCTCTGTATACCTCTCTCTGCTTTGTGGCTGAAACACGCAAATCAACAGCAACTACTATTAACAAAGGGCCTCTTACTCGTCTAATCATGGGCGTCACGTCTCGCTGATGCATCCATCCGCTGCATTATTTTACAAAGGACGTGACACCACGGCGGTGCGCCCAGGGTGTGCTCTGTGGCGTCCTCTCACCGTCAGATGCGCATACATCCACGTCAGTGACATGTAGAACACAGTAACCAAGAGAAGATGCAGAGAACAGGTCGTTCCTCCTGTAGGTGTTGCAGATGGCGTTTGGTCCGGTGTTTTAACCATTTAATTTCATGCTAATCTTCGGTTTCTTTGCCCTAGTATGGTATTGAGATTGTTAATCATGGAAGCACATGTGTTTTTAGATTTTTATTTACTCGAGATGCTATTCAAGTCGAAGCATGCTATAAAAGAATACACACACAAAAAAAAAAAAGATACAAATAGATAGTGAACATCACCGTCGTCATGACTCCATATATGCAATACGAAGGCAGAAAATCGAGTCAACTACATAACTTTGGTCGTCAAGACCCAACAGGCTCGGCTCAGTTCATCTTGCCCGATAGGCATGTGGTGCTGACAAAGACATGGTTCATCTAGGTTTAGCTCTTCATCTGTAATAGCTAATAGGAAAGGAAACGTACGTAATGCATCAATAGTGCCAGTAAAGTTGTTGTGTCCTGAAGTGAGCTATGTGTTTGCATAGGAATTGTTCACTATTAGCCGCCTCAAGCACGTGTATGAAAATCATATCAGAACTAATAGGCATGGATGTCATAAGCATGTTTGCTTGCATGAGAAATGTGATATGGGTACTACGGGTGCTATCGACTGTGGGGATACACTAACGACATGTCGACACCCAAAATCATTTGGTCTTAAATGTAGCCCTCGAGAGATAAAACATACCTTCATCGGTGTCATCGTAGAGTTGAAAAGAAGAATGCCTCGCAACACAATAAACTGGCAATACAGAAACCAAGCAGAGTTTAAGCGATACGACACAACTTCAAAAAAAGATCAGAAGTGGATAGCAGCTTGACAACGGCAAAACTAGTCACATCCAAGAAACTATACTAAGAAAACCTCTGCATAATCCATGACATGGACCCGATGATCCATCTATAATGGAAGTTTCAGCTGTGTAGAATAACTTAACTATCCTAAGGAATAAACTACACATAATGATTTATCTATAATGGAGGCCTCGTAATATAACAGGGTAAAGAGCAGGAATTTAACACACCAAAGACTGCTTAACCCGAATAGGAAATAGCAGAAAGCTAGAAAATCGGTTACTCCTAAGTTTTTCTTTTTTTTTTTGTTGGCATACATAGCAAGCAGAGAATCAAGACCGAAAGTTGCAATTGTTCTGTAGCTGAACACCTGATAGTACCGAGCATGATCAACTTTTATGTAGAAAAAAGGACCAATATGGTAGCTATTGTTTAGGGGGAAAACTGATAAAATCGAATATATATAGAGACAATGTTAGCTTAGTACATTTTCTGAAGTGGGACCTCCAGACCAATCTGAGGTCGTAGCTTTGTAATCTCCAACTTCAACAACCATATTAGCTTGAAAATTCAGCAGGGCATGGACATATCGAAGCACCTAATGAGAACAACAGGAAAGTTAGGCTCGGATAAAATGTAGAGACAACACCTAGATTCACTACAATCACATTCTATTTCGAATTGTCGCCAAACAAATTCATTTCTGTAACTGTTTGGATCGTGTCCTGCTAGGCAGAAGCTAACTGAAACTAAGTTGAGATAAACAATGAAGCATAAAATTGTCAAAGCACATTGAAATTCAAATGCTTAAAGTGAAGCAGACAAATGGTCAGAAGTTCATAACTACGCAACATTTGTGGAAATATAGACACTGCAGGAGCTAAGCATGCAATTCTTGAGCCAACATGCTAGCTTTTCTTCAATAAGTCTCTTGCAAGCATAAATTAGAAAGTATAGATCTTGTTGCCAAACAAAAGGAAATACCTTTTCTTATGATACAGCGGACGACCTGATTAGCACCCTCCATTACATCGGATGGCCACAAGCGCGCAGGATCTCAACGCAATTTCATCTAACTACGAGGGTATTTATGCAAATAGGCGAACGCAAAAGCTGCACCGCTGGTTTGGCCGAGAGCTCAACGCGATTTCAGAAACCGCAGGTGCCTTTTCGCAAAAAGGACGACGTGGGGGGGGGGGGTTGCGAGAGGTCGCAGTTTCCTTCACCTATTAGAAAGAGAATATACATAGATCTGAATAGCTGATGGTGCATCCGTTGCTTTTAGAATTTACTTTTCCAAAAATATTTGGAGTAGGTTCAATGTTTTTTAAAAACCAATATTAGATAAGAGAGTTATATATAACTTGAAAGGTGAATTGATAATATACCGTCCACTTAGATGGGTTTCAAGCATATACCCTCATTCCCGATATAATTGATAATATACCCTCCACTTAGATGAATTATTGATTAAATACCATGTTTGTAATATTTTATTAATATCCTATGTTTTATCTCGTTTTGGCCACGCGAAATAACCAGAATGCCATCTCTATGTTTAGTTGGACCGCCGGTGCTATGCCATTGTCTCCGAGGTCCTTTGTTAGTGGGGAGAAGGGCATCAGGCGAGGCAAGAGGCTGGGGAGGAGAGGAAGAGGCCCCGCTTGCCAGTGCCGGAGGAGATGTGGAGGTGGCCCAGAGGTGGAGGTAGCGACAATGGCGCAGCGCTAACGGCAGTTGGTGACGGTTGTGCAGGGACATGGAGAGGCAGCTCTCCGGCGCCAGACTGCTCTATGGAGACGGCGTGGAGGAGAGGGAGGTCACTGCGCCGCTGTTCGAGAACGGGAGGGTGCTGCCGTTGGTGGTGGCAACAGGAGGCGGGGTGGGCGAAGGCGGGGCCGACGAAGAGGAAGGAGGTGGAGAATGAGGCATTGGGGAGTGAGAGCGGGAGAGTGAAGAAAACATGGGAGGACGACAATGAGAGGGAGAGAAGGAGAGGCGGGAGGTGGGCGGGGCGGAGGTGAGGGCAACGAAGAGGGAAGAGGTGGAGAAGGAAGCGTTTGGGGGGGAGCGGGAGAGGGAAGAGGGTATGGGAGGAGGGCGTAGGAAGGGAGTCGGAGGAGGGAGGCAGGGGCGGTGAAGAGGAAGGAGGTGGAGAAGGAGGAATTGGGGAGAACGGAAGAAGGAAGAGGGTGTGGGAGGAGGGTGGTAGAGGGAGATGAAGGAGAGGCGGGAGGCGAGGCGGCGAAGTGGAAGGAGGTGGAGAAGGAGGCGGTGGGGGGAACGAGAGCGGGAGAGGGAAGAGGGTGTGGGAGGAGGGCGGCGGGAGGGAGACGGAGGCGGCGCAGAGGAAGGCCCACCAAGGAGGGTGAGGTTGTAGAGGGAGAAGGCCACTGGGTTCGCCACGGCAGCGTTGATGGCAGGTGGAGTTGGTACGACCTAGTTGCGTCAGGGGAACGCCAAACTCGGGCGAGGGCATTATGGTCATTTCGCGTGGCCAAAACGAGGAAAACACGGGATATTGATAAAAAAAAAATATTGCAAATGGGTATTTAATCAAGAATTCATCTAGATGTAGGGTATATTGTCAATTACATTAGGAATGAGGTTATATGCTCGAAACTCATCTAAAAGGAGGGTATATTATTAATTCCCCGTACTTGAATGTTTCAATCATATGAAGCAAAAAAATGTAGATTCATTGTGTCTCCCATATAGAATTGCAACTGTGTTTTTACATGATTTGTACTCTAGTTTGGAACTGTGGCTTTTGCTCTTTGTTTGGAGGAGCTGTGGTGGTGTCAGCACATCATAAGGATTAGGCAGAAGTCATAACCTTAGCTTCAGGCTGTTTATACTATTAAATTGTAGAGTCGCCTGATTAGTTACTTGCATCTGTAAGCTAGCCCTTACCACGATCGGGTTTAATACATATTAAGTACCTTGAACAATATACTAGTTGTTTAGTTTGTGCTCATCACTTTTTGCGTCACAGATCATGTTTGTACTGGAACGGCAACTTGTACTGCTCTTCATCAGTCAGTTTTGATCCTGACAGCAACAGCAGCTGTTCTCAGTTGTCTTAACCCTTAACTGTTTCATTTTTGTAGCATATCATTGTTGTTCTATGATTTGCTGGCATTTCTTATCTTGACAAGTATTTTGGCATCGTCCAATCCACGTACAAAAGGGCATCCTTTCCATAATCTTTTCCCTTCAATTAAGAATCATAAGTTGCAGTAACTGTTCAAATGAACTTGCTCGTCAGATACACTGAAGCATGAGACCATTCTTAATAATGCAGTGGTTAGCACTTGGTAATAGTTAATGCAGGCCAGTGCAGGAAGATAAGTATAGGCATGGTGGAGCAGATGCAGACAATTCTGTTGGCCTTTTCCACAGTTTCTGAACCATTCATGATAATTAGGTAAGCAAAGCAAAAGATGCAGCAGTACTGGTAGTTAATTTTGTTCCTTTAGATTCTTTCTACTGCATGTGTTATAGTAATACAACTATTCATATGTACCTATCTACATGTGACATGCGAATCAGCATGAAGCAAAAGTGCCAGAGCAATCTGATTAATCTATGCACACTTGCACAGCAGCTAACTCATGCGACCACTAAACTATTCCTTGCTTGATGCCAGAACACAGAACAACACAGATCCTTAAATTCTTCCCTACAATTAAAGATACCTTTTTGGAGCCTTTGAGAACTTTCAAACAAGAATACAGCACAAGCCAGAGCTCAACTGATTAAGAAGGAGCATAATTTTAGGGTTGCGGCTCAAGAGGATTACAGCTGCACTGATGGCAACACATGTAGTGATCCCAATGAATATGAATGCATCTCTATACCTCAATTATATACTAGTACCCCCCTCTAACCATGGACGTCACGTCTAATTAGATCAGATGCCCTGCCCTGATCGCGCCATGTCCATCGATACCACCATTTATTAAAAGCACAGTGAAACTATGCCGGCGCCTCCAAAGTGCTCATTACCATGGCCTCTCATTCTCAAAGGCAGTGTAACACGGACCCCACATTAACCATCTTTGCAAGTATCCTCCTATTCTGGTCAGTTTTTTCCCCATCTCCATCTGAATATCTGAAAGCTAGATGAGATCTGACAACAAAAATGGCTTGTCTCCTAAGTTTGGGGAAGTGAGTGGGTCATTCTTGCTTGCATGGAACAGGACCCTAGTAACTTGTTCGTTTGGCTCTTCCCTATTAAACCCCTCTTTTAGGTATGCATCTTCCTAACCTCGGCTGGCTATAATGGCCGCCCAAAACCTAATTTATATTGTAATTAGGTTGTAGTTTGAAGGGTTGGTCCTTGTAGATTGTGTTAGGTTGCTCCTATATATGTATGCTCTCGCTTTTCATGTGTGGCCCCCCCAACAATCCTAACGTTGGCACGGTTTTTAGGCTTTTTCGGCAGGACATGGAAGGAACATTTCTGGACATGCCAACCCATCTAAACTCCTGCAATTACCTTGAAAATCCGCCATGTCGACTGAGTGGCAAGTTGACATGTAATACAAATTTGTATACTTTGGGAGAAATCGTTTTTCAGAAATCTCCTAATAATTGGAATTAGAAGGGTGGTCCGCACATTTGCGCACTAGATTTGTTTCAAGTTTGTAATATTAAGTGATATAACTTAGAAGCTTGATAATATATTTACGTACCTTACAGTCTATTTAGATTTATCAAGACATCATAAATATTAGATATAACAATAGAAGCTAGACGGAAAACACAACTTGATGAACCTAATTGAAGTACGAGATTTGATAGAAGAAAATTATTGAGCACAATAAGTTATCGGGATTCTTATAAATGTAACCACTCTCCATCACACATGGATCATGTAGCTCCATACCCTTATTCTTCCTCCATTAGTTACTCTTTTCCGAAATGTATGCATGCACATGTACCTCTATTTAATCTAAGCAATATATTGATTCTGTGTGTGGTAAATTATCTTATTAGTTTACATGGTATTAGAGTACCTTGCTCACGCATACACTAATGCACTATGGGTGACCTACATTAAACTTATCTTCCCTCACACGTCAGCTGCCTCACTGGACCGTGTGTCTTCTATCTCTTCTTTTCGCCACAACTTTTTTGCTTCAACCTCGAACAACAAGCCCAATTCTTTATTGATCCCTCTCAGTTGCTACTATACCATATAGTTATCTGCTACTTCTCTCTAATTATTATTTAATGTTGACCGTTGTGACATCAAAGACGCATGCATATGCAACCATCATCGTTCTCTGCTGGGGACACCTGCCACGGTCTCTTTGGTGGCCCCGAGCCTATCCCCTACATCTGCACCATCTCTACTCCAAGTTCTTTGCTCCTCTGCTTCTGTACACCCATGCTTCTATTTGTACGGATGTCTGCATGTATATACACATGCATAATGTTATACATGCTCGATTTCCTCTTCTCCCGTGTCGGCCGCTCCTTTTCTTCGACATTGGTCGACTCAATGTTGTGGCTTCCTCACTAACTTCAGTGACCTCCTAGTTTCACTGATATCAATAGATCTGCTTTAGTCGTAGTCTAACGATATCAAAAATATTCTCACCATCACCGGTGACGTCGCACGCTCCTAACTACCTGATGACCCCATATTGTTCATAGCTTATCTTTAATACAAAGCTTCATCTCCTCTCTACCAGAGCTTTCCTATCACTGAGCTTCTTTGGCTACTGACTTTGATTGGGGCCTTTCTCTTCAACGGCGTCGGCGAGTAGCATGACATTGTACTCGTTGAACGACTAAGGTGAGCAACGCGACATTATCCTCATTTTCACCATCGTCGCCTCGGCTCTTTGCTTTCCCGTCGGTAAATGTATTTTTTAGGGCAAATCGACGCCATTGCACATTTTTGTGGTTTCCTCTGACACCATTCATGATATCCATGTTATAACTTTTAATTTTATTCAAAATTTCAATTATTATTTTTATTAGAGTTGTGTACAAATTGAATTGCTAAGTTAATTGAATTTATTCCGATTTTCGTTATTTAAAGATTTTACTTTGGAATTCATATGGAAATCAAATTGTAGTTTTTTATTCCAAATTTGTAGGATCGGATACGACAATTAGAGGGGGTGAATTATTGTAGTGCCCTTTTTTTTGAATTACTGAAAAAGGATCTGCTCTGGATTCTACCAACAAATGAATACTACGTACTCGTACGAGTTGGTCTACTCATCGTAGTGCTCAAAACTGCTGTGATCAGTTCTCCCAGTTGATGATATTGTTGACAACCGGGAGAACAACACAGTACGTAATCGAAGAAGATGAAGTCGACCTAGTCGAAAGGGTTACGACCACCAAGTCAAAAGAGTTCGACTATTAGATTTCTTCCACCCTCCGCCTCGGGAGATTCACGCACTGCAATGAATAAAAGCAAATCGAAGACGATGGACGAGAACAAGTCGAAGACCACTCGGAACAGGAACTAGTCGAAGACTGATCAACACGAGAGTGATCGAAGATAGAAGAACAGATCGAAGACGATGAACTAAAACAAGTCAAACACAATGCCCAGAAGCACAAACCGCCAGCGATTGCTGAAATTCTTTATAAACGACCTGATCTATTATTTCTCAATCATGTTATATGTCTACAAAGTGCTCTCATGACACCCCTCAAACCCTAGCAAAAAAGCACAAAAAAGCTCTCTCTTCTGAAAACCGCCGCAGCCAAAAGCCCCAAAAGCCTACCACCAACACACATTACTCTTAACCTCTTCGGCCTTTATATGCTAGAGCCCTAAATCATGTCCTTATCAACATGGACACATAATCCTATCTCTTATGTAAAGCAAGGGAACCGAAACCCCTCAAATCACGGTAATATCTATAAACCTTCATATTATGAAACACCTTCCATAACTCTTCACACATCGAAGCCTCCAGGACAGCACCTCCTGTAGCTTCAACCACGCATCATGCATTCACCTTTGATCTCCATGTGCCCCCAGCGTGAGCACGACCACCTCGTGGCATCCATGACCACCTGAATATTGAATTTCCCCTCCAAGTTTTGGTCTTCCTCGTCATCGACCATAATCGTCTCCACGCTCAACCTGCATATGCAAAGATCAAAAATGTTTTTCTGGCACAAGTTCTCCAACTTGACCAATACCAGTTCACACACGCATATCCCACTCTCATTTATCAATAAACACGAATTAGATCATCCATGACTTTAAATTCCAACTTTCAAAAAAACAACTCGAGTTCACTTTGTAAAACCGGTCTTACCATTGTGTACACATTGGTTATACCGCTGGCTAACCAGACACGAGTACTCAAGGTACTCAAAAAAAATAAAACTTGAAGCACTCGAGCCTCCGACTACTTACTATAAGCATACGGCCACTTAACAGGAACCTGCGACCACTGATCGCAAAGCCTACGACCACTTACCATAAGCCTACGACCACTTAGCAGGAACCTACGACTACCGACCACGAAGTCTACGACTACCGACCATGCTGTAGCTTCGACCATCGACAGTCACTATAGCTTCGACCATCGACCACGTAATGTAGCTTCGACATTGACCATACAACTCTAACTACCCTTCGTACTCAATAGACACCTTGACTTATGATTGAGTACATTATTTGGAGTTCTACCACTCGGTACTCGGAAAACTAGCACTCAGTACTCAGAGCTACAGTACTCGGAGCAACAGTATTCTGAAATATATTACTCGGAACTCGAAGCTACAGTACTCAGAGTCCAGTCGAAAAGGATCATCGAGTATCAACGATTAGACCACCTGATACAAGGCAAGATTCGACCACTCATACTGAAAATTTAACAACCGAAATTTTAACAACCGTAAATGTCAATACAACCCAAACGTCAACTATTCATCATCACAAAGTCTACGACCAGTCCACATGGTCTTTTACGACCAATCCACCAGTTCTAACAAAATTTTACTTACTTTTTATTGGAATTCGCATACCAATCCAATTGATATTTCTTCTTTAATTTTTAGTCTAAATTATAGTTAGTTAGCAATTTTACTTTGGAATTCGTATCAAAATCAAATTGCTAATTTTATTTTATTTTTTATTTCAAATTTTAGTTCTTTTGTTGGAATTCGTATACAATCCAATTGATATTTTTAAAATTTTTGTTCTGAATTATATTTATTTATAGAATTTACATTGGAATTTGTATGGGAACCAAATTGCTAATTTTATTTTATATTTTGAAATTCAGTTTTATTATACTTGACACATACTCTTTTACTTAGTAATCTGTATGGAAATCAAATTGCTTATTTTATTTTATTTTATTTTCTATTCCAAATTTTAGTTTTATTGTACTTGACACATATTCTTTTTCTTTTTAATATAGACCATCGTAATCTGGACTCAGCAAGATTGACGGTGTAGATCTTTCTCTTTTTCCACTGATTAATATGAGATTTTCTAGCCTTGAGGGAAATCAGATCGCTTATTTTATTTTATTTTATTTTATATTCTGAATTCTAGTTTTATTTTACTTGGTATGGACTATTTTACTTAGTAATTCATATGAAAATCAAATTACTTATTTTATTTTATTTTATATTCCGAATTTCAGTTTTATTGTATTTGACATGGACTCTTTTTCTACAATTTAATATGAGATTGTGGAGATCATTCTCTTTTTCTATAGTTTAATATGAGAATTTCTAGTCCTTAATAGCGAACATGGTGATTTTTTTTACTTTGCTTTAATAAGTTAATAAATAGGTTGAGCACACATGACTTAATTGTAATAAGTGCTCGGGTCCACAAATAAGTGAATACTACTTTGAAAATGAAATGATTTTATTAGCCATAATAGGGAGTTGGGGAAAAAAATGCCGCAAGCTTGACCGGAATTTAAAACTATCTGAGGGCAGTTAATTTGTGTACTAACTGCATTCTTGGAAATTTTAGTGTTCCAGCTGCCGTTTTTCGGTGAGAATGACAGGTCCAAGAGGGAGAAAAAAAGAGGAAAAAGGTTGCTTTTCTTTGTCAAGATCCGATTCAATTGAGAAAATGTGCGCAACACTACACCTCGAATCTTGACAGCATTGGACATGGAGAGATGTGAATGTACATCGCTTGTATAACTTTTTGACAGTAACATCTTAGGCGACCAAACCCTAAAATCTCCAATAAAACTGTGGCCAAAAATACGTTACACAGGAACAGAGACAGGTACCACTCTAAGCCTGAAACCGAACTGTTCAGGTAAAGAAACGTATCGACTTTTTGTCCACCCATTGTTTTGCACGAGTAGTACCTTCTGAAGAACACAAGAAGCGTGATCTTGTCCCAAGTCCTAATCCATGTATCTACTTATACGAAAATTATACAAGTATTGTTATACAGTTCAACCCAAACTCTTCTTACTGTAGTTCTATACTGTTCAGTACATATACATGCCATTGGTTAGGTTACTGCCAGATTCTTCAGATCTGCCAAATTAAACTCTACATGTAGCTCCAAGGTGAGAGTCCATGCGTACCCTTACGAACTCTAGAAACATAAAGAAATTTTCATGACAGAGTATAGAAGACTTGAACAATTATGTTTGAAGACCAAAGCTTTGTTAATTTAGGGTTAAAACCTCATCAGTTGACAGTGAAAAGCAGCAGGAGAAAATGCATTATAATTCAGATGTCGCTTCACATCGAACTCAAGTCACCGCGCGATTCTTTCAAATTAAGTTTGTAACGCGACATGAATGGAACATCGATGATGGGGATGTCATCAGTAGCCATTGCAAGTAATTAAGATCAACAATGATATAATGGACTAGTTACTACTGGTCAAACTAAATATAACCGGCCGCTCCTGCACAAACCAACGGCCGTGCATTTCTAGATGGTAGTGGTTGTTTGGACGGCATTCTTTTTATTGGAGAGCTGACTATGTTGTGCTGTTTGATCACACGTGAACGGCATGTACAGTGGGGTGACATCAGTCATCTGTAATTTTTATCATGTAAAATTTATGATGATGTGAATAAGAGAAAACGAGAAGAGTGAAAGAAATTGTTTGTCATGCAACAGACAATCTATAAGATCTTTATAGATGATTTTCTTGTTGTTGTATGAATATTGTTTATAGAAATTATAAGGTCAATTTAAAGACAGTTCATTGTATGAATTGTAATATTAAATATACTATACACAACAGCTGTTTATACTATTGTACGTACTCTAATTAAATACTACATGAACTTGGTTAGTTAATGCTCTTTTGTTTGTTAAGATGAGGTGTGCCTTGCCAATACATCTTAGTTTAAGGCGCTTGGGGCATACTAATGAAAGGGAAGTTTCTTCATTTCTTGGGGGGTGCAGCTCTGAACACCACACATTGCAAGGTAGCTTAAACAAAGATTGGATAACATGAGGGTTCTGTGGGCCAATTAGTTCATGATAACATGGTATCATTTGCAGATTTGCGGCTGGAAAATTTGCAACATCTGTATGTATGTTGTCTGCGGCTGGAAAATTTGCAACATCTGTATGTATGTTGTCTTCTTATTTATTTATTTATTTTAAAAACAAACAAATATTTCATGGTACTACTGTTTTGGAAGCTGTACCATGAATTTTACTTTAGGAGTTGGGCAGAAGCAGGGAGGATTTTGAGTAGTTGGTGCAACCAATTAATCCCGGTCATGCACCAACGCCTGTTGCGTTCATCTGGCATCATATTTAGAGCAATTAAATTGTAACTTTTCCCCTTTTCTTTGCAAGCAAGCTAGTAGATGCTAGATTTCGCGTTAGCTAGCTGCACATAAGTTTGTTTTTGTTGTACATGAACAGTATACATTAATTTAAAACTCTACGATCGATCCTTTTCCTTTTTGACTCTGGGATGTTCTTTTAAGTGGTCTTATATTTAGCAGTAGAATGCTTATTACATGTGCAAAACTTGAGGTAGAATCCTCTAAAAAAGAATCTGAAGATTACATGTTCAAAGCTTGAGGTAGAATCCTCTAAAAAAAAATCGGAAGTGAATCAGTCCTAACCCCTTGTCTGCTTCGGAAGCAGTAGTTTTCTTCTATGCAAGCATGATAGAAGCACTTTTCTTGTAATGTTTGACAAAGTGTTTTTTTTTTCTCCCAAAGAAAATGCTTGCCACAGTCTAAGCTGTCTTCTTATGCCGGATTACACATCGGCCAGCTTCCCTTCAGTGGACTACAGATCAGACATGCTCCACTGGCAAGAACCGATGCAAAAGTGGCCTAAGCAAGTGCCCAATGTGTTTAGCTAGCTGTGGTGCAATGCGAACCGTCCCCTAGGATCGATTCATGACTCCTGGACATATATTGCTGCACTGCAACACGGTGGATCACGAATAATTAAACACACAGACACTTCTCTGCACCACTATACGTACAGTACAGGCCCCAACGATCCGTACCAAGTATATACGTTGACACATGCACCGCCGCGTATAGAGGAGGAGCGTGTATGTATGGAGACGTACATGTCCCCTGCACGTGGGCCCAAGCCGAACGCAGGGCAGCAAGTTTTTTTTTTCCTTCTGATTTAGCTCTTTTAAAAACACAATAGTAAAACTAATCTTCTTCCACTGCCATGATTGAGAGTGGTCTACGGTAAGTAGGCACGATGCGATAGGAACGTGCGCATACCACGCAGATTGAGAGTAGTCTACTATAGTTATGCGCGGTACCTGACTTTTTGTAGCAAATTAGCATTATAAAAGTGTCATTTCAAACACGAGAGCTAATTTTATTATTTTAATTAAAAAAACATAACATTTTAGCCGGAGACTCGCAGATCAGCAGCCGCGTGCAGTTTTACACAGGTCCAGATTGCGCGAGCCCCATGCACGAACAAACGACGCGAGAATCTGGCAGACGGCGGGCGCGCATGGATGGACGCGGATCAGATCTCATCCGGATTGGGTTCGGCCGGAGCTAGTGGCGCGCGTCGCGCGGACGCATTCGCACGCGCGCCCTGGCTTATCCCCTCCCTTTCTCGCGCGATCCGGCGCGGGGTTTGGGTTGGCTAGCTTGGCTGGGCCCGCGGGTCATCGCAACGGGAGCCACACACCGCGTTGCCCCCGGGTCGCCTCCACGTTTAACCGCCTCGGCCGCTCCTTTTCGCGGCGCGCCGGGTGTTTCCACGGTGGTTTGATCATTCCTGTGCTACTCGCTAGCTGATGGTGTAAAGGGAGCAAAGTGGCTTCGTGTTGTTGGCTTGGAAATATCGTGTGCGTTTTCGGTGATGGCTGTATATAGATGTATTCCTGTAATCCTGTCCCAGGTGTATTATGCTATTCATGTGAATGTCTTCGATGTGTTGCGATAATATTTTTGGACTGTCGGATCCGGATTTTCTAATTCCCAATCTTTTATGCTAAATAATGTCTACTCTCCTGATCAAGAGGTAGACTCACGCACTCATCTTTGAATCATTTCATACAAAACATTTAAACATTCAAATATAAACAGACATCAGAATGACATATACCACGTCGGATCGAGTTTTACGTAAGGGTCACTAGGTCAAATTGATTACATCATATAAAAGCACGTAGCTACAGCAGAAGCAAAAGAGGGGATATGACTTATCTCTCCACAGGCAAGCGGCTTGGGTGGCCTGTGTACGACTAATATTCTTCAAGAATTGGGTAATATTGGTTGTACGTAAGTACTAACGATTCCACTAATATTCTTCAAGAATTTGGTAATATTGGTTGTACGTAAGTACTAACGATTCCACTAGACTGGGGCGAGATCTAGACTATTCTTCATGGTTCTCTTGGCCATCGACTTTGGGATCCTCGTAGTACGCATAGTCCCATTGATCCATATCATCTAGAGGGTTTGGGGGGAGCGAGAGTGAGCATAACTTCCGTGCTCGCGAGGCAACACACTATGTAATAATATACATACAAGGTTTAACAAGAATGGTTCATGTTCTTTTATTTGCTAAAGCAACATTTTCAATTATCATAGTTACAAATTCCTATAACTTAGCATTTTAAATAAATTGTATTTTTATTAAAGAGAGTAAGTGCAATATTAAATAACAATAGAAGTTCCCTCCATCTGAACTCTACACATGCATCATTTTAATGGAGCTACCTCCGCTCCGTCACACCACTGAGCTCGGCGGCTCAGGAAAAATCCAACCTCAGGCTAGATGAGCCGTCCTAGTTGTGTTCCACCCACAAAGGTTTTTGAAATAGAACTAACTCAAGCTAAGATCTCATGTTCGTCTTTGACCGTAGGCACTGTTGTTTAAATAGTTTAGACTCTGCAGAGATTGTACACTGTACCAACAAGAGATAATCATACTCATTACCCCACATGATTCCTTAGTCATATAGTTGAGCGATCGTCACACTAACGTTTCAAACTATCTCGCCCCTTCCGTCATCTTACCCTTATGAGTCAATCCCATAAGTTGTGCGGGATACTCACCACAACGATTAGTGCAGCTAGCAACTTCACCCTCCCTCGGTGTCCCTCTCAAGTCGGAACACATCCCGCCGCTTGCACACTTCCAAGCACCAGTTGTGGGATGACATTCAAGATTCAATAATTTTATTAAGCTAAGTTGCACTTTACAGACTTGCGGTTGGACTTATTTTACACATGAGGTCATGACAAGATTAAGTTCTTAATCCATCTAGGTTGTTCATGCCACATATCAACCACTCTCATGCACGACGGCACACAACACTCTTTCCATCTGTCCAGATGTGGTACTAGCAAGTTGTTTAGAGTTTGATGGAGGAAAACTAATTAACACAACACGCCAGTCATTTACATCCAATGACCACCCAAAACCACTTTCATGATTAAAAGATGATAAACATGACATTTATTATCCTGGTACTTAAGCAAGTGTAGCATGTCGCTTAAGTACAACATATGCTAGTATTTACCACATAATTACTATGGTGACATGGAATGATGGATTCCATTTATCAAAGGATGGATAATACTTAATTAATCATCAAATGATTATTTAACTACCTTAAACTTTAACATACATTTGATTACATAATTAAAACATGCAAGTTTGATATTTTAAATAAATATAATTTGCATAAAATGTAGGCTCAAAATGATCAAAGTATTGACTCGCCTTGGTTAAAGGCAGTGGGGTCTTGGTATTCTTGAGCTTGGTCGAAGTGGAGGTCTCCTGCGTCTTCAAACTTTAATCGGACGAAAGTACCAGAAAAATGCACAACAATAAAGGAAGCAAATAAATACTAAACTCATAATAAATAAACTCTAAATTAAACAAGACCAGTGATATTAACAAGATCTTGAATTTAGAACATTTTAGAAACAAGTTTCATAATTTTTGGAGTTATAATGAAAAAGATATGATTTTTTAAGCTTTTCAATTGAATTTTTAATTAAAACTAAATCAGAAAACCCGTAATCGAGGAGTTTGGACCGTGGGCGCGTCCATGTGCACCTGCGTGGACGAGAGGTCCACACGACCATGGGTCCACAGGACCATGGGTCCATGGCACAGTGCTGGCGGGCCCACCTATCAGCGAGGCGACGACGATAAAAAGCGACGGGGTCGTGCTCCACGCGACGCCTCACTTTCTCCACGCGTGCGGATAACGAGAGGGGGAGGGAGAGAAAGAGGCAGGGAGAGGAGGGGAGAGGGAGGGAGCGCACGACGGCGGGAGCGGGGAGGAGGGAGAGGGAGAGGGAGAGAGCGGCAGCGTCGGAGTGGGGGCCGGAGGCGAGGGCGAAGCCGGCGGCAACCAAAGCTCTGGAGGAGGAGACGAAGCGTCTAGGACGGCAACGAGGGCGACGAAGGCGAGGGGAGGAGGCGAGGGGTGGAGGGGAGGAAGGGGAGGGCCTGGGGCTATTTATAGCCGGCGGAGGCGAGGAGCCGTTGGAGGCGGCGAGGCACGCGCGGTCCCGAGGCGCTGGCATGGGCGGCTTGCGCGCGGAGGTGACCGGGCGGGAGCAGGTGCGCAGCAGCGCTCGGACTAGGCGGAGGAGGGTACGCAGAGCGAGAGGGGACGACACCGATGGGACCTAGTGAAGGCGGGGGACGCTGAAGTCGTCGGGTGCAGGTGCGGAGGTGATGGGAGCAGGCGGGAGTTGGTGGTGGCAGAGGGGAGGATGGGGGTGGCGTCGGCGACGTGCACGGGAGCAGGCGGTGGGGGCGGCGCCCTGGGCCAGGATGGGCCCAAACCGAGGCGAGGTTTCGAAAATCAAATTGAAGTTCAAATTTTGAAATTGTGAAATCCAAACCAAATCTCTTCTTCAAAAATTTGAGAATGTTACATGGTCCGACAGCAACTTGTAGTTATTGCTTTTTGGCTTTTGAGTTTTGTGGAGCTAGCTCATTAATAGTGCCATTGCTGATGCTGATATAACTATTTAATCATAATCCTGATGGGAGACAATGTATCCTCTCCCTCGAGCCAAATTTTGATTTGGAGCAAGAAAGAGGTCTTGTTAAGACCAAATGCACACTAATACTCAGTAGAAAACTAAACAAGTATACATGAAAATGGAAAGCTTGAACCTACTCAATTGTCATTTAAAGTTTAGTCTATTTTGAACCGGCGTGTATATAAAATACCATATTACTTTCCAGCCTGAACCTACTCAATTGTCATTTAAAGTTTAGTCTATTTTGAACCGGCGTGTATATAAAATACCATATTACTTTCCTTAATTAACTCACTTGTTGCTTTTGGCCGATGTGTGTTTTACTCCACTCAATTCCATGGTAATAGCATCTGTGAATGGATGGAGTCATTTTTTTTGTCCAGGCCATGCAAGCATCCGAAGTTCTGCACCCCACCTCTTTCTCAAAGAAGCGCAAGAAGGCCGGGCAAGGCATTGTGTCAACACATGCAGCACATTTCAGAAAAAGAGGAATGGAGCTCCACCTGCTACGGAAAAGAGAAGAAAAAACGCCTAGTAGAGAAGAGTACTGGTGCTCTGTGTGCATCGGAATCGATCCTCCTTTCAGAAGAGAAGGCCTGTGGTGCTGGTATTCTGCTCCTGTTGGTAGTAGGGGATAAACAAATCAATGGATGCGAATAAACAAACAGGGTCGGGAGAGGAGGACGGATGTGACAAGTTTTTTTTATTTGTAATAGAAAAAATAGTTATTCTTACATAAAATTATGCACCACCGCAGATTAAGAAGACCGTGTGTTCCTACTCTGCGGAATCTAAATACTGTGGGGAACCGCAGAAGTATGATTTTTTTTTATCATTTAGTGATTAAACATGTACGTAGTTATTCCTTTCTCGATTCCAATCCGTGGTACGTGAGTTCTGCAGATTAAGAGTGTGATACCTAGCTTTAGCGAATTAAGAGTGCGTGCGGTATGTGAATTTATTAACTTAATATAGAGTTATTTTTATAACTGTGTACAAGCTATACGACTACTCTCCCAGTTACGAATAAAAACATATCAATTCAGCCCCATCTCTGCCGACGGAGAGGAGAGGGGAGCAATAAAGAAAGGCGGGGCCGCATCATGGTCAAGCGCGGGAGGAACACGAGGACCGACACATGGAGATCACCACCCACACTTACTCGCGCATGGCGCCGCGCACCAAATCATCTTGGTCGACCCACCCGAGAACGCGAGCGCGCGAGGCCCCACCCCACCCCGCAACCCAACACCACCACCGCTCGCGTTGGCACGGCCGGCCGAGCCGAGCTGAGCTGAGCGAAGACGCCGCCCTCGAGATGCTGCTGTCAATGCCGGCCTGCCTCACCGCACCTTGTCTTGTTGGCGCATGTGGTCGCCGGGTACGGGTGGAGGCCGGAGCGAACGGGGAATCGACGACTCTTTGAGTCTTGAGTAGGGGGTATCGGTTATCACGTGCCCCCCGTGATGAACTAGCGCGATTCCCTGTCGAGGAAATGTACCACGATTTCTTTTCGTGACGGAACAGATTGCTTTTCCTCTCTTTTTTTCCCCCGAGGATGTTCAAATAAATTTCGAACTGTACAGTGCCGAAAGACAAGAAACAGTTCAGGTCCCTCTGGCGGGGCTTAATTTACGCGAAATTTGAGAACTCCTGCGTTCCAAACATAGACTTGTTTTTCTTTTCTGTGACATGGTGTTCGCTTGTACATGTGTAGCAGTATTGTATCAGGCTCGGATTTGTTATTCGAATGTGTTTTTGTATCCGTGAGAAAAGTGAGATGGTCTTTATTTGCAAAATGAAGGGAGATACTATAACATATCTGACGTGATAAGAGTATAACACCTTTGTAAACATCAAATTTGTTCCAACCAATGTGGTAGCAACAAGCATCAAACATTCGAGCCAAGCGTGTACCAGAGTACCAGACTTTTACTAGTCCAGAATGATGAAGTACTAGTACTAGTATACCTCCATCTCTATATATACGTATTTCCAGTATCCCAATTTATGTACCGAGTACTATTTACCCCATTATGACTGCAAACGTAAAAGCATACAGTACCAATACGAAAGTGAAACTGGCCTTATTTTTCAGACTTTCTTTTCGAAAAGGCTGACTTTTAAGAGCATCTCCGATGGGTGTATTTTGCCGGCACCAAGAACAGAGAGGTAACCTTGGTACCGGCACCTTACACAGGAGCAAAACCGGGTATCGACCCAAGCCTATTGTTATCGATGCAAAGCTTGGTACCGGAGCCAAGTTAAAAATCGCCAGACCCACCGGTTAGCGCGCACGATCGTCGTCTCTCGCGGTGGGAGGGGGAGACCTCGCTGTGGCCGCCGTCGTCTAACCGAGCTCGAGGAAGCCACGCGCGCCGTCAATGGAGCTTCAGATCCGGCGAGAAGGGGACGATCGCCTCCTCCAGATCCACCGTCACCTTGAGATGCAGGAAGTTGCGCACCGCCCGTCGACGTACTAAGATCGAGGAAGAAGCACGACAACGATGCACTCCAAATCTGTCGGTTCGGCGGCGCTGGCGCGGTCGCCGCCGAAGGAGGAAGCCATATCGAGCAGCCTCCGTCGCTTCCAAATCTTGGAGCAACGGGCGCGAAGGAGTGAAGAGCGGGTACAGCCAGTGGGAGTGAAGAGTGGGGGATCGAGAGAGGATACATATCATTAAGGGAGAGGTTTTTTTTAATGGTCTATACAGAATTCGTCGGTTTTCTATATAAAAAATTATTACATTTTGAAAGTTAATTTACATCTTTATTATATATAAATTATAGTAAAATATTTATATAGTTTTTGTTCTTGAACACTGTAATTATTCTTGAAAGTTTTAATAACTCATATTTCCATCACATGATTCAAAATCTCACATGTACTTTGAGGAATTGAGAAAAATAATGATAAAAAATAAAATTATATAATAACAAAATACGGTAATATGGTGAGCATTTTATGTTTTTCACATGTATTTTGATAGGTTGAGTAAAAACAAAAACAAAAATAAAATTATATATTAACAAAATACGATAATGCGGTGAATCTGTTATATTCTTCACATATACTTTGAGAGGTTGGGCAAAAATAAAAATAAAAAATAAAATTATGTACCAATAAAATACGGTAATGTGGTGAACTCATTATATTTCAAGAAAAAATTATAATAAATTCGAACTCAATTCATCGTGTCGGAAAATATATAAATCTCAAAGTATATCGGACGAATGAAAATTGACTATTATATAAAAAAATTAAAATATATTAATAACACGACTCTTATAGCACATCTAACTAATAATAATAATAACTTTAGCTTGAAAAACTGTTAAAAGTTATACCGCAATTCTCATTTTTTAATATGTGGTGGAGGAATCCCACACAGTTCAGCATTCATGTCTCTTACATACATTGCATTCAGGCCCTGCTGCGGTGCTGCTACCCTGCGCAGCCATGCAGGAAAGGAGATAAAAAGTTAAAGAAATCCAATAAAACAAAGGCTCGTCTGACATACGGGCCCACTCCACCACGGCTCGCCCCACGGTACGGCTGACACGCGCCTCTCGTGTATAAAAGTCCCCTCCTCTTCCTCTCCGTTCTCCACACCATTACCCGCACCGCTCCTCCCCGTCGCGCGCGTCTGGCCGTTTCCCCCCTTCTTCTCTGTAGACCAGCCTGAGACGGCTCGCGCGGAGGGAGGCATGAGGACGAGGAGCGGGTCCCTCTATCCCAGTGGCGGCGAGCCGGCGGTGGTGGGGAAGAAGAGGAAGAGGTCGTTGGCGCAGTCCGCCGCCGCCGGTGAGTGTCCGGGAGGTGTGCGCCGGAAGCGGCAGGCCGGGGGACCGGACTACCTGGACGCGCTCCCCGATGACCTCGTCCTCTCCATCCTCTCCAAGCTCGCCGCCTACGCCTCCTCCCCGTCCGACCTCCTCTCCGTCCACCTCACGTACGCCCGCGCCCCCACTGCCTTATTTCTCAGCTCGCTTTCCCCAAAACATCTCGTCTTTCGTCGAATTGCAAAGGCGCGCCCGCGAGTTCCTCAGAATGCGTGGGGGACAGGGTCTCCTAGCAATTTGTGGAAAGTTTGGTGGTGGGATTGGGATAAAGCGGATAAGCGAAGGATGGCCACTGAAAGTGTCTTATCTTTTGGCGTTGCAGGTGCAAGAGGCTGAACGGGCTCGGGCAGCATGACATGGTGTTCGCCAAGGCCTCACCGGCGTCGCTGGCCGTCAAGGCGGCGGTGTGGTCGGAGCCGGCGCAGAGGTTCTTGACGAGCTGCGCCGACGCCGGCAACCTCGAGGCCTGCTACATTCTCGGCATGGTACGTACGGAGCGTCCAAGTACCCTAGACAGTTTATACAAGCTGGTTGGGTTGATTTCTAGACATGCATGGTGAGAGGAAGTACTGATGAGTGTTTGCGCTTGTCTTTGTGCAGACCCGGTTCTATTGCATGGGTAGCCGGAGCGGCGGTGCGGCGCTGCTGGCGAGGGCGGCGGTCGGCGGGCACGCGGCGGCGCTATACTCTCTGGCGGTCATACAGTTCAACGGGAGCGGGGGCGCCAAGTCGGACCGCGACCTGCGCGCCGGGACGGCGCTGTGCGCGCGCGCCGCCGCGCTGGGCCACGTCCACGCGCTCCGCGAGCTCGGGCACTGCCTTCAGGATGGCTACGGCGTGCGCCGCGATCCCGCCGAGGGCCGGCGCCTCCTCGTCGCCGCCAACGCCCGCGAGCTCTCCCTCGCGCTCGCCGCCGCAGACTCACACCGCCCCTTCGCCGCGCTCCCCCTCGGCGGCGGGGGCGGCTGCCCGCTCCTCTCGGACTTCGGGTGGAGCCTCCCGGAGGCGGAGCCCCACCCGGCGAACCTCTTCATGGTGGACTGGTGGGCGTCGCGCGGCGGGCAGGCGGCCACGAAGAAGCCTGGCACCGAGGCAGCCACCGGCGAGAGCGACAGCGGCGAGCTCCGGCTGTGCTCCCACGCGCGGTGCGGGCGGAGGGAGACGCGGCGGCACGAGTTCCGGCGGTGCTCCGTGTGCGGCGCGGCAAACTACTGCTCCCGCGCGTGCCAGGCCCTCGACTGGAAGCGGGCGCACAAGGCGCAGTGCGTTCCCATGGACCGGTGGCTCCTCGCCGGCGGCGAGGCCCAGTGACGGAACGCCCAACGCAACGGGTAGTATTCTAATCTCGGTCCACCGGCTGCCACAGTGGACCGGGTGTAGCGAAGCGAAGGGGCAGGAAAAGGAGGAAGCGTTTCTGCGTTTTTCTTTCCGTTTCGTCGTCGCCTTGTCAGATGTACGAACACTACTAGGGAGGAGGAAACGGAGTTTTTTTCGGCCTAATGCACCGCTGGAGACGCTTTCGGCAGAAATAGGGCATTGCAAAAACGATATTACGAATTTCGGACATACGTAACACGTGAAATTCGAAAAAATTTTTTCGTGCCTGCGCAGCCGACACGCGTGTCGAGTAGTAACGATCGCGACTGTTCATCCGTTTGCTCTCCGGTTGTCTGGACTTGTCTCGCGCCAATGCTTGTCCACCTGCCGCCGCACGACAGGACGCGTCGCCGCCGTAATCCGCACGCCTGTGGCCCGAGACTACGTCATGTGCCCACGTGTATTACGCGTATTTGTCGCCTAGTAGTAACAGTCGGACTTGTCTCGCGCATGCAGCCTTTGCTCGGACAAACCTCTTCGCACGTGTGTCACTTGGACAACAAGGCCTTCGCACGCCTACCACTCGGACAAGTTTCTGCCTGCTATCGCTCGGACATGGCTCTACCTCCTTGTTCGGTTGCACCACATTTCCCTCGTCCGCACCTCCACGACTACTGCACACAAATTAATTAGTTGTAATTAATTTAGTGTTGATGAATAAGTGATAATCAATAAATCGTAATTGTTTCGGTCGTAGTTTATTAGTGGTAATTACATTAGTGCAAATGTAAAAGTCAAGTTTACGTGGTCATGACTAATTTGTTGGTAAGTAATTACGCGTAGTTAATTTGTGGTAACTAAAGAAACACAATTAATTAGGTTTTTAAGTAGTTAATCAGATTAATTAATTAATTGTAACTAATTCAGCGAGAATTACTTGGATGTAATGAATTACTTGTGAGTAATTTATTAATTTATAATCAATTTGTTGCTAATTAATTAATTGTAATTCTTTATGTGTATTCCTAAATTTCATCAAATTTATTTTTCAAATTGTAGATTACAACTCCACATGAAATGTCCAAACTCTCGTGATTTCATGATTGCACGTGAACCTCGGTGTTTTCTGGTTTCATGTTAGTCTGGAACCGATTTGCTCCGACAGTACGCACATAATATACAAAATATGCATATAAATATAGCACAACAAAAGCGCATAACATATATGTAGTGCAATTACACACGGAATACAATATAGCTCACTCGTCTGAGCCACTCTCTCCTCGTTGCGTTTGCGTCTGTATGCATGTCCTGGTTTAGCGTCGAGCATATCCCTGGTGATACATTAGCCGGTTTGAGAGCGCTAATCAGTTCGGAGGGGGTACAGAGACCGTTGAGTGGACGGAGGTGCATCAGCAAGTTGACACTGGCCCAGCTGAGCCTGTCCAATGGCAATGTCGTCCAGCTGAGTTATGTCAAACTGGTTGCCACCTACAATCATGCCATTAATAAAAGAATCAAGAAATCTACACCCAGATCATCCGGCCCCGAGATACGTTGTCGCAAGTCCATAGGTGTGGCGGAGCTCTAGCCTTGATCGTGTGACGTGCCAGAGACCCCGAAGGAGCTCTGCCCTTCGTACGGTATTCCGTACTAGTCAATGTACGACAGGAGTGGGCGCGCTAGGTGCCATGGTCCAAACCCTGGCGCCGTGTACTGCTCCTGCCAGTTGCCGTGTATTGTTCCTTGGCAGGAGCTGGGATGGTCGTATCCTCATCAGTTAATGGATATCCGTCACCCCCACGCTGCAAGACGGAATGATGTCAGGCGAAATAAATACTCAGGATGTAAACTAAACATATCGTACCTCCCAGATGTGCAGTGCGGATGACCGAGAGGTAGAGCTAGTCTGAGTACGGGGTGCAAACGACGTAAGTGATGCATCTCGACGATTGTGCGACTGGAAAACGACGTGATGTTAGCAGAACCTAAGGCGTAATAAAAAACATAACATAAATTTGTACATAACTTACCTCCCTGCCAATCCGGAGCGCGGATAACCGGCAGGGAGCGCTACGATCGTCGTCAGTCCGACTAGGTTGTACTAGCCTAGCAAGTGAGCACCATCATGAAGGGATACATGTAGGCTACACTAGCAGGTAATTCAAAAATTCTGCCACGTAAATCAAGATGTCAGCAAGCAAGGGATCATAGATCGTTACCACTAGACGCGCTGTGCAGCGGAAGAAGAATTGGTGTAGCCCAGCATCGTAGGTGTCGATCGTCTCCTATAGCAACCTATCATGTTCCTTGTGAAGATCACATATCGTCCTCGAACGCAACAACAACCGCAGTGGCACCTCTACGGTATCCATACGTCCGGGGTTGGAACGTTGTACGTAGGTGTGCTAGCACCAACTCGCACGGTAGGGCTCTCAAGAAGATGACGGGTAGGGTTTCGGTGGAGCAACTCACGTCACATGTGTCTCTCGTTCCTTGTGCTCCTAACAGCCTCATGCATCCTCCTATATAGGCCCATGACGGATCCTATCCGAACACGTTTATTTCAACCCGTTAAGTGTATGACCCGGTAGATTTATGCGTAATCGATTGTGACTTGGAAGCACCTTTCCGACCATGAATCGTTAGCGATTCCTAGCAGAACATAACGATTCCTAAACACATATAGATTATATCGAATGAACCTTAATGCAATATGATCTACAATAAGGTCCTTATCACTTATGACTAGCTCGTATCTCTATACGACCAGTTCATATTTAGTCATGACCAGTCCGTAACTCCTTAAGACCAGTTTACGACCAGTCAGTGATTATGTT
This sequence comes from Hsuehochloa calcarea, assembly GCA_036346395.1. Lineage (NCBI taxonomy): Eukaryota > Viridiplantae > Streptophyta > Magnoliopsida > Poales > Poaceae > Hsuehochloa > Hsuehochloa calcarea. The sequence goes on along the minus strand of CM070594.1, from coordinate 83,457,285 downwards.
CGACCAGCCTACGACCAGCTCATATCTCCATACGACTAGTTCGTATCTGGTTGAACTGAATGGTCTACTCGTGTATTCTCCCTTTGCCTCACGATATCTGATTGAACTCCATGTGAGATAATATGTCATCCATGGATTATTCAATACTTTCTCGATCAAGTGACGAATAACTTCATGTGTTCGACTCTTCAACCACTAGTGGCATGGCCATGCACTTTTTTTATCCGACCAAATCGATTGTCTCAGATATATCTCTCCTGTTATGTTAGGAGGGGCAAATCCTATATTCGACCAGTCATATCCCTCCGTATATTTCATAGCATATCCGAAAGCTACCTTTATAACTCCCCTGTTACGAAGTAGCGTTTGGCAACCCCTAAGTGTACTATTATGCATGTAGGAAACCATGTTGATCTCAGGTCTAAGGATTATACGTCATCATTGCTTGAGACCAACTGATGACACCTAAACCATAACAATCTCAACAGTGTCTCAAGATGGGTCAATCCAACACCATATTCTCTGACATGTGTTCACATTATTGATTCCATATCCCTATATCCATGACCGGTGAAACATGGTCATCAATCAATAAATGTGCTGGTCGATAGAGTCACTAGTGTTCTGACCAGTGATATCCGACCAGGGATAAATTTAGAACGACATCATATAAGTTAAAGAGCTTCGCTAACAAGTCACATATTTGTTAATCTTTATAACTAATGATTCATTCAAGGAATATAATAATATTTATTCTATAACTCATAAACACAGACGTGATACAATCATCTCTATAATTGTCTCTAGGGCATATCACCAACATATCGTCCCACTCGTTGCGTGGCGTGTAGGACGTCGTCTCTCAAACGACCGCAACTCATGTTCTTTATTACAATCTTCGACTCCATGAAGATGTACTTCAAAGTGCTCAAAAGCCCCGTTATGGTGTGCTCTGGGCTACGGATGGTGGTCTCCGATGCGCTGCAGCCGTTCCAACTGAAGTGACAAACGAAACTGGTTCAGTAACAAACAGTACATATATCATCAATGAAACGAGTCAAGGTTGTAAGTGTTTTACGGTGTCATCACGTCGCGAAGCGCTGTATCGATCGAACGAATGGCGAAGCCTCTTCTAGTGTGTCACCTACTCCGGACGCTCAGGTGGAGGACGGGTGAGTCTGGTGCCCGACTGTGATATGTACCACTCGATGTACTGATGGTATATTTGTACGTCATTTGGTCGCTGCTCCTGCAGGATCTCGATGTGCGCCGTCTCCGTCCAAGCCGTAATCCACTCATGTTGGACTGATTGCTAGTCCTCAGCATGTCGGCACGCCCTCGATTGCCTCCATTCTAGAAGTATTGATGTTAGAACAGCGAATGTAGGTATGAAGTGTGAACATTACTCGGATGGAGTTGGACTCACAAGTGGATGGCTCGCTATAGTATCCTACCATCGGGAGGGGGTACGAGCTGGTACAAATCGATCTGTCGCATATGGGTAAACACCAGGTGGCGGGTCGTTGCCCATAATCTGGTGTCCTGCGTGCATTGCATGGACAACCCGTGTGGCATTACCGTGTTCGCGAAATCTGGGATCCATGGAGCCCATATATCATTGTCGTGCAACGACTCGAGCTCGTTGTGGAACAACGTGTAGCACCTCATCGGTCTGTTCTTCGCCCAGCACAACTGGGCAGCAGTCCAGCGGTGCCTATAGTGGGCCCATCTATCGGGTCATGCAACTCGGGGTACGGGTGCACTACTTTCTCGAATGAGGGCCGCCCAACAGGGAAGTGCTCCCAACTCTGCAGCTGCAGGAGTACATAGCAGACGGGAGGGCTCGGTTTCACACCGGTGTCGAGCTGGGAAGCGTCACACAAACCCCCTGTATGTGACACAAAGGTTCACTAATCCCCAACTGTACTGAGGCATCGCCACAACCTCCGCGTCAACCGAAGACTCGATGATGCAAACAAAGTTGGGGTACACCCAATCGCCCGGTGTGGTGGGAAACATGATCGAACCAAAGATATGAATAAGGTAAGTGACGTGGTGCGTCCTAACAACCTCGCCAGGTGCATCCTCCGAGCATTGACTGAAATTTCTCAGCCAAGTCCGAGGGATGCCACAGGCACTTTCCGGGACAGGTATGCTGGACCAATGCCCCAACCGGGCCTTCTAGTCCGCCGACGGACGACCTAAAACAAGTGGCTCACCCTTGATCAGGAGACCGATTCTCCCGATCAAGAATGAGACATCCTGGAGAGTAACCGTCATCTCACCCCACTTATGTGGAAGGTGTGCGTCTCGGGTCTCCACCTGTCGACAATTGCCGACATCAGACTGCCGTCTAGGGTGAAGTGGCGTCCGACCGAGAGCAGCCTCACAAAGGGCAACAAGCTTGTGTCCAAAAGGATTGAGACGTAGCGAGAGTCGAGCTGTTAGTAATCTCTCTCGGACCAAAGCACGAGGGGTGGAGGGCCATCCGCGTCCCGGTGATCTACGACTTGCACTGGTGATTCTCATCGTAGAAGGGTTTCAGAAGCTCTGGTAGAGGCATGACTTGGAAGAGATAAAAGAGACAGATTATCAGTGAATAGATTGATATTGGCGATGAATTACTAGAAATTAAAAATTACGACTAAATAGAGACAACAAATTAATATATACTAATTAACTACGACTAAATTAATTATGACTAATTAAGTATGGATCAAGGATCGTGAATATCATTGCCAAAGTTCTGACCTTTTTTCGTTTGAGTGAAGGTTGCTTCAAAACCGAGCCAAAACCAAAATATGATCCAAAAACTTGCTCGTGGGTGATACATGATCAAGATGATTCTAGATGCATTCTCACATATCACAGCAAGCAAGATCCAGGCCAGAAACCAAAGAAAAATAAAAAGATCAAAGAAAACTCTAAAATCACAAAAGATAGAGCAAGAACAAGAAGATACTCATTTTGAGGAATCTTGCATGTATTGATTCAAGATTGATGTTGGTTTACAGGCCACTCCATCCTGGAGGACAAAATCTCAACACTTGAGCACACAACCAATCCAACTTTCTAGAACCCTAAGCTCTCTACTCTATTCTCCCTAAATCCAAACTAGGGTTTCTTCAATACAATGGTTGGAAGGTACACAACCTGCACCCTCCTCTATTTATAGTGGAGGCTAGCTTCAAGAAGGATATTCCTAATGGGCACCCGTTAAGCCCACACACAAACGAGTTTAACTCATGCACACATTTCAAAGCACCATATTTATTTTCTCTTGACCTAAACCACTTCTCCTTGCGCCGTCTTGCGCCGCGGTTTAACCAAAAGCCATCAAGGCGGTATTTTTGTGAAGTTACCAAAATACCCATTCTCGATCCTTCTCCAAAGACCGAGTCCAAACTTCATGAAGCAATCTCATTCTTCGCCACGTGTAGGTTGATTAACGACCCTCTTCATGTCGCCAAGTCTCTCCCATGCAACTCCCACTGAAACCACTATGGAACTTGCACCGACCCCCGCGCCGCTTAATGCAACCTGTTGCACCGAACTTCCCGTTCAGTCATCCTTGTTCATTATCTGCCATACTTGAGTCCATTGACTTCACACGGCATCCTTGATCATTATGAACCTCAGCTCTTCAAGCCTAGTCCCGATCATCCTCGCCGTTGACCTCCAAGCCTCCGGTACAACAATAAACAAAGAAATCAATTCCGGGAACAAGTTCTTTACAACTTGACCCACGTTAGTCAAAACATGCATCACACAACCCATATACATTGAAACTTATGAAATTGACCTAACCAACAAACATCGTCGCAAACTGGCCGGCGAACAAGTCAAAACAGGCTAGACCGCCACCCATGGCCGGTCTGACCGCCACCTGGCCGGTCTGATCGCCCCCTGGCCGGTCTGACCGCGACTGTTCAGCAAGGGACTTAGCCAATTTTCCTTCCTCGAAATCCTAAACCTCTTTGAAAATTTCAAACGAATAGAACTTTTGACTCGAAACTCCAAAAAATATGAGACAAAAGTAGAAGAACCATCTCTCTTGCCTACACCCTCTATTTTTTGCCCAGCTCCAAACTCAAAGCTACTTTTATGATCGGTCAGATCGCTGCCCATTGACCGGTCTGACCGCTAGTCTCTAACCGCCATACAGGCCGGTCAGACCACCAGCTGTTTGACAGAACCTAAAACTTTGCCAAAAATGCATGTTTCGATAAACCCTCAATACCATTGCCAATTGTAACATCATCCTAAGATCATGAACATATCCCCATGATATCCACACTAATTAATTAAGACTTAATGAACCACGACTAATTAATTCCAACTAATTATTTACAGCTAATTAACTAACAAACACTAACTAATTACGACTAATTAATTCGTAACTAATTAACTATGCCTAAATGATTACAACTAATTAATTATGTAAGATTAATTTAACTATGACTAATTAATTACGACTAATATACTCACACAAATTTTATTACAAAAAATTAAAAACGACTAAATTAAGTACAGCTAAATAAGTACATCTAATTAACTATGAACATTTAACTACGACTAATTAATTAACTACACAATTAATAAAGAAAGTACGTACGAGAAAAAAATACTTCATAATATAACTCCTAATGACGGCTGTAAACAATGTTTAATCGTCTACGGAAACGAAATTAACAGAACGAGCGAGAATAAGAAAGCGAGCGAGCAAGGATGAAAGTTGGCGAACCATCTCGCCGTCGTCTCGGAATTTATAGTCACAACGGGAGAAATAGGATTCACTCCCGCGCGGGAGGCTTGCATGCATATGCATGCACACACATGGATGGCGACAGGGAATAAAGCGTGAAAGTAATGGATGGCGATGGGGAGGAAGTGATGGATGGTGAAGGGGAGTCCATGGCAAGGAGGACTGGTGTGGCGTGCGCGCGGGTGAGGTTCAGGCGAGGAGGGACCGGCAGAGCTGGCCACCGAGCGGTGGCCATGTGGAGGAGGCTTCTTCGGGCGATACTTGTGCGAACATGGTTTGTCCGAGCGGTGGGCGTATGGACACGACTTTGTCCGGGCGGTGGGCGTACAGACATGACTTTGTCCGAACAGTGGGCGCGCGGAGGCGGTGCTGTCCGGGTGGTAGGAGTGCGGACAAGACACGTGTCGGGCGAAGAAACAACCGGGCGAGGGGCACACAGAGTTTGGTGTATCCGCACGTGCACCACACGGATAAATCTTCTCCGGGCTAGGGGTGACCGGATTTACACACGTAGCAGCGAGAGACTCATCCGGGTTGTCATATTTGTCAATACCTTGCAAATAATGACCTGAAGGGTGTCATTTATGAAAAAAAAAACCGAGGAAACAAGATACTCTACGGATACTCTCCACTAGAGCTTTTTCTTTTTTTTCCCTCTCAGATCAAAATTCCAATGCTTTTTAAACCAATTTTTGGAGTTGAAATTTTCCTACTCATCTGTGCCTAGCTAGAGCGTTTTGTCGTCTTGTGTTTTGATGTTTTGGATGGACGCTGTGGAGGTACGGACGAGGCAGTTCGGCTGTTTTGTTTGCTTCATTGGATTGGACGGCTTGGCTTTGTATAGTTTAATCAGAGTCGTTAACTCTTAATTAGCGACGGCCATGGCAAGCTGAGTTGTGGGAAATGGATCCCTGAAACTAAGGTTTCAGCACGGCTGATCTACTGTGTATATGATATTAGAAAATAATTTTCACCGTTGAATTAAAAATAAAAATTATACTGTTTATACACTTAGAAAATACAGGATGATGGCTTTCTCTTTGTTTCTTATTGCTCGGATAAGCTGTAGCCTATATAGCTGCAGATAGGAGCACAGTAGTGATGTTCAGAAAAAAAGAAAATTCACGTGTAAATTGAGATAGTAGGGTTATAAATATTGTGTGTATATTGAAGAGGTCCAAGTGGTAATATATATAAAGTGTACAAAGAGTGTATGACATATACAGATAAGATAATACAAAAGACAGATAAGAAATACAAAATGATTCATATCTCTAATATATCTCTAACAACCCTTCAAATGCAAGGCGTATGCAATCGTATTGCATTTGGAAATAGTTGACACTAAAATATGAAAAATCCAAAATCTGAGTTTTGATAATGTCCTCGTTGCATGCAGCTCTTGGAAAATATATCGATAAAAGATCTCATTCCATTCGGGGTCGTGCGATAGCCCATATAGCACAAGGTGCGGGAGCAAACTCGACCGCGGCAACATGACAAAGAAGATTATGAAACCGACAAAAATTGAGAGAACTGTCAAATCAATCCGAATAGGAATAGATAGAAATATGGCGGCGCAGATCAAAGCCCAAGACGGCGGCAGCGCAGTGCACAAAAAGCGCAATAGAGACGCAGTGCACAAGATGCGCAATAAAAACGCAATACACAAGAACCACAATAGAGACGCAGTGCACACTAAGCGCGACGACCTTAAAAGCTTGTAGCGACCGATCTGCAGCGACTCGAAGAAAAGAGCAGCGACTGCTGCCATGAAAAGAAATTATTATACTTCTATGACTGACAATAAATTTATGGACTCGCATAGCTTAAACAAACTCAAAGATTAAGTAGTACAGACTTGGATGGACACAGTGGAAGAAACGACACAAAGTGAAAAAAGAACTTAAACTAACTAACAACAGATACTAGCATAACTAGCAACAGCAACCGCACAATCCTCCAACAGCAGTAGATTAGACCGGACCAACAGCCAAAATCAACCTAAAGCCTCCTCTCCACTTACACTCCACCGACAGCAGCAAGAATACTATCCTCAACACATCCTCTGTCTCTCTCTCTCTCTCTCGCTCATGCTTATAACAAAGCAGCCACCGACACCACGGCGGGTCTCAGGCGGTGCGAGCCACACGAGCAGAGGAGCTGGATGGTGCTCAGGCAGAGGATGCATGAAGCAACCGAGGCGGAGCCGAGGCTAGGTGAGGCGGCGACCGAGCCCAGGGCGGCTTGCCGGCGCATGAGGCTCGGGAGGCGCGAGGTGACAATCCCGAGTGATGCTTCAAGCGGGAGAGGAGGAAGCCCGAAAGACGAGCAGCTGCGTCGTGATGAGGCTCCAGGTGAAGCAATCGACGCCGAATCTGGGCAGAGGTGACAGGAATCGAGACATAGCGGCCCCATCCCAAAGCCAGCCATAGCCGAAGTGAGATGTCGGGCGCGCTGATCAACAGCCTCGCCGGCGTTGGCGGCGGGATGAACACCCAGAACTGTGCACGCACCCCCTCCAGACCGTGCACGCACGACAGCGGACGGAGTGCAACCCCTCCAAGTCGGCGCTCGAAGATGGCGTCGTCCGCCAAATGTGCCCGGCGGTGACGGGGATGTCCAGAGTGGCAGTGATGAAGACGAGCAGGCTGATGGCGGCGCTCAGGGCTGAGTGTAGCGAGCCGAGGCGATCGGCGTTGGATCTGAGCGGGGAGAACCGAGGCGGCGCGTCGGGGAAGAGCGGGTCGAGGTCCGTCGGCTTCGGCTTCAGCCGTGCGAGACCCGCAGCGAGGCATCGTCGATCAAGCCACCCCCGGGAGAGAAGAAACTCCTCCCAGGGGCAGCGACGGCGCAGGCCGGAGGCTAGGAGGCGGCGACGGTACAATCAAACTCTAACTCTAACCTTTGCTCTGATACCATGTTATGAATATTGTGTGTATATTGAAGAGGTCCAATTGACAATATATATTGGGTGTACAAGGGTGCATACCATATACAGACAACGCAATACAAAAGATATATAAGGAATACAAAATGATTCCTATCTCTAATATATCTCTAACAAGTAGGAACCCCTCGAAAAGAGAGAGATGGTAGGAATCCTGACCATGATACCAAACCAGTTGACCCTACTTGGTACTGCAATGAATAATACATATACATGAATACATCATGAAGAACTAGCGCTAGCACGAAATCTTGTGTAGAGAAAAAAAAGCAGCGCAGATTTTGGCATGCTACATACTAGATTTCTGTGTTGAGAAAGGCACATCAAGCTCCCTTCCCTCATCTGTTCTTTAAAAAAAGTCCCTTCCCCCTCTGTAGTACCGAGTCAACGACTATCATAATTCTAAGATGAAATAGCAAAAATAGCTAATCTGCCGAAAAATAGGCCCATCGAAAAACAATAGGCGTGCAATCTACCATAGCCTATCGAATATATATGTGCTATTTCCATGACGGATCATTTCCACGGATGCTACCATCGCCGTGACTGGCCGATCTCTGCAGCGTCTAGCGATTAAGCATGTTGTAGGTACCAAGCTAATTTAGAGAATTGTGAATTTTGGACACTTTTAGCCCCCATAGATCACCACAATTCCAAATATAGCCCCCTTAGCACCAAAATTCCACGTCTAGCCCCTTGTGCCGTCCCACACTTGCTGCTGCTGTGTAGCAGCTTTTTCCCAAAAATTTATTTAATAATATTTTTTGGAGGAATTTCTAAATATAGCAAATGAGCTCAAAAAATTATATAATTTTTTGTAGAGCCTCGCACAGTATACTTACTAGTGTAATTTTTTAAAAATTATCCATTATGATTTTTTCTCGAATACCCATTTAAGTATATTGTTTGTAGGAATTTTCTAATATAGAAAATGAGGTACAAACATTATGAATTTTTTTTCAGACTCCTTACACAGTGGACTTGATTGTGTAATTTTTATAGAATTTTATATGCTCTGAAATTGTCTTGACAAATTAAGGGTTTAAGTCTCAAAAATTAGGACGAAATGTTTCCAAAATTAGGGTTTCATGATTTCATGTAACTTGAAATGTGGGAAGTTTAGTACCACGTGGCTACTCTAGGTAAGAGACACTCCCTCCTCGCACATCTGTCGTCACATCGCTGTTGTCACCCCTTACCCGCAGTGCTCGCTTTTATGGCGTGCCAAATCTCCGGACGCGACTCCCGATTGATTCGCTTGAGTGCCTCCACCAGCAAGGGTGTTGTGTGACGCTTCGCAGCGCCACACTAGTGTTAAACCAAACATATTAGGAGCCCTTCTTGCAAACATGTCTGGTCCATTTAAATACATATAAATACATACTTCAAGTGCATATAAATACATACTTACTGCATATACAAAAGATATGAATTACTTATGACCCCTTCCTGTAAATTATAAGTTATTAACCAAGTAGACAATTGGACCGAACATATTAGGAACCCTTTTTTACGGTCAGGCACAAGTTTTAGCCGGTGCACAGCACTATAGGTAAACCCTAAACCGCCAAGCCAAACCTATAAAAAGCTTATTATAGTAAGTAGAAGTTTATCGTTATCATCGAGTGCTAACTTCTTATTTTCCTCTGCTGTTACGCAGCACAAGGCAATAAATCTTGCAGTGCCTGACCTCAGCGTAGTAGAATTTCTATAGTGGATTCTAAACTCACGTATTGAGTAGTAATTCATAACAATCATGTAAAAAGTAAGCATCTCTTCACAACTACTTTGTACAACTTAATAAATAAGGTAACATCATAGGGATGTTTTGTATTAATTCGTATTAAGTTTCTTTTGGTTCACAAGAAATAAATCATTACATTTTTCTCAACAATCAACCCAAAAGGACATTAACATTAAGATTCTTCATCGCATTACTACATTATGGTGGAGTTAAAACAGAGTACTTTATGGAGCTTCTACATAATGCAATTGAATGGGCTGAGAACACTCGTTATGATTATGAAGATGCCCTAAAATATTAGATTGAAATGTTGTTGTTTCATACTCTTTGTGCACTGCAATGCATAGTACAATCTGGCATATACATTTGCTTCTTTGTGCTCTAGAACTTGCACTCTTATGTTACAAGTTGTAATAGTCTGCCATTTTAATTTAGTTTTTGCTATTCACCTACTTGTGTTTGATCCACCTCTCTTTTTCATATTGTCATTACAGTTGCATTTGGCTATGCAGACATGGAGGATTCGATGTTGGTGCGAATGATTCTGCCTGAAAAATTTTATCCGTTCTGATTTTTTTCCCAAAAATTCATTTAAGTATATTGTTTGTAGGAATTTTCTAATATAGAAAATGAGGTCCAAATATTATTTAAAAAAATTTAGACTCCTTACACAGTGGACTTGATTGTCAAAGTCATCCATGTCCTGCGATTCCATAATGTAAGTGCACCGTACAGTGAAAAACATAACAAGAATGTAAATTATGTATAACTTACATCGTTGATATGGAGTGCGCTCGGGTGGCCGAATACGCTATGGCGACCGAATAAGTGCACCGTACAATGAAAATGGAACGGTCAATCCTGATCAACCTGAAGATGATGAATGGTTGTTTGACATTACTTACGATAATATTGTACCCAATGGTCACTTGGCACTTGCTCACCCTACACTTTTTGCTGTAGCCGCTCGAAAATCACCAAGTATGCTGCACAAACCTATTTCTATGGTGGAATTGGAAACATCAACGAAATCACCCATGCCACTTACTGGTACCATCAGCCACATTACTCAAATCAAACAATTGCTATAAAAGCGAGCACTGCTGGTAAGGGGGGACAACAGCGACGAGACAACAGATGTGCGGAGGAGGGAGCGTCTCTTACCTAGAGTAGTCATGTGGTACTAAACTTTTCACATTTTAAGTCACATAAAATCATGAAACCCTAATTTCGGAAACCTTTCGTCCTAATTTTCGAGACCTAAACTCTTAATTTGTTGAGATAATTTTAGATCATATAAAATTCTGTAAAAATTACACAATTAAGTCTACTGTGTAAGGAGTTTGGAAAAAATTCATAATGTTTGGACCTCATTTTCTATATTAGAAAATTCCTTCAAACAGTATAGTTAAATGAATTTTTGAGAAAAAAATCATTATGGATAAAATTTTAAACAAATTACACAAGCAAGTACACTGTGCCGGGAGGCTCCACAAAAAAATTAATAATTTTTTGAGTTCATTTGCTATATTTAAAAATTTCTCTAAAAATATTATTAAATAAATTTTTAGAAAAAAGCTGCTACACAACAGCACAACACCTGCTGCTGTGTGGTACGGTAGCAACAAGTGTGGGACAAGCTGTTACCATCCACAGGTGCAGCAAGCGGCCTGCTGCCGTCCAGGAGCGCTACAGGTTAGAAGTGGAATTTCGGTACTGAGGAGGCTATACTTAGAATTATGATGATACGTGGAGGCTACAAGTGTTCAAAATTCGAAAATCGCCGGTCGTGACGCCCACACGTACGTTTGTTGACTTCCCAGGCAATGAACTACGTCAGGAAGCGAGATGGTGCGCGCGAATTAGGATATCGATCGGTGTTAGATGGGGGCGCGAGGAATCGAATATTGATTGACCTTTCGATGTTGTTTTCGTGGGGGCATTGGTGCGACGGTGGTGCTAATTTCATCAAGTTTTAATTAACAAAGTGTGTGAATCATGCGTCCGGGGGCACTCAGGTGTTTAAGCCTGCTCATGGTCCCAGCTCGAATTCATATTGGGCGTTTTGGATTTAATTTAGAGGATTGTCTTCGCAGAGGAGTAGCAAGCAACTGTATTTATAATCCATGTATTATTCCCTACAAAAAAAAAATGGTGCCCCGTGCATGGAGGAAAGTACTGAAATTTCCAATTGGTCAAGCAAAACTGATTGATCGTTAGTTGACAGTATGGTTTCTTTTTCTTTTTTATCATGATGTAGCTTCGAGTCAAGAGCCTTAAAGGGACAAATTAATTAACGCTTGATACCACTCCATAATTTTGCCTTGATGGTCAATGCCTATCGAGGGACAGCATCTCTTGAGAAGTGTGTGTCGGTTGCCATCTAGTTTTCCAGTAATTACCTCTTGTTCATACTAGCTGTAGGAGTATTATCATACTATGCACCTCCCAATCGTAAGTGCAAGCTACATGTAGGAGCATATGTTAGGCTACCGATTTTTTTTTTTTTGTATTTACATGGACAGGGGATCTTCTTAAATGGAGTGTATGCAAGAGTAGGTAATGCATACCGTACTGCAGTTGGTTCCTGCTCAAGTGCTCAATACAAATTTCCTTCTTAGCAATGTACTAGTAAAAAGAGAGTATGGAATATCAATTGTTTCTGCCTACTTCGAAATATACGAGCCTCAGAGATACCGTGCAATCAAGCCTCTCTAGCTTTGGCCACTAATGTATGTAGATTGGTCATGTATTTGTCATGATTTTTATTTTTATTTTTTGCATAGTATAGTAATTTATAGCCTTTTTTACTAACAAGTTTCTTTAAGAATAATATCAAAAGGCTCAAAGTTACATATTGAGAACCGTATAGTATATTCTTGAAGGAGCAGTAGTTTATGTATCAATAGTTTTTTTGCTACCAGAGAAATCAGTTCTGACATGAGAGAGAGCAGTAATATGGAAAGCATGGAGGAGCAGCAGACAATGGACAGATTGATTATGCACATGTTCAGACGTTTGACCAAGAGCACTCATGTAGGGCCGTCCAACTATCTATGGACTGGAGTATATTATCGCTCTGCTTTGATTTCTTTGCTCACTGGTTTTGTTGCCACTTGCTCGTTGCAACAGCAAGCGCCATCAAGGCGAGTTTATTTTAACCTAAACAAATAATACTCCCACTGATGGGAGTTAAAAAGAATCCCATTTCCCTAGTCTCTCTCTCTCATTCAAGGCAAGCAATAAGTGGTACTACTGTGTCTGTAATCTGTACTCTGTAGGCTAACGTGATCATTATTCATTCGTGCAATGCGACCTTTAGAAAGCTGTAAAAAGGAGCCAAGATCTAACTAGAAACAGTGCACCGGAATCTCAGAAACTATGCTCATGCAGTCATGCTCCTACTCCTTCCCCTTTCCTTCTCTCCTTTTTCATCGTCTCTTTCTCCATATCTTGATTGCTGTGCACTTGCAGGTAAAAGCTCGCAGTTGCAGCGTGTGTGGCTGACTGATTTGAGGCTTTGAGCTGGTCGATCTGTTAGACTGTTACTGCAGTTTATTTGCTGTAATGGATGGATCGCCATGGCATTAACCGACGGGTATTTATACGATCGATCGATCTGGGAGTGACAACAATCTGAATGATCGCACTGCGTCTGAAAGCGAGAGGCTTTCGTTCAATTAATTATGCTAAGTGTAGTACTCCCTCCGTCTTAACTTTCACCGCTATTATATATATATATATATATATATATATATATAAATATATATATATATATATATATATATATATATATATATATATATACTATGTATTAATTATGTAAAAATAATATCATTAAATAAAAAATAAAAAATGTTTTCGTGATATAAAACTGTTATATTATTTTATAAATATATTCATATAATAAATGATGGTGAAACTGTGTTGATCTCCAAATCGTGTATATATATATATTCTTGAAGGGATGAGTGTATGTTGAAGCATAATAATGTAGTACTTTGCTCGCTGATTCAGAGATCTTGCTTGTTAATTATGATTTATGAGTCCTAGTGTTGTACTAGTACTAAAGAGATGGGCTCTTCTCACTTCCCCGTAGTATAACTTGATGGCTGATCTGGATGAATCTGTTGATATAACTGGGTTTCTGGATCTAGGTGGATGCACTCCTCTTGATCTAATTTTTAAAAGGACAAGTTTTTTTGTGTGTGGATTTTGACTGAAAATTTATGGCTGGGAGGGGGGGGATTTCTCTATTCTTTCGGCAATTGGACCGTTTCCTATAAAGTTCTTACGAAATTGTTGCTAATTTTTAAAGTTTCCGCTAGGGGGTGTTTGGAACAAAAATGATTTTTAGAGGAATTTTGGTAGGAATTGAATCCTTTGAAAACTTTCTCTACGCGAGCCCATATAGTTCCTACGGAATGCCTCGTTCTAGAGAAATTCTGGAGGAAAACAAACACGAGGTCTAACCTCATATAAATTGTCCTTTTGTCTCTTGAGCGAGGAAAACTGTCTCCAAATTCATGTGTTTTCTTTTCTATGGTATTTCACAAGATGCCACCCTAATTCCTGCGGTTTCTCTGTCGAATCTTACGTTCCAAACAAGCCCTAAAACATTGTACACACTGATTCATGGTGTCACGTGTGTATGAGAGCGACATTTATGACTATACGACTCACCTAGTAGTGTCTTTTAGGAATGGCAAATTAAAAAGCCAAAGTTTCTAGATTTTACGGACTTTATCCGATCACATCGAAGAACTGGACTAACCTAGCTCAGTTGGTAGAAAGTGAAGATGTACATCCCGACTATCCAACACGAATTTAAGTGGTACGCGCAACACGTACGAGCTACGTGTCCAAATCATCATCATCATCATCACCATCATCATCATAAACTATTCACATGGTCAGCCTGCGTGATCTGAAAATCACCGGGCCACTTAATTCCTAATCCGAAAACCTCACGAAAAGAACACGATTAGGCACGAGCAGCGACGTGGAAAAGACGCCATCTGCCGAGACAAATCTACTCGCGCTTGGAGACATCACGGATTCACAGGAAAGCTAGAGAAAGGGAGAGACAGAGAGAGACCTGCACATGCGCGGTTTTTCTTTTTTGTTTTCGCCGGAGTCCGCACGAAACAGAACGAGAAGGCGTGATCCGCTTTAATTCGGTCACTTCAGTTTGGGATCGTGATCCTCCGCATTGCATACAGTAATACAGTATTAAAAGTTATTTTCACCGATCGATTGAAAATCGAATGTTCATATCAATCGCTTTAGTACTATGGTAGAGTATCGTTCACTCCCTCAAAATATTATTCATACAGTGGACCTTTGTAGTACCATAGAGCAGCTGAATCTGTTTTGTTTGATAGCTTTTCACTGTTACTACAAGGGAGTAATTTAGCTAGCTTTACTTTAATTTCCCTTTAGCAAGTGCACTTGCCCCCTTTGCATAAGTTACCTTTGCGTCGCGGTTAAGTTGAGCACCGACTTCCTGAACCGGGTCAAAAGGGGAAGAGAAAAACAACGGCGATCTAACAGTAATCATTATCATTAAGAGCGGCAGTTTCTCTTGCAGTTTTGTGGCAACGATCAACTTTCAAGAGATTGCTGGTAAATTTATCTGATTATAGTAGCCGAGGTGTGAGTTTTGTTTGTACATAGTACATAATGTTACTGAATCCTCGGTGGTTACTGTTAATATCACACCATTAATATATGAAATGAAAATGATACTTTTTTATTGAAACAAAAAAAAGTTTAATTTCACTAAGGGGAATAAAAGAAAAACAAAGATAAAGGTAGAGAAATAGGGGTAAGAGTAAACAGACAAATACTAGTGGGAGTACAAGGAATCCAAGGCTGAAAAGAAGACAAGAAAACATCATCTCCCAATAAACATATGCCCACTATACATCCGCCCACTATACATCCTACTAGCTATCAAAAAAAAAAAGTTAAATACTACAGTCTAAGCGTCCATCCCAAGATAACAAGATCACACACCTGCTTAACATGCTGCCTCCGTGGCCGCCACCTCTCTCTCGACGTAGCCACACCGTTGGAGCCGCTCCACCCTCACCGCATGTCACCTCAGCACGTCGACGAGGCTTCTCGGGGGGCATCTCCTCCCCGCCCAGTGAGTTGAGTATTTTTATTACAACCATATGTTCACAGTGTTGCATATGGTGTTGTTCATTGTTGCAAGTATGAAATCAAAATGTTTCATAAAGTTAGGCTCAAATGTTGCAGCACCCAATCAAACTTGTGAATTGTTGTGATGTTGGGCGTTGAAAATAATGCGTTGAAAATAATGTTGTATATTGTTATTTGAGATGTTGCATATGTAAAGAAAAAATGTTACATCTACAGAAAAAAAATAGTGTTGCATCTGTAGAAAAAAAAAGTGTTGTATACTATTCACGGTGATGTTGTGATTTTTTAACGCGTTTTTTTCAAATGCTTTGTTTTTAATTCTGATGTTCTTTGAGATGATGTTTTTACGGTGATATTGATGATGTTAACGCGTCTGTTTACGGTGATGTTCTTCGAAACGATGCGTGTGAATTTTTTTGATACGTTGTGCATGTTCTGAATTTTATTACGTTTAGCACACAAAGATGTTGCACTCGGACATACGGCGCTAACGCTTGGACTGTACGTCCGAACACTAGTCGTATCAAAAAAAAGTTTGTCAAAAGAAAACAGGTAAAAAGAAGGAAGCTTGAGAAAGAGATGATAGGTCAAGCGTAGAAAAAAGCGATTTCAAATTCGATTCCAGCACGACACCATGGGTAGAGCAAACGGCCAAACAAAATGGAAAAGTAGCAGTAGTAAAAGCTAGTAGTATATCGTCATACAAACATGATTCTTGGATGCAGCGAAGAGATAAAGCAATGGGCAAGAATCAGCGAAGAGATAAAGCAATGGGTCGTGTGAAAACTGAAAAAGCCATTGCACCATTCATATATCCTCTCCCAGCTTTCTCTTTATCCGTATGTCCAGCCCACTAGAGACCACTGTTGTGGGAAACCACCGTTTAATCGAAATTTAATAGGTGATTATGTGTTTTATTAATATATTTTAATTTCTATTTTAAATTAATTATAAGCATTTTATTTGCCCAAAGTTATTGATAATTCACTCCACAAAACATTGTTCGCCGTGTTTTACATTTCATTGTTAATACTCCATCCAAAGGGTACATACTACCAACACCATCACAAACTAATTTATTGTGATTAGTGAATAAAAATAAGCTGCTTTGTGATTAAACATAAAAAAATCGGCCGATTAAACGGATTACACGACCAATTAATCATTCGATTGTACACCAATTATTGGCCGTTTTTTTTTTTCTCACAACACCTCTACAGACTGAGTAGCATCCTCTCTCCCAAGTGGAGTTGTGACGGTTGCTTACCACTAACTAGCTAGGAGCAGATCACAGCAGCAGCTTCTTGTGCTGCTGCTTGGTACTAGCTCCTCTAGTCGTCGCACGTGCAAGCGTGTGGATCAAGCCTCGAACTAAGCTGCTTTCACAAGTCATAAGCCACTCTCACGTGTGGCCCCATTCTGTGCTCTTGACAGGACCACTGGCCCTGATAAGGTGCACCGAGGGTCAAAGAATCCGCTGCAGTCGAGGTGTATGACAAGCCCGGGGTAAAAATTAGCCGAACCCCCCCTAAATTATCGATGTAAAAGGATTGTGGAAGGTTTAAGAAGCACAAAATTTATTCTTATCGATGTAAAAGGATTGTGGAAGGTTTAAGAAGCACAAAATCTGAATAAATTTGGAAAGCTAAAAGAAACTTAACAAACTGGAAAGACCGGCCCGGTCAATACCGGTCTCTTTTCCCCAAAAGAAAACTGGGAATGAAACATACTTGTCAATACCATTCCAGAGACTATACGGACTTTGCTATTGGAATAGGGTATTCAGTACCGGCCCATAACAGTGTACTGTTTATGAATTTAATATAATAATATATATTTATAAATACATATATGTTTAATTATATATACACCAAATTTTACTTGTAAATTATTATAAATACATAGTAGTAGAACCAACTATAACTTATAGTTCAATTAGTACAATAGATATGATATTAGCAATTCCACCGATATGACCGGTATTGACCAGTGTCAGCCGGTATGGTTAGTATCGAACTGGTAGGACCGGTATCGAGACCGCTACGGAACGCACGACTGCTCTGTACCGATTTATGTGGTGAAACTGTACACACCGATCATACCGGAACGGTATTGATAGGTTTGGAACGAAACCGTTGTATTTGTAACCTAGATGTACTCGAGCCTTTGTAACGTGTGGTTTCTGATAATAGAAACCGGAAGTCCAGTTCAGAAAAGAAAAGGATGGTGCGGGTGCGCAAACGCACGGTCAGAACTCTAGACCAATCCGGATCCAAATCCTCCCCTTCCTTTTGAGTACATCGTGTGCGGGGTGGGGGATGATGGTCCAACTATTTGATGTTTTTCCACGGGACGTGCCGACGATAATGGCCTGGTAGTCTGTCATCCGTGCCGCCGATGGATCTATTTCGCGGAAGGAGATGACCCCTCGGATGTGTACCAACAACAAGAAGTCTGGTAAATGGGCGTTCACTCGGTTTGGAGCCGAGCCTGCTGGGGGACCATTTACCGGCGGCCGGCTGGACCTAACAGTGGAAAAGAAAGCAGAGCATTCGAAACTTGGCGTTGCAGACAGCTTAAGATTTGGGGGATGAAAGTAGCATGAAATGACAGAATCAATGCTAATCTCTCTCTTACTCTCCGCCTTTTAATCAGGGAGACATCGTTTTGTGCTTGTGGCAGCACGCTGGAGCAGGGTTAGGTTGGGTCGGATCCTCCCCCAGCACGCACACCGCATTGAGTTAGAGTCACCGCAGTAGCGACAGCAACACGGTGCTACAGGGCTCTGAAATGTACTGAAGCATCACCGTGCAAGCGAACGCCACCCTAAGCAGCGTTCATAGAAATTATGCTTAAGCTGTTGCTGTATATACTTGAATAGCGCTAGTAAGAAAGTAAGACCAACCAAACGGACATGCAAAAAAAAATCAACTAAAAAATACTTTGGCTGGCTAATTTTCTTGGAAGAGCGCTTCCTCGAATGGAGCAAAAAAACAGAGGGCTGTCAATTAGTAACTAATCATCTAACCTAAATTCATGTTATGTAACCGTTCATTTAGCATTGCAGGGCTACGAAGAATTTTTAGTTGAATTGGCATTTTTTCACACTGTATTTGTAGGAATGATCGGTTCTTTTTACAAAAAATAGCACTGTTCCTATGTAACCGTCGTGCGGAACCCGATGCCCTGCACAGTTATTATACAGGAACAGGCTATGCGGCGGTGGGAGGGATTTTCACACGGTGATAGTGTGGAACGATATTATTTTTGTAAAAAAAATTTAGAGTCGATCATTCCTATAAATACAATATAAAAAGATAGTCAAAGATTCGGGCTATAAAAGTACGTGATGTGACCATAAAAGTTTGAAACATTGCATTTGCTAGCCTAAAGAGCAGTAGTAAAAACTCTAGTGACGCTGCCTGCTACCAAACCCAACCAAAACACATAAATTGCCTGCACTGGGTACCAGCTATTAGTACGTGTGAGTGCCCAAAAGGCTGCAACGCCTTTAACCGCACCACACCGCAACAGCTGCTACACTAACACTACACTGCTACTCTGCTATCAAATCAAATCAAATCAAATCAAGCCAACCACACATCCATCCATCCATCCATCCATCCATCCATCGACTTTGTTTGCAATGCTGGAGGCAGGTAAGTTTTTAACTAATACAGCACTATTAACCGATGAAATAGCAAATATAACTTTTTTCGTGTGCAAAATACAAATAGAGAGTGGTGACGACTCCATCCCTCTAATGTACGGACGTGGTGTCTTTTTTGTATTCGATACGAATAGAGAGTTACATTTACTATTGTACGGTACGTGTAAAACATACAATACTAACCGAAAACTCCAGGCAGGCGGCCATTCTCTCTCTCTGACCACCACATGAGTGTGGGGTCGCGCGGCCATGGCATGACATGCACGATCGTCCCAACTCCCACGGATCGCCAAAGATGGATTAGAATGCACGAAACCGGGCCACTCTCACTTGTATCTGCGATTTAGGTTTGTCTTAAGAAAAAAAGAACTCTCATTGTGGATGGAACACACTTAACCTTTTGTGCGATGGAAATAAGAAAACATTACCAACATACATCACCAATCAAAACATTAGCAAACCACTCCCTAGTCGTTCTGGAAGGTGTTTAATCAAAATTTGAAAACTTTGATTTATCGATATCTTTTTAAATATTTATGTTAGATACATAAAAATTATATGTTTAGGTTCATTTCGAAAAGTACTTTCATAATATTATAATTGTATTGGATTTCACTAATATATTAGAATAGTAATTAGTGGTTAAAGTTGCATTTACGGATGTTCAAAATAACTTATTTTTGTGAATCGGAGTGAGTATAACTAAGTGGTTTGAGATTTGTGCATCTTTCATTTTAGTTCCTTCTCTTTTTTCCCCAAAAAGCGTACAAGAATTTTGAGATGGGGGGCTCGATCAGGCTGCATGGTGCATGTGAGGCAGAGGACATGCATCAAGTCCAAAAGTGGTGAGGGGTTGGTTTGAGTTTTGTACCACCTAACAAATGTAGTCCTAGGAAAACGGGGCCCCAAATTAACTCAAGTCAAGAACATCTACCTGTTGCTGTCCAATTAATCAGCTTCCTTGCTATCTCAGCCAAAGCAGCTAGCCAGCTGGGAAAAAAGAAGGCAGAAGAAAGGGAGGGAGCTGCTGGTGTTGGGTGTGGGCAAAGGGAGCAAGGCAACCCATGTTGGCCAGGCCACCAACAAGCCTTAACTGCTTACTTGCAAGTGCAAAATACACAAGAAATGCACTAATGATGGTCCAAAAGTCTCACAGCCTAGCTAGCTTCACATCTCATGCATGACAGCATGAGAGATGAAAGGAAAGGAAAGGAAAGGATATGATGATAGGTCACATGCATTGGCATTGGTGATTGGCTCAGCAGTGAACAACGCTGGCTGATCGGCCGGCATGTCACCAAATGGGCTGGGACCAGGCAGCCGCAAGTATGCAGGGTGCATGTTGTCCGCGGGTATTGGTTTCGATATATTTGTTCGTCGAGAGAGCTAGAGTGTAATATTACCATTTTATTCTAATCTCTACTCTTATTTGAACGGTTTTGCTAAACAACATTCGACTATTTTTTTAATCAAAATAATTGAATTTTCATTCATCCGATATGCTTTAAGATTTGTACTTCTTCTCATATGATGAATTGGATCTGAATTTTTTTAAGATTTTTTCTTTGGAACATAACGGATTCACCACATTGCCGTATTTTGTTGGTATATAATTTTATTTTTTATCTTTACTCAATCTCTCAAAGTATTTGTTAGATTTTGAATCGTACGATGGAAATATAAACTATTAGGACTTTCGATAATAATTACAGTGACCAAGAAATAAAAATTACATAAATAATTTAAGGTAATTTATGTATAATGAAGTTATAAATGAACTAAAATTTAACTATTTTGGGCTAAGAAAACATTCGAATCTTGTACAGGCAGCCCATATCTTGTGATCATTTCTCATTAAATGTTTCTCAGACTTATACTTCTTTAGTTTGTATGCATAGTAAAATATGAATAAATACAGTGAAACGGAGGGGTACACGAATATGTATTGCAAGAACGAACGTTACATAGGTTTTGGTGTGGGTGCACCGCACCATGGTTGCGACTGCCACCATCATGTTTGAATTAGGGTTCATGCAGGTACAATGGCGTTGCTGTCGACCTACGCTCCGCCCATAAGTCTTGCAGCTCTAGAGCCCTCTTGTTCCAGCTCGGTGATTTGATTCTTGACTTTTGGGTCAACACAGAGAAATGAAGTGTCGCTCCCAGAAGGGGGGCCCGAGATCTTGTGCGCGGTGTGTGATGCCGCCCAAGCGTCACGTCAGAGTCAGACCGACGCAAGGAACACCTTGAGGAACCATGTCTCCGGAAATCCGTCGAAAAAGCAACGTATTCAAATGTGTTGACAAACTTGCGTTTTTGTTGGTACGGTGAATCGATGGATGTAAGTGTAAGCCATAATAAATCGAGAGCGAGTTTTCGGACTAAATTAGTAGCGAATCTAGTCTCACCCGCACATCAAATGCAATTCCCCGCGTGCTCGAGTCCGTGCCCTCGACGCACGGTGCTTCCGAGTCCGTGTTCTCAAGGCGAACACGGACTCGGTGACGTTAGATTTGCTACTTATGAATGTCAACCGTGCTAACTTAGCCAAATAAGTCCTCCAATGGTCGATTCGACTCGACGGCGGAGAAGATGGGATTTCAGAGTTTGCGGCCGTTTGAGCTGCGTAGCAGGGACACAGATATCCATCCTCCGATACTCTTCTTACCGAGAAGAGAGTACATGTCTTCGTATGTGTGCCAGCGTGTGTGCTTGAAACGCACTCATCGCGCGACCAACACGGGGGTGGTGATGAGGCATGACCACGTCACCGCACGGCGGGAGAAGGCCCCATGCGCATGCATTGCCATGGTCCGGCTGCTGCTGCTGCTGCTCGTCGCAACCGCAGGCGTGAGAAGGAAGCATCCCGGCTGGATGGATCCCCACATCAACCCTCGGCTCGGTTCGGCTCAGCCGCTACACCTCCCCTTTAAGGCGTTTTTGTCCTCAAATAGAGGCCAGCAGCAAGCAAAGAATGCATGCATTAATATGGCCAACGAATGACATGAGTTAGGTCCAATCCTAGGAGACCGGTACCCGCGGTTACTGCTGCTTCTGCAGATACAATGACACACCTCTCACCCTTCTGATTCGGATCCTCTGCATTAGTGAAGCTATGTACCCTTGCGTTGCAACAGGATGTTTACAAGGTAAACTTGTTTTCTGTACTGGGGCTAATCAAATAATGTTTCGAACAATAAGTTTTTAGAACAAAAATACATGACTCGCAAATTGTAATTACAATGACAGCTAAGATTCTGAGCTTTAAAAAAGTGATGGATTTAGAGTTATTGAATGTGTCAGACATAACTCTTCAGCCCTATATAGAACATGGGAAGTCCGTATTATAAAAAAGAATAACAATATTTCCTTATTTTGTAACAATAAAGATACAAGGGTGCATGTGTAAATACAGTAGGAAATAAAAAGCAAAAATAACTCACAGGACACACTATTACAAATGGGCTTAAAACCCAACCTCTTGACCCTGTCTCTGCCCCAGCCCAGCTAGGCGTATGCTAAGTCGACCGGCCTGCTCGGCCCCACTGACAGGCCTGCATGGCCCAGCCTGAGCCCACGCGCCTGTTTAACTCTAATCTTACCTATCTCATTCTCCATGAAGCTAGGACTTGGATCATACTTTTTAGGGTCAGCACACTGGGCTTTGGATCGTGTTTAGGTCTGACCGAAGGTGAGGCAGCAGGATAACCAGGCCGAGCTCGCACAACACAACACGACCCGAAACACAACGGCCGGGCCGTGCCCAGCCCAACCCGAAGTCCGAATCAACGCCGCCGCTGCTCGATCCGCCTCCTCCATCGATCTTACCGCCGTCGTTGGTCACGGCCCGCTCCCTTCCTCCCCACTCCACCTCTCCCTCTCTCTCCACTTGAGTCGCCACCGCCTGGAACCACGCCCCCACCAAAACCTAGCACGCCTCTGCCTTCATCGCCGCCGGCGATTCCCCTGTGCTTCCCTCGGCTTCTTCTCCCCCTCAACGCCGGCGAGCTCCCATGACTCCGACCCCTCCTTCCCCGGCTTCGGTGATGCCCATGCTCGAGCACATGACCCAGTCTCAACGTCTCCACTCTCCTCCCCTCACCTCTCATCTTCTCAAGCTTCGACGCTGGTAGCCGCCTGCCCGCCCCTCAACCACTGCCTTCTGCTAACAGAAACCACCAACACCGCCGCTCGAGCTAGGGTCGGCGTGGATGCGGCGCGTGTCGACGACGGTGGATCCCGGTGAGGTCCTTGAAGACGGCAACCATCCTCCACGGTGACGACAGGCCATGGACCAAGGTGGCCATGGATCCAGAGGTGTCCGCTCCCCGTCCGCCTCCACTTAATCCTAACCTTAGCTGCCGGACCACCACCACCACCGAAAAGTTCCGTCACAATGCAAAAGGCCCAATACTAACTAACCTTCCAGATCAAACCTCCAAAAAAAAGCAAGTGGACGACGATTTGCGATTTGCGCTTTTGACGTTGCACGTGAGGGGCCCACATGTCAACACAGGTTACCGTGGAGAGGTGGTGGGATGACGGACGATCCACTCGCCGACCACCACCACCATTAACGCAGTAGGTTTATCGTAATTTTTAATTTAGCTACATTCTTCTATGTTTAATTAGCCACATTGTCGCGAATGTTCGCTATGTATGTTTTGCTAGTCATGTCTCTCCGGAGCTACTAGAACCTTCTTTTAAGTAGCACCCTAATGGATGTCTCGTTCTTGGTGGTCTCCCGAGATGCAACCTTCTCGGCTCTTTGGTTGGGTCATGCGTGTGCTACGTGCTCCTGCACTGTGGAGTTGGGTCCCCTACGCATCATTTTTTTTTGCAGATGCGTGTACTGTAGCAGTTGCGCTGTAGCCGCCCAATACTAACTAACCTTCCATCGTTGATCAAACACTCCAAAAAAAAGTACGCCCACATGACCATCGACGATGCGTACATGGAGTGGTACATGCCACGAACGCGCAAGACTCACCATTCCTCCTCCGAGCGCCAGAGGAGGTGACATGTCGACGACGAAGAGACCCTCCGCCGACGCACGATCCCACAAAGGCTTCAAGACATGACGACGCCAGACGACACTTACAACCTCCGTTCGCAGCTTTGTTGACGATATTCGTATTTTTGTTAATGAACTCGTTACATATGTCACTACGATTGAGCGGGCGGTGCTGCTCAGAGCGCAATGACGAGGCCCAACTCGCACTGCAGAGAACCCCGGCATATATAAAGTTTTGAAGCACATCTCGGCGGAGATGAAGAAGATAGTAAAGAACTTGAGCGGTGGTCGCTCGAGGGACGACGCCTTGCGACGTCGCACGGCTGGGGGCGTGCTCACCCGCTAGGTCACCACGACCTAGCGAGTCCGTGAGCGCCGTAGCGTTCCGTCGGTCATCTGCGGGCAGTCGCCGCACGTAAGTCGCATGTACAAATTTACATCAAGTTTTGTAATTATGCCTTACGCCCGCTAACATCATGCCGCTCTCTCGCCGTAGGTCCGTCGGGATGAATCACTTCGCCGTCGGACCAGACATACCGCCGCCTCGGTCATCCGCACCGCACATCCGGAGGTACGAGGTTCTTAGTTTACATCCGAGTGTTCATTTGTACTAACAACGGGCCTCCCAACTCCTACCAGGAGCAAGACACGACGCGTGGCAAGGACAATGGCGCCTGTGGTTTTTAGCGACGCAGGCGTAGCTCCTCCGGTTCGGTGCCCACCGGTATACTCCAGCGAGTTCATCCGCGCAGAATCGAGTTGCGAGCATCGTACCCCGAGTGGCCCCAGAGTGGTTTTCTAGCCTCCGTCGTGGATGAATTCCTGAAGTGTCCCCGTGCCAGACGCCTCATCAAGACGACATGTACGCCTACCGACCGACTCCGGACTCGCACTCATGGTCCACCACCGCCTCAACGGTCTCGTACCCCCTCCGAACCGACACGCGTTCTCCAGAGCGGTGGACGATTCCACGGTCATGCTCGGCGCAAAACAAGGCGCGACGCGACGCATGCGACCGCGCAGCAGGGAGAGAGTAGTGGCTCGACGAGTGAGCCGATAGTTTCACGTGTTATGCTATTTTCATTGTACTTCCGATTTCGTAACGCCTCATGGTTTGTCAGAACTATTTATGAAACGACGTATGTGTAATACATATCCATGGCATGTTTTGCAAATTATTTATTTACATCTTGCTTCACGTAAACATACATTAACCCTCCAAAGACTAAGACACACGATAACAATAAACACAACAATAACCTCCAACACTACACCTTAACGATAACAATAAACACAAGAAAGAAAATAGCACACAACATTAAATTAATCTTCCACTCCACCTATCAAAACGATGGCGCATCTCGACGGGTCGCTACCCCCACGACAACTCTCTCATGCCTCGCAATGTCGGCCCTACCGCCCATTTCATCCTCCCACACCTGAATCGGCAATCACGGGGCTTCTGCGCTTCACGAGAACAATATTGTCAAACATGCTCGCACGATTTGAATGAACCCAAACAATCATGCTCACCGAGTGAAAGGGCACTTGAAGTAGTGCCGCCTGTGATTCGTGGCGTGTGTGAGGTCTTACGCCTAACAACCGTGTTGCATTTTGGGCAAATCACCATTGAGCGGACGATGCGGCCGAGATGACTCATATCGGCGCCGTGGGGTAGAAGGAATGATAACTACACGAATGGGAAAACTAATTCAGAGGTGAGGAGAACAATGCGGGGCTAGGTGAGGAATGGCTCCTCTTATAGGCTCTGGGGCCTCACCATAGAGTCCACACAATAAGAATGCGTGACGCAATGCCAACACGAAACAAAACATACATTGCACATACGCATAATATGCACAAGACTACACGCAAGAAATAAAATCAAAACAACATGCTCAAGTACACACCATCAACACAACAACGACCACAACAAATTACATACGACACATTACTAACTTAGTCACTCTTTCTACTTCATACGCTGGCGTTGCATCTGCATGAGGTCGGTGTTCTCCTCATTGAGGGTCTCAATTCGCTCCTCCAACTTAAATATTCACGCCATAATGTGAATACATAATTGACAATATAACGCTCGTGGGGAGGGTCGATCCACCGAGAGAACTCGCATTTCGCCATCCGCAGAAAGGAGGATAAACATGCACCGCATAAGAAATAAGAAAGTAATGTTACTACTTTTACCCCGGATCGTGGGCATCGGAATCGCCGCCATGCAGCCCTCTGCACTCGCCACAAGCCGAGTTGGTAACGGTAGTGTGGAGAGGTCTTCCTTGGTGACCCATATCCGATCCTCATGTTATGTTTCCTTTTTTCGGAGCCTACAATATCATGGGACCCCGCGCTATTTATAGGCGAGAACGGACAAAGAAATGCGTGACAAAAGAGGCGCTGCGTGTGCGATTCGATCCGAGCCTCCCGTCTGCAATGGGAGGAGACACGCAACATAGCAAGGGTCATGCGGCTCGCGAGAACAAGCAAAGGTCGCTCGCGAGGAACAAGCAAAGGCCCGCAATGAGCATTCATTTTTCCGAGTATTAAATATCACTTTCCTTCCTTTCGCCTAATTGTTCTTATCACGCTTGTTTTCAAAAAAATTCTTTAAATTTTCTACAATAAAACAACATACCATGATCGAAAATTGTTATTGTCGGTTCAACATTTTTTCACGATCAAGAATCTACAAAATCACAAATACATCAATCATTACTTCACACATATTTCGCTCAGACTCTACCAAACAAAATTTTCAATTTTCTAAAATGCAACAAAAATCACATAAGCTATAAACTAGACTCTACATCAAATTCAAATTTTTGAAACAACATTTCATATATCCAAATTTATTTTTATTGTAAATAACTCAATAATACATATAAATTCTTATACTAAATACATATATCAAATCCTAAACAAAAAATTTTGTGCAATGGTCGTATGCGCTTCGACCACCATGATCATGCAGCGGAGGCGGCGTCGTGTGATCGGGAGGCGGGTCGTGCGGCCGGTGTAGTAGCGCAGAGGTCGCGCGGTCCGGCGCCGCACGACCCGTGAACAAATGCGATTATGAAGATGCCGTACAACATGTGGGTAGCAACTACTTAACGATGTGTGCTACTTGTCTCCGTGGCGCCATAGCAAGGAGCCTTGTCTCGACGTCGGTGGGTCTCGGCCGAAGGAGCCTTCCTTATCGCCGCACTCTCCACGTCGGTGGTATGTCAAGTCGTCCGCACTCTCGCGATTGTATGATGTAAGTACATCGTCTGAAGACAAAACGTAACAAGAATGTCAATTGTTCATAACTCACGCCATCCATGTAGATTGCTCCGGACGACCGGATACGTTGTGGCGACACGGCTCACCGCATGAGCCTTTCCTTGCCCTTGTCACGGACCGCCCACGTCGGTCGGTGTGTCGAAGTCGCCCATGTCCGCGTTTGCATGATGTAAGTGCACCGTATAGTGAAAATCATAAGAAGGATGTAATTTCTTCATAATCGACGTCGTGGATACGGATGACGCCGGCGGCCGGATACGCTGTGGCGCGCGGGCTCACCTCATGAGCCTTTCCTTGCCCTTGTTACGGAATGTCCACGTCGGGCCGTGTGTCGAAGTCGCCCATGTCTCGCGTTTGCATGATGTAAGTACACCGTATAGTGAAAAATCATAAGAAGGATGTAATTTCTTCATAACCGACGCTTGCATGAGCCTTTCCCTTGTCGTCGATATGGATTACGCCGGAGTTTATCGGGTCCTCGGTGCCTCCTCATCCGCACGTAAGGTTTCCACTGTGAGAAGTTCTCGCCCGCACCGAGTAGTTTAGCATGTACTCTGTTTGGATGAATGCCCTGTCGTACATCTCGGGCCGTCAATCCATCGGAAGAAGTGGCGCGCATCTCGGGCCGCATTACGTGGGGATGAAGTTAAAAATTGAAGGAATTAAACATTGGGAGGAAAATCGATGCGCTGAAAAGAAACGCTTACCATGTAGTGGCCGCACTGTAGACGCCCGGCGGCGTATGCGGGTGTGTGGATGAATGATCTCACGGTTCACCACACACACACCTCGGACCGCAAACGTGGTGGCACTGGAGCATCTTTCATTGAAAAATCCGGGTATTTTAGTTGTTTCCTCTTCGCAAAGCGCTTGCGCTTCGCAACATCCTCTTGTAGAAGTTTGCCAAGAGTCCATAGCCGGGTCTCGTATAATTTTGCGCTGTACATAACAAGCAAGAGCAGAAAAACTTTAAATTACGACACCGAGTGACGACCGGACGAACTAGGTCCATTGGGACAATCCTTCATTGAGTGCCCAGGGTCTTGCATATCCCGCACTTCACCGTGCGGCTAATCTTGTACGCTGACTAGCATCCATGTCATTCGGAGCGCGTCCCGCCGTCGCCTTCCCTATTCTCTTCAAGTCCTGTTGGGACCCCAGGCACCATGTCGGGCCAAAGATCCTTGTAGTTCATTTCCAAACCATACGAGTGAAACTCTCCGCTCCATGTACCGAATAGGTGCCGCATGTCGTAGTACTCAGAGATGTATGGTGTAGCCATCTGCGATTTGCGCACATGCCTTGTACACGCGCGAGCATGGTTTGTGGAAGAGCTTTGGCTTGTTGCAGTGCATGTCGCCACATCACCTGTGGTGCATGCTGCTTTTCTTTCCCTAGCATGACTATTGACGATTTCGCGAAGCTTGATCTCGTACTTTACCGAGGTCGTCGATCACCCGAATGTCGTGCATTCGGGCCTTCTCCATCTTCCGATCCATGTGTCTCGCATGTTCTCGGACCACCGCTGCCTTCGCCCATCTGTCGCTTGGTCGCGGTGGCTCTATTCACGAAATAACCAACGGTGCGAGTCCATGTCTCCGGACAACCGCAGTGATAGGAGCCCGCGCACACCTTTCAGACGCTATTGTAGACCTCGGACATGTTGGTCGTCATAACGCCGCACTCGCACCGCCTTTGTCATAGAGGAGGGACCATTTCTCCAATTCAGAGCGTGGTCGTTAATCCACCGGGAGAAGGTTATGGCGCTACTAGGTTGCTCCTCTCCGGAGTGGACTCCTTGTATGTCTCGTAGTCCGGTGTTCAAGGTCTCTCCAAATAGACTCAAACTTCCGTCGCTGGTTCTGCATACACAATGCCTTGAACGTCTTCATGAGTTCCTGACTGCGGAACCGCGTGAACAAGTTAGATGCAAGATGCCTCATGCACCACCTGGATTGCACGTCGCTCCATCGTGAGATGGATCCATCCCACGCCGCATGATGTTGATGGCGCCAACAACCCAAAGATTGCGGTGCGTGACTAGGCAGACGTTGGCCCGATCTCCCACCACGACCCTCTTCACGTTCTCCAAGAACCACAGCCAGCTGGATGTGTTCTCGCCTCGACAATGGCAAATGCAACCGGAGAAGTTGGTCATTCGTGATCGCCGCCACCGCGTGAGGATGGTGCCCTTGTACTTCCGGTGAGAAAAGTGCCATCCATCGTTAGCACGGACGGCAGAACTTGAAGCCCTCGATGGCTCGAGCGAAAGCCCGTAACACCCTATCCAAGATGAAGTGGTTGGGCCCTTTTCAAAGATCTTCACGCTCCAGCTTGTTTATGTACGTGCCGGGGTTTGGTCCGGCAATCTGGTGAAGCAATCTCGGCACAAGGTTGTACGCCTCTTCGTATGTCCCGTACATAGTCTCGATGACTTTCTGCTTGGCTCGTCGAACCTTGTCGTAGCTAATCGGATAGCCAACCCGATTGACGACTTCCGACATCATCACTTGGGGAGACAGACACGTCGCCTCAACTAGGTGCGTGATGAGGTTTGCAACATATGCGAAGTCACGCCCGATGTCGCTGCAGGCTCGCCGAGCTCGCAGTGTGGTCGATCGGCTCCTTGACCGTGAAGACCGAGCCAAAGATCTTTGCTCGAGAGCCGACCTTGCCAGGCGACCTTCTACTATGCACTTCACTCGTACAGACTGGTTGGACCGGTGCACTCGGTGACACACTACCGATGGACAAAGCGTCATCGTGCTATAGCTTGTTGCACGCCACCTTGTTCGAAGCGCCGCCCAACTAATAGGGTGTCGGCTTCAAACCCCACCGGAGCCTTCTTCTTGCGGTAGTACGAGCGAACGCACCGCGATATCATCAAGTCTCGATGCCACGTAAGGACCACCGGCCGTGTGCGCCCTCGCTTGTACCATCCGAGCTTGGGTCGGTGTCCTCGCTTGACTCCAACCCGAGAGTCTCGTCCGTAGATACTGTGGCGGTCGATGCGGCCGACCACCATGTTTCCGCCTCATTTGGCTCAAAATTAGGCACGGACTTTCTCCGAGGCAAGACATTCCGGCCGCCATCTTCAGTTCCTCGCCGCGCTTGCCCGCTTGTACGAGCCTCGGCATCATCGGGGTTTCAGACGCCCTATGTACGAAATTGACGTACACCATAGGCTTCCCGTGAATGGCGCCTCGGCCGAGACAATCTCCATGTATCGCCTCCATGCTATGCTTCCATCCACCTTTACGAGCTCCCACACATAATTGGTGCGGTGATCGCCTCAATCATAACTTTCTTCGCCCTGGCTCCGTGAGGAACTCCTCCGATGCACCGCGCTTCGTGAATATTCATCGCGTGGAGCCCTCCGCTTGGACCACCTTGTACGGCATCTCGACAGTCCAACCCATCGTGTCCGCCAGCACGAGCCCATCGCCGTAAAATACAATCAAGTCTTGCATGTTCGAAAATACCTAAACCCACAACAACCACTAAATAATTACGACTAATTAATTAGCACTAAACTAATTCATTACTACCGAACTAACTAATTACGACTAATTAACTATCTCTAAACTAACTAATTACTGCTATCTATAAACTAACTAATTGATTAATTACCACTACAAAATACCAAGATTTTATTTCCACTTACTTGATATGTCAGAAAACTAATTACGACTAACTAAACTATCTAATTACGACTAGCTAACAAAGACTAACTAATTACGACTACTGCAATAACGGCAAAAGCATAACACAAATTACCCGCCTTCCGAGGAAGTAATAAATCACCTTCTGAGGAAGTAATAAATCACCTTCTGAGGAAGAGTGACGAAGCGAGAAAACAATTACCTCCCAATAAAATTAATTATGTTACGTTCTCGAGTTCTCGACGAGCGCAAGAACGAATCAAACGCAATTGATATGACCAAGAGCGAGTGCGAGTTCGGTATTTATAGCGAGTGAAGGAGGAGTCGCGGCCTTGGCGCCGGAATTCGTAAGTATTGAAGCCGAATTCTGGACGGAGCGGCAGATGTGCGGAGGAGGAGGATGGACGGGGAAATAGGGCCACCCAACATTTTTAATTCGTGCTCGCCACCACACGCCGCAGGCGGTGGGGCGCGCGCGGCGGCCGCCACGCGCGTGGGCCAACAGGCTCGCGTCTGCTCAGCGCCTATGGCCATGGCGCAGCGCGCCGCTTGCGCGCCACTGGGCGCTACGCGGCGCAGTTCGCTCGGCGCGCTGCGCCAGGCAGGGCGCGGCAGCCCGGTACATTGGCCGCGCGTATGGCCGGGCGCTGCGGCGCCGTATGGCCGGGCGCGCCCGGGCCAGCGCCCGAGACCTGCAATGGCGCTAATTTTGCACACGCCGCTTGGTTAAAATCGCAAATACGGCCGATTTTGATATCGTATTTGCGCACAGCTGCATCGACAGTGCGGTGACTGATACGAGACTAGGCGGTTCTCTTCACTCCCAACGCTAGTTCCTCCAAACCAACCTATTCTATCAGCAGTAGCCGGTCATTGTCGTACTCACTACTGCTGGCCATGAATCTAGACCGTACGAGATGGTTGAAGAAAAAAGTTTGAATTCTCCTCGATCGCTGCAGAAATTGAATGGCTTCTTACGGCCTCAGATGGAGTCGTAACATTTTAACTAGCATTCTACCAGCCATGGTCAATTTTCGTCTTACATGTGCTTGGAAACAAACCTGATAATGCAAGTTCCACAGAGACTCGGACAACATCAGCAAGCATGGACCGGTAAATCTGTGATCAAGGTTAGGTCTAGTAGTCGATCTTGTTTAATGCTTTTGGCGTGCAGGTAAGAATAAGAGGGTAGGTCTAAGTGCGTGCCAGCAGGGTCTGTCTCTGATGAGGATTCCAACGAACTTCGGGGGAGATGATAGATGGCACACATTTTTATGCAGAAAGAAAAATGAAGGAAAACGATGTTATCCACAGCACAGCAGAGTATTTGTTGAACAGGCAAACAGATTCCATGAGTTCTTGTAAGGGATTCAGAGAATGTCAAAAGCTGTTTACATTCCCGCTGAAAGAATGCTTAAGGAAAGAAAGGATGCCACTTCAAGATTAAATACCCATACGAGAACACCCAGCATCATGTAGACACCAGAGGAAAACAACCAAAACATAGTAATAGTTCTCGCCTCAAAACAATACCGGGGGAAGCAATTCGAAAAGTATCCAGCAGTGTACTTTGATGAGACATGAAACCCCGTCAAGGCTAGAAAGGAAAACAGGCATTGAAGATTTGACCAAACCGTAACATGGAAACACCATTTCCTCTCCATACTTAAACTAACTCCTAGCAGTTTGAGGCACTTAACATAGGCATGCCGCTTTGCAGGGTAGAGTAGGAAGTTGATCCACCTCACCTTGGAGGCGGCGGAGGGGGATAAGATTTCGCCATTCCAATCCAAGCAACAATGCCAACACCGAGAATCACCCACCCAAACACATCATACCACAAGTCACTATCCTTCTTCTTCCTCGATTGCTGCAAACCACCATAATGTCATATTAGGTAGGGGAAGGTATCAGGCAAAATATATGGCATATGAAAGCATAACATCACAAATCAAAGCCACTTAACAGTTTCGATGAGAAAATTTACTCCTATGAACAGTGGTGCACCATGGTATTAGCAGAATACACATAATCAACTACTAGTATATCAAACAGTGGCTGAATTTAGAACTCTGTTACTAGCAAATAAGAAACAACACACAAGTTTCGATAACTTAAAAGGTAAAATTACCAGTGAATGGGCTATTAATTGCAATAGATAATGTTAGATTGTTAGGCTAGAGCCTGGCAACTAATTCTAGCAAATGATTATAAGCTTATAACGAGATGAGTATAGGACAAAAGGATACGAGTGTGCACACTGCACAGACACCCCAGCACTAAGAGTTACACTAAGGGCTTAAGTCATACACAGACTCACTGCCAAATCAATTCCTTTTGTCCCCCTATTTTTGTTCATAGCGCATATTCAATTGGCATATACAAGGTGCCTAGAATATCTCGGGATCACACATGTACGTGGACACAAACCTAGTTAACATAGCACATTTTTCACGATATTGACAAGAACCTATACATAGTAAAAATCAGGGACTTGCATACAGATCTAAAGAGCACTGTAGTTAGCTCAAAAGATGTTAGAAGTAAGTTATGATTAATAATTGAGGAATGCTTATGAACAAGAAGCATGCAAGATTCTGTATCAGGAAGTAAAGAATGTGAAATCAAAAGAGCCATATATAGGAAAGGAAGTAGAACAGTGCTCATGTAATTGTGACAAGCAAGAAAGTAGTTATGTATTGCTAAACAGAATACCCTTGCATTTGAGGTCGAAGATGCTGCTTGCGAAGATTGAGATGCCATTTGCCTATGAATCTCCAAATGTAGTTCTGGTGCCTGAGATAATTGGAAGCAAATGTTACAACAAGGTCCATCCAAATGTCATATTACCATAATAGCAAAAAATGTTGTCAGAAAAATAAAAGGCTCACAGT
This sequence comes from Hsuehochloa calcarea, assembly GCA_036346395.1. NCBI lineage: Eukaryota > Viridiplantae > Streptophyta > Magnoliopsida > Poales > Poaceae > Hsuehochloa > Hsuehochloa calcarea. The sequence goes on along the minus strand of CM070594.1, from coordinate 83,423,124 downwards.
TAAAGCTGAAAGGATTCCAAATCTCCCAATTTAACCTACTATTAGCAGTTCTTGTACTGTTAGCTGTTACAACGTTAAAAAAAGAGCTCCTGGAACCTGATTCATAGCTTGAACACAGATAGGCACCTTGCATAGTCTAATCGCAGGACATGGTTGAATGATTGCATCATATACTCATATCTTAACAAAGATAACGGATAGATTGCAAAACATGAAGAGAAAACAGAAGGTACCTTAGATGACAAATCCAACGACTTCCTGTATAGATCATTTGATGGTTCCTACAAGAAACATGAATGTACCTTAGTTTTCATCTAAACAAGAGGCACACAAAGATAACAGCAGAACAGAAATGCTGCGTATAAACACTTCTTTTACAAAATCCTTCCAGAGGCTTATGCATGGACTGGAGCGCTGCGAGCCTGCGACGCATAGGCCACATGAGCGCAGACTTGCGGGTTTGCCTTTGGAAACGATAAAAATGTGTTTGTATGCAGAACAACAATCTAACAGACTATACATACCACATCAACAGCTTTCTGGAAACAATCGGTAGCCTTTTCAAAGAACTCATTGGCCTTCACAATGTCTGAAGTGAAGAATCCATGAGAGGTCTGGGCATTCCCCAAGCACCAGAGTGCATCAGCTTTGTTGGGATCAATTTTCAGTGCTTCCTCCAGCTTGGATTCCGCATCTATAACAAAATTCACTGGGTCAGCATACTGGTGCTTTTGACCACATTCAGTAGCATTTACCAATTGACAAAAGTCTATGAAGATACGTACAACGGGACTACCCCTCATGTGCATACTACAACACTATATACAAACTCTCTGAAAGACCGAAATAGTAACACAACCACTTTCATTGAACAGGGTGAAATGGAAAATAATATCCATTACTTTCAAATACTCAATTCTGCACCCTGCATATGATCCTACCTCTAGGTCCATTACTTTCAAATACTCAATTCTGCACCCTGCATATGATCCTACCTCTAGGTTGAAATATAAATATAGCACTAAAACGCTTCAAGGTAGGTCCTTACCAAAGGATCAACCAAAAACCAAGCAAACAGCTTCCAGCCATCTAATGAAGAATAAAATAAAACTGAAGATATACATTTAATTGATGACAGCTAATTTTGAAATGTCACTGGATTTGGCCAGTACAGACTCGGACTGGTATTGCAATGTGGCCAGTACAGATTTCCATCTATCAACCACTCTGATATCTGATGGGTAGTGTATTCTCGAAAAATATATAATGGGTAGTTTTCCAGTAAACTCTCTTAAACTAATCAATGAATCTCAGTAAGTTTTGTTTCACCAGAAGAACATGTCTCCAAAAAGAAACAATAAGATAAGTGAGGCCATTAAAACTCATGCATAACTTGGACATTATCACTCCCTAAATCGGTCTGTTTACCCAACCACCATCAGAAAAAAAAACAGCAGTTTTCTGAACCGTGCATACAAGAATGCACCTACAAGTCTCCTGTATGTTGGCAACATAACCACACACTTCATCAAGGTATGTGAAAGCAGTCATCTACCCATTCAAGTAGGCAAAACAAGTTGCGACCATCTTCCAATGGCTAAAGAACACACCTTCAGTAGCCTTACCGAGCGAAACTTTTTTTTGTGAGTGGGGTTGCTAACACTGCAGTGCTTAGCAAACAAACCATAATACGTCTCCATATTCTAACAATTGAAGTCGAACTTATTTTTTCAAGTACACTTTCAATTCAATTAGCGTTAGTCAATAAACTTTTGGGGGGGAAGGAAAGGCAAAGTTTGGCCCTTCAAACCCACAACCTTTATAATGCAGGAAAACACAATGAAATCCCAAGCCTATTAGTTATAATTGCGCCTAGGAAGCATCTTTTTCAACTTCTACAACGAGGAAGTAATCCAAATCTAATCTGTGCAAGCAAGCGCCAAAATCTCACAGTTTACCTTCCAGGCACTTGAGGCTATCGGGGCCGTTCTGCATCTGCGACAGCTCCAGCAGCGCGCCGCCCCACCGCGTCAGGTTCTGCGATGCACACGCACACACAGAGGGGCAAACACCATCAGATCGGATCGGGTCGCATCGCATCCAATTAGAAGCGACCAGCAGAAAGCATTGGGGGGGGGGTGGTACGTCGGCGTCGAGGGGGTTCTGCTCGTAGGTGGCCTTGGCGTTCTTGCAGGCGAGGTCGAAGAAGAAGAGCCTCTCCGGGTCGCTCATCGCTCCCATGTCCATGGTGGCGGCGCTTCCGCTCGGGAGCGGCGGGATCCGACGCGATTCGATTCGGGGGTTAGGGTTTTAGGCCTCTCTCTCTCTCTCTCTCTCTCTGTTCGATTTGTGGAGGGGACGAGGCGGGCGTGGGGGCGGAGCCTTTGTACGGGAGGAGGAGGAAGGGATCGCACTCGCACCGCTGCAGTCGACGCTGCCATGTGGGCCATGTAGGTTTCCGGCCCCACGTGTCAGCGGCAAGGGACTGGTAGTGTGGGTCCCGCAGGGATGCCTTGCGAAAGGGAGCTAGTGAGAAAAATAATAATCTCGCGGCCCAGGCTGCACGAGCCTTGTCTTCCCTGCAACGACTTGCTCCCTTTTCTTGTTCCGATGACATCGCTAATAATCCGGCGAATTGGGCCTAGGACGAAGCCCACTCACTGGCTTTCTGGTGTAATCATCCTCGTTCGTTTGTTTTTCTTGAGAGTTTTTTTTCCCGCTTTAGTAATTCAGAGCTGAATGCCCGGGGAGCGAACCACTTGTCAGCATCGCCTCATTCTGGCGCGAAGCCGTCGGGAACGACAGATCTGAGATCGGCTCGCGCCTCACTTCACGGTCCGAAGAAGAAGAAGAAGAGGAAGCCAAGAAACCGGAGAAGCAAAAGGAAACAGGAGGAATAGGAGAGCAGAGAGCATAGAGAGCGAGAGGAGAAGCCATGCAGGCGAGGCGTGAGGTCCGGACGAGGGAGGAGCAGCGGGAGGATGCGGTGGCGGAGAGCCCGCTGGGGAGCGCGCGGTGGAGCCCGGAGGCGGAGATCGGGATGAGGGTGGAGGACATCTGGGACAGCCTGGACCAGCCGCAGCTGAGCCGCGGGGACAAGCTCAACAGCTGCTTCGACGCCATCCCCGTCGCCTCCTTCCCGCACACCTTCCCGCACTCCGGCCAGGTCGTCGACATCCCCTCCGATGCCACCCTCGCCGAGGCCGTCGACATCCTCTCCAGGCACCGCATCATCGGCGCCCCCGTCCGCAACGTCGACGCGCCCGACGACGCCAGCTGGATCGACCGCTACATCGGCATCGTCGAGTTCGCCGGCATCGCTGTCTGGCTGCTCCACCAGTCCGAGGCCGCCGCCGCCATCGGCGCCGACGAGATGGCGGCCAAGCTCGGCACCGTCACCCTGGAGGAATCCGCCGCGGCCGCCGAGCGGGAGCCCGAGGGAGCGGTGGCGGAGGCGTTCGGCGCGCTGCCTTCCTCGGACCTGTTCAAGAAGACCAAGGTGAAGGACATCTCCGGGTCGTTCCGGTGGGCGCCGTTCCTGGCGCTGCAGAGCTCCGACACCTTCCTGACGATGCTGCTGCTGCTGTCCAAGTACCGGATGAAGAGCCTGCCGGTGGTCGACATCGGCGAGGGCACCATCAGCAACATCATCACGCAGGCCGCCGTCGTGCACATGCTCTCCGAGTGCGTCGGCCTCCACTGGTTCGAGGACTGGGGCACCAAGACGCTCGCAGAGCTCGGCCTGCCCATCATGAGGCCCAGCAGGCTCGTCAAGGTCTCACTGAATCCGCCATATCAATCCCGGCTTCTTCTCTTTCGCGTCGCTGTGAGCCGGTGATGACGATGATCGATGATTGGCAGGTTCGCGAGGACGAGCCGGCGCTCAAGGCCTTCCAGCAGATGAGGAAGAGAGGCGTCGGAGGCATACCGGTGGTGGATGGCAACGGCAAGGCCATAGGCAGCATCATGATCAAGGATGTCAAGCATCTCCTCACAGCATCAGACACAAGTAGAGATTACAGGTCAGATTACATCACAGGTTCTGAAAACTCTACATTCACAAACCAAAACAAAAGAGGCGAAGAAGATTAACCGCAATTTACTGCTTAATTGCAGGACGCTAACAGCGAAAGAATTCATCGCAAATGCAAGGCAGAGCTCGGGCGAGAGGCAGATGAGCATCATAACATGCAAGAGGGGGGACACGGTGAAGGGTATCATCTTGAGGCTGGATGCAGAGAAGAGGCAGAGGATCTACGTGGTGGATGAGGAAGGGAACCTGGACGGATTGATCACCCTCAGGGACATAATCGCCAAGCTGGTGTACGAGCCACCTGGCTACTTCGGGGACTTCTTCAATGGTGTCATCCCTCTACCGCAGAACAGCAGGGTCTGAAAAGAGTTTAGTCAAAATCTTCTTGCCATTCTCTCTATCTATTCCTGTGTGTAGTACTTGGTATTTTCCCTTCCCATTTTATAGCGCTCCTATGCGAATTCTCCTTCGTCAGCCTGTCACTTCTGCTTCTGCATAGCTAGCTAGCTTAATTCTCCTTCGTCAGCCTGTCACTTCTGCTTCTGCATAGCTAGCTAGCTTGACATAATGCTTCCACATGTGGAACACTGTGGTTCTTTCTGTTCATGTTTTAAGTTGACCAAGTTCGGAAAAAGGTTAAAAAACACCTGGAATGTTTGCACACATTTGCCATGGCTCCCTTGTTCTAAACATTGCAAACCTTAGTGAGGCTCTGAAACTACAAAAAGGCACCTATACTCATGAATGCAATGGAAGAAACTATGTATCGCAATACATGTATGTTCTTCTTAAGGGGTCCTCAACTGATTTTATAAGCTAAACACTAGGGTAAACAAGGATGTAAAAATGTCTAGATTGTAGATCTCTCCCTAACCACATGCATTTACCTCATAGCTATACATTATACAAGATATGAAATTATGAATAGGAACCTTAATCCTTAGACATCACATATTTTCCATATGTTATCTCCTGGACCGTGCAACACCAACCATATACAAAAAAAATGGCTCCCGACATATATCAAACTAGGCAATAAAAGACAAGGTACCAACATCACAGATCAAATAGCCGTATCACACAACAATAAATGGAAGCAAGCTGGATAAACAGAGAACGCCACCTTATGAAATGAAAAGATTAATAACAGTACAAGGCATCATGAAATTGCCCAACTACCTTATGATCAGAGATTGACAACTACAGGACAATGGGACCAATGCCGTAAGTTGCAGCTTTAGTTACCTGTCAAGTTACTTACTTTTGATCATCAAGTTACTATTGTTTTTTTATCAGCAACAAACTAAACTTAAGAAACAAAAAGCTACAACAAGGCAAAAGTGAACTCACTATAAAAAAAGGTACGAGTGAACATAACTGCTGGTATAGATTGTACATAAAAATGGCAAGTACCAACCATTCTTTTGAAGTCAAACAAAAGTCACGGATGTTGCAATCAACAAAAGGGTTAAATGTACGAATTATAGTTACACAGCTCACAGCAGTGTCCTAACTTCCATGTGGAAGCCATGGTATAGTCAGCACTCACCTTGAAAAAATCAAGGATGACAAGCTAAGTATTCAATTCAGGTCGCTTTGCATTTCACACGAATTCTGCTTGCTTTGCAGTTCACAACATTTCTGCTCCTTCAATCAAAACCGATTTCTCCATCTTCAAACCCTCAAAAGGATATTGGCAGGTCAAGTTCCCAATAAAGTGGCGCCAGTGAAATTGTTAAGGGATTTGTAACCAACATCATTGATATGAACATACCTAAACATACAAACAATCAGGTTGATAAGTTTGTTGATCATGCTCATAGAAATATCTATGAGTACAACATGACAAGCAACAATGCAATTTTATTAACTTGCTAATAATTCATCTTACAACGGCAACAAAGTAGCTGAAAATCACTCCACTGCACCATAGACCTTAAACTTTGGCTCTTAATTAACATGATTTCTACAGGGATTGTACAGGGTTAAGCAGAAATATGTAGCCTTCCTGTAGTAAGACAATAGGAATAAATGGCTTATATGCAATCCATATTACTGGTTCAAATATGCTATTGTTTAAGCCCTTTTTGGATTTGGAAGATATTTAGGACAAGCATACAGAAACATAAATCAAAGTTGCAGATTAAGAAGCGTAACAAACCATGGTCAGTCGAGATATCAAAATCTGTCACTCGGTTGAGAACAAACACTAGAAATTACTCAAGAGTTTATCATGAACATTGCCTGATAAACTACAAAACTACTGAAATAATGTGTACGCCTGCTGTGATTTTGCGACTGGCAACTGGCAAGGTAATATGGGGATGCAATCTCAGTAAAGTGTAAACATCTCAATAGTTGGGTTTTTGAATAGTTCTAGCATTATACCATCCCAAATGCTAAACTGAGGCAAGGCACCATTACGATCTTGCAAATTTAACCACCAAATTAACAAAAAAAAAAGAAACTTGACCGCAAAACCTTCTATTAATCTATATGACCTATCTACGGAAGCACAATCTGGAAGTTAGCACTCACCTTGACCATCAAACATGACTGATTGATCAAGCATTTAGTCTTCTCCCTTCAAATAAATCTGAGACCTGGTTCTCCAAATCATCAGGGTTGTATTTTATATACTTTGTAAAACCCCTTCCCCCCTCTAGCTGGCCTCGAAACCTTCCAACAAACGAACGGTATGCAGGAAGGACCTTCTCTGAGATGGAAATCTTCAACTCCTCTCTTAACTGAGGATCCACAACCCGCCATGCTGTCTGTGTCCTGTACAACTCCTCGAAGGCCAAGTTGAAGTTCTTGAACCTTTCCTTCAGTGCAGCCTTGAGTGCACTAGACGAACCCATTGTCTGTGGCAACCCATCATCCCTCAGACAAGCTAATACCCTAGTCCATGAGGACCGGAGGTACCCTGTGGAGTACCTCCTTATCTGACCACGGCGCTTACGGATCCAGTTATCCCCAAGCAAGATCTTTAGCTCTGAATCCTTCACCTTCTGCACAATGTACAACAGATTGTTCATCAAAAATATGTTCTGCAGCGCCTCATCCTCATACAGCTTCGATTTCTCCTCAATCTTGGACTGTAGATGTGTAATCAGTATGAGCACACAGTACCCCAATGGAGTCATATTTGCATTGTCACCCCCATTTTCCAGCTCCGTCTCCCAGACATCAAGAAGATTATTCAGCGAGCGGCTGTAGTCTGCAAGCAGTCGGACATAGTTCATGACATACCGCGTGAGCGGGTGGATCTCCCCACCGGACAGCGGCCTGCGAGAAGTCTCCCCCTGTATCGCATTGGCAAATGCAGCAACTGTGCCACGCACTGCATCCCCAAGCCTCGCGAGTATCCCCTGTACCTCTTCCTTGATGAAATCCCTTGCCTCACCTGAGAACAAGCCCTCGAGCTCTGGCAGAACCTCAGCTAGCGCCTCATACATACCAAGAATGCGGAACAGCTTCTCCGACGATCTCTTCCCAATTGCAATGGCATCACCAAATTTGAGCAGCTGCAGAACGCACCCCTTGGCAGCCTCAGTGAAGCACTCTTCCTCGGCATCGGCATCGGCCGCGAGGATCTGGCTGCAGACACGGCGCTCCTCAGCAAGAATCCCCGGACGACGACCTTGAGCGCCTGGATCCACTTCTTCATCTTGCCGTCGAGGATGCCCCACTCCACGCGCTGCACCTCCTCCAGGCTCATCTTGTCGACCCCAAGCACGGCGAGGCACTCCATAAGCGCGTCCCGGCGCACCTCTCCGTAGACCTGGCACAGCTCCGGCGCATAGCCTGCGCGCAGCATGACGTCCGCGATGTCCTTGAGGGCGCTGACGGTGTCCTGAGTGATGAGGTAGGGCGAGATCTCGTCTCCGGAGACCGAGGTCCTGCCGGTCGCACCGCCGGGCTCGTCTCCCTCGCCGGCGTGGTTGGCGAAGGAGAGGCAAGATAGGTCGGAGGTTGAGGAGGAGAAGGAGGGTACCGTAAGCGAGAGCCGGCGGAGGAGGGAGGCGTGCAGGTCCTCGGCGGCGAGCAGCGACGTACCGCGGATCAGCAGGTGGCGGAACTCCTCCTTGAGCCGCGCCATCGCGACCTGCAGCGCCGCCTCCGCGCGCGCGCCGGGCGCGCCCACTAGGCGGGCGGCCGCGTCCAGGTACTCCTCGGCGTCCTCCGACGAGTCGAACACCAGCCTATCCCCCGCCGCCGGCGACTCCCATCTCTCCACAACCCGCACCGCCTCCTCCACCGCGGCGTCCCTCTCCTCGTCCCGGGCCGCGTCGTCGGGGTCAGGCTCTTCCCGCTCTTCTCCCGGCGAGGCCTCGTCTTCCAGGATGGATTCGGGGGCGGCAGCCGCGTTTGGGGGAGGCGGGAATAGGTCGGACATGAGGGAGAGGCGGTTGTCGAAGCCGGAGAGGATGCGGATCATGTCGTCCGCAGCGTTCTTGGAGTTGGCGAGCGACTTGACGTGCTGCGCCGTCGCGATCACCTTCTCCTGCCCGTCGGGCGCCGCCTCCTCCATCCTCGCGTCGGTTCGGATCGGATGCGAGCGAGGAGGAAGCTAATGGGAAAAGGAAGGAGTCGGGGAGGGGAAGGGGAGGCGAAAGGCCGGGTTCGAACAAGTCGTCGGGTGGTTTTGATGCCTTCAAGCTTGCTCGGTGCACTTGTCCCAGCCTCGTCACTCGCTTCTCGGTGCACTTGTCCCAGCCTCGTCACTCGCTTTTATCGTACGGATCGGATTTGTTCGGCCAACCCTCCGCTCACGTATCCGGTGAGGTTTTGAGTTTTTCCTTTTCATATCTTGCAATTGAGTTTGAGATCCTGAAATTTTACATTATTAGAGAACACTCTGTTCCCTGCATCAGGTATTTTTTCGGAATTTTTAAAACTTCAAAGACATGGTTTTCGTATGTTTTTCAACTTTTGGGTGGTTTTCACCGATCGATATCCCTCCGACGACGATCCTTGCAGCGCAATTGGGGATGATCTAATTCTCTCATCCCCGACCCTGGTCTCTCAATTAAAAAAGTTTATAATGCGTGGTTATCAAACCAAATTCGGATCATCTACAACCGTAATAATATTATAATGGAACCGCGCTACACCGGAAGTGGGAGTGAGACAAGGTACCACAAGAGAAGCTTTTGGTGTGATAAACACAACATGTCCATATACAAAGCGAAGCAAAAAAATATTGGTCATGTACTAGCAAAAGTCAATGTGATAAACAGGTGAACTTTGATGATTCTGATGTACAATGCAAGAAACGTTTCTTTCATCTGATTTTTTTTCAGTAACCTTTTTCCACGTTCTAAATTTTGAAGTAATAAAAGCAGAACCATCAGGCTGGGATTTGACAGACAAGTTTGTTCAATCACAAGTGTAGCAGTGTAGGATCCCAACAACCCAAAGAAAGTTCCATCAGAGTTTTCCACAAGTTTCCGTCAGAGGGTGAAAACAGGTAAGATGATCACGCTATCACGGGAACACATAGCTTAACATATCGAAGGGCAAAACCTCCAAGCAGTCAAAAGACTCAAAAGTAGCAAGCTAAGAGGAATTGTATCTACCGGGAATACATTGCAACATCCAATATGTTAACAATGCTTCTGTCTTTTCTAAAGGATATAATACAAATGCTTTTGTCAGGTACGTCTGCTCTATAACATTACTAAACTTTTATTTGTTCCCACTATTTTGTAATGCTGGGGAAAAATCGTCAGGGCGTCATAAAATGGACAAAAAAAAAGAGACTAATGTTAGTGTGTGTCGGTAAACCGTCGTGGGTTCAGATCCATGCTGCTTAAGATGACCTCCTGGTGCACAAGCAATGACCATGCACCCAAAAATGCCAGTTTACCAGTTGATATGATAATATGCACACGATTCACCAACTTTCATCCCCACCAGTCAGGAATTTTTAGTCTCCTATTCCTGTGAATTGCAAGATTAACTGCAGGGAGTTTGCGCCTCACCTGCCGCCATATCAAGTTCACAGCATCACCCTTCCTGGGGGTACTGGAATTCATAGTGATGAGAGACATTTTTTAGCTTTGACCACATCTGAACCCATTTCCCTTTAGGGATCTGTCTGAGCTGCTTGAGCAGGTAATCAGGTCTCAGAGCTTCTTCAACTGAGAAGAAAAGGGAGAACTCACTGTAATCAATCTCATCTTCAAAAGGGAGCTCAATCCGACTGCTGACAATCACAGGTACACAGTGACTGACAATGGCATCAAACAGGCGGCATGATGAAGGAGTATCCCCGGCAGGATGGAGACAGAACTTTGATGACCGCATACCTTCTGTAGACTGTTAGGATCAACCATTTAGAAAATGTCATGTTGTCTCATCAAGAAGCCTCAATAGAAAAGAGTTAAGACTTAAGATCACCGCAGAATAGTAAAACCATAAATAAAAGGCACTAAGTAAACAAAAGAAGGGTAAAAATGACAGAGAAGCCTTACTGTTTTAATGCCTTCGCCCGTGGCAAGGCTATTCTCAAAGCGCACACCATCCTTGCCTTTTAATATCTTTGCAAGTTTTGCACGGATCTTCCCTTCCTGAAAAAAATAAACCCCCCAAATATCATATTCTTCAAACTCTAAAAATTAGGTTGTTTTTTATGTTGAGACAAGTTCCACTAAAAGTAAACAGTGAACTAACTAAATGAGCAAATTAGGAAGAAAAAAAGGGACAAAGGTAATTATTACAATCATAAAGCAATTCCATACATCTTTCCTGACAGTGCGCCCTCGAAAGAAAAGCAGTGTAGCTCGAGCCCCAAATGGATCACGTGGATCATCGTTAAGGAAGGAATCTACAACATGCACATATGGTGCCACAACATCTTTCCTCAAGGAAGCCAATTCCTTTGTGTATCTCCCAAAGTCCGCAACTATAAGAATAGATGCATTCACCGTATCTCGCAGAAATCTAAAAGCATTCGGGTGATGCATTGGAATCACATGGTCATGGCCTGCAGATCGTTGCCAATATTTAGACTTCCATAGAATGTCCATAAGTTCAACCTACAAGGACAAAAATAGAAAATTAATTTAAAAAGGTTAAATTATTATTTCACCCAAGTATTTTTCTTAATATTACACAGAAATAGGACATAATGACAAGGCATTATACTGCATACCAGTGACCTGAAATGTCTTCTTCAACACCACCCCTAATAATCTCCAACGCACCAGAGGAGTAATGGACTAGATTTATTTGATTTTTTTTTTATCATATATGCCTTAGAAGACACAAGGGTTGGGACCATTAAATATTCTACAGCTGAAAAAATTGGCACGGAAGATAACAATCAATTAAGTGACAAGCACTAGTTTCACTATCACAGACCTCCAAAGGTGCTGTCCATGGCATTTGCCCTTTGCAGTGCACTGTTGTCGGAAGTGTTGAACAGTGAATCAATCACCTGAATCCAACCTCCAACCCCCCATTCTCTCATGGAGCACTTAATCACTGATATTATCATCCTTATAAAATCAGCCCTGCCTCATTGCCAACTATACCTATGTGTCTGCAATGATTGCTAATTATGAACGAACCACAAACATCATATGCATCAAGTCAGCTTCAGGCCATTTTGTTTGGTTTTGCCCATCTTGCATGCCTTACAAGATGCAAGGGTTTGGACCCATTGAATGCTCTACAGCTAGGGGGGAAACCTATTTTGTTTTGGCTAAGCAAGCCTTACACATTGACATGACAGAATAACAATCAGGTGGCAAGAAAACAGCACTATTTTTTGCAATAGAATGTTCTTTGCCTCGAGCAGCAGTTTCAGTACCACAAATCTCCAAAGAAACCATCCACAGCCTGTGCAATGCACTATTATCAGATATTATTGATGACTGAACCATGTGAATCCAGCCTCATTGTCATGGTCTCATGGAGCACTTAATCACTGTCCTATCATCCTCATAAACTCTACATAAAACCAGCCTTGCCTAATTGCCAACGATGAGTCTGCAGTGGTTGCTAAGCATGATAAATGATGCACAAACATTGCGTGCATCAAGTCAGCCTCTGGCCATACCACCCACAAGGAGCAACATCGATTAGCCTTTGACAGATAGGAAGCATCACACACCATATCCAATCGAGTGTCCTGAACTCCTGACTTCTTGAGTCCTGACAGTTCCGACCTTATGCAAAAATAATGTGAACAATGGTAAATACTAACAGGCAAATTCACCATTCCATATCTCAATTTTGATTCAGTTCCAAAAAAAAAAACATCCTTAAGAGGGTTTTCAAAGCCTATCAACCTGCTACAACCTACAAGGACTCTCATACATAAGACAGCCAGATCCTTAATACAAAAATTATCACCATCTGTCTATCTGGTCCATCAGAATTTAGGGAGATCATTGTTGCTAAACAGCGTGGTTGATGGTGATGGAACACCAACTAATGGGAGCATTGTTCAAAGCCCAAGGGTCTCTGTCTCTTCGAATTATATTTGACGCGCTTGTTTGTGTTTAATGGCTCGTTGATTTTTCACCATGTTTTGTCTGTTCTAGTGTGTGTTTTAGTAGCTTTTACCGGGTAATTTTGGCTGCTTTCGTCGTACCAAAATAATTTTCCATGACACATAGAAGTGAACACAGAAGACAATTTTGTGCAGAGCTGTCTCAATCCGAGCCGAGCTAATCAATTCTATGCCACAAGGCAGAAATATCAGCAAAAGTAACTAGAAAAGTGTGAGATTAGCGGCACCTGGAGGAGGCGGTCGGCCTCGGTCTCAGGATCGGTCATGTTGCGGCCGTGCACGTTGAAGCTGAGCGACGAGAAGAATGGCACGAAGAAGGCCTCCGCCGCCTCCGGATCCCCCACCCTCACGGCCTCCCTCCCGTCCAATCTACCCCCTCCGTCCTGCAGAGACGCCATCATCCAGTACTCCACGCTGTGCTGGCGCCTGATCCCGCCCGAGGACGGCGGCCACGCGGGGAACCCCGAGGCGGGGGCGGAGGCGTCCATCATCATGGAGACGTGGAAGCGCGGAGGCAGGTCGTACATGAATACGCGGAGAGGCGGGGCGGCGGCGGCGGCGAGCGGGCACCTGGCGGCGAAGGGCTTGAGGTTGAGGAGGAGGTTGGGGGAGGCGACGGGGACGGAGGAGGAGGTGAGGTAGAGGACGGTGGAGGAGAGGGCGAAGACGAGGAGCAGGAGGGCGCCGCCGACGGCCACCGTGCGGCTGCTCGGCGCGGCCATGCCGACGGCGCCGTGGATGGATTTGGGAAACGAGGTTTCCTTGGTTAATCACCAGCAGCGGTGGTGTTTAATGGTGACGGTGGTTGCTGGTAGTGGAAACGAGAACAACTTGTGTGGTGCCTGTGTGCCGTGCACTATATGATGGTGACAGGTCAATCTCAAATAAAAATATATAAACTCTAAATTTAAAAAATCAATATACACAGAGTAATTATCCTTATATCTAAAAGGTACATACATAATTCATATCTTATTAACAAGTTATAAAGAGTTTTATTACAAACCATATAAGATTATACTAACTCAAGAGGTAGGAAGGTAGATGTCAGACCCACACTATCATCAAGTGCTCCTTTTTATAATAGTAAAGATAATGAGATTCGCATGGCATGGCATTACAAAGATACGATTAATTGGAAAAAAAAATGATATAGATCAACTGCTATAGTTTTACCACACTATTAAGTATAATATGAAGTAATATCACGATACTATAACGTCGTTGCTACGCAAAATCCAGGAAGGTTTACCAAAAGACCAATCCGAACGCCCCACCCAAGTCCAACAATCACGTTCTCAGCTCCACCGATCTCTATTCAACGACTAAAGTGATATGCACTAAGGTATTGTAGCAGACTTGACTAGTAATATTGTAGCAACAGTGTTTATAGAGGATTCAGATCCCATCCTATACGAGGGGATGAAAAACCTAATATTCCTGATTGATTTTATTGAATAGGTGAGGCCTAATTATATACATGATCCACGAGCGACATTCTCTACATGCGAATTGAGCTCCCATATAGTAAAAATTATTTCGCACGCATACCAGTGCTCATTGGTCTATTGGACACGACTTGCCTATTTAGCCCTTATTCTTCCGGGACAAACAAGCGAAGCTTTTTAGCCATAATAGTAAAATCTTGCTGAATCGGTAAAGATTCATATATGCAGCGCAGCGTGATAAGAAAACTGGTTTATCGCATCTTACAATCGAAGGAGCGGTGTTTGTCTTTTGTTGATCGGACAACTGTGTTTGGAACGTATGAATTTTTACAGAAATTTTGTAATTTTTTGCAGGAACAGATCAATTCCTGCAGTAATTGGAGAGAAAAATGTTGTGTTCCAAACGGACCGAGATTATGAGCTCCATTTGCCCAATTTTTTTGTATGGTTACCGAGAAGAAATGGGTTTACATCTGTTTATTACACAGATGGAACCGAACATCTGAATTAATTGCTAAATTTTCGTCCCATTTTTGTTTGGCTGTTTTGAAGAAAGGATAAAAGGTAGGATAAAATTTGAATAATCACTCTGGTTTACAAAAATAAGTCATTTTAGACATCAACATAGTCACCAAAATATAACTTTGATCACTAATTACTATTATAAATATATTTGTAAAACCCAATAAATATGTAGTATTATGAAAGTACTTTTCGAGATGAATCTACACATATAATTTCCATATATCTAATATAAATATTTAAAAAGATATCAATAAACAAAGTTTTCAAAGTTTTACTGTACATATTCCAACCAATTTATTTTTATGAACTGAAAGAAGATACCATTAGACAAAGTTTTACAGCATATATTTCAAAACGATTTGTTTTTGTAAACTAAAGCGAGTATGCATTATGTAACACTTTTGACTTTGGAGACAACTCCACGATCCGCGTTGAGAGGAGCACTGAGCACGGATTTTTGGATTAATCGCGGAGCAGTGGATTTGTGGATTAATTGCAAGAGATTCTATGATAGGGCTACGGACTACCACCAAACGAACAGCTACTACACGTCTTAATTTTGTTCGAGTACGACCCCCATTCTCTTCAAGCTACTATGCCTTGATTCCAAGCAACGGCTTGTCGGGACAAGATCTAGTGCCCATCACGAAGACCAAAAGCGCACACGCATGTGGCGCTCTGCAGCTGCTACATATCACTAAATAACTTTATTTATTTTTTACATATCCAATGTTCATATCATTGAGTGACATATAAAAAATCATATAATTTATCAATAGCATGTATGAAATTAATCCATAATTAAAAGATCTGAGCCAGATGTAGTAGTCTATGCTACTGGCTCCAACGAAGGATCCAAAAACCGGAACAGGAACAAAAAAAACACCCAACACTGATTCTCCATTACCGGACAGTAACCGGAATTCCCGAAGAAGAAAAAACGACTGAATTTCGTCAAATGATATTTGAATTCGAGATAAAACCGCTAGGATTTTAATTTTGAATTTAAAGGATTCCGACCGAAATTTAGAATCCCGATAACCTGCCAGAATTTTGATCACTGGCTCCGATCTTCTGCTAGTGGTTCTGTGCTACAGCACCGTGTTGTTATTCCTTGACATGTCACAATATAATCAGCCCATTGTCTCTAGTTTCTACATGCTTATGCTTCTCGAGGGGCTTTCGAAGCCCGCAAAAAATACACTCAAGAAACTAATTTACAGTCACAGATAAATGTTGGCGATCATTAGATATGTAAGTAGAGTTACGAGAAGGAACAAAAACCCTATATGTTGGATGGAGTAACTTATGTCCATAATTCCATTCAGGCAGCAACGCTACGAATCAAGTTCTTCCCATCGTTTTGGTCAAAATAAAGCTAAATCATGGTCGGGCCTTCCATTTCAATTGGGATTGTAGTCTTCTATGTGGCTGCTTGGCATATATGGCTCACCTATGCAATGTTGGGTAGGACTCCGACATGATCAGAACAATAAGTGAAGTCCATCCAGTAAACGACCTTGCACCCTTTCCATTTCCTTTGTTCTTCTGGTCGTAGTTTTCCCAGAAGAACCCGGTTTCACGGTAATTCCGCACAATATTCCTGCAAATGTAAGCAGACAAGCAGCACCAGCAATCTATTAGACAGGCTGCAATTCAGCTAATTCATTCAGCTTAGAAGAGAGGTGGATATACCGGATCAAGTTTGATCTTAGCTCGTCATACAATTCCCCTGCCCTGCCCATGTACGGACCATCCTCTACAGGTCAGCAATGTTAGATCATTGTGCAAACAGTAAAGTTTGCCCAGGGTAGAAACCATGGTTATTAAGGCGGTAAAGCGAGGCGAGGCGACCCACCCCCCTCACACCTTTTAAGCGTTAAGGCGTGAGGCGAGGCGACGCCTTAGGTTGTGTAAGGCGACAGTGCAGAGCGGCCGCAGAAGATCCCGGTAGTAGTAGTAGTAGCAGCAGTAGCTCTGCCACAAAAGATCCCAAACACCTACCTGCCCAGCTGCCCTCTTTTCCCCTGCCCGCCGAGCGCAGCGCCACGCCACAGCCCCTTTCTCTCCGCCTCCCTCAACACCCGCGCCGCCTCCCCTCCCCCTCTTTCTCTCCTCCTCCCTCAGCGCCCGCGCCTCCCCCCCTCCCCCTCTTTCTCTCCGCCTCCCTCAGCCCTTCCTCCTCCTTCGAGCCGTCGCCATCTCCTTCTCCCCCCACACGACGCGCCTCCACGGCCTCCCCGCGCAGATCTGGGCTCCTCCCCGGCCGTGAGCCGTCGGTGACCTCCTCCCTCCCCTCTCCTCCTACCTCGCCGCGCTAGTTCTCCTCCCCCCGAGCCGTCGCCGCCATCTCCCCCGCCCAGATCTGGATGCCTCCGCCTCCCCTTGCGTTGCCGCTCACAGCCGGGGAGAGCAGCTGTCGTGCGCCGTCGCTAGCTCTTGCTGCACCGTTCGCGCTCCTCCTCTGCGGCAAGGCGGCTCTGCGGCAAGGCGACGGCGAGGCGACGCGCTGTTGACCGCCTTAACGCCTAGGCGTCGCTTAAGCGACGCTTAGGCGACGCCTTGATAACCATGGTAGAAACTAGTTCATTTAGCAGCATCAGTTAAAGATTTTACCATGTGCATAGTGATGCAGTGCTGAAAGAATCATGTAGTTCATGTTTATCCAAATAGCACCTCTCCAATATGGGGGATCATGCTCCGTATTACGCTTCATATATATTGAACTGGACCATGGATCAACAAATAACTCAGACCCCAGTAATTGAATGAACAAATAATAACATTAGATAAAGTGAAAATTGCTCACAATAATAGTTTCACAATGAGAGCAATTCTCCCTTAGATAAATGTTATTTCATGTTGATTTTTATGCATCAACCATCTCCGGGCCATGTCAAATTTCATACACCGACCATCTCGCCCAAAAACTTAAGTTGTTGTGGGGAAGCAGGCAATTCTACCCATATTTCAACACTTTGCAAAGTGAAATGAACAATGACCTTGAGATATACCTTGTTCTAGAAAGTGACCGAAGGCCATAATCTGTCCAAAGGATAGAACTATTAGATATAAGATCGAGCTGCTTCTCAAGAACCCAGGATTCCTGAACAGTGAAATGGTGGTTATTATTTTAGAATTAGCATCACTGAACTGGGATATAAGCTATTAATGAGAAAGAAACATATGGAAGTAAAGAGCATACAGGTGGAATGGCCCCCATCATTAATGGGAAGAGACTGACATAACCAACATGAGGTACTAATTGCAGCTGAGGGGGTTGTAATGTCTCTCGCAAGAGTTCTCGTCTCATAGCATCCTGGTCTTTAACTTCATACCATCTCAATCGAACCTATAAGAATGATCTTAAAAAAAACAAAATTAAGAATCACGCCTGGCGAGCAAAATAACAAAGCTGAGAGGAAGAGCAACACCAACCTTTTCTGTATGGTTACCATAGTCGAAATAGGCCCCAATTTTGTCATCCAAGTGCATCTGTAAAAAAAGCCAATACTTACAGAACTGAATATAACGAACAATTGTCAAATGCAAATGGAACTAAAGCAACATCGCATCATAGAAGAAACAAACAGAACAGAGTTTGCAACGTTACCAGTTATATAAACATATGAACTCTAGTGGTCGCTTCAACATTGTGCTTGTTAGATACGACTTGTATAGGATGTTCTTTGCATATTTACATACGCATGTAACTTGTATATGTTGTCCTTTAAGCCCATTGGAATAGACGTTCATTCCATCGTGGTATCAAAGCCATGACTCTCTCCCAAAAACCCTAGCCCTAGCCCAAAGCCCACTATTCGCCGCCGTCCTTCGGTCGCAGACCCCCTCCTCCTTCTCCGAGCTAGCCGCCCCGACGCACTCCTCTGCTTCGAGCCTCTGCCCCTGGACATGCTGCCTCAACACCGTCGTCCCACATGCCAACGACGCCCCCAAGCTCGCGGCCCACCGGTTCTCCTCCCGCCACCCTCGAGATCGCTTCCCCGACGCCAGCCGCCCCCGAGCTCACCGCCCCGAGGTCCGGGCTACTGGATCTGCTCTCACGGCCACTGGATCTACTCCGAGCCGACTGCTCTCCGCCGCCCCTGAGCTCCCAGGCAACAGGATCTGCTCCCGAGGCCGTTTTCTGTTTCGCCCCACGCGGATCGAGTCTACACTGATGGCTACCACCTGTGGCTCCTTCGCCACCCTGCTCCCCCATGTTTAGTTCGATGGGATGAACTTCTGGTAATGGGTTGTTCACCTGAGGATTCACCTCAACAGCCAGCGCATCTGGGGTCACCTCACTGGCGAGCACTCATGTCCGCCTCACCCTACGCCACCAATTCTGCCCGCTGATGTGAATCAAGCTGCTCAGGAGGCCGCCAATATTGCACTGCAGGAGGCCCTAGAGCTCTACCAGTCTGAGTTACACGCCTATGAGAGATGGCATGATGCCAAAGATCGTGCTACCGTCATCCTGGTGGATAGTATGCGTGGCCATCTCCATGAGGTGCGGAGCTGCCGACAACTCAGCTGATGTGGGAGCATCTCCGAGCTCACTACCAACCGACGAGTGATGTTATGTACCGCTCGTCGTGCACCGGACGCACTCCCTTCAACAGCTCGACTCCACCGTGGACGATTTCTACCAGCAGATGTTTGAGGCGTGGCGTCAGCTCGACTCTCTAAAGCCGGATGTCTGCCATACCTGTCCCTGCTGTGTGACTCCGCACTCATCAGGAGACTCACCATCTCTACGACTTCCTAGGGCGTCTCCGGTCTGAGTTCGAGACCGTGCGTGCTCAGCTCCTGACTCGTCACCGCGCCCGAGCTTGATGGAGGCCCTCACGAGTGTTCATGTTGAGGAGACTCGTCATCATGGCGAGGCTCAGATGCAGATTGTCTTGTCTGTTTTAGCGCCTGCTCCTTCAGCACCGACCATGGTCCCTCCCGCTCCCGCAGCACCAGTGGTTGCTGCCTCTACTACGGGTCTCCACTGCACCTACTACCAACGTGACGACAACATGTATCAAGACTGCTACAAGCGGGGGAGGGGCCAGGGTCGCAGGGGTGGACGTCCCCCGAAGGGCTCTGGAGGCTCCTCCCACTCAGGAGCTAGCACCCCTTGCCAGGACTCCTCCAGTGATGCCACGCAACAACTCATCTCCCTACTCTAGCGCCTTTATGTCAGTTCGTCCTCAAACTCCTCGGGTTCTACTCTTCTGGCTCTTGTTTCTCAGCAGTTTTCCTCGCCTCCGCCTCCTCCCTCGTCAGGTGTCTTGTCTCCATGGATCTTGGACTTTGGTGCTTCTTTTCGCATGACACCAGATTCTACCAGTCTCACTTCTGTGAGTCCCACAGCTCTTCCTTCCACTGTTCAGACTGCAGATGGTACCTCTCTTCCTATTGTAGGCTGAGACACCCTTTCCACTTCTTCCTTTCATGTTCCTCAGCTTAACATTCAACTTATGTCGGTTGGTCAGATCACTGATCACAATTGTCGTGTTGTTCTTGAATCTGACTCTTGTTGTGTCTAGGACCGTTGCACGAGGACTTTGCTTGGTACTGGCCCTCGGCACCGTGATTTGCAACGCCTTTAGGAGCTCGACTGGCTAAACCTTCCTTCCGATGTCTCCACCAGCCAGTCATTCACTACCACTGCCTCTGTTTTTGCTGCTTCCTTCGCTCAGTGGCACCATCGTTTGAGTCATCTCTATGAACCACGTCTGTTGTTACTAGTAGGTAGTGGTGTTCTTAGGTTTGTTTCTAGGGACACCTTATATTGTATGGGTTGCAAGCTTAGTAAGTAGCTGCAGCTCCCCTATCCCTCTAGTGATTCTATTTCTACTGTCATTTTGATCTTGTTCACTCTGATGTTTGGGGTCCAGCTCCCTTCGCTTCGAAAGGGGGGTCATCGATAATATGTGATCTTTATTGATGATTATTCTCGTAATACTTGGATCTATTTCATGTCCTCTCGCAGTTAGGTTCTCTTTATTTAATAGATGTTCGCCACCATGGTTCACACTCAGTTTGATTCAGCCATTCGTATGTTTCATGCTGACTCTACTGGTGAGTATCTGTCTGCTGCTTTGCGTCGCTTTCTCGTTGAGCAGGGTACTCTTCCCCAGTACTCTTGCCCTGGTGCTCACGCTTAGAACGGTGTTTCTAAGCGTAAGCATCGTCACTTGCTTGACACAACTCGCGCTCTCATGCTTGCCTCTTTAATTCCACCTCACTTCTGGATTGAGGATGTCTCGCTGCTGCTTTCCTCAGCAACTTGCAGCCTTCCACTGCTCTTTAGGGTTCTACTCCTGTCGAACATCTCTACGGTCGAGCTATAGAGTACAGAAACCTTCGCAGTTTCAGCTATCTTCTTTGTTCTTCTTCCACCTCGTAAGCGCACCAAGTTGACTACTCAGTCAATCGAGTGTGTTTTTCTTGGCTACAGTCTTGAGCATAATGGTTATCGCTACTACGATCATGTTGCCCATAGGATAACGATCTCTCAAGATGTCACTTTCGACGAGTCTCGATCTTACTACCCTCGTTCCCCTACTGTCAGCTCAGATTCTCTTGTTGAGTCAATATCATTTCTGACTTTTCCTGGCCCTCAACTTTCTACTTCTATTTCACTTCAACCTCCACCTTCTTCGCTTCCCTCTCCTCCTGTTCCCCCTCCACCGGAGGTTCTTTCTAGCTTTTTTGTTGATATTCTACCTTTTCCCCCACTCCTCCACTTGAGTCTTCGTCTTCACTAGGCTCTGTTCCCAGCTCTTCTTCTCCATCCTTGCTGGGTCATGCTCCACCTTCTTCTCCCAGATGTGATCTTCTTGATCATCTTATAGCGTGTGGTTTTCAACAGGAACATCGCCGTGACTACGATGAGACCTTCGCTCATGTCGCACACATGAACACTGTTCACATTCTTCTTGTTGTGGCCTCTATTCGACAGTAGCTCATCTCTCAGCTGGACGCCAAGAATGTCTTTCTCAATGGCAATCTGTGTGAGGTCTACATGTAGCCGCCCCCTGTGTATTTTGTCCCTGCTGGTATGGTTTGTTACCTTCGTCGTTCTCTCTGTGAGCTCAAGCAAGCCCCTTGTGCTTGGTTTAACCGCTAAAACTCTGTTGTCACTGCTACCGGCTTCTCCGCCAATGATCACGTGTCAGGTGATGAGCACTGGGAGCGGAGGCGAAAGGGAAGAATCAATTCAGGAGGATGAGGATTGCGCCGGGACGCCGAACCACCACCGCACTGGTACCGGGGAGGTGGATGCGATGGTCACGGCCGCGTGGAGGTGGAAGGCCACGAGGCACGTCGAATTCCGCGAGTAGCTCCTCCATGAGATCTCCCGTGGCCAAGGCGGAGTGGAGATGCGGTGCTGGCCGCGATGGGACCATGCC
This sequence comes from Hsuehochloa calcarea, assembly GCA_036346395.1. Classification (NCBI taxonomy): domain Eukaryota; kingdom Viridiplantae; phylum Streptophyta; class Magnoliopsida; order Poales; family Poaceae; genus Hsuehochloa; species Hsuehochloa calcarea. The sequence continues at coordinate 83,401,185 of CM070594.1, read as the reverse complement.
GCGCCAGATGATCTCCCGGTCCTGGCGTTGGAAGCGCATCGTCAAGAGGTTGAAATCCCAGACAATCGGTCCTAGGAAATGGAGCTACTGGACCCCAAGGACGATGTCGATGCCGCCCAGTGGTATGGTGCGCAAGTCGAGGATGAAGTGTTCCTGGCCGATGAGAGGGGTGTCGCGTAGCACACCCCGCAGCTTGCCACCTTGTCGTCGTTCGCCAAGGCCACGGAGAGGCCCGTGTGTGGCGCCAGCGTCAGCCCAACCTAATCGACAAGCTCCCGGCGATGAAGTTATGGGTCAAGCCGGAGTCGATCAGGGCCATCAATAGGATGTCGTGGATCATCACTGGAAGCTGCATCATTTGGGACTTGCGAATCCCGGTGAGGGCGAGGAGGGAGATGGTGGCGTCCGCATCCGCCTCCTTGAGGTCGTCATCGTCCGACTCAACCTGCAACATAAAGATGCGTTGACAGAAACGCTGGTGGCCAGGCACGAACTTCTCGTCGCAGTTGTAGCAAAGTCCCTTGCCACAACGTCCTCCATCTCGATTGGCGTGAGGCGCTTGAACGGCTTGGCCGAGCTTGACGCCCCTATGGTCATCGCCGATGGTGTCGTTGAGCCGACCTCCGACGCACCGGATGCGGCAGGCGCAGTTGGAAAGGTCGGGAGCTCGCCGTCTTGGACATTGGCGGGGATGCCGCTGGCTCCTGGGGTAGCAATGCAAGATGTTCGTAGGCTCTGGCGAGGTCCATGGCGACCTCCAGGTTGGTCAACCTTTGGAGCGCCAAGTCCCGCCGTGAAAAGCATCACTTGTTGCTCCTCGTCCAAGTGGCCGCAACGAGCGAGGAGGGTTAGAAAATTTTCGGTGAAGTTGGCCACCGATGATGTACGCCAGAGGTTCGTCAGGGCGCCTAGCGGATTTTGGCGTGTGAGCATACCGAATCGACGATGGACGAGGTTGGTAAAGTGCCGCCAGTTAGGCATACCATCCATACGCTCCACTCGCATGTACCACAGATGTGCCACGCCTGTCATGTGGTAGGTAGCGAGCCACACCCTATCTTTCATGGGTGTTTGTTGGGCGCGAAAGAATTGTTCGCAGCGGTTGACACATGGAATTGGGTCCGCCTTGCCGTCGAAGGAAAGTTGAGTTTTGATGTAGCGCGGCGGGTTCCGAGGATGCCCGGCGCTTGGGGCAGCGTGGTAAGATGGCGGAGGGCGAGGAGGCAAAGCCGCGGGGGCGATGCCTGAGCCTGCGCTGGCGCGGTGGCAGCTCCCCTTCGGTTCTTGTACATGTGGCAGCGTCTCCGTCTTTGCCGCCCTCCTCGCTGGAGGGTTGTCCTTCCATACGCGCCAGTCGTTGATCATGTCGAGACAGCCGATTGATGTTGGTCTCAATCAATCCGACATGCCGAGCGAACTGGTCGTTGATACTTGCAAGGGATTTCGCCGTGTCCTCGGCGAATTGGCGCATCACCTGTTGGAACTCATCGTTACCACCGTTGCTTGACATGGTGGATGAAGCAACGGGTGGCTCTGATACCAAGATGTCAGGTGATGAGCACTGGGAGCGAAGGCGTAAGGGAAGAATCAATTAAGGAGGATGGGGATTGTGTCGTGACGCCATGGTGGATGACATGGATGAACAGTTGCGATAAACAGTGTGCAATGAACAGTGCACGATGAATAGTCACAATGAATAGTGTGTGGACAAGGTATAGTGCAAGGGGATTGGGTAACTCCCAATCCTTTTGCTGATTTTCATTGATGCACATGCTGCGTATATAAAGGAAAACAAACTAACTTGGAAGGTATTATCCTTCCTAATGCAATAAAGACCAACTTAGAAGGTATTATCCTTCCTAATGCAAACTTCCCTAATAAGACCTTCCTATAGTAAACTTGCCTAATTGCAACCTCCTAATTTGAGGATTCCTAAACTGCCGCTAGGGCCGACTGCACCTTCTCCTAAACTGCCGTCCATGACATCACAACTCTGCCCTCTTTGTACACACCTCTCCTCAGGATCAAACGCTCCTTCTCTATGTGGATGATATGATTATTACTAGGGATGACTCTCTGTACATCGATTTTGTAAAGGAACGTCTCATTGAGTAGTTCTTGATGTCTGATTTGGGTCCTCTTCGTTACTTCCTTGAGATTGAGGCCACTTCTACGCCTGAGAGCTACTACCACTCCCAGGAGAAGTACATTCAGGATATTCTTGCTTGCAGTTGTCTCACTGATCAACGCACGGTGGACACTCGTATGGAGCTTAGTGTTCACCTTCGGCCCACTGATGGGGAGCCTCTTGAGGATCCCACTCGCTACCGCCATCTTATCGGGAGCCTTGTCTACCTTGGGATCACTCGACCTGACATGTCTCACCCAATTCACATTTTGAGTCAGTTCGTTTATGTTCTCAGCTCCACTACAGTCATCTTCTTCGTGTTCTGCGATATATTCGCAGGACCATCATCGTCCTCGCTCCAGCTCTTTGCAGCTTCAGGCGTACTCTGATACGAACTGGACTAGCGATCCTTTTGATCGTCGGTCTATTTCTGCATATTGTGTTTTTCTTGGTTTCTCTCTGATTGCCTGGAAAAAAAAGAAGCAAACTGTCGTTTCCCGTTCAAGTGCTGAGGTTGAGTTGCGAGCCACGGCGGCGTTGACAGCTAAGATCACTTGGCTTCGGTGGCTACTTGAGGATTTTGGTATTTCAGCTTCTGCACCGACTTCTCTCTTATCAGACAGTACTGGTGCGATCAACATTCCTCAAGATCCAGTGAAGCATGAGCTCACCAAGCATATTGGAGTAGATGCTTTGTTCATGCGATCGAAGGTGCGAGACCACGTTATTGCTCTTCAGTATATACCTTCGGAGCTTCAGTTAGCAAATTTTTTCACCAACGCACAGACTAGATCTTAGTACAGCTTCTACCTCTCCAAACTCGGTGTTGTTGATTCACCATGAGTTTGAGGTGGTGTTAGATATGACTTGTATAGGGTGTTTTTTTGCATATTTACATACACATGTAATGTGTATATGTCGGTCTTTAGACCCATTGGAATAGACAACGATTCATTCCAACACTTGTTACACACAGACACTCAATAACACTTGATAAGAACCATTTAGTAGCTAGCAACTCTTTGATTAAGAATAAAAATTCATAACACATCATGAATTCCAGGCATTTGTGCAAATATTTTTGGTCTCCACTTGGCATACGAAAACCATAACAGAAAGCCCAACACAGCTTCCAAAACTACCACAAGAAATTCGTTTATAGAACCCTCAAGATTTGGGCAGGAACTAAAACTACAATACTAGCCGGGGTCTGCAATAACACTGACCACCAGCCCACCACCCATTACACTATTTTTGTTTATGTAAAAAGGTTAATATAAGAAATCTGTATTATAATCATAATTATTAGCATTGCATCAAGAGCCGCTAATCATATCCAAAGATTTAATGGCTAGATATCTAGTGCACAAGCACCATTCGGTGCACATGTGCACATTTTTTTGGTTTGTGCATCAAACCAACATAAAAAATTTCCAATAATATTTCTAGATGTAATCTATGGAGTGTTGTATTGCTCTTTAAAATTTGAAGTTCAAACTCAAAGCATGTTAGAAGAAACAAAAAGGATAAGTTTGTTGTTAATAGTAACATTTGTCTTTTTTCCTTTTCTTTTTGATTTATCATTTGTCAGAAATTTCTCATTTTTGTTACTCTCAATGTGTAATGAGTTTGAACTTGGAATCGTATATAAAGGTTGAGTAATTTCAGAAGTACATGTACAAAAAAAAAATCAGAATTTTTTACGCTATTTTGATACCAAAACTGAAAGTTTGTGCACATGTGCACCAAATGGTGCTTGTGCACTACATTAAATATTTGATTGATCTCTAAAACAAAAAGGAATAAAAGATGTCATCCCAGAACGAGAAGAAATTGTCAGAATTTTCAGAGCGATACCTTGTTAAGTGTCCCAAAATCTGAAAGTTGATTTGACATCTTATAGTAATCCTGTAGAAGTTCAACAAAGGTTTTGAAGAAAGAGTCAAAGACAATGGTTGGGAGTTGGCACAAAGCAACTAACAAGTCAAGGTCCATTCATACCGCAGTACCTTCTCAAGAGAGCTATCCATTTTAAGAAACTCTGCAATTGAGCGCATACAATTTGTAGCTAGAAGCATCCAACACCCAAGGTCAACATGCCGTTCTTCATCATTAGGGTGAGATGCACGAGGATAGTCGTCCAACCCAGATGTCAAAGTCTGTAAAGTAGTCAGCAACATTAGGAGTGATTATGTCTGTAAAGTAGTCAGCAACATTAGGAGTTATTATGCATTGCAATGATAAATAAAATATAAGTGAAGAAATTCTAATCTGGCTTCTGGCATGACAAAAGCTCAATATAAGCTTTTTATTATTCTTTGGGATCAATTGATCAGTGTGGGAGCAAACAACTAAGAATTGTTCAAAAACCTTTGGATTCAACTCTCTTGTTGTCATGTTGTCTCTTCCATGCCAATAAAAGGTGCCTTCATATTTCCCTATGAACAGGTTTTAAGGTCAAAGAAACTTTAGGATAAATAAGCCAAAGGTAGGAAATTTGACATGACAAGCAGAAATATATACTAATGGTTATTATACGGATAATGGAACGAGTCAATGTATATCCAGGATTCACTGACTAAACCAAGGCCATAACTTTGACTTCAACTTTATAAAATAGATATCTAATATCTTACAGCTTACATCAGTTTGCAGAAAGCTTTAATGCATAAAGTGATGCAATGTGACAATAAGACGGAGCATCTCTCTTTGGGGTTCATCAAAACTCACGCACTGTAACCTACCAATGTGCATGTTTTCTATTTTTGAACAGGCAGATCCTATGGTTGGACCAGAAGGTACATAAGTATTTCACACTCTGAAGAGCCAGAAAGTTGAGTTCACATTTCTTTCTCACTGGAACAGTGGATCTGTGGTATAACAGCTACTGAGCTAGTTAAGGACCAAAAAATATTTTTTGCACCACCATGAGGAGAGTACAAAATATAGAGGAATCAGGGATCTTTGATGACTAAACATGGCTTGAAACTGAAGGGAAAACAAATTACTTATGGAAAAAAAAATGTAGTGTATCCCTGAAAGAGAGAAAAGGAAGTACAGCTGATCGACGGAAGAACAATTTTGTCAGCTGTGTCAGGCTTGCACCTCTGATCAAGCTTAGGTTACACTCATCAGAAATTATGCTGACTACAATTAGAATAAGTGGACCGAAGTCAGTACTACTCGACACTAGAATTCCTTAACCCAAAAATTCATTAAAAAGTAATAGCACAAGCCTCGATTGTATCTATTCTTCTGATAATTTGCATCATAATTCATACAATGATACAACCACAGCTAGCCCGTAATATCCGTCAACTGAGCATGGTAACCCTCATCTTCAACAATATGTCCATAATCATATAACAGCTTGCATGTTTGTCATGTTTGTGTGTTTCTGAACACTATCATGACTACAACCCTAAAATAAAGTGAAGATTCAATCCACATACTTTTCCATACTTGCCAGAGCAAAAACTGACCTTTTCCATCTTCACATGCACCAATAGTTACTCAGTTCTTAATACTCCCTCTGTTCAGGAATATACGACGTTTTAGACAGCGTGCAGCCAAACTTCCTTAACTTTGACCACTAATATATATATATATATATATATATATATATATATAAACTATTTGTATTTGTCATGTGAAAATGGTATCATTGGATTAGTTATGAAAAATATTTTCATATTATTTTATGAACATATTCATATAAAAAGAAATGGTCAAAATTGCATGTTAGAGACCATGTCGATGTCCAAAACGTCATATATTCTTGAACAGAGAGAGTAGTTAATATAGAGTATAGAAAATGGAACAGCAAAGCTCACCTGATTGTGTACTGTTGAACCACTGAAACCAAGAATTCAGACGTACGTAAGCCCTCTCAAGGAAAGTGGATATCTTTTCAGCTTCCTCGTCTGAAAACTGGTTTGCATGTATTCCACTTGCAAAGTCTGAACAAATAGAAAAATGACAAGATAAATAAACTCAAGAGGTTGCAAGTTGCAACCACTTGATTACACACTTCCATACACAAACTTTTGGTACTTGGCCAGATTGCAGCCTTCCATACATTAACAGACCTTTGATGCTTGGCCAATGTGAACAATTTTCTCTCAGCGATTATATTGATAATTTGATACACGAGTCGAAAGCAATGCAAACTAACATAATTTGTAAGACTTCAAAGACAGGTTTTATGTTGTGGGAGTGTTATTTTCTATGCCCTTTTTCTTACTATTATCATTATGGCACTTGGATATTGAAGAAAGAGGGATAAAGACAGAGGACTTCACTGTGTAACTTGATTTTCTGCCTTACACTTCAACCCTTGTCATTTTAAAGTGTGCAATACATGCGAAATCAAACTAAATGTCCAAGAAAGCCACAGAATGTGGCAATCTCGATTCTCAACACTGATGCAATCAACACATCATCAAAATGAAGAGCAAGGAAGAAAGCTATGTGTTACCACGCAGCGCAAGAAACAAGGTTGGGGGGTTTCCATTGGAAGGGTACTGCAGAACAAACTCCTCAGGAACTTTACTGCATGAAGCCAAAAAAAATAGACGATATAAGAGGTGCCACACTAAACTTATCACTAGCTAGGACCATAGTTCATAGCTTGCAGTGGAAACCACCTTAAAGCTTCAGCTCCTAAGATTTGCTCTCGAGGAATCCATCCATCTGCATTAATTAGATCTAACCAATGACCAATTATATCCATGGATATATGCACATCCCAACGCCTGTACATCACCACCAAGGATGTGAGTCAAACAGAAAGCAATAATACCAGTACAGAAGCAAAAACTTGCAGATAATGAACTTGAGTAGCAGCACCCCTGCATTGAACATGAAGAACTGATGGAATACTTACCAAATGACTAACTGATGGAAGCCTTCATCCCACAGAAATCCCCTTGGGAAGAATGAGCGACTGGGCACAGCTGTATATAGCGCAGCAGGCCAATATGGAATATATTTATCCCCATCCTTTTGCTGCAAGAGAAACTCTTGAAGCATTAGATTTTGTTTGTGTGTGATATGTACCCGCCTGGGATTTAGATCCAATCTACTATAATACAGTAGAAAAGTTTAAAACAGCACGGTACTAACAAGAAAATAAAACTACCTGGGTATAGCAATATCTTAGACTAGAGCACATAGAGTGCTGTTGCAAACAGCCACAAGGAAAAGGAAATAGATATCAGGTGAAACTCTAAAACTTACTGCAAAACCTTTTGGAAGTGCAACTTTTGACTGCCCGTAGAAGTAGCCAATACCACCAAGAAGATTTGACAAGGCAGCTCTACCAACAGATAATTCTTTGGAAATAATCTGCATCGGAGCAACAATAACATCAACATAGGTCCAGCACAAACTTTTCAGTCAAGCTTTATCAATTGCCTGCAGCGCTGCTTATCTTCCTAGCAAAAAATTAATTGGCTTTTAAAGTGTTTGTAAAGCGCACAAACACTAATAGAAAGGCAACCACACTATCGAGCACACCCACATATACACAGAAACAAATACAAGAGTCAGTAGGCTACTGGGTGGCATCCCTTGAGGAAGACACATTTGAACTGGGAAATAAAATAAAAGCAATTCTTAGGAAACAGAAACAGAATGAAGAGAAGAAGAAACTGTAGACACTGCCAAAAAAAGATCGTGGAAACTACAAAGCTCGCCCAAGAGACCACACCTTATTATTCAAATAGTAAAGTTGATCATATCTCTCTTCAAAATCCTTCTGTTTTGATTCAAGCCGGGTGCTCAGCATGGTACCTGACATAATTAGTGATATAACAAGAAAAATGAATATATTGTGCTTTCAACATCCCTCGAGTTCAGGTTCAACATAAGGACAAGATGCTGGTAAAAGAGATGTGACATTGAATGCAACAAAGCAAAACAAAGTCAAGAGCTTATGCTGCTTCCTTCGAAATGCTCAGTACAGCGTATTATGGATGATGTCTGTAGCATCCCATAATGAATAGAATGAAAATATGCATATGCAGTACGCACTTTACAGCAGAATCACCTGTTAGCCTGTTAATGCGTTCTGCAATCATTGGATTTTTTGAGGCAACCCCTGACAAGAACACTATGTCTATTTTGGAAGGAAGTTTCATGGAAACCTGTGAAAACGGAGGAAAAACATAAATCACAATGCCAAAAGAAAATACTACTTAAGTTCTGGCTGTACATTGACCTGTTCTAGGTTTGATACACACATGACGGTGTACATTATATTGATGGTATAATTTCTTTTTTCACCTTTCATGTACCTGATAGATCATTATATTTGAAGAATCTTCAGTCATGTCTGGCAGTTTAAGGTTCCCACTTTGCATTGCCTAGAAAAGTCCACAGAAGTAGCTAAATGGAAACGCAACTTTGTAACATATAAAAGATTCTGAAACTTGTTTTTTCCAATAATAGGGTAAATAATGAGGAGTTTCGACATACATTAGTCGCAAGGGCTTGTTGTACTAGTTCACTTAGATTATGCATACTATTTGATCTGAATCCAGCTCTGCGAATTTCCAAGTTGTCCTGTAAGAAAACAGTTTTCCATAAATGTCAGCCATATGGAATTTTATTGCCATATATTAGTAGCAAGTAATACAGAAAAGCTAACAACTAGGACTAACAAGGTGATAAAGTTGCAAAAACATACGTATACCTCAGATCTCAAGTAGACTTCCCAATCACCAATCTCCTCATGCGACCCAGATGCCAAAAGAACAGGACCTCTTGAAGAAGGCTCGTGTGAACTCATAGTGATCGACTTTCCGGCTTCATCGGCAATGTAGAAAAAGAGATGTGTGGTACTTTCCTGGGCTTCATTTAAACTTGACCTAAATGAAGTGTAACTACATGGGATGAATTTCTTTTGGTTCCTTAGATAACTTTGCAGGTAGTAGGTAAGTAATGAGTAATGCAGATGATCATGGTTATCAAGGCGTCGCCTAAGCGTCGCTTAAGCGACGCCTAGGCGTTAAGGCGGTCAACAGCGCATCGCCTCGCCGTCGCCTTGCCGCAGAGCCGCCTTGTCGCAGAGGAGGAGCGCGAACGGTGCAGCAAGAGCTAGCGACGGCGCACGACAGTTGCTCTCCCCGGCTGTGAGCGGCAACGCAAGGGGAGGCGGAGGCATCCAGATCTGGGCGGGGGAGATGGCGGCGACGGCTCGGGGGGAGGAGAACTAGCGCGACGAGGTAGGAGGGGAGGGGAGGGAGGAGGTCACCGACGGCTCACGGCCAGGGAGGAGCCCAGATCTGCGCGGGGAGGCCGTGGAGGCGCGTCGTGTGGGGAGAAGGAGATGGCGACGGCTCAAGGAGGAGGAAGGGCCGAGGAGGCGAGAGAGAAAGAGGGGGGGAGGCGCGGCGCTGAGGAGGAGAGAAAGAGGGGAGGGAGGCGGCGCGGTGTTGAGGAGGCGGAGAGAAAGGGGGCAGGCGGCGCGCTCGTGGCGAGGGAAAAGAGGGCAGTGGGCAGGTAGGTGTTTGGGATCTTTGTGGCAGAGCTACTGCTGCTGCTACTACTACTACCGGGATCTTCTGCGACCGCTCTGCACTGTCGCCTTACACAACCTAAGGCGTCGCCTCGCCTCACGCCTTAACGCTTAAAAGGTGTGAGGGGGGTGGGTCGCCTCGCCTCGCCTTACCGCCTTAATAACCATGCAGATAGTGCTGATTTGGGATTTGGCAATGAAAAAGTCAACTCAAGTAAAACTTGTCATTCCTTCCATCTCGTGCTTAACACTAGAAAATTATTTATATCTCCTCAGTGAAAACAGAAATTTTATTTTCAAATTGCAACTAATGAATATAAATTTACCGCTCGTTGTTAGCATCCAATCGAACTGCCCAGTCTCCACCATAGCCACTGCCCTCTCCTTTCTCTTTTAGAAAGTTAGTGGCCAACAATAAGCCATGATCAACCAACACTTGACGTCCATAATCCCTACCATTGTGATCTGTCCACCCATATGTGCTAAGCTCATCAGAATCTTGGCAAACATGACGAAGAAAATATTGTCCATTTTTCAAGCCAATCCACATCAACCCAGCAATTAGGGACAGCGGAGTTCTGAAATATAAACGGTATTAGCATTAAGTTTTCACAGGTTTGGCAGTACAGAATCATCATCACATAAAAATATTTTTTTCAAGTAGTACAAAAAAAAATACTGCACCAGCAGGACACCACCCCACAAGGCGCAGTACAGGAATCGCCAAAATAGCATGTCTGTTCTTTTTTAATTAACTCCCCACAAATGGACCAAGCAAATGGAAGCAAAACTCCTTGATGTGTCTAATGTTCATGAGACTAGTAAGGTCGCATCATCAATACTAATGATGCTAGCAATATGAACTTTCCTACATAACTATAACATGTCCTAGAGGACTAAGAGAACAGAAACCTTCCAATTGGCATGTTATAAGACATCACAAATGTTAAGCACCTTGCACGAATCCCAAGATACACATTTGGCCTGTAAGTACCCCAGTACAAGTTTTCCTTGTGGTCGCCCTGGAACTGCAACCAGTAAAACATGAGCCATCAGATAGCTAATGTAGTTACTACCAAAACTCAACAATATGGAAGAAATGGGAGCCTTACATATAAACCATCCAGAACTTACTTTTAGGTAGAGAGTAAATCAAACACTCACCTAGAAGAGAAGTAGAATGCATATGCATTAGAAACTAGTAAAGCGGCATTAGGTTGCGTAGACACTCTATTCTACTTCACACCTCCTAACAAGTTCAACAACCATTGTCAAATCGACGGGAACATTAGCTTGTGCACGTTAAGATAACTTCACTACAACTCTAATAAAGCACAAACGATTCATAGTTCAATACTTCAGTGCAGTAATTTTGTCAAATGCTTAACCAGGTTGATTAACCAGCAGTCATCTCTACTTTGTGGTTCAAACATAAGCAGCCCTTGCGAAATCCAACAAAGTTACCAAACAAACAAGAGTGGCGTCCTTCCCTATTTTCTTAGCTTACATAATTGAAGGTCTCAAGTGCTACTATTACAGCAGATCATGCATACTTTACGGAATCACACCTACGTAACCAATTGAGAAGTTGTAATCTAATCTATAGTTACTTAACAAAACATTGAAGGCTAGACAAAAACAACGCGACGAACCAATGGTCATCACCTGAGGCAGATCCATCATCCTGGGCGCGTCAAGGGGCGTGACGGAGCGCGCGACCCTGCGCAACGCCGCCGCGCCCTCCCCCTCCTCCTCCTCCCGCCACCCGCCGGTATACGCCGCGAAGGCGACGGCGAGGAGGGCGAAGGAAGCAATCCCTAAGAGAAGGAGGGTTCGGGCGCTCACGTCCATGAGGCGCAGGGGCCCATGGTCGCCGCTGCCACGGCGCCGCGCTGCTGTGGCGGCGGCGGCGGCCCGGCGCGTGTCCGGATCCGGCTCCGAGGAGGAGGGATACCTGCGGCTCCTGGAGGCGGCGGCGGGACGCCGGCTGGTGCCGCCGGTCATCTGAGAACTCTCGCCGATCCCCCCCGTATCTGGTTTGGTCCGTGGACTCGTCACTCGGAGACTGGAGTACCGCTGGACTGGAGAGGAGAGACGAGTGGGGTTTGGGTTGTTTCTTCCGACTTTCCGCCTTCTCATTGCGCTAGCTGAGCTATGCTTACGCCTCGTCGTGACTGTTGCGAACCACGCGATCCCTTGTTGGAAACTTGGAATTAATGTTCATTGGGTCTCTACGGCCCATATCCAGCCCACAGTCCATATTTTCCAACAGTTACAAGCCCATGCTCTAAAATTTCTGGGATTTTCCAATTAGTAGAGCACGCTCCTCTCAAAAGAAAAGATAAACACTAATTAAGCTTTGAGATTTGATTCGGATGTTCACAGGCTCACAGGAACATACGGCATTAATGATTTTGCTGTTCAATTCCATTATCTGCCTAACTTCTTGGCCAATCGTAGGAGGATCAATCGCCATGTTGCCATCGTGCATAATGCTCAAGTAAAAGTTGGTTTAGCTCAGCTAAGTGTGCATTCTCCTCCTTTCTTAACCTTCATTTCGCTCTATTCGATCAATCGTTAGCTAGCACTAAATCCACTGCACCGGCTGATGACCGGCCGGCCTATAATATTCCATACATGCTCATTCTCCCGTACACTGTCATTTAGTAGCAGTCCAAGTAGAAACAAAGCATGTCTCTGTCAAACTGATGAAGCAGCATCAGGAGGAGGAGGAGGAGGCCTGCTTCTTCCGTGGTTCCTCCATGGCAGATCTGAGCACGAATCTTCAAGCTAGCAGCACTGCAAGAACCACGTACGGTATGGACTGCCAAATCAATCAATGTATGCATCTTCCTCCTTGGAACGTCCATCCGAGCTTCCCCGTCTGCCGCTCCCACAGCGGCCGCGCCATGTAGCTCTTCCAGTCCCTGATGACGTTCTTGAGGTCGTGCAGCTTGTTCTCGAGGCCGATGCAGCAGGTCATGTGCACAGTGGCGATGCGGTTCAGGTCCCGGCCGAGCTGGCAGAAGCCGCTCACGGTTGCGCTGTCGATGAACCTGATCCGGACGCCGAGCGCCGCCGCGAGCTCGCGCTTGATCTCGTTGAAGACGAACTGGTCGTGGTCCCCCGGGAACCGCCGCCTCGCCGCGTGCCAGTACGCCATGGCGCGGGCGTTCTTGGCGGTGGCCTTGAAGTAGATGAAGCCCGTGTTGGGGAAGTTGCCGAGGTCGTCCGGGTCGCCGAAGTAGAAGTCGCTTGACGTCGTGATGTCCGGCGCCACCGTGATGTGCACCAGCGGGTTCCGGAACCACGCCAGGTCAACGTCCTGCGCCGCACGCACGCACACGCACCATGTCAACGCCTCGTAGAATTATACCACATCACATGATTCCCAACGGCATGTGTGCCAAAAAGAAATCGACAACACGACGACAACGTGCCGTGAAGAGGAGGTTGTAGCCGAGCTCGAGGATGCGCTGCTGGAGCTTGAGCTTGCTCCAGACGAGGTCGAGGTAGTCCTTGGTCATGTAGCTCTTGGCGCCGGAGAGATCCAGTCCCTCCACCTCCGGCAGGAGCAGGTGGCAGTGCGGGTGCACGGCCCGGCACCGCCGGAACGCGCCCTCGTCCATGGCCACCACCACGATGTGCTGCACGAAGTGCGAGATGTTCTCCCCCACCCGGAAGCTCTCCAGGAACGAGTCCAGCAGCGACCCCGGCGCCGCCCACGCCTCGTTCACCGACGTCATGATCACCGTCCGGTCGTCCATCGCCGCCCGCCGCAGCATCCGCGCGAACTCGTCGTCGTTCGCGCCCATCTGCAAAATCACCACACACACCGATCGATCACCTTATCTGGGCATGAGCGCCTCCAATACTTGCTCTGTTCTTGACAGCAAATTAGAATGCATGCACATCCAATAAGAAAGAAACTTGCAGCTATTGTTGGATTTGGCAATAAATGAAGCAGAGAAGTGACAAACTAACAATGGCGCAAGAACAAAACCTACCGCATTAGTAGGAGCCTTAGGAACTCTTGCACTTGCTCTCCTCTGTTGCTCTGACCCGGCTGTCCTGTTTGCCCCTCGAATGCAAGGCGCACTAGCCGAGCCAGCCACCTCCTGCCTTCTCCGAGGAGTGGTCTCCATCGTGGGCCTTGCAGTCGCGGTGAGCAAGAAGACGAGCATCACGGCGGCCGAGGCCGCCCCGAGGAGGAAGACGACCACTGGGGAGAGGCTCTTCTTGGAGATCGCCATGCCTGCTTATCTGCTTCCACTACGCATGAGAAAATTAATAGTGGAGAGGCGGGGAAGAAGGTTTTTTTTAATAATACTATCTTGAAATATAATTTCAAAATTATAAAGTATATTTATAGTTTTTACAAAACTAGGTCTTTGTCGCCGATATGATGGTTCTGTGGGGTTTTTTTTATTCATGTGTAGTGTTGCCAAAATTTTATTTTCTTTGTAATTTTTTTAAAAAAATTTGGTAACACGTTTAAGTATTCGCGTAGTTCGGAATGAAAAAATCGGAGAAACGATATAATGTGAAGTAGAGAATATACAAAATTTGGGCAATGCACAAGTTCACTGTCATTTGGAACTTTATTTTTAGTGTCTATTTTCACAACACGTTTTTTGAACCTTTCTTCTAATGTTGTTTCATGCCTTGCTACGCCGAAAATTAAATGTCCAAAGAGAGCGATATTTGAAATCGGCTTTACAACGCAGTTGCGAATTGAAATAGACTTTATAATAAAGTTGTAAATTACATAGTACGCAGGGTTTGGTTACGTGCATAAGTAACGACACCATGCATAACGCAATAAACCAAAATAAACCTACAATACATATGCGTCTTTTTGGAATAGAAATAAAGTTGATTGGAACAAAGATCATTAGTTTTGACGGCACATCGCTCCCTTCCTCTTGTCTCCTTGCTACCCGCAGCGGAGGTCAGTCTCGAAGTCATCCATGTCCTACGAGATGGGTTGGGCGGTTGAGTGATGTTAGGATAACACAACGTCTGACCAAATTATTAATTATGATGCATACTGAACATAACTTACCTCTTGGATCCGAAATACGCTCAGACGATAGCGAGCGGTAGTATGGACGATATTCTCACTTGTAGGAGCCTTCCCTTTGTCCGCTTGTTGCCTGCGGTGGCGACGGTCAGTCTCGAAGTCATTCATATCCTGTGAAACGGATTGGACAATTGAATGATGTTAGGATAACGCAACGTCGGGCCAAATTAATAATTATGATGCATATTGAACATAACTTACCTCTTGGATCCGGAGTGCGCCCGGACGACGGGAAGCGATAGTACGGCCCACGGTCTCACTTGCAGGAGCCTTCCCCTTGTCCGCCGCCCTCTTGGCCTTGTCGTGCTCATCTCCTTTCTTGGGCTCATCTGATACCTTTTCAGTTGGGTCAGGTCCGGTATGTAAGGTGTCCAGCGTTGGAAGATCTCAGCTCGCCATGAAAAATTTAACATGCACTTCTGCTGGATGAACGCCCTATCGTATATCTCCGGGTCGTCTACCAGCACGGTACCACGAGGACCCGCTCACCACGTCCGGGTGAGGAGCCCTAGTCCTAGGGTGTGACGCACCGTGGCTCACCCCCCCGGTCCACGCACGGGTGGGTCCACCGGGTCTCTCGGCGTACAATAAGTCGTGATATGGATCCCTCGTCTCGTCTTATTGAGGAACTACTCCATGACCGCTCTGATGTCCTGCGCCGTTACGCTAAAGTGCTCCCTGAGCGTCATCTGATGCACAGAGGGCGGCAACTCGTGCATCTCCCGGTGCAGATCAACCTGTACATGTAATTAACATGTTACAAACGAAATCTTACTAAGCAAATAAGAAGTATGGACTGTTCAGTATGTACCTCGCGATGGAATGCAGAGTCGGGCTCCGTGGGGTATGTGTCAGACGTTGCAACCTCGTGTCGTGGGCGGTCGTCCACGACCCTGACACAACAAACCCTCATCCGACTGGAGTACTACTCGATGTACTCCGCGTATGTCCCGGGGTCGTAGGGAGCATCCTCCTCGATGACATCAACAAAGGCGTTGATCCAGCCCTGGACCCAAGAGAACATCTTGTCCGCCAGAAGTCCTAGCAGGTACTCCCTTACTAATGTACCTATGGAAGACAAAACGATTGCTTCGTAAGTATGTAACGCAAATTGTGTGAAATAAGTAAAACACGAACTTACGCATGGATGTTCGACGGCACCCGCTACACCTGGTACTCCTCCACGAAGCGATCATGGACCAAGCACCTCCGCGTGTAGCGCCACTCATGGTCTCGTGTGCACAACCTCGGCAAGCCTTTACGGGGAGTGTCACGGTGTCCGGATGACAAGCCTCGTCAGCTAATCAAACATCACATCCTAGTCTGGGTAGGACACATGCGTGGTGATCGGTGTGTAGGTGACATGTGGAAAATAACAATGGAAACTTAGCACACGACATTGATTTACATTACCAAAATGAATAAATGTTTAGGAAACTTACCCGTCGGCGGCACCACACCGCACCCATGGTCGGTCGGTCCATGTCGTCATCCTCGGCGTACATGTTGAATGTGTACGCTCGCAGGTCCACCTGTGGTCGTCCGATCTGAAAATGTTCGAAGGACCACAGCTGAAGGAACAACGAGCATCCTCAGAGGTATGGAGCTGCCCGAACCCGGTAGCACGTGTTGCACAATCTACGGTACGTCGCGCACAGCACCGCTGGGCCCCAGGCGTATGGCTGGATGTCCACCACCTCCCAGTTCGTGCGTTGTTGTGCGTACCGAATGTAGTGCTTGTCGACGTTGTCGCCATAAAACCCCGCGAACATCACCCCACTTAGCAAGTAGGCCTCGAAGTACCTCCTCACCGTGTGGTCGAGTGCGTCCCCCGCCATACGCTCGGGCTGCAAGAAGACAAATACACGTTAACAAGGTTCACAAATCAATGGATACGAGAAAGACAAGAGTTACGAAGACTTACGTAGAACTGACAGATCCACTTCACCGTCGCCCTGTAGACGCTGCTGAACTCCTTGTAGCCGCTATCCGCGGAAGCACCCCTTGGAAACTCGTTAGGAACTCCGTGCGCCACATGGCCGAGATGTCGTACGACACCAGGGGGAAGCCAGCGCAGGGCAACCAGGTCAGGAAAGTCACGTCTTGAAGTGTCGGCGCCATCTCCCCGCACAGGAGGTGAACACATGTGCGTCTCCTACCTCCACCGGTCAACCAACGCTGTCAGGAGGTACCGGTCGTACGAAAATTGTCTGGACGTACGACCACCGCCTGTGCGGTCCTGGCCGTCCTCTCACGTCGTCTCGACCATCCTTGCTAGTGGAAGGAGGTCTGACGCCCTCAAACTGCGTAAAAAATGATTAAGAACAAATGTTATTCCACTCAAAGTAGTCAGACTACAAATGAGTACGCGAAGGTCGCAACTGTACGTACCTCGGTGTGACGCCCCGTGTCATTACCCCTAGGGTAATCACACTTAGGCATACGGATTACTATTCGCTCGCCTGTGAGAACACCGCCCGACGAATAGCAAGCTATTTTATCGAGGCGCAGTTGAACAATAAAATAGAAAGCGTACATCTTTATTACATGAGTCGCCACATAAGACTAGGGTTCTTACTAAAGCTATTACACAACACAAAAGGGAGCTTCTCCGCCTCTGGAGTCTGCTCTGGACTACCGCCCTCCTATTCGTCCCACGAGTCAAAGATGGCTTCCATCTCGCTCAAGTCCTCGCCACGGTGCCTTCTCCTCCCCGTCACGCATTGGTACTCAAATCCTTCGTCCCACTCGGGATAGCTCCGATCGGACTAGGATCTAACAAAGGAGAATACTAACAAGGTTGAGTATGTAAGTACTCAAAGCAAGCATTAATAGCAAACAATGCCTTTGCATGACTGATCTACGGTTCTTTATCACAAATTCTAAAATCATCTCATTCTCGAAAATAAACATTAAAACATTAAGTTGTAATTTTAATTCGAAAATACTACTAGTCACTCTGAAAGAAGAAAGACCCCAAATGGTTCCGTGAGACTCCAATCCAGAGACTGCATGAATTCATGATTTGTATAGCATCGCTGCAGCTTGTACCACTTTACCCATAACTATTCTCGAGCTCTCGTGAACTGGGTCCATCGCATTTCCTTTGATGCGACTTCGAGTTCGTAATACGATCGCTTTTCGTGTTACGTGATTAAGTCTCCACCCATTGTTTTCCGCTTGTCCCGAAGCGCACCTGGTCCTCCACCGAGTTCCAACAATGTTGGTTGGGGCGGCTATCCTCCGTGCCCAACACTCCACCTTGACCGGCTATCCTCCGTGTCCAACATTCCGCTATGGAGAACGTAATTACGTAAGCAGTAGCATTTTCTCGCTCACCAAACGGAAAATGGTTGGCACCGATTTACTGACATCCGACCGAGTAAGAGTTTTGTTAGTCCTTATATTATAGCTGTAGGTAAAGGGTCCCACCTCTTACCATCATCATCATCATCATCATCATCATCTCTTTTCTCTACCAAGGCCCCCTTTACCCACATAGTAATTCTCATCTCATTCTCATCTCAGTTTTCTTATCTTTCTCATCATCTCAGTCCAATTTGTTTTTGAGAAATAGTTTTGATGCAGTACATATATGATAGAGCAATATACGGTTTACATTTAAATTAGCTATATTGATGTTCAAGAGGATCACTTGCCTTCGTAGTAGTAGTAGAGGTCGGTGTTGATGAGTCCTGGATCAGCTACACTGGAGCTCGTCCTCTGAAGCAGTGCGGCAATACAAATAATATGTAGAGAAATACTTAGTGATTTTTGGCGATATTCAGATAATAAACTGCTAATGCGACTTCTACTGGTTAGCCAATTTTAATTTACAAATATTTTTCCAAAACTCGACTCAGTTAGTAGTTCCCATTAAAATCCTATTTTTATCCTCTTAACCCTAACTCCTAACATCTAATCCTAATCACCTAATCCAAATAATTAATTACCCCTAAATACACTACATACTCTAATTAACCCTTTTCTAATCTACCAAAACCCTAATTACCTAACTAATTACCAAAACCCTAACCCTAATCTACCAAATTACCTAACTACCCTCCCTTTTCTATCTCTATCCCCTACCCCGGCCGCCACTCATCTCCCTCACTCCCGTCTCTTTCTCTCCTCTCTCTCTTCTAACCCCTGGCCGCTTCCTCTCGCCTTCACGCGTCCTCTGCCGACTCCTTCCACCGCCGCCTCTCTCTAACCCTACTCCCTCTCACTCTCTCGCCTTTCCTCACCGCGACTCTCCTCTCCCTCTCTCGCCTTCCCCGCCTCCTCTCTCGGGATCCTCCGCCATCGCCTCCCGGCCCGGGCGCCATCTCCTCGGCCACGGCTCGGCCTCCTTTCCTTGTGCGGCCATGGCCAAGGCTGGTTTGCTGCTCCTCTCATCGCCGCCGGCCGCCCGCGCTCGGCCGGCCGGCCGCGCCTCCCTCCGACCACTCGGCTCGGCCACCCCTCTCTCTCTACTCGCCTCCTTCATTTCGGTCGGCTCGGCGCTGGCGGCGCTGTCTCGCTTTTCTCGCTTTGGCCTCGCCGGCTCATTCGGCCTCCCGGCCGCCATGGCTCCTGTGTAAGGCAGGCCCGATTTCGGTCTACTGGTAAACCCTAGGTAATCGAACTCCCTCCTAACCCTACTGCTCTGTGATGGAAATGATTGCAATCTATGCTGATGCTATTGAGGTTTGGTGATTTGAATGGATGATGATCAATGGACTGATTTTTGCTGGGGTTACCTTTGTGATGGATCTAGGTTGGGAGAAGGGATGGCGGCTTGGCTTGGCCGGTGCTCTCCTTCTCTCGCCTCCCGCCCTGGTTGCACGGGTTCTTTCTTCTTTGGTTTGGTGGTCCGCTTCTTTGCTGGGCTCCTCCGCCGTCAGGCTGGCTTCTTCTTCTCTCTCTTATTTGGGAGATGCAGAGTTGAACCTCCTTCAGTTCTTGCCTCTGCTGGTTGTGGAATGGAATGGAATGAATGGAAATGTGGTTGTGTTGCTGGCTTTGCTGGCTTTGCTGGCTTTGTGATGCTTTGCTTGCTTTGCTTTGGGGATCTGGGAAGGAGAATGGCTTCAGGAGGGGGAATGTACATCGGGAGGGATGCATTGCCACCGTGTGTTATGTCATTGGGGAGATGAATCAGGGTCGGTCAGTCTGGGAGATGCATTTGTGCTTGCTGGCTGGCTATGCTCGGGGAGATGCATTTGTGCTGGTGGTGCTAATGGGGAGGTGCATCCGTGTTGGCTTCGGGGATGCATTCTTTGCTGGTGGTGTCTTTGCTCTGCAGGGAGATGCACTTCTTCGGGGATGAATTTGGTGGGAAGGGCACTCTACCGCTTCTTATCCCGTGGTCAGGCAAATTGTTTTACCATGCTCCTGTTTATTTCCCCTTTTTACCATGGTCTTATCCTTGCACCTTGTGAACTGTGGAGCTCAAATGGGGGAGGTGCATTTGCTGTGGCTGGGGGGAAATGCATTGCTGTTGGCATTCTGGAAGGGGGAATGCATTTGTCCGGGCTGTCTTTGTCTTCGGGAGAGGTATTCTTTGGTCTTTGCCGCTTTGGGGTTTGGGCTCGGCCAGGAGCCGCACTTGGTCTTCTTGCCTCCTCCGTGCTTGATATTTTGAGGGCTGGCTGGCTTGAATGTTGGGTTGCTGGTTTTGCATGGGCTCGGCTAAGGGGGATGGATTGGCAATGCTGGCTTGCTCTATGAGAGAGGCTCGGAAAATGGTGGCTGCACCCGGTGAAGTTTGGCTGAGGGTGTGGTTACCGGGGGTATGCACTGAGGGTTTGCATTTGTGGTTTCGGCAAATGCAAATAGTGGGTGTTTGGGTTCTGATAATGCCAGATGATGAGACCCACAGAAGTGACAGGCGTCGAAGGATCTTGGGTGGTCTGGATATCTTGGCGATCAAGGGGCCGACTAACTCCGGTTGGTCTGGGAATCTTGATTACCAAGGGACCGACTACTGGTAGGTACTTGATACTCTCATCGCACTTCTCGAATCGACGGCCACTTTCTAAACTCTAACTTTTATACACTACGGCTCACAAGAATACTTTCAATTACGATTACTAACTAATTGCTGGTTTTCTTGCGAGCGAGGAAAACGGGTCGCGAGGTGGCTCTACGGGCAGGCGCTCAAAGAACAAGGCGATAAGGAAACTGCTACTACAGACGGCAAGAAGAGAAGAACTAGGGTTCTAGTTATTTACTGCCAAAAACATTGTAAATGCTTGTAAAACAAATATTGTAAAATCTTTTTGATGCAATGAAATGAAAATGTTTTATGTTAACAAATAAGCAAATGGTGCGGGTCGTCACACTCGGAACCCAACGTAGGTCCACCATACACGCCCTCATGGGCGTGCGCAACCGCAGCGCACCAAGCTCAATCAGCGCCTTGCCCTCCCATGGGAGGATGGTACTGAGGCGGCTACGATGATGAGCGTCAATGACCGGGTCAAGCAACTCGTACGACTACTGCGCAGCGTATCCTGGGTCCACCATACTTGAAAATTCAGTGCATGCATTGTAAAAGCTAAAAATATATATATAAAAGTGATAAGAATGTACAAATAGAAACAAAATTTAAGTTGCAATTATTTTGATTAAGCTATAAAACCTACTAACCTACTATGCATTTTTTACAGTTATTTCATAGGAATCTTGCTATTTTCCTAGTTTAAAAAGTAATTTCGGCATTAACAGAATGATTATTGCGTGCAAATGGAAATCAAAATAATGTTGGGATTGTAGTTTTTATAGATTTGTAATAAGCATCTAACTACTTTCCTTGTTTAAAAAGTATGTCCAGTATTGTTTAAATATTACCGTGTGCAAATAAAAAAAATGAAGTTCATAATATTTCAATTCCGCTGTGTGTAACCTACGTAGCAACTACGTTTTTTTTACAATTTTTAGACGTGTCAAGCTATTTTTCGTGTTTAAAAAGTATTCTCGGCACTAACAAAATAATTACCGCTCACAAACAAAAATCAAAATTACATTGGAATTATTTCAATTAGGCTCTACAAACTGTACTAAGCTACTATGCAATTGTTACATATTTTAAATTGGTATCTTGCTACTTTCCTTGTGTTAAAAAGTGTCTCTAGCATTTTTAAAATATTTGTCATGTGCAAATGGAAACAAAAATAAGCTATGCGCAACCTATGTAGCAACTCTGAATTTTTTTAACAATTTAAGATGAGTTATGCTTTTTTTAAAGAGGTACCTATCCATTCTCCAATGTGCCATCCTATTTTTGCATATATTTTTTCTAAATCGTTCGAGAACTACAATAAAAATAATATCTGCGGGATGAATTAAAGTATACACGACTCAAATGATGTACTACATAAAACAACTAAATTTATCTAATCTATTGAATCCCATGTCGCTATTTTTATTTGCTAATAGATAAGGTTTCAAAATAATATACTAAGTTGTAAAAATATGTACCTGCAAAATGGCCGATCGGATTTGATGCTTCGTCTATCTCCTTCACTACGAACTGCCAGGGCTTCGCCGCGTCTCTTCTCCCCCTCTCCTCCTTTGTCTTCTCCCTCTCTTCTATTTTTTCTGGAATTAAAATGATATTTTCCACCTATTTTTGGGTTTTAAGTATAAATTTTATGTCGCCATTTCAACTGGCGTCAGAAACAATGTTCACTTCCTTCCGTGAGTCCAAATGGCAACAAGATCTAGTTTTGTATATTTTTTTACTATTTAAATTTGTAATTATATTTTGGAATAATATTATTAAAAAAATCAGGGAATAGATTGAAGAAGAACTGAGTGGGCACAACTATTTGTATCAAGCTTGACTTTTCTTGGATAGTGACAGCCCGATAGACGAACCTCACGTGCCAGTTCGTGCCCTCCAACTCTCATATTCCATGAAACATTTCTTTGAATAGTTCCACCTTCTGCAGTCGCCAGTCTGGTGTCATCCGCATCAAACGCAAAAAAAATTGGGGCACTGTACTTTGTCAGTATTGAGCAAAGGACACGATCGTGTTCGTTTCAGTATCCCGGGGATCCCCGAACCGTCGATCAAGAGATGAACGGCTCGGGCTTCGTGCAAAGGAGAATTGGATTCAGATTTCGGTAGTTGGTTACTTTGTTTGGTTATTATACAGCGGAGATAGAATTATTCAGATCCTAAGTTGAGTTTGGTATAGTACATGGTTCCATCATTAAGGATATGAGATCCACTATTTTAGCTGCAGAAGCTTCTGCAAACGAGACTGGTACTACTATAGTATGTCACTTAAACATTTCAGATTTCAACATGCAGCATGGTTGTTGGAGATTTTTGTATGTCAGGAATCCATAGAGATCAGATACTAAACAAGTGTTAGCGGTAGCACCGTACTATTCATTTCTGCTAGAGAAATGTGTAGGCTTTGTGTGCACACAAGGAGGAGGGAGGCCCTGTCCCCATCGTTAAGCTGTGAGATTTTTGTGTGCACACAAGTTGGTCACAACCAAAAAAGATGTGACCAAAACAATCCTATGCGGTAGTATCCCACAAATTTAAGACATGCTAGCTACATTGACCATATGTAAATTAAGAGTAGACCAATGGTGGAAGAACAAGTCATTTCTGTGACATATTAAGTGTTCAGATGAACTGTGATAGACATTGCCCTGAAAACTCTGGATCACTAAAATTCAAGTGTGGTCGAATACAGTTGAACTTTTATATTCCTTTTCCTTCACATCTCATTCATTGATCTGGGGAGGGAAGCAGCTCAAGAGATAGGCTTGACAAGTGCTTCTCAACCCATTCCTCGCCTCCATTCAAGTTGCAACAGGTTTCTGCCTGTTCTGAACTGCACTGTTGTTATCTCCAACAACTAATTAAGCAGCAGCACAATTAGCACTCTGGGGAAGGACAAGATGGTAACATTTTTTTCTGACCTCTTCATGGGTGTACTCTTCGGAACTAGCTAATTAACAACCTGCCATTTTATTCAGAGCTCAGTTACAGCATTGGAGTGTTGTTGAGATACAGTGACTTGTATCCTATTTCTTTAAGATTTGAGGGTGTGTGCCGCATGAATTTGTATATGAATGCTAACAGGATTTGAATTCTTACTTTTCTTTAGGATGAGATGCCTACTTCACTTTGGAGGTTAATTAGAATGACTATAAAGCCATGAGGTATGACTATAAAGAAGTAAGCTAAGTAAGAGGTACTCTTCCAAAATAGAGGGTGTGCAAGAGGATTAGATGCTAGGTTATTATTTAGCACTAGATTCTTGTATAGGGTAAGGATCGATGGTCTAAAATGTTCAAGAGGGTTGAGAGATAGCGTCAATCTCTTGTACTCTTTTAAGATCGTACCGAAGGAATTTGCGATCAGCTTCACCAAATCTTTTCTCTCTCGTTGTGGTTGCTTCGTAACCGTTATTTTGGTTCTCTCCACAAGATTCATTTACTTTGTTATTAATATTGTGCACGCTCATGCCGTATCTCACAAACTCTGATCCGATCCGAGGGCTTACTAGACGATGTGGATAGGTCGTGAATATTGTGATGATGAATAATTGACTTTTGAGTTGCATTGAAATTTGCGTTTGTGAAAGTTTGGTCGTTGGAATATTCAGGTTGGGTGGTCCGAACGTGCCTTGTATTGGGTGGTCTAAACGGTGATACTCGATGACCCTTTCGCCGCTAGGCTTCGATCGACTCCGAGTATTGTAGCTCCGAGTACCGAGTAATAGATGCAGTGCATGGTCGGTGGTCGGAAGCTACAGTGCATGGTCGATGGTCGGAAGCTACAGTGTATAGTCGATGGTCGGAAGCTACAGTGCATGGCGATGGTTGAAAGCTACAACACATGGTCGGTGGTCGGAAGCTACAATGCATGGTCGATGGTTGAAAGCTATAGGGCATGGTCGGTGGTCGAAATCTATAGTGCATGGTCGATGGTTGAAAGCTATAGGGCGTGGTAGGTGGTCGAAATCTATAGTGCATGGTCGGTGGCTGAAAGCTACAGTGTCTGGTCGATGGTCGAAGGCTACAGTGCCTGGTCGTTGATCGATTGCCATAAGCTTTCCGATCGGTAGTCGTAGGCTTCGCGATTGGTTGTCTTAGACTTCACGATCGGTAGTCGTAAGCTTTACGATCGGTTGTCGTAAGCTTCATGGTAGGTAGTCATAGGCTTCGAGAGCTTTAATTCTTATAATCTTCGAGTACCTCGAGTACTCGTGTCTGATCGGCCAGTGATCTGCTTGGCTTGTGCACAATGGTCAGACCGGTTTTCTAGAGTGGTTTCGGGTTGTTTTTTCTAAAAGATTAGAAATTAAGATCGTAAATGATTTGGTTCGTGTTTATTGATAGATGAGGGTGTGATATGCGTGTGTGGACTGATATTGGTCAAGTTGGAGAACTTGTGCCGGAAAACTTTCTTTAGTCTTTGCATGTGCAGGTTAGGCGTGGAGACGGTCATGGTCGATGACCAGGAGGACCGAGACTACGATGGAGAAATCAAAGGTTTGGGTAGTCAAGGATGTCGCGAGGTGGTCGGGTTTACGCTGGGGCACATGAAGATTAAAGGTGGATGCATGATGCGTGAAGAAGCTACGGGAGGTGCGGTCCCAAAGACTTCGACGTGTGAGGACTTATGGAAGGTGTTCATAACAGGAAGGTTTAGAGATTTTAGAAAACACGTGTTTGGAAGGGTTTCGGATCCCTTGATTTTTGGAAGCAGATAGGATTTTGGGTCCGTGTTGATGAGAACACGGTTTAGGGCTCTAGTATATAAAAGGAGTGAGAGGTTAAGGGTTAAAAGTAGATTTTCGATGCGATTTCGGGAGAAAACTTTTAGAGTTTTCGTGCTAGGGTTTGATGGGTGTTGTAAGGGTACTTTGTAGTCACAGAATATGATTCATAAATAAAAGCTTAGATCTATTCCAAGAAACATTAGTCATCACCGGCGGCGTGTTGTTCTGGGCATCATCTTCGATTCGTTCTCGTTCCAAGCAGTGCGTGGTGAGATAGCGCTCCTCCGTCGACTTCACCTTCTTCGATCACGTGCCGTGTCGTTCACCCGATCGTTGCCAACAACATCGGCAGGCAGAGCAGATCAGAGCACCTTCGACCACCTGGTCGAAAGGCTCTCGACTATCAGATTTTTTCTGTACAACGACTTGGAAGCGTGTTAGATCCTCTGGGTTAAACTACACGTAGTGTATTCAGTCGTCGGTTCAATCCAACGCAGGCCATCCTTGGTAATTTGAAAATAAATCACTACAATCATTTACCCGCCCCCTCTGATTGTGGTATTCGATCCTACAGAGCTGCTACGGATAAGAAGGGGTATAAGAGTACAACATGCGTTAAACTTCATACTTCATGGCAGTTCATATTACAAGTGTGTACAGCAACCGAATGCAAAGCTAAGTCGCTAACAACCAGCCGTATGCCCCTACCCCTCTTAAACGTCAAGGTTGAACATGTTTACGCCACGCCAACGACTTCCGCACCCGACCGGAACCGTCCACGTGAAACTCCCTCTCTTCTTCGCCTCCGACACTAGGCTCGTGTACTTCTTCCAGTCCGCAACTATGTCCTTTGTGGTCATGCACCGTGTTGTCCTTGAGGTCGTGCACCGTGTTGTCCAGATCGACGCAACAGTCGGCTGTGAGATACTAATCTTGACAAAGTTTGTATATGGATATTTAGTTTGGTCTTTCGCATTAGTGATCGTGTTGCATAGGTCTTTGCATGGTAGTAGTGTGTGGCACCAGAAGAAGTGCGCGACAATACGTGTGATACGTGCAATTATGGAGGCTTGAGTCGGAGTGCATGCTGAGCCGTGAGAAGCGATCGGACAAGGGCGCCAATATCTGCAACGTGCAAAGGGCTGCAACATGAGTGGTCATGGTCGTAGAAGCTACAACGGTCATAGAAGCTACAGTGGCCGTGGTCGTAGAAACTACAGTGATCGTTGAAGCTACAGTGTTGTGGTCATAGAAACTACAATGATCGTAGAAGTTACAATGATCGTAGTCGTAGAAGCTACAGTGGTCGTAGAAGCTACATTGATTGTGGTCGTAGAAGCTACAATTTCATGGTCGGGAAGCTGCAGTGGACGAAGCTCCAAGGCAATGCTTCATGGTCAAAGCATCGAATCGAGAAGGCGTGGTCGAAGCATCGAGTCGAAGCGTTAGTGTCGTGGTCGAAACAACAGTGTACTCGTAAGAGTACTCGGAGCAGTCGGAACGCCCGAATGAACCGGTAGTCTGAGTCAATAAGTTGGCCGAGTCTTTTAGATCGTGGAGAATTTCCAGGAAATCGTGGCATGAGAATAGGTCCTAATGGAGTTAGTGGGTGTGTGGAGTACTGGTCGTGTGACTTTATGCATACATGATGCTTATTGAAGCCGAGTATTTCTTGTTAAAAAGAGGAGCAGGAGAAGTAATAGAGATCGAGTGATTCAATGTTAAAGAGCTTTTTCTCTACGCATATTTATCCAGAGATACAAAAAGACCGGAGAGTGATTTCCAAGAGAGATATTGAGTTATTGAATCCCAACATCGGCGTGCATGGTGCAGGCCTTGCTCAGGTCGTTGTGGTACTCGCAGAAGCCGCCGAAGTAGACCGTCTCGAAGGGCTCGATCTTGGCCTGGAGCTTGCTGACGAACTCATGCTTGATCCTGCCGAACACCGCCTGGTCGTGGTCGTTGGGGAACCTCGACCTCGCCGCCTGCCAGTACCTGAGCACCTCCACGCTCGTGTTCGTGGATCTGACGTAGTAGAGCCCCGTGTTGAGCGGGTTGTCCAGGGGGGCACGCTTGGCGGAGAAGCCGTCGGACGACACGTTCATGTCGGCGTGGACGGCGATGTGCCGGAACGGGTTGCGAAACCATATCATATCAGCATCCTAGTACAAGTGATATATCAATGCACTATCAGTATCGATCGCCGTTCTTCAGAGTTGGGTTACTAATTAGTAATTAGCAGTATCGATCTTACGGTGAAGAGGAAGTTGTAGCCGAGCTCGAGGACGCGCCGCTGGAGGGAGAGCTTGGTCCAGACGAGCTCGAGGTACTCCTTGGTCATGAACCGCTTGGCCGAGCTGAGGTTCATGGTTTTCACCTCGAGGAGGTAGCAGCGAGCGTGCACGGCCTTGCAGCGGTCGAAGCCGGCGGGGTCGAGGGCGACGACGAGGACGTGGTCGAGGAGGTGCTCGATGCCGTCGCCGTTCTTGAAGCTCTCGCGGTAGAGGTCGAGCAGGGGCCCGGGGCGCGCCCACGCCTCGTTCACCAACGTGATTATCACCGTCCGGTCCTGCTCCATGGCCACCCAGGGCAGGAGCTCAGCTAGGCCGGGGAATTTCTCCTGCATTCAAGGATCCACATCAACATCAATAGCGCATCTATTCTACTGAGAAGAAAAGCCCCACCACAATCTGGGCCACATCTGGTTCAGCGCGAACGAGGTTGGGGCTGTTGGCTGACTCAGGCTTAACAGCAAAATTGCTCGCATGCTGGCCGGGCTACCTTTTCTTGCCTGGCCCGGTGGGCTGACTAGCCCGATCGTCGGACTCGTTAAAAGAACAGGATTAGTGGGTGGTGGTCTGGTGTGCTGTGGGGGTGTGGGGGCCGGCGAAGAAGAAGAAGCTAGCGGTAATTAGCAAAATTAAGGGTCACCGGTAGGACCAAAATTAGGGAAAATCAGAAAGTTTCGACCAAATTCGGCCTAAATTTCCATATCAAAATTTGTAATTTTCGAAATTTAAATGAAAAAATATAGATTCAAACAAATCCGGTTTTTTTTAATCGGTTTTGGCCGGTTTAGACTTTTACCATGATCACTGGTAGGGCCGAAATTTGATTACCGGCCGATTATCCAAACCCTAGTTCCGACAGTATTGGACAAACTAATACGTAATTCTCTAGAATTAGATCACAGTAATCGGAATAGTGCAGGTTTGGGTTAGGCACAAGGGGTGGAAGGTGGAAGCAAAAGGATCCCATAATACTTAACACACAAAACACACGCAAGATTGGACCATGCATGTGTAGTGGGCAGAGCTGCGCCGAGGAGGAAGGACACCACGTGGTTCCTGTTCAGGTTGCCCTCCTTGCCCTCCCAACGCCAACCCCATCACTGATCCCTCTGAAACTGCCAGTGCAAAGCTAGCTTGTCGCGCGATCCGAGGAGAAGGACGAGGAGGATACCGGAACGGAGATCGATCGAGAGAAGCTACCGTTTCACTCTCTACTAATGTAGTAGAGTCGAGATTCTAAGTTGAATTCATTTGCGTCGGTAGGTTTGAATCATAGTATCGAATCGTAGAAATAACGATTCTACTGAAGTATAAAAATACATATATTTAACATCTATACTATAAGTTTGTATGATTCATATATGGTTTATCACTTACTTATAACCGAAAAAGAGATAAAACACTTTAATTTTATCACACAACATAAAAGTATAATAGTACCGACATGATGGGTGATATAGTTTGAACTACACGAGAACAGTCAATGATCATGACTAGTTCACTACAATTACATGAGAAATATTCATAACTTTTGTAAATCAATATCTAATTGCAACACTCGCATGTTCCTTAAAAGCAACTAGACATACTCCAAGAATAAAAATAGCTTATCATTATCAAGCTCAAGATTTCTTATGTCATAATATAGATATTTATATTAGCATTATCACACTGATATAATATTTTACATGCTCCTTGTTTATTTATAGTTTCATTCTAGAAATTTTGCTCTAAAATAAAACATTAGCAAACTCTGATCTCTAAAAAATCAAAAAATTTGTAATTTTTTTACACAAACGATTCTACTATGCGATTCTACACGATTATATACAATTCTACTCTTTGGATTGTGACTCCACCTTATTTCGATTTATAGTACAATTTGAATCGATAAGCTATCATGAGTTCATAGAATTATAATACCCTAATAGTAAGATCACGATTCTAACTACCTTACGTAAAACACGGCGGTCCATCAGGTCATGGTCATCGATTTCTTTCTCCAAGCGACGTGTAATTAGTCAACAGGACGGCCCCTGCTAGCCTACGCTACGCTTTGACGCGAGAGGCGCCTACGTCTGCATGTGCATATATTTTGTCATGCCCAAGGCAAAGAAGACCAGCTCGGCTAGCTTTGCATGCCTTTTGAGAGTTGATTCCGGGATGCGGCTCTGCTTGTCGACGATGTATATACGATTTTGAGGACTTTTTTTAACCCGTTTAGTTGTATACGTCTGTTTGCACTTGTGCTCCAGGGTCGCTTGCAAATATTCAAGCGTATAGATGAGCTGAAAAGTACGCATGCATCGAGGACTCTGAAAGTGATATCAAGAGTTTGGAGTGAAAAGACACAATTGGCCTTTTCATGCTATTGCATGCTGCTTACAGCCATCTCGAAGCATGGTACTGCAAATTTTCGTTTCTTTATGCTCAATGTCGTCAAAGAATAATCTTTTTTTAAGAGTCAACGGTAGGCTAAAGAATAATCTTTGACCTATTATTAATCAGAGCCGTTTCAGTGACGCCTTAAACCGACAGGGCAGGCTCGCATAGTTCCACTGAACCTTCCGCTCTTCTTCTCTGGCGGCGTCAAACTCGCATATAATGCGGAGACCACATGGTATGGTTATAATATTAGTTTGGAACAATTAGCATCGGTGTTGATGTATTTTGGGGAGAAACCATCGGTTTAGCAAAATACCATTTTTGTTGTTTGGGAGCCGGCGGTCTGATCGGCCAGAGGTGGCGGTCAAACCCGTGGTATGGAATTTTCATGTTTGAGCACCAAACACTTGTGTGGGAGTGTTTGGGGATGTATTTGCATAAGGTGCTATTGAAAATGGAGACTAGACGCGAAGCTAGATAGAGTTTTGTCAAAAAGTCTAAAGATGGTGTTTTCTGGAATAGTAAGCGGTCCGACCGACCACTGGTTGACGGTCAGACCGGTCCACTGTTACTAGGATTGGGGTCTGACCGGCCGAAATCGATTTCTTGGTCTATTGTTGTGCAGGTGGTTTAGAGTCAAATACGGTCAACCTCGAGGATGATCAGGACTAGACTATGATAGCTGAGGTCCAGAACGATCAAGGATGGCGAGTGAAGTGATTGGACTCAAGCATGGTACCTGATGAACAAGAATGATCGAACGAGAAGTTCGGTGCAACATGTTGCATCAAGTGGCTTAGGGCCGGTGCAACTGCCAATGTGGTCCGATGGGAGCCGGATGAGAAACTTGCTAGTATGAAGAGAATCATTGATGAACTTACGCGTGGTGAAACATGTGATTGCTCTACGATGATTGGACTCAGTTATGGAGAATGGTCGAGAAGGGGTTTTTGGTATCTTCGCTAAAATACGGCTTAGTGGCCTTGAAGAAACCGTAGTGCAAGACGACACAAAGGGGAAGCAGTTTAGCTCAAGAAAAAGAGAAGACCACGAAAAGACAGATTCGGAGGACCCGGATCGTCATCTACTTTGAGAAGTGTGTATGAGGGTAGATCCATTTGTGTGGGCTTAATGGGTGTCCATTAGAATTTTCTCTTTATATCTAGCCTCCACTATATAAGGGTTGGTGTAGGATTGTACAATCAAGCCTTGGAAACTCTAATTTGAGATTTGGGAGATATGGCGAAAATAGAGAAGGCTATGATTTGAGAGAGATGGATTGAGAAATTGGATACTCATGAGTGAACTTTTGTCCTCCAAGATGGAGTGGGTGTAAACATACAATCTCTCTAATCTACAACACCCCAAATATTGGGCATAGTTCAAATTAATGAAAATATGAACTTTTTAAAACTTTTGATGCATCTTATTATCATTTGATTTATCTGGATTTTCATTCAAGGTTTTATTGGATTTTAAAACCAAAGCATCAATTTTGGAAATACAAACCTAATGGATAAATAAAACAAATGGAAATGGAAGTTGATAGTTAAAATCCAAACCTAGCATAATTATATTGAATATAAAATGGGGAATTAATTAAATCATGTTTTGCAATTCTCCTCACATCAAATAATAAAAGTACTAGCAAAACAGAAACTTAAAAGATTTTTTTGAGAAAAATATAGGACTAAAAAACCCTGCAAAATTACACAAGGATCTAAACTATGTCATAAACCCCCTCTAAAAGTTTCATTTTTTTGGAGCTGTATTACTATATTTAAAAATTCCTAGAAACTTAGCCCTTGTTGGATCTTTGGAAAATCTAACTCCTTTCCCTCCTCTCACCGACTAGCGGGCCCTACCCGTAGACATCAACTTCCACGCGCGCAGCGCTGCGCCACGCCAGCTCGCCTGCGCCATGGCTAGCTCCGCTTGCATGATCATGCCAGCGCGCCAAGCATTGTCCCCGGTTTTGGTCGAACGCCCGCGGTTTCGCCCTCCCATGCCATGCTACCGTCACTGCCGTCTCATTGCGTCGCTCTGCGCCACTGTTGCCCATGCCCATTCCGCCAGCGCTAGCGCCCATGCTGAGCTCCATCTCACGAGCTCTCCGAAGCTCTCTGCCTCTCCTCCTGGCCATTTTCCCTATTCTCTTCTTCTCAATCGAGCACAAACCAAAGAGAAGAAGCTCGAGCTCCAACTCGGTTGCCACACCACATCGACGTTCTGGTCAATACAGTGATCCTCCCCCACTTCTACTTGCGTTAAAATGTGTTCCGGGACAATAGGCTTCAATCCCCTCAATCAATTTTGTTCTTTTTCCTCAAGCACTCACCGACGGCCTCGTCTTCCACGTTTCTATCATGAGTCGCAATGGTTCTTGCCATTATCGCCTCAACGTGCCCTGCGTCAATTCCTCGCACCTGGAGCATCGCCTAGGCTCCTCGTCCTTCCCCAACCCCTGGTTGGAGCTTTCCTTCCCCCAAGCGTCTCCACCACGGAGGACCTCCCCGCGCTGCAGCCGGCTTCGTCACCAGCCCACCCCGGATCACCTCCGCCTCCACCGTACTACTTGGTAAGCTCCCCACATTTTGTCGGTGCTCATGCTTCTGCTAGTTCCTCCCCTCTTCCTCTCTGGTGCTGCCGCACCATTTCCTTCCCCACGGTCGGCCACCGCGTGACCTCACCGCGCTGCCACAGGGCCACCCGATCCTCAACACCACCACCCTTTGGACCGCCTCCCATTCCTGTCGACGATTGAATCGCTGATCTTACGAAATAAAATAGAGGAAAATAACAAAGTGTTCTTGGAAGAGAATGAGATTGCTCTTTAATTCTACGAGCTAGATCCTTTACATGGGGTGCCTTCGACAAAGTGGTGGAC
This sequence comes from Hsuehochloa calcarea, assembly GCA_036346395.1. Taxonomy (NCBI): domain Eukaryota; kingdom Viridiplantae; phylum Streptophyta; class Magnoliopsida; order Poales; family Poaceae; genus Hsuehochloa; species Hsuehochloa calcarea. Next base: position 83,368,156 of record CM070594.1, on the reverse strand, counting down.
TAATCCTAATTACACTGAGCATAGTACTTTCTATGTTATTGAATTAGAGTTAAAACATGAATCTAGTGTTGATTGCGGTACTTCAATCCGAAGCATTTGTTCTGTAGCGTCCCGTTTTTCAGAGTTTTTGAAAATTTTAAAAGAGAACCATTAGCTTCTATTTGCCAAAAGCTTAATTTGAAATTTCAGAATCCATTTGTAGTTTAATATGAATTAATCAAACTTCAATTAAATTAAAGTTGGTTTAATTGATTTTTCTGGAACTTAAAATCAAAATTATTATTTTAAGAATTTTCTTGGGTTTATTGGATTTTAGAAATTGATTTTCATTTTACCCGAAATTAAAAATTATTTTATTTGTAAAATAAAAAGAAAATTAAAGTTGAAAGTATTTTTATTAAGTCTAGAATAATTCAAGGAATTTCTGTGAATTTTTCTAGAATTTTTGGAGTCTATTTGCTATTTCCTAAATTGCCTTTTGATTTATTTGAATTTCTGAAAATCAAAAAGGTATTTTAATTCCTTTATCGTCGTGTGCCAATCCTTCGCCCATCATCGCTTTCTACTGCTCGCCTGCCCCATGACCCGCCTCGCCATGGCGCTCGCCTCACAAGACTCGCTCTCGCCGTCCGACGGCATCCGGCGTCCTCCTGCGCCTTGTCGCTTCTTGCTCCCGGCTGTTGGATCTCCTCCGGCCGTCCTCGCCGCGATTCGCCTCCGCCTCGGCCTCGCTTACCACCGTCCGATCGTCATCGCTATGGCTCTGCCGCTTCGCCGCTTTGCTTCGCCGTTGATCGCGATCCGACGCTATCGCTCGCCGCGCCTCCGCCACTCCGCTGCTCGCTCGCCATGAGCTCTATAAATGCCGCCGATTCTTCCCTCTCCCTCTCTTCTCCCTCCGCCTCGGTCCGCCACTCCGCCGCCTCCTCTCTTCTCCTCTCGCCGCCGCTGTTTCCGGCGCGCTGCCGTCTCCTCACCGGCCCCGCCGCCGCCTGGCCTCTCTCTCTCTCCTCCGGCTAAGCCGACGTGGCCACCTCGTGGCGCCACGTCCGCCACGAGGCGAGATGTGCTCACGTGGTCGCCACAGAGGCTGCTGCGTGCCGACGCCAAAACCGAGTTTTCAAGAGAAAATAATTCCGAAAATCAAGAAACCCTAATTCTATCATTTTATGTGATTTCCAAATTCTTTTGGCCATAACTTTCACATCCGAACTCCGATTTGGGTGATCCAAATTTCTAAATTCATCTAAATTCATCCTCTTTCATTTGGTTCTGGTTTTGTAATTTTTGGAGTTCATTTGGTGCTGTTTTATTTATTTGTTGCTATTCTCGCACGTGTAGATTCCGGCGTTTCGGAAGATTTCTTCGACCCAACGACCGAAGACCCGCTCCTCGTCAACGAAGGCAAGTCGTAGGCCTTTGACCATGTTGAACCCATTTTAAAAATGTATATTGTATTAAATTATCATGCATGGCTAGTTTTATTAAAAATGGTTTTGGGAGTAGATAATTACCAAATTGCCATTATGCCTCCTTGATAAATTGAAAATGAAATATCTCCTTGAATGACATATATCCTTGGACACCTTAGGATGGTTAATACTAGTTGGACATAATTGTATACCAACTTGGGAGCGATATTGCTTAGACATGCTCTAGTTACCCGCAGTACTTTCGATCACATGTTCAATGATTAATGAAATTTGACTAATGGAACTATGGAACAGTGGTGTGAGGCCACTTTTATTAAAGATGTTGTGCCATGGCGTGGATTGCCATTTGGTCGGAATGAACAAAATGATTTATGCTCGGGCTTGAGGTAGGAAGCTAGAGTGGGTGCGTAATGCACATTGGGTTGTGGTAGACTTGTTTGAGCGTACCAACTAAGGACTTAACTTTGCAAGTCATTGATCCGGTCACCTCGCAACCATAAGTTCGATATGGGACTGACCGCCAACTAATTATGGAAGTTTTGAGTCGGTTCTGTTGTGGTCGCTTAATGGCGCAAGAGGGGCCGTGATGGCGAAACCTTAGCGCGTAATCGAGGCAAAATGGAACTTTGTAAAGGCTTTGTGATAGTCACTTAGTCGCACACCTCTAAGTGTGTCGACGGACATTACAAGTGATTTATCTCTTGTGGGTAAAGCCGCACAACCTCTCGCAGAGTGTTAAAACCTATTCGAATAGCCGTGTCCCTGCTACGGACATGCCCAGTGATTTCGCGCAAGGGGTAGTATTTTCAAAAATGTGGTTTGGTTCGATAGAAACGCTTGGTTGAATGGTTGGGAAGTGAACGGATGTTCACCGCTTGATTCAAAAGAACTTGGTTATCTATGTATTATTCTTTTAAAATCTCGTCGCAATCTAATTAATGTAATTATCGTTAAACTTGCTTTTCGCAAATTAACCATAAAGCCATCCTTGTTTAAGCCTCGCATGAATACTATGTGCATACATTTTCACGACTTGTCGAGTACTTTATGTACTCACGGCTTTATGCCCTTTGTTGATCATCCCAGCAGAAGAATCAGAAATGTTGAGTTCTACGAAGAAGGTCGCTTTGAAGACTTTGCGAACTAGGTCACGTCCTCCACTCGATTGCTTGTGGGCATGTCGATTGGGCTCCACATATTTTGAGATTTCCACGCGGATACTCGTTGTTGCTAAGCCCTGTGAGGCTACTTTTGTAAGAACCTTGACCATAAGGTCTTTGTTGTTTTAAATAATATTACTTTGTCTGCTTCATTAGTTCGTTGTTGAATGGTTATGATTACATCATTGTTGCAACTGTGCAAGCTAGCTACTGATCATGGGACTAGCTTGGTATGCACAGAGGGTCTCGGGGTTGTGTGACACCCCGGGGTCCGACATGTTCCTCCGTGCTCCGTTTTTAAATAACCATCGAAGAGGTGACAATTACTCCAGGAGAAGACGTCAGTTAGAAGTGACGCGTCTGGTCGGAGGGTCAGTTACCGTTAATGGAACAGTAACTGGTCGTCGGTTAGTGTCTATGAGACACTCAACCGTATAGTAGTTATTGTTAGTGTCTTAGGACCATGAACCATCGCGTGGTATGGAATAAATATTGTCGACAATCGAGTCGCCGATCTTACGAAATAAAATAGAGGAAAATGCAAAGAGTTCTTGGGAGAGGATGAGACTGCTATTTATTGTTATGAACTGGATCCTTTACAGAGGGTGCCTTTGACAAGGCAATATACTAATCCTAATTACACTAAGTGTAGTGCTTGCTAATCCTTTACAGAGGATGTCGTCGTGCATGGCGTCTACTGGACGCTGCGGCGCTGGCCAAGTGAGCCTCCACCTTGTTGGACCGAAAAGGCGACTAGAGGGGGGGGTGAATAGGAGCACGTTCACTTTTTCACAAATTATGAATTCAACACAATTTCATTCCAATAGCTATGAGGAAGCTATGAAGATCAATATACCAGTACAGCGGAAGACTAGTTTTGAATCCAATTTACCCCCTAAATAATACGATAAAAATCAACACAAGCTAAAGCACACATCAGTACGGGCGGTCTGACCGATGTGTTAGTGGCGGTCGAACCGCTGACCAAATCGGTTTGACCAGGTTCTTTTAAGGATCGACCGCTGAGCTCCGTAACAAAGAAAACAAACCACGATGACGAAGTTACAAATAGATCTAACTTTTGACTCTCAACTCCAAACTTCACAAAACTTGGTATACACATTCTCTATGATATTAAGGACCTATTCCAATCAACAATTATGATAATTCTTGGACAAATAAAGATCCTTTACGATCTGATTGGAGAAAGGTCTAAAACCGAGCAAAAGTGAAAACTAGATTCAATCGCTTGCTCGTGGGTGATTGATGATCACGATGATCCTAGATGAGTTCCCACACAACACAGCAAGCTAATCCACGTGACGATATCAAGCAAAAACTCGTGGATCAAAGAAAACCCTAAAATCATGAAATTGAAAGTAAGAACGAAAAGAGACTTATCTCAAGCAAACATTGCATAGATTAAAACGTGATTGATGCTGGATTACACCCACTCCATCAAGGATCAGTGCTCAATCCAAGATCACGAAAATCTAATCAAACCTTCAAGAACCCTAGCCTCCACGTCTAGCTCTCCCTAAACAAAATTAGGGTTTTCTAATATAAAGAGGGTTGAGAGGTGGTGTAGCAACCACCCTCTTCTATTTATAGTGGAGGCTTAGACCTTCTAGAAGTTTGATCCTATTGGGCTCCCGTTAAGGCCCACTAACAAACGGGTCACACACGCACGCTTCGCAAAGCACCGTCTTTAACCTTTTGACCTAAACAGCTCTAGCGTCATCTTGCGCCTCGGATTTGCTAATAGGTCACCCTTGTTCATCTTGCGTCACGCTTGAGTCATTGACCTCACCCGGCATCGTTTATCGTTCTGGACCTCAGCTCTCCAAGCCTAGTCCCGATCATCCTCGCCGTTGACCGTCGTTGACCACCAAGCAACCTGCACAACCATAGACAAGTAAACCGATTTTGGGAACAAGTTCTTCACAACTTGACCCATGTTAGTCAAAACATGCATCATGCAATACATATACCCTGAAACTCATGACTTTGACCTAACAAACGAACAACGCCGCCACGAAGGCCGGCGTTCAAGTGACAACCGGTCCGACCGCCACTCGTGGGCGGTCGGATCGCAACTTGGTCGGATCAAGAACCTATAGGCCGGTCCGATCACACTATAGGTCGTCCGACCGCCCAAGAGGACTTAGCCGAATTTCAAGTCCTGAAATTCCGAAACCTTCTGGAAATTTAAAACGTATAGAACTTTTGACTGAAGACTCCAAAAATTATGGGACCAAGTGCAATAGAATCCCCTCTCTTGCCTACACCCTCTATTTTTGGCCCAGCTTATTTTGACGCTCTTTGGTCACGGCCGGTCCGACCGCCGCTCGTGGCCGGTCCGACCACCGCTCGTGGCCGGTCCGACCTATTTGGGACCGGTCGGACCGCCTGTCACCTGACAGTTCTGAACCTTTGTCGAAAACACGTGAAACGACAAACCATAAACTCCATTGCCAATTGTCGCATCATCCTAAGATCTAGAGTATATCCCCATGATATCCACACACCTAGTGCGCAGAACGTACCACCGCAAGTACGCAGTGTACGTCTCGATGGCGTAGCTGCGAAGCTCCTGCACCACGTCCGTCATAACCCTCTCGGTCCACAGCGCCGCCATCCATGGTCGTGCCGCCTCGCCTAGTCGCCTCCTCCGCCTCGTTTGTCTGCAATTGAATTGAGATGTCAGAAAATCTTATTCAGATATGCCCTTAAAATGACACCAAAGAATGAGATATTTGTACTCTGCTTTAACTCCACCGTACAGAAGAAATGTGATCAGGACCATAGCGACCAAGAGTAGTCATGTCGTACCAAACTTGGCACATTTCAAGTCACATGAAATCATGAAACCCTAATTTTTGAAACGTCTCGTCCTAATTTTTGAGATATAAACCCTGAATTTGTCGATATAATTTTAGAGCATATAAAATTATATAAGATTTACACAATCAAGTCCACCATGTAAGGAGTCTGGCAAAAAAATTTCATAATGTTTGGATCTCATTTGCTATATTACAAAATTCCTACAAATATTAGTATTTAAAGAATTTTGGAGAGAAAAATAAGAAGGTATAAAATTTCAAAAAAATTACACAAACAGACACACTATGCCAGGAGGCTCCACAAAAAATTTCATAATTGTTTGAGCTCAGTTTGTATATTTAAAAAATCGTCAAACAAATATTATTAATTAGTTTTTTTTAAAAAATTAAATTTTTTTGACCACGTGGGGCAGCAGCACCTAGTACAATAGAGGGGTCATTTTTAAAATTTTAAAAATATAGAGAATATTTTTAAAAATTTTATTACACAATGAGGCTAAAATAGTCCAGAATTCGGTTATTACAGCCATCTTGAGCACTACTGTACAGATTTCCATTCCTTTTATACCCCTAATCCAAGAATAATAATCTACGACCTACGGGAAATGTAAGTCTACGTGCACTTGCACATTATCGTGGTTATTAATTGTGCTCCCAGATTCGTGTAACTTTAGGAGGGAGAGACGGGATTCCGTATTTGAGAGTATAGGGAATACAAGTCAAAATTTGTACAAAATTCGTGTGGGTACGTACTATCTACAAAGTCAGTTTGTATGAGATTATTTCGTTGTACAAATTTGTTCGTGCATTTTTGGTTCGTACATGATTATTTTCTTTGTACAATTTTTTTGTTTGTACAAATTTGTTCGCACATAATAGTTATTTTTTCCACATGATTAAATAGTTTGTACAACAATATTTTTTTGCGTAATTTTCTAGAAAATTATTTTGTTTCTGCATTTTGTTGGGTTCATTTTGGTCTATATTTTCGGTACATATCCCAACAAAGCATTCTTCTCCAACTCCGACGAGCCCGATCTTCTCATCTATAGCTCTATTTTGCACATCCTTTCACCAATGAGTTCCTCTTGAGCTCCTCTACATTTCTATTCAAACGAATTTGAATACGAATTGTGCGAATAAAATAACATTTTGGATGACAAAAGTTCATACCGTATTTGTATCTATATTTTTTATGCGAATACGAATACGAATAGAAGAGAAATCGTTAATCGGTGCAAAAAAAATCTAAACCATATTCACTACCAACCGAATTTGGATGCCTGGTAAAAACAAATAATACATATTCAATTAACACCCCTATAGAAATGTACACTATACTTACATATAGGCATGCAATACATAACTTTGCCACCTCACTTTCCCGTCACGAATCTCAAAACATCTTGAACCCTAAGATTATGCCCGTAGGTGCAAGCACTTCTAGAATATATGTCCATACTCTATGACCTACCCATAATTCTTTACCGGCCGACCGGACTTAATCAGAGCCGTTTCATCGACGCCATACACTGGGCAGGGAACGTCCACCTGAATTTCCCATTCTTCTTCTCCACCGGTGGCAGGCTCGTGTAATTCTTCCAGTCGGCGATCACGTTCCTCAGGTCGTGCACCTTGTTCTCCAGGCCGATGCAGCAGTTGGCGTGCATCGTGCACACCCTGCCCAGGTCGTCGCTCCGGAACAGCCGGCAGAAGGTGCTGAAGCGCGCCGTGTCGAGGAACTGGATGCTCACCTTCGCCGCGCTGGCGAGCTCATGCTTGACGCGCGCGAAGATGCCCTGGTCCATCTCCGGCGGGAACCTCGCTCGCGCCGCCCGCCACTGCCGCAGCAGCTCGACGGTCCGGTTCGTCGACTTGACGTGGTAGAAGCCGGTGTTGGGCCAGTTGTCGAGGCTGTCGATGTCGCCGGTGAATAGGTCGCAGGACATCGTCACGTCGGCGAACACGTTGATGTGCCGGAACGGGTTCCGGAACCACATGACGTCAACATCCTACAAGTAGGTACGTCACGTACGTGCAATTGCTTTTCCAATCATCAACTTGTCTCGAACTCTCTAGCAAGTCAAGTACTGTATGTACGTACTGTGTAGAGGAAGTTGTAGCCGAGCTCCAGGACGCGCTGCTGGAGCTCGAGCTTGGTCCAGACCAGCTCGATGAAGCCTTTGGTCCCGAACCGATTGGCGGAGCTCACGTTCATGGATTTCACCTCGAGGAGGTAGCAGTACCGGTGCACCGCCTTGCAGCGGTCCAAGGCGCCGGCGTCGGCGGCGACGACGAGGACGTGGTTGAGGAGGTGGGCTATGTCCTCGCCGATCTCGAAGCTCTCGCGGAAGAGGTCGAGCAGGGAGTTCGGCCGCGCCCATGCTTCGTTTACCGACGTGACTATCACTGTACTGTCCTCCATGGCCACTTTGGGCAGCAGCTCAGCTAGGCCGGGGAATCTGGCCTGCATTGCATAGCGTGTTAAAATGCTATTTTAGCGGTTATTTTTACTCTTATTTTTCCGGTTGATTTGGGGGACCTCTTCGTCCGACGAGTGTTTGTAGTGTCATTTCCCATCTTAGTGAAATGATGCGCAGAACTTTTGTGTGCTATAAAAAAACTCAGTTTTCAGTGAGGCATAACATACCTCTTGATCTTGAGTAGGAGCAGTACCGTTACTTGTAAGATTAGCCGCCTCCTGAGCCGGACCAGCCGGCAGCAGAGTCCCATTCCCCCAGCTCGATATGGTCGACAACTGCTCACCCACCCTGTCAGAAGCCAGCAAGAACAGGAGGATACTGGGCAGAGCCGCGCCAAGGAGGAATGACACTACGTGGTTCAGGTTCAGGTTGCTCTCCTTGCCTACAAACCCCAACGCCATCTCTCTCTCTCTCTCTCTCTCTCTCTCTGAAACTACAAGCGCAAGCTACTGTCCATCTCTATTTAAACGCCTTCATCAATAATGTCACGGGCTTCGTTTCAAACGATGTGCAATTAGCCAATAAGGGCGACTCCTGCTAAGGTACGCTACGTTTTTTTTGACGCGAGACGCACCTACGACGTACGTCTGCACGTGCATATATATTTCTCATGCCCAAGCGCCAAGGTGAAGACCAGCTCAGCTGTCCTGCCTTTGAGTGTTGATTCGGTGAGGTGGATTTATCACCTTCCGATCCGCTTTAAGATTTGTGCTCCGGCGAGCTAGTCCTCTTCGACACCGTCGTCTCTCACCGCCGCATGGTTAGGGCTCAAAATTCACCGGTTAGAGTTTGGAGTTCAGGGGCTCGGCGTATAGGTTGGCAGAGACGATAAGATCTAGAGAATATTAGAAGGCGAACGTGGCAACGCGCCACGCTGAAGGATGGGGATGGGTGGGGGGAGGAGGCGACTACAGAGCAGGCCTTGCTAGCATCAGAGCAACGCCGACAAGGTGATGGGTAGCGGCGCTGGTGGGGGCGTGAGGTTAGGGTTGGGATGGGTCTCAATCCAATGGCTCAAAAAAACTGGTTGATGTTTGAAAAAAACATTCGTATGATGATTAGACAATCCCTTTACAAACATTCAAGCTTATAAATTAGGGGAAGAGTACGCATGCATCAAGGCTAATGATAGTATCAAGAGTTTGAAGTGAAAAGGCACAATTGACCCTTTAATGCTCATGGTAAATTAGTCGATCGCATTAACCTAACTCCTCCTAGGTGACAGGTTGCCGTATTGAATTACAGCCATTGGAGCATTGCAATACAAATTTCCGTTTCTTTGCGCTAGCTCTCTGCCCGAGAATAGTCTTTGACATATACACTCAGCTCAATACGGTTCATTTTTTTTATTCAATGATCCAAATTAGTTGTAATTTAGTTATGTTACATCCAGTAATATGAGTAGTAGAATTGTAATTGTCTACATAGGGATTGCATGACATAAGAGTAATATTTTAGCTTAAAAATCGTAATACTCTCGTGAATAAAATTATAAATACAAAAAATATATATTATATTCTTAACAAATTAACGATCATATTTAATTTATATTATCATCGTATATTACGAATAGAATATACCATAAAAATTATACCGGTTGGACTTAATCAGTGCCGTTTCAGTGACTCTTTACACTGGGCAGGGAACGTCCACCTGAATTTCCCATTCTTCTTCTCCGCCGGCGGCAGGCTCGTGTAATTCTTCCAGTCGGCGATCACGTTCCTCAGGTCGTGCACCTTGTTCTCCAGCCCGATGCAGCAGTTGGCGTGCATCGTGCACACCCTGTCCATCTCGTTCTGGTACTGGCAGAAGCCGCCGAAGAGCGCCGTCTCGAGGAACTCGATCTTGACCTGCAGCTTGCCGGCGAGCTCGTGCTTGATATCGTTGAAGATCTTCTGGTCGTGGTGAGGAGGAAACCTCGACCTCGCCGCCTGCCAGTACCTCAGCATCTCGATCGTCCGGTTCGTCGACTTCACGTAGTAGAAGCCGGTGTTGGGCGAGTTCGTCAGATCATAAGGGTCGCCGGAGAAGCGGTCGGTCGAGATAGTCATGTCGGCGTAGAGGTTGATGTGCCGGAACGGGTCGCGCAACCACATGATATCCACATCCTATATACGAACAATACGATAGGATATATCACTAGCTGAAATTTACTAATTATTTAACTGGGTTAATTTCAGCTGATCAACTGATTAGTATAGGGGGGGGGGGGTGGAAAGAGGCTCGCTTATGTACCGTGAAGATGTAGTTGTAACCGAGCTCAAGGACGCGCTGCTGGAGGGAGAGCTTGGTCCAGACGAGCTCGAGGTACCCCTTGGTCATGAACCGGTTGGCGGAGCTGAGGTTCATGGACTTGACCTCGAGGATGTAGCAGTGAGGGTGCACGGCCTTGCAGTGGTTGAAGGCGCCGGCGTCGACGGCGACGATGAGGGTGTGGTTGAGGAGGTGCCCTGTCCCCTCGCCGTTCCTGAAGCTCTCGCGGAAGAGGTCGAGCAGGGAGTTGGGCCGCGCCCACGCTTCGTTCACCGACGTGATTACCACCGTGCGGTCGTCGGTGGCCACCTTGGGCAGCAGCTCAGCTAGTCCAGGAAACTTCTCCTGCGGGTGCAATTTCGGATTAGACGTGTGCGTGTGCACATGGTGTGTACGTCCTGCGTGTAATCTAATCGGTCACGTTGCCCAAGCGCATCCGGGCTACAAACCAGAGGCCACTACTGCACTCACAGTCACAGCCGACGAAAAATGTTGCAGCCCAGGCTCGCTCCGCCAAGTCAGAGGCCCGGAAAAAAGGCCAGGAGCCACGGCCCAATACTGCGCTTGAGGACGAGGAAATCAGCAGCCAACGGCCTAATCTCCGTCCGCCTCGGCGCAGTATCGCCTCTTCCTGCGGTGCAAGTTGGCATTGCTAGTTCCTCTGAAAAAAAATTGGCAGCGAGAGTGTTCTTGTTCTATTATTCTTTTTTTTTTGGGAACAAAGTTCTTGTTCTATTATTATTCATCTCCACCCAATGAACATGATTCATGTCCCCGTTGTTTGGATGCCTTAGTTAGATCATCGGATTTTTCTTCTTCTTTCTGAACCAGACCGACCATGAGTTTGTAGGCATGTAGCCTTCTAATTTTAAAGGTGCTCTCGTAGCCCCGTAATGACAACACTTCTGAGATGTCTCAAACCAACCGTACTCATCTTAATGTTGAACTAAGAGATTTATTAGGTCTGTCTATACAAGATTTGACTATTTTTTATTCTAAAATAGTTAAATTTTAGTTTATTTACAACTTCATTATACATAAATTATCTGTAAATTATTTATGTAATTTTTGTTCTTGATCACTATAATTATTCTCGAAAGTATTAATAATTCATATTTCCATCGCATGATTCAAAATCTAACATATACTTTGAGAGATTGAACAAAAATATATATTAAAAATAAAATTATATGCCAACAAAATACAGTAATGTGGTGAACCCGTTATGTTATGAAGAAAAAATCATAATAAATTTGGACCCAATTCATCAGATGAAAAGAAGTGCAAATCTCAAAGCAACTCGGACGGATGAAAATTCAACTATTTTGATTAAAAAACAATGAATGTCGTTTAACAAAACCGTATATATTTCACATTGAACTTGGATAGCCTATCACCTTGATCTTTTGTGGTTTCTTGTCCAAACCAGCAGGGTAACATTTAGCTACTTATAATTATATTTACATTTCAACTTTTCTGAATATTCACTCAACACACTGTAAAAATACATGCACAAGCCTGATCATTTTCAAAACCAGAGAGGCCTATAGAACAACAAAACCAAAGGTACACATGCAATGAGACCGAACCTTTTCTGCAGTAGGCGCTGAGCCGTCGCTTGTGAGGTTAGCCGGTTCAGCCGGGCTAATCAGCTGAGCTCCATTCCCCAAGCTCGACAACCGCTCACCCAGCCTATCGGAGGCCAAGAAGAAGAGCAAGACAGTGGGCAGGAGAGCCCCAAGGAGGAAAGAGACCAAGTGGTTAAGGCCGCTCTGCTTGCTCAGGCTGCCCATGTCGATCAGGACTCGTCTCCAAGAAACAGAGGTGTGGTAGAGGGTAGAGGCCTGGATGGAAACAACTGCTGCTAAGCTAGCCCGGTACTTAAAATACCTTGGTTGAGCTGTGGATCGCTTCAAAACGACGACCAGGCGACGCAAGAGCCACATCTGCATGCACATTTGTCAATTTCGGACGTAAAGTTCGCCTTTGCGTGCTTGTTTCGTTCCGGTTAAACTGCCTTTGACTCTTCATTCGGCAACACGGCTATGCGCCTCAACGATGAATAGTAGTTTGAACCCTGAAGGCGTGTGTTAACCAGTCCATTCGTATACCGTTTTGGGAAGCTTCCAAGTTGGGCCCATGCCCTGGCAGGCATCGATCTCCCGGACGCTTCAAAATGGAGATTTTTTTAAAAAAATACATCATTTTATTAAAATAACAAAAATAAAATGTTCATTTTAAAAATTACATAAATAATACTTTGTTATCAATTCATTTAGGAGCTCCTATCACCAGGGGCGGACCCACAGGGTATGCCGGGTGGGCCACGGCATACCCTGGGGTCCGCCCCTGGATCGAGTCAAGACGATGATTACAAGCCGGATTTGCACCACATTGTTTCTCAAGACGATGATTATTTAGATAGATAATAGAAAAATTTTATGTAAAAAAAAAAGAAAGAGGAAGCTAACGAGCACGCACGCATATCGCGCAGAGAAAGAGGAAGCTAACGAGCACGCACGCATATCGCGCAACTCGGTTCGGCTTTTGAGCTTCCGCACGACGCATATCGCGCAACTCGGTTCGGCTTCGCGCTCCGCGACGCACGATATCGCGGACACGAGTAACCTCGCGCTACGCTACTGGGCTCGATCGGGAGTAACGTGACGCGGAGAAGTCGAGTCGTCTGTCGTCGTCTTCGTCTCTACGCCAGCGGCCGGCCACGGCGGAGCTTTGGCAGTTCGGCGACGACGCGTCGGGCATCGATCGGCACTTCGGCGAGCCGGCAGATTCGGCCTTGGCGGCGCGGCCAGCGCACGCAGCCAGACGGCAGGACGCGGGCGGGATTGCGCTTGCGTCGCCGGCATTCTTGTCCGTGGCGGGTCATTCATGATCCGCCGCCATTGATCGCCGATCGACGGCACTCGACGACACTTAGTTGCGGGGATCGCATTGCGGTATTGATCTTATTTGTAAAAAACTTGTGTACTTGTATAGACGTTTGGTCATATTTTTATTTATTTATTTATGAGTGATTTCTTATTATTTGATTCAGATCCGTGAGTTCGCTCAATGCACCACTAATTAGCAATTTAGCATCAATCCATCAAAGAAGGCGACATGTGAGTTTTTAATAGTAACATGATTCCATCATCGCATGTGAGTTTTGATATAATGCCTAGCTAGTTGTCATACTTACATTACATATTTTTTTTTCGTAATTGTTCAATTATGAAGAGAAGTGGAGACATTGCGTCTCTTTTTCAAAACACGCAAGAAAGAAGGCAAAGAAGCTGCGGCTTCAAACATTGCCCCACCTCCGGTTGAAGAGCAGAATCAAGAGCAAGATAGAGTGGTGGTTGAAGATCATGTGCCTCGCCCTGTCACCGCCACCGCCGCATCAAGAGATGGGTTTGCCTAGGCCTGATGAGACTCGGTGGGGCTCTCATTACAAAACTATATGTAGCATCATCACTATGTATTCCTCAATCCATGATGTGCTCATTGATCTTGGTGATGATATTTCACATAAAGATGATTGGACAAAGATACATTTTGTGCTTGGAGCATTTGAAACCTTTGAGTTCGTTTTCTTTGTGCACTTAATGTATGTTATTCTTGGATACACAAATGAGTTATCCGAGTGTTTGCAGAGAAGGGATCAAGATATTCTTAATGCAATCTCACTTGTTAATGTGGCAAAGAGTAGAATGCAACAGCTGAGGTCTGATGGTTGAGATAATTTTCTTGAGAGGGTCACTTCTTTTGCATTACACATGATGTTGAAGTTCTGCTATGGATGGGGCTTATGTGCCTTATGGAAAATCGCAAGGTATGCCCGTTCAAACCAAACAAATGATGACCATTTCGTAAGAGAAGTATACATTGGTGTCATTGATCAAATTAGTCAAGAGCTTGATAATCGGTTTGATGAGATCAATATGGAGCTACTCTCTTGTATGTCAGCCTTTAGTCCTTCCCACTCCTTTGCTTCTTTTGATGCACAGAAGGTACGTAGATTGGCTGAATTTTATCCTAAGGATTTCTCCAACAATGATTTGCTAAAACTTGAATTGCAACTTGATAATTATATTGATGACATGCAACGAGATGATCGCTTCCAAGGTCTAGACAACATTGTTGATCTCTCAGTTAAGCTTGTTGAAACACAGAGGCATAAAGTGTATGATATGGTTTACTTGCTTCTCAAATTGATATTGCTTTTACCGGTGGCAATCGCTAGTGTTGAAAGGGTTTTTTCGCATTGGTTATAGTGAAAACAAAGTCAAGGAATAAGCTAGGTGATAGTGTTTTGGATGATTGTCTAGTCACATTCATTGAGCGGGATATTTTCTTCCAAGTTGATGAAGATGATATAATTGAGACATTCATGTCATTCAGAAAGCGGCGGATAAACAAGTAATATTGTAAGTCTTTTCTATGGCTATATTTCGAATTATTTGTATTTCATTTGAACAATTTATATCAAGATTTGTCGTCGTTTCTAGCTTAATTTTTGAATTTAAGGCTTATCATGTTCTTTAATGTATTTGGTTTTATCGAATTAGAATATGGTTTTACCGAATTGTATAAGAAATTTTTTTTTGGCATACCCTGTGGTAAAATCCTAGGTCCGCCACTGCCTATCACCAATGAATCGGCAACAGATCTACTGGAGCCAATTCATATGCCTCCAAATGATGAGGAGTTTATGTTGTCAAATGAATTGGTGAGACAGGAAAATTCATGTAATTTTTTAAAACGAGTATTTATTTTTGTCAATTTAATTAAAATGGTTTGTTATTTTTTTATTTTTAAAAAACACAAAATGGAAGTCGTCTACAGGAGTTGACCTCCGCCCAATCAAGTATGATATGATTCAGGGCGCGCGTATCTGGAGCCTTGAAGCGCAGGAGCTTGTCCAAGTTTAGTCAACTCAGATGATTCATCAATCAACAATGTAACTGCATTAGCTCCTCAAAAGTGAAAAGAGAAAGCAATGTAACACATCAACCTTTCTGCTCGCCGCTTGGCGCCGGCCTGACGGAACACCGGATTCAGCCCCGTTTATCCGGCGTCCCACACTTGGCCGGAACACGCCACGTGAAGTTACCAGTCTTCTTGTCCTGCGGCGTCAGGTTCGTGTAGTTCTTCCACTGGTCTAGCACGTCCCTCGGGTCGTGGAGCTTGTTCTCGAGGCCGACGCAGCAGTTGGCGTGCATCGTGCAGGCCCTGCCGATGTCGTTCCTGAACAGCTGACAGAAGCCGCCGAAGCGCGCCGTGTCGAGGAACTGGATGCTCACCCGCAGGCTGCCGGCGAGCTCGTGCTTGATGTAGTTGAAGATGGTCTGCTCGTGGTCCGGTGGGAGACAGAAAAGGATTCTTTGGATGAGCTAGCTACGCTTCCCTGAAAGAAAACTGTACCACGATGTTTCGAGTAATATTCGAGAGTTCAAAAGATGACAGACTCATGATTCTGATACAGACACAAATGGATTCTATTGAAGAGTTCATGTTATAATTAGATAACACGTTGTATCAGGATCGGACTCTACTATTGCATTAGAAAAGTACTCTACTTTGAGACTATAAATAAAGGTTGTGAGATCCTACGGGAGATACACAACAATTAAATCCCACAAATCACAATATGGTATCAGAGCTAAGTTCAGAGCGGGGTTAGGGCTCTTACCGTCGCCGTCATCGCTGTTCCCCTGCCCGAGCTAGCCTCTGCTCTGCACACCGGTTGCTGCCCCAAGATCCGAGCGCCGCCTAGTGCTATCGCCGCTGCACCCAGCAGTCCGCCACCGGATCCCGTGTCCCCGCGCCAGATCCCGTGTCCCTGCTCGACCAGGCCTCCACCGCCCCGCCCCTGCTTCGGGTCTTCCCCGCCGTTGCTGCACCGAGCAGCACGTGTTGATCCGTGCCCTACTCGATCGGGCCACCGCTCTGGTGTGCTGCCGGATCTGCTGCAACTCCCGCCCGAGCGTGGCGCTGCTCCCGACGTCGCCAGTCACCGCCCTCGATGCTCCGCTCTGCTAGGGCGTGCACCGGTTGATTCTGCTGAGAAGGAAGAAAGTGCGGTTCGACGAGAGGAAAGAATCGGCCGAGGAGAAAAAATCGGCCGGAGAGGAAAGAAGCTGAGCGGCTGATTAGAAGAGCCGAGGCGACGGTGCGCTCGGCGCGCTCGGGACTCGGGAGGAAGAAAAAGGAAGGCGACGGTGCGACGGTGCGCTCGACTCGGGAGGAAGAAAAAGCGACGGTGCGCTCGGGACTCGGGAGGAAGAAAAAGGAAGGTGACGGTGCGACGGTGCACTCGACTCGGGAGGAAGAAAAAGCGACGGTGCGCTCGGGGCCCGGGAAGAAAAAAAGAAGAGAAAAAGAGGAAGAGACGAGGCGACGCGCTCGGAGACTCGGGAAAAAAGGAAAAAAAACTCAAGGTGATTTGATTACAGATTATAATGTTTTTGGTAACCGTGCAGGCTGTCATCGAGGTTCGGCAGAATATTGATGCGTGAAGGGTTGTCGTGATCGTGGGAGATACGCGCGGCATATCTTGATATTGATTGGTATTGCTCTGGTTATTTGAGAAGATGACCCCTGAGGAAATTGAGGTTGCGAGGAAGACAGTCGTTGAGACTACTTCTCCGTTAGTAACTCAAGGTGATATAAGAAGCATGTTGTAGGATCTCTTCGCGACTGGTATGATAGGTCCGAGGGCTGGTACAGGGTCATCCGACTTAAAACTGGAGCTGATGCCAAATGATGTAAAATTGGAAGGAAATAAGAATTACCTGAGTTGGTCTAGAAGGGCTCGGCTAATTTTGAGGACGAAGGGGGTCGAACACTACCTGCAGAAAACTTGTGTTGAGCCTGCAGACAAAGCGAGCATTGATTGGAGGATGTGGAACACTACCAATTCTGTGGTGGTGGCTTAGTTACTAACTTCGATGTCTCCATCTATCGCTCGGATGGTGGAGATGATACAGAGTGCACCGGATATATGGAAGACGCTAAGCAACATGTACTTCGGGGCAGAAAATATGATGATGATGGTGGAAATCCAGGGGAAGGTGGAGGCCCTAAAACAGGAGGAGAAGATTGTCCAAGAGTATGCTAGTGAACTGCAGCAATTGTGGGCAGATTTAGATCATTATGATCCACTGCAGTTGACATGCGCTGGAGATATTGAAGCTGGTAGGGTGTGGCTGCAACGCAGACGAGTTACACACTTTCTAAAAGGACTGAATCCAAAGTTTGAGAGTAGAAGGGCTGCCATGTTTCACTTGGCAAATTTGCCGACAATGGAGGAGGCTATTTCGGCTATAGTGCAGGAGGAAGTTCGACTACGAGTAATGGGGGACAACAACCCGGTCAGATCCTCATACGCCATGCCTGGTAATAGAGAGTGCTACAACTGTGGGGTGAGAGGACATCTGATTCGTGCTTGTCCCTCTGCACAGTATGGAGGTCGAGGTGGAGGTCGTGGTGATCGTGGAGGTCGAGGTGGAGATCGTGGTGGTCGTGGAGGCCGAGGAAGGGGCCGAGTTGGCCCCAGAGCTAATATGACCTGCATGTAAGAGAACACGCTCATTACTCGACAGCGTGCAAGCTATGCAAAGGGGAACAGTGGCGCGAGGAAAGGCATTGGAGACTTCTCATGATTCCACCTCCTTTGGTAACTTTGCAAACTACGTCTACAGGGGCGAAGGTACTCAGGCACATAAACTTGCATCCACATATAAGCACTCTCATATTGATTGAATCATAGATTCAGGGGCATCCAAGCATGTCACGGGTTCACGTAGTGCTTTCGTATCATACACCCCATATACTCATTCTGAAACTGTCCAAACAGCAGATGGAACCTCCCAGCTTATTCAGGGTGTTGGATCTGTAGAGTGTACACCATCCATTGCTCTATCCACCGTTTTGCATGTTCCCTCCTTTCCAGTCAACCTTCTTTCAGTCAGTTCTATCATTGACCAATTCAAATGCACTGTCACATTTGATGAGGATTCGTGTTTGTTACAGGAGAAGATAATTGTGAAGAGGATTGGGACTGGAATAAGGCGTAATGGGTTGTAGTACATTGATCATGTTGATACGGCATTGGCTGTGGCTGTGACTATAGGAGGAATTGAGGGAGAAGTCTTATTACATCATCGTCGCTTGGAACATCTATCATTTGAGAATTTAAGCCGGTTATACCCTGATTTGTTCAAAAGGATGGACAAGAGCAAACTTGTGTGTGATTCTTGTGAGTTTGGAAAGCATACACGGTCTACATATAGTAGCATTGGTCTTCGGAGTTATGAACCTTTTATATTAATACATTCGGATGTTTGGGGTCCGTGTTCAGTTACTTTTGTGAGTGGTTTTAAGTGGTTTGTCATATTCATTGATTGCTATACTCGTATGACTTGAATTTATATGATGAAACACAAGAGCGAGGTCCTTCGATGTTTTCAGGACTTCCATAGGATGGCCGCTACTCAGTTTGATGCAAAAGTTCGAATTCTTCGATCAGATAATGGAACTGAGTATGTTAATAATGGGTTTGCTGTGTATTTTTCAGAAGAAGGGATACTTAATCAGACAACTTGTCCTGGAACTCCATCTCAGAATGGAATGGCTGAAATGAAAAATCAACATTTGTTGGAGGTAGCACGTTCACTCATGTTTCAAATGAATGTGCCAAAGGGATTATGGAGCGAGGCGGTAATGACGGCAGTATATCTCATCAATTGCATGCCGTCTCGAATACTTGGGATGAAGTCTCCAGCGGAACTTCTTTTGGGTCAGCGGGAGTTCAAGGTGCCTCCCAAAGTGTTTTGTTGTGTGTGTTTTGTACAAGACCACCGACCTACGGTTGGCAAGCTGGATCCACATGCATTGAAATGTATCTTCATAGGCTATTCATCAAGTCAGAAGGGCTATAGATGCTGGAACCCAGTTGAATGAAAATTATTTGTGAGTATGGATGTAACATTCCGGGAGTTAGAGCCTTACTACATGAGTGGAGATAATCTTGATCAATTTTTGGAGTTCTCTCCTATCATTGAGGATGAAAGTCGAGAGGGGGAGAACAAGGATAGTGATAACAAGGACAGTGATAGTCAACGAGAAGAAGTCATTGTGGGGACAATCCCTTGCCCAAATCTAACAGAATATACAAGAGATGTGATAGCAAAAAAAGACTTGAAGGTTTATCAGCGAAAACGTTTCGGGAAACAGGGGGAGAAGCCGAGAGACAAGCAGTCAGCACCTGAGCCAACAATGGTGGAACTTTCTGAACAGACGGCATTGCCACAGCCAGAACAGCTTTCTGAACATCTAGCCTTGCCGATTGATCCAGTCCCAAATCCCTCCTCGGGTCTCTCTCCATCATGTTCCTTGCCTCCCCTTGAGGCGAGTGGTAATATTTCTAATCACTCCCATCCAGAGTTACCACTTGCACAACGTAGGGAAATCAGAGCTAATGCAGGAATGCCTCCAGTCCGGTATGGCTTTGAGCATGATATTACAAATTTCATCTCATATTCTCATATTTCACCTGCATATAAAGCATTCATTGTATCTCTTCAGACTGTGCATGTTCCGAAGGATTGGCGAACTGCTAAACATGATCATAAGTGGAAGGGTGCCATGAAGGAAGAACTTAGTGCACTTCAGAAAAATAAGACATGGGATCTTGTTCCACTTCCAGTAGGAAAAAGGGCAGTAGGATGCAAATGAGTGTTTACAATTAAGCAAACTCCTGAAGGCAAGATAGAGAGATACAAGGCACGGTTAGTTACGAAGGTTATAGTCAAACATATGTGATAGACTATGATGAGACCTTTGCACCGGTGGTAAAAATGAGTACGGTAAGAACGTTGATCTCCTGTGCAACTAACTTCGGATGGCCTCTACATCAGTTGGATGTGAAGAATGCATTTCTACATGGTGATTTACAAGAAGAGGTGTACATGGAGATTCCTCCAGGCTTTGAAAACAGGCAGATTGAGAGGAAGGTATGTAAACTCAAGAAGTCTTTATACGGTCTGAAGCAGTCTCAAAGGGTGTGGTTTGATAGATTCAGGCGTGCAGTCTGTGGTATGGGCTATTCTCAGTGCAATAGAGATCATACTGTGTTTTATAGGCATATAGGATCTCATATCACTATATTAGCAGTCTATGTTGATGATATTGTGATTACTGGAGATGATGCCGAGGAAATCAAGTCCTTAAAGAAAAAAATTGGGAGAAGCACTTGAGGTGAAAGATCTTGGACCCCTTCGATACTTTCTTGGGATTGAGATTGCACGTTCTTCGAATGGTATAGTTCTCTCTCAGAGAAAGTATATTCTTGATCTGCTGGCAGAAACATGTATGCTTGAGTGTCACCCTGTTGCTTCACCTATTGATAGGAATCGCAAGCTATGTGCTGAGTCACGAGATCCAGTTGACAAGGACGTTTATCAGAGACTTGTTGGGCGTCTCATCTATTTGTGTCATACAAGACCTGATATTTCATATGCAGTGAGTGTGGTTAGTCGATATATGCATGATCCCAGAACATGACATATGGATGTTGTCTATCGAATCCTGCGGTATTTGAAGAATAGCCCTGGAAAAGGCCTTTGGTTCAGAAAGAATCAACATATGAATGTAGAACGGTATTGCGATGCTGATTGGGCGAGCAGTGTAGATGACAGAAGGTGTACCTCTGGATATTGCATCTTTGTGGGAGGTAACCTTGTGTCATGGAGAAGCAACAAGCAGGAGGTCGTGGCTCGATCTACTGCAGAGGCAGAATACAGAGCAATGGCGTTGAGTGTGAGCGAAATGATTTGGATGAAGGGTTTATTGTCCAAGCTTCGTATATGGAGGAATAACCCTTTAGTATTGCATTGCGATAATAAATCTGCAATCAATATTGCTAACAATTCAGTTCAGCATGATCGTACCAAGCACATTGAGATTGATAGGTTTTTTATCAAGGAAAAGCTCGATGACAGAATATTAGAATTGAAGTATGTCAAGTCTGGAGAACAGTTGGCTGACTGTTTTACTAAAGGGTTAGGTCCTAGTGATAGTGATACAATATGTAACAAGATGGGTATGATCGATATCTTCGGCCCATCTTGAGGGGAAGTATTGAAGAGTTCATGTTAGAATTAGATAACATGTTGTATCAGGATCGGACTCTACTATTGTATTAAAGAATGACTCTACTTCGAGACTATAAATAAAGGTTGTGAGATTCTACGGGAGATACACAACAATTAAATCCCACAAATCTCAACAGATTCTTTTGAAGTGCTAGCAATAATTAATTTACTTTATGGCTCGATGATGATCTTGACTCTATGGTAAATCTGGAAAAAAGGAACAGAATGATCTTTCAATATCAAATAAACGAAGCATCAGGGACGGTAACGATCATTACAGAAGAAGTCGAGACATGGATAATAAGCGGGGCGACAAAACTGGTGGCCTACTTACCGGCCGGGAGACATCGCGTTTTCATGACAATCCATATAGCGTTGCAAACGCCTGGGGCACAATCATCGGTAGAACAATCCAAAACAGACAAAATCAATCCACCGCTGCAACCCACGATGCAACACTGATGCGGGCAAAAGAGGACGCAATAAATAGAGAACTGCATGCTATCAGCTCATGATCAGGATGGTCAGGGCCACGGTGACACCACAAAGGACTGCCAAAGCTCCTGATAGAAAGACCTTGTTGAGCTACAGTAACACTGCCGACAATGAATCATGCGTGATCGTGAGGCTGCTTCACTTCAATGTGGTAAGAAGGGTGATTGTTGTTAGCAAGAAACGCCAGGGTTGGAACCTATACTGGCAAGTGGAAGCTTTTTCAGGGAGGATATCAGCGCAGCTGACCACACACAGCAAACCTTTGCATCGTAAGCCGGGAAAACCAAGCCGGGAGAGGACCCAGAAGCAGGGGCATAGTCAGCCATGGGCCAGGCCTCGGGCCTGATCAGCTACTTTTGGCACAAATCAATTTTTTCTTTTTTTTTTTGCTGAATTTGATATGGCAATTTTACTCTAGGCCTCAGGCATTGCCCCGAAGGCCCGATGCCCAGATCCGCCCCTGCCTAGCAGGGTTCTGAGACATGCACCATCCGCACCGGGCATGGAAAGGGAGACACGATGATGTGATGGCCGCTATTTGAGGGAGAGTGGGAGACACCTCAAGGGAAAATCAACCCAAAACGGCGCCGAAATATCTCTAGTTTTTTCTTCAGTTTTTTTCCAGTTTTTTTTTTGGTCTGCATAATGCATAGAGGGAAGTTCCTTTGCTTTGCCCTGATACTGCATTATGCTTCTCTGTAGTGTGTGTTTTCTCTGTTTTTCTCTGTCTTTTTCTGGCAATGCAATAATGGCAAGTCTCTTGCCATTTCATATAAAAAATACTGAAAAGAAAACTATACAAATTTTGAAGCAGTTAATAGTCATGAGACATTGATTAGTACCTAATTAATTATACAGCTAGTATTTGTTTTTTTTCAAAGAAGGTATGAATGATTCTCAGTCTTGCTTTTGTCACGTGTGGATGTTGGTTGTCGAATAAACCTGACTATTCAATACTACTCAAAACAACTTTCAGTTTTTTTTTCTTCTAATTCATGCATTGCTCATAAATGCTGTATTCCTCCTTTCCTCTACTCAATTATTGTTCCCATTGCGATAAGTTCCTCGGCATCCTAATTTACAGATCGCCTCTTCTATTTTCTTAAATTTTTATATCGTTTTTTCCTATTATAATACGTGCGACAATTTTTAAAATGTAAGTCGGATTTTCATTATGCTAGATCGGAGATGCGGGTGCATCAGCTATTGGATGTTGATATGATGAACAAAAAAAATGACTTACCACTGATAAAATATCAGGCGACTAACGCATAAAAACCCCGTACTAAAAAGATACATTTTGACAATTTTTGAATCTTTTGTGGCCCAAGACAAATGAGCAAAGTCGGATGATGGAGCATAGCTCCGTTGGTGGGATCTGTTGGTGTACAACCCAACACCTAGATTCGAGTCCCCAAGTCCTATTTGACTTGAATTTGAATGTTTCTTTTTCTTACTAAAAAGATATCTAATTCCTCCTAGATCAACCGTATTACAGTGAAATACAAATATCGTAGTACTATGGTCACAGTGATGTGGCGGAAATATAGAAAACAAAAAAAGGCATCACCTTACTGAGACGAAGTACACAAACATTACCTTGTTAGAATTTCGGTAGTTAGCAACTCTAGTAGGGTCTATAGACTATAAATAGAAGGTGTCATTTATTGTAAAAGGCTGATCGCTTGAAGAAGGAATAAAGAAGAAGAAAATCCACTGGGCCAAGCCCATGGTTTTCCAACACCCCCCTTGGGCATCCATCCTCATATGTTCATGCCTCGTCAAAACTCTATAAAAACCCAATGGAAAAAATTTTAGAGAAAGAGTACATGACACGTTATGCTGCGTTGCACGAATTGCCTTATTAAAAACCTTAGCCGGAAAACTTCAGGAAAACTCGTCAAGGAAAAAAGAGTACAATCCACCCAATTTTATTTAATCTCGAGAATTATTCTTTGGGTACTCGATCTTCGTGATCAAATTTCAATAATGAGTTCGAGAAGATTCTCCACCTGAATTCTGTATTTCTCAAAGTCTCATCATTCCAATTCCACGTATACATCTTTCAAAGCTAGACGCTGGAAGTAACTTAGTGAATAAATCTGCCAGATTTTCACATGACTTAGTATGTAGTACTTTAATTTTGTCCATATTTTGTAATTCATGAGTATAGAAGAACTTGAGGTTGATATGCTTTGTGAGTTGACTCTTTTCATAACACATCTGCACTTCTGCAACATAAGCTGCATTATCTTCATAGGTAATAGTGAGAGTTTACGCGGCATTCAATCCACATGACTGCTAGATGTGGTGAATCATCCGCAGAAGCCAAGCACATTCTCATGAATTTATCATTTTGTCTTTCACAGGTGACACATCTGCACTTGTACAACACAATCTGCATTATCTTTATTATTTTTTGTAATGTAATTTAATTGAATGTGATAAGTTTTTGTTATTGTATTCCGCAAGTTACATTCACTCCGATCACTACGCATGCATCCTCCCTGGACTACGTTGCGATGTTCGATCAGTTGACAAGTGACCACATCATCTGGACGTCCTACACTCCCAACAGGATGTTAGCATCGGGACCAGAGTTCACCTAATCTCTCTCGTGTTCTCTCCGGTGGTGTTTTCGAGGGCGCTGCTGATTTCTTCGTAAAACCAAGAACAAACGATATACAGATTGGGAATTGAATCTAATTCTTGCATTCAATTGTGAACGACTTACACATAATATGGAACTTATTTTCTGGGATCCACACAACCCGTGATCCACAAATCTAGGAACTAAAAAAACGTGCAATCCCGCACGATCGAATCAAACAAGATTGGTTCAATCGAACTCGAAAATACGCAGACTATCCTAATCAAGTCGCGCTGTTATTTGAAAGATTGAGTGATCGAGTCTTTGCTCCATCAATTGTACCGAGTCGATTACTAGCTCACATGCTCCCCTTAATCCTCGACGATTGCAAGTCGCGAACACCAAGTAGTTGTCGCATGGTCGCCAGCTTTACTCGACAACGCCTTTGTCGAGGATCGCACGTTGCTCTCCGTGTGTACAAACTCCACCTTGATCGCCTCTCTCGACGCATTCTCTTATGAAGTGGAACCCGGTGTCTATGTGTTTACTACGACCATGAAATACATGTGATTTTTCATGAGAGCTATTGCGAACGATTGTCAACAAAGCAGTGTTACGGCTTTGCCTCCAAACCGATGAGTTCATCGATCAAGCTTCTCATCCACGGTAGCTTGACAAGCTGCTGCTTTGTTGCCGCCATGAATTACGCCTCGCATGATGACAATGCCACCGTCTTCGCTTCGTGAGTTCCAAGACACCAAAGTTGCCATTCGAGAAAAGGCCATCCCACCGGTACTTCTTCTCCCTGGATCACCACCACCAAATCATTGTCCGAGTAACCGCAGAGGTTTACTTCTTGGTTTCCTTCTCATATACAATTCCAAAATGTATAGTTCCTTGAGATCATCAAGAATTTGTTTGATTGCCTTGTGGTGTAAGATTGTTCGGTTTCTCCATGTATCTACTAGCTACCCCAACCGCAAATGATAAATCCTGGGCGTGTGTTTAATAGATACCGAGACATCCAATGATGCGTCTATATTCCGTGGAGTCAACTGAGTGCCATCCGAATCTTTATGCAATTGCGCTTGAGTTCCATCGGGTATTTTGTCGGATTGCGCTTCTCCATCCCGAATTCGACAAAATCTTACGGGCATAAGCTGTTTGCTTGAGCAAGATTCGACTTTCTAGTCGTTCTACTTCAATTCCCAAGTAGTACGAAAGAAGTCCCAAGTCACTCATCTCAAACTCCTTCATCATCCGCTTGAATCTCTTCACTTCTTCTAAGATTGCCTCAGCTACCACCGGATCATCAACATACACTCCGACAATCACATTTGCATAACCTTCCCTCCGGTATACACACCGCTCTTGAGAGCATTTTTGAAACCAATTTCCTTGGACTTACATCCCAGTGTGTGTTCCATGCCCGGAGCTCGCGCAATCCATAAAGTGCTTTCGACAATTTGTACACTTTATGCCTATGTTCTTTAACCTCAAATCCTCGGTTGATTGACGAGACTTCTTCCTCTAACTCCCGCTGAGAAAGGTGTCTTGACGTCTAAGTGATGCACTTCCCACCTCTACTCGCAGCAAGCGTAAGGATAATTCTCATTGTATCCATCCCGCAACCGTGCAAATACCTCTTCAAAATCAATCCCGGTCTCTGCACATATCCTTTGCCACTAACCTTGCTTTATACTTGACAACCTTCCCATCTCGCATCCTTTTTCGTTTGAATACCCACTTCAAACCAATCGGTTTATGTCCGGGAGGTGCTCACAAGGTCCAAGTGTTGTTTTCTCAATGGATTCAAGCTCCCTTTCCATTGCTTCATACCAACAAGTCTCGCTGCGGCTTCTCCAAATTTGTTGGTTCTTCCGACAATGCCAACAATGCCTCGCCTTCTTCTTCATAATCTCCTCATTGTCTCTTGGTGTTTGCATATATATCGCAAGAGATCGGAGGCGCGACCGACCATCATGTGACTCGTGAAAATGACACCGAGATGTTGTTTCGATCTGGTCGCCGGTGATGAAAGATTTTGGCCCGCTTCCACCACAGTATTCTTGCATATGTCGGACAAGGGAGTGGTTTTCGTTATCCCTCCCGCCACGTCCGACAATGCCCCTCATGAATCTGTCCCTTACCTGCATTGTTGTCAAAGTTTCATCCGAATCGATCTCCGCAAGGCGGTGAACTCGACAACTCAATTCCACCTTCAATCCCACGATCCCATTTCCATTCTTGATATTCTTGGAACACCACGTCCCTACTCACTCTCAATTTACCTCGGTGGGATCAAATAGTCGATGGGCTTTGCAACCCTCTTCTACTCCAAGGTATACCATAGGTGAGCTTCTATCATCAAGTTTCTTAATGTGAGGGGTCAGATTTTCACGATGCAAGTACAACCAAACACTTTGAGATGTCCCAAATGTGGTTTTCTTCCTTCCATGGCTTCAAATGGAGTACCTTTGCCTAATGCTTTGGTTGAAGCCGATTCAACAAGTACACCGAATGTCTCAACGCCTCCCCCAAAACATTCTTTGGTATGTGCATACTTTTAACAGAGATCTTGTCATGGCCATTACGGTTCGGTTTGACGTTCTACAACACCATTTTCTTTGTGGTGTGTAGGGAGCCGTGACGTGCCGCTCAATGCCTTCATTTT
Source organism: Hsuehochloa calcarea (assembly GCA_036346395.1). Classification (NCBI taxonomy): domain Eukaryota; kingdom Viridiplantae; phylum Streptophyta; class Magnoliopsida; order Poales; family Poaceae; genus Hsuehochloa; species Hsuehochloa calcarea. The sequence goes on along the minus strand of CM070594.1, from coordinate 83,341,069 downwards.
CACAAAATTGGTTGAATTCTGCTGAAATGAACTCCCCACCTCTGTCTGTCCGCAGTGTTCTGATCTTGTGTCCGGTTTTGTTCTCAGTCAAGTTTCTGAACTTCTTGAATGCTTGTAGAGTATCACTCTTTGCTGACAATGTATAGACCCACATCCACCGAGTGCAATCATCTACTATCAAAAGAAATACTTGCTACCACCAGAGTACATGGGGAAATTGGTCCGCATAAATCTGCATGAAGGAGTTCAAGAGGTCTCTGTGCTCTGAAATTTACCTGCTGTGGGAATGGCATCCTTGCATGCTTGGCGATCACACATGCTTCACACAGTTTATTCGGCCTGCATATCAGAGGCACACCCACTGCTAGCTCCTTCTCCCCTATCAGCTTCAGATCACCAAAATTGATGTGTCCTAGTCTTGCATGCCACAGCCAAGATGAATCTTCAAGGCTTGTCAGCAGACAAACTGCCCTTGAGTTCTTCAGGTCCACCTTGTACAATCGGTTTTGTGTTCTCTTCACAAGCATCAACAACTTCCCACTATTGTCAATCACTTTCATACTTTCTCCAACCAGATGCACCTCAATCCCCTCTTCGGTCAGCTGACCAATGCTGATTATGTTACTACATAAATCAGGGATATAATATACCTCTTTAAGAATCTTCTGATCTCCATTCTTGCAGGTAAAGACAATTGTTCCTTTGCCCTTGATCCTGACAAAAGATCCATCACCAAATTTCACTCTTCCAGTGATAGTTTCATCTAGCTCTTGAAACTTGTCTCTGTGACCAGTCATATGGTTACTGGCTCCATTATAGTCTGAATCTTCTAGACTTTTTCTCCCGAGGTGCAATTCTGGCGCCAATTTTCCTTCACTGAGCAGTGCTTCACCTTGCCGCTCCAGGACATGGCCCTTTTCTTCCAGGGACATAACCAGCATCAATGCCGGCTCTTCTTCAGTTGTTTGGGTGAGATTAGCTTCTTCTTCACGTCGCTTGCTTCGACATTCAGATGCATAGTGACCCTTGTTTTTGCAATTGTAGCATCAGATGTGACTCTTGTCACGGCGCTTCAGCAGCCTCGTGCTCGACGAGTTCTCCCGCCGAGACATCCTCGCCGACCTTCCATGGTCAGGCCAAGGCCCACGCCACGCGACATCTTCGTGGAGCAGGACCACGTGCACCAGGTGATGCGCCAGTTCGGTCTACGATAGGATTTTCCAGTGCCCTAGGGGTTGCGGTTGATGCCAAACGTCCATAGGTAAGTTCACATTTTATGCATGTCATAGCCTTTCCCTTACGGACTTTCGAATTTATCATTTTGTCTTTCACAGGTACACCAAGAAGGGAGCAGCAGGTACGACTTCCTAGACAGAGAAGATGGCCCATTGGGTTGAGCAGTGGCTCCATGCCTTAGAGGACGTGCATCAGGAGACTGCTCCTATGACCCTAGGACATACGAGGAGTGCATCGAGTGGTATTCCACTCGGACGAGGGTTCATTGTGTCAGGGTCATGGACGACCCACCACGACACGAGGCTGCGATGACTGACATGTACTCCATCCAACTGGACTCCGTATTCCATTGCGTGGTACGTATTGAACGGTTCATACTTATTATTTCCTACGCATATTTTCGGTCTCTAACTTGCTAATTATGTGTACATAACGATCTCCAATGGGAGATGCACGAGTTGGCAACCTCTGTGCGTACTCAGACGCTCGGGTAGCACTTCAGCGTGACAGCGCAGGAGATCAGAGAGGTCATGAACCAGTTCCCGGAGAAGACGAGACGAGCCATCAAGCTTAGGCCTGTCGTAGGCCGAGGGACGTGGTAGACCCACCTGTGTGTGGACAGGAGGTGATCCACGGCGCGTCACGCCCCCATGACATCTCACACGGACATGGCAGGCAGGTCCTTGTGGCACCATGCCGGGAATACCTCAGCGCCAGCTCAGTTCACAGGTACACCCGAAACACTTACGTCTGGTTGTCAATTCTGAACTCCACTAGTTACTGACGCCATTTTCTTCTGACATGTCATCAGTACCGTCCGTACCAGGGGGGACTACGTCGAGCCATCCGCTGCGATGCAACGATCAGGTGAAAGTATATAGGCCCCTGTCGATGATCTAATACCGATCTTACGTATGATTGTTTGTTTCGGGGGAACTCCTGAAAAATAAAACTATATAGAGAATGACAAGGAGATTTTATACAGATTCAGGTCTTTTCTAGGATGAATAATAACCCTACTCTTGTGTGGTTATATTGAGTGTGTTGATTACAACCAAGAGGAAGGCTAAAGCCTAATGTCTTGTACTTCTGATCGCCCTATCCTCTGATCGATGTCCCCGTCATCTACTGGCTTCAACATTTATATAGTGCATAAAGGGGTGGTAGTTTCTCCAAGCCAAGATGCGCCTCACCTCTTCAGATGATAAAACAGTTAATAGAAGTTACTGTCATAGAGACAACACCCCCATATCGCTAGGCAGTTGTCGTCAGAGATAGAGAAAGGGACTTGGATTTATTCCAGAGAATAACCGCACATGCTAACTACTTTGAGTGTTTAGCACATCGTATAAGACTCTCTGATCGACTAGGCTCGCAAGTCTGCAGGTTTCATCAATCAGAAGATTGTCGTAACCAAGCTAGTCGTATGAGGTTCTACGACTACAAAGCACTCGTAGGAGGACTTACAACTTCATCCTGGCCGTAGAAAGGCTTATGACCACGTAGCAAATTTTCTCCCTTATGAACATTTAAGGGGTATACTCATGGACAACATAAAGATATTGCTATCTATAATAAGAATTACATATAAATAATAAAATGAGGATTGTTATATCCTCGTCAGCCCTTAATGGTGATTTTGGTAATTAATGACAACAGTGTATTAAGGGACTAATATGTGTGCTAAGATGTGTTAAAAGTTAAGTCCCGGAGTTTTATTGATGACAAGATTATTGGCAATGCAAATATTATGAAAGATCAACATGACTTAAAAGACAAAGGTGTTGTAGAGCCTAAGGATCCTTTATAGTTTTTACCGGTCCTGGTGTTTGTAGTTAAGATCGGATTTATAGGTTAAATGTCGTATTATAAAGATGAATCATAGTTAGTAGCTTGAGAAACTTTATTTGTGCCATCTTGATAAACAAGGGTTCATGCATTGCATTTAGTTTAGCTTTTGGAAGTGTTTCAGAGAAAATCGGTATGATCGCAAGTTATAAGTTGTACTATCGCAGGTCGGTAGTACCGAAATCTAGTTGTCGGTACTTAAATTCAAGAGAGCTTGTTTTTGGTGTTTTTGAGCTCCTTTGAAAATAGATACGACCACAATATAACAGCGGTACTACCGCAGGTCGGTAGTACCAAAAAATAGCTGGCAGTACGTAATTTACAGAGGGTATGTTCTTGGGAGTTCTTGATCTCTCTTGAGAATCAGTATGACCGCATTTCTTGAGCGGTACTACCAGAGTGCGGTAGTACCTATATTTTCATTGCGGTACGTTATTTCCAGAGATGGTGTTTTTATGAGATTTCTTAACCTCTGTAAATCGGTAGTTCCGTTCTAGCCGAGCAGTAGTACCGATATGTAGTTGGCGGTAGTATCGTAACTTTTTCATAACGGCTAGTTCAGAGCATTAAATGCAACTGTTCGACCGTTGATCATGAGAATTGGTAGTACCGGGTTTGTACGGCGGTACTACCGTAATTCCTAATTTTTTCAGGAATTCAGTCCAAACGGCTAGTTTTTGTTGGTGCAGGTTATAAATACCTCCCCATCTGCCTCTAGCACAGGACCCTTGAGCATATTCACTCTCATTGAATACATTTGAGCTCTTAAATACTATCTACTACTTATTTGCTTTGAATTTATATTTTTGGGCTAGTTGAGAGCATTCAAGTGCATTGAATCATTAGTTGGTCATTTTGGCACTTGGTTTCCTCAAGCAAACACTTGGTTTATTACTCTTGGTGATTGCCAGCACCTAGACGGTCTTGTAGTAAGTTTGCGCAGTGAGCTCTTCAAAGAAGATTGTGAAGAGTCCTGGTAACATATTGCGAAGCGGTGTTGTGCTCACCACCTCCGGAGAGAAGAAAGAGCAACTCTAGTGATCGAGGGAAGTACTCGTATGGAGTCAACTTGATTTATTCAAGTTTCCTCAACGTGGGCTAGTGAAGACTGGCAAGTCTTCGATACCATGGGAAAAACACATTTGTCTCCATTGTGGTTTATTCCTTGTCTATACTATTTCTGCATTCATATTTCTAGCAATTTACTTGTGTATAATTGCTTAGATATAATTGTATCTAGTATTGACATAAGCTTATATTTATCTTAAAAAGCTTAGTAGTTCTTTCATTATATTTGTGCTAGGAATCTTTGTTAAGACAATCAAGATTAAAATTGTTAATTAATTGAAAACTTTTTAAAACCTCCTATTCACCCCCCTCTAGTTGGTTATCCTTGATCCTACATCAGGTATGTCTACGTTGTTTACACGCATATCATACTATTTCAACATATCCTTCTTGTTTACATAGATAACGTATTGTTCCATAGGTCGTAGACCCCTGCGGGATGAGGAGCTAGTGTCGCAGGAGGGAGCACACTCCGGGGACTACAAGTTCGACCAGGAGTGGGCGCTATGGCGAGAGGGCGGCGGGCCTTCACACAGCGAGAGCAGTCAGGTCTCCGTTAGGGCTTCACAATTGCATGGTGCGCCCGGAGCGAGTCGGTCGACACAGCATCCTTTCGAGACACCCCCTTAGTCTACTCGCATCGGTAGGGTACCTCGGCCGTCAGAGCCTTTGACGTACTCGCACCAACGACGCTTAGGGGCACACGTGAGGTACGCTCGAAGAGGGCCCGCAGGTAGATGTATCAGTCATGTTATGTAAGTATTAATGTATGTATGACTTACATTATGCTAGTCTCTTGTTTCAATACTATTCATTCTTGTTGTGTGTAGATATAACTGTGTGATGGATTCAGCATCGCGACACCCCACACCACCCTAGTTCTTGCCTTTTCATACGCGAAATGACCGCACCCTGTTCGCAAAGTACATCACGCCGCCGAATGGGTCTATTTTTCATATTGCGTAGTCGAACAGGTCCATTTTCATTATTGCGCCTTGCCGAAGGAGGCTATTTTTTATATTGCACCGTTGAACGGGGCTATTTTCGATATTGCGCCACCGAAGGGGGTTATTTTTTATATTACGCTGCCTAAAACGAATTCCAAGTATATTTGGTCACATCGAAACTCGGAAATTGTTCTCTACTTTATATTTCCTTATCTTTTCAAAAATTATCGGTTGTGCGGACACTTAAAGATATAACAAAATTATAAATTTATTTTAATTCCCAAAATGGCATCATGTTGCCAATTGGCGACAAGTTCCCTGTCACTAATTCAACTGGCTAAATTACTATTTTATAACTGTTGCAAGGACGATAGGGCACTCGTCATTATTTCTTCTAGTGACAGACTACTGTCGCCATTTTTTTACATGACGCTATGGACTAGGTCTGTAATGGATTCCATGATGGTGGGATTTCATGTACTCTTGAGATGAGGGGATTGGCGAGGGGTTGAGATTGGAGGTAGTTAGTGTCCTTTTGCCCTAGGACCCCTTCAATATGCGGTTCCATCTTCGCCTCGATTATAGAGGAATGTACTTTGGATGGGTGCCTTCGAGACTATGCTTCATTTTGAGATGATACTTTGCTTGGGTCACCCCACAATACATACTGACCCCAAAACCTAACTATAGTCTTGGGATCACCATCCCAACTCGCAAGCCCAAGGTCAACTGTGGCCTTGTTGCCTTGCCACCGTACTTCGTATCATTGGCCACCAAGGAAATCTAAGATTCAGGCTGATGAACCTCGTAGAGGATTTAGTGATAATGGCGACATTGCGGTAGACAATAGTGGACAAATGACAAAGTGATGGAAACTGTTGCAGTCGTTGCTCGTAGATTAGGATTTTCAAATTTCAACAATATTTTTTTGTGTTTTTTTTCCTTCACCAAGGGACAAATGTCTAGTTGTGTGCCGTTTGAAACTGAAAGTACGACAAACTAGTGTTTTTCATGAGAAATTATCAATCTATCGTGTAATCTCAATCTTAACCAGCCGCCCAATGCGGCGATCCAAGGTGTCAAGATCGCGCGCGGCACACGTATGACTAGGCCTGGTAATGGCTTGGGTTGAAACGGGCGAAATGGGTTGGGTTTCACTTCAAGTTGGCTTAGGGTGGGTGGAAATGGGTTGACACGGCAAATGGGTTGGTTTGGTTTGGTGTGGGTTCAAAAATTTTGGGTTCGTATGGTTTGGGTGGGCATGGGTTGGAGAGGGATATGCTGTCGAGCCCGACAAAGTTGGAGAGTCCGTCTGAGTATCACTCCCTTCTCCTCCCCTAATCTATGTCACCGCCGGCCGCCACATACCCATGCCCCGGATCTCCTCCCCTGCATCTCCAGATGACGGGTGGCGACGGAAACGACTGTAGCAGACGGAACAAGGTGGGCTAAGGCGGTGGCCGCAGAAAAGAGGAATGGCTCTGGTGGCGAAATTCGGCGATGGAACGACGACTATGGTAGGAGCAGGGTGTGTTCCTAGGGCTCAGGGGGGTCGATTTTAGGTGGTGGGAGACGAGAGGAGGACAAAGTAGGCCAGAATGGCGGCGACAAGGGCCACGACCGCGAAGAAGAGGAACCACCAATGGTGAACCCCGGTGGGAAAACGATGGTGGCGGCGTGCGTATAAGCACAAGTGCACAACACAACTGCGGCGGACTCTCCTTATAACACCCTGACCCAAAATCGACTCAATGCCCAGCCCACCGTGGGGCGGACCCGCCCACACACAGCACCCCACTTACACTTTTCGTCCTCGCTTCATGTAAAAGGGTTAACCCGGAGGTGCGAGGTTTGGATCCAACATGCATTATATACTACTACAAACTCACTTAAGACAAGCAATGTGGAACTAATACCACCACATAACTCCTCATGGGCCACATGGGTCATACTACGAGCAGGCCGGGGTATTACATTCACCCCCTCAAGGGGCGACCTCGGCGAAGATACCGCATACGCTGAAAATGCCCAGAACCACCCCTCGGTACACGTCCGTGCGTCCAGTGCCAGCACATATGCCATGCCATGTGTCCACTCCGGGCCCACATGTGCCATGCGCCATATGCCCGCGCCCTTGTCCCACACGCACCCGTGCAGCGAAGGTTGATGCTCTGATACCATCTGTAACACCCTGACCCAAAATCGGCTCAATGTCCAGCCCACCGTGGGGCGGATCCGCCCACACATAGCACCCCACTTACACTTTTCGTCCTCGCTTCATGTAAAAGGGTTAACCCAGATGTGCTAGGTTTGGATCCAACGGGCATTATATACTACTACAACTCACTTAAGACAAGCAATGCGGGACTAATTCCACCACACAACTCCTCATGGGCCACATGGGCCACACTACGAGCAGGCCGGGGTATTACACTCCTATAGTGATGGCTTCTGCCGTGGTAATTATGGAAAAAGGGCGTCGCTTCTGCCGGACTTGGGGGAAGATGATGGGCAATGCGACGGTGTGGTGAGCTTGTAGGTGTAGGGGAGAGCTAAAGGGGGAGAATGATGCAGAAGTCTGGGCTTTGTAGGTGAGGAAGGCGTTGACATGGCCAACGATGGCGGTATTAGATCGAGCGGGGGGGATGACTCTGGTTCAGGCACCACTTGACGGGGCCATCACATGTCGTTCTTGTTACATGGCACGCATGCGGCTAGATAGGGGGCGGGGTGAGCAGGAGCGAGGCAAAGGCGCGTGGCTTAGCGAGGTGGCGTCGAGGCTTAGCGAGGAAGGGAGCTACGGTGTACGGGAGACACATCAGGGTGGCTCAAGGTCAGGGAGGCAGGGCAGGTGGGCTCGAGGCCGGTAGGCCTAGATGGGCCAAGGTAGTCGGGCTAGGCTGATGCACAAAGTGTGGGTTGAAACGGTTTGGAGAAATGGGTTGAAACCATATTAGAGAAATATGTTGGATTGGTTTGTACTGAAATCTCACGTGGGTTGCTTTGGGATGAATCCTACAGGATGCCAAGTGGACTGATTTGATTTGAGAAAGTAATGTTTGTTGTTGTGGATTAGATTGAAAATAGGCTGGTTTCTAGCAAGCCTACGCATGATGTGCACATGATGTTGAGATCTTTGTTGATATCTTTGGGGTAGTGTTCTTTTGGGATTCATGAGAAGAAGAGAGGGAGAGGAGAAGAGGGGTACCAACCGTCCGATGTAGAGGAGGAGAGGTTGGCCATCGTGGTTTGTCGGTGAGAGCGGTCTCCCTGGTGGCGGCGTCTCCCGGGCGGCGACGATCTCCCTGGCGGTAGAGGCGGCGGTGGTAGATCCCGTCGCTGGAGCGCCCCCTTGCCGATCGGTCTAGGGTTTGTTGGTGGGGTTTGTGGCGGCACGGTGAACCTCGTCATCTGTGCCGCCCCGACCCCCACCTCTATTTATGTGGCGTCGGGCGACAGGGCCCACCAATTAATTTGTGGGCGCCCCGATCGGTAGCGACACAGTGGGGGGAGGCATTTGGCCGTTGGGCCAAATGCCTGAGATCATTTTAACATTCTCCCCCTTGATCTCAATCTATGCTTTATCTTTAATTACTTTTCACTTTACTCATTCCATCACAGATTGGTGCATAGAACATGTCTCATCGTCACGGTCAATCGCCGATAGATTCAACAGTTATAATACACCTCCTTGTTCTAAAATAGTTACTTTAATCTTTTGGGCCATCTTTTAGTCCAGGAATCATGGGCTTTCCCTTAAACCCATGCCGGCTATATGTTCTCTGAACACGTTGGGTGGTAAGCCTTTAGTAAGCGGATCCGCTAACATCTTTGCGGTACTTATATGCTCAAGATTTATAATTTGATCCCGAACTTTATCTTTCACAACATAGTACTTTATGTCAATGTGTTTGGCAAAGACCACTTGACTTATTGTTGTGGGCATACATTATCATGGGTTCATTATCGCAAAGACAACTTAAGTGGTCTATTGATGTCGTCAACCACTTTTAAACCGGTATGAACTTCTTTAGCCGATTCACCTGCCCCATAGCCTCATAACATGCTACAAACTCGGCATACATTGTGGACGATGTAGTGACGGTTTGCTTTGAGCTTTTCCACGATATAGCTCCTCCAGCGAGAGTGAATACATATCCGGATGTCTACTTTCTATCATCTCCGCAAAATCGAATCAGATACCCCACTATATTGAGTGAATCGATCTTTCAGATGTCATCATGAGGCCTTTTGTTCCTTGCAAAAACGCAAGACTTTCTTTATCAATTTCTAATGTTCTATTCCGAGATTGCTCGAATCGCCAAGTAACCCAGTAACAAACGCCAAGTCGTATGCGTGTACACACTTGAGCATCTTGCAAGCTTCCGACAACCAAGCATATGGAACCGATTTCATTTGATCGAGCTCAGATCGTTCCGGGCATTGAAAATCCCCATATCTATCGCCCTTGACTATAGGTGCGGTGAAGGACTACATTTATGCATGCCAAATTTCTTTAATACTTTCTCTATGTATGCTTTTTGTGACAGTCCCAATATTCACTTGTTTCTATCCCGGTGAATTTCGATCCCTAGAACGAACGAAGCTTCACCAAGATCTTTCATATCAAAGTTTGAGGATAAAACTTCTTTGTCTCGAGAGTGATCGACATCACTACTAGCCAAGAGGATATCATCCACATACAAGATTAGGAAGATAAACTTCCCATCTTTAAACTTTGTATAGACACGCTTGTCCTCTACATTCTCTTTAAACCCAAATTTTCTTATTGTACTGTCAAACTTCAAGTACCACTGTCTTGAAGCTTGCTTTAACCCATAAATCGATTTCTTTAGGCGGCATTCCATTCTTTCATTTCCTTCCACGACAAAACCTTTCGGTTGTGCCATGTAAACATTTTCCTCCAAATCCCCATTAAGAAATGTCGTCTTTACATCCATCTCGATGTAACTCTAAATCATAATGTGCTACTAATGCCATTATGATTTCAAGGAATCTTACAGAGATTGGAGAAAAGGTCTCATTGTAATCAATCCCTTCTCTTTGCGTAAAGCCTTTTGCCACAAGTCGCGCTTTGTATCTATCTACATTCCCTTGGGAGTCGAGCTTTGTTTTGTAGACTCATTTACAGCCTATTGTTTTGGCTCCTTTAGGAATAATTTCCAAGTCCCAGACTTTATTAGCCTTCATGGACCTCATTTCCTCTTCCATGGCCTCAAGCCATTTTGAAGAATTTTCGCTTCTCATGGCTTCTTCAAATGAGGTGGGATCATCCTCCATTTGAAATTCCTCTGTATGATAAATCTCATAGTCATCAGAAATAGCTGATCTTCTCGCTCTTTGGGACCTTCTGGGACCTTCGTTAGTCGGCCCTTGTTCTGTGTGTGGCTCATTCTTTGTTCTTCCTCATGTGCAACAACGGTTTCCATGGGTTCCTGAAGGACAGGTTCCACATGTTCATTCGTTGTCGCCATGGGAGGACCAACAACAGTCTTTGTCACTACTGATGTCGACATCGCATGCAAAGCAGAATGCATAAAGTGAGTAAAATGGCTCCTGAATGATCGGAGTGGGCACATATACCCGCTTCTCTTCAACGTCAATTTCCCGCGCTGCCTTGCTCCCCCTCATCATCTCATCCTCTAAGAAGACAGCGTGTCTTGTTTCTACAAACTTTGTATATCTGTCTGAACAGTAGAAATAAAAACCTTTTGACTTTTCAGGGTAGCCAATGAAATGGCAACTTACTGTTTTGGGATCAAGCTTCCCAAGGTTTGGGTTAAATACTTTAGCCTCAGCAGGACTCCCCCACACACGTAAGTGGTTTAGTGAGGGAACTCTTCCTGTCCACAACTCGTACGGTGTTTTGGGCACCGACTTACTAGGCACTCTGTTGAGAATATGAATGGTGGTTTTCAACGCCTCCATCCATAAACTCAATGGGAGTGTGGAGTAGCTCATCATGCTTCGCACCATATCCATCAGGGTACGGTTGCGTCTTTCAACTACTCTATTTTGCTGAGGTTCACCTGGTGTAGAATACTGAGCCACTATGCCATTTTCCTGTAAAAACCTTGCAAAAGGTCCAGGAACTTGTCCATATGGAGTATGTCGACCGTAGTACTCCCCCCCACGATCAGATCGAACTATCTTAATCTTTAAGTCGTGTTGGTTTTCAACTTCAACCTTAAATATCTTGAATTTATACAAGGCTTCATTTCTTTCTTTGATTGGATAAATATATCCATAACGGAAGTAATCATCCGTGAATGTTATGAACGAGTCATATCCATCCACACTTTTCACAGGAAAAGGACCACAAAATGTCTGTGTGAATAATTTGTAGAACTCATGTGCTTCTTTTTGCGTCTTTCTTAATTTTCTTTACATATTTTTCCTTTAATGCATTCTATGCATTGTTCTAAGTCTGAGAACTCTAATAGAGGAAGAATATCATTCTTAACTAGTCTTTCTATTCTCCCCCTCGAAATATGGCCTAAACAGCGATTGCCATAATTTCGACGATGCCTTATGAGTTCTCTGTCGTTTTCATTCGCATTCTCAAAGCGAGGATATACGCCATTCACATCACATACGAATTCACATTTTCACGAAGTGACAATAAATAAAGCTCATCTTGTTTGATGGCAAGACCAACACATTCTTTATTAAATATTATTTCACACTTGCCATTTCCAAAATGACAATCATAACCATCATTGTCCAAATTTGAAACACTAATCAAATTCCTCTGTAAAGAGGGAACATAAAGAACAACTCTAAGTAAAAGAGTGAAACCATCAGCTAGATCTAATGAAAGATCGCCAACGGCTTCAACTTCAGCTGGACTCCATTTGCAACTTTAATGCATCTTTCTTTTCTTTGCGTAGTCCTCGTCGAACGGAATCCCTGTAAAGAATTAGCAACATGAACAGTTGCTCCTGAATCAATCCACCAAGTAGATTTCGAATATTGCACATACAGGGATTCATTTATAAAGGTAATAATGTTCTCACCTTTCTTTGCCATTATCATCTTTAAGTAATCGGGATAATTCTTCTTGTAGTGTCCCGTCTTCTTGCAGTGAAGACACTGATCTTTGTCTACTCAAACTTATTCTGTTGAGGCTGATAGACAGGGACTTTTCCCTTGTTCTTTGAGGAGTTACTGTTGAAGTTCCTTTTCTTGTTGTCCTTCACATAGTTGATAGAACCACCATATGAGGATTTAAATCTTTCTTCCTCTTGCACACACATAGCTATGCACTTTTCTAAATCCCATTTCTCGGGCTGCATGTTGTAGTTGACAACAAAGGTGTCAAACTTTTAAAGAAGGAAGCAAAAATCAAATGAATAAGGAACTCATCCTTGAGAGCTAAATCCATTGGTTTAAGCTTGGATGCCAAGTTACTCATCCTTAGTATGTGCTCTCTTATGCCACTGCCACCACCAGAGTACCTTTTCTCACAAGTCGCTTAATCATTTGTGTAGCATAAGTCTTTGAAGAGCCAAGAACCGACTCTTTATTTTCTCAAGGTACTCTGTGACAAGTGTCACACTCTGCGATTGAGCCCACAATTGCGTGCTCAATCGTGTTCTTTATCACGACCAAACATTTCTTGTTGGCAAGTGACCCACTTTTTATGATCAAGATCATATGACATTTTATGGGAGCAAAGTCCCTCTGCTTGATCTCGCCAGCAAGATCGGCCTCATTTGCCTCCTCACCGGTGCCACGAGCTCAGAGGACACGGTGTGGTGACTACCCATCCACCTCGGCTAAAATGAAGGCCGATCAATCTTTTCTTTCATTCACCGTAATTGTCTCCTTTGAGAACCAGGATATCTCTGATGTAGCCCATCAAAGAATATCCCCCTGAAAACACAATCCATATATAGTGAGACATTTATAATAACAATAACTGCATGCCTTAGTTTCAACGTTGGTTAAAATTAAAACATACAATTTTATCTATACATTAAATATATATCACCGTTGGGCAGAAATAGAAATAATGCATAAAAAACATCAATTAAAATTATAATACTGTTATTATCAACGTTGGTCAGAAAATAATAATATCATAATTCACAACAATTCTTAAAAATTAAATTCTCCCGTTGGTTCGAATTTAATTAAAAGAATTAATCAACATTTAACTTTTACAGCGGAAACATAAAATTATTCTAAAATTAATTCATTCTCAGAAGCATTATTACTGTACACATTTAATCTCTGAAAAAATAACATGTTGGTGCAAAAATTTACAGAGATTTGAGTCAAATTTCATTCAAATTCATTCAAAAATGCTTCTGAAAATAATTAAAATTCAAAATTCATTTTTTTCGGAGTTACTGTTCAAACCGGCCATTCGGCCCATTCATTCGCAGCCACGGCCCACGGCCTGCCTCACACCCGCGCCCACGGCGGCCTCTGTGACGCGATCTCAGCCGTCGGATGCCCATCCGACGGCTGATTCCTTGCGCAGCCGCAGCCTTCGCTAGCCCGCTCCGCTTCGACGCGATCTAAGCCGTTCGATTCGCATCGACGGCTGAGCGCCGTTTTCGGCGGAACAAAACCCCGCGAGCGCGGCGCCCCCGTAAACCCTAGCTCGTTTCGTTCCTCTCCTCTCTCTCACTTCGCTCCCGAGCAGAAGAAGCGGCGGCGACACGGAGAGAAAAAGAAGACCGGCGCCACCGCGGGCCCTCTCGCCGGCGGCGCGCTCCTTTTGGGATCGCGCGCCGTCGAGCGGCTCCGTGTTGGCGCCTTCCACAAGCGGATCCGCGCGCCGACGGAGGCCGGCTTTGGAGCGGCGGCGAGCCCACAAGTCGGCCGGTCTCACCCCACGCCAGCGACGACGACTGCGAGCCCACGGCTCGCCCGACCATCCCGCACGGCCAGGTAAGTCCCGCCGTTTCAGATCTAGGGTTAGGGTTAGGGTTTTGATTCCCCCCCTTTTTTGTTTCTTTTCTTTTCCCGCTCTGATACCATTGTTGAGATCTTTGTTGATATCTTTGGGGTAGTGTTCTTTTGGGATTCGTGAGAAGAAGAGAGGGAGAGGAGAAGAGGGGTACCAACCGTCCGATGTAGAGGAGGAGAGGTTGGCCATCGTGGTTGTCGGTGAGAGCGGTCTCCCTGGTGGCGGCGTCTCCCGGGCGGCGGCGATCTCCCTAGCGGTAGAGGCGGCGGTGGTAGATCCGTCGCTGGAGCGCCCCCTTGCCGATCGGTCTAGGGTTTGTTGGTGGGGTTTGTGGCGGCACGGTGAACCTCGTCATCTGTGCCGCCCCGACCCCCACCTCTATTTATGTGGCGCTGGCGACAGGGCCCACCAGCCAATTGGGCTGGACGCCCCCGATCAGGGCGCGTACAAGGGGGGAAGCATTTGGCCGTTGGGCCAAATGACTGAGATCATTCTAACACCCTCCCGATAGTTCGAGAACAAACGTGGTATCAAGATGATACGGGACACTAATGTGCGTTTTTAATTTCCGCGAGACGATGCGACAACTCAAATACACATCTGTTTCTCTCAATGAACATACACATATGGCAAATAACTAGTAGCGAAGAATCTGAAGATCATACGCACTTTCCTCTCTTTTAATCAGTTTTCTACAGCAAGCAGTGTACACGCAATCCACGTCGCGCCAAAAAAAAATAGACACTACCGATCGTCACATTCACCTCAAAGCGACCGAGTAGCTGACCATGTACGCACATCAATCAGTGGATGCATATGCCGGGGACCTTCCACCGCACGGGCCCCCGGCGCCGCTCGCCGTCGTCCATGTCCCTGTACGCCCGCCACTCGCGCAGCAGGTTCCCGAGGTCGTGGAGCTTGGCGCCGAGGCCGACGCAGCAGTTGGCGTGCATGGTGTAGAGCGTGTTGAAGTCGCGCGTGTTGTTGCAGAAGCCGCCGTTGTGCGCCGTGTCGAGGAACTGGATCCGCACGCCGCGCTTGGCGACGAGGTCGAATTTGATCTCGTTGAGCACCTGCTGCTCGTGCTTCCCCGGGAACGCCTCCCGCGCGGCGTGCCACGCCTCGAACGCGCCCACCGTGCGCCGGCTCGATTTCACGTACAGGAACCCCGTGTTCGGGAAGTTCGCCGGGCTGTACGGGTCGCCGAAGTAGAAGTCCGACGACGTCACCATGTGCGCCGCCACGGCCATCCGCTCGAACGGGTCACGGAACCACAGGATGTCCACGTCCTGCGCGCATCATTCTACCGTACGTTAGGTATAGCTAGCATTTGTTTTTTTTTTAATAAAAAAAACTTACATTCAATAATCTGAGGATAGTACCACATTACGAAAATTCTGCAAAATCTTTCCTCGCGAAAAAAAAATCCGCAAAAATTCTATAAAGAGAACCCAACACTGGCTGGCAATGCATTGCTAAAAAAAAGTAGTACATCTTTTCGAGCAATACTCTATAATATCTGATCTAGAAGAATAGCACTTACTATGAGTTCGTAAGTGGACGCATGCCAAGTGGCATTCTTCTATCGGTGCCACGTGACTAAAAATCTCAAAAATTATCTACCAATTGTTAGAGGGGTGTTTTTATGAAATGTGCTTGCATTGGACCGTTTCCGAAATCGCTTTAATTTCCTGTGTTAGTCAGTCTCTGCAAAGTGCAGACTATTCCAACTTTTACGACGTACCGTGAAGAGGAAGTTGTACCCGAGCTCCAGGATCCTCTGCTGCAGCCTGACCTTGCTCCAGACCAGGTCGATGTAGTCCTTGCTCATGAACACCTTCTCGTCGGAGAGGTTGCGGTCGGCCACCGAGAGGAGGTAGCAGTGCGGGTGCACCGCCCGGCACCGTTCGAACGCCCTGCCGTCGAGGGCAACGATGAGGAGGTGC
Organism: Hsuehochloa calcarea; assembly: GCA_036346395.1. NCBI lineage: Eukaryota > Viridiplantae > Streptophyta > Magnoliopsida > Poales > Poaceae > Hsuehochloa > Hsuehochloa calcarea. The sequence continues at coordinate 83,325,083 of CM070594.1, read as the reverse complement.
TTCGCGAAGTGCGCGATCCGCTCGCCGGTGCGGAAGCTCTCGAGGAAGAGGTCCAGCAGCGAGTCCTCTGCCGCCCACGCTTCGTTCACCGAGGTCATGACGATCGTCCTGTGCTCGTTGGCCACCGCACGCAGCAGCTGCTCCAGGTCTTGCTCCTGCGCCGCCGCCTGTCGGGAAAAAAAAGGAAATTCAGATGTTAAGAGAAAGCACCAAATTTCAACTTCGTCTTTGCCAGAATTGCATGAACTATCAAAGATTCGAACCGCTTGACAACTTGCCAGTGCAAGAAAAAGTACAGATAAGTAAGCAAAAACTGCAACTTTGTAATAAGAGTTTCTGAAACCTGGCTGGCCTTTTCCTCGGCATGAGCAGCCTTTCTTGTCATGTTAGCCTCTTGGACTGGAGGATTGGCCCAGCTCGATATGCCGGCCGTCGATCGCGCGCCCAGTCCGGCCGACGACAAGAAGAACAGCAAGACCGCGGCGCAGGACGCGCCGAGGAGAAAAGACACCAATTGGTTAAGGACGTTCAGCTGGCTTCCCATCATGTGTCTGCAAGAATTGTCGCCAAGAACAGAGAAGGGAGGAGAAGAGAAGTGTCGTAGGGGGAAACTGCTTGGTCTATACTTAACTCTTTTGGTTTAGGATGTTGATCTTTTCAAACAGGGTGTCATTAGCCAATGAGACCAATTCTACTTGGTCACAGTATAGAGCAGGCTATGATCATCTTTTCCTCTTTTACATGTGCATTTCTAGTTCTCATGTGGAAAGTCAAACCCTCTCGGTTTTCATATGAAAATGCGCTGTGCTCTTCAGTAACACAGGAGTTTGGAAATGTATGTATGCCGTCAGAAAATTCCTACTGGGGGTATACTGTATACATGGCCACCATTAATCGTTCTTTGGAATGCAAAGAAGTACTAATGATTCTTTCATTCCTGTGGCAATTCTTTATGCGACTTCAAATGATTCTTCATGTACGAGTCCCGCAATGGGTGTAATAACCGTGTAAATTATTCTCTGGTGGTTCGTTGCACAGATGGGACACCTCAGTTGCTTGCTTGTACTAACAGTGTAGAAATTCAACTAAATTATTGCTTCTTCTACTATTCTTAATTCAATCGAATGCTTACTAGAGAGAACTTGATACAGTGCATGCTACGTTGAACCACTGGTAATTTAGTATTTGCAGTTGCTCTCGCCAACAACTCCCTTAAATCGTACATTTCACGTGGCTCTTGCTTGCGAAAGCGCGGATATTACAAAACAATCGTCTACCTATGGGCGAGCAGGTTCGTTTATTTTCAATGAGTTTGTCAATTCTGACAGCTCCGTGTTTGAAGAAACAGGTTACTTGTGCTAGTAAGTAATCGTCCGGCAAGACGATCTTTCTTCCTCACAGATCAGTGACTTTGAGGGGAAGAAGTATCGGTAGAAAAACACACTTTGTCATGCTCGAGTAAGGGGAAGGAGAGTTTTCTCAAAACTTAACCTTTTGATTGGACATGTTGAGAAACTATTACTAGTGAGTTCAATCCGAATGATTACCTCGTAGTTAAATATAGAATTGCATCAAACAATGCAAGAATACAAGAACATAATAGTAGATTGAACACCAGGGGACTTTTTACTTCTCTTTATTGCTCTTTAAGCGATCAGCTTTTTACAATAAACAGTACCCTATATTTATAGCCTAGAGATCCTACTAGAGTTTTGGATGAGACGCCCATACATGGGCCGGCTGCCGGGCTAAGTCCATAGTTTCCCAACACTCACTCTTACGCACCCATTCTCACAAGTTCATATCTCGTCAAAAACTCCATAAAAATCCAGTAGAAAAAATTTAGAGAAAGAGTACATAACACACGTTCTGCTGCGCTGCACGAATTGTCTTGTTAAAAACTTTAGCCAAAAAACTTCATAAAAAATCGCCAAAGGAAAAATAGTACAATCCACCAAATTTCATTTAATATTCAGGATTTATTCTTTAAGTACTCGATCTTCGTGATCAAGTTTCAATACTGGGTTTGTGAAGATTCTCTCCCTGAATTCTGCACTTCTTTAAGTATCATCATTCCAATTCCATTTATACACCTTTCAAAGCTAGATGCTGGAAGTGACTTAGTGAATAAATCTGTAAAATTTTCACATGACTTAGTATGCAATACTTTAATTCTATTCATCTTTTACAATTCATGAGTATAGAAGAACTTAGAGGTTGATATGCTTTGTGAGATGACTCTTCACATAACCTACATGCATTTATGCAACACAAGGTGCATTATCTTTATAGATAATAATGAGAGTTTGCGCGGTATTCAATCCACATGAGTGTTGGATGTGATGAATTATCCACCAAAGCCAAGCACATTCTTGTGAAGCCTCGTATAGTATTATGATTTCCGAATAGTTCGTCGAAGTCGATATAAGACTTTGCTTAGACAATTTCCATGGAATTACAGTTCCACCACATAGGAATACATAATTTGTTTACGACTTGGTTGTATGCGGGTCCGATAGGTACCGGCATCTGCATAGTCATTCACAGACAGGTCTTGGTCCTTTTGTAGAATATTTTGCTTCTTTGAGGTATCAAAAGATGTCATTCATTCCCTGCCAATGTCTTTTGGTACGTTCTGCACTATACCTTGCTAATAGGTTCACAGCAAATGCAATGTCCGGTCCAGTACAGTTTGCTAACTACATGAGTGCTTCTATAGCACTTAAGTATAAGAATTCTTGTCCCAGGACTTCCTCCCCATCTTCTCTAGGTCTGTACAGATATTTGTTTTGCTGTAAAGATCTCCCGACCATTAGCACTTTCGAAGGGTATGCCTTTTCAAAGCTGAACCTTTCTAACACCTTCTTAGTGTATGCTGACTGATGCACTCAAATCCCTCAAGGGCATGCTCAAGCTACAAGTCTAGGCAATATTTAGTTTTACCCAAATCTCTCATTTTGAACTCTAACTCAAGGTAAGAGTTTGCTTTCTTAATACCTTTCAGGGTTCCAATGATATTCATATCATCTTCGCACACTAAGATTATACAAAATCCATCATGGGGTCGTCGTATAAATACTCATATACAAACATCATTGTTTGTGTAGCCCTTCTTACATAGAAAGTCATGAAGATGATCTAATAATCCTCATTTAAATCTGGATAATAATACCGTCATATGGTTCTTGAATATACCCCTTAATATTCATAAGGGAGAAACTAGAGGTCGTAAGTTCTTCTACGACTACCCCATAGTCGTGAAGTCTTTCGACGACTAGTTCATGGCCGTAAGTCATTCTACGACCACTCCATAGTCGTAAGTCTTTCTACGGCTAGTTCATGGTTGTAAGTTATTCTACGATCAGTCTGTGGCCATAAACTTTACTACAACCACCACCTGGTCGTAAGCTCTTCTACAACCAGTCCCTAGTCTATGGGGCTCACAGACATGTGGGCCTAGTCGATCAGGGAATCTTCTGCCCCGTATCTGGGGATATGGGCAGTCAATTACGCTGTTATTCTCTAGAATAATGGCATGAATTTACTCTCTGTCCTGGTGATAACTGCCTGGTAACGTGGAAACGGTACTACTCCCATAATAATCTCCAGTAACAGCTCTATTATCTAAAGCATTAAGGCGCCCTTTGTGCTGGAGAAATGGAAGCCCACTTCGAGTGCCGTATAAAAAGGCGGGATCATCAGGAGGAAGAAGAAAGAGGATCAGGAGGACTAATAGACGCAATCAAAAGCACAAGACACTCTATTTTTAGTCTTTCTCTTGATCTGTAACCAATACACTCAATACAGTCACACGTGAAGTAGGGTTATTATTCTCTCCAAAGAAGGCCTGAACCTGTATAAAAATCCATGTGTCCTCCTCGCTACGTGATTTGAGTCTTGAAGACCCCCTGAATCAAATAATATTTACGTAAGATCGGTTCTAAAACACCGACAAGTACCTTTATAACGCATTCTGCCTAATTGCTTAAGTCCGTACAGTGACTTTATGAGTATCACATTGCACATATTTTCATTTGCTCTCTCTTGGTTTGGGACAGGGATACATTCAGGTACCTTCATATAAATATTCTAATCCAAATTTCCATAAAGGTATGCAGTTATCACATCCATCAATTTCATTTCTAGATTTAAGTTAGCTGTCACTGAGATTAAATATTTAAAGGGTGGTTCCTCCCATGATCGGGGAATATATTTTTTTATAATCATCTCCTGGACGTTGAGTGAAACCTTGTGCAACGAGTCTTGCTTTATGTCTTACAATTTCACTGTTTTCATTTCTCTTTCAAACAAATACCCACTTATGCCCTGTGGGGTGCACATGGGGAGTGTGTGCGGCTTACAGACCCAAACACCTCTCTTTTATTCAGAGATAATAGTTCTGCTTCTATTGCCTTCTTCCAATCTCCCCAATCTGATCTTTTCTTACATTCAGCGAGCGATGCAGGCTCTGGATCAAGATCGATGATTGTGGCAATGTTATTTGCAAAATAAGTGTTGACATTGGCTGCTGTTCTACTCGTATATTCTCTCGTTGTCACATAATTTCTAGCTATTTCTTCATGTGGCAATTCTTGTAATGTTTCTACTTGCTCACCGCTGCTTCCAATTGTGGGGGCAAGTTCCTTTAGTTTTTCAATTCCGATATGTGCGAACACATCCATGCTGATGTCTCCCTTCATGGCGATGTTCAAATCTGGTATGCCTTTTCTGAAGGTTCCATACTAGTGACAGGTCTCAACTGGCTCCCCTTCTGGTTCTGGGGAAACTCCAGTGATCGGTTGTGTCAAGTCCTTCTTATCCTTTTTCACCAGGTGTCCCCGGTTACTTCGGATTCGAGGGGTCGGAGTTCTCATCCTTTATGAGGCCTTAGGATGGGATTATGGATACCTTCATCGGTATTTCAACCCTCTCCGGTGGATTGCGTACATGCATATGTGACTTGGTCACGCTCTTCAAATCACTAAAGTGGTCAGACAGTTGATTCGTTAATGCTTGCAAATCAATTATCTTCTGGACTTGTCTATTTGCTTCACTAGTATACGGGTCATGTGCATGGATTTCAACTATCTTCTGGACTTCAGTTATCTTCTAGACTTCAATTATCTTCTGGACTTCAATTATTTCTCGCTATTTTTCATTAAGCGGTTGATTCCCCCTAATGACAGAAAACAATTCTCATCAAATATGATATCAGCGAAATGGGCTGCATGCAAATCTCCAGTCATAGGGTCGAAATACCTAATTATGGATGTAGTATCATAACCAACGTATATCCCAGACTTTCGAGAGATGGCCCATTTCAATTCGCTGCGATGGTGGTATAAGTACATAAACCTTTGCAACCAAATCTGGGAACATGAGGAATTTTCGGTGCTGACCCTTGCGCTAGTTGCATAGGTGAATGGATGTTATTTGTCGATGGTCTAAAATTGATGAGAGCAGCTGCGTGCAAGACTGTGTGTCCCCAATATGTAGTTAGTAAATTACAATCCTGCTAGTCCATTCTGGGTGTGGACATGCGGCACAGAATGCTCAACTTTAATTCCCATTATCATGCAATAATCAACAAATGCCTTCGAAGTAAATTCTCCAGCGTTGTCCATTCTGGTAGACTTCACATGATGATCCATGAAAATTATTTTCAATTATAATCATCTGCGATATTAGCTTTGCAAAAGCGTGATTTCTCGTAGGTAATAAACATACATGCGACCATTTCGAGGAAGCATAATTGAGCACCATAAAATACCTAAATGGCCTTGACAAGGGTTGTATAGGACCGCAAATATCTCCCTGAATACGGTCCAAAAATACAGGGACTTCATCCATCGCTTTCAGAGCAGAAGGTCTAGTAATTAATTTTCTGGTGGCACATGCAGGGCACACAAATTCTTCCTGATTCAGAAAATTCTTTACATCCATATTATGTCCCTATGAATTGTTAATTATATTTCTCACCATCCTAAGACCTAGGCGCTATAATCTATCATGCCAGAGATAGAAAAGTTCAGAGCTTCTAAATACAGTTTTTAGAGCAGTATAGGCTGCAGGTGCCTTAATATTTGTGTAGTATAGCCTAGTTTCATACGAAGGAAGTCGTTCTAATTCCCTGTTCCACTTTGTTCATGCTTTGTAATGAGCAGATATTCCTTACCATACTCTTCTTCAGTCTCTATATTGAAACCGTTAGCGCGAATATCCTTGAGAGTTCTAGTCGATTCTGGGTACAATAAGGCTTCTTTAATGATCAAAGTTGTGCCCATCGGGAGTATAAATGTAGCCCTTTCTGAGCCTATTATACAAGTATCACTGCCTACGATCGTCGTAAGACTACCAGCATTCTTGTTGATCGACTGAAGAAAAAAATCGTCTCTCTCAAGGTGGTATCCATTGTGCCGCTATCTGCTAAGCACACTTGCTCCATAGGACACCACACGCGTTCTAATATAAGCTACTTTATTAATATACAGTAGGAAGCAAGAAACACATAAATAAAATACTTCAGATATTATAAGATAACTTGCTATTATAAATACAGGAAAATAAGCTTTGCAGGACTCATCATAAGAATTTAATGCTTTGCTCTCCTATAGCTTACAACCATTATTCAAAATTCTATCACAATCACAAACTGCAAGTGAATGTAAAAAAGATCTAAATGCAATGTGTGCACTAGATCGAATCAGTGAAGTATGTATAAACTTCTGCCTGAATCTGCTTCATGACGATCTTCTCCTCTTGGGCAACTACGGCTACGGCCGCTGCAATGTTCAAAGGAGGAGTGATAAGGGCTGCTACTAGGCTGTCCACATTTATGAGTGCAACAAATGGGTGTGGATCCTCTGTGCCTGCAATGCCCAGGTGTGCCTCATGCTGTCCTTTGCCCTTCTTCTTAGACTGGAAAGCATCAATAATGTACTGCAACCCACGATATTACCCTTCTTACCCCTCTTCTTCGTGTGAGGCTTCATCACCTTGTAGCTGCTAGCATTGGCTTCATGGCCAACATTGCTACAAGGCGGCTGTGAGATGTAGTTCTTCCTTAGAACATTATCTTGAGTTTCCGCAACTTACATGATGATAATCAATTCGGCAAACTCCTTGTAGTTGTCTTGACAATAGTTGCGAGCGGATTGCACCGCATTCGGGTGAATGGTAGAGAAAGTCTTCTCAATCTTCTGTTCATCCGTGATTAACTTACCACAGAGTTGATGGCTGGTACAAATTTTGGCCATACTGGGCCAGCTCTTTCGAATTTCTGGTTCGTGATGCTAGTCATTTACATATTCATTCAAAAAGTTCATAAGATTACTAATGGTAATTTGCATAAAAATAGTTGCAAAATTCTCATAATGTTCTTCGAACTGTCGGTTCATGATCTCGTATTTTTCTATGTTTTTTTCATTATTTACTACTATTTTCAGTGATTAAAAGCAATATAAACAATCACAGATAATCAAAACAGTAAATACAATACATAAATTGCATAAAAATAATAATAACAAAGTTAAAATTGCTTCAAATGCTAAAGCCGATTCAAAATTTGAATTCCTGAGGCCCTTTTCTGTGGAATATGTATTTCGGTGAATTATACAATTTTCAGGAGCTAAAGCGCTAATTTTCAGTTCTGAGGAAAAAAATTCGTGTAATTTTCCTATTTTCAGGGGGTTTCTGGAAAATTTTCTTATCCGCTAAATTCCCTTGTAATTTTTAGAACTTCGAGGGTCTTTTTTGCACATTTTGGGATCCCCCCTTTCAGCCGAACCACCCCTTTTTCTTCTTCGGGCTGATTTATGGGCCAGGTTCTTACGGCCCGGTAGACCTTTCCTCGGCCCGTACTGTTGGCTCGCTTCGTCCTGTGACACCACCCGCCCTACCCTGCTGGTTCTATATTGGGAGCTAGGGTTTCCCTAGCTCCATTGCTATGTGGCGGCGGCGCACAAAAGAAAACGCCTGGGGCGTGGGCGGTCGGTTCGACGACGGGGTGGTGGCGGGCGTGCGGCGACTGCGAGGCGACCAAAGACGGCGGCGAGGCGAGCTGCTGGTGGTAGAGCTGGCCGTGGCTTGCACGGCGGCGCGGCTTCGGGACGGCGGGTGCGATGGCGAGAAGGCGGCGCAGCCGAGTGGCACTACGTGTGAGTGCCCAATGAGGAGTGACGCAGCCGGCGACCATCTTTGGGCCGGTCATGGTCTTGGCGCTTCTGGTGGAGGGTGCACATCCGGTGGCGGGCGGGCAGTGCTTCGAGTACTCGTTGCGGTGCTGCTGCGATGCGGGCCAGCGGCGGCGCACGCGGCGCTTGCTCAGCGGTGGCACATCTTTGGCGCAGCGCAAAGCGGCTTCGAGCGCGATGCGGTGGGGACAAAGCGGGCGACCGGTAAGCCGGGTGAGGCGGACGCGCGTCTTGGTCGACTACGGCGACACGTGCATCGCGCGACCTCAGTAGCGGTGGTTGGTGGGTCGCGGGGCCAAAGAGCACGGCGGCCGCGCTGGGCGGGCGGTCGCGACGCAGCTCTGTCTTTGCTCGGCGCCACCTCTTCTTTTTTTCTTTCTTTCCTTCGGGCGGCGTGGAGCCGACTGCTGCAGACCAGTTGATGTGCATGCGGACGGCAGGCGCAGGTAGTCGGGGGCGTGGTGTAGCGACGTGGAGGCCGGGAGGTCGGCTTGAAGCCGGTGGCGGCGCTACTGCTCTAGGCCGGTCGGGGGTGGCCAGCGACGACACGGCTCCAGGCCGGCGTCCATTTTTTTGTGTATTTATTGTTCATCCGATGTATAATCTATAGTGCAATCATCATCAGTTCTTTCATGCAACCCACCGATTGGCTTGGCCGGCTACTTCAAGCCAAATTTGCAGAATTGAAAGCGATCTAGAAAATTCGATTTAATCTACGAGCGTCGTACTACGACGGTTACCTTTCGATCCGAGTAGAGTAGACCTAGAGATGGACTGGAGTCGATCGTGCTGATAACGTGTTGAGGAACTGTCGCTGGCGAGTTCAGTTCGAGCGATTACCTCGTAGACAAATAAAGAATCACATCAAACCATATAAGAACACAAAACAAAATAACAAATTGAACACAGAGATGCAAAGGATTTCTTTGCTTCTCTTTATTGCTCTTCAAGCGATCAACATTTTATAATAAATAGTATCCTCTATTTATAGACTAAAGATTCTGCTAGAGTTTTCGACATATGACGGCCGCTGGGCTAAGCTCATAGTTTTCCAAACAGAGCAAACACTCGAAACAAAAATTTATCTCAAAATTCGTGTGCACTACCGAGGCCTGGTCCAGTAACGAGCGGAAGAGATCCAAAATTCAGCCGGAATGGCTCATCCATCTGGTTTCGGGTCGGTTTATGGCAAGGGCGCTCAGCCACGGCTTGGATCACACGGCCCACTTGCACAACCCATTACTTCCGGCTAAAATAATTTGCGATGACTCGGGCCTTGGGTTTCGCTTCGGCCGTCCAATGGTGCAAAAGGAGCCCGTTGTTTTTTTTCACTTTTCTTTTTTGGCCGGGGATTATTATTTCTTCACTTTTCATTCGACACTTATTTCCCAAACCTCAATGATCATTTGTCGTCTCAATGCAGCTGGGCCCTACTGGGCGTCCACGTCAACAGGGCCCTTCCACGCGCAGTCAATGGCTGTGCTATCACCGGCTCGGCGCAGACCACGAGTCTTGGAGAGTAAGATGAACAGGACTCTTCGGTGGACCGTCCCGTCTCGTCGCATCTTTTGGGTGGACGGCCAGGATGGCGCGCGCATCCCTGCTCGCCGTGCGGCGCGCGGACGTCGCGATCACCGGCCTGGGTGGGCCGGTTGGGGTGGGCTTCTCCGGCGAAACCCGTCCCGCAAGACATGCCTCTCCCCGTTTTACCCTTCAAAAATCCTATACAAAATATATAACAAGGGGCTAATTAGTAATATTTTTGCATTGAAGTTAGCCAAAATAGAACTTTGCTACTATTTTATCTACCAATTCATATGTGTGCAAGAAATTGTATAGAGCATGGGAGCCAGGGCTACCCCTAGCACAATTGTCTCCGTCCCTAATCGTACACTTGTGTACTCCACTTGTCGACAAAAGGATCTGTCTATATTCCATTTATGTAATAATGTAATCAGCATTATTTTATGATGATTATATGCGGTTTTTAGGATGCTACATAGTCTGCCAAACTCAATAAAAGCACCAGCCTTGCAATTTAGGACTTTTTTTTGAACAAGCATGGAGGGGACTACCTATTATCTTAACTAATAAAAAAAAATAAGTTTACCCTTGCACAGCGGGATGATGTTCTTCCTCCCGTGCGCACGGTTGGTCTCTCTCACCCTTACCAAATTCCTCATCGAGATGCACCAACATGTGGACCTAACTTAATAGGGACAAGATCTCGCCCTGCCATCCCCCTATAACTCGTCAACGTATATATACCCCTACTTCTTCTGCAACCACCCAAATCATCACCGCTCCACTTCTTCTTCACATGCACACACTTAAATTCGTTAATGTCCCAATCCTTCATGTCTCGCACCGCGACTCGCCACCTACTCCCGTCCGACATTCGCTTCATGCCTCAGAGATCCTGACCCCCTCCGGTACTCAATCCACGAGTTGCAACGGCGGCGTGCACAAAGATGATGGGATCTGGCAGCGTAGGAGGCGGCGTCGCGGGGAGGTAACGGGGAGGAGGAGGTGGCGTCGGAGATGGGAGAAGACACTGGGAGGTAATGGAGGAAAGGAGGCGACAATACCTTTCTTATCTTATCTTAACTAATAAAAGAAGGAGTTTACCTTTGTGCGGCAGGACAATGTCCTTTCTCCTATGCACGTGATTGGCCTCTCGACCCTCCCAAATTCTTCATTGAGCTACGCTAACATGTGAACACAACCTGACAGGGACAATATCTCGCCTCGCCATCCCCTCTAACTCGTGAACATATCCATACCCCCCACTTCTTCCATAACCACCCAAACCATTCTTGCATCTACTTCTTCTTCACACGCACACAATGAAATTCGTTGCAGTACCAATCATTCCTATCTCATGCATTGACTCGCCACCTGCGCCCGTCTGATATTCGTTTCGTGCCTCAGAGATCCAGACCCCCCCCCCCCCGACACTCAGTTTGCGGGTTGCAACGACAACATGCATGGAGATGAGGGGATCCAAAACATAGGAGGTGTCGGTGTGGAGAGGTCGTGCTAGCGATAGGAGGAGGTAGTGAGGAGGGGAGGCAACGTTGGGGACGGGAGAAGGCACTGAGAGGGAAGGAGGAAATGAGGATGCAATACCTTGGAGGAGAAGCGACGACGCTGGGGAAGGGAGAGGTGGTAATGACGATGAACGAGGAAAAGGTAGAGACGAAGGCGTGCTTCCCTTGTCGCGTTGCTGTCTCCAGTTCACCGCACCGTGTCCTCTTTATCCTAATCTTCCCCTGCGTAACCGCCATCTCCTGCTCCGCGTCGGCTGAGTAAGCATTGCCGCCGCCTCCTCGCTTACCATCGCGATGCCGCCACTGCCTCCTCCCTCAGCCACCCACCTCCTCATCGCAATGTGCCTGACAAGGACTGCAAATGCCAATGCCATGGAAACCGAGTTGTGGCTTAGGTTCTGGGTGGAAGAAGGTGACCATTGATGTGTAACCCACTTCCTTGTGAGTCGACAAATGCTGAAAATGTGTAACAAGATAGGAAGGGAAGTTGGCATCAACTTCAACTTTCAAAGGTAAACAATTCATGAGCTAAAAAATTAATTTCCCTGTAGTAGTAGGTGATGCAATCGGTGGTGTTAATTTATATGTGTGCGAAAGAAAATTAATATTTATTATACAGTTTATGATCCTATCTGCTGATATGTATCACTCTTTTTTAGAGTTCTGTTATAACGCATGGGTGCTGTCGACGATCAAATCGCCGATCTTATGAATATATGAATAAAAAGAGGAAATTGACGCATATCTTCTAGAAAGTAGTGAGACTGCTCTTTATTACTTTGAACTGATTATTACAAAGAGTGTATATAACTTAGACTAAAGACTAATTCGGGAGTACAAGACTCTTGAGAGTGTCTCCCAAATGATCTTCACTGTTCCGGTCTCTCCAACTTCAGTCGCTTTCCTCCTTATGTAGTTGATGAAGGGTTGACAGTTGTCTCTGGAGGAGACGCCTGTTCGGAAAGCGACGCGTCTGGTCGAAGAGATGTGTCAGTTGATAATGTATTAACTGTTGTGCGGTTATATGTCAATGAGTCATGTAACCGTACTTCAGTATCGTAGCGTCGCGTGGTATGGAATATATAGCACATGTTGCATTCGTCATACGGTAAAACATATGTCTGGTCGTAGATCCAGATATCAGTTCAAAACCTTATGAGCATTTGACTGGTCGGAGACTTGGTTTGGAACCATGTCCGACCAGATTGGGTACTATGTAACCTCTGAAATTCTTACGACCACAAAGACGTATGGTCTCTATATACTAAATAATAAATAGAGATTTTAATCCTCGTCAGGTACCCTACTATTATTAATAAAGAAGAAGCCGTTATAGAACCATCATAAGAGGTTTAATTACGCGATAGAAAATGCAATTTAGGACGTAGAACAAAGGTATAGTACACAATAGCAGAAACAAAATCATCAATGTAGTAGTTTAACAATATTACTGTTAATGCAGCGGAGTAGTTTTAGTTTAACAAGGTTACTGAATTTACGACTGCGATGCTTCTTCTTGAAGAAAAATCGACCGTTCAGGCGAACAGTGAAGCACCGTGGATTAACGGAATCTCTCTCCACGCCTGAAAAGAAACACGTTCTTCTTGTTCCCTAAGCCAAGAAGGCGGAGGCTATAAAGGTCAATCCCCCGCCTCTCCTTCCCCAGCGTTCGAATACCCCCCTCGACACCTCTCGATTCAAATCCCCACCCAAAAGAGAAATAAAGAGAGGAAAAACCATCTCGATCTAGGGATCCCTCTCGCTGCTGCTCCTCCCCCAAAACCCTAGCCCTAGAGGCGGAGCCCCCCTCCCGCAACCGCACCGCATCCATGGCCGACGACCACTTCTCCTACGCGTCGTCGCCGGCGGCGACGGCGGCCGCAGCTGCCGCGGCGGTTGGGTCGTCGGTGATCCCGATTGTGAACAAGCTGCAGGACATCTTCTCGCAGCTGGGGAGCAGCTCCACGATCGACCTGCCGCAGGTCGCGGTGGTGGGGAGCCAGAGCAGCGGCAAGTCCAGTGTCCTCGAGGCGCTCGTCGGCCGCGACTTCCTCCCGCGGGGTTCCGACATCTGCACGCGCCGCCCCCTCGTGCTCCAGCTCGTGCACCAGCCTCGCCGCCCCGCCGACGCCGACGCCGACGAGTGGGGCGAGTTCCTGCACCTCTCCGGACGCCGCTTCTACGACTTCCGCGAAATCCGCCGCGAAATCCAGGTCAGCCCCTCTCCTTCCTCATAGTCTCTCGCTTCCGTGGGTAATTGAGTCGGTTAGCGATAACGACGTAGATTTGGTTATGGAGTTTGTGGATAGTGTTCGTGAGTTTAGTGTCAGTAATATCGTCTTGTGGCCATTTACTAGGGTCATAGATGATTGTTTAGTTGCGATTTTAGTGGCTGTTTTGGCGAATCATTTATAAGTTGGCAGTGGTTTCTGATGAGTGTGTGGGTTTGGTTATTTAGGTAATAGCACGATTTGGTACTGTCTTAACAGGTTTCTGGATTGGGAGATGATGCTTTTGGATTGGAATGATGATAATGCTGGGTTAGATGACACCATATTCGAACTTAGTGGCGTGATGTTTTTTACATTGCTGCTTTCTGGGTGATTTCTGTGTTTACGGCTGTTTCAAGGGCACAGGCTGTAGATTGCTAATTTGCTATCTCTTTTATTTATTTAGCACCCTTTAGATTTTGGTACGTTCAATGCTGGGATATAGTTTGTTTGTTTTAGTGGTTTGCTTGAATGATGAGATTGTTTGGTCCACTTTTGTGTGGATTTAGTGGGTTCGATCCTATTGCTGATGCAGTGTAATTGTTTTTGGTGGTTGTTCAAAGTAACCGTTGGAGAGTTTAGTGATGAATTAAAATTTGGGAGCAGAGAAGCGTGTGGTGCAGCGATTTTGGTTTATTTTTTTGTTTCCAGTATTTCGTAGAATAATGATAGTATTTGTCAATGATACTCTCCTCCGCATCAATGCAGGCAGAAACTGACAGGGAGGCAGGTGGTAACAAGGGTGTGTCAGATAAGCAGATACGTTTGAAGATTTATTCACCAAATGTTCTAAACATCACTTTGGTCGATTTGCCTGGAATCACTAAGGTGCCAGTTGGAGACCAACCAAATGACATTGAGGCCAGAATAAGGACTATGATATTGTCATACATCAAGCACAAGACATGTATCATCTTGGCTGTTTCTCCAGCAAATGCAGATTTATCGAATTCTGATGCTCTTCAAATGGCTCGAACAGCTGATCCTGATGGTATGTATGCCCAGGAAAAAAATTCCCGGTCGGTTACCGGCCGGGGTCCAGGATCCAAAATCCCGGCCGGTTTTTCCGAAATTTGCAAATTCAAATTTTAAATTTCGAATTTTAGTTGATTTTTAAGCAAATTCAAACGAAATTCAACCGGATTTTTCCCGGGAAAACCGGTAACCGGCCAGTTACCGTTCCCCCCCCTGTTGGGATTCGGTCCGGTACCGGTTCTTTGATCCTTGTGTATGCCCTTCAAAATCCATGTTTAGTCCAGTAGAACATTTCTATTGAGATCTTGTATCATACTAAGCTGATTTATTGTTCTTGTAGGTTCTCGAACAATCGGTGTTATCACAAAGGTTTGATCATCTGCCTTAAAATATTCTACATTCTTGTATTGTAACAGCAACATCCTATTCATACTATCCCACTTCTGATCATGTATTTTCTTCCAGTTGGACATAATGGACAGGGGCACTGATGCCCGCAACTTTTTGCTGGGAAATGTGATCCCATTACGACTTGGTTATGTTGGCGTGGTAAACCGCAGCCAGCAGGTACTTTAGTTTGCAGCATGTTTGTTTAATTTAAAAGTGCAGTTGTGTTAATATTCCCAGTGCACTGCGCCTTTTGCAGTTCGATAGTGATCTAACTTTGTGATTAGTGCGTTCATTGTGTTTAATAATCATAACTAGATGGAGTAATTCTCTGTTGATAAGTAGTGGTTAATAACAATAGCTCTAAACTTAGATGAACTTCATACCTAGTTCATATCATCAAATATCATTTTCAGAACTTTGTCCTAGTAATTATAGTAATGTCTTGGAGGTATTTTGCTATTGCAGTGTTAAGCATCTTCTTTGATGGTGCAAAAGGTTTTTTTAGCTGTCTAATCTATACTTTTCTTAATGATGCAGGATATCAACTCAGACCTCAGTATCAAGGATGCTCTGGCCCGTGAAGAAAAATTCTTCCGTACTCAGCCGGTATGCTGCAGTGAAGTTCGCTATCAACTTTTGTACTTTGTTTTACTTGTTTCTGAAATGTGTTCTCCTTTTCAGGCATACCAGGGTCTTGCCCAGTACTGTGGGATACCAGAGTTAGCGAAGAAGCTAAACCAGGTTTTTTTTGGGATAAGATATCCGTTGTAGTCCACCTTATATAGCTTTCAAATGTATGTTGTGGTTTAAACTAAAAATATATTTACGTGGTTTCAGATTTTGGTACAACATATAAGGACTGTTCTGCCGGGACTGAAGTCACGCATAAGTTCTCAATTGACAGCTATTGCTAAGGAGCATGCTTTTTATGGTGATCCAATCGAGTCCAAGGTCTGGTTTGAATTATTCTTTGGTCAAAGTGATAAAAAGCAAACTTTTTTTTTGAGAAATCATTTGTAACAAGTTATATTGTGACTTAGATTATTTAGCGCCTAATAAAATCTGACTGTTTCATCTGTCTTCTCTCTGTTATTCTTTTGGTCTCTGCCTTGATGGTCTATCTCTGTGTTTCATGATTGCAGGCTGGGCAAGGTGCTAAGCTTTTGAACATTCTAGCTAAATACTGTGAAGGTAATTACTGAACCGTGGTCTCTTTTGTTATGGACACTGTATATTCTTAAAAGTCTTGTAGTCGCTCCTTTGTTCAAGGCTTATATATTACCTTGTTGTGTCATTAATTGTAAATGTTAACAACGTGTGCATGCTGTAGCTTTCTCCTCAATGGTGGAAGGAAAAAATGAGGATATATCAACAGTTGAGCTTTCTGGTGGTGCAAGAATCCATTATATTTTTCAATCTATCTTCGTTAAAAGCTTAGAGGTTTGTATGCATGTGCTGTCTTACTGGATCTTTCATTATGCTGCATTGTAGCATTCATGGTATCCATGTTATATGAGGTTATAAAATCTGTCGCATAGGATGTTGACCCTTGTGAGGATGTCACTGACGAAGACATCCGTATGGCTATACAAAATGCAACTGGTCCTAGGAGTGCTTTGTTCGTACCTGAGGTATGATGAACTTGTGTCGTTTGACTACTATTGAAAGAGCAATTGTAGTAATTCATTGACATTGGCCAGTTGAGCTGACAACCCTTCCTTTGCTAACTTTTTGTTAGGTACCATTTGAAGTTCTTGTCCATAGGCAGATCAGCAGATTGCTTGATCCAAGTCTTCAGTGTGCAGATTTTATATATGATGAACTAGTCAAGGTATAGACTTGACTGTCAATACAGCTATGACCTTTTTTGGCAGTTTGTCTGATGTTATTGTACGCTACTGCCTAGTGTTTCATAGAAGGCATAATTTGTTTTCCAATACTCCAGTCCAGTTGTAAAATCTAGGAAACTGAAATTGAAGCATCTATTTTGCTCACTTCACATATAGCTGTAGTTAACATTTAACATGTTGATTTTTTTTTTCTATTGTTACTTCTCTTGATAACTTCTGTTTTCATGTAGATAAGCCATCACTGTCTTGCCATTGAGCTGCAACAGTTTCCTATACTCCGGAGGACCATGGATGAAGCAATTGGGAAGTTTCTTCGGGGTGGGCTTAAGCCAGCACAAGATATGATATCACACATTATTGAGATGGAGGCAAACATTTTCTTGCTCTGTGGATGTTAATTAATTGTTTGATTGTTCCTGGTACCCCTTAGGAGTTTATAAACATGTGACTTACCCATATTTGATCCAAACTTCCATATATAGTGCTGTCCACACATGCACAATTTTGTAATCTATTTAATAAAGATGCAGAAACCATATTATTTGATATCAGCTATTGTGGTTTCCCGATTTATTCTGACTTGGCATTGATAATTGATATATCGTTTTCATTATTTTTACATGCAATGATATTAACTGTGCAGGCGGATTACATAAACACATCTCACCCAAATTTCATCGGTGGCAGCAAGGCTGTAGAGCAAGCACAGCAGCAAGTTAGGTCCGCCAGATTGCCGGCAACGGTGGTTAGAAGAGTATGTATATGTTATATGTACCATTATAGCGTACTTTCTTCTGTTCTGGTTCTGCAAGCAACTTAACTCTAGAATCACTGCCAACTACAAATGGTTTCATAAGCATCCAGTGCTACTATTTCTTAATGGCATGGAAGCTACGCTTTTACAAACTATTGTTTATATTTGATGGACAACTTTTGTTTCCTACAAGTATATAGCAGGCTAGCAGCTAAACTGGTACTTTTCCAGTAACAGCTAAAAGTATGTTGATTTTTTTTTCATGAAGAACATTTTGAATGCAATTAATGATGATTCTGTTGTTACGCTCCAAACCATAATGGATATCAATATGTCAGTATCAAACCATGTTATTTCTTTTGGAAGACGCATGGATCATGACTAAGCCAACTCTAGTGGTAGGCTCATGTTAAAACTTGTGCTAGAATGAAGGGTTGTAGACATGCAAACACCTACTATTGATTTGGGCACACTTTTAGCAAGTTGAAAAATGTATTCAGAGATATTGATTCTCTTTGTAAGTTATGCACTTATCATACACACCCTTCATTTGCAATTTGATTCAGTTATTAACTATACACAAGTATTTAACAATACTACACGGCAGGATGGAGCAGACGCTGACAAGCTACAGGCTTCTGAGAAAACTCAAAAATCACGTGCGTTATTGGGTAGAACTGCTGGTGTAAATGGAGTTATCACCGACCACATCCAGGTTTTTCTCATTACCATTTTTTTTGGGGTAGCAACGTGATGACTATTCATTTGGTCGAATTGTTTCTGAGATTGTTCTCCTTTGCTTTTGTGGTCCATTACCAGGGGGTACGGTCTGCTGCTGAGGCCGAGAGACCAGGATCATCAGGTAAGGGTTCTGTTGCAAATGCAATAGATCCTGAGTGCAATAGATCAGCCTAGTGTTTTTGAAACTATCATATGATTTTACCTCAGCCAATTTATGTACCTGCTAATCTTTCAGGTAGTGGAAGCACGTCTTTCTGGGGCTCAATATTTACTTCCAATGAGGACCGTTCACATGCTTCTGCGAGAGATAGCTCAATGAACAAATCTTATACTGCACCTACTCCCAACCTGGAACATTCATTCAATATGATACAGTTAAGAGAGGTAAGCTATCTTATTAATGTTTTTTAATTTCCCCATGAGTGTTAATTAAATGTGTCAAGTGATTGATGGAGACCATTGTAAACAGCCACCAGCAGTCCTCAAGCCTTCAGAAAACCAGTCTGAGCAGGAGGCCCTTGAAATAGCAATTACAAAATTGCTATTGAAGTCATATTACAATATAGTCAGGAAAATGTTGAGGACTTCGTGCCAAAAGCAATTATGCATTTTCTGGTAGGATTCTTAACCAACTCTTCCGTACTTACTTAAGAGTGCATAAAACAACTATTTCTTTGTGAACATCATTTCTATTATAACTCCTTGTATTTACTTGGGTATGTAACTCCTTGTATTTACTTGGGTATGTACGATGACCGTTTCTGTGTGCGATGCTTGTGCTATTTTCATAGTTGCATGGTAAGCATAGATGAGAGAGTAAACAAATATTAAAATCTACCAATGTTTTGGCCTCAATTACTGTCAAGCATGGTTAAACACAAATAATACTGTTTGTTGGTGGCATTATCAAACATTATTAAGCACCACCACTATTATTGTGGATCGCAGTAGTGAGTACTAATGAGCTTGCATTGCAACTAATTGCCTTTTAAGCATTTTTGTCCACCTCATATTTTTAAGCATTTTTTTAAGCCACCTCATATTTTTTCCCCCTTTGTGAATGCAACTAATGAGCTTGCATTGCATTTGGGCAGATTGCTCTAAAACACATTGTTTCTTATTTCTGTTTAAATAAAAAATAGTGGTGGATTTTATGAATTCTCTTGCCTCCTTTCCTTCTCTGCCCTCTTGATTTAGCTTTGTGCTTTTCCTAGTGGCAGGAAAACTGAGCAGAAACCCTAGTAATAAATTTATGTTTTTTCAGTTGTTGTGGCATGTTCTTTATGGAATTGATTCTGTTGCAGGTTAATCGCACAAGAAGGGAGCTGCATAATTTCCTTATAACTACTCTTTATAGGTGAGGAAAGCTGTTTCTACTCTTGTTTGAATGAAGTCCACCATCGCATGAAAGTAAAATTGCTCGCTACTGCTGCTATACATTATATTCCCCCAAATGCTTGATATTTTCCTATGAACCAATGCAGAGAGGAGCTCTTTGAGGACATTCTCAGAGAGCCTGATGAAATAACTATAAAGAGGAAGCAGATAAGTGATACCCTCAAGGTCCTTCAGCAAGCATACAAAGTATGTTTTCACAGCCCTTTTAAATTCTTCATTCAAAATATGTGTGGTATTACTTGATCTGACCACTTTTTTTTTTTTGCCTTATGTTTCTTTGTCAATATTCAGACTTTGGATGAGATACCACTTGACGCGGAGACAGTTGAGAGGGGCTATTCTCTGGACTCTGATGCAACAGGTCTACCACGGGTCCATGGGCTTTCTTCATCCTTCCACGGCGATGGGAGCTCGCCATATTCGACCCCGAAGCAAACAAGGTCTAGGAAATCAAGCCACTCCGGGGAGCAACCGCCTTTCCACCCCAACGCAAGCGGCAACGGATTTTGATACCACCTTTCACGACCGTCAGTCGTCGCCCTGATTGGTGATTGAACCAACAGATGTGCTGTTGGCACACAGCCACACCCACACTATTCTGCATTCAGTTTGTTGGCACCCAATAGATAAGTATGTTTTTTTTATAGTCGCTATATTCTTTTTTAGTGTTGCGCCCAATGAAGCATGACATGGTGCGAGTTTTGCCGTTTACCCTTTGTACAGTATCACGCTGCCCAATCATTTCCTCATAAAAATGGTATCGGTGATGGGTATAGTTTGGGTCGAAACCCAGGGAAAAAGCTGTGAAAACCTGCTAGTTTTAGTGCCGAGCGCGTCAAAGTGCCTGTATCTTAATTTAATTTGAATAAATGAAACTTTAATTCAAAATTTGATTTATTTTGAGTTTATTAGAACTCTCTGGTATTTAAGATCCTTTTTATCTGTTTGTTCCGAATTCCTGTTGCCTTGTTCCTTTTCCCCATGTGTTGAGCCGCTCCTTCCTCTCGGTTTCGACTACCCTCTCGGTTTCGATCATCCTCTCGATTTCGACCAGACCCTCCCACCAGGTTTCTCTCTCTCTCCTCTATCCTGTAGATCCCGTTTGTTAGTCTCCTCTTTTTTTGGTCACCGTCTCTTTCCCCGTGCCCATACCGCAAGCGCTTGTGTGCGTCACCACCGCGATGAAAGTCGTCACCCCCGACACGATTCTCTTCCTCGATTTCCTTGGCAGTGTGCACATTTAATTGTCTTTATTTTGCCTCACCCACCCCTTTTGTTCTTTCTCCTCCCCACCTGCTAATGTCTTGTCCCCGTCGTGTCGCATGTCTCATGCTGTCCGGAGCTCTGTTCATACCGCGAAGCTCCTCCGCTCCTCCTTTAAATGGAGTATCAAAGAGCAATCGCCCTTATTTTCCCCTCAACTCCCCCCTCTCTCGTCCTCGTTTTGCCATGCTTCAAGTTTCGCAGCGACGTGCTCGTCGCCATCGGCTTCACAAGCCTGTCGCCTACCTCGTGCCCCCACCTCCCTTTCTCAGCTATAAAGGAGGCTCCTCCCCCCTTCCTCTCCCCTCTTCCTTCATTTCCTTTCCCAAGCGAAGCTCCAACCAAAGCACAGCAACCAGTAGATTAAATTTCTTCTCCAGTGATCGTGAGCTCTACCTCCTTGCTCTCCCTCTATGGTGATCGCCTCTTCGTGCCAACCGTGTCACGGCGAGCCCCTTGGCTTCCTCCACCCCTCCGAATTCGCCCCTCTCTTTTTTTCTATGCAATCGCGATTTTCCTGCCAACGGCCTAACCACCCTCCTCTGCTCGTTCCGCCGCCGCCATTGATTCCCTCGGCGACATCGTTCACTCCGTTGAGTTCGCCTCGCGACGTTCTACACTGTACCCCCTTCATTTTCTCTGGAGCACCGTCGGTTCGCCGGAGCCCCGTGCGCGACTGACCGCGAACGTTATCACCAACCCTGCTCTCTAACCCCTCCCTGTTCGCCCAGATTTCGTTGGCAACCACACGCTCCCTGCTCTGCCAGTGCACTGACTTCCTGCTTCTTTTCTTCTTTGAGCAACTTCTTTGTAGGGGCCCACCTGTCATTCACAGTAGCTCCACTCCCTGGCCATCTCCCCCTCACCTCTGGCTTCGCAAGACCGCGTTCTACCCGAGGATCCCCTTATCTTCGTTGGGAGTTCATCGGAGCGTCTGCGCCATCTTCGGCCGTCGCCGCTGCTTCCTCCTTCCGACCACCTGTAGTCGAACCTCCTTCCGACCAGGTAGTCAAACCTCCTTCTGACCACCTGTAGTCGAACCTCCTTCCGAGAGCCCGTTCTCCTTCGTTCGAACTCCGATCTGGGTAATTCAAATTTCTAACTTCATCTAAATTCAGTACCTTTCTTTTGGTTATAGTTTGGTAATCTTTGGATCTTATTTGGAATTATTTTATTTATTTGGCTCTTTCTGCTTGTATAGATTCCAGCGTTTTCGAAGAATTCTTGGACCCAACAACGAAGACCAGTCGTAGACTTCAACGAAGGCAAGTCGTAGGTCTTTGATCATGTCATACCCAGTTTATAAAATTATATTATTTTATATCAACATGCATTGCTAGTTTTATAATAACTGGTTTCGGGAATAATTAAATGTCTAATTGCTATTAAGCCTCCTTGGATAATTATGAATGATATGTACCCTTGGATACCGTAGGTTGGGTAATCTTAGTTGGACATTATTGTGATACCAACATGGGCGCGTATTATGCTTAGCCATGCTTTAGTTATGAGATAGAATCTCGATCAAATGATTCAATGATGATAAATTTGACTCAATGATATATGGAATTGTGGTGGAACCATTGTTGATAAAATTTGTTGACCCATTGCAAGGGTTGACATTTGGTCGGGTTAAACCAAAAATGATTTCATGCCCAGGCGAATGATCGTGCAGTAAAGGGGGTGCAGGAAGCACATTGGAATGAGGATGTTTTGCCTGAGTAGTCTCAAGGACTTAACTTTGCGCGTCATTGATCTGGTCCATACCGTACAACTACATGTCCAGGATGGGGTGGACCGACCAATTAATTAGCAAGGTTTTGATTCGGTTCTGTTTTGGTTGACGAAACGGCGCAGGAGGGGTCCAGAATGGCGAAACCTTAACAAGCAGAATCGAGTCAAAACGAAGCTTTGTAAAGGTCTTGTGATAGTCTCTCTTTGATTCACATGTCTAAGAAAATATGTGTCTTATCAAGATGATTATCTCTTGTGGGTCAAGCTGTACAACCTCTGCAGATTGTAAAACTTTTCGAATAGTTGTATCCCGGGTTATGAACAATGTCTGGTGATTTCACATGAGGGGTAGATTTTATCAAAAATATTGGAATGATTGTTGGCTGGGAAGTGAACGGGTTGTTCACTGGTCGTTGGTTGGGAAGTGAACAGGGAGTTCACGAGTTGTTTCAAAGAACTTGATTACTTACTGTATTTACTATCGATATTGCTTTATGCAAAATAGCTATAAAGCTATTCTTATCGAGCCTTGCATGAATACTATTTTGCATACTGTTCCCCACGACTTGCTGAGTACTTTATATACTGTTCCATAAGGTCCTTTTGCTACTAAGTAATATTAATTTACCTGTTTCTTTAGCTGTGTTGTTGTATGGTTACGAGTATACAAATGTTGCAACTGTGTGAGTTAGCTACTTATTTGGGACTAGTTCAGAATGCACAGAGGGTTCCGGAGTTACATCTCTGGGGTCCCGACAACAGTGGTATTAGATCCATATCGATTGTAGGACATAACCATAGTTAGCATGGTCGTTTTAGTAAAAGATTTTAAAATTTATTTTATCAAACCAACAAATTAACGTGGATAGTTATTCCTCTCTCATCTTATTCTATTCTTCTCACCTTATTCTAATCTCTGTTCCTGTCATTCTTAGGTTCTTATCTCTTATATTTTCTGAAACTTGATTTTCAAATTTAATTTGACCTCCTTACCTCTAGAATCTCTTTAGGATCGAGCTCTTCGTGATCGAGCGACGGATGGCCCGGAAGTTCAAGATTTGCCGGTTGTTTCCAGTCGACCGCCCGGATAAGTAATGTTAGAGGTGCTTTAGCAGGGTTGTCCTTCTCAGTTTAGAATCGTTTAGTCCGCACAATAGGATATTTTGCTTGAGTGTCATTTTTAATTGCTTCTTAATAGCTTTCCAGCTATTTATTCTTTTGGGTTAAACTGACCTTCCCCAGTTAGTTTGCTTATGTCTTTCTCCCTTGTTCTCTCTCGTCTATTGTGCTTATCCCTCTCACCTATCATGTTTTCTCATTCTCATCTATGAAACCTATGAAGAATTGCTGAAGATGGTTCAAACATGCAAGTCGCTTGGAAGCTACTCTAGTTGGGATTAACCATTGTGTTTAGATGCCAAGTTAGGTAGCTTTGGGGAATCATTGATAAGACTGATTTTGGGGATTGAAGATTCTAAGATTTACCAAGGTTACAAGAAGTTGTTATGAATACTGGAGTATGATGATGGATAAGCTTTGATTATGAATTGTTTAAAGAATAGCAAATTGGTGGATTATACAGATTATGGAGAAAGAAAAATAATCGTAAAGGAAAAATTTGATTGATCATGAAGGATAGAGGAATCTGAAGTACTGATTTGATTACTAGGAGAAGTTGGATTTTAATCGATTCTTGAGTTGATTATAATGATGGGCGGAAAGATTAAAATTGAGAAAGGCGTGCAGTAAAGGCAGAGAGTGGATTACGTAAAGAATTGGATTTTCCCTTCGAATCATGATATTGATTTTGGTGGATTAGGTTGAATCAAGAAGTGTGGAATTAATTAGGGTATATTGGTCATGTCGGATTTATTGGATATGATTGAGTAAAGAAGTTGGATTTAGAAGAAATCTTGGTTGGATTATAGAAATATGTCTTGATTCGATTTTAGAACTAAATCTTTGTTGGATTATTGAACTATATCTTTGATAGATTAAACAAATATATCTCGGATGGATTATAGGAATGAATCTTTGGTTGATTATAGAAATAAATCATGTCAGATTACAAAAAATAGTTGGATGTTGGAATATAAAAATATAACTGTTGGGGATTGATTATAGAAAAAAAAGATTATTGTCGGATATTGGATTATGCAAATGGTTTTTTATTGGATTTGCGGATATTGAATTATGATTCTAATATCGATGGATGTCTTACCGATATTGGAGTTGGTGTAAACAATTGTTGGTTGGACGGATGGTGATAAAATGGTTTGGTGGATTTAAATTTGAAATTAAGGATTACAAGCAATCATTTGAAAAGTTTTATACGGAGGACATTGGATTTATGTAAGAAATTTTGGAG
This sequence comes from Hsuehochloa calcarea, assembly GCA_036346395.1. Taxonomy (NCBI): domain Eukaryota; kingdom Viridiplantae; phylum Streptophyta; class Magnoliopsida; order Poales; family Poaceae; genus Hsuehochloa; species Hsuehochloa calcarea. The sequence goes on along the minus strand of CM070594.1, from coordinate 83,300,098 downwards.
GATTGCGATTGATAAATATGCTTGAGAAGTTAAGTAAATGATGTAACAGATTTAGTTAAGAATTTTGGAGAAAGCAATTGCACAATTATAATCTTTAGAGAATTTCGTTTCAAAGAGGATATGACGAATTTAGCATGATCTTGGAGTTTATCGAATTGGAAGATGTGATTAGAGCCACTATATTTTGTGGATCTATGAGTGAAGAAATCATATATTCAAAGTGGTGAATTTGTTGGACTATTTCGGCTTATGTCCAAGAGATATTGTGAATTATGTTGTTGTATGAATAAAATGTGAGATTAATTGAATGATTGGATTTTAATGGGGTGACTTTATGTTATGCTGGAATGGTGGATTTACATAATAGTAAGATTTGGATCCAGCAAAATTTAGAAGACAGATTTATAGCTTTTAGTTGGCACCCGAGTACATGGTTGGGATCCAGCAGTTGGGCATCAGTTTACCAAGTTGGAGCTACCACTACAGCTGTCAGAGGTGCACAACATCTTTCCTTCGTGCCGCAGTAGAAGAAACGCCTCAGGATACCAGAAGAGCAGATATTGCGGAAGGAAGTCGAATAAAAGAAGGATCTCACCAACTGTAACATCCCAAAAATGGAATTGTGTTTCAAATGTAAGAAAATCAGGAGAAATTAAAACTTTTCTTGCACCTTGAAGCCATTGATCATTTCTGTAATTCTTGATTAAGGAATTATGGAAATCACGATCAGAATCCTCAATGACTACAATCAAAAACCTCCTTGTCATAGATCTTGTGCCTAACCTTTGGGGATGTTTCTCCTGAGTTCTAGGGAGGCTTGGCAACACCTCTGAATTATCTCATAATTTGTAGAAATTATTTGATAATTTTTGGAGGCGAGTCAAAGCTTGGTCAAACCATAGCTTTCACCTTCTGGAATTTCTGGAAGAAAAGTCAGTACATTAAAATCTCTGGAAATTTCATATGAGATTCTTACGGTTGTCAGCAAACTCCAGTTAAAATTTCGGAATTTTTGGAGCTTGCTTGCTACCTTAAATAATTCTTCAAAATCGATTATTTGATTCAAACCCTAACCGGTTTTCACTGTTCCTTAGGTTTAAGTCGGACCGGGCTCGAGCCACGGGGCGCGGTCCGATCCACTAAGCGTACTCAACTCGGCCGTTCGGGCGCTAGGGTCGTGAGCCGTTGGATCGGCATCGAGCGGTCTTCGACCACCGACGCCGAGTCGTTGTAAACCACCCGATCTAACTAAGCCGTTGGATCGGTATCGAGCGACCGCCGACCGATCGAGCGCGGGATCGTTTCAATCCGCTCGATCCAGCCCAGCCATTCGATTCCAATCCGACGACCAACGAGTCGTCTCCTTCCTCTGTCCGCGCGCGCGTGAGCCCCTGCCATGGCGTGCGTAGAGGAGAAAAGCAGTGGCGTGCGATCCACTCTATGTCTACCTTTAAGCGGCTAGCTCGAGCGCATTAAATGCTGTCGCGCTCATCCTCGAGGGCCATGACTCAACCGCTCCCATCGCTCTCAAGTGCTCTCATGGCGGTGTTGACCATTGGACCGAAAATCCGCCGCTGCTCTCCGCCATTGCTCTATTTAAACCCCATTGCTTCGCCCTTAGCTTCCTTTAGCACTTCGCAACTCCACTAGCACTCACCCTCTTGCTTGAGCTGCAGTCCCTCGCAATCTCTTCGACCCTCATTATTGTGTGTGGAGCTTCGGTGGAGGCGGTGCAGTGGAGGTTTTCTTCTTCAAGTCTTCGCCCCCTCTGCTCCCCCTTTACTATTTGGAGCTTAACTCTCACGCGGTTTGGTTCTCTCTGTGCCTGTGTCGCTGTGGCCTAGCGAGAACCTTACCACCGCTGTTCGGATACTGTCGCGGAGCCACTCCGTGGGTCTCTGGTCGTTCTTCTACTGTAAGTTCGTATTGCCCTGTAGGAGCTTAGGCGTGTTTTCGTTTTTCTTTTGGTATTGTTCGTTCGGGAGTCCTCCCGAGCCATACCTACTCGGCCGCACCCCGTGGTCGTGCCACCGTAGCAGCCATACTCCGACCAGTATTGGCCGCCGGTTGAACCGTTAACCTTTTAGACACTCATTCCGGCCCTTGGCTGGCGCCGCTGTGGTCGGACTTCCGACCAGTCACCCTAGCCCAGTCGTAAGTTCTGTCGCGGTCTGTACCTAGTCGTAAGTCTTACCACGACTATGTCAGAGTCACGAGCTCTTCTACGACTTGTACCTAGTCGTAAGTTCTCCTACGACTTGTAACTGGTCGTAAGTTCTTCCACGACTGGAACTTAGTCGTAAGACTTACTACGACTACGTCATAGTCGTAGGTTTCTTTTACGACCACTACCGGGTCGTAAGACCCTCTTTTGGTCGTATCTTTAGCATTAAGAATCCAAATCAATTGATTCTTGTTGCTAAACCCTTTTTAAATTAGTGCCTTGCTTCGGTAAGATTTTCAGAATTTTTGGAAAAAGTTTGCTGTTGAGTCCTTGCGTTTTATTCGTTCTTATCGGTTGCTTTCCGATTTCTCGGTAGGATCCGAAGAGCACATTGACAACATAAGTGATCCTGACTACATCTTGACATGCAAAGAAAGTGCAAGCGATTTGATCATGTTAATCCTATTATTTTTCAAGTCTAATATATTGATTTCCAACTCGTATGTATGCATTGCTATTTTGTTGTTAAATTATGGTTAGTATCCTATAGTTGCATAATCTGTAGGACTCGTTTATCCCCTACTACCATGAGCTTAGGTGATTTGCTGTGGTCGGAGTCCGATGGAGGGACTTGGATCACTTAGTAGCTTCCGATTGGAAAATGCTTAGCCATGCTTAGTTCGGTAGCTTTGGGCGACCATTGGCTTAGTCGATGGTCTTGATCACACAAAAACTATTATTCTTCCATTATGTCCAGCACTTTGTGCTTTGTTAATTTTGCAAATCAAAAACTGAAAAATGAAAACGGATTTGGACTTGGGCATAATGGTATGTTGGTGTGGTGTTTTTGGGTGTGATAGGAATGGTGCCCAAGTCATCAAGGACCGAATGGATGGTTAAGCATTACAAGCCGGATAAACCGGGGGCTCCCACACCAACCATGGTTATCTAATCAGAAATTTTAAAGAAATTGAAAGTCCTACCGGGAGCAAGACTTCAAGGTTCTGTAAAGATCAATGAAGTGATCGATCAGCTAAAGAAGCAACCTGGGAACCAAGAGCCGAGTTTCCCAACCTTTCTTTCTAGCCTCTCCGAATCTCGGGGTCGAGACTCCGTTTAAGTGGGGTAGATTTGTAACATCCTAATTTTTAGGGATTTTTGAAAAAATTTAAAATAAAAATAACCATTTGGTTTTGTTAATCACTAAAGCCTAACTTAAATTTTTGTAAATTGAAAACAATTTAATTTGAATAAATCAAACTTCAACTCATTCAAAATTTAGTTTATTTTGAGTTTATTGGAGCTCTATGGTATTTAAGATCATTTTTCTCTTTTTGTTCTTAATTCCCCTTAGCCTGTTCGTTTTCCCCACACGCCGAGCCGGGCCATCCTCTTGTTTTGACCACCCTCTCGGTTTCGACCATCCTCTTGGTCTCGACCATCCATTCGATTTTGACCATTCTTTTGGTTTCGACCATCCTCTTGTTTCGACCATTCTCTTGTTTTGACCATCCTCTCGGTTTCGACCATCCTCTTGTTTCAACCATCATCTCGGTTTCGACCATCCTCTTGATTTCAACCATTCTTTCGGTTTCGATCATCCTCTTGGTTATAACCATCATTTCGATTTTTATAATCCTCTTGGTTTGGACCATCCTTGTGGTTTTGACCATCGTCTCGGTTTCGATCATCCTCTCGGTTTCGACCATCCTCTCGGTTCCGACCATCATCTTTGTTTCGTCCATCGTCTCGGTTTCGACTACCATTTTGGTTTCGCCACCCTCTCGGTTTCAACGACCCTCTCGGTTTCGACCAAACCCTCCCACCAGGTCGATCTCTCTTTTCTTTGTCTGGCGGGTCCTGCCTATCAGCCTCCTCTTTGTTTGGTCACCGTCTCCTTCCCCGCGCCCATACCGCCAGTGCTCGGGTACGTCATTACAGCGATGAAAGTCGTCACCCCCGGCGTGATTCCCTCCCTCGATTTGCTCGGCAACGTGCGCATTTAATTGCCCGTCTTTCGCCACACCCACCCCCTCTGTTCTTTCTCCTCCCCACCTACTCCCGTCTCATCCTGGTCGCGTCGCCATGTCCCGTGCCGTCTAGAGCTCCGCCCATGCCGCAAAGCTTCTCCACAACTCCCCCTTTCTCTATAAATAGAGCACAGGAGAACCCTCACCCACTGTTTCCCCCTCAACTCTCCCGCTCTCTCTCTCGCCCTTGTTTCACCACCGCCATGGAAGCCTCCTCAGTGACGTGCTCGTCGCCATCGGCTTAGCAAGCCCGTCACCTACCTCGTGCCCCCACTTCCCTTTCTTAGCTATAAAGGAGGCCAACAGATCCTTCCTCCCCCATTCCTCCCCTCTTCCTCCATTTCTTTTCCCAAGCAACCGCGTACGTCGCTGCCAGCCCCACTTTCTAACCCCTCCCTGTTCGCCCGGATTTCGTTGGCAACTAGTGCACTACCTTCCTTCTTTTCTTCTTTGAGCAATTTCTTTGTAGGGGCCCACCTGTCATTCACTGCAGCTCCACTCCCTGGCCATCTCTCCCTCACCTTTGGCTTCGCAAGATCGCGTTCTACCAGAGGATCCCCTTGTCTTCGCTGGGAGTTCACTGGAGCGCTCACGCCATCTTCGGCCGTCGCCGCCGCTTCCTCCTTCCGACCACTCCGATCCGAGTGATTCAAATTTCTAACTTCATCTAAATTCAGTACCTTTCTTTGGTTGTAGTTTGGTAATCTTTGGATCTTATTTGGAATTATTTTATTTATTTGGCTCTTTCTGCTCGTATAGATTCCAGCGTTTCCAAAGAATTCTTGGACCTGACAACAAAGATCAGTCTAGACTTCAACGAAGACCAGTCGTAGACCTTTGATCATGTCATACCCAATTTATAAAATTATATTATTTTATATCAACATGCATTGCTAGTTTTATAATAACTGGTTTCAGGAATAGTTAAATGCCTAATTGCCATTAGGCCTCCTTGGATAATTATGAATGACATGTTGATATGTACCCTTGGACACCGTAGGTTGGGTAATATTATCAAGATGATTATCTCTTGTGGGTCAAGTTGTACAACCTTTGCAGCGTGTAAAACTATTCGAATAGTTGTGTCCTCAGTTTTGGACAATGTCTGGTGATTTCACATTAGGGGTAGATTTTATAAAAAATATTGGAATGGTCGTTGGCTGGGAAGTGAACGGATTGTTCACTAGTAGTTGGTTGGGAAGTGAATAGGGAGTTCACGAGTTGTTTCAAAAAAATGTGATTACTTGTGTATTAACATTTTAAATCAAGTTTTACAATCTACTTACTGTATTTACCATCGATATTGTTTTCTGCAAAATAGTCATAAAGCTATCCTTGTCGAGCTTTATTCATGAGAGTCATCTTGAAGAATCTTGCTTGGATTAATTGGAGATTGAAGCTGGTTTAAAGCCACTCCACTATAGAGGACAAAATCTCAATACTTGAGCACTCAATCAATCCACCTCTCAAGAACCCTAGTCTCCCCACTTTCCTCTTATCTCCCTAAATCCCAAATTAGGGTTTGTAGAATGCAAGGGTTGGGAGGTGCACAACCAGCACTATCCCTTTTTATAATGGAGGTTAGCCTCTAAAGGAAGACACTTAAATGAGCACCTGTAAATCCCACACACAAACGAATCTATACTCACGCACGCTTCCCAAAGTGGATGATGAACCGGGCTTGTCGAATCCGTTTCTTCGTGATCTTTAACTTCATTTGACCTAAACCACTTCTCGTTGCGCCATCTTGCGCCGCAGTTTATCCAAAAGCCATCATGGCAGTATTTTAGTGAAATGACTAAAATACCCCTTCTCGATCCTTCTCCGAAGTCCTAGTCCAATCTTCATGAAGCAATCCCATTCTTCGCCATGTGTAGGTTGATTAACGACTCTCTTCATGTTGGCAAGTCTCCCATCTGTCTTCTACCGAAATCACCATGACACTTGCACCGACCCCTGCACCGCTTGACGCAACCCGTCGCACCGAACTTCCTGTTCGGTCATGATTGCCCATTTTGCGCCATGCTTGAGTCCGCTTACTTCACCCAACATCCTGAAATTAACCTAACAAACAAACATCGCCACCAAGCTGTCCAGCGAATAGAGCAAAACCAGTAATACTGCCAGTGAACTCCGGTCCTACCGCACTACGGTAGTACCGCTCCACAATTGCGATCTTACCGATTCTCAGGGAAGAACAAACTCCAAAAAACACGTTCTCTGAAGAAAAAAAAACATACCGTCAAGTAAAATCTGATCATACCGCGTTGTAGTAGTACCGCTTCTCAAATACGGTCTTACCAATTTTATCTAGTCGAAAGGGTTACGACCACCAGGTTACGACGACCTGATCGCGCTGTGGTTATACCGCTCCTCTATTCCAGTCATACCAATTTTACTAAACTTTGTTGAAAATATGTGTTTGATAAACCCTCAATACTATTACCAATTGTATCATCATCTTAAGATCGTAAGCACATCCCATGATATCCACACAATACAAGCCCAATAACACAAGCACTAGAGTACAAATCAACAACTGTTGAGCCACGTGGTACATATTTGTTCATCTTATGCAGCAACGATTTAAAAGACTGCAAAGAAAACAAATCACTCTGTAAGCTAAAGATGGTATGACAAAATTAGCATAAGGTGAGTAAACAACGGAGGATCCATATGCAACGAAGAATATGTGGTGTATGGAATGGTTCTAAGGTTAATCACTTGTTTTGGTAGAAAACTTAAAATTAGCATAATGTGAGATAAACAACGGAAGATCCATATGCAACGAAGAATATGTGGTGTATGGAATGGTTCTAAGGTTAATCACTTGTTTTGGTAGAAAACTTAATCCTGCTGTACATGGATTAGTCCTGCATGAATAACACATTTATAATCTAACATACCAGAGTATTAGCTTGTCGAAAGCTACAAGGATCCAGAGAAATATCAACTCGTCCGAAACGCTCCCACAGGTCTCTCTCTGCAATGAGATGTCTCCATTTATGCCCAAAAATTATCTGCAGATGTAACAACATAATTATTGAAAAAAAAACCATAGATCCTGAAGGTAAGTAGTTGGTAGGGAATAATGGAGTTGGTCGCCCAACAGACCAATATTAGGGAGCTAATCTTTAATCAAGGGCTCAAGGCATGTATACATCGATGTATTGTAAGTAAACAGTTTAGAGTAAGAATAAAAAGGAACATGAAGAAAGTCTTGATTTTTTTTTGTCAATTCTAGTTCAACAGGATTTGCTCATACTGTGCAACTGGTATATATTGTTAGAGATATATGTATAGTGTGTTATTCCCTATTGTTATAAGGGGTTATTTGCATATTTACCTCATGTACTTTGTCTATATATATTGGCACTTCGGCCTCCTGGAAATACAAGTTGCTATTCCTAACATGGTATCAGAGTCAATTAGGGTTACATCTCCCGGACGCGCAACTCGTCCTCCCCTACCCTAGCTTGTGCGGCTTCCCTCCGTCTTTCGTCACGCCTTGGCTTCTCCCCTTCTTTCGTTGCCGCCGCTCCATTCGCACCATCAACGGCTGCGTCCTTCACTGCTGGGGTCTTCTGTCGTCGCCATTATTGCCGGGGTCTTCCGTCGTCGTCTTTGCTGTCGGTCTTCCGTCGTCGTCTTCCACTGCCGGGGTCCGACGCTGAGGGCTGTCGCCTGCTCCGCCCGCTGAGGCCTCCACCGCCTCCGACCGCGCGACGCTCCTCACCTTCCACGTGTCCCTCTCGTCGCCCTCTCGCGCGGTGCTCTCCTCCTGGCGCGTTGTTGATCCACCCACTCCGCCGCTCCACCGAGGGTCGCCGCGAGGGTCGCCGCCGCTTCGCTCGCCGCTTCGGTCGCCGAAGTCATAGCCGCCGGAGCTTTGGCCGTCGCCGCCGCCGCCACTTGCACGGGGAAACCTAATTCCCCGTGGCGTCCGACACAGGCCGCACGGCCCACGGTTAAGTAAACCGAGCTGGGTGCCGCATGGCCCACAATTAAGTAAACCGAGGCGGGCTGAGAAAAAAACATCGTTCTAATTGCCGTGGCGTCCCGCGCCGTCTGTTATACTTCGTTGCCTTGGTCACCGCGTTGTTCAGCGCCACCTACCAATATACACAGTTTTCCTCACTCGCTGCCCGATGATCTTTGATGGTGTTAATTACACCAACTTCGTGTTTCACATGCGCATCCACATACGTGGTCTTCGTCTCTATGGCGTCCTCTCTGGCAATGTCACCTGCCTACCTTGCCCTACTCCTCCGACGGACCCTCGCTGTCGCTACGCGCCACGACAGTAGACAAGGTCGCCGCCTTGCTAATAATGAGGCTGCCTCTATCTACCAAGAGGCTCTGGATTTCTACAAGGATCGACTGACCGCCTACACTCAGTTGTACAACGACGACGCTCGGGCTGCTGCTGTTTTCATTGCCAGTGTCCGGCCCCAGTTTTCTTCTGAGGTTGTTGGACTCCCTACTGCTTTCCAGATGTGGATTCACCTTCGTCAGCGCTACGAGCCCTCTGGTGATGCCCTCTACCTGTCCGTGGTCCGCTAGAAGCTCTGTCTTCAGCATGGTGGTGCTACTGTTGACACTTTCTACGCTCAGAGTTCTGCTGTCTAGCGTCAGCTGGACTCTCTTCGCACTACTGGCTGTCGCTCCTATTCGTGCTGCCTGGCTATACGTGCTGACCTGGAGTTTCAGCGTGTCTACGATTTTCTTACTCACCTTTGTCCTGAGTTTGAGCAGAGGCGTGCCCAGCTTCTTGCACGCCACCCTCGTGTCACTCTTCTAGAGGCTCTTACCGAGACACGTGCACAGGAGACTCGCCTGACTGGTGCTGGTCTGATGCCACTTCCCTCCGTGCTTGCCGCTCGTTCATCTGCTACACCAACTGCACCACGCTTCAGCACACTGCCTCCTCCAGCTGGCGGTGGCCGTCCTCGCTACTCCTACCGCGATAAGGTTGGCCACATTGAGTCCTAGTGCTATAAGAAGCAGCGGCATCTTTCACGTTGTTCTTCTACTAGCACTGGCACTGGTGCTTCTACATCGACGTCTGCATCGACTCCTTCAGCAGTTTCTCTCACTGAGCAGGAGATAGCCAGACTTCGACGCCTACTTGCTGCTTCAGGTTCTCCCTTGATAGGTTTTGCTACTAACTCTTCGGGCAATGAGAAATCACCTCCTACCCAGTCAGTTACCTCCCCGTGGATTCTTGATTACGAAGCATCTTTTCACATGACTTCTGATTCTTCTACTATGTCTTTCATTACACATCTTGATTCTCCTGCCAGTGTTCTTACTACTGATGGTACATCTCTTTCTGTCTCTGGTCGAGGAGCTCTTAGCAACTCATATTTTCATGTTCCTTTCGTTGCTCATGTTCATCGCCTGACCATGCGCCTTCTTCTGTTTGGCGACATCGACCTTAGTTGTCGGGTCATTTTTTACTCTGACTCTTGTGTTCAGGACCGCCACACAGGGGCTCTGGTTGGTTCTGGCCCTCGGCGCCTTGACTCACAGCGTCTCTGCGATTTTGATTGGCTTCACATTCCTTCCGCTGACACCGTCGCTGCCAGTCTCTCTGCTTTTGCCACTCCGTTTACCAGCTCTTTCCAGCAGTGGCATCACCATATTGGTCATATATGTGGATCTCGTCTGTCATCTTTAGTTCGTCGTGGTCTTCTGGGGTCTGTCTCAGGAGACGTGTCTTTAGATTGTCAGGGTTGTAAGTTAGAAAAACAGATTCAGCTTCCCTATTCTCATAGTGAGTCAGTGTCTCAACGTCCTTTTGATATTATTCAATCCGATGTTTGGGGCCCGGCTCCCTTCATTTCGAAAAGGGGTCGTCGATATTATATCATATTTATAGATGATTTCTCTCGCCACACTTGGATTTATTTTATGTCTTCTCGTAGTGAGGCCTTGTCTATCCATAAACAATTTGCCACTATGGTCCGCACACAGTTCTACACTCCTATTCGTGTATTTCGTGCTGACTCTGCTGGCGAGTACCTCGTTACCTGCACAGCTTCCTTGCTGAGCAGGGCACTCTCGCTCAGTTCTCTTGTCTTAGTCATGCTTAGAAAAGTGCCGCTGGGCGCAAGCATCGTCACCTCCTTGAAACGGCTTGTACACCGATGATTGCCGCCTCTATTTCACCTCACTTTTGGGCTGAGCCTGTTTCCACTGCCACCTATCTCGTTAACATTCACCTCTTACGCTCTTTGGTGAGATCCTGTTGAGCGTCTCGTGGTCTTCTTCCGCACTACCCCGCCTTCGCCTGCTTGGTTTGCATTTGCTACGTTCTCCTCGCACCTCGAGAACGCACCAAACTGACTGCTCAGTCTGTTGAGTGTGTTTTTCTGGGATACAGTGCCGAGCACAAGGGCTATCGGTGCTGTGACCCTGTTGGTCGACGGATGCGAATTTCTCGGGACGTGACTTTCGACGAGTCTCATCCCTTCTACCCACGTCCTGCCTCTCCTTCGGTTTCCTCTGTAGAGTCACTGTCTTATTTGACTTTTCCAGATACACTCATCTTTGTCTTGCCCTCGTCCACCCGTCCTACTGAGGCTCCACATATACCTCCTGAGGCCTCTCCGCCGTTGTCGCCACCTGCTTCGTCTCCTACGGCTCCTCAAACTCCTTCAACTCTCTTCTACACTCGTCGACCTCGTATTGAGGATCTTTCAGATGAGCTGTAATGCCCCGTGTCATTACCCCTGGGTAATCACACTTAGGCATACAGATTACTATTAGTCTGCCCGGTAGAACACCACTCCAACAAATAGCAAGCCTTTTATCAGAGTTGCGCAGCAGAACAATAAGATATAAACTGTACATTTTTATTACAACAGTAGCCATGCAAGACTGATCTTTACAGATAGTAAATTACAACTGATAAATAGGACTAAGTCCCCTCGCTTGTCGGCCAAGTTCTTCTGGTCGTCTACTCGTCCCACGCGTCGAACAAGCTGCCCATCTCGCCCTGGTCCTCGCAGTCAGCTCCCTCGCCTCCTGCGGCCTCTCCGATACCTGCATGTCCTTCGTCTCACTTGGGATAATTCCTAGCCGGACTAGGATCTACAAAGGAGAATACTAACAAGGTTGAGTACAAAAGTACTCAGCAAGCTTTAATAGCAAAAGATGCACTGTATGACTTATCTCAGTTCATCATCACATTTTCTATACCATCTCTTTTCTGAAAATAACAACTCCTGAAAACATTAAGTGGCAAATTTTAATACTGAAAATACTACTTGTCACTCGAATAGAGGAAAGACCCCGGTGGTTCTCGTAGACTCCAATCCAGGAGACTGTTAATACAACTCCTCTTGTTAGCCAATTTTAATTTAACAATATTTTTCGGATCCCAGCCCAGTTGGCACTCTCCCGCTAAAATCCTTCCACGGTTTACTCGCTCTATAGTCGTGCTTGCCGAACTTGCGTTCTATCACCTGACATACACGACTACTCGCTTACAACCCGCTATGCTTGCATGAATTTAAATTAACCTGATTAATACTGTTTTTCTTAAATTTTCCTATACTGAATTTACTACACCTACTTTCCTACTTTCCTAATTACTTAACTACCTAATCACCTATTTCCCTAATCACCTCCCTAATCACCTACCTCCCCCTAATTACCCTCCTTCCTATCTCTACCCCCGATCGACACTCCCTTATCTCTCTCTCTCTCTCTCTCAAGCACCGCCTCCCTCCGGCTCGGTCGGCCTGCTCCCCGCTCGGCTCTTGCCTGGCTGCTGCTCGGCCACCACCGACTCTGCCGCCCCGGCGCTCGGCCCGCGCCAAGGCTCTGCTCCTCCCGCCCACTCGGCTCACCGGCCCCTACGCGCCTCCTCTTGGCTTGCCTCGGTCCTCTCCCGCTGCGATCGCCTCGGCCTCCCTCTCTACCCGGGCGCCTCCTCCCCTGGCCTCGGCTCGGCCTCGGCGCTCGGCCCACGCGCCCGTCTGGCTCGGCGCACCCTGCACCGCCTCGGTTCCCCTTGGCCCGGCCTCTCCTCCCTCTCTGCTCTCGGCTCCACGCGCACCTCCATCGGCTCTCGGCCGCCGCCCCTTGGCTCGCCGCCTGCGCCCTTGGCTCGGCCCGGTTTTGGCCTTTCCTCAGTGGATCCGGTCCCCTACCCCGGTTTAAGGTTTGGTATGATTTATTGTTTCTTCTAATGAATTGGATGCTTGTGGTTTATGCAAGGAAGATGAACTGGGGTGGAGGATGCACTGGAGTGGGCTCTTGCGGTTCTGGGCACTAAGGTATAACCCCTTGTTCTACTTCTCTACCCTGCTCCCCCCTTGCTCTGCGATGATAATGGATGATACTCCTAGTGATGGATAGTGTGTAGTGTTGCATGCTCTTGGTTAGCTCACTTGATGTGGTTTTGGGTTGGGCAAAAATAGAGATGACAGTGGGGGTATGAATATGGTTTACCTTTTTGGGTTGGGTTTGGTCTGCTTTGGGGTGAGGATGGCAGAGGTGGTGGCCGTGTGGTTGTTGTCGTGTTCTTCAGTGCTTCAGGTCCTTGTTCTTGTCGGACGAGCGGTGTCCGGTTGGTCGTCGATGGTTCAATGCCGTCGCTGATGGTGTCTACGTTGCGTCAGTCTTCCCCATCACCTTGAGCTCCTCCCCTCCTTACTCTCTGTGGGTTGTGGCTTGCTCAGTGGTTCTGCTGGTCTTGGCAGTGGGAAGCTTGGTTGTGTCTTGGCTTGGCTTGGTGGTGCTTGTGCTCTTGCTGGCTTTGAGGTGAATGACTTGTGAGGCTTGAATGGGGGATGCACTCGGTTGGGGCGATGTATTTGGCTGCCTTCCTTTGTGATCCATGAGTTACCCTTTTTGCCCTTGTGCTCATCCGAAGGCTCTCACCAGATATGTTTGGGCTGAGGACATTCTGGTCAATTGGCTAGCAATTCACTATACGAGGGATTCTCTGCAGTCGAGGCGAATCAGTATACGCAGGTGTTGGATTCTAGAACGCTGAGTCATGAAACCTACGGAAATAAGACGGCGCCGATTTACTCAGGTTAGTCTAGGTATCGTGGGTATCCAGGTGCCGGCTAGTCTGGGTTAGCCAAGGTGACTTGAAACTCAAGATACCGGTTAACCTAGGTTGGTGTGGGTAGTCTTGATACTCAGGGTGCCGGCTCTTCTAGGTCAATCTGGGAACCGCAATGATTCCTACGGTACTCTGATGGCAATACACTTTATTCTAACTCTATTCTATGACTTTTGAACGGTTAATGGTCTTGTGGTTGGCTGGTGGACTATAGAGCCGAGAATGGTGTTTCGGATTGGGTCGAGGAAGACGGTTTGACTGGACGGCGATGGACGGACGAGATTTCAAGGAAGGCTTCGGCGACATGCACTTTTTGTAATGAACTCAAAGTTGTGAAACATGATCTGCTCTGATGTAATTAATTCTTGTGTTAAGAAATTTTTTATTTATTGCTAATTAGCGATTAACGCTATTTTAGACTAGTCCGATTTTCCTGGTTCTCACATGAGCCATCTTCCCCTGATGTTTCATCTTCTCCTGATGCTCCATCTTCCCCTGATGGGTCATCATCTCCTCGCTACGCTCTCCGCAATCGTCAGTCGATTCGGCCTCCTGCCTATTTTGGTTTTGCTGATGCAGCTACCCATGAGCCTGTCTCCAACCGGGATGCTGTTACTCACCCTGAGTGGCAGCATGCCATAGCTGAGAAGATTGCTGCCCTCGATCGTACTGGTACTTGGGATCTTGTTCCTTCTCTATCTCACTCTCGTCCCATCACGTGTAAGTGGGTCTATAAGATTAAGGCTCACTCTAATGGCTCTCTTGAGTGCTATAAGGCGTGTCTTGTTGCTTGTGGCTTCCAGCAGGAGCATGATCGTGACTACGATGAGACTTTTGCTCCTGTGGCCCACATGACCACTGTCTGCACTCTTCTTTCGGTTGCATCTGTTTGCCACTGGTCTGTTTCTCAGCTTGATGTAAAGAATGTCTTTATTAATGGTGAGTTGCGTGAGGAGGTCTACATGCATCCACAACCTGGATATTATGTTCCTGAGGGTATGGTATATCGTCTTCGTCGCTCTCTCTATGACCTTAAACAAGCTCCTCGTGCTTAGTTTCAGCGCTTCTCCTCTGTGGTCACTGCTGCTGGCTTCTCAGCTAGTGATCATGATCCTGCGCTCTTTGTCCACACTTCGTCTCGTGGTCGGACTCTTCTTCTTCTGTATGTTGATGATATGATCATCACCGGAGATGATTCTGAGTACATTGCCTTTGTCAAGGCTCGTCTGAGTAAGCAGTTCCTTATGTCGGATCTTGGTCTTCTTCATTACTTTCTTAGGATTGAGGTTACTTCCACTCCATATGGTTTCTTTATGTCCTAAGAGAAGTATATTCAGGATCTTCTTGATCGTGCCTCTCTCACTGATCCGCGTACTGTTGAGACTCCCATGGAGCTCAATGTTCATCTCCGGCCCTCTAACGGCGAGCCTGTTTCTGATCCGACTCGCTATCGTCATCTTGTTGGGAGTCTTGTCTACCTTGCTGTTACTCGTCCGGATATCACTTATCCAGTCCACATTCTGAGTCATTTCGTCTATGCTCCCACTCAGGTCCACTACAGCCACCTTCTTCGAGTTCTGTGATACCTTCGTGGGACTATCTCTCGCCGTCTCTTTTTTCCGCACTCCAGCTCATTACAGCTTCAGGCTTATTCGGATGCTACTTGGGCCAGCGATCCCTCTGATCGTCGGTCTATCTCTGCTTACTGTGTTTTTCTTAGTGGTTCTCGCATTGCCTGGAGGACGAAGAAACAGACTGCAGTATCCCGTTCGAGTGCAGAGGCTAAGTTGCGAGCTATGGCTCTCTTGACATCAAAAATTACTTGGCTACGGTGGTTACTTGAGGATTTTGGTGTTTCTGTCACTACACCGACTCCTCTGTTGTCAGGCAGTACAGGTGCTATCAGTATTGCTCGTGGCCCTGTGAAGCATGAGCCCACCAAGCATATTAGTGTTGATGCTTCCTTCATGAGGTCTTGTGTGCATGATCAGGTGATTGCTCTTCAGTATGTGCTTTCCGAGCTTCAGATAGCGGATTTTTTCACAAGGTCCAGACTCGAGCACAACACAGCTTCTACCTCTCTAAACTCAGTGTTTTTGATCCACCATGAGTTTAGGGGGGTGTTAGAGATATATGTATAGTGTGTTATTCTCTATTGTTATGAGGGGTTATTTGCATATTTACCCTTATACTTTATCTATATATATTGGCTCTTTGGTCTCTTGGAAATACAAGTTGCTATTCCTAACATATATATGCTTACAACTTGCACAAATGCTGACTTTAGCATATGGTTTCTATATCAGCAGGAAAGTGGTTTGTTTAGTGGATAAGTTTTAGAAAACATAGATCGACTAATATTTGGATTTGTAGATATGAGAAGTGGGAAACATACGAATTATCCACTCCATATTCGATCTTTAACCCTATCATCACTATGCCAGAAGTTCTAAGAGTGAATTGTAGTATCACTATGCCTGAGTACACCTAAAACATAACTATTTACATTATTCATAATGAAAATGGCAAATGGCAAAAAGCAGTCTTTTTACTAAATAGACAACAAAAGTAGAATAAGTATAGTTTATCCACCAAAATTCACATGCATTTCTTACATTGCTGGTTGATGTCTGAAAATTGGCTCATATAGAGTGAATCAGATGCACATTACTTCGGATGTACATTACTTCTTAATCCACCATTTCTCTATAAGAACAGTCACAAGTATAATCACAAAGATGAAATCAAAGTAAAATATCATATCGGATACAGTGTTCTCCTAGGCGTCCGCCTAGACGCTAGGTATAGCCCTCCCGCCTAAGCGGCCGCCTAGGAAACGATTAGTCGACTAGCGCCTAGCGCTAGGGAACGCTGGTCTGGTAGAATACTTCCGAGGGATAGGAAAGCTGAAGAGCAGCAATATGTGTTACAGAACCTCAGTTTGAACAACTCACTGCTGATAATAAACTCAACTTCTTCGCATTTTGGGGGCGCTCGTCTCTTGAATAACAAACGAGTGAAACTTGAACTCCCCCTGTCTCTTGAATAACAAACGAGTGAAACTTGAACTCCCCCTGTCTCTTGAATAACAAACGAGTGACACTTGGAACTCCCCCTGGGTAGGAAATAACACATTTCAATCACTTTGGGCTTGGAGAATCGACACTACAACTAGCACATGGAGAATCAAGCTAGCCTTGTTCATATCTTTTTGTAACCGGAATGGATGCGTTATATGTTGTCACACGCATCAGCGTTATTGGCACAATGACATGCAAGAGTTTCTGAAGGAAGCAACATGTTGATGGAGACCATATTGCGTCATGAATCGCAGCAAGGAAGACCACTATATTCGACTTGCCCCTTGTGTTAGGAAGTCACACGTTCACAAATAGCATCTATAAGCTCGCATGTTCTTAGTCCAGGAAAAAATAAAAGAAAAGTTTTCTTTCATAAAGTTATACATGTTATTGTTAGAATATAAATTCTTTTGTATTCCTTTATATGCTTTTTGTATTTCTTTATATGTGTATAACATATTCCTTTCTAATATCCTCTTTGTACTTCCTATATATATTGTCCATTCAGCATCGTGAATACAAACACAATATTTATAACACAGTATCAGAGATAGAGCACTAACCTAACTCTTTCCCCTGCCACTTGGTATTGCCGTCATCAAAGGCCGCCACCACTGCCGTCCGTCCCTCATCTAAGGACACCTAGCTATTTTCATCGCCACCACTTGAGGACGCCTCTCCCTCGTCGAAGGTCGCCGTCGCTGCCGCCAGTCGAATCTACCCGACGTCGTCGCCCTCCTGATGCCCGACCCGACATCCCACCCGAATCGGGCCATCGCCGCCCGAGGTCGCCCGTCCTGCATTGAAGGTCGTCGCCGCCGCCGCTAGGTTTGGCCACAGCCCAACGCCGGCGCCTCCCAGTGTGTCACCCGCCGACGCCTCCCAGTGTGTCACCCGCCGTCGCTGCCGCACGAAGCCGCCGCCACTATTGTGCTATCGGTAGCCGCTGCTTCCGACAGCGTCGCCTCCGTCGCCGTCGGCCGCCGCCTGGTCGCTCAGCCTCCATAGATACGATTTTGTTATAAAAACAGAGTTTCAGCTTTCCAAAAAAAATGAGAAGAAAAAAAAACACAGCACGTCGATCTAACCGCCGCGCCGTCTAGCGCTGCCTGTTAGACTTTGTTTCCTTGGTGGCCGCGCTGTCCCGCGCCACCTACCGATGGCTTCCATTCCATGTGCTGTGATTCCATTCTTGGAAACAAAGCTTCATGAGACAAACTACAGGATGTGGTCTTCACCCGAAGAGATCACGCTCGATAGTCTCCGCTTCTGGGGATATGTCATTGGTGCTCGACCTTGTCCGGCGTCGCTGGTTCAGCCTCCTCCCAGACAGCCTACTTCTACACCTCTTGCAGAAGATGAGGCCACCAAGAAGGAAGCAGAGGCCGCCGTCACTGCTGCCGACACTGCTGATGATGTCTTTCAATATACCATAGATGCTTTTGAGCGCTGGTGTGCTAATGAGCCCCGTGTTCGCGTCATCCTAGTGGTCAGCATCGACGACTCTATCAAGCCAGACATTGTTGGTCCGCGTTCCACTCGCCAGATCTGGGAGTATTTGCGTGAGCGATACGAGCAGAGCAGCAATGCTTAGTTCTTTTCGCTTCAGCGTGAGTTGAAGATACTTTGCTAGGAGGACTCCTCCGTCGGCGACTTCTTTCGAGCCCTGGATAGTCGCCAGCTGGACGAGCTGCCTTCTCCGCTCTGCTAGGAGTGTCATAAGGTGCAGAAAGTGGATTGTGACCGCTTTCGCCTTTATGACTTCATCTGTCGTCTTCGCCAAGAGTTTGAGCTTGTCAGGGCTCAACTGTTGAGTCGCTCATCACGACCGACAGTCACCGAGACTCTTTCGACGCTTCGTGCTGAGGAGCTTCGCCGCTAGTTAGTAGCACAGTTTGTTCCGGATGTGCTTGCTACCCCTTCTTCTTCGACTACACGTATGGCTTTTGCTTTGACTATAGTCCCTCCTCATGTATCTGTCTCCGATCCTGTTTTTGCACCAACTAGGGTTCAGTGCAATTATTGTAAGAACTTTGGGCACGACTACTAGAGTTGTGCAGTGCAAAAAAAAGCGGAACAAGGTGCGTAGGGTGGACGATCAAGGGGGGCAGGGGGTCCTTTCTCGACGGGAGGACAGACCATCATGTCAGGACCTTCTCAACGAGGTGGCTCTATTCAGCAGTTCTGTCAGGTTCTACTTCAGCAGCTCTCTCACAGCTCAGTTGATTCTGCTAGTCTAGCTCAGACGTCTCCTTTTGGTACTTTTTGGGTTTTGAATTCTGGTGCATCTTTCCACATAACACTGGACTCCACACCTCTCACTTCAGTAGGACCTCCTGTTTTTCCCTAGCTCCATCTTACTACAACTTTAGGCGTACTCCGATGCGACCTGGGTTAGTGATCCTTCTGATCATCGATCTCTTTCTGCTTATTGTGTTTTTCTTGGATCCTCCCTAATTGGCTAGAATATAAAAAAAACAGACTGTAGTTTTTCGTTCAAGTGTAGAGGCTGAGTTGAGAGCTATGACAGTAGTGATAACAGAAGTTACTTGGTTGGGGTGGCTACTTGTAGATTTTGCAGTGCCTATGATGGGATCTACGACTCTTTTGTCTGACAGTACATGTGCTATTAGTATTGCCTGTGACTCAATGAGGCATGAGCTTACCAAACACATTGGTGTGGATGCTTCATACACTCGCTCACAGGTGTAGGAGAAAGTACTTGATTTACAGTTTGTGCCCTCAGAGTTGCAGATTGTTGACTTCTTCACAAAGCCACATAGTAGGATACAATATTTGTACTTTCTCTCTAAACTCAGTGTGTGTGATCCACTATGAGTTTGAGGGGGTGTTAGAATGAGAATTCTTTTGTATTTACTTATACGTATTTTGTATTTCTTTATATGTGTATGTCATATTCTCTTGTAATATCCTCTTTGTACTCTCTATATATGTTGTCTATAGGGCCTCATGAATACGCACATAATTTCCATAACAATTATGTACATGCTATTTAAGAAAAGTAACAATTATCTGCACGTATCTTAGTTCACCAGTACCAGTATCTTCATCAAATGGCTGAATATTCAACTCAGATATACCTAAAAGATAGTTCTTATCGTAGCAAAAAGATTAAACAATGGGTAGAGACTACCTTTTGTCTTAAGAGAAGATCGAAGGGAGAGGAGTCAAAGACATATGCCCTCCCTTTACATTGAGAGATAGAGAGGTGTTCCACGTACCGCTAGCTTTGCCCGGCACCGCACTAAAATCACCATCACGTTTAGCGGCAAAGCAAAGCCGCCAACTAACCACATCAATTTCTCGCATAACCTACATATTTACTGAAACCCCCCTAAAATACGCGAGCTTCTGCTCATCAAACCGATTCCACGTTGAAGAAAAAATCATGCACGGTTGCAGATTACTTCACAAAAGCTAAGCTAATTGCCAAATAAGAGCTGAGTTCGAGTGATCCATAAAAATAATTTTTTGGCACCAGGTGTCTAAACCACACAAAACTTAATGGGGTACAACCAAAATTTCTGGAAGTTACACGTACCAGTCTGCCTCTGATGAAGGTGAAATCTCCTACTCCGTGGCCCTTGAAAATTTTTGCCACCTCCTCCGGCACCGGCGGCTTGTCCAGGTCGAACTCGTGCGTGCATCCTGAACACCTACGAATCAGGTAGGAGAAAAATTAGCTGACACAGACACGCAAGCGAGCGCTCCCGCATCGAGAGAGAGAGAGAGAGAGATACGAGCCGAAGTGGGGGCATCTGAGGCAGGTGGAAGAGGAGGAGGAGACGGTGGAGGTAGTGGCGAGAGGCAGGGGAGCGAAGGTGGTTGGGTTTGGCGCGGTGGGTTCGAGCCGAGGTGGTGGTGGTAGAGGTGTAGGGGAGGGGGAGGGGGAGGACGAGGGCGAACACAAGTGCGAGGGGGAGGAGGTGTTCGGGTCGTGGTGGCCAGGCGCGGGGCGACAACATTCCTTGATTTTGAACTTCAAATTTTAAAAGGTGATAAACACACCATAGGTTACATCGGCGGTTTTTTTAATATATTTTTTAATGCTAATTTGATGCACAAACTTTACCAAATGGTGCTTGTGGCACTAGATATCTAGCCGGTTAGGGATGGATGTGTTCAGACCAGCGTGGTGTTGCTGCCCTTCTACTCCACGATTTACGGGCAAATATACTATATAATTTCCTTCTTTTTCTTCCAATTAAAATGTCTAGTGTTATTTTTTCTTATGATAATCGAGGGTTTGTCACTCCGTACATTGACTTTTTAGGATTTGACAATGCTAAGACTGTAATCAATTATTTGCTACTCTACAAGTTAGGTGCTTTATTATTTTGACATTATTTTCCCTTCTCTTCTCCACCTGCCCCGCCTGCTCCTCTAACCACGACGCTCTATGTTGGTATATGACGAGGACATGACATCTATGGATACAACCATATTTGATATACTTGTTGTTCTAATTACAAGAGTTCGTACACTTCACTTAAATTATCATGTGAGCTCATTTTTAGGAGTACTTTTATATTATATGAACTATATGATGCTATCTAATGATGAAAATGTATATTTGTGCAACACCACAGCACTTTTTGTTCAAGTCCAGCAAAAGTTCGAGCTGGACACGTTTTGGAAGCCAATTCGGCCTCCGGAGACAGTACTGACTTCAAACATGTATAACTTTCACATACAGAGTCTGTTGGAGCTCTACGAGTACTTGATGGAAAACTTATCCCGTCATCTTTCCAACGGATTCAGTCTCACCTCCAAATTCCTTCTATATGTACCGCAATTATCAAAAGAAGGTGTTGTGTCAATTATTTGAGCCAAATTGAGCCTCGTAATGCTTGAGTCCAAGGGGAAGGCGCGTCCCTCTCTTGGCCCGTACTGTTCATATGAACAGTTGAAAGATCTAGACCCGCCATTATGAGTTAATGGAGTGTTTTGGTGATTAATGATAAATCCAAATATGAGACTAATTCTCTTGTCAAGTATTATCTTTGTGTAGTCTCATTTGGATATAAAGGTGAAACACAACGAGGTATGCAATCGACATCTCAATCTTATATATTGCTGCATTTCTCAGATCCAAAATATAGGATTGAACTCAACCATAAGTTAAAACTTGAATATGTGCATATGACCTTATTACACATTTGTGTATGCACACATTTAGGGGGAGTTTTATCCTATGCTTTGTGGTTTCATTAGTATTGATCCATATTCCATTCTCCACATATATTTGGGATCTTTACGTTGAAACAAAACTTTTGAGTATACAAAACTTGTGTAGTTCTATACTCATGTTATGAGTATATAGAACTTGTGTAGTTCTTGTATACTCATGTTAGAGTATATATAACTTGTGTAGTTTATATATACTCATTTGTTCTCTCATTTTTCATTATTAAATTTATGAGAATTTAAGTGGTTATCATCAATTACTAAAGAGGGAAAGATTGAGGTATCTTGTCCCACCATTATGAGTTAATGGTATGGTGTGGTAATTAATGATGATCACATTGTGGAACTAACATTTTCCATGAGTTGGATATATAGGTTATGTTCCAGGATGATGAAGACTTTGGATGATCATGAGTTGATCATCAAGTCAAGAGCTTGGTGTAAATGATGCATCATGAGGTAATGCTTATCAAGAAGAGATGATCATGAGTTGATCATCAAGACAAGAGAAGACCAATCATCATGTGTTGATGGAGGTCAAGTGAAGGAATGCATCATGTGTTGATGCATGTGAAGACTCGGGATGGAGAAATCATCATGCGTTGATGATGTTCAAGACAAGATCCCGAAGTGAAGAAATCATCATGTGTTGATGATTGTCAAAGTCAAAGACCCGGACTTGAAGTGTTGATGTGCGTCATAAAGCTTCAAGAAGATGCAAGGCAAAGGTATGACTAGCTAGGGCTAAGGATGTGTTCCTAGTCTTTTACCGGTCTTGGTGTTTGGTTGGAAGACCGGATTGCTAGTATAGGTTGCCGTACTATCAAGAGGGGTCTTAACTAGTAGTTTGAGTTAGTCATGTGTTGATAGCTCATTATGTTTGCTCTAGCTCATCTAGGCATGATGCTATTTATTTGCGAATGTGTTTTGCAAATAATCGAGGCTCATGCATAACCCTTGTAGCATGTGACTTAAGTTTGCAAATGCGTTTTGCAAATGGTGTAAGTCCATGTACCATATTCCTTGTGATGAGTATTCTAAGGGTTAGCAAATGTGTTTTATAACCTACTGAGAATATCATCTTTGAAACCTTGTCGAAAATTGCATTCAAATGAGCGAATGTGTTTTGCCATTTGAAGTGGAGCAAATTGGTTTTGGCTCAGTAGTGCACGGTCGGACCGCAAGAAGGGTCACCGGTCGGACCGGTGGCAAATCGGTCTGACCGGTGTGCTACGGGCGGTCGAACCGGTTTCACTTGATCCGATTTCTTTGTGCGGAAGTTCCGCAGTTGTAAAAATCAGAACTTCCGCTGTGAGGAAGTTCCGGAGATCGAGCGGATCGTTTTTTCCAGCGAGCTCCCTTTGTGGGACTTAGCCAAATTTGCGACAGGCGGTCGGACCGGCCAGCACGGGCGGTCGGACCGATTTAGCGGAGGTCCGACCGGCCAGTGCATGGCGGTAGACCGGCCGAAGGCCCAACGGCTATTTTTCTAGCCGTTGGCGCATGTTGCGGTCCGACCGGCCATTGGTTGGCGGTCAGACCGGCCCTGGGCTGTTTTGATGGAATCTTCTCCCAACGGCTAGTTTTTGTGTGTGGGCTATATATAGCCACCTTGGCCGGTTGGGAGAGGTTGCTGGTGCTATTGTTAAGTGACATACTCATTCTTTGAGCTAAGAGCAAGCCTCTACTCTTTTTTGTGCATGTGTTGCACTTGGTGAGATTAGAGAGTAAACCCTAAGTGCATGTGTTGCCTTAGGTAGTGGATTGTGTATCCACGTGAGCTTTGACACTTGATTAGTTCAAGTGAAAGTTTGGATTCGTTACTCTTGGTGTTTGCCGACACCTAGACGGCGTGGAGGCGTCGTGCGCGGTGATCTTCTCAAAGAAGCTTGTGAGAAGACCCGGCGGTTTGTGAGTGGTTTGGTGCTCACCATCTCCGGAGTGGAGGAAGAGCAACCATAGTTGAGTGAGGTGTTGGTTCGGTTAGGAACCGGTCCAAGTGTTTGGACTTACCTCGGAGGTGTTGGCTTAATTAGTGGAGCCGGTCCAATTTGTTTGGGCTAACCTCAACGTGGATTAGGGGAGACCGGCAAGTCTCCGAACACCACGGTAAAACATAATCGTGTCATCTTGTTTTCACTTGTGCTTTACTTTGAGCAATTTACATTCTTGCTTCAATTGCTTATATATCTTGTATGATTGCTCATATTGTATTGTGTTCATATTGTCGGTGCACTTAGTTGAGCCTAGTTGATTTAGATTTTAATTGAGCAAAACCAATTCGCTATTAGCTTCCGCATTTACATATTGGTTTAGCGCGAAAGATTTTTAAAACCGCCTATTCACCCCCCTCTAGTCGGCCACCTCGATCTTACAAGTGGTATCAGAGCTTGGTCTCTCATTTATTTGACTTAACCGTCTAGAGAGTAAGGGATGGCAACTAGAGATTTAGTGCACCTAGGTGAAGCACCTCTATTTGATGGCACAAATTATGCTCAATGGAAAATCCGCATGTCTTGTTATTTTAGGTCCATGAGTCCGAAAATATGGCGGATTGTAGATGTAGGCTTTTCTCCTCTATTGGATTATTTTGCTCCAACCATTGAGGAAGAGAAATGCTTACATCTCGACGCTCAAGCTACTAACGCCTTATTTAGTGCTTTGAGCGTAGATATATTTGATAAGATATGCAATCTCAAGAGAGCTCATGAGATGTGGACATATATTCAAGATCAATATGAATTGTCCACTTCAACTAGTTACGATTGCACACAAGAATGGATGTCGGAAGAAGAATGCTCAACTTCAAGCTCCGACAATGAAAATGAGGACTCCTCAACTCCATCTTCATCAACTCAATGTTTTATGGCTAAAGGTAATAATGAGGTAAATGGTAATGATGAGCCTTCATATGATGAGTTGATGGATATGCTAGAAGAGCTCAATGAATATTTAGGAAAGGAGAAATTAAAATTCAAAGTTTTGAAGAAAGAGCATGTCTCTCTTCAAAATGATTATGATGTTCTAAAAGATGAACATCAAGCTCTCCTCCTAAATAATCTAAAGAGCTCTAAGGTGGATATAGGCATTGAATGTAATTTATTAGATGATTTGCCATGTATAGCTTCTACCTCATGCATTTCATCTAAGATTAGTGTATCCACCTCATGTGAGGATTTAATTGATATGCCTTGTAGCTCAAAAGTAGATGCTCCCATTTCCTCTATGCTTGTCAATACTAACATTGTAGAGGAAACCAATGAGCTCAAGGTCCAAGTCAAAAATTTGAAGAATGACTTGGAAAGAAGCCTAAAAGGGAAGGCCACTCTTGACGAAATATTGAGCAAGCAAAAACGCTTGCAAGATAAGAGTGGAATCGGCTTCACTCCCAAGAAAAGGGAGAATAGCAAGACGAGGCACAACGCAAGGCACACAAAGAATATCAAGTGCCATGGATGCAATGGAAAGGGCCATTTCGCCTCGGTGTGCCCTAACAAAGTGAATGACAAGCAATTGTCATCAAAGAAGAGGCGAACCGGCAAGGAGCAAGTAAAGAAGGTAAAAGATGAATACAAACTTCGAACTTGCTACAATTACCGGGAAAAGGGACATATGAGTAAGGATTGTCCCAAAGGTATCTCTCCTAAGCCATTTATATATAATGATCATTATTCGCTTAGGAAAGATAAAAATGGCAATGTGTTTGCTAGAATAGTTAGTTCACATAAAACTAATGCTAGGGCCATTTGGGTGCCCAAATCCATTGTGACTAACATTCGTGGACCCAACCAAGTTTTGGGTACCAAAATGCACTTAAATGCTTAATAGGTACTTGGAGAGGCATTGGAGGCTTGGCTTATTCATATAAAGATGGATTTCATCATATATCAAATTGGAGCCAAGCTTGAGGATTATCACTTCATATCAAGAACCAATACCCTTACGGTAACAAGTACTTACATTGAAGTATCTAGCCCCTTTATACCTTGTGTAGGTTGCATTTCATGAAAATCTTATTAAAAAGGGATGCTCTTGCTCTATGTTCTTATTGTTCATAATTAATATCTTGAGCAAGATGAAAGTGGCACATTAAGGGGAGTGCTAAATCATGATCATGTACATCACATCCCTAAGTGTGCCCAAATAAATTAAGTGCTAGTAATGTTTTTCAAAAAATAAGCCTTTTAGCCAAAAGTTAAAAATTTCATAATTATTAGTAATTCTTTGAAAAACTAGTTGCAAAAGGTATACAAATGCTTTTCAAAGGTTTACCAAAAGTTTTGGCTTTAGAAAAACCTATTTTAAGTGAAAATGAGTTTCTAGCCAAAATCCTACATTATAGTATCTTGTTTTTGACCAAAACTAGATTTTTATGTAAAATCTATTCTAAACGGAATTTGAAAATCTTGCCAAAAGGAAAATACTAGAGTTGGTTATTCTAAACATTTTTGGTATTCAAAGGATTTTCAAAAGACCAACCTAGAAAAAGATATTTGATTTTCAAACTCGTCCAAAATACTACCTTGACCTAAATGGTCACTTTCTAGCACTTAAGTGAGTTTTGCCACATGAACCAAAATTCTGCACATGATTAAGTTCATAATGGTATTTATGACTCATACATGCTATTGGATGTTCTAAATTTCGTCATTTGTTCATTTTGCATGTTTTGATTGAAACTTCTTGGAAATATGTTTCATTTCCGAAAACCAAAAGCTTAATTTATAAAAACTATTTCAAATTTTATTTTTATGGGATATATAAGTTGGAAATACTCAAAAGATGTTTATTTGATTGATTGTGCAAATATTTGGAGTAAAATACAACAAATTTCTCTTTTTCTCATCTCTTCTCTGAAACTGTTTGTCAGCTTCAGACCTAACCGGTCCGACCGGCCTCCATCGGAGGTCCGACCGGAAACCCCACCGGTCCGACCGGCGTTGGCCTGGCGGTCAGACCGGTTTTGCGTGAAAGGCATAAAAACCCTTCACCCGAGAGCTCTTCTCTCACTTCACCTTTCTCCCCAAACCGTGCCCTTCTTCTTCTCTCCTTCCTCAGGCCGCCAGCAGCTCCTCCCCTTCGGATCTCCTCCTCCGGCCATCCATTTGGGGATTCAAGGTATCTTTTTGCTCTCCCTCATCTCCTCTTCCATTCCCTCCAATTACTTTGTGGATTGATTGCCTATCTCTCCCACATTTTGGAACCCTAGGTAAGGGAAGAACTTGCAACTTTCGGATTTTTGGCTCTCCTCTCTCTTCAAGGAGGCATCCCCTGTGTTACTCCTCATCTTTAGAGCCAGTAAGCATCCTCAATCTACTTGCATTATCCTCATTTTGTGATTTGCCCCAAATTCTAGGGTTTGTCAAAAATCCTACCTTGTACACTAGATTTTGTGGCAAAGCTTTGTCCTGCAAGTAGTTTGTGAATAGACAAATGAATGTACTTGATGCCATTGCATGAATGATGAAAACTTGTGAAAATCACAAATTTTTGTTCACTGGTTCTGGTAACCAGCGGTCTGACCGGCTCCACACGACAGTCGGACCGACCTCTGTGGCAGTCCGACCGGCGCCACAACAGCGGTTGGACCGGCCTCTGTGGCAGTCCTACCGTCCGTGGACAGCAGTCAGACCGCCTGTGTCCAGAGAGCATGTCAAAATGGCACTATTGTATATTCATAAGTTTATTATCTATTATTCCTTGTTTGATCCTTTGATTATCTTCCCAGGAGCTATGCCGAACAAGCGCGTGGCCAGTCGTTCGGGTGGACCCCCTCCTCCTTCTCCTTCTCCATCCAGAGGGAAAGATCCAGTTGAGGACGACCTTGAGGACGTTTCTATGGAAGAAGTGGAGGAATCAAGTTCAGATAACAACAGCAGCGATAATGACTTTGATGAGTCCGCTGGAAATGACGTTGAGGATGATGATGATGATGATGATGATGAGAACGCACCTGATGAGTCTCAGTTCACGGGACTTGATGTCTCAAGGATAAGAAGTGAACAATACACTATATTGAGACATGTTGATCAGTATCAATTCCCAGAGTCAGCGACAATGGGTATGTTCCACACTAAGTTTCAGCAAGATGTATTCAAGATCATCTATGCAAAGAAAAAATTTGCCAATCACAGATTTGTCAAATGGAACTACCTGGCACAAAATCCAACCTACAATGGACTTTTCAGACTTTTTAGACATGTAGGTTTGGATTCCTTGGTTTCTCTGAACTGCAGCTTTCACTCCAAGGTCATCAGACAATTTTATGCAACGGTTTTCGTGTCTTCGGATTACGACAAACTAATTTGGATGACTAGCCATAGAAAGTTAAAAGCTACAAGAGAGCAGTTCATGAAGGCCTTAGGTTTGAAGGAGTCAAGGGGTATAAGGATCCACCTGCAGGAACCCCTAAACCTTACTCAAGTAGATGAATTTTATGATCAGAATATTCATCATTCATGTGGTAAGTATGCAGGACTCCTTCCTCCCCAAAGATAATCAACAGGATAATGAGATCATCATTCTTCCCTAGGAGTGGGAACAATGATGAAATCCATGGGAGGGCATGGAATGTGATACAATACATAATGGAGGGCACTCGCTTTGATGTCATAGATCTTATTTTCAGAGAAAT
Organism: Hsuehochloa calcarea; assembly: GCA_036346395.1. Taxonomy (NCBI): domain Eukaryota; kingdom Viridiplantae; phylum Streptophyta; class Magnoliopsida; order Poales; family Poaceae; genus Hsuehochloa; species Hsuehochloa calcarea. The sequence continues at coordinate 83,271,900 of CM070594.1, read as the reverse complement.
TGACACCTCCAATGGAGATAAGACTAAAAGTATTTATTATGCTCACTACATAATGAAGCTTATCAAGAGCAGGATTGTATTCAAAGTTTCCTGTGATATAGAGCATAAAGAATACTGCACCTGTGGATGCTCCTCCCGCTCCACCGCTTCCTCCCTCCTCCAAAGTGGCTCCTCCTCCACCTCCACATCTCGTGGACAGGCTCCTCTTCTCGTGGTCCTCGTGCACAAGACCGCCCTAGCAGCGATGCTTCATCTCCAGCTGAGTGTGGATCAGATTCGTTCCTCTCAGGAAGCTTTTCAGGCGGCTGTATTTTCTCGGTTGGATGCGTTTGAGGCTGCTACCACCTCCAGGTTTGATGCTGTTGACCGCTCAAATGATGATTTTGAAAGCAGACTTCATCGCTTTCAAAGCAAAGCAGTGCCTCTTTACTATCAGCGATCTGGACGTGGACCGCACCTACCCTCCTTTCTTCAGCGTAGAGATCAGCCTTCATCCTCTCAGGATCCTCCAGAGCAGTAGTCTTTAGTTCTATTTAGGTCATTAGACCTTGTATAAACATCTATTGTAATATCTTTTATGACTACTTGGTTGTATGACCTTGTCTTTGGCTATGCTATCTTTTGTTACTCTGTGTGAGAATGTTGATCCTTTATATTATGAGTTGTCTTTGCATGAGATGTGGATGAGATATGATTGTGATTGAATATATTTTTTTGTGTTTGATCATATCTTATGTGTCTTCTGTCGTGGATGCCCTATTTACAAGAGAAATTCTGTCAAATTTTTATAAAAATCTCTCACAAGCATAGGTCTTAATGTTCATCTGAACATAGTTTGTGAAAATTGTTAAAATGAGAGATTATCTAAATTTCTTTTAACAAAAAAAGGGGGTTAGTTGAATGTGTTTCAACTATCATTTCAAGTGGTTCTCAATGTTTTGATTTACAATGGGAGAATGTTATGATCAATAGGTTTGTAACCTATCCTTGTTTCTCCTCTCATATCTTGAGAACAAAATTCCCCCTTGGTCATATAAGTTCAATTCATACTTTTTGTGATCAACCTCAATTTTTTTTTGCAAGTGGTTTCGATTTGCAAAGGCTCCTTTTGGCTACTATTTATCTTGTGTTTTTTGGTGATTTATGCCAAAAGGGGGAGAATATTTGTATCAATATTCTTCATTTGGATGGTTGATTTGTTTAATAATGCCAAAAGAGGGAAAATGCATTAATTGTGTAAGCATATATTTTCATATGCATTTTGTTTAATGCTTTATGTTTCACCTCATATGATGCATAGACATAGTTCATTAGTTTAAATTCTTATCTTATGTCTATGAATATCCAAATATTGTTATTGATAATGGATTTGTCATCAATCACCAAAAAGGGGGAGATTGAAAGATCTAGACCCACCATTATGAGTTAATGGAGTGTTTTGGTGATTAATGACAAATCCAAATATGAGACTAATTCTCTTGTCAAGTATTATCTTTGTGTAGTCTCATTTGGATATAAAGGTGAAACACAACGAGGTATGCAATCGACATCTCAATCTTATATATTGCTGCATTTCTCGGATCCAAAATATAGGATTGAACTCAACCATAAGTTAAAACTTGAATATGTGCATATGACCTTATTACACATTTGTGTATGCACACATTTAGGGGGAGTTTTATCCTATGCTTTGTAGTTTCATTAGTATTGATCCATATTCCATTCTCCACATATATTTGGGATCTTTACGTTGAAACAAAACTTTTGAGTATACAAAACTTGTGTAGTTCGTATATACTCATGTTATGAGTATATAGAACTTGTGTAGTTCTTGTATACTCATGTTAGAGTATATATAACTTGTGTAGTTTATATATACTCATTTGTTCTCTCATTTTTCATTATTAAATTTATGAGAATTTAAGTGGTTATCATCAATTACCAAAGAGGGAAAGATTGAGGTATCTTGTCCCACCATTATGAGTTAATGGTATGGTGTGGTAATTAATGATGATCACATTGTGGAACTAACATTTTCCATGAGTTGGATATATAGGTTATGTTCCAGGATGATGAAGACTTTGGATGATCATGAGTTGATCATCAAGTCAAGAGCTTGGTGTAAATGATGCATCATGAGTTGATGCTTATCAAGAAGAGATGATCATGAGTTGATCATCAAGACAAGAGAAGACCAATCATCATGTGTTGATGGAGGTCAAGTGAAGGAATGCATCATGTGTTGATGCATGTGAAGACTCGGGATGGAGAAATCATCATGTGTTGATGATTGTCAAAGTCAAAGACCCGGACTTGAAGTGTTGATGTGCGTCATAAAGCTTCAAGAAGATGCAAGGCTAAGGTATGACTAGCTAGGGCTAAGGATGTGTTCCTAGTCTTTTACCGGTCTTGGTGTTTGGTTGGAAGACCAGATTGCTAGTATAGGTTGCCGTACTATCAAGAGGGGTCTTAACTAGTAGTTTGAGTTAGTCATGTGTTGATAGCTCATTATGTTTGCTCTAGCTCATCTAGGCATGATGCTATTTATTTGCGAATGTGTTTTGCAAATAATCGAGGCTCATGCATAACCCTTGTAGCATGTGACTTAAGTTTGCAAATGCGTTTTGCAAATGGTGTAAGTCCATGTACCATATTCCTTGTGATGAGTATTCTAAGGGTTAGTGACGAGGATCTAATAATCCTCATTTTATCTTTTATCTATAATTCTTATTATGGGTAAATATGATGTCACATAGTCCCCCGAAGTACCCCTTATATCTATAAGGGAGAAGCCCAATAAGTGGTTGTAAGTTCTTCTACAATCACCCCCACAGTTGTAAGTCTTGCTACGACTATATCATGGTCGTAAGTCCTTCTACGATTGCTACTCTGGTCGTAAGTCCTTCTACGACGGTAAACTACGACCACCTTATAATCAAACCTACAGGCGAGTGGGTCCAATTGATTAAGGAATCCGAACAGTCTGCACGCACTATTATTCCACTTATTAATGGTGTGTAATTACCCCATTATCTCTGGAAGATAATTGCCAGATGGCGTGAAGAAGCCGAGGCGCCGGTAATTACTGCCATCATGCGCCCGTTACTGGATTAATTAGGCGCATCTCCCACAGGGCAAAACGGCTACTTCTTCACGACTATATAAGGGCATCGATCAGAGAGATAGGGGAGGGACAGCGAACAAGAGCTACTCAAGTAGGAACACAAGTGCTATTCTCTATAATAGTCTTAGTCTTTTACTTGATCATCAAGAATACCATACACACAGGATTAGGGTTATTATTCTCTCCGGAGAAGGCCTGAACCTGTCTAAACATCCGTGTCAATCCACTCTGCGTGATCTCATCTCTAGGAGACCCCGAATCAAACAATCTTTACGTAAGATCGGTTCTAATACACCGGCAGTTGGCGCCGTCAGTGGGGACCTCCGTAATCTCTTGTCAACATACTCTCTTTTTCCAATCTCATGCAATCATGGCAGGAGAATGGAACGAGGAGAACTGGTTTGACTTGGCAGATTACGCAGACGTCGACATGGATGCCGGTTTCGACTACGAGCCGAGTGATGCATCCGCTGATGGTGATGTTGCCTCCGGAGATTATTCTCCGTAAAACCATCCCATTAATGGAGTTGAGGAGGGATCCTTATCCCCCACAACAATACGTCCAACAGAGGAGCCAATTCCCTCAAAGGACAAGGGTCAATCCGACCAGGACCGCCCCCAGGAGGACTCACAACGCGACGAGAGTTTTTTCTCCAAGTGTTCAAGTCCCCTTAAGACGGTCCGACTTGGTAAGTCAAGTTCTGGGAGCCACCATTCCAGACTCCACCAAAGATCTAGTGATCCTCTCTCGTGGTAACTCCAGAGAGGGTGGGATCAAGCATGCTTTTCTGCAAATTCGACCGCCTCCCGCAGATCTCATTTGCGAACGGAGACGATTATAACCCGAGTTCCCTACCGAGAGGATTACTCCAAGTCGCCAGATGGTGTCCTCGAGCACTCCTCAAGCGGGAGGCCTCGAGCGCAAGTGAGAATCATCAACGGAGGTCTTTGTCCTTCCCAAATCGTGGTCACCTCATGGAGGCCGAGATAAGAACACTCCCAAGATCACACACCGCCCCTCGTGGTAATGGCAAGGGCACCACCGCTGGCGAGAGAACCAACACTGATGAACGCGAGGAAATCCTCGACATTCTCGCACTCCACTAAGAAGGCCTCAAAGACCCGAGGAGGAGGATTTTGATGTCGTCGAAGAAAGAAAATTGCGACCCGTAAGAACTCGCTCTGGCGCATTCAACATCACGGAGGAGGTACAAGAACTCCGTGACATCAACGACTTACTCGAGAATCCTACCAAGAGCTTGCTCGAACGCTGTGGTACGATCTCTTTGTCAAGAGATTACGCAAAGACTTCGAATCGTGATGACAAGACCGGAGGTACCTCATCGACAACATTCTGTAGTCGAGTAATACGACTTCCTCACTACTACCAATCGAATATTTTCACGAGGAATCGACACGCCATAAGTCGAATCGATCCTCTATTCGAGAAATACATTTCGATCACCAAGATCAAGAAGCCCCTGAGAGGTGATCATTCACCACTTCGACAAAGAAATTCACAACGGGTGGAGTACGAGGAGTATTCCCTCGAGAATCGAGGCCTACTACGTAGCAGTCACTGTTCAGGGTATCGTCGATACGATCACTGGTGACATTAACCCTTCTTTCCTACAAAGAAGGCGTCTAAGAAGTGATTACGGATGCAGGGCATTTTCGCCGACCTTGAGCGATTCACGCCACCTCATTTTCGACAAAGGAACATGGAGAAATTTGATGGATCTCAAAATCCCATCGAATTTCTTCAGATCTATACAACAACCGTCCGAGCAAAGCAGGAGGAGGAGAGCATGTAATGGCGAATTACCTTCCGATCGTGCTCGAAGGATCCGCCGATCGTGGTTATTAAACCAACCACTGAGTCGATCTACTCTTGGCAACACCTCTGTGATCTTCTACAGCGAATTTCCAAGGCACATACAACCGCCTCGAAAAGAAGACGACTTGCACCGATAAAATGAACAACAACGAGACTTTGCGCAATTCATCAAACGCTTTAGTCGTTCGTAACTCAATTCCGAAATTTCGATTCCTCCGTGATCGTGGCTTTTAAGCAAGGAGTCCGCAGAGAAGAATAACGGAGGACATTGCTCTGAATCCTCCCAACATCATTCTTAGAACTCTTCGAGATGGCCGATCGATATGCAATCGCTTCGAGGCAATGAGTGGAACAACACTATCGATCGAGAAACATATACTCCTCGAGAGCCGTGAAGTTGGTAAGGATAAAAAGCAAAAAGTCCAAGAAGAAAATAAAAGTCAAAACCACAAACCGTGGTTCCAAGGAGGTTCCGCCGTGAAAGATGGAGAGCCCCAAACCACCAAGTCGCACTCGATCAAGGCAAAGGTAAGCGCCCGATCGTAGGAACGACAAACCAAGGTGGTGTCCTTTTCATAAAAAGGAAGGACATGACCTCCAGAATCGCCGAAGTTTTCCAAAGAAAGCTCGAGGACTACTACAACAAGCAAGCACCACTCCCTACTCTCGGCGGGTAGGACATACGAGTGGCCAAAAGTCGTCGGATGATGAGGAGATGCCGCCCAAGATCCGCAACATACCGTTGAGCACATCTACGGAGGATCATCGAGATACGACTCCAAACGACAACTTAAAGTCACGGACGAGAGGTAAATTCTATACATACTCCTCTCACAATAAATTACCGATGTTGTCGGAAGTTACCATCTCTTTTGAGAAGGATGATCGCCCAATCACTACGAGTCGATCAGTCGATATCCGATTGTGGTCGAACCCACCATCAACAAGCTGTCGGGTCAATCGAGTGTTGGTTGATGGTGGCGATTCTTTGAACATATTATTTACTAAAGCCCCGGACGAGATGCAAGTACCAGACAAAGGTAAGGCGATGCGATATTCCTTTCATGGAATCGCACGGGTCTTCGCCAAACCCATTGGCCAAGTTTCTCTTCCTTTAACATTTGGCTCACCAAGTAATTTCGTGACGAGAAAGTCTCCTTTGATGTGGTCGATTTCGTCGGATATAACGCCATACTCGGACGACCAACTTTGGCAAAATTCTTAATGGCTACTCATTACGGGTATCAATGTCTTAAGATGCCAGTCCCAAAGGAGTGATCACCATTCATGTGACAAAAGATGGCGATAGTCTGCGACCGTCGATCCTCGAGATGGTTGGTCAAATACCAACTCGAGATGAAAGTCACCTTCGACTAGCAAGTCGGCCTCAAAGCCGCACCAAAGCCGAACGACCAAGTCAAAGAGGTTCCTCCGACGCGAAGAACCCTCAAGATCGCTCAGATCGGGAGACTTCCGACCCCAAATAGGAAGACGCCCTCATTACCTTCCTCCGAGCTAACGCAGATGTCTTTGCGTGGCAAGCATCCGACATGCCCGAGTCCCTGGAGGTGATCGAACATGTGCTAGCTTTACTACCGATAAAGTACCAGAAACAAAAATTACGAGATTTGCCTCGATCGACGAGATGCTATTAAATCGAGTTGATAAGCTACTTAAAGCGTGCTTTATAAGAGAAGTCAACCACCCGAGTGGTTGGCTAACCCTGTAATGGTCAAAAAGTCAAACGGCAAATGGCGATGTGCGTGGACTTTATCGATCTTAATAAAGCTTGTCCAAAAGATGATTTCCCTTTACCTCGTGACGATCACCGTTGATTCAACCGCAGTTGTGAGATATTAAGTTTTTAGATGCATATTCGGATACCACCGATCAATATGTGTTTAAACGATGAAGAAAAGACCGCATTCATTACTCCATTTGGTACCTTTTGCTATGTCAAAATGCCATTTGGTCTAAAGAATGCGGTGCTTCTTTTCAACGCCTAATGCAATCGACTTTTTATCTCAATTAGGCCGAATTTGGAAGCCTATGTTGATGATCTAGTCGTAAAAGCATTAAGAGACTTAATCATATCAGCGACCTACAAGAAACATTCGACAACCTCGTAAAGCACCGCTTAAAACTCAATCCAGAGAAGTGTGTGTTTGGAATTTCTTCAGAAAATTGCTTGGATTCCTAGTATCCGAACGAGGAATCAAGCAAATCTGAAAAAATAAAAGCCATCCTCCGGATCGCCCTCCAAACACAAAAAGGAAGTCCGAAACTCACTTTGGGTGCATGGCGGCTTTAAGTCGCTTCATCGCACGACTAGGAGAAAAGGACTACCTTTCTTTAAACTTCTCAGAGACATGAAGGTTTTGAGTGGTCGAACGAGGCAAACGCCGCCTTTGAGGATGTCAAGAGGTATCTTTCGAGTGCTCCTGCTCGTTTCTCCAAAGCCGTAAGAGACGCTCTTAATTTACCTAGTCGCCACGCCACAGCAAAGAAGCGAGACTAGTCGAGAACGTGAAAACGCATAACGACCGGTTTACTACGTTAGCGAAGTTTTACACGGGCCTAAGGAGCGTTACCTCGTGTCCAAAACTTCTATATGCCCTCCTCATGTCTTCGAGGAAATCATGCATTATTTTCAGCGCACAAAATAGTCTGTGTTGCCCGAGTTTCCTTTGGGAGCAATCCTCCATAATAAGGAAACAATGGACGATGGCAAAATGGTCATCGAACTTGGGAGTTCGACCTCCATTTCGTGTCCCGAACGGCCATAAAATCCCGATCTTGGCGCACTTTGTCGCCGAATGGACAAATCCGAACTCGCTCAGATCCCCAAGACGATTCCACGACCAACTGGATGATGTACTTTGACGGTCACTTACTTTAAGTGGCTCTGGGTGGGTGGTCTGGTATCTCCTACCGGAGAAACCTTAAAGTATGCCATACAATTAAACTTTCGTGCCACTAACAATGTGGCAGAGTACGAAGGTTTGCTAGGCGGCATACGAGCCGCGAAAGCACTCTCAATTAAATCGACTACTCGTGAGAGGAGACTCTCAACTAGTCGTGAATCAAATCGGAAAGAGTACCGGTGCTCTAACTCAACAATGGCTCGGTACTTATCGTAAGTAACGTAAGCTAGAAAAATATTTTTAGGTTTCGAGGTACAATTTATCCTCGAAGGATAATTTCTCTCGCACCAACTTGCTCGGATGGCTTCTTCCCGATCCACGAGCACCAAAAGGAGTTTTCTTGGAGCAACTCCAAAAACCGTCTCGTCGAAGAACCGAGACACCTCCTCTTGAGATGGCCTCATTAGATTACGAGGATACGGATGACTCCTATCTACGAGTATCTTTACAAGGGTTCCAGACCAAGATGATCTTGAGGCGATCGATTATCCCGAAAAGCCAAAATGTATACTTTGGTTGAAGGAGTCCTCTATAAACGAGGAACCCAAGGGATACTCATGCGATGCATTCCGCAAAACGGAGGAATAACACTCCTTCACGATATACACAGTGGCATCGTGGGACGCATGCTTCCTCTGTAACATTGGTTGGTAAAGCCTTTCGACAAGGTTTTTCTTCGCCTACACCAGACGATGCTATGGAGGTGGTTAAAAAGTGTGTCCGATGCCAATTCCATGGTAGACAGATACACCAACCAAATTTCAAGCATTACAAACAATACCTCTTTCTTGGCCTTTTGCACTGGGGCTTGATATCCTAGGACCGCTTCCCAAAGCTCCGGAGGTTTCAATTCCTTTTGTGGCTATTGACATGTTCACAAATGGATCAAGTGAACTCAGAATCGATAACAACTAAGCGACAAAAAGTTCATGATGAGAAGCGAATTAGTCGATTTGGAGTTCCGAGTCTGATAATTACGCATAATGGTAAACATTCGCAAGTGCAAAATTTCAGAATTTTATGACGAGTTGGGTACCAAGTTATGCTATGCTTCGCATTGCACATCCCCAAAGCAATGGGGCGGTCGAACGTGCAAACGGCCAAATAATGCGATGAATTAAAACTCGAGTCTTCGACCAGCTTGTTAAGCGCTCGGGGGCTTGGGTACAAGAATTATCCTCCATATTATGGGCAGTTCGTACGACCACCAGTCGAGCAACAGGAGAAACACCATTTTTTCTAGTTTTGGGAGAAGCCATGCTTCCTCCGAGCTAAAATTGCGGTCGACACGAGTTGAAACCTTCAACAACTCGGATCAGAACAACTTCGAGCAGATGACATTAACCTACTCAAGAGAGGAGAAATCTAGCCTTAATCCGCTCGCGGCCTACCAACAAGCCTGCGCAGATACTATAATCGTAAGGTCCAACCTCGCAGACCTTGTCAGAGGTGACTTGGTATTGAGGCTCGCCAATCCAAGTCTAATCGGAATAAACTTTCCCCTAAATGGGAAGGTCCTTACACAGTGGTCGAAGTAACTCGGCCAGGGTCGGTACGACTAGCAATGGAAGATGGACAGGTTCTCTCAAACTCTTGGAACATCGACCAGTTACGCAAATTCTATGTGTGACCAGTTTCTCAAGCAATAAAAGTCCGAGTTCTTTCTACCTCTTTTTGCCTTATTTTTTGAGTAGTGCTTTTTTAATCTTTCGACTATGATATGAAAACACCCAGTTTTCTTTACACTGGCCGAAAAGCGAGAAACGTCATCTAGTCGAAACTTCTCCTCTCTGCATGTGGTTCTCGCCACTAGAAGGAATTTCCTAACATCGACTGCTACTCACTTTTTTCGCCAATACAAAGAGCTCGGTTTTATCTAGTCGTAATGTTCTCAAAGCCAACTCTCTCAATCTTAGTATATTTTTTCATAAATTCAAAAATATTCTAAGTAGAGTGCACTTTCTTACATTTGTTCGACCACCTTTGGTGTACTCGATTTGTTTTAAGCGGTCGAAGGAAGAGACACACCTAGTCAAGTCTTTCCTCTCGCATGTGGTCCCGCCCACTAGAAGGAAACTTCCTAGTGTCGCTCGCCTCCTACTTTTGCTCTTGGAAAAGACTTATCAAGTCCACCAAAAAGGACGAACGAATGACTAAAGTACTCTAAGACGCTTGTTTAACTCAAGTTGTCGTTCTTGGTTTGATTAAACTAGTCTGAGATGGGAACATCACCTAGTCGAAGTCTTTCCTCTCTCGCACGTGGTCCCGCCCACTAGAAGGAACTTCCTAGTGTCAAGTCGTTTCTACTCTTTTCGACCAAAGGCTTGACAACCGTAACAAAAGCTATAAGTTAAATAAACCTCTCTTTGTTTTCGTAAACCCCATTTTAAACACTATTTATTTAGATTGTCTAAACAATCTAAGCAAATAGTCGAGGGCTAGGATAAAGTTATTAATTTGACTTCAATTCTTAGTCTTTCATTCGCTTATTATCTTTTGAGTTACTAACTACTCGACAAGATGATTTTCGTGAAATGAGGCGGATCATATATTACTCATTAACAAAAATTGTCCGCCTTACAAGGTAGTTACAAGATTACTCGAGGGGAGAGCCTAGTCGCATTTCCTCCGCCACCTTTTACCAATCGATGCATTTCTCAATCGACGACTTGCCTCGATTCGTGATACGATAAATCGGCTTCGATTGGTTTAACATTAAGGCGGGGTCTTGAGCTTTAAGTTTCGCCAAAGCGTAACTCATCTGCTTCGATCGCTTCCCTTATTGATTGACTTGATTAGTCTTGAGTGGTCACCATTTCTTGCAATTTTCCGACTTGTTCCCCAATGGTACTTGTGTGAGCAACTATGGTATCTTCTCGAGGAGTTTTTCCTCGTAATGTAGCTCACTAAGCACATTGTTCAGAGAGTGATGTTGCCTTGAAGACTAGTCTTCATCGACTCCATCTCTGTTGGGTACAAGTCGAAGCCTCGAAGCTTCTTGTTTTCGACCACTTGTTCTCAAAAGAATAATATCGGTCAAACAAAAATATACTTCTAGAGGAAGATAACACAAAGATAATTATAGGTAAAAGCTTTTCTTACCTACTAATTGAGAATCCAATTTCTTGACCTCTTCTCGATGGGAAGCAATAGTTTCAAAGATGCTTTTGCTCCCATGCTCGATGTCCTCTGCAGATTCATCTTAGTAATGCGACGGACTCATTGCAGATTAAGGTCTTTGCTTGGATTTCACCTCGAGGTTTCTCAATTGGGCAAACAATTTCGAACAAGAAATTGGCATTAGAAAAGGAAAATACTCAAAAGGATAACAGTAAAGATTTACTTACACGTTAATCGAGTTCTAAAACCCTCGAGTTCTTGATCCTTATTCATGTAATGCGGAAAACTCTGAATAACCAAAGCTTTTCTTGAACTTGATCTCGAGCTTCCGTGATCTCTTTTCTTTATCCGAGAAGAAAGGAGAGTCGAGTAAAGGTTAAAGATCAAAAGCGATCTTAAGTTCGTAACTTATCGCTTATTTTTCCTCGCAATCTTTTAGATGCAGAGCAGTCTCTCAAGTCTATCCGAGAGGACTAATACTTCGTTCCTTAGCCTCCTCGACTCTTCTTTTCATAGTCGAGTGAGTCACTAAGGTCTTCGATCACCGCTTAACCTACAAAGAACAGAACGAAGATAAACATCATTAGAATGGTTGTAAGTACTTCTACAACTACCGACCTAGTCGTAAGTTTTTCTACGACTACGATATGGTTGTAAGTCTTTCTACGACCACTACCTGGTCGTAAGTAGTCGTAAGCTTTTTACGACTGATACTTCGTCATGAGTTTCTTCCATGACTATTCTCGTAAAACATTTTACGAGTATTTAAGTCGAAAACAACTATGAATGATAAGTGACTTACCACCTCTCTGCCTCTGCGCAGAGTAGTTCCTTCTCCTGTCTTAGCTCTAAAAGCTGTCGATGATACTCACCGACAACAGCAATTTGCTCTAGAGCTTTCTGCAAAAAGAAAAACAGTGAGAAGAGAAGGAAAGTCACATATATAAGTATTTTGAAGATACTTACATTCATAGTCGTCCTAGCAAACATCGAATATACAAGGTCAGGTTCTGCGACTTATCTATCCTCGCGACTTTGTCCCACCACACCTTCTCGAGGCGCTCGTTATCAAAAGTATTCTCCGTATTGGGAATATCTTTGGGATGGGGACTCGGTCACGAGATCTGTAAGCGAGAGGACCCACGACGGAGGCAGCCCAAAGAAGTCACCACGTGGTTGAAATTTTCTCCTTCCGGTTCGTGATTTCTCTTTGGGTAGGGAAGGAATGCCTCCTCGATTTCCTTCCCAGAGCGGGTGCGCAGTCGGTCACCACCTTGACCAGAGGCTTCCACAATGCCTCTGTTGTTTACGACTTCGATGAGTCGAGCGGCCACCTCAACAAGAATACCGCACCTCAAGAGTCGAGTTACGACTTCAGCAGATGTGGAGTCACTCTGGAGTCTCGACTTCATCGGCCACCGGGCCAAGGGTGATGCTTGACCACCTCCATTGCTACCTCTCCAATAGTCAAGGGATAGCAATGAACTTCTCACAGAAGCATTCCTGGGTCAAGGAGTCGGATCAAATAAAGAAAAGCAAATCAGTTGTGAAAAGAAAAAGGTAAATGTCGTTCTTACACTTCAAGACATTTCACATACTCGCACTCGGTCTTAACCAGAATTTTGGAGCAATCCTCCCAACGGAGGACCTCTTCTTCTCCACGACCACGCCCGGTCGAGGTTCAACATTGGCTCACCACGACCACGCCCGTGTCAGAGTTTGAACAGAACCGAGCTCGTTTCTCGATCTTCTGGATGGACGGATCGGTCTCGACCATTCCGAATAAAGATCGCCTCGATTGCGTGTTGTGCCGATGCAAAGATCGCCCTTCATAAAAGACATAAAATCCTTCCAGTTCTCCCTTTCCAGTTGCTTAATAAAACTAGGAGTGGCACCAACTGCGAAAGATTCCATGTCATAATAGAAGGGTACCTTAGCCTTGCGAGGTTTGCGCTTAAGAGGTTCAACTGCTTCAACCTCCTCGGCTTCGACGGCTGCGGCCTCGGCTTCAGATACAACTACACCGCCGCAGTTGTAGAGGGTGCGGTCGAAAGACGAGCTCGAGCTTGCTCCCCCTTGTCGGCAGATTTTACAAGTCGACGTCTCTTCGAGGGAGGAGCCGAGCCTTTGTCTTTCGACAACCCAGCGCCAATAGTCATCAGAACGACTTCTTCGTCGTCCTGGCGATTTTCCATGCCTACTTTCTGTAAAGCAAGACAGAAAAAGAAGAATCACTAATTAATCGTAAGTTTTTCTACGACTAGTACCAAGTCGTAAGTTTTTCTACGACTCTTTCTTGATTGTAAGATATTCTACGATCACCATTAGTCGTAAGTATCTTCTACGACTATAAAGTCCAAAAGAAAGAATCGATTTGATTACCTTTAGGCGCCTATCCTTTCATCTGCGGACAAAGCCGCAATGACTTGAGGAACCGCCCCTCGGAGTGGCGGGGACTTCTCACAGATGAGTCTGACTCTGGAGTCAACCTCAGCCTGTGAAAGATCTGTGTAAACAGATAAAAATATTAGACAAAGTTGAGAAAGACCAAACGGAGAGCTAAGTCGACAATTGCTTACCCTCCTCGTAGTCTCTGGTGGGGTCTCCTCTCCCCGAGTACCTCCACATAGGAGATGCTCGTTTCTTCAGAGGACTAATTCGGCGTGTGATAAAATCCTTCACCACATGCCATCCGGTCAGCCCTTCTTCCTTCAAGTCCTTAATGGCTTGAATATAAGGGCTAATCCATCAGGGGTTGAATCCCATGAAGATTTCTTTTCAGCAGCCTTCCCCGCGAAAGAAAGGCTGTCTTCAGAGGTGACCTTCCAGTAGAACCACCTCTTCCTCCAGCCCGGCCACGAAGACCGGGTGAAACTCTGAATATACTCCTTCGACTTCGAGTCGTGGAGCTTCAGACCGCAGCTTCCGGCGATTCCGGTTTGTCGAGCCATCCCATAATAATATTGAAACACTCGAGATCCGCGGAATCCCTGTGCCACGCCGCATGCATATACGAACACACTCAACATGGTAATGGAATTGGGACCTAAGTTCACTAGTTCCACCCCAAAGTGTTCGAGTACTCATCAGAAGAAAGGGTGGGCAGCAATCAAGGCCGCGACTCACAATACGCTTGGAAGACGGATTTGCCCATTTTCCCCGATGGCGATACGCCCGATAGCGGAATCCACTTCACGAGCCTTCTCGATCTTCCCAGATCGACCAAGATCTTGATCTTAGTCGCATCCATCTCCGATTCCTCCCATTCGTAAACTCTCTTGGCCATTTCGCTTAGAAGCAAGAAGTTTTTGATTGGGTTAGCGGCGAGAAGATGAAACCTAGTCGAAGACGGAGAAAGCAAGAGCTCAAGAACAATGAGTGATTTGGGGAAAGGTAAAATCCAAGTCTACCTCCCGTAAGTTTTTATAACCACCACGATCTCCGCCGGAAACCGTCTCGGCTATAGGTCTATGATAGATGGTTGTACCGCTGGGAACCGCTTCATCTGACAAGTCTATGAGAGCGGTTGTAATTCCCAGATGGTCCGCTTGAGAAAAAATAGGTGCGTATTGTCACCTCCAAGCAAAATTACATTCTTGACCAAGTCTTTCTAGTCGAAGGAAGTATCAATCTAAGAGTTTTTCTCCGATTCTCTACTACGACCACCGTGACGGTCGTAGGGGTTTTTATGACTTTTGATAGTCGTAAGCAACCTTCCGACCAAGCAAATTCCTGGTCAAAGCAAAGACTCAAATGTCGAAGAGTTTTTCCTTCGACTATCATTCTACGACATTCTCATGGTCGTAAGTCCATTTACTGAAACCTTTATCAAGTAAGTTACTTTCACTTGAAGTGGGGGCTAGATGACGAGGATCTAATAATCCTCATTTTATCTTTTATCTATAATTCTTATTATGGGTAAATATGATGTCACATAGTCCCCGAAGTACCCTTATATCTATAAGGAGAAGCCCAATAAGTGGTTGTAAGTTCTTCTACAATCACCCCCACAGCTTGTAAGTCTTGCTACGACTATATCATGGTCGTAAGTCCTTCTACGATCGCCACCGGTCGTAAGTCCTTCTACGACTGTGTAAACTACGACCACCTTATAATCAAACCTACAAAGAGTGGGTCCAATTGATTAAGGAATCCGAACGGTCTCGCACGCACTATTATTCCGCTTATTAATGGTGTGTAATTACCCCATTATCTACGGAAGATAATTGCCGATGGCGTGAAGAAGCCGAGGCGCCGTAATTATCGCCATCATGCGCCATTCATCGGATTAATTAGGCGATCTCCCCAGGCAAAACGGCTACTTCTTCACGACTATATAAGGGCATCGATCAGAGAGATAGGGGAGGGACAGCGAACAAGAGCTACTCAAGTAGGAACACAAGTGCTATTCTCTATAATAGTCTTAGTCTTTTACTTGATCATCAAGAATACCATACACACAGGATTAGGGTTATTATTCTCTCCGAGAAGGCTCGAACTGCCTAAACATCCGTGTCAATCCACTCTGCGTGATCTCATCTCTAGGAGACCCCCCGAATCAAACAATCTTTACGTAAGATCGGTTCTAATACACCGACAGTTGGCGCCGTCCGTGGGGACCCTCCGGTAATCTCTTGTCAACATACTCTCTTTTTCCAATCTCATGCAATCATGGCAGGAGAATGGAACGAGGAGAACTGGTTTGACTTGGCAGACACGCAGACGTCGACATGGATGCGGTTTCGACTACGAGCCGAGTGATGCATCCGCCGATGGTGATGTTGCCTCCGAGATTATTCTCCAGAAACCATCCCATTAATGGAGTTGAGGAGGATCCTTATCCCCACAACAATACGTCCGGCTGAGGAGCCAATTCTCTCAAAGGACAAGGGTCAATCCGACCAAAGGCCGCTCCGGGAGGACTCACAACACGACGAGAGTTCTTTCTCCAAGTGTTCAAGTCCCTTAAGACGGTCCGACTTGGTAAGTCAAGTTCGGGAGCCACCATTCCAGACTCCACCAAAGATCTAGTGATCCTCTCTCGTGGTAACTCCAGAGAGGGTGGGATCAAGCATGCTTTTCTGCAGAATTCGACCGCCTCCCGCAGATCTCATTTGCGAACGGAGACAGATTATAACCCGAGTTCCCTACCGGAGGGGATTACTCCAAGTCGCAGATGGTGTCCTCGAGCACTCCTCAAGCGGGAGGCCTCGAGCGCAAGTGAGAATCATCAACGGAGGTCTTTGTCCTTCCCCAAATCGTGGTTAGCCTCATGGAGGCCGAGATAAGAACACTCCCGAAGATCACACACCGCCCCTCGTGGTAATGGCAAGGGCACCACCGCTGGCGAGAGAGAACCAACACTGATGAACGCGAGGGAAATCCTCGACATTCTCGCACTCCACTAAGAAGGCCTCAAAGACCCGAGGAGGAGGATTTTGATGTCGCGGAAGAAAGAAAATTGCGATCGTAAGAACTCGCTGGCGCATTCAACATCACGGAGGAGGTACAAGAACTCCGTGACATCAACGACTTACTCGAGAATCCCACCAAGAGCTTGCTCGAACGCTGTGGTACGATCTCTTTGTCAAGAGATTACGCAAAGACTTCGAACGTGATGACAAGATCGGAGGTACCTCATCGACAACATTCTGTAGTCGTAGCAATACGACTTCCTCGGCTACTGATCAATCGAATATTTTCACGAGGAATCGACACGCCATAAGTCGAAACGATCCCTATTCGAGAAATACATTTCGATCACCAAGATCAAGAAGCCCCTGAGAGGTGATCATTCACCACTTCGACAAAGAAATTCACAACGGGTGGAGTACGAGGAGTATTCCTCGAGAATCGAGGCCTACTACGTAGCAGTCACTGCACGGTATCGTCAGATACGATCACTGGTGACATTAACCCTTCTTTCCTACAAAGAAGGCGCCAAGAAGTGATTACTGGGATGCCGCATTTTCGCCGACCTTCGAGCGATTCACGCCACCTCATTTTCGACCAGTGAACATGGAGAAATTTGATGGATCTCAAAATCCCATCGAATTTCTTCAGATCTATACAACAGCTGTCCGAGCAGCAGGAGGAGGAGAGCATGTAATGGCGAATTACCTTCCGACTGTGCTCGAAGGATCCGCTCGATCGTGGTTATTAAACCAACCACTCGAGTCGATCTACTCTTGGCAACACCTCTGTGATCTTCTACAGGCGAATTTCCAAGGCACATACAACCGCCCTGGAAAAGAAGACGACTTGCACCGGATAAAACAGAACAACAACGAGACTTTGCGTCAATTCATCAAACACTTTAGTCGTTCAGAACTCAATTCGGAAATTTCGATTCCTCCGTGATCGTGGCTTTTAAGTAAGGAGTCCGCAGAGAAGAATAACGGAGGACATTGCTCTGAATCCTCCCAACACTTCTGTTGCCGAACTCTTCGAGATGGCCGATCGATATGCAACTGCTTCTGAGGCAGTCGAGTGGAACAACACTATCGATCGAGAAACATATACTCCTCGAGAGCCAGGTGAAGTTGGTAAGGATAAAAAAGCAAAAAAGTCCAAGAAGAAAATAAAAGTCAAAACCACAAACCGCTGGTTCCAAGGAGGTTCGCCGTGAAAGATGGAGAGCCCCAAACCACCAAGTCGCACTCGATCAAGGCAAAGGTAAGCTACTCGATCGTAGGAACGACAAACCAAGGTGGTGTCCTTTTCATAAAAGGAAGGACATGACCTCCAGAATCGCCGAAGTTTTTCAAAGAAAGCTCGAGGACTACTACAACAAAGCACCACTCCCTACTCTCGGCGGGTAGGACATACGAGTGGCCAAAAGTCGCTTGATGATGAGGAGATGCCGCCCAAGATCCGCAACATACCGTTGAGCACATCTACGGAGGATCATCGGCATACGACTCCAAACGACAACTTAAAGTCTGCGGACGAGAGGTAAATTCTATACATACTCCTCTCACAATAAATTACCAAGTGGCCTGAAGTTACCATCTCTTTTGAGAAGGATGATCGCCCAATCACTACGAGTCGATCAGTCAATATCCGATTGTGGTGAACCCACCATCAACAATCGTCGGGTCAATCGAGTGTTGGTTGATGGTGGCGTTCTTGAACATATTATTTACTAAAGCCCCGACGAGATGCAAGTACCGGGAGAAAGGTAAGGCGAGACGATATTCCTTTCATGGAATCGTCACGGGTCTTCGCCAAACCCATTGGCCAAGTTTCTCTTCCTTTAACATTTGGCTCACCAAGTAATTTCAGACGAGAAAGTCTCCTTTGATGTGGTCGATTTCGACACGCATATAACGCCATACTCGGACGACCAACTTTGGCAAAATTCTTAATGGCTACTCATTACGGTATCAATGTCTTAAGATGCCGTCCCAAAGGAGTGATCACCATTCATGTGACAAAAGATGGCGATAGTCATGACCGCCGATCCTCGAGATGGTTGGTCAAATACCAACTCGAGATGAAAGTCACCGACTAGCAAGTGAAGCTTCAAAGTCGCACCAAAGCCGAACGACCAAGTCAAAGAGGTTCCTCCGACGTAGAAGAACCTCAAGATCGCTCGCATCGGGAGACTTCCGACCCCAAATAGGAAGACGCCCTCATTACCTTCCTCCGAGCTAACGCAGATGTCTTTGCGTGGCAAGCATCCGACATGCCCGGAGTCCCCAGGGAGGTGATCGAACACAGGCTAGCTTTACGGCCTGATAAAGTACCTGTAAAACAAAAATTACGAAGATTTGCCCCGATCGACGAGATGCTATTAAATCGAGTTGGATAAGCTACTTAAAGCGTGCTTTATAAGAGAAGTCAACCACCTGCAGTGGTTGGCTAACCTCAGAATGGTCAAAAGTCAAACGGCAAATGGCGATGTGCGTGGACTTTACTGATCTTAATAAAGCTTGTCCAAAAGATGATTTCCCTTTACCTCGTATCGATCAGCTGGTTGATTAAACTGCAGGTTGTCATAGGAGGGCATGGAATGTGATACAATGATGAAATCCATGGGAGGGCATGGAATGTGATACAATACATAATGGAGGGCACTCGCTTTGATGTCATAGATCTTATTTTCAGAGAAATTGACACCTCCAATGGAGATAAGACTAAAAGTATTTATTATGCTCACTACATAATGAAGCTTATCAAGAGCAGATTGTATTCAAAGTTTCTGTGATATAGAGCATAAAGAATATGCACCTGTGGATGCTCCTCCTGCTCCAGTTGCTCCTCCTGCTCCAGTGGCTCCTCCTCCACCTCCACAGTCTCAGGGACAGGGCTCCTCTTCTCAGGGTCCTCAGGCACAAGACCCTGTCCTAGCAGCGATGCTTCATCTCCACCGGTGAGTGTGGATCGATTCGTTCCTCTCGTGAAGCTTTTCAGTGGTGTATTTTCGGTTGATGCGTTTGAGGTCGCTACCACCTCCGTGTTTGATGCTACTGATCGCTCAAATGAGATTGCGGCGAGACTTCATCGCTTTCAGCAGAAGCAGTGCCTCTTTACTATCGCGATCCGACGTGGACCGCACCTACCCTCCTTTCTTCAACAGAGATCGGCCTTCATCCTCTCAGATCCTCCGAGCAGAGTCTTTAGTTCTATTTAGGTCATTAGACCTTGTATAAACATCTATTGTAATATCTTTTATGACTACTTGGTTGTATGACCTTGTCTTTGGCTATGCTATCTTTTGTTACTCTGTGTGAGAATGTTGATCCTTTATATTATGAGTTGTCTTTGCATGAGATGTGGATGAGATATGATTGTGATTGAATATATTTTTTTGTGTTTGATCATATCTTATGTGTCTTCTGTCGTGGATGCCCTATTTACAAGAGAAATTCTGTCAAATTTTTATAAAAATCTCTCACAAGCATAGGTCTTAATGTTCATCTGAACATAGTTTGTGAAAATTGTTAAAATGAGAGATTATCTAAATTTCTTTTAACAAAAAAAGGGGGTTAGTTGAATGTGTTTCAACTATCATTTCAAGTGGTTCTCAATGTTTTGATTTACAATGGGAGAATGTTATGATCAATAGGTTTGTAACCTATCCTTGTTTCTCCTCTCATATCTTGAGAACAAAATTCCCCCTTGGTCATATAAGTTCAATTCATACTTTTTGTGATCAACCTCAATTTTTTTTTGCAAGTGGTTTCGATTTGCAAAGGCTCCTTTTGGCTACTATTTATCTTGTGTTTTTTGGTGATTTATGCCAAAAGGGGGAGAATATTTGTATCAATATTCTTCATTTGGATGGTTGATTTGTTTAATAATGCCAAAAGAGGGAAAATGCATTAATTGTGTAAGCATATATTTTCATATGCATTTTGTTTAATGCTTTATGTTTCACCTCATATGATGCATAGACATAGTTCATTAGTTTAAATTCTTATCTTATGTCTATGAATATCCAAATATTGTTATTGATAATGGATTTGTCATCAATCACCAAAAAGGGGGAGATTGAAAGATCTAGACCCACCATTATGAGTTAATGGAGTGTTTTGGTGATTAATGACAAATCCAAATATGAGACTAATTCTCTTGTCAAGTATTATCTTTGTGTAGTCTCATTTGGATATAAAGGTGAAACACAACGAGGTATGCAATCGACATCTCAATCTTATATATTGTTGCATTTCTGATCCAAAATATAGGATTGAACTCAACCATAAGTTAAAACTTGAATATGTGCATATGACCTTATTACACATTTGTGTATGCACACATTTAGGGGGAGTTTTATCCTATGCTTTGTAGTTTCATTAGTATTGATCCATATTTCATTCTCCACATATATTTGGGATCTTTACGTTGAAACAAAACTTTTGAGTATACAAAACTTGTGTAGTTCAGATATACTCATGTTATGAGTATATAGAACTTGTGTAGTTCTTGTATACTCATGTTAGAGTATATATAACTTGTGTAGTTTATATATACTCATTTGTTCTCTCATTTTCATTATTAAATTTATGAGAATTTATGGTTATCATCAATTACCAAAGAGGAAAGATTGAGGTATCTTGTCCCACCATTATGAGTTAATGGTATGGTGTGGTAATTAATGATGATCACATTGTGGAACTAACATTTTCCATGAGTTGGATATATAGGTTATGTTCCAGGATGATGAAGACTTTGGATGATCATGAGTTGATCATCAAGTCAAGAGCTTGGTGTAAATGATGCATCATGAGTTGATGCTTATCAAGAAGAGATGATCATGAGTTGATCATCAAGACAAGAGAAGACCAATCATCATGTGTTGATGGAGGTCAAGTGAAGGAATGCATCATGTGTTGATGCATGTGAAGACTCGGGATGGAGAAATCATCATGTGTTGATGATTGTCAAAGTCAAAGACCCGGACTTGAAGTGTTGATGTGCGTCATAAAGCTTCAAGAAGATGCAAGGCAAAGGTATGACTAGCTAGGGCTAAGGATGTGTTCCTAGTCTTTTACCGGTCTTGGTGTTTGGTTGGAAGACCGGATTGCTAGTATAGGTTGCCGTACTATCAAGAGGGGTCTTAACTAGTAGTTTGAGTTAGTCATGTGTTGATAGCTCATTATGTTTGCTCTAGCTCATCTAGGCATGATGCTATTTATTTGCGAATGTGTTTTGCAAATAATCGAGGCTCATGCATAACCCTTGTAGCATGTGACTTAAGTTTGCAAATGCGTTTTGCAAATGGTGTAAGTCCATGTACCATATTCCTTGTGATGAGTATTCTAAGGGTTAGCAAATGTGTTTTATAACCTACTGAGAATATCATCTTTGAAACCTTGTCGAAAATTGCATTCAAATGAGCGAATGTGTTTTGCCATTTGAAGTGGAGCAAATTGTTTTTGCTCAGAGTCACGGCCGGATCAAGAAGTGGTCACCGGTCGGACCGGTGGCAAATCGGTCTGACCGGTGTGCTACGGGCGGTCGAACCGGTTTCACTTGATCCGATTTCTTTGTGCGGAAGTTTCGCAGTTGTAAAAATCGGAACTTCCGCTGTGAGGAAGTTCCGGAGATCGAGCGGATCATTTTTTCCAGAGAGCTCCCTTTGTGGGACTTAGCCAAATTTGCGACGGGCGGTCGGACCGCCAAAGACGCGGGATCGGACCGATGAAGGAGGTCCGACCGCCGGCGGTGCATGGCGGTCGATCGGTCGAAGGCCCAACGGCTATTTTTCTAGCCGTTGGCGATGGGATCGTCCCGGCCATTGGTTGGCGGCCGACCGTACCGGGTCGTTTTGATGGAATCTTCTCCCAACGGCTAGTTTTTGTGTGTGGGCTATATATAGCCACCTTGGCCGGTTGGGAGAGGTTGCTGGTGCTATTGTTAAGTGACATACTCATTCTTTGAGCTAAGAGCAAGCCTCTACTCTCTTTTGTGCATGTGTTGCACTTGGTGAGATTAGAGAGTAAACCCTAAGTGCATGTGTTGCCTTAGGTAGTGGATTGTGTATCCACGTGAGCGTTGACACTTGATTAGTTCAAGTGAAAGTTTGGATTCGTTACTCTTGGTGTTTGCCGACACCTAGACGGCGTGGAGTCGTCGTGCGCGGTGATCTTCTCAAAGAAGCTTGTGAGAAGACCCGGCGGTTTGTGAGTGGTTTGGTGCTCACCATCTCCGGAGTGGAGGAAGAGCAACCATAGTTGAGTGAGGTGTTGGTTCGGTTAGGAACCGGTCCAAGTGTTTGGACTTACCTCGGAGGTGTTGGCTTAATTAGTGGAGCCGGTCCAATTTGTTTGGGCTAACCTCAACGTGGATTAGGGGAGACCGGCAAGTCTCCGAACACCACGGTAAAACATAATCGTGTCATCTTGTTTTCACTTGTGCTTTACTTTGAGCAATTTACATTCTTGCTTCAATTGCTTATATATCTTGTATGATTGCTCATATTGTATTGTGTTCATATTGTCGGTGCACTTAGTTGAGCCTAGTTGATTTAGATTTTAATTGAGCAAAACCAATTCGCTATTAGCTTCCGCATTTACATATTGGTTTAGCGCGAAAGATTTTTAAAACCGCCTATTCACCCCCCTCTAGTCGGCCACCTCGATCTTACAACAGTACTATAAATAGTACCACCCCTTATCTTTTAACTATGTGTGGTTCCCCTCCCTTATTTAAGGTGGTCACACCCCTTTAGTTTACTTGGATTTCGTTTAGTTAAAAGTTAGCTACATTGCAACTTCGTGTATTGACTTGTGTCGACTAGACCAACCCTGAATACCAATTCAGAATCCCAACTTTATCAAACATTTTAATTATATTTACAATTTTAGATTGTTAATTATCTTGCTCTTACTTGTTCTTCGATTGCATACATGAATAGACCTCCGTGGTCAGGTCGATTGTGCTTCTAGCAAGGTCGATAACAATCACATAGTTGGTTCAATGATTGCGGGCATATTGGTCATTTGCGATTGGTAGCCGAATCGTGAGTCGTATCCACCAAAATCGAGTTATTATTCTTATCGAAAGATCGGGACACTCATTGTCGCATCACTATGCCTTTTGGCTTCTTCTAATAAAATGAAGTGTATGATTAGAATTGTTGGAGGAATAGCTAGACCTCTCACAGGCCATGGTGTGGGGGCTCATGTTGAGGCCATCATATTCAGAGGTTGCACCCTCAAACCCTACGTTCGACGTTACGACGGGATTCACATGCCGCTAGCAACCTACAGAAGGCGTTGGGGACATTGTGGCAAGGGTTGAAACTGTCCCTAGGAGTCCTCGTTCTTGGTAGGTCCCGCCTGACAGGTAGGACCCACCGACTCAAGAATATTCCCTCAAGCATGGGACCACATGTCAGATGGCCATGCGAATACAGTGTGACAGGCACCTCCTTAAGTGATATGCAGATCAAAGGAATATTGTTGTACCTAGAAAGGACAACGATGCCCCCCTCTTGTACTTATAGAATAGTTATCTCTATTAGGGGTATTACAGTCATTTGTATAGGCCAAAAAGCCTATAAATACCCTATGTATCCTTTATTTATAACTTAAGCTCTCAAGGAATGTAAAGAGACACTGGTGTGCCTCCGGGGAGCATCTCTCGTTGGAGGAAACCCTCGTAGGCCACTGACAGAAGTAGGGTGGTCCTCTTGGACCCTCGAACTTGTATAAATCCCCGTATCATCCACTCTCGTGCACGCCGACCTATCACACGACTGACGTCTATCCCTCACTTGTGTTTGGGTTTTACACCTATGAAAAAAATGGTGCTTTCGTTATTCATTTGCAATGCCGATCTTTTTTATTCTCTACACCGTATAAGTGCTCACTATACTGTATGTAAAATATTCATGTTTTTTCTCCATCATTTTTTTGGAACAATACAAGCGTGTAAATTTATTACATTTTAAAAATAAGGTTAAAAGAAGCCACCAGGTTGGTTAAAGGGGCTAAAATTCTCACATTAATGGAAGTAATGTGAAATATCTACACCGATTATTTTGATGGGCCCACATTAAAATGATGTGGATTAATCAGACATAAATTGAGTTGTAATAGTTGTATACGAAATCCAATTGTATTTTCAATCATAAGTGTTAAGAGTTGTATTTCGAATACCTACCATTACAACTCTATTTTGAAATGCAAACATATGGGTTGTGGTATCTGGCCGTCGTAAGTACCCGTGCGATTCAGCTAGTAATCAAAAGGTCAAGGACAGTGTTGACTCCGACATTAGCCTTGGGGCAGATGGAGCAAACGACACTACACAAGTACGGTTAGGGGGGGCACAGGGGCAAGAACTAGAACGCCGCGTTGGAGGACACGATCGGTTGCTACGGTGCATGCTACTGAGTTCATGCGGGTGAAGTGAGCGTACGACCCCGACGGGGTTGTCCTCAAGTGAGTTCGTCGGGCAAGCGTGGTTGGCGGGTAAACGGATACATTTAAATTCATCCATATTCACGCACTTTCGCCGAATAACTCTCGTTTTCACTCGGCTAATCGAACGCAATTACCATCCTTACTCACGGCTCACGCCCACGGAGAAGGCCCAAGAAACCGCGCGGTGCAGTACAGGCCCAGGCCTGGTTAGTCGTAACTCGTAAGTCGGCTCGCCTCCGATCGGAACAAAGCAAATCATAGGCAGTTTGGCACTGCTACACCGGTGATAGGACGTACAGGAAGCGGAGGAGAAAGAGAGCTGCGGGACGACGCAGGAAGGAAGCAACAGAGACGTCCAATTCCAATCGAAGCATGTAAGCGAGCTAATCGATCCTCTGCTGTTCGTGTGCGCGTCCCTTGATTAATTCCAAGTTTGTTCTATCGATCAATCAAATCGGAGCTATTATTAGCCGAGAATTTGCACTTCCACTCTTGTTTTTTTTTTCTTCTTGGAAGAAAAAACTATTGACTTTGATGCGGTGGGTCGATGGTTTTTGCCAGGAGAGCGTCGATTAATCGGCCGCCGACTCCGAATCCGGAGGAGGAGGGGCAGAAGGAGGCTTCTCTTAGAGAAACCATCAACATCAAGGTACTGCTTGCTCCCATCTTCTTAGAGGAATCGAGCAATAAATCTGTGGATTGCGGTTGTTTTTTCTTTGCTCGAAACTAGAGCTCTTAGTGCACAAAGGTGGGGGCTTTGCGGCTGCTGGTGTGATCCAAGTGGTCAATCCCGTTTAGATTCGGTTAGGGTTTGGTAGGAAGGGGAGAGGAGGGTTAATTTGGGATAGTTGAAGCTAAGAGAAATGTTTAAGGGTGTTTTTTGTTTGCTGCTTTTGTCATTGAGTGTGGTAACAGTGAGGTGGGTTTTGGTTTCTGAAGTTGGTAGAGAGTGGGGAGAAGGAGAAGCTGATGGAGCTCCTCCGGGAGCGGCTCGTCGAGTGCGGCTGGAGAGATGAGATGAAGGCTCTCTGCAGGTTTGGCTCCTCATCCATTGAATTCCAATATAATCAGTAATATGGTATCTTAGCGTAAGCAATTTGTGCCAATTAGAGAAACAATGGTGTTGTTTTTAACTTTCAAGTACAGTTTAAATTCAATTGATTTAGTTGGATTACTACCAAAGCATAGTGGTTTCTCTTGGTTCCTCTCATGAAAAAGACTTACAGTAGGCTTATCACTTTCTGATGAATGAGTAAGTGAAAGGCTTTAGTAGATTGTTACTGCAGTTTATATCAACGTAACATTTGCAATTACTTGCATGTTTTGTTTCTTAAGTCTCTTGCAAATATTCCAGAGGATTAGGTAACCCAAGCAGCATGTGTGCTTTTAGACATATGCTTTTTGCACACTCACTGAGCATGGTAAAGTGCTCTTTTAAGTCTTAACTCTTCGCTGCGCATTGGTACTCCTGCACAGAACAGGGCCATGTAGTACATTTAGTTAGGTTCTACTTTAGCTTTGAAACATCTCTGGCCTAATTCTGAAACCCTGAAAGCCCTGAGCCTTGCAACCACGTAGCAATTTGTCACTAACATGCATGCTGCTTTAAGTTTCCACATTAGAGCATTCTAGAATTTGCGCTGTATTACACATTCCGTTTGTTTGGAATTAAAGTGCTATGGTTTTACCTGGAGAATTTAAGCTATCTTTCCCTTCCACGTCATTGATGTTAACAGCTCTCATTTTGTTTCGTGTAGGGCCTATGCAAGGAAGAAAGGAAGAAATAATGTGACAGTAGATGATCTTATTCATGTTATTACTCAGAAAGGAAGAGGTCAGCGATTTTCATTTGTTCAATGATTTCTTTTCTGCTTGCAAAGGAAACATTATGTAATTCCAGTGCACACCGCGTACAATTTGGAAGGATCATTATAAACTGATGTAGTCTTGGCATGCATTTGCCCATCTTTCCACGTAAGTTTATTGCTTGCATATTATAACTGGACTTAGGACAAACAAATGGACAACCCGTTAACTTGCACTTCTCTCATCCAATGCTCGTCGTAGCCCTCGATTGTGCATTGCCGAGCAGTTTTATGATGCTAAGTGGGGAAGTGTTCTTGTTGTTGGAATTGCAACTTGTATTATCAGGGGTCAATTGGCCAATATATATACACAATACATGTTATAGATAAGAAAACCAAATCAAATCTAGAGTCCTACTCTAACACAAGTATATCTCTAACTATATCTCTAACAACCCCCCTCAAACTCATGGTGGATCAACAACACTGAGTTTGGAGAGGTAGAAGCCGTGCTGTGCTCGAGTCTGGGCCTTCGTGAAGAAATCCGCTATCTGAAGCTCTGAAGGCACATACTTAAGAGCAATCACCTGATCATGCACACAAGACCTCATGAAGGAAGCATCAACACCAATATGCTTGGTGAGCTCATGCTTCACAGGGTCACTGACAATACTGATAGCACATGTACTGTCTGACAAGAGAGGAGTCGGTGTAGTAACAGAAACACCAAAATCCTCAAGTAACCACCGTAGCCAAGTAATCTCTGTTGTCAAGAGAGCCATAGCTCGCAACTCACCTCTGACTCGAACGGACACTGCAACTGCTTTCTTCGCCTTCCGTGCAATAAGCGAACCACCAAGAAAAACACAAGAAGCGAGAGATAGACCGCGATCGGAGGATCGGCCGCCCAAGTAGCATCCGAATAAGCTCAAGTCAGAATTTGGAGCGTGGAAAGAAGAGGCGAGAGATAGTCCTACGAAGGTATCGCAGAACTCGAAGAAGGTGGTCAGAGTGGACTGAGTGGGAGCAGAAACAAACCGACTCGAATGTGAATCGGATAAGTGATATCCGGACGAGTAATAAACAAGGTAGACAAGACTCCCAACAAGATGGCGATAGCGAGTCGATCGTAAAGAGGCTCGCCATCGAGGGTTTGAGGTGAACATTGAGCTCCATAGGAGTCTCAACAGACGCCGATCAATGAGGGAGGCGCGATCAAGAAGTTCTGAATATACTTCTCTTGGGACATAAAGAAACCATCCGGAGTGGAAGTAACCTCAATCCCAAGGAAGTAACGAAGAGGACCAAGATCCGACATAAGGAATCGCTCACTCAAGACGAGCCTTGACAAAGGCAATGTACTCGAGTCATCTCTCGTAATGATCATATTATCAACATACGTAAGAAGAAGAGTCCGACCACGAGACGAAGTGTGGACAAAAGCGCAGGTCATGATCACTTGTGAAAAACCAGCAGTGACCACAGAGGAGAAGCGCCAAACCGTGCACGAGGGCTTGCTTAAGACCATAGAGAGAGCGGCGGGCGATGCACCATGCCCTCAGAATGAATACCCAGTGGCGGATGCATGTAGACCTCCTCACGCAACTCGCCATTAAGAAAGGCATTCTTGACATCAAGTTGAGAATGCAGACGGCAATGGCGACGCCACCGAAAGAAGAGCGCGGACGGTGGTCATGTGGGCCACAGGAGCAAAAATCTCGTCGTAGTCACGACCATGCTCCCGCTGGAAGCCACGAGCAACAAGACGCACCTTATAGCGCCAAGAGAGCCATCGAGCGAGTCTTAATCTTATAGACACACTTACATGTGATGGGACAAGAGTGAGATGGAAAAGGAACAAGATCCCAAGTACCACCGCTCGAGGCAAGAATCTCTCGGCCATGGCATGCCGCCACTCGGGATGAGTAACAAGATCCGTGTAGGAGGCGAGCTCACAAGTAGCTGCGCCAAAGAAAGGCAAACGGCAGGCGGGTCGAATCGATCGGGCGATCGCGAGAGCGTAGCGAGGAGAAGACGCCCATCGGAAGATGAAGCATCGAAGAAGATGAAACATCGAAGTGGGCTCATCCGAAGATCCTCAATACGAGGTCGACGAGTGAGACGAGTGTAGTGGGGAGCCGCAGGAGACGAAACAGCGGCGATAATGGCGGAGAGGCCACATGAGAAATATGTGGAGACGAGATAGGTGTATCCGAAAGGTCAAAAGACAGAGACTCCACAGAGGAAGTCGAAGGAGAGACGGGACGTGGGTAGAAGGGACGAGACTCGCCGAAAGTCACATCCCGAGAAATCCGCGATCCGTCGACCAACAGGATCCCAAAGACCGATAGCCCTTGTGCTCGATCTGCACCCGTAAAGACACACTCAATGGATCGGCGGTCGGTTTAGTGCGTTCTTGAGGGGCGAGGAGAACGAGCAAACGCAAGCCAAATGCACGAAGGCGTAGTAGTCGAAGGAGACCACAGAGACGCCAATAGGGATTGCGCTCAAGAGTAGAAGAAGGCCGGATGTTGACGAGATAGGTGGTAGTGGAAGCGACCTCCGCCCAAAAGTGAGGTGGAATAGAGACGGCAATCATCGGTGCACGAGCCGACTCAAGGAGGTGACGATGCTTGCGCCAAGAACACCATTCGAGCATGAGCACCGGACAAGAGAATCGAAGCGAGAGTGCCTCGTCGAAGGAAGCTGCAGTGATGAGAGAGGTACTTGCCACAGAGTCAAGACGAAGACACGAATAGGAGTGGAGAATCGTAAAGTGCGAACCATAGCGGCAAATTGTTTATAGATAGACAAGACCTCACTATGAGAAGACATGAAATATATCCAAGTGTGGCGAGAGAAATCATCTATAAATATGATATAGTATCGATGACCCTTTCAAACGAAGAGGAGGGACCCCAAACATCGAATGAACAAGATCAAATGGACGTTGAGACACCGACTCACTATGAGGATAAGGAAGTCAAATTTGTTTGCCTAAGTTACACCGACAATGTAGAGACACGCCTCCGAGGCAGACCCGTAAGACCACGACGAACTAAAGACGACAATGAGAGCCACACAGATGGGCAAGACGGTGATGCCATTGTTGGAAAGAGCCAGAGACTGAGCGGCAGAGGGAGAGACCAGGCGGCGACGGTGGCGGCGGAAGGAAGGTGAAGCTACCAAGCTCCCGAGACGCCGCGAGTCAAGGCGCCGAGGGCCGAACCAACCGAGCTCCGTGTGGCGGTCCTGGACACAACAAGAGTCGAGTCGAGAATGATCCGATAACCAAGGTCGATGAATCGCCCAGCAGAAGAAGTCGCATGGTTAGGCGAGGAACATGAGCAAATGAAGGAACATGAAAAGATGAGTTGCTAAGAGGTCCTCGACTGGAGACGAGAAGAGAGGTACCATCGCAGAAGAACACCGATAGGGAATCAAGAGGTGTAACAAAAGATAGAGTGGAAGAATCTAAGTCATGTGGAAGGATGCTCGGAATCAAGGATCCACGGGAGGTACTGTGCTCTGTAGGAGGTGGTTTCTTAGTGCCCAAGAGTCACCGCAGAACCCGCAGAACTCGCCGAGGAAGAACTCAAGCAGTAGCGATCGTCAAGTCCGCTATCTCTGCGCCGCGAGAGAAAACGCGAAGTAGTCGATGCACGCCGATGTAGAAGTACCGTGCGGTGCTAGGAGAAGAACGACGTGAAATATGCCGCCGTTTCTTGTAGCACCGAGACTCAATGTGGCCGATCTTGTCGCGAGAGGAGCGGCGAGGACGACCGCCGCCAGATGGAGGCGGCCACCACCACCGTGGCGGGCACGGAGGAGGCAAAGTGTCATCAAGTGTGAAGCGCTCGGCACGCGGGCGGCGAGCACGGAGGGAGTGGCATCGAGCCAAGACCACTCGACGAGTCTCCTCCGCACGTATCTCGGTAAGGGCCTCGGAAGAGTGACACGAGGGTGGCGTGCAAGTAGCCGGGCACGCCTCGCTCGGATTTAGGGCGGCGAGTAAGGAACTCGTAGACAAGTCGAAACTCTGTGTCAAGACGCGGACCAAGCAAAGATGAACGAGAACGCGGCCAAGAAGGCGAAGAGAGTCCATTGACGCCGATCGCGTAACTCGAGCGTAGAAGGCGTCAAACAGAGCATCACCCCGCCAAGAGAGTGCTCTGACGAACCATCGACAAGTAGATGGCATCTCCAGAGGGTTCAGAAGGCCGTTGAAGATGAGTCCACATCCGACGGTATGATGAAAATCCCACAATCTCGTAAGAAAATCGAGGTCAACATCGGCGATGAAGACAAAGCAGCTCGGCGCCGCCGCCACACCACCGAGTGTAGGTAGTCAAGCGATCCATGTAGAGTCGAGCCTCTTGGTAGGCGAGGCGCCTTCTCATCGCAAGGCCGCAGACTCAATAGCGAGCATTGTCACCGTTGGGGAAGCTTAACAGACGAAACTCCGTCGGAGAGTAGGACATGGCGGGAAGGTGACATCGCGCAGGACGCCCAAAGACGAAGACTATGCATATGGATGCGCATGTGAGACACGAAGTCGGTGTAGTTAACACCGCCGAAGATCACCGGCAATGAGGGAGAAACGGTACCCATTGGTAGGCGGCGCCGACGGCGCGCGATTAGACCGACGCGTTTTTTTTTGCTTTTTTTCCGCTCCTTTAAAAGGAACCCGGCCGGGCCGATTCGGGCCGATTAGAATCGGCCATCTGCGAATCTGGGAAACCCGACTAGGGTTTCTCCTCTCGATGGCGGCGGCGGCCTTTTGCGCGGTAGCCGGCGGCGGCGGGGGGGCTCGCGTGGCGGCTCATGGTCGGGTGGAGCTCGGGCTAGGACTCGAAGCGGGCGTTCGACGCAGACGGCCCTCGCGGCTCGAGGCGAAGCCAGTAAGCGGCGCCGAGGCGAGCGAAGCGAGCGGTGGAAGCACCCTCGCGGCTAGTGGAGCGGCGCCGAGGCGACGGACGGGCGTAGCGAGCGGCGACGGGCTCGAGGGCTTCCCAACCGAGGCGACAAGGCTCCCGAGGCGACGCCGGCGTCTCCCAAGGCGTCCCGAGGCGGCGGCGGTGGTGGTGGACGTGGCGCGGTCTAGAAGATCCAAGCGCAAGATGACGAGGCCGGCAGCAAGACGTCGGTGATGAGATGATGCCGACGAAGCGACGAGACGAAGTTGCGAGAGGAAAGCCGGCGGCAGCGACTAGAGGTAACCCTAATGCTCTGATACCATGTTGGAATTGCAACTTGTATTATCAGGGGCCAATTGACCAGTATATATACACAATACATGTTATAGATAAGGAAACCAAATCAAATCTAGAGTCCTACTCTAACACAAGTATATCTCTAACACTTGTTTCAGTGTTCTTATTTTCTCTCGTCTCTGAAACAGTAACAGTTCCTGATTCTGTGAAGGCAGAGCTCCTGCAACGTATCCGATCCTTTCTCATGTCTTCCTCACTTTGGTAGTCCAGCTATCATAATGATTGGAGCCACAGGTATGAAGGTTAAACCATTAATGGGTTGATCCTGTGGGGGGCCAAACACTGCAGGAAAACAATGCATCCAGCAATATAATCAACAGGAAAAGAATCAAGTGATCTTCGTAGTGCTGTCAACATGTTTCCTGTCAGACAAGCGGTTCAACCTGTTTCCCGGCTGTACCATTACCATACTTAGTTGTAAACCTTGAACACTATATTTTTAATGGAACCTTCCAGCTTGTAATGCTACGTTGTGTTATCTTGTTGTCGCCACTTGATATCGTAATTAGAAAACTGATATATCTTGATACTACTCATGTGCCTCATATCAAACCTGATTGGGTGATCTTCAATGGGCCCCAACGAGAATAGACATCATTTTGTCATCGTGTTGTGATACTCGTGGAGGCTATAATGTTGCCGGGTATTTTTGCATACTGGTTCATTAGTTGTCTGGGAAATTTGACCTTATTTGCTGCTGATAATCTTTCTTTGGTTCATTTGAACCTCTCCGAAAGAATTTCACGATTGGATTTTGCTATGCTGCTAAACTGCTGATTAGAATGTGTGTACTTTCTAGTCATACTTGCATGCAAAAAAAGAAAGTATAATTTGGAGTTTTTGGCCATTTATGTAGCTCAATAATAAACCACTACTGCCATGAAAGAACAGAAATGACGAAGGCAATGGTGTAATGTTCCACATAGTAGGCAGTTGGCATCTCATTGTCATAAACTCGATCAACACTGGAAACCCACGTTGATGCCATCAAGCAAATGCCAAACCACGAATCCAGCCCGAGTTTGGTTTTTCGCTCGAAAAAGCCGAAAGCTGTTTCAAACACATAATTTTTCGCAGCCGCTTCTCATTACAATACACAAAAGCCGAAAGCTGCCAGCGGGGAGCTTCCCCTCCTCTCCGGCGCTCGTGTGGTCCAAATTCGGATCTGGATCCGTATCTCGCCCACGACCACCCTCCTCCACCTCCTTCCTCCTGTGGTCACCACCCTCCCCACGCTGCCCCGACCACCGGCCTCCCCCACCCACCCTACTCCACCTCTCTCCTCTCCCAGCGCCTCCCTCCTCCTCCCTCAACCCCGCGTTGGCTGGCTCCCTCCTCCCCCGCCGCCCAAGTACCATAGCTGCTGCCGGTTGCTCTGTTTTTTTCCCTTCTTTTTTGTTTTTTTGGTTGTAAAATTAATATTTTTAATAATTTTTTATCTTAATAATTATTTATTGTAATATATGTTCACTGTAATAATTATTTTTAATAATTATTTGTTGTAATAAGTATCGTTAAATACACTAATTGCGATTTATTGCGTTGTTTGAAGTATATTATCGTTAATCGCGGTATATTGCGTTGTTTGCAGTATATTATCGTTAATCGTTTTTAATTGCAGTTAATTATCATTTATTGCGGTAGTTATCGTTTATTGCGGTAATTCTTGTCTGGTAGTTATCACTTATTGCATTAGCTACCTTCAATTGTGTTAGTCGTCGTTAATTGTCGTTAAATGTTGTTAATTACATTAAACAACATCAAACAAATCATTATTGTCCTCATATGTATTTTAGAAATTTTTTATCCCGGAAACTGCAACCAACCTAAAAGCCAGATAGTCAACATCAAATATCTTCGTCTCAGCCGAAAGCCGTTTTTCAGTGAAACCAAATAACCCTTAGTTTATACTATAAGCCACGCAGATTTGTACGGAAAAAAGTATTGGACAATTGGTACCGGATAGAGTAATCTATTTCTCAGGAGTCAACAAAATGGTCCGTCACAAATCACAATTCACCAATCAATCACATAGCACACTATTGAAAGAAAGCATGGTATGATGGTATCCCACATCCCACATGCACTCATTCTGACTAACTGCTAACAAGTGGCAACTGAAAAATATATCCATCAAGATTCAATAAGATATGTACAAACTGAAGCATTTCTTGAGCTAGATTACATCCCGTTGCAATTGATTAACATAAATACAGCACATGAATTCCAAGGAGTGACAAGAATTCCAAGGAGTGACTACTCGCTTGAGTATTACAAGGATATAGTACTCTCAAATCTCAATACTTGCCTTCTTTACAGTAACTTCAGAGTAGATTCAGCTCAGAGAACGGGAGCACCGGAGCAGCGTTGTCAAACAGCACAAGGCCCAGGGCTCATCTTATGCCTCCTCTCATCTAAGGTTAGACTATGAACAAAGCTCGGCAAGCAACAACGCCCGGTGTACCAAGCCTTCTCCTTCCGTCTCTTGGCTTCACTGATTGGCGTTGGCTCCGTGCTGCATGCCGAGCTGGATTCGGACACTGGCTTCCCAGTTGCAGCAACAGATTGCAACTGCTGCTTCTCGTTCTTGCTGGTATCTGGTTCTCCGTTGGCATCGGTGTTTTCTTCGGAGACATTTTGCATCGCCTCCTGCAGGAGGTCAGCTAGTTTTCTCCGTTCAGTCGGAGAAGGCTCTGATGATTTGGAATTTTGTACATTATCAGGTAGAAAGACGTTGCTCATCACTGTTTGTGTTCTGGGTTGATAGTTTGGAGTGCTGCCACGAGATGGAGTGAAATCTGCATACGAAAAGCATATCTTATGTTTATGGACGGATCAAAACAAATCACATGGTCTGGTAGACGATCTCGTTATTCACTATTGAACTTCTGATAATGTCACAAAAGGCCAGAATGAGTGTCATATATTTACAGAATTTTGCATGAGTTATAAAATTAAGGACCACATGGAATTGGTAACTGAAGCTAAGGGTGGGGGTCCAATGCAGCTCATAGATATTAGATGCCAAGAAGCATGATAGTGCCAAAAGACGAAATGAAAGGCCTCAACCTTTTGTCTCAAGAAACAATCAAAAGCTAAACTAAGCCCCTTAGGATCTAGAGAGACAAATAAAAGCTGTATCATCACCAACTCAATCAGAGCACATGCAGATTGGACTTAACAAATGGAACAAGCCTCATGCTACTGATACATAATAATAGAGCAGCCTAAAAAAGGAAGAAGCATAAACCAAAGCACTGGCACTACAGTAATGTCAGTATGAAGGGCCAAAATAATTGCACACAAGAATAGAAGAAATCAATAGCACTAGACCAAAATTCCCTTAGACAGTTGTCAATAAACATGTCTAACTATTTGATTACCTCCATTCACACTGTAAAAGTCATCCTCACAGTCAGAATCTAACCATGCTAGAGAGTCGAAGAACATTTCATCCTTGCTACCTGCAAATTAAGTTCTGTGAGTTTCGCTCTTCATAAAAAGAATCAATGGATTCAGTTCAGAGAAACATGTGTTACAAAAGGCAGAAAATTGATCAGTTTTATTACTGATATCGCATAAATATCAATGAAGACAACAAATTCAGCAAACAGATAAAAAGAAGTGTACCAGAATACACAAAACGACCAACCCCCATGTTCATTCGAAGATTGATAAGTCAAGGGCTAGCATTTGATTTTGGACAAAGCAATATTAGTGGCAGACTCAGGGTATTCAAATGGCTATGAAGCAAGCACCTGATTTGGGGCAACATGGAAAGACATACAAGATGAAAACCATGCATTGGCAATTTAGGACTTAATAACAAAGCAATAAGATACAATCCTTCCATTAGTACTTAATAGAGTATCACACTTCGAATAGTAGGACATCCTGATTTGGACAAGTCTCTCACTCATCGGTGCCTATTGAAACAAGTAGCCTGTATGATCTTCAAAAGCGATTACTAATACAATTTACACTTTCGCTTTCAAATCCTTAAATCCAGACACGAATAAATCAATAAACAAACCCAAAAGGCCCCTTTCCTCAGAAAGAACTCACCAGTCAGTCATATGCTTCTTTGCCTTGAAAGATAAACTTAACTAGCCACTAACTAATGAGCAAACAAACATCTCCACCTCGCTTTAGAAAAGGCCAAAGAAAGCAAAGATCAACCATCATACCAGCATCCGGGCACTTGGGGCCAAACCCTGGCTGCCGCTGCTCCCCCTCAACCTTGCGCTTGAGATCAACAACAAAGCCATCGCCCACTGGAGCACCACAGCTAGCCTTCGCGTTCACGGCCTTCACCTTGGGTGGCGACGTGGGAAACAGCTTCTTGGGGAACCCGAGGTCCTTGTGAGTCGAAGCGCAGGAACCCATCACTTGCTCCACTCCTCTCCCCGTTTAGTAAACCACGGGAAGAAGTATCTCCACGCAAGCGCGCCAACAGAGTTAAGGTAGTAAAAGATCCTGCAGAAAAAAGAATCAAAAAAGGGAGGAAGAGAAGAGGGAACCCCAAGAAGGATAAACAAAGGAGGAAAAGGCGAGGGAACAAGTGTTCTCAGGGGAAGGAGGGGGTGGAGAGAATGCGGCAGGGGAAGGGGAGGGGGTTTCTTTAGTGGAAATAGTGCGGTGGTATTGTGCTTTTTTTTGGGATATGGACTGGCGAAGGACCTGAGAAGTAGGGAAGGCAAAGGTCCTTGTTCCCCGCCGCTGGGGAATTCACTCGTCGGAGGGTTAGATTCGTGCTATTTCTCAGAGGGTTAGATTCGTGCTATTTCTTTCTCTACGAATGTGCTAATATTAAAATTTTTATTCTTCATCGGGGAAGTGGGGGCAGGGCTATTCCCTTACTTTCCATCCCCGCTACCCGTATTACCCCCTGATAACCCCTATAGCATGTGGGCTAAACTAAGCTGTCCGACAACCCACTAATCGTCCTGTTTCTAACCCTAGCATCCCATTCCCAATTTCGATACCCCCCTTCGGCCTTCCCCATCCCAGCCACCGCCCCCAATTCCTCATCCCGCATCCGGCATCTGCATCCCCCTTCGTTCGGTTACTTCGGTAGTTACTCCCTCAATCCCGCATCCAGCAGCTCCACATCCACCAACAGCCGACGTTGCCACCGCCCCCAATTCCCCATCTCGTATCTGGCATCCGCATCGCCCCTTCGATCGGCAGTTCCTCCCTCAATCCCGCATCTGGCAGCTCCGCATCCACCAACAGCAGATTGCTCCACCAACCGTAGCTTCGTCCGGTCCTCCCCAACATCCAATGCCGGCTACTCCACCAACAGCTAACCCGACAACACCGACTTCGTCCGGTCCTCCGCAACATCCGACGTCGGCTGCTCCACCAACAGCCGACGCGGCGATGCCGGCTTCGTCTTGTCCTCTGTCCTCCCCAATATCTGACGTCGGCCTCCTCCCCCAACAGCCGAGAGCCGACACCGACGCTAACCTCCTCCAGTCCTCCTCCTCCCCAACAGCCGGCGCCAGCCTCCTCCTCCCCAATAGCCGACGACGGCTACTTCCTCTTCCAGTTACAGATTGTGGCTCATTTTACTCATTGATACTTGCTTGAATCTAAATTACTTAATTCGGGATATATCTCAATTCTCAAATGCTTGATGTCTCCATTTGCTTGCTTGCTTGATGATGAATTGATAATCCAACTTTCGGGTTTGGGTCCCCGTGGGGCCCCGATGATCCAATGGGGGCGGGGAACAGGGGGGAATAACACCCGAGGACAGGGATGAGCAACGGGAATAGGGATTTTTCCTTCTCTGGGGGAGGGGGCTGTTCCACCACTCCCCATCGGGGAATGACCCCGTTGCTATCCCTACTGAGAAGTGAGAAGCCTAGCTAGGAAGGGAGTACCGGCGTTTACAGTATTTCTTGCACAGGAGCACACAATAATATATGAGAGAGAAAATCACAAAAGACTTTGCAAAAAGGGGAATTGATAATCAGTCACACCTTTACTGTGGTTTTGACCAAATGTCATTAAGTTCATTGCAATTGATTATTTGCCACACTTTTCCTTACCTCTTTGTATTTTTGTCATTTTGGACATTTCTACATTCATATTCTTCCCTCATATTCTTCTTCCTCCAATTCCTTGCTCCGGCCATGGCCGACCCGTCACTATGGCCGCCGCCGTTGCACCGCCGCCCGCACCACCTCTCCCCTCCCCATCCCCTTCCCCATCCGACCTCTCCCTTGCCATCTCCTTCCTCACCCACCCCTCCCCCTCCTGCGTCAACGACTGCGAGGCCACCTTCGCCCCCTTTCGCTCCGACTACCCGCTGCCGCTGTCGTGCTTCTTGTACGGGGAGTCCCTCAGTGGCGCCATCGCGCTGCATGGAGCGACGTCCGTGGTGGAGGTGCCAGGTCGGCCATGGCCGAGGCAAGTAAGAGGAGGAAGAAGGGGAAGAAGACAGGGGTAAATTTATGCAAAATGGCAAATGATCCGGTAGAGAATGAAAGATGTGTCATTTGAGCTATTATCTTGTACTTAATCCCAAATAAGCAAAGACATATATAAAGTATGACAAATGTTCAATTCTCGCTTGCAAAAAAAGACTTTTTGTTGCCTCGAGAAAATTCATGCAAGTAGGGGAAACGTTTCTGCTCACGAGAAGACGCCTATGGAAACCAATAGGGTAGATAGTTAGCATAGGTACTATCTACGTACATGCGTTCGGGTAGTTGTTCCTTGATCAAGTCCTAAAATACGTGAAATTTAATATTTAACAGTAGTTTATGCGACTTAAATAGTTAAATGAACCGGCCGGGTGGCTGATATGCACGAGAAAGTGAAGTCTACAAAGTTTCCTCTGTCATTTTTTGTTTCGTGCTCTCTTTACTACGAAGCAAAACGGCGACAGGCTTAAGACTCTTGACATTTTGGTGTGTGGGTACGTGTATGGTGTTCAGCATGGGAAACCCGGCAAGCTGTGCATGATTCTTAGGTAGGGACCAAAGGGGTTTCTTCAATCTCATCAGAGAGAGAGAGAGAGCAAACATGGATGATACCTCCCAGCTCAATTCAATTCAAACTTCAGCCATCTATCTCGTGTCCTCGTGTGAGTTGTCGATCGATGCAGATCTTTTTACGCCTGTGTCCTGTTACTCATGCTCCTCTAAGATGCACACTCAAATTTGTTGTAATATTTACCTGCGTCCTGTTCTGCAAGCTACACGCATCGTAGAAAATCGATGTCCACTGAAAGCCCTACTCGGAAACAATAATAATTAATGGTGATACCAATAAGACCGAAGTAGGCGGCTTAAACGGCATAGAACTACTGGTGACACTGTAAATGGGTTGGATCGTGTTTGGATCAGCATCCCGACCCAGCAGATCGGCTCGGCCCAACACGCATGGTGCCAAGCCCGACACACGAAAAGGCCAACAACGGAGGAGGCGACGGCGGCTAGCAACTCCTCACGGCGGTGTGTGGCGGCGACGCACTACATGGACTACGTGGGCCTATCGGCCCATCATGTTAATTATACCTGAGCTAGCACGACATAATTCATGAACTAAGCGTGTTGTATCCAAATCAACGGTCGACCCTATAGCCCAACACGATACAGACCATTTAATTAGCCAGGACATATCTAAATGCACCCGTGCCGCCCAATTGGCCATCTCCACGCGCGTTAGGTGGGGAGAGACCAATCGAATTCGACCTTTGATGCTTTGTTATCCTATTGTAATCAAAATTATTTTTTTAGAAGAGAGAAATTATCTTGTTAGCATCTGGATTTAACAGTACGGTCACCAAAGGTGTGCCTCAATCATAGACCTGTCAATCTCTTCAGCGGTAGTAGTCCATTATAATTTAGAAGAGTCAATAATATCCTATTAGGTGTTACAAGCCCGACACTCTCGATTGGCTGGTAACGCAATACTATATTGTTCCTGATGAGTACTTTTTGTCTCCACATGATAAATGTGAAAAAGAACGAAAAAGAACCAACCAGAAGAGAGAGAAAAAAAAGAAAGAGATGATACGAAGATGGGAAAATGTGCTAGCTTTTTTTTTTCCTTTTTTCTTTCCGAAATGGCAATTTTTTCATTGCATTTGCAGAATAAAAATAGCCTCTGCCGCACTGTCATTGCTAGTTTTTTTCTTTCCTAAATGGCGTTTTTTTCCTCACATTTGCAGAAATGGTAGTCTCCTAAATATATTTATAAAAATAGCCTCTACCGCACGTCCCTAGCTGCCACGTCGCCCGCTGCCGCACGGCAGCCGTGCGGTGAGTTTTTTAAAAAAAAGCATTGGTCGTGCATTATTTATTTATTAAAAAATAATTGACGGACGGATACCATGCGGTAGCCACTATAGTATTTTTAAAAAAAAAATTATTTAAGTATACTATTTTAGGAATTTTTTAATATAGAAAATGAGGTCCAAATATTATGATTTTTTTAAAAAAAACTCCTTACACAGTGGATTTGATTGTGTAATGTTTTTCAGAATTTCATATGTTTTGAAAATGTCTCAAAAATTAAGGGTTTATATCTCAAAAATTAGGGTGTTAGGTTTCAAAAATTAGGGTATCATGATTTCATGTGACTTGGAATGTGTGAAGTTTAGTACCATATGGACCACTCTAGGTAAGAGACACTCATTAAGGGTTTAGGCCAACACCCGGCCTCCCTCCTCCGCACGTCTGTCGCTCCGTCGCTCATGTCTCTCTTGCCTGTAGTGTTGCGCCTAGACTGTTGGAAATATGCCCTAGAGACAATCATAAAGATGATTATATTTCAATATGTTCATAACATTTGATAATATGTTATCTTGTTCATAGAATAATATCAATAATATTTATTATCAAGTATGTGACTTAATTGTGAAACTCTATATTTCTGTGATGATTATTCTTAAACGTTCCCTGG
Organism: Hsuehochloa calcarea; assembly: GCA_036346395.1. Classification (NCBI taxonomy): domain Eukaryota; kingdom Viridiplantae; phylum Streptophyta; class Magnoliopsida; order Poales; family Poaceae; genus Hsuehochloa; species Hsuehochloa calcarea. Next base: position 83,231,024 of record CM070594.1, on the reverse strand, counting down.
TCGGAAACATATGAGAACACATATGAATAGAATAACATATGTATTGGTTGATGACTATGTTTCACAAGTTATGGATATGAAGATATCAAACCAATAATATGGACACATGTTAGAGAACATGGTGTTGGAAAAGACCCACCTTGAGACACTGTTGGGATTGTTATGATTCTATGTATCATTAGTTGGTCTCAAGCAACGATGATGTATAATCTGTAGACCTGAGATCAGCATGGTTTTCTACATATGTAGTAGCACTCTTAGGGGTTACTAAACGCTACTCGTAACTGGGTAGTTATAAAGGTAGCTTTCGGGTATGCTATGAAATATGCGGAGGGATACGACTGGTCGGATATGAGATTTGCCCCTCCTAACATAACAGGAGAGATGTCTCTAGGCCCCTCGTTGTGGTCAGATAAATAAAGTGCATGGCCATGCCACTAGTAGTCGAAGTGTCGACCACATGAAATTATTCGACACTTGATCGAGAAAGTATTGAACAGTCCATAGATGATACAAAATCTCACCTAGAGTTCAACTAGACATCGTGAGGCAAAGGGAGTATACACGAGAAGGTCTTTCAGTTCGATCAGATACGGACTAGTCGTATGAAGATACGAGCTGGTCGTAGGCTGGTTGAACATAGTCACTAAGTGGTTGAAAGCTGGTCGTAAGGAGTTACGAATTGGTCGAGACCAAATATGAACTGGTCGTATAGAGATACGAGTTGGTCGTTAGTGATATGGACCTAGTCGTAGATCATATTGCATTAAGGTTCGTCCGATATATTCTATGTGTGTTTGGGAATCGTTATGTGCTGCTAGGTACTGCTGACGACTAGTGGTCGGAAAAGAGTTTGAGTCACAACCGATTACACATGAACATATAGGGTCGTACACTTAAAGGGCTGGGATTTGATTTGGATGGTGATCCAAATTCTTGTAGGCCTCGAGTTTGTAATGGGCCTCAAGTTCGAGACCTATCATGGATGCCTATAAATAGAGGGGTGGTGGCAAGGGGTGTGATGACGATCTTTTGAAGAACTTCTCGAAACCCTAATAGACACGCCTTCCTCAACCACGCTGCCGGTACTAGCACTCCAGCGCGTGGTGTCCGTGGCCCGTATGTGTAGATACCTCGGAGGTGTTGTTGCGAAGCATCAGCATTAGGACGATCCGCAACTCAGTACGACCACTCGGAGGAGCAGACGTGCGGCGAGTATATCTACTCGGAGGAGCAGGCGCGCGGCGAGTATAACTACTCGTAGGAGAAGACGCGCGGCGAGTATGACCACTCGGAGGAGAAGACGCGTTGCGAGTACAACTACGACCGCATCATCTCGCTACATCGACTCTACTTCCGCTACGGGTCAACGCGTCTAGTGGTAATCTCGTGATCTATTACTAGCAGAGGTTCCTTGATTGCGCGGTAAAAATTTTGTTTTGTGCTATCGTAGCCTTCCCGTGATCCTTCATAGACAACGTCTCAGGAATTCACGGTGAAGTGACTACTCTAGGAATTCTCGGATGGGATGCGAAGGGCCTAGTAAACCATTTTATTTAGTTCCTATATTTTGATCGTGCCTTTGAGCTAATGACTAAGATGATGCATGAAAACTTCCTAGGATAGCGACACGACATAATGTTGTTGACTTGCCGCGAACCCTTAGTGAACCGTTTGTTTCCCTTCCTAACAAATGACGACATGATTTCATGTGACTTTGAATGTGAGAAATTTAGTACCACATGAAGATGACGACATGATTTCATGTTCACCCTAGATAGTGATAGTAGTAGTATTACTCCAATCGAGCATGTATGAGGCCAACTTAACTCTTAGAAAACCTTAATTGTCAGAGTTTCTAACCCCTTGGAGATAACACAAAACTTCTTTTAACATCGTTGTAATACTACACGACTAAGATTACTAACTGTTTCACAAGGCGTGCCATGGAGAATAGAATCGAGCATGAAGATAGTGGCATCCATGTTCCCACCTCTAGTGCTTGTCCTGCTGCATCTTGCAGTGTTGCTGTAGTACAAATTCGAAACAAACTGGAATGTTTGCTAAAGATATTGGGAGTTCAAATTCTACCACTACTGCTATAACAATCTTACTAGGTAAAGAACTAAAGATAGGGGGTCACATTATTCACTACCAAAATCTAAATAATCGTAGTATGATTAGTACTACTCAAAGCGAAAGAAAATAGTATGGTACTCATAATCTAAATAATAGTAGTATGATTAGTACTACTATGGGAGTTCAAATTCTGCCACTACTGCTATAGCAATCTTATTGCTGCTTAGAGTGGTCCATGTGGAACTAAACTTCATATATTCCAAGTCACATGAAATTATGAAGCCCTAATTTCCGAAACCTAAAACTATAATTTTTTAGACCTAAATCCTTAATTTTTTGAGATATTTTCAGAACATATAAAATTCTTAAAATTATTACACAATCAAGTCCATTGTGTAAGGAGCCTTTAAAAAACTTCATAATGTTTGGACCTCATTTTCTATATTAAAAAATTCCTATAAACAGTTTAATTAAATGAATTTTTGAAAAGAAAAAAATAGAACGGATAATTTTTTTTTACAAAAGTAAGCACACTTTGTCAGGAGGCTGCACAAAAAATTATATAATTTTTGGAGCTCATTCTCTATATTTAAAAATTCATTAAAAAGTATATTTAAATAATTTTTTTTTTAAAAAAATGGAAAAATAAATGCACAGCCAATGCTTTTTTTAAAATAAAAAAACACACCGCACAGCGGCCGTGCGGTAGCCGGCGACGTGGCGGTCGGGGAGGCCCTGCCGCACGACCACTGTACGGCAGAGGGGGTTATTTTTGCAAATACATTTTGGCGACTGCTATTTTTGCAAATGCGATAGGAAAAGTCACCATTTTGACCAAAAAATATTTTTTTAAGGCGAGGAATTAGGTGGTACTATTAGGTATGCTCACTCTTTTTTTAGGAAGGGGGTGTAACATACTCGTTCCTGATTGTATGGATGTTATCAGATATACCTAGTTTTGGGAGAATAAGAATAACTCTCTTGGGGTGCAATGGTGGATACAAAAGGTTGTGAACCAACCAATCCAAGTTTGAATCTTGCTTTTTACCTTGAAATTTAAAGCGTGCAGGAATATGTCTTGTCCCGTCACATTAAAAAAAGATGCGGCATTTGTTAAGCTAGCAAATGCTGAAATTAATGGAATAGCAGGTATATAACCCCATCAAGCTGAGCCTTCACGGGGATGATCGATGCTCCGTATATGATTAACGGTGTTTTGTAGAAATAAGAAATATCAGGCGGTGTGTACGCGCGTTACACATACAGAGGACACCATTGAGTGCACTGTTGACATAATACTTGCTACAGTTCACTGCAAAGTATACACTGTTCATACTTATCGTGTGTAGAGGATCCGGATCCGAACCCAATTTAGATTGCAAGATACGACGGGTCAGTTTGATGGACAACGACCTCGAGTGTATCTGCATGAATCAATGGAAGCATATATATTGGAATAGATATATCTAGGAAAATAATACAAAAAACAACCGATCGTCATGGCTGATGAACCAATGAAAAATAATACAAAAAAAACAACCGATCGTCATGGCTGATGAATTAATGAGAATTCGTAGCCTACACGTCAGGGAAGACACGGGAACCCTGCAGACAAAAGATCACACACTTGATTCCTTCATAGAAAGGAAAAGATCACACCTGACGGTTAAAGGCCTCAGCTTTAAAATCTTTATGAAGTTAGCGTACTGATAGCCAGCTAATCTAACTGACGAGTCTTAAACCAGCCTATTAGTACTATCTTACAGAGATCAGGGTCAGGTTGTTACTTATTGGAGCAGTACTGCTCTGCTAGCTAGCACCGCTAGTTGGCCCTTTTATGGTGTCTAACCGTTTTTGGGTGCTCTTGTGACTTGTGATTACTACTCTATACAGCGAGTCCTTGTCGCAACAGCACGAGTCGATTGATCATACTTGAAACAATTCTGAATCACCGCATAATTTTGCTGTGTGGGTTGGGAATTCGATCCTGCGTCATCCGGTAAATAGTATGGATTGGAGGCACAACCGCACAACCAAATGAAGATGGGGATACTTAGCTCGGTGACCCCGTGTTTCCCATGGTGTCATGTGTGGGATACAGATTACACGCGCACTTGTCGGTTTTTTCGCGCTTTGGACCTCCATCAATGCGCCCTGCCTATGGGCCTCGATAGTCGGCAGTTTCTGGTACGCGACTGCACCAGATTCGTTGTCCTGAGGCCCAATCAACACGGCGGCCCTCCCGCCGCGGCAAAGCCGCTCGCACGCTCGTGTCGTGCCTGTCCCGTCCTGACTCCTGCGCGCCCGCGCGGCACGCGGCTGTTCCGAGACCGACGTGCGGTGCAGTGGCATTAGCTAGCGAGAACATCGTGCCCACGCACCCGGCAGGACGTACGCTCGCACGCGGCTGTTCCGAAACCGACGTGCGGTGCAGTGGCATTAGCTGGCAAGCAGAGCACACCCGCGGACCCGGCAGGACGTACGCTCGCGCGGTTCCTCGGGCGCCTCTGCGCCTGCACAGTAATCGAACCTGCTACGGTGAATTCACTGTACGGTGGCGTAGCATTATGCAATTTGGGGGCAACCGTTTACCTTTTTTTTTTTTTTGTTACTTTACACGTTTACTACTCTGGACTAGAGTAACACACATCAGCTAAAAATAATAAAGTTGTGTTGGGATGGATGTTTTGGTTCAAGTGGATGATTCTGAATAAAATGACACCAGTACTGTGTTTGGTTGATTGGATGAGATGATACAATGTTTTGTTTAGTTGTTGTATGAACAGAGAAACACACAGTGAGAAGGGAAGCCAGCAGAGAGAAAACAGAGGAGGAGCAAAGTCGGCGAGGGCGGCGAGGGAGTTGCGAAGAGGAAGGGGTGACCCAAAAAATGGGTCCCCGCGGGAAAGAGGATTCCAAGGGTGACAGTGGCGCGGTCGGAGGTGGACGGTGGCGGGGCAGGCGACGAGTGAGCCGGGAGGAACAGGCGGCGATGCTCGGGTGGAGAGGGGAAATAGGGCGAGCATGAGCAATAGGGAGACTAGAGGAGCTCACCTATGTGATTGGTCAGGATAGAAGGACCGATGAAGGTTGGCGACGAGGGCCGGTGGCGGCGCAATTGGCTCGCTGGTGCGGCGGCACGATGGGTAGGGTAGAGGGAGTCAGTGGTAGGGGAGGAAAGGGGGGGCGGGGAGGTGCTTAAGTGGAGAGGAATCAAGCAATACTCACCAAGTGAAGAAAGGCGTAGTGGCGGCTCACTTGGCCTCCGATGGGAATCTTGGAATTAATGCAGGAAAATTGTTCTTGAGTGCCGAACACGTTGTGACGGGTAGCTTGGTGAGGAGCACACTAGGGCGGCCGAACGACGACGGCGACGCAATGACCGGCAAGAGCTTGCTGCGATCGAGCAATGTACCGGGAAGCGATCGGACTAGGTGGCGAGTGATGACGCCGAGACCGAGAATGCATGACATGGCGCGGTCACCACGCGGAGTGGAGACAAGAGCAAGAGTGAATCGTGGTGTTCGTCGAATTTATCAAATGGGACGATACGACATTGAACGTGAATATTCTTGAATGTGAACCATCTTGTGCGAGATGGTTTGGTACAATTCAACCAACCAAACGCATGGATAGACTCATTTTTGAATCAAACCATCCCATTCAAACCGCTCATCCATCTAGCATCCTCATTGTTAATATTGAGGATACCTTTAGAGGTTGTATAAGAGACATTATTATCTATATACTATATATAAATAACTTAATTAATTAAGGATTATTAGATCCTCATCATCTAGTCCCCCAACTTCAAGTGAAAGTAACTTACTTGGAAAAGAGGTCGTGGGATAGTAGTAGAAAGTAAAGTCTTTTTGACTATTTTTTAACCATAAATTGACTTGGTCAAGAAAGGTATTTTTACTTGAGTTGTAAAAACTCATTTTCCTGAATAGATAGAAAAAATATCAATCGTCTCTTAAGATTCTATTTATGAAGACTAGTTTCCGAAGAGATGGTGATGCTTTGGTTTCTAATTTTTCTATTTTTCTCACTGTTGTTTCTTCTTAAAGTTCTATCCCTAAACTCCTCAAGTCAGCATAGATTTCTTTAGAAGAAATGGTCAGACCTAAGTTTGAATGGGAAGAATCAAGAATGGATATGAAAGAGTTAACCATATTTGATGTTGTTAGAAGAACTTCTCCGAAACTTTTGTTGAAGTGGAAAAGGGTAGATGATGAATTGTGCTCTTTAAAAGACAAAGGTGATATTTCTATCTTCAAAGCTTTTTATGAGTGTGAACTCAGATCGTCTTAGTATTGTTTCACCATGAGTAAGGCAGTGGGAAAAGAAAATCCATGGAACATGACTTTAAGGTGGTCGAAAAGTCAATTTGTTCCATAGATTGAAGTCCTCACTAATTTAGTAAAAAAGATCACAATGACCATGTGAGCACTTTATTGTTTATGTTGTATAACTTCCGATCAAGACTGAAGTTCATATAGAAGGGAAACAACATAATGGACAAAAGCATACCAATTTACATATCTTGTGCTTTTCTTTTGATGGTGATCAACTTCAACCACTTTGAAGAAGAAATCTAAAGAACTGGTCAAAAGACTAACCAGTTATAAGAAATGCCGTAGAAGAAATGTAACTAGGATTTTTTCAACTTTGGTGACATGTAATATCTATCTTTTGGACTTTATGAAATAAAGCTTTGTTTCCTTCATTTCGATCATGTCTTTTGATATTAATTTCTTAGTTTGGTAGTAAAAATGAGAGTTTGGTCGATGCTGAAAAGTTCCTTCTAGTGGGCAAAAAACGACATGCAGAGTGAATCGACTTCGACTAGGTGACATTCTCTTTTTTCGACCAGTGCAAGGAGGATCAAACGGTATGAAAATAAGTATGAGGAAAATGATGACTTTCGAGTATTGGTTAGTACTCGTATCACTTTTTCCCTTGTGTTGTTTGAAAGTGATAGAAGGATCATAACCGATTTGCTCGACAATGAAAAAGTCATGTTGCAAAGGTTAACGATCGAAAAAGAAGTATTAGAAAGATGCATCTCTCATGATCATAAGACCAAGAAGCTTGACTCTCACTTGGCAGGTAAAAATTCCTTACCCATGACCGCTTTATTGGTGATGTTTAAGAAGTGTTTTCTAACAGCCGCACTCTATTTTCAGAGCAAGCAGTGGAAATAAAACGACTTAAGGAAACTTTGACCTGTAGTCAGGAGGAAATACAGGCTACGAAGTTCAATCTTCAAGACAACAATTATCTTCTAAACAATGTGCTTGGTGGACTTGGTGCTGAGAAGATAACTTCACTTGAAGACACCATGGTCGGACACACGAGCGCCATTGGACAACAAGCTGGGAAACTTTAGGAGTTGATAACTACCCCGAAGACCAATCAAGCTGACTCAATAAGACAAGAGGTCGAAAGTGCAGTTAGTTTTGCTCTTGCAAAACTTAAGACTCATGACCAGAATAGTTTGTAATATGATTTTCTTTGTAAAAACAATTTCTTGTTTATGTATATAAAACTTCACTTCCTGCAGTATGTCTTTTCAAGTAGTTAGTAACTTATAAGATAATATATATATATAAAATGAGAATTGAGATTGTAAGACTAATAATTGAAGTCATAATTATACGTTTATCATAGTCTCCAACTATTTGCTTAGTTTAACTAGATAAACTAATTTAATAGTGGAAAAAGAGCTCGCTTAAAATATTTGTTTGCCCTTTACTTTTGATCTCGGTTTTTTTTTGTACTAGTAGCAAGAGTTAGGAACATATCGGCACTAAGAAGTTCCTTCTAGTGGACAAGACTGTCGGGGCCCCAAATATGCAAATTTGGAACCCCTGTGTATAATACATTAGATTCAGGAATAACGACATATATTAAATAGTGCATGTATTAAACACAACACACAAATGACCCGTCGATTGAGCTCAAATGTCTGTAAGTTTTATCGACTATAGGGTGGGCGTAGATGACCTAGTTGTAATAATACTTACGACTATAAGGTGATTGTAGTAAAACTTACGATCAATAGGTAATCATAAAAGATATTACGATCATATAAGGTGGTCGTTGAAAAACTTACTACCCCTAGGTGAGTATAATCTCCCTTTATTATTAATATTGAGGGAGTAACTTTGAAGGTTGTATAAGAGATATTATTATCTATAATACTCTACTTGTGCACTATTATAACCGACTGCTACACCAAATTGATCATGGTGCTCCGTTGCCAAATTAAAGATCGACAAACTTTTAAAGATCGACAAACTTAGAAGGTATTTTTATATGACACGTAATCTAACCTCTATTTTTTAATCTAACCTCTATTTTTTCCCATCACCCATTTGTCTTTCCATGAAAAGAAGGGATATTCCACGATGGCCTCCGCTCATCACGCGTACCGTCCCTAATCTCAAGGCACTGAGCTAATTAAGTATAGCCCCCCGCAGCAGTTGCCCATCGGTTCCTTTCGGCTTTCCTTCCCAGACCGTCGCGAAGTTGTCGCTCGCATCGCATCTCTGATCCCTCTACCGCCCCCGTAGACCAGTACTCAGGTGCCTTCAATTCCATCTGCTCCTGCTTTTAATGGGCTTTCCCCCCCTCCGACATGGCCGGCGATCCCCGCACCCGCGCCGCCGGTGACCCCTCCGCCTCCTCCTTCGCCGCCTTCGCCGTCGCCGTCGCACCTGGGGGTGGCCTCGGCCTCGGCCCCTCCAGCCTCCTCCTCCACCTGCTCCTCCTCCACTCGCTCTTATAGCCCGCACTGGGCTGGCCGCGTATGGCCGCCGTGTTCTTCCACAACGTTGTCGGCGACCTCACCGTCGGCAAGCCCGAGATCGCCGAGCTGCATGACACAGACACGCTCGACGCCGCCGCGCGGGCGATCGCTGCCAGCCCCGAGGGCACCGTGCCCGTCTGGCGCCCGCGGGCGGCGCCCGACGAGCCGCCGTCCGGGGCCAGGTTCCTGGGGATGATCTCCGCGCTCGAAATCACCGCTTTCGTGGCCGGCGCCGGCGCTGGCGACCGGGCTATGCGCGCCGTGGTCGGCGAGGTCGTGCAGCCCAACCCCGGGCTGCTCAGGGAGATCGATCCCGGCACGAGGTGAGCTTTCCGCCGTTGTTTCTTGGTGTATCTCTTCTTCTCGCTGCTATATCACCGCTATCATGGCACGCCCATCTGGCCAGAAAGTTCGGTTTTTGGTCTGTGTTTCGATTGATCCGTGACCCAAGATTGGATTTTTAGCATGATTCTTAGTGCCTAATTTCTAATTGTGGCTTGACTGTGTTGAATTGATCGATGAGGGTGAGTGTTTCCATATGTGTTAATTGATCCGTGAGCGAAGTGGAATTTTTACACGTTCTGACTGCTAAATTGTGTTCAACTTGTACTTTTGATGCGTTCTCTTGGCATTTGTTGTTACTGATTTCATGCCGTTGTTAGTAGTAATTGAAATTCTAGTTTATGCACTGTGGTTACTGGTTCGTGCTCATCTCGGATCTGTCCCTTCTTTAATACAGGTGCTGCATGAGCCTTTTTTAAATGTGATCTGGTTGGTGATCTTTGTCTTTTTCGTATCTTTGTAGTTTGGTCTTTGGAGAAAGACGTGGGTACAGAGTTATTTCTAGTTCCATCTAAGTCTTTAAGAGATCGCATGGGTTTGTGGTTAAATTACTCTTGGATATGCTGCTTTTGTTGAATGCAAATGCTAATTGCTTACTGAAGCTGCCTACCTTGCGCTTCTTACCATAGATACTGAAGCTGAAATAGTGCGCACAGTTAATGTATTAACACAATCCGTTCTCGCCAAGCTCTTTCAGCCGAAAGCATAGTGGGTTCGGCGTGATCTTGGTGTTCTGTCATACTAGGCCGGATCACATAATGGACGGGATTGATTTTTTGGTAGAATTGAAATGGTTGATTAAGTGCATTTAAAACAGAGACTCAAAGAAGCTTTTTCTTTCACTTTATTTTTGGTTTGTGTGAGCTTAGGATCGATGCTTATTTGTCAAAAAGAAATGTCTTGTTCTGAGTCATTGAATTTTATTACTATTCGTGAAAAGAGCTGGATGGAACTTTTATATGGAAAACAGTTAGGGATTATTTGCTCACCACAACTCAGAAAACTATTGCATTATAACTCGTCACAGTCCATTATGAAAAATAATAATAAACAAAAACTGTAACTTATAGTTACTACTGTTAGAATAGTATCCTCTTTTGTATTCCTTATCTGTATACTATTGCATTATAACTCGTCACAGTCCATTATGAAAAATAATAATAAACAAAAACTGTAGCTTATAGTTACTACTGTTAGAATAGGACCCTCTTTTGTATTACTTATCTGTATATGGTAACCCGCTTGTACTCTCTATATATATTGCCTATTGGACCCTTTTGAATATACACATAACATTCATAACATGGTATCAGAGCTAACCCTAGCTCCTTCCGCTGCCTTGCCGTCATTAAGGACGCCGCGTAAGGACGACGTGGGTCGAGTCGACGTCGGCCTCCGACGCCGCTCGACGATCGCCCCGATGTGCCGCCGACAATCGCCTCGACGCCGCCTCGCTCGACGCCACCTCCGCTCGATGTCGGCTACCCGACAACCGCCGACGCGCCGCCGACGTCACGCGACGATCGCTCGTCGCGCCACTCGTCGTTGACCCCCGGCCGCCGCCGCCGCCACAGGGGGAACCCTAGTCCCTCCTGCTCTTTTCGAGCAGGCCGTGAGTAGGCCAGGCCGTGCTGATTAATAGCCGGCTGAAAGAAAAAAAAAACTAGAAGAAGAACGTCGATCTGATCGCTACGCCGTCCAGTGCCGCCTGTTAGACTTCATTGCCTTGGTCGCCGCGCCGTCCAGCGCCGCCTACCGATGGGTTCTGTTCCATCAGCTGCGATCCTATTCTCGGGAACAAAGCTCCATAGGACAAACTACAGGTTGTGGTCTTCCCTCATGGAGATCATGCTCGATGGTCTCCGCCCCTGGGGACATGTCACTAGTGCTCGACCCTGTTCACCATCACCGGTTCAGCCTTCTCTCAGACAGCCTATTTCTGGACTTCATGCAGAAGATGAGGCCACCAAGAAGGAGGCAGAGGCCGCTATTGCTGCTGATGCTGCTGATAAGGCATTTCAGTATGCCATAGACGCTTTGAGTGCTGGTGTGCTGATGAGGCCCGTGTTCACGCCATCCTGGTGATCAACGTCGACGACTCCATCCAGCCAGACACTATTGGTCTGCGTTCTACTCGCCAGGTCTGGGAGTACTTGCGCGAGCGATACCAACAGAGCAGTGATGCTCAGTTTTTTTCGCTTCAACGTGAGTTGGAGACTCTTCGCCAGGAGGACTCCTCCGTCGACGACTTCGGGCTGGCTTCTCTGCTCTGCCAGGAGTGTTATAAGGTGCAGAAGGCAGATCGTTATCGCCTTCGCCTTTATGACTTCATCTGCCGTCTATGCCCAGAGTTTGAGCCTGCGCTGAGCCGCTCACCACGACCGACAATCACCGAGGCTCTTTCGACGCTTCGTGCTCAGGAGCTTCGTCGCGGGTTAGCAGCACAGTTTGTTCCAGCTGTGCTTGCTAGCCCTTCTCCGACTACACTGACGGTTTCTGTTTCGACTACAGTCCCTCCTCAGGTGTCTGTTTCTGCTTCTGTTATTGCACCAACTGGGGTTCAGTGTAATTATTGCAAGAACTTCGGGCACAACTGCCAGCATTGTGCAGTGCGAAGAAAACAGAACAAGGTGCGTGGACGATCCAAGGGGGCAGGGAGACCCTTCCTCGATGGGGGACGAGACCAAAGACGTCAGAAATTTTCAAATAAGTGACTCGCTCGCCAGCTTCGCCAGGCTCTACTTCAGCAGCTCTCTCACAACTCAGCAGGTTCTGCTAGTCTAGCTCAAACGTCTCCTCCAGGTACTTCCTGGGTTCTGGATTCTGGTGCCTCTTTCCACATGACATCGGACTCCACATCTCTCACTTTAGTAGGACCTCCTGTTTTTCCTGTCTTTGTTCAGACAGCTGACGGTACTCCTCTGTCTGTCAGTTGTCAGAGCACTCTTTTGTCCATTGACTTTTCTGTTCCAACAGTTTCCCATGTTCCTCAGCTTACCATGCAACTTCTCTCGGTGGGTCAGCTCATCGGTCTTGGCTGTAGGGTTAGTTTTAACTCACACACCTGTTTCATCCAGGATCTACAGACAGGGACGGTACTTGGGACTGGCCGGCGCCGTAGGGATCGTCAGGGTCTCTGCATCCTTATCGTCTCCACCTTCCGTCCATTTCAGTTGCTCCCATCACCTCTACGTCTACTTCCACCGCCACTGCCGCCAGCACCTCTAGAGTTTTTGCACAGTGGTATCACCGTTTAGGTCACTTATATAGTTATATGGGTCCCGCCTTTCTTCATTAGTTCGTCAGGGTGTTCTTGGACGTGTTATCGTTGACACGGCTATGTTTTGTCAAGGTTGTAAGATGGGCAAGCAGCTACAACTTTCTTATCATTCTAGTGAGTCTTTGTCTTCTCGTCCTTTTGACTTAGTTCATTCAGATGTATGGGGACTTGCACCTATTATCTCTAAAGGCGGGCATAAATCTTATGTTATCTTCATTGATGATTATTCTTGTTTTACATGGATTTTCCCTATGTCTAATCGTGGTCAGTATCTTGTGATCTATCGTAGCTTTGCAATGATGGTTCGTACTCAGTTTGATTCTACCATCCGTACTTTTCGCTGTGATTCTGCTGACGAGTACTGTTCTAGCGCTTTTCGACAGTTTCTTTCTGAGCAAGACACTCTTTACCAGTCTTTTTGTCTTGGTGCCCATGCTCAGAATGTGGTTGCTGAGCGCGAACATTGTCATCTGATTGAGACTGTCCGCACTCTTCTCCTTGCCTCTCACGTTCCACCACAGTTCTGGGCTGAGGCTATTTCTACGGCTACATATCTCATCAATATGCAGCCTTCCACCGCTCTTAAGGGTGTCAGTCCTATAGAGCGTCTCTACTTTCGAGCCCCCAAATACACTTACCTTCGTGTTTTTTGTTGTACTTGTTTTGTTCTGCTGCAGCCTCGTGAGCACACTAAACTATCGACCCAGTCAGTTGAGTGTGTGTTTTTTGGTTATAGTTCTGAGCATAAGGGTTATCGCTGCTGGGATCCTTTTGCTCGACGGATCAGGATTTCATGAGACGTTACCTTTGACGAATCTCGGCCCTTCTTCTATCGAGATTTGGCTCCTTCTCCTGTTTCCACTGTTGAGTCGATTTCATAGCTGTCTCTTTCTGACTCTTCACCCATTTCTCCACTATCACAGTCTTCCCCTAGTCTATCTCCAATGGTTCCTTCTGTACCTCCGTCTCTTGTTCCTACAACACCACCGTCTCGTTTTTCTGGTATTCACTATTCCAGACGTCCTCGTCCTTCCCCAGTCTCTTCTCCTGGTATCTTGCCGACACCCACTTCTGATCCTCCTGATGATGCTCCTCGTTACGTCCTTCGTGATCGACATCCTTTCGACCTCCTGATCCAATAGCTCATGCTCTCTCTATCATTGAGTCTAGTTCTTATCGTGATGCTGCCCCTTATTCTGAGCGGTAGCTCGCTATGGCGGAGGAGCTTGATGATCTTCGACGTACGAACACTTGGGATATTGTACTGACACCTGTGCATGCTCGTCCGATCACGTGCAAGTGGGTGTACAAGATTAAGATCCGGTCTGATGGTACTATTGAACGCTACAAGGCTCGTCTTGTGACTCGCGGCTTTCAGTTGGAGTACGGTCGTGACTACGATAATACTTTTGCTCATGTTGCCCATATGACTACTGTTCGTACTCTTGTTGCGGTTGCTTCTGTTCGTCGGTGGTCTATCTCTTAGCTAGATGTTAAGAATGCTTTTCTTAATGGTGTTCTGCATGAGGAGGTCTACATGCAGCCGCCACCTGGGTATTCTGTTCGCGATGGGCACGCTTGTCGTCTTCGTTGTGCTCTTTATGGCCTCAAACAGGCTCCTCATGCCTTGTTTGTGTGTTTTACCTTAGTGATTACTGCTGTCGGTTTCACTGTTAGTTCCTATGATCCTACTCTTTTTGTCCATGTCACATCATGTATGTGAAGAAGCATCTCAATGAGCAGTTTTTTATGACTGATCTTGGTTCTCTTACGTACTTCCTTGGAATTGAGGCCTCTTCCATGCCTGAGGGCTACTACCTCATCCAGCAGAAGTATGTCCAGGATCTCCTTGATCGGTCTGGTCTGACTGACACTCGCACTGCTGAGACTCCCATGGAGCTATCCCTACAGTTTAGTGCCACTGATGGTGATTTTCTTGAGGATCTCACTCGCTATCGCTATCTTTTTGGGAGTTTGGTGTATCTTGTGAGCACTCATCCTGATATTGCTTATGCTCTTCATAACTTGAGCCAGTTCATGGCTCGTCTTACCCATCTTCACTACAGTTATTTTCTTCGTGTTCTTCGCTACTTGCGTGGAACTATCTCTCCTCGTTTGTTTTATCCTAGCTCTACCTCACTACAGCTTCAGGCGTACTCCGATGCGACTTGGGCCAGTGATCCTTCTGATCGTCGTTCTCTTTACGCCATCGTGTTTTTCTTGGCTCCTTCCTGATTGCCTGGAAGACTAAGAAGCAGACTGCAGTTTCCTATTCGAGTGCAGAGACTGAGTTGAGAGCTATGGCAGCAGTGACAACAGAGATTACTTGGTTGAGATGACTACTTGCAGATTTTGGAGTGGCTTTGGTGGGACCTACGACTCTTTTGTCTGACAGTACATGTGCTATCAGTATTACCCGGGACCCAGTGAAGCATGAGCTCACCAAGTACATTGATGTGGATGCTTCATACACTCGCTCACAGGTGCAGGAGGGTGTACTTGCTTTACAGTTTGTGCCATCAGAGTTACAGGTTGCTGACTTGTTCACGAAGTCTCTATATATATTGCCCATTGGACCCTCTTGAATATACACACAACATTCATAACAACTATCACTAGCACAGATTTGTTAGCTTATCAACATTTATAGTTCTTGATTTTTCTCAATTCCTGGATTATAATATAATTTTTCCAATTTAGTTTGTATGTTTTCCCCCCTAATCTGACTTTGGTCTTCCTATATGAATGAATGTCTATGTTTTGGCCAAACTGTAAAAGACATGATAATAACTTCTACTCCTCTTTCATCAAGAAGGGATTTGCATTTTCATTCCATTTCTACAGATTGCCATTTCACGGAAGCCTTCTATTCCATTTTCCAGATTTGAGAGATTAATGTTTACATTAGGTTCCAATAAAATATTTCTGGATATTGTACGTGCACATATCCTACTTCTTGCATTGATAAATTGACATAACATAATTTGGATAGTTGGCTTTTCTGACTTCTGCGCCAAAATCTACAAAGCAAACCGGTGATTAAGGGGTGATGACTTAATTAGTCAATCTCATGAGAAAATATGATGTTCAGCCTCATTCAGTTTTGCATATTATCATTAGCTTTTTTGCCTACATCTGTTTTTTTTTTTGAATGGGAAGGCAGGAGTTCTGCCATTTCATTGAAGGAGGAGGTTCCTACATCTGTCTGTGTTGTTAAAATATAGCTAGCTGACCTCCACTATTTGTCTGTTGATTTTGGAATTACTCAGTTATCACCAGAAATTTAATGCTTTGATGTTGCTTGCTTGCTTCTTTGTGATGAGCTGCAATCTTCTACTTGTGTGTTCAGAAAGTTTTATTGTTAGGAAAAAAATGCAAGTATGTAAGAGTGGAACGGAATAGTTTTTTGTAGTAATAGCTCGACAGCAGCACCAAGTGGTTGGCACCCTAATGTCCTGGGGGCTGAGCGGAGCAAATCTTTTTCATGAAACATAGAAAAGCAGTTTCATGTTGCAAAATGATGATGTGATCAACCCCATTTTAGCCTCTCTCATTTTTGTTTTTCAAAACTTAAACAAGCCAGGTGGATTTCATGTGGCAAAGAACTAGTCCTTATTGTTGTGTTGTAGTAAGAGGAACAAAGTGGGGACATGATTCCATTTGGCAATGTAATGTCAGAATCAGAAGGTAACAATCTGTGCGGAAGCTGTGCATGCTGTTAATGGATTCATGAGTCAAGACAATAATTGAAATGCATGAGATGAGCCCACACATGATACATGCAAGGCAATACGATCATGTCTCGAAATGATTGGGAAAGACCGATAGTGAGCTATGGTCATATTCTCGCTGTTGATAGAGTAGTTCAACAGCAAATAACTGTCTGAAAATGCATGCAAATTTAGCCTGCGTTTGCGGTGATGTTTTATTGTTTATCTGTTTTGGAAAGCATATTATGTTGTGTCCACTTACCGTACTTCACCGTATCTTCAGTCTTTTAAGGTTTTACCTATGTAGGAGGTTCATCTTTTTCAAAGGTACTGTTTGGCCTATACCTTGTTATCTAAATAAGTGTTATTGTTTTGTTGTCTTTCAAGGTTGATCGATGCACTGGAGTTGATGAGGCATGGAGTGAAGCGCTTCCTCGTTCGCAAGAGTGGCACGTGGACAGGCATCACCAAGCGGTTCTCAGTGCTTTACAACGGTAAATGGCTGAAGAATATGGAATCAACATCTCCAAGCTCAGCTAGCAGCAGCAGGCAGCTGTCCTCATCAACCGGTTCCACGGACAAGTTTTGCTGTCTGTCTAGGGAAGACATTCTCCGGTTCCTAATCGGATGCCTTGGTGCTCTCGCACCCAACCCACTGTCACCAATCTCTTCCCTTGGAGCCATCAACCCACACTACTGTCATGTAGAAGCATCTGCGCCAGCCATGGAAGCAATCCAGAAGATCCCTCGAGACCCCTGCTCCGTAGCTGTAGTTGAGACTACACCAGACGGGATTCGCAAGATAATAGGAGACATTTCTGCCTACAAGCTCTGGAAGTGTGACTATGTTGCAGCTGCATGGGCGCTGGCAAACCTGTCAGCAGGTCAGTTTGTCGTCGGCGCTGACGAGAACGAGTCGACGCCTATCTCAGCGATCCCGGAACCTCCCATCAGCTCGTCACCTGTGGAAGAGATCGGGTCCGGGCGCTCGCCCAGGGCGAAGAAGTTCAGCAGCAGGAGCGTCGGGTTCCTGAACAGCCAGGCGAACCAGATGGCGTTTGGGCGGACGAGGACCACGTACCGGGGGAGGAGCGCGCCGCTGACGTGCAAGAGCACGAGCTCTCTCGCGGCGGTCATGGCGCAGATGCTGTCCCACCGGGCCACGCACGTGTGGGTGACGGACGCGGAGTCGGAGGAGGACGGTGTCCTCGTCGGCGTGCTGGGGTACACCGACATCTTCAACGCCGTCACCAGGAGCGCTTGCCCGACGACATCTTGATGCATAGCAACATGCATGCATGCATGCTCCGTTTGGTGGTCTGCCACAGTGCGTGCCGTGTACTGTAACACTGTACTAGGTTGGTTTGTTGGGTTTTGTCTTTTGAGAGTTCAGAGTTTTTGGTCCGCACGAGACCGAAGTGAATGGCATATTGTGCATTCGTTTGTGGATGGTTGAATTGTTCGTGTATGCAATTTGATACGGTATCATAGTCAATAAATTTTGAGTTTAAGATTCGATTGACATAGTAGAAAATAATAATTATAACACACTTCTATTCCTCTTTGGTCCCCAGGAAGCCACATGCAACTCGCATAAGGCAAACTCAGTCTTGTGCTTGAGGTCAGTCCACGCTCTGTGCCCCCTTTGTTTTTACACCGTCTTCCTGTGCTTTTCAGAGAGAGACACACAGAAGATGTGCTTTGTTGCACCTTCCTTAGCCCAAAAGGCTTGCGGCATCTATCAAATGCTCGGCCGTCGTTCTGGTTGCACACGTGGCAACGAGCCGCGAGGGTGGGACTCTTCCACCACTTTGGATGTATCTTCGCCCAAGTTAGAAAAAGAAGAAAAACCACCGCCTGCGAACGTTGACTACGATCGAAATTATTAGATGGTTCATCTGTATCCGGTTGGTAGAAATCAAGGTTCCGATGGTAACTAGCGACAACTACTCCGTTCTAGCTAGTCACAATTAGCTAGGAGAACGATGCATGCTGCGTGTTGGCTTAGGACTTAGGCAGCACCTACTTGCGTACTCGAGTTTATCGAGAACAATTGTAATTATGTTCTTAGTTAATCAATAAAAGCTATCTTTACCCTCAGGGGAAAAAAAAGTAAGTAGCAGTACTCCCTCTAGTTACAAACTTTCTAAATTTTAGCTATCGTGAAAATCGTGTATACTGTTTTTGTCTTGAAAATAGCTTTTATAATAATATAATTTTATTAAATATCATAAACTATTACTAAAATAAATTTGAGTACCGTCCAACGTTCTTTTGTTCGGTTGAGTTGAGCGGCTCGAGGCCGTCCGGCACATTAAAACCCGTGCGTTCCCAGACGTGACGAGGGAGCGTACACTTGGCAGCCGGGCCCGGAGCACCGTGTCCTGCACTGCGCGGCTGCACCTGCAACCGCATGCATGCACGCTGACGCTGACGCTGACGCTGCCGATGCCAACCGGCCAGGAAGGAATCGAATCATTCTCGCAGGGCAGCAGGTTCCTTCGCATTTTCTTGCCTCTGCCAGCCTCGGTATCGTCGACCACCTCGATCCGGCTCCGGCCGCGTAAAACTATGTTTTTTTTTTCACGGCGAGAGCATATGCTTCTCCGCTGTGCTTTTCCGGCTACGTATATCCCGCAGGCCAGGGTGACAGACAGGGTACGTACTTGCGTACGCAGGATTGCGAGTTTTCGACACATTTAATTTAAAAAAAAACTAAAATAGCAAATCTAACCATAACATGCTAGACAAACAACACCTATTCACTATCGCACTCTCCGTCCGCTACTTTCAACGCTCCAAGTCCGTAGATTAGTTTGCACACACATCTACCGTGGGCAGACATACTAGGGTAACCGTAGACGGAGAGTACAAAAAAAGTTGTCTGTCGCACGAGAGAAGTACGATATGGATGCTATTTTTGTTATTTCCAAAATAAATGACTAAATTTACCATTCTCTTGAGAGAGAAAAAAAAAAACTAAATGCGCCGATGAGCTCAAGGTTGACAGCGACCGACCACTTGTCGCCCGCGACGGTGCGTCGGGCGCCTCGCCGTTTGTCGCCTCTTGTCCCTCGGTGGCAGCCTCGCGCTGCATGCGCCGTCGCCAACTGTCGCCGCGCGCGACGGCGTACGTGCGCCGAGCCGAGTAATTAACGAGACGTACGCTACGCAATCTCGGCGGCGCGCTGCTCGCGACCTAACACAGTAGCACCGACCGCGTACCTTGCCCGCGTCAGAGGGTCAAGCGAAACGTGCCGTCGCCGGTCGCCCCGTGGGAGAGCACTAGTAACGGGGTAACGTGAAGTAGAAGCATCTTCAAAAGTCTTCTGGTTAAAACCCGAAGGCATCAATCACACTTGCCTTCCAGAAATCTGGAGAAAAAGGGGGGGGCGTCGTGTCTAAAAACACATGATAATCTGATTCTCACCCACTTCATCTTCACACAAAACTTGTGACCATCGATCTGCATATCTTCTCCTGGTTATCCAACACTACTCAAGTACTGCATTATTGTACCAGCTAGAACAATGACACGGATGAGCGCAGTTTGGACTAAAGGGCAGGATACAAATGTCCCATGGGAGAAAAAGTAATTATGTCTTTTCTTCCACTTTAAAGAAAAGGACATTTAGACTCCTCCCTAAGAAAAGAACAATTTGACTAAGCCAGTACCCGAGTACCGACCGACGCAAAGGGAGTGAAGGGGAAAAAAATAGAGGGGCAAATCAGTAAAAGAAGAGAGAGAAATAAAATTTAGGAACAAGTATATATTTGATCCATCAATTTTTCACTTAGTTTAATTTTCATCACTGAACTGCAATATCGGATGAAACGCGTCATCGAAGTGTTAATACTGCACAAAATCAATCCTTTCGTCTATTTGATGCCTATTTTGTGCCACGTGGGCGTCCATGCTGGCACAAACCGCTGACTTAGTCGCTAGATTAGAAGGAAGGTTGTGAACGCATCCCCCCCTCTGTCGGCACCGACAAAAATAACCCCAAAGTCCTCTCCCCTCTTGAGCTCCCTACGCCTAGACCCCCCTCGTCGGAGAGGATATACGCCTGAGCCAACAGACGGACTGCGCTGGCGACAACAGTGACGCACGAGGATTGACAATGAATAAGGACATGGCTGAAGGTGAGTTCTTCAATCTTAGATCTGGCATGATTTGGGTTTGTCTTGCGCGATTACTTTGGGTATTTTGAGGCTGATAAGTTCATTTAGTGTTGCAGATAGGGTTGTGTTGTGGATATCGTGGGGATATGTGCATGATCTTAGAGTGATGAGTCAATTGGCAATGGCGCTGTTGGTTTGACGAATCTCGCGTTTTCAGAAAACTTCAGTGTTGTCAGGTCATTGGCGGTCCGACGCCATACTGCGGCCAGAGCCGGCGTGTGTGGCGTCCGACCGGCAATGCTTGCCGGTCCGACCGGCCACAGTTTATGATGGAGTTTAGGGCTAGGCCAAAAATAGGTTGTGCAAGCATGAGAGGGGAGTCTCCTAGATGTGGTCACATAATTTTTGGAGCTCCCAGTCAAAAGTTATATTCATTGGAAAATTCCAGAGAGGTTGCGGATTTCCGAGTTGAATTTTGGCTAAATCTTTTGGGGCGGTCAGACCGCCGTTATGGAATCGGTCCGACCGCTGGGAAATCGGTCCGACCGGCTTGGTAGAGCGGTCAGACCGGCTTCCACTTGGACTTCGACCATTTTGGCATTGTTGTGTTTTCGTTGTGTTTAATGCATGAGGTTCAATGCTTTATTGTTGCATATTGCATTGTTGAGCTAACGTGGGGTCAAGTTGTGAAGAACTTGTTCCCGGAGACGATTTCTTTGTCTATTGCTGTACATGTGGCTTGCAGGTCAACGACGTCAACGGTGAGATGGATCGGGACTAAGCTTGGAGAGCTGAGGTCCAGAACGATCATGGATGTCGGGTGAGGTCGTGTGACTCAAGCATGGTGCAGAATGGACAAGATGGATCGAACGGGCAGTTCGTTGCAGCTGGTTGGATCAAGCGGCGCAGGGGTCGGTGCAAGTGCCTTGGAGGTTCCGATGGGATTCGGACGGGAGAGACTTGCCGACATGATGAGAGCCGATGATCAACCTACACGTGGTGAAGCAGGCGATTGCTTCAACAGATTTATGCGTGTGTGGGTCCCATTGGTGTTGGGCCTTAATGGGAGCCCATGAGAGAAACCCTAGCCTCTCCTATAAATAGAAGGGGGGAGATGAAAAAAAACCCCCAAGCATTCATTTAGAAACACTCCAACTTTTCTAGGGTTAGAGTTTGGAGAGGAGAGGAGAGGAGATGAAATTTGTGTGTGCTCTTGGATTGAGCTCTTGTCCTCCTTGAGGGAGTGGCTTTGTAAGCAACATCTTGAATCAATCAATCTATTGTTGTTTGCTCAAGGGTGAAGTCTCATTTGCCTTCTTATCTCTTTTGATGATTTTGATGCTTCCTTGATCCGGGTGTTTATGCTTGGTCTCTTGACCGATTTTACCTTGCTATGATGTGTGAGAATACTCCTAGAATCATCTAGATCATCAATCCCCCACAAGCAAGTTTTGGATCAAGTTTGTCATATTTCTAGGTTTTGGAACACTTCTTTGGTAAAACCTTAAGAGATCGATTCTTTGAAGTGGATCTGGACAATCGTCGCTAGAAATAGGTCTTAGATATCCTTAGGGAGGTGTACTCCAAATTTGGTCAAGTTTCATTGGTTGAATCAAAAGTTGGACTAATTTTCGTTTTGAATTTGGGCTTTGTGCGCTGCCCTTGGACTAAATCGGTCTGACCGATTTCTCAGCGCCGGTCCGACCGCCCGACAATCAGACCGCAAATTGAGCGCCGGTCCGACCGCCAGCAGTGATCGGACCAAAGACTACGCCGGTCCAACCGGTTCAGTGAGATCAATTCTCCATTATTGTGTCTTGTGGTTAAGGGGGGTAATCAAATTCAGCACAATGCTTCCTCTATGCATTTACTGATCTTCTTAGCTTTCATAGCTAAAGGAGAAAAGTACGTGTTGAATTTGATTAAGACGAAAAATCGAGAAAGCGCCTATTCACCCCCCTCTAGTCGCCTTTACGGTCCTACATAATGGTTAGTTGCTAATTTGCATGTAGGTATCATCTGATTTAGCAATGGATAATTTGGACAAGCTAACGGTTAGGTTCCATTACAGTGGTGATTTCTTTGATGATGGGAAAAGATTACATTATTGCGGAGGAAGAGAGGGCATGTCTTAGATAGATCGTGATAAGTTGTCACTGCCAGGTCAAAGGACATTTGAAGGACTATTGTGAGGATGTGGAATTGGCACTCATGCACTGGCTGTTTCCTGATAAAGTTTTGAAGAATAGACTAAGGGTGCTAACATTTCTGATAAAGTTTTGAAGAATAGACTAAGGGTGCTAACAGATGACAAGGCTTGCCAGACCTTGGCTGATTGTATCATAATGGGGGCATTGTGGATATCTTTGTTGAGGTAGTGGGAGTTGATGTTGCCTCAGATGGTGTGGGTGACAAAGAAGACGAATGCAGCGATTGGGAATACAAGGGTGAAGCTTGGCCGTAGACAGCTGATGATGAGGCTGTGTCAGATAATACTAGCAAAGAGGTGGAGCATTGCTAAGTGCAAAAGAGTTAAGTCCATTGTCTTGCGGAAGATGTTAGACTCCAAAAAGGGAGAGTATGGTAGGGTTTTTTTTACTACCAAATGGACATTCTTAGGAGCAATTCAGGCAGCACAGTAGTGGTTAAACTTCATCCAGATGCCACAGAAGCAGTGTTTCATAGTGTACATATGCTTAGATGCTTGCATAAGAGGTTTCCTAGCAAGGTGTAGGAAAGTGATAGACTTAGATGGTTGTTTCTTCAAAGATCCAACCAATAGTGAGCTAATTTGTGCAATAGACAGAGATACAAACAACCAGATGTACCCCATAGCATGGGCTGTAGTAGAGAAGGAAACTAATGAATCATGGGACTAGTCCGGTTGGGTTTTCTTTGCAGATATAGAAATTGGAGATGGTGATGGATGGGTTATCATCTTAGATCAACAGAAAGTAAGTGACATTATTGTGCAAATTTATTCATCCAATTTGTCACATGACCAGTACTTAACCATTTCTTTGTTGCAGGGCCTGATAAATGTTGTTCAGTATTGGGTACCAACGGCTGAGCATATGATGTGTGCAAGGCACATCTATGCAAACTTCAGGAAGACTTACAAGTAGGGTTGGAAAAATAGCTCAAGGCTCGCAAGCCTGCTCGAGCTCATCACGGCTCGGCTCGAGCTCGTGAATTTTGGAGCCGAGCCGAGCTGCATGTCCAGCTCACGAGCCTAGTTTGGCTCAGCCCAGGCGAGTGCGGAGGGTGGAGGCGGTCGCCGAGCTTGCTGTTCTTGCGATTTCATTTGTTAGGAATAGGATGTGCTTGTTTTGGATGAATTTATGCAATAGGTCTTGTAACTATTGGATGAATTGAAGCAATGATAGAAAATTTTGTAATGCATTTTGGATGTACCGCTGTTCTGGAGCTTGGCTCACGAGCTCAAACGAGCCGGCTCGAGCCTGATCACGAGCCGAGCCAAGCCACCCTTCTGGCTCGTTTCTGAAATGAGCCGAGCCGAGCCGAGCTTACTGTTCATCTGAGCCAAACAAGCCGAGCCTGGCTCGTTTCCACCCCTATTTACAAGAACAAAGATTGGCAGAAGAAATTCTGGATGTGTACCAAAGCTCCATGTGTCAATCTTTTCAACTATCATAGGGCAAAACTTGCAAAGGATACCCTTGAAGGTGCTAATGCAATCATGAGGATAGATCCACATCATTGGAGCAGGGCATGGTTTAAGTTGGGATCATACTATGATTCTATGGATAACAACATGTGTGAATCATTCAATCATTCCATAGTTGAGTCAATGTTCATCCCTATCGTTAGCATGCTTAAGTGGATTAAGAGGAAAGTGATGGTTAGAATCTAGACCAACAAAAGCAAGGCAGAGAAGTGGACAGATGTAATATGCCCAATTTTTTTTTAAGAAACTGAAGGACTACATCAATGAATCAGTTTGCTGTCATGCTGTGTACAATGGACATGATGGTTTTGAGGTCACACAGAGATCATAGGTTCTCAATTAACTTAGATAGCAAAATTTATTCATGCATATATTGGCAATTGTCTGCTTTGCCTTGCCCACATGCTATTTCTTGTATATATTGGAGGACCAATACCACTGATGATTACATAGCACCATTTTACTCTATTGAAGAATACAACAAGACTTATGAGCACTACTTGCAACCTATTGAGGGCATAAGTTGTTGGCCCACATCTGAGAGGCCAAGACCAATGCCACCAAAGTATGAGAAAATGCGTGGTAGGCCAAAGAAAGATAGGAAGAGAGAGCACAATGATAAGCCTAAAGGAACTAGAATGTCTATGGTTGGCACAATCAGTAGACAAGTGATTGGACATAACAGGTCTAGCTGTGAGAGAATAAATGACCAAGCACAACAAGCACTAGGGGCTAGCTAGGATCAATAAGGTTAGTTTGCAAGTGTTGGCAACTCTGCACCAGCTAACCCTGTTCCCCTGGTAATATCCACTACAATTAATGAATCAATTTCATGCTTTTCCTAAGTTATCCTATATTACATAGTTTATACACATATAACATAGCAGGTTGTGATCCCTGGTTCACAACAGAGCTGTACAAATATGGGCAAGAGAAAGGCTAATTCAAATGCATTCAACCCACCAGTTCAAACCAAAAAGAGTTGCACTGGGGTAGGAATCTTGTACTCAAAGAGGACATGCACAGCTATTCAGAATGTGGGTGCATATGCAAATTTGATATCTTGATTTGTAGTTACTTGAACTTGGCAAACTACTAACCTCTAGCTAAAAACAATACCTACAACATGACATGCCAAATCAGAGGATCATCATAACCTCTACTACTGCCAAAGTCAATACTCAACATGGTGGTTCTGCTACTATGAACTTGGAGGCAATTGTGGCATCTGCAAGGGCAAAGTCAACAGTGGACATTGAAGTGACCTCTGGTCCTGCTTTTGGTCAAAGCAAAGCCCAAGCACCTGTCTTCCCAACGAAGAAACTAACTCCAACCAAGAAGAGACAAAGTTGTAGTTCATAGCTTGCAAATCTTCTGGGTATGCCAAGTACTCAGTGATGTTGTCTCATGTTATGTTAGTGCCAAACTATTGGCTTATGTTGTGTTATTGCCAAAATTATGTCTCATGTTGTGTAATTGCCAAACTTCTGGCTGTTTTATGTGTTGTTCTGCAATTGCCAAACTTGTGGCTTGAATTATGTTATGTACTTGCCAAACATGTGGCTTTTTAATGTTCCAGCAATGCCAAAATATATGTCAAACATCTGGCTTGAATTCTGCTATGTACTTGCCAAACATGTGCCTTTTTTATGTTCCAACAATGCAAAAATATATGCCAAACTTCAGGCTTCAATTCTATTATGTACTTGCCAAACATGTGGCTTTTAAATGTTCCAGCAATGCCAAAATATATGTCAAACTTCTGGCTTGAATTCTGCTATGTACTTGCCAAACATGTGGCTTTTAAATGTTCTAGTAATGCCAAAATATATGCCAAACTTTTGCCAAATCTTGGTCATACTTGTATGCCTCAGAGTTGTTAGTTCATCAATATACAACACACAATACATGACATTCATAACCGACAATATGATTTCCCAAGAATATTATAACATACATTATGGAGGAGATTACAAGGTAAGTTCCACAATACAACACATCAGGACAACTGCAACACTTGACAATTTAAGTTTCATAACATACTGCAATAATTTTTCATGCTCTAATCATAATACCAACTACCATCACAACAAAACCACCAACCAAGAACAATACCATTTTCCTCTCTGTCTCCAGTTGTGATACCCAACTAGCAAGTCCAACTAGCGAAGCTTCTGTTTTCCTCAAATTTGTTGTAAGTGCTGCAACCTCTTCTCCATGCCTCAACTCAACCTCACTCTACTCGTCTTGCATCGGCAATGCCGCCACTAAGCTCACCATTCTCCTTCCTCAACGCCCTAACAACATCTCGCAAGTCCAGTAAAAGATACCTCAAGAATGGGGTTGTCTCATTGTTAAATCATGACCAGGCCTTGCAGACTCCAGTCTTCAATTACATCACAACACCAAAATTAACCGCACAAATAAGCATATCATCACAAAACCAAATCGACAAAATAAGGAAATGATTCTTTCTTGAGCTCACATCCATGTCATGTACCTTCGTGCCGGGTTTGAGTCGCTCCACGATATCCAAAGACCAGCCTTCTCCCTGTAATGGCAATGGATAGTTGGAGCGTACTCCAGTGGGCGCTCGCTGTATGGGATTGGAGGGTACAATCGATGTCGTCAACCACGAGCTTCCTCCGGTCGCCGCCAACCTTGAGCTCCCAGAGCTTGCCATGGTGCCGCCTTCAGTTGTTGCACACTCTTCTCCTCTCCAAACCCTAATCCTCTCCGGTCGCCGTTGAGAAATAGAGAACGAGAGAGAGAGTCGCATATAATAAGTCTTGAGAGACCAATTCAGCGATTTTGTGCCAGTGTTGACGTCCTCATGGCACAAAACAGCACTCAAACGGATGAATGAATTGATTTTGCGCTGTACTAACACTTCAAGTATGCGTTTCATCCTATATTACAGTCAAAGATGAAAATTAAGGAAAGTTGTAAAATATATTTATTCCTAAAATTTATAAAGGGCCTGAGGGAGCCGAGTGGCAATGTCGCAATTGGCATCCAACAGTCTGCACTAAAACCTGAGGTGGAGATCGCGCGAGGCAACACCAACCCCATCTCTCTCTCTCTCTCTCTCTCTTCTCAACCTCTCCTCACCTCACGAGCAGTCCACCGCCACCTCCACTCCCGTAAAACCGACTCCTTGGCGGCGGCTCCCCCACGATGGCCTCCAGGATGGCGCTCCGCCCCCACGACGTCACCCTCTGCCTCTCCGCTCCCCTCGCCACCGGCGGCCGCCGCCACCGCCCCGGCAGCGTCAGGGTCTACGCCGTCGCCTCCACCCCGTCCACCGTCTCCACCAAGTAAGCCGCGAGCAATCGCTCCACTCGCCTCGTATTCTTGATTTCTCCTGTTAAAAATAATGGTTTCTTGGATCGGATGGACCGGTTGCTCTGCCCGCCCAGCCGCCGTGTCGCTGCGCAGGATTTGGGTGCATTTGTTCCGGATTGCTGTGGTGGTGATTCGGGCTGGGTTCGCGTTGTGATACGCGAATACGTCTTGCTGCTCGAAATGTTGGATCAAGATTCGTTTTTTTTTTCCCGTTTCCTTTTCTCCGCTCTTATTGGCGCTCGTGTCAGGATTGTCATATTCGTCCCTGTTTGCTGCGAGCTCCCCGTCTGGGTGCCGCTAACATCTGCACATGGGCGCTGCATGCTGTCTCCTCAGATCAGGCGCAAAGCCTACAACTTTGCCATTTAAGCATGGGTAGGTCGGTTTCCCTGCGCGGATTGGCCTGGCGCCCGCGGCTCCCTTGGTTTCTTTGCCTTCCACTGCAAGCGAAGCGAGCTCCTTTGAGTGTGTGAGTGTGTGTCAGTCCTTTTTCACATTTATTTTGATGCCTTATTTCCTTGACATTAAATTTGCTGGGACCTTCAAGTTGCATCCTGCGAGCGTCTCTTAGCTAGTTTGCATTCTAGAATTGCTCCATACGTACCATGCCCACTTTTAATTGCGGTACTGTAGTTTGTTGTACTGGCCGGCTATGGAAAATCGGTGGTACAGATCGGTTTGAAGAACCTGCGGTCATGGGGGGTGGCTCGTCTCCGTAGCATTTAGCTTCCTTACATTGAAGGCAAAGGCATTCCCTCGTTGTCGGCCCGATTTGGTAGCCCGTGGTCCGTGTCATGTTCTCAGTATGGTGTAGTTTAATTTGATATGCTCACCAGTACCATTGGCCTCTTAGACAGGTGTGTTGTTGATCTGCTTAGTTGACTGGTTAGCGGAGTCATTAAATACAGTATGACATTGGAATGAGACTGATTGTGTCAAGTCCTAGCTCCTAGGTATATTAATTCTAAAATGGAAGCCCATCCATGCTGGCCTAAATTTCTTGTCTCTTACAAATCCCGTTCGTTGATACTCCTATCTACTCATTGAAAGTTTCGAAACCACGACTCCACAAGGTGTTTCATAAAACGTGGATATCATAGTTACTGCTACATGAAGTTTACCTAGGTAGATTTTCTACTTAATTTTAACTTATGAACTTGCTTTGAGCCCATGTATAGATATTTGAGTTAGATCTGGCAAGAAGGTTAGAGTAGCAGTTTTGACTGGTTTTGGTCCTAGTAGCGCACCTGGTTGGTTCTATTTCTACTTCTGCGGGGTACTTTTTTAGTTTCGTTTCTATCCAGGACATTTGCTCAATGACAGTGATATGAAGTACTTTGAGAGTTAAACATCAAGGAAATAACTACTAATGGAGATGTAATCCTTGCATTATTATGTTCAGTATGGGGATTACATCAGGATTTGTATGGGACACAGCATGTGACTGTAATGTGGGGAAGAAGGTCAATGACATTAGCTACCAACCGAACTGCATTACGGTATACCTCATAAGCCCTAGAGGTTAGAAGAAATTAGAGGAAAATTATTACATGTTAGCTTATGCTTACAGTCATATGTTGAAAAGTATTAGACCATGCTATACACCAATACATTGGAAAATGTTACTGCATATGTAAAGAGTGGCAGCTCAGTCCCTTCTGGATTTGAATTTTGACGCGATGACCTTTTTTATCCTTGTATCTGCTCCAGCAATTCTTTATTTTGAGGCATTTTGTACATGGCCTGCCTTGCTTTTGTGGTGTTCTTTATTTTAAAACAATGAAGAACAAGTATGACTGTTGTTAATTTCTTGGTGCAGTTAGATTGTAATGTATCTAGTACATTAGGTACATTACAAGGGATAAACACTGTAGAAAGGAGACCGACGGCGACCGTTAGAGGTAAAGCGATGCTTAGAGGAGAGGACGCCTTGATGGGGTAGAAAGGATCTAATTAGAGAGAGAGGGACTTGAGACCGTGAGACTAATTCATATTATTGCTTAATACCAACGATTAAAATAGATCTCCTTATAAAGAGGGTTCTTCTAATAATTATGGATAAAATCCATGTAAATGATGTCTTTCCTAACTAATAGATAACCTTTACAATTAACTAATCCATATACAAGAAAATTAATCAGCTATTTAGGGAAATAGATATTCTTATTGAGGAAGACAATCCCTTCCTAATCCCAACGCTACAGAACTCGTGCAACTGTTCATGCACATGAATAGTAATTCTAGCACATGACATAGATAGGGATCATACTATATAAGTTCTTTGGGTACAACATGTATGAAGTATGCACATAACCCTTTTTTATTCTGCTGTTCCATGAATAGCATACTGCATAGATATGTAACATATATGAATAAGTGGTTTGAATCTTTGAATGCACATATATTTGTGTATGCTCGTTGGCAACACAAATCGGAGAGTAACGATGATGCTCGCATATGTGCTGGGGCTGATGATGAGCTTCATTGGTAACATGTTCATCAGTTATTTGAACCGAGCCTATCTTCTTATAGCTTATAAGCACCATCTCACTATTATCAGAAATCTTATTATCTATGACAAGCTGAGTAGAAATGTTATCAGCGTGACCACATCCACATGTCTTCTCCCAAAGTGTAAATTTGTTGCATGAAATACCTAAAGCAGGTGATGGAGTCATCATATAACTGGAAATTGCTCAAACTCTGTTTCTTTTTGTTCCAGGGTTGAGAGTAAGAAGCCATTTGCTCCTCCACAGGAGGTACATGTCCAGGTTACACATTCAATGTTGCCTCAGAAGATCGAAATATTCAAGTCTCTTGATGATTGGGCTAGAGATAATCTCTTGGTGCATCTTAAGCCAGTCGAGAAGTGTTGGCAGCCACAGGATTTCCTCCCCGATCCATCATCTGATGGATTTCATGACGAAGTTAAGGAACTCAGAGAACGTGCCAAGGAAATTCCTGATGATTATTTTGTTTGTTTGGTTGGAGACATGATTACTGAGGAAGCTCTTCCTACATACCAGACTATGCTTAACACCCTTGATGGTGTTCGAGATGAAACAGGTGCAAGCCCCACTGCTTGGGCTGTTTGGACGAGGGCATGGACTGCAGAGGAGAACAGGCATGGTGACCTCCTAAACAAGTATATGTACCTCACTGGGAGAGTGGACATGAGACAGATTGAGAAGACAATTCAGTATCTTATAGGCTCTGGAATGGTAAGAGCTTTCTTCATTTTTTTTGCTAGCTGTTTTACCGCATGCCCTTTTGAACCTTGACGTATTTGTTCAGTTATTCGTGCTTCTGTTTCCTTAGCTATTCTCTTTTAGCTAGTTGGCATATACTAATATGATGCTTTCATGAAATTCTTTTGAGAGCACTTATCGGCTATAGCACATTAAATCGTACTTTTGAGGAAAATCGCTTTGAGACATTTTCAAATTGGTATTTTATTTTCAGTTTGCATCATTGGTTCTCTTCCTTTGTTCACTTTGAATTGTTTTACTTTTTGTTCATGTTGGCTACCCGTAGAGAAGTATGTAAAACCTACATATATACTTTTTGATGTGTTTTTTTTTCAGGATCCTAGGACAGAAAACAATCCTTATCTTGGCTTCATCTACACCTCCTTCCAAGAGCGGGCGACCTTCATCTCACATGGGAATACTGCTCGCCATGCCAAGGACTACGGTGACCTAAAACTCGCACAGATCTGTGGCACCATTGCCTCAGATGAGAAGCGGCATGAGACTGCATACACCAAGATTGTTGAGAAGCTGTTCGAGATTGACCCTGATGGCACCGTCCTTGCTCTAGCTGACATGATGAAGAAGAAGATCTCAATGCCTGCCCACCTGATGTTTGATGGGCAGGATGATAAGCTGTTTGAGCACTTCTCCATGGTGGCACAGAGGCTTGGTGTTTACACCGCGAGGGACTACGCCGACATCCTTGAGTTCCTTGTTAATAGGTGGAAGGTTGCCGACCTGACTGGCCTTTCTGGTGAGGGAAATAAGGCCCAGGACTACCTTTGCGCCCTTGCTGCAAGGATCAGGAGGCTGGATGAGAGGGCCCAATCGAGAGCCAAGCAAGCTGGTAAAATGCCTTTTAGCTGGGTATATGGTAGGGAAGTTCAACTGTGAGCATCAAATGCCATTGCGACTGCTTGAGTTCCAGCGTGCTGTCAGTCATGCATGTCGAGACAAATCTTGAAAACGAGATCGGTTTGCCTCGTTACATACTTTCTTCAGGTTGATCAAATGGGCTGGGAGCATCTGTTCGTCAGTATCGTTTCTTAGAGGTATAGGGAGATGCGCGTCTGTGTTTTAGCTTTCTTTTCTGCTTTCGTGTACAACTTCTGGCCAACCGAACATGCAGTTTGTCGTTGGCCGTGTCTGTCTGCTCGTGTGTTTCAATGTGCTGTTTCTGTTGTTCAGATCCGTTAAAATTTTGTCACCTGTGAAGTTACTAGGACTTGTCATTCTGAAATTTTGTGAAATCTGCCATGTCAAAAATAATGCAGTGCTTCAGCTGAAATATCTGGTAATGGACTAATGGTAGAGCTGCATTGACTTAAGTCCTACAAATAATGAACTCCGACTTTGTAATGTAACTGTCTGTGAGTCTGTCTGTCTGCAGATAGACAGCATACGATTCACTAAGTTCATTCAGTGATATTTTAGTATCTGCATAAATTAGCTGTTGCTATCAAGCTGCACTGATGCACTCTATGCGAGAGAATTCGAGATGCGGCTAAACGCATGCCATTGTTAGTGCATTTCAGAGATCGACAGGGCTGTGAAGTGTGGAGACGCAAATATCCGACAGAATTTGTGTCATGCAAGTTCTCTCGCGCATGTGCTTGTACAGAATGGTTAATATACGAAATGCCCTACCAAGATATAATATGCTCAGCAGTTGAGATTCCCTTCTCTTCTTCTAGCAGACATATGTACTGTACAAGTTGTGGAACGCCTAGAACTGCTTCTGACCATTCAGTCTTCCCATTTGCAGCATTTGAACTTAACACACTCTCATGGTCTTCTCTGCCTTTGTTCCAAGCAAACGGCCGCGGAAATTTCTCGAAATAAATGCAAACTCTGAAAATTCTGATAAGTGATAATGCCAGATTTCAGTCGAACGTAATCACAAGCAAATCTGAATTTGTATTCTATATTCCTTTAATCTGAGATTCTGAGCTGTATTTGACAAACTCTTTTAGTAACCATCACTGACAAATAGGCCTGCGAGGAGGCCGTTCCTGGCCCCGCCTGTCAGATATCTGCCAAAAAGGAACAATTCCTTTGTGTTGTGTGATCATGCTCTGGAAAAAAAATTGAGAGGAGAGGTGCCATTGCCACCAACACTGAGTGCAACACCCTGTTTTAATGGAATGAAATAAATATTCACGCTTTTCAATCTAAGATTGAAGAAGGGACTCCAGGCCGCTCCCAAATTGGCCTGGTTCCAAGATGTAGAATCCATGTTGAATCACCACTGAGTGAGCCAGCCTCTGTTCAGGGCGAATGCTGACCAGGGTTTTTTTTTCCGGCAGAAAATCGGCCTGAAAATTTTGAATTTGCTTGAACCTGATCTTCTTTAGTTTAAAATCAGAAAAAATCATATTTTTTGGAAATTTTGGCCGAAATTTCACGATTTTCGGCTAAACCGCCCCGTTTAAAAAATAGCAACCGGTTTTGAAAACCCTGATGTTGACACATAGCATGCAGGAAATATGCTGGCTTCACTTCAAGCTTCTAAATTGGCACAATCCGACTGACGCAGAGATTCTTTCTGCCACCTGAAAGGGAGGTACGTATATAGCCAAGTTGCAGGGCGTAAAGCAACTGCAACTGCATTCAGAGAGGCTCAGAGGCATATTAAACTAGTAATCTCTTCATGAAACAGCAGCTGATCGCCAAGACATTGAGATGGATTGGAATTTGGAACAATTTCATGCATGCTCAGCTTGATCAGATGTTGCAACTTACCGATCAATGCGGCTAATTTACGTGCGCCAGCAATTGGTTCGACGAGCAAATAGATGGATCGTGATTATGCATGTATGTATGTGGGGATTAATTCCCTGATCCTCTCCGCAGATAAGCTGGCGAGTGGGAATATGTGGACATCGCTAGCTAGCTCTTTACCTTGCTTAATTATTATAGTTTCTGAAAGGAAAAAAAGGAGAATGTTGAGATGGTTTCTGAATTAGGTCGGTTGAATCGTCCATATTAGAAAACTACCATTATGGATGCAGATAAAAAAGGGGCTTCCTTTCTCTGATCTTTACATATACCAGCAGATGCTATTGTGCTGATCTGCTTATGCTTTGGGTAATCTGTGTTCTGAATGCATGTGGACACTTATTTTAATTAAGGTGCTATGCTGTTTATGTTGCTGTACTAATAGAGTAATTAAATTGTCCGACTATAATTATTAAAGTGTCGTCGACATTGCCATGGTTTCCGAAATGCGACTTCCACACAGAATTCTAATATAATATGTTTGTAAAAGCCAATAAGATTGATATCATTGTCATAGGATTATAACCTAGTATAAAAGTTCTCGAGACAACTATACTCGTATCAATATTTTAGCATCTTCAATGTAAATATTCACAAATCACAAAGACATTGATGGGCAATTTTCAAATGGTTTGACAACGTTAACATGCATATCAGATATGACAATTGTGTCACAGCAAGTGTAGTGCTTAATTTTACGGTTTTGCTACTTATTAGGCGCTTGATTTTTTTTGGTCAGGGATAAGTCAAATTTTCAGAACGTTAGATGTATTTGAAGATATGTGTGTTCTAGAGCAGCTACTATTGGATGTCGATCTGATGGATGGAATTAGTAACTAATTACCCCCAAAAAAAACTAATTACCACTCCCCTACCCCACCAAAAAAAAAATCAAGTCTAATGCATAGATAACCCCTTGTCGGCAGTTTAAATAGCGACAGAGCGCTATCGCCACTCTAACTGGTGACAGGGATCTTTGTCTGTTTTTTTAATGTCTATTTCTGACCGCATATTTTGTGGACAAATCACAATGATATTACAAAACATTCAGCACAACGTCATCACATTTTTTTGTCGAGAAATCACAATGATATTATAGAACATGCAATGCAACGCCCTCACAAATTTTGTAGACAAATCACATTGATATTACAAAACATTCAGCACAACGTCATCACCCAGTTTTTCAACAAATCAAAATGATATTTCAAAGCATTGAGCACAACATATTTCAATAAGATGAACCTTTCCCGTGGCAGCGACCTCAATGTTTGCCCTATCGACCGCCTCAAGTGGGAAAGTTGGATGAGATCCTCGCGGCGCTGTCCGGACTGTCGATGTCTCATTCATCATGTGGATTTCTCGTAGGCCATTTCTTGAAGGTGTGTTCAGAATCCTTGCAATTGAAGCACTTCTTCGTTCAACGCTCGGCTTCTGTTTCATCCATATCGTTCCTGATACATCGTACCTGTTACCGGCCAACCTTTTCCTTCAGCCTATCAATGTCCGCGGCCCAGATAAGTTGCTCCCAAGTCGGATGGCTAGTGAAATGGCCAACCACGCCGCAACCATACAACTTTGCACTCCAGGTTTGCATCACCTCCTCCTTGTTGAAATAATCATAGAGATATTGACCGGGATGCTGCCCCACCGTCGAACATGTGGTCATGACATGTAAGCAGAGCCTATGCAGAAGAAGAGGCTTGTTGCAAGTGCATACGCAACTAGCGCGGTGTAGCGTGCACTCGTGAGTGATCCTCTTGCGGTTGTCCCGTGGCGTCCTTTATCCCTGCACAGTATCTCAAAGCGAAGCTCCCTTGTGCCCATCTTGAATGCCTGGTGCATCTCATACTTCTTGCTATTCTCCATGCGAGGAGGATGGAGCCGTTGGGGGCTCTGAGGGCGCTTCGGTCCCGGCGGCAGCGAGACGGAAGTGGCAGACGCGGCATGGACGCTGAGCGGCGACGGACAAGGCAGGAACGACCTTGGGCGCGCACGGGCGGTTGACGTGGTTGACGCAGAACACGACGCGTCGCTAAGACCGGAGGCTGGAGTAGGTGGGGCCTTGACGGGGGCAGGTGCGGCGGCGACTTCGGCGCCCAAGACTGGTGGTAGAGGGGGTGGAGCAGCAGGGAGCCAGGGGTGGCGTGGGCGCAGTAGAGGAGCCGGTGGGCGGCGACCATGGCGTGCTAGGTGGGCGCTGACGGAGGCATGACATACAGCTTGGACCGGGTGGAGCGACACAGCAGGGGGGGGGTTAGAGGAAAGGTGTGGGCGCGGCAGGGCGCCTGACCAGGCGGCGACGTGGTGGTGGTAGAGGCACACGGGGGCGTTGCAGCGGCGCCGCTCGCGGCTGGCGTGGGCAGCACAGCCGGGTGGGGAAGAAGGAAGAAAGAAGGGAGCCGGGCCAAGTGGAGCTTGGCCAGGAAGGGGAAGGGGGAGGGCCGGGGAGGTGCTGGGTTGGGTGGGCCAGAAGGGAGGAGGGGAAGTGGGCCAAGGCCCAAGGGAGGCTCATGGGCTGAGCCCAGGAAAAGTGGGAGAGCAAGGAGAGAAGAGGCCCAAAATTTGAAAAGAAGAATTCAAATTTGAAATTTGAATTCGGGAATTGTAAAAAGGTTTGAAACACAAACCCGAGCTTAGCTAGAAGCTAGAAGATTTGAGAATATATACTAATTTGAAATAAGGTTTGAAATTCCAAACACAAATGGCAATTACTATTTGCCGTTTGACGTTACACGATGTTCGTTAGCATATTTGACTACAATTGGAGCGAGGTAGCCCTGCAAGGTTTACATTCACATATAAAAAAGGGCCACAGATATACATAAATACACACACTCATGATGACAAGCAGCTGAACAACGACGGAGAGCTTATCTGGAGCAACAGCATTGATCAGTGATTCCAGGGATGAAGTATATTCTGGAACGTAGGAGTTCACATTACTGTGTAGTTTTGTAGGATCGTTATGGTCTAACAAGTTTAATATACGTGCTTGAGTATGTTCTGGAACGTAGGAGTTCACATTACTGTGTAGTTTAATACACGTGCTTGGAAGATGTAGATCATTTTACCGTCAAGAGAATAGTCAAAACCATATTTGGGTTGAGGCTTGTCTGGACAATCCAAAACCCGCGGATACAAATTAAGTTGTTCGTTTTCAAAAGTTGATGAATATTTATATGTCCCCAACTCCTGGACAATCCAAAACCTGCAGATACAAAGTTCTTCGTTTTCAAGATGACGATCCATCGTCATCGTGAGTGTGTATATATATGCTGATGTCAATCCATCAACCTCTCGTAGCCATGCAACTTAACTATAATCTTTTACCACTTTACAATAACAAAGTCTGGAAAGTTTACTTTTGACCAAAAAAAATAATGTCTGTAGCTCGAAGATTCCAACTGAACGTTGCGTTACACGACTGATTGATACACGCCCCAGAATAAGTAATACGATACCGCTTCACAGTGGGTAAGCCCCTGTGCTGGGATAACAAAATACGAGTAAATTGGTTATGGAATGAAATGAACAAACAAGGTACGTAGGGGCAAAGTATTGCAATAGAAAAAAAATAGAAGAAAAAGCTGCTTAAGGCAGCACTAAAATATACCACAAACACACACACACCCGGTCGCCCGCGCAAACGCCCACTCGTGAACGCTGTAGAACTAGCCACCCGCGATCTAGGCAGCGAGCCGTCCTTCGCTTGCTGGCTGGCTACTCGTCGTCGTCGGAGGGCTAAGGGCCGGCGCCGGAGAGGAGGAACATGATCGGGTGGGGAGATCTGTACAAGGCGGCGGCGGCGACGGTGCCGCTCTACTTCGCGCTCTTCCTGGGGTACGGGTCGGTGCGGTGGTGGCGCATCTTCACGCGGGAGCAGTGCGACGCCGTCAACCGCCTCGTCGCCTTCTTCGCGCTGCCCTTCTTCACCTTCGAGTTCACGCTGCACACCGACCCCTTCCAGGTAAACTACCGCGCCGTCGCCGCCGACGCCATCTCCAAGGCCGTCATCGTCGCCGTCATCGCCGTCTGGGCCAGGTTCCTCCGAAAGGGCGGCTGCGCCGTCAGCTGGTCCATCACCAGCTTCTCGCTCTCCACGCTCACCAATTCGCTCGTCGTCGGCGTGCCCATGGCGCTGGTCATGTACGGCGAGTGGGCGCAGCAGCTCGTCGTCCAGCTCTCCGTTTTCCAGGCAATCGTCTGGCTCACGCTCCTGCTCTTCGTGCTCGAGGTCAGGAAGGCGGCCATCGGCATGCACGTCGTCGGCGCATCTGACTCTGAGGGCGCGCTGCCCGAGTCGGCGGTCAAGGACGTCGAGGCCAGCGGCAACGGCAACGGCGGCGCCGCGGCTGCGGTTGCCGAGGAGGACGTCGTGTCGGTGACTGGCGGCAAGCATGCGCTGTGGCTGCTGGTGAAGGTGGTGGCGCAGAAGCTGGCGCGCAACCCCAACACCTACGCCAGCTTGGTCGGTATCACCTGGGCCTGCGTGGCAAACAGGTACGTCTATATACCGTATAGGTATGTACATGTATACACACACATGTGTACTAGTACGTTACTCAATACACACGGAGTAGCTTACTGTAGCATGTGTATATGTGTGTGTGTGTGTGTGTATATATATATATATATATATATATATAGAGAGAGAGAGAGAGAGAGAGAGAGAGAGAGAGATGTATACGTACATATATATAATTTCCTTAAAGTTCACTTGTTATAAAAAAAAATTATGTATATAATTCTTTTATATATGAAAAATGGTATATAGAAAAAAATAGGGCTTAAATGAAAAATTTCCAGTCAAATCGCACTGGAGTATCTTATAATTGGTATTTAAGTATACTGAAAATGAGAAAGAAGTATAATATGTGCATTTAAGTGGTATATTCAAAGTGATAGTACATTCCTAAAAGTACGAAGCGAGCGTTATATATATATATATATATATATATATATATATATATATATATATATATATATATATATATATATATATATATAGACACTGTAATCGTAGTTTCACCAAGAGAAATACCTAGCTAGGTTAAATATAATACTCCTATACATACACCCATGAACTCTTTTACGCTACACTCAATTTAATACGGACCGTCCATTCTTTTTGATTAAATGGTTCAAATTAGTTATGATTTAGTTATACTACACCCAGTAGTATAAGTAGTAGAATTCCAAGAGAAGTTGAATTGTAATCGCCTATACGACGATCACATGGCACAGGAGAAATATTTTGAACTCTAGTTGGAAAAGTCCATAACACTCTCACTAAAAAATTATAAATACAAAAAGATCTATTACACCCTGAACAACTCGATAATTAGATTTAATTTATATCACTATCATGTATATACTACTACTGATAGATTGTAATGTCCATGCGGGGTAGTACAAAATATACGAAATCAATTCTGTGTGCGTTTAGTAAACTAGGTGGGGTGTATTAGTCGTGTACAGCTACAAGTGTTTTATCTGCATCGACATGCACGACGAATGTACATATGGTTGGAGATCGGTTATTCGGTTTGGATAGCGATGTACTACCTGTACATGTGTGGTGTAGTAGCAACTAAGCGTAGCTAGACGTGTGTTCTAGCACCCCTGAATGCATGTTGGTCAATCGGTCTAATATGGCTGGCTACAATAGTTAATTTATTTCTCATTTCTTTTCTGCTCTCCAAATTAAGAGCATTATCCAATTAATTGATGGGTTCTGCAATGTGCTATCTGATGGAATATTTCTGCTTCTGAAACTAACAGGCTGCACATCGCGCTGCCGAGCGCCTTGGAGGGCTCGGTGCTCATTATGTCCAGGTCAGGCCCAGGGATGGCCATGTTCAGCATGGGTGCGTACTAATGCAAATCTGGCACATTTTATACGCTAGCTTCAACTTTATACGTGATATATACATAGTGGACAAAGGATAAAAATTTAGAGTGTGCTAATAGAACTTACTCACCTACTTGCGGCTTATTGAATACCAAATTACCGGCCAGCGATTGTTTGCCTAAGCGCGGCTGGACCGAGAGTGCTAGGGGAGCCGCTGGACCGAGGGTGCTAGGGGATACACCATGAGTCAGCCGTCGGTTGGGGTGGGTTCGCCCCTATATATACATCGTACTTGCACTAGATTGATCTTTTTTTTATATAGTTAAAATGGATGTTCAGTTTAAATATATAGGTGGTGGCTAGCAGCTCCTAAAATCCTACTGAAACAGATCACGTACTGAACCAGGAACATTTAGTTTTAACCGTTGAGCTATCGCCCACTACCAGTTTCAGTTCGTATATAATACTCCAGCTGGCAATACATATTCCATTAGATAACTACCCGAAAGAAATACAAAAAACCCTATTTAAAAAAACAGCAGAATCTTTTCGGAGCAACCGATCAAAAGGCATAAGTTCGATCTGTGCGTTGGATGCTGTGGTCGCGAAACAAGGTAAAAAGAAAAGGAAAAGATTTACGACAGAAAAGGAAAAGATCCTTTTTACTAAAAGAAAATCAAGTTCTGGAGTCGTAGTTCCAGTCACACGACTAACTTTTGGAGCGTACGTCGTTTTCGGATGCAGGATTGTTCATGGCGCAGCAAGAAAAGATCATCGCGTGCGGCCCGAGCCTTGCGGCGCTGGGCCTCGTCCTGAAGTTCGCCCTCGGCCCCGCCGCCATGGCCATCGGCTCCATCGCCGTCGGCCTCCGCGGCGACGTCCTCCGCGTCGCCATCATACAGGCACGTAGTACCTTCCATCCTATACATGTATATGCATCTCCCTTTCATCGGTTAACTTTACTACATGCGTGTTCATCTACTTTTGTTGAGCTCCATCTGTGGATCGACATTTAGTTAGTTGCACATCTACATCCAGGCACTGCTTCCTGGTATCTGAAAATCACGTAGGAATTCCGCATGATTCCAAGTTCACGTAAGAAATCCCGGCGTTCTAAACGGACCCGAAGGTGCGGCAGAGTTACTAGTATATATCTGATACATGTTCGTAGTACTAACAGTTTATTAGGAGTAAAGCATTTAAATAAGGTAGTGGCACATACATAGGAGCAAGAAGTCGTATGTTTATCTAGATGTGATGGTTGATAGTGGTCAGACTTAACCTCATGCTTTTGCTATGCTCCATGTGTTGCATGCTACTTCTGCTGTTGGTTATTGCTAGCTGCTACGTAGAGTTGATGGTATGCTGATGTCAATCCATCAACCTCTCGTAGGCATGCAACTGAAGCCGCCAAAAGGTTTTGTTTAGGCATGTCACACGCATAGCTCAACATTGGAGGATGAAGGTGTACTTAGTAGTCCACGAAATAAAAGCATAGCTAGCTTAGGTATACGGCTAGCTAGCAATGTCTCGAGACAAAAGAAAAGAAAGAGAGATACTTGAACAAATGGAGGATGAGAGGATCAAATGTGAAAACTACACATTCCACTGCTATTCCTACGAGAGGTTCGAGTCTTAGTTTGTCAGCACTGCACATCGCCACTAACCTCGCCCACCTGGGGATTTAAGGCCAATGCTGCTTGCAGAGCCAAAAACATTAACCATATTGCTTAAAAACTGAGCATGACCAAAGGCGCAATAGCAGATTAATTAATCGCAACGTTACGTAGTCGGTGTGCAAGTGCGCATTCCAAACAATAGTTGTGAATTTGCAGTCAGCATTAGCGTGATCATCTTGGTCTAGTTTAAGATCATTCAAATCATGCACAAACAGAGGTCAAACACTAAACGAGGCATGCATGAACTGATGAACCCTATCCAAGAACATGGAACACGAACCGGTATTGTTGTTGCTGTCCGGAAAAATTCAACATCGCTTTAGGGTAGTGTCTTATCCATGGAGTGGATTGGCCTTCAATGGGGCGGTGCAGCTTCTCTCTTCATACCATCAAGAGTGCATGTCCCTATTACTTTGCCCCATTTTGACCTCTGCCAAAGATTCGAGAGAAGATAATTGAAATCCGTCTGGTACTAAAAGTGTGCTTAACGTAAAGAAAATTATTTTCAAATAAAGTGCAGCATGGGCACAGCACCTATGTGGCGGATCTGTTTTTTGGCATGTTCTAGAGCCTGTCCCCGCATGATTGTAGTCATCCGCTAAACAAAAGGACATGTCAAAAAACAGCAAGTCATTAGCGACCACTCATCAGATTAAGCTTATCGCACAATGATGAATCAAACTAAATTGTTAGTTAAACACCAGCACCATATAATAATATCAAAAGTTTGACAACATAATCATGTTCAAGGTTTTAAAAACCAGTAGTTGCTAACTTGCTATTGGCGGTCCTGCTCATCATGTCAGCTAATGCGCATTTCACTGGAGATGCATTAACCTCGTCTGAATCAACAATAACGAGTTTGCTTTCTTGGGGAAGCAAACTAATTTTGATGTACATCACAGTTAAACAATAAAAAGAATTATTTGGCCTCTTTGCTGCCTGACTGATATCCCTGTCATCCCTTCATAATACCCCCATGTAGCCACTTTTAACCCTATATATGATGCAATCCAAAGATGTGAAAGTGGTAACGGTTTTGCTTTGGGGCGACATGCGCTTCTGAATATCAAGTTAAAAACCGTTTCAACTTACAGAAATGGAGGTAACTGGGGGAATGTTATTCTAAAAGTGGTCCTTGGAACAAGTGTGAACTCAATTCTAGTCTCGAAGAATTGGTGGTCTAAAAAGAGGGGGAAATTGGTTTCCACCCAGATAGTGGGGTTCAAGAAGATGGGAAGGTTATCATCTGGTAGGTGATGCTCGGGTTGCGTAGGTCCTATCTCAGACATCAAATATATGTTTCTCTATATTACAACTCTTACTAAGCTCTTAAGATTAAAATGAGAGTGTAAAAAGTTAATCATTTATTTTTCTTTTTGAAAACAAGATTTTCATGTATACATTATAATTTTGTTGACATTTTGTCTCTGTTTGAAACGAGGAACCTGTGGCCTGTCTAACCTTTGTTTGAACATTCCGCAGGCTGCACTACCGCAATCCATCACATCATTCATATTTGCAAAAGAATATGGGTTGCATGCCGATGTTCTTAGTACTGCGTAAGTATTTTGAACTGACTACAAACTAGTAGTAGTTAAAGGCAAACATTTCTGCAGACAGCAATTGCTTAGTCTTACATCATTTTGTTGCTCAATTTTGCAGGGTGATTTTTGGGATGCTTGTCTCCCTGCCATTGCTAGTTGGATTTTATATAGTCTTAGAGCTAATTAGGTAGATGCAGAAGAGCCTTTGATACACCAGGAAAATATAGTTTTCCCTTGAAGCTGCCCAAACACACATGCTGACAACAAATGTTGTGAAATATCTCCAATCTACATTCCTCATTGCATAAAACTGCACTGGGAGTTCTCGAGTGCTATGGAATACTTTTAACACGTTATGTAACAAGAATGCATACTTATTCTGTTATTCAAAAGAATGTGTTACAAGAATACTTGATTTTGAGTCTGATCTCCCTGAGCCAGTCATTTTAGAAGTAGTAAACAGTAAGTTGATGTTTATGAAAGATAATATCAAACAATTCATCTGCTCATTTGGAAATGTATGAGAGGTAAATGTAAAACGAAGTAAAAAAGGAAAAGTTTCAACAGTATTACCTCAGTATACGTTTGATTATATTGCCTAGCTCTTCACCACGATCCTCCTGAACATGATGACCTGCCTACATGATAAGTCATGGTACAAGATAATCAAAATTAATACCATGCAAAGTGAAGAAAAAAATTTGGACATCACATTAGTTGCTCAAGCAAAAGCACATGTGTGCATATCCCCCCATACAACCCAAAGCAACCTATGCCCAACACAAGCAACCATGAAAATAATTTGAACTTGCCGTAAATCTATTTTGAGTCGCTTTCATTATCGTTTTCACTCCTTTTTAGGAGCGGACTGGTTTTCAATTTTTCATGTTGGGAGGAGAGAACAGAAACAAACCATTGGCAGCTCTACAAAATTATGATTTAGGCCCCCACAAAAATCTTCCACCCCATCGTAGTTGAGCCAGCGATCTCTCAAGCCCCAACATATTGTTGTCTGTGTATTCCATGAATCACTTGCTAATATGCTCCTAATGGATTCAATGTAAACCTGTACTAAAAATATCCAATTTAGAACATACAGGTTAACCAAAGCAACATCAAGGAGATAAATGAGCAAACTACCTTAAGGTCCTTTCCCATAGCTCTGCTTATTGCATTCAGTGCGAAACCGGAAGAACCGGAGACAAGGTATGGCCTTCTATATACCATAGCGTCTTCTTCCTTCATCATGTATGGGCCACTACTAGTCAAGGCCTTATCACTAGCTCTGAGAGGATCCTGAAAGAGTTCAAACAAAAGAGTTTACATTTCAAATCACAAACCAAAGCAGTTATATAGGGTCTAACTTGCCTACTAACCTGGGAAAATATCTCACCCAACAAGAAGTTGCTGAAACATGCAAGGTTGGATGGAAGCTTAGCGTGTTTCTCAGTTATCTAAAATATGAGATATTTCGTGATCAGTCTATAACTCTTAAAATGTAATGAAGCTTTAGAAGGCAGCATTATGTGTCTCACAAAAATGTCTCTGGAAAATCTATATGCTAATTTTAAAGAACTCACCGGTGGATTAACTAGTATAAGATGGTTCAACTTGTCTTGATGTTTGTTAGCATATTTGACTACAATTGGAGCGAAGTAGCC
The DNA here is from genome assembly GCA_036346395.1 of Hsuehochloa calcarea. NCBI lineage: Eukaryota > Viridiplantae > Streptophyta > Magnoliopsida > Poales > Poaceae > Hsuehochloa > Hsuehochloa calcarea. The sequence continues at coordinate 83,186,874 of CM070594.1, read as the reverse complement.
CTGCAAGGTTTACATTCTCATATAAAAAAGGACCACAGAGATACATAAATACACACACTCGTGATGGCAAGCACCTGAACAACAATGGAGAGCTTATCTGGAGCAACAGCATTGATTAGTGATTCCAGGGATGAAGTATATTCTGGAACGCAGGAGTTCACATTACTATGTAGTTAATACACGTGTTTGGAAGAAAAGGAATACTACGTAGATCATTTTACCGTCAAGAGTATAGTCAAAACCATATTTGGGTTGAGGCTTGTCTGAGAATCCAAAACCTGCAGATACAAAGATCTTCGTTTTCAAGTTGATGAAAATTTATCTCCCCAACTCCTGGGGACAGAGCAGCAACATTAAACAGAAAAGGCCGAGTTGTTTAGTAGCTGTTGCGGTTTTACAAAAGGTAGAATTTTTGGGTGGCAAGATAAATCAAATTCTGGCTCTTATGTTCTTGAGTTTTGATGTCAAAAGAAGATGATAGTACTAGTGATGATTTTCTATGTTGCTCTGCATACTCTTTGAGCATTATAACCAATACTTTTCCAGAATGTATTTTTTGCCGATATATGTGTGACTTTGCTTTTCTCTGCCAACTCATTTGATTATTTTGCATTTATCAAGCACCAAAAGATGTGTATAACTCACCAAGCCAATCAAAAGCAATGACATGATATTTGTCTGATAGCACAGGTAGCACATTTCGATAAGAGTATGCCTGTAACCAAGAAAGTCTCAGTTCAGTCATTGTCAGTGATGGAGTTCTATTACAGTGCAAGAAAAATGGAAGCAAACAACCAGCTAAAACCCAACCTGAGATGGAAAGCCATGAATTAAAAGAATAGAAGGATTAGAAGAGCTCCCAGCCTCCACACAAAACCACCTGAATCACAATGAAGAAGTACACTCAAGAGCTATCATCTTGTTCAATGTAATTAGCATACTTCTCCTAACGGAGACCCATGGCTTAAAAGTGTAAGACCAAATGTTGTACACTTTTGTACCTTACACCCTGCTAACCACTTATATAGGTCTGTTCACCTGAAAAAATCATCTGAAGATTGCGATCCCGATCCCATTGTGAGCCCAAAGATGGGATCTTTTGCCTTCCCTTTGTTCCCGTATACTGGATGAGCTTTCACCTGCACAATGAGTATAATCAAAATTTCAACTAGCATGTAACGCAGCTAAATTTGCACCACCCCACAAAAATCAAATATTGGCATAATCCTACACTCATTGACATCACCAGCTCAGATTACAATAGTCAGACAACTGATAAAGTCAAAATTTCATGGCACACTGGCACGGCTCTAAATTATCAAGCGAACCGCACAACATCTAGCATTTTATCAAACTCCGACTTATGAAATGACATATCAAATGGCGTGCATTGATCAGTGCAAAATAACACATCAGAACAGAAAGTACATGACTGATCGCATCGTACCATTCTCCCCTGTGCAAACCACTCGTCCGACTTACTCGGGCCATCAGCATACTTCCCTGAACCAATCCCCACACAAAAACAACAATAAAAAGTTACTGCAAACATCAGAACTAACAGGAACCCATTTAATAACGCCCAAAATTTCGCACCCTGCAATTCCCCCAGGCCCAAACGAACCCTAACTCACCCCCACTGAACGAGAAGCCGTCTCCGATGGACTCGGGGGCGTCGATCAAGTAGAAATCCTACAAAAAAAAAAACAAATCACACCTAAATCCACGTTACGAATTGCAAATGTGGGAGCGGGTGCGGGAGACCTCGTCGTCGGGGCGCGCGGGGCGGCGCCAAGAGGGGACGAGCTTCTGGGCGCGGAGGCGGCAGGGGAGGGCGGCATGGAATCGCAGGGCGGCGAGCGGCGGCGCCATGGGAGGTGGCGGATTGCCATGGGGGATCAGATTCTACCGCGGTTTTGGAGGGAGCGGAGGAGGACAGGGGATAGGGTTTGCTTGGCTGGTGCTCCTCCCGCCAGATTTCTAACCGCCGTGATCCGGAGACCGGACACCACGAATCCGTGTGGGTCTCACTTGCCAGTGACTCCCGTCGACTACACCACTTCTTTCCCCTGCCATCCATATGTAGAGACTCCATTGATAAAATCTCCTTACTTTAAGGAGATTGCGACTTGTCTTACGTCTGGAGCGATTGCTCCACATCGGACGTTTCACTCCGAAAATGCACTTTCATCTTAGTCCAACCAATGATATTTGAAGCTGTCTCAACCACTCATTCATTATCCATTTGTTCTATTTGTTAGACGGATAAATCACAGACGTGTTCACACCGACTGTTCGGTTCGGCCGTGCTCACACCGATCGCTCGTTTGATGCCGTGCTCACACCGATCGCTTGATCTTGTGTTCACACCAACCTCGACCGGCTATATATATGTAACCTGTACCTTAAACTTTTCATCAATCTATTGCGCCATTACCCAAAACTCTATACGCTTTCATGGTATCATTAGTGGTTCGCGATCCTCGCGACCTCGCTCGCGACCATAGCGCCGGCGTTCGCCGCCGCCGCTACTACCGCGCCGCCGCCATCTCCTCGCCGCGCGCTTCCTCCCTCTCTCTTCCTTCTTTCCACCCCGGTGCCATGGTCGATCCCATCTTGAGAGGCGAGCGCGAGGCTCGAAGAGGCCGAACGCGCTGAAGACGCCGAGGACGAACGCAGACGCTTGAGGCCGAGCGCGCCGCTTGATGCCGACCACCGGCGCCTCTCGACGCCGAACGTGCTCACGGCGCCCAACAGATGCCTTGAAGCCGCGCCATCGCGACCCTTCACGCTCAGCGGTGGCCGTCCTCAACATCCGCTTCTCATCCCCGTCGTGCTCGACTCGACACGCCGAACTACACCAAGTGGTGTGGCCTCTTCCTCCTCGCGTTGGCAAGGCACGAGCTCTCCGACCACGTCCTCTCCGACGACGTGCACCCCGACATTCCAGATTGGTGTCGCATGGAGTGCACGGTCCTCAGCTGGCTCTACGGCACCATCTCCGCCAGCCTCGTCGAGCTCGTTATGATGCCGATGGCGACGGCACGTCGTGTTTGGCTCGGCCTCGAGGAACAATTTCTCGGGGACAAGGAGACGCGCGCCTGCGCACCTCGACGCCGAGTTCGCAACCTCTGCCAGGGCGATCTATCCATCTCCGACTATTGCCGGAAGATGAAGACCATGGCCGACGCTCTCGGCGATCTTGGCGAACCCGTCCTCGATCGCACCCTCGTCCTCTCCGTGCTACGTGGACTGAACGAGCGCTTTGACCACATGGCCGCTATTATCAAGCGGTCGAAGCTGTTCCCCTCTTTCGTCGAAGTCCGTGCGGACCTCATGCTTGAGGAGCTCTCCATGAAGAACAAGCCCGGCGGCTCTTCATCCGCTTTCCTCGCCATGGGCCAAGGCAGTGCAGCAATGGCGGCGGTGGCGGTCGCGACAACAACAAAAACCGCGAACCGCCATGGCGCCAGAATAACCGCGGGGCGGCAAGCGGCGGCCGGTGGAAACAACCCATCTAACTCCGGCAAGAACGCCGATTCTGGCTAGGGTCGAACGAGCCGAGCCGAACCGGCTCGAGCCGAGCTCGCCCAGGCTCGGTCTGAGGCTCGGCTCGGCTCGGCTCGAAAAAAGCTCGAGCCGGCTCGAAAAAGCTCGTTCGAGCCAGGGTTCCCTAATCCCAAAAATAAAGGTAGAATAAAATGATTATATGAGTTATTTATCATCAATTCAAAATCCAATCATCTTAATTATATGGGGTTGCGCTAGGCTCGTTTGGCTCGCGAGCCGGCTCGAGCTCGGCTCGAATCTTCACCGAGCTCGAAGCCCGGCTCGGCTCGGCTCGAAAAAACCCGAGCTCGAGCCGAGCCGTCTCGGCTCGGAACAAGCTCGAGCCGGCTCGCGAGCCGCAAGCTTTTTGGCCACCCCTAGTTACGGCACAAAGGGCATGTCAGCAGCAGCTCCAGCGCCCACAGGTGCGCGGTCCGCCCCGTCATCTGGAATCCATGGACCGAATAGCCCAAGTCCGCCACACTGGCCCACAACTCATTCTCGGTCGCGGCCTAATCGGCGCAGAACAATGCCAAGCGCCTCCCTCTCGCTTCATGCATCAGCCTGGCCATTCGCGCCCCACGGCTCACCATGGCGCGCCTATGCGCCCATCCTGCAAAGACTGGTGGAGGCCCGTTCGGGCGCTTTCCAAAGAGCCAACGGACAAGAAGACCTGCCCGCATCCCATATCAGTGCCGGGCGGTGGGACCAAGCAACACTATTGAACTCGTTCAACACTATGTCCTCACCCCGCCTCCTTTCGGGAGTGGTACATGGACTCGGCGCCACATCTCATATGACTTGGATCCAGTAACATCTCGATTCCCACCCTCCTCCCCTCTCACTCTACTATCATAGTGGGTAACGGATCATCTCTTTCTGTTACCTCCGTCGGATCTACCGCCCTTTCCGCTCCTCATGGTCAATTTTATCTTCGGAATGTTCTTGTCACTCCACATATTATTAAAAACTTAATTTCTATTAGACAATTTACCATTGACAACAAGCTGCTCCGCTGAGTTTGATCCATATGGTCTTTCTGTCAAGGATCTTCGCACTCGGAGCGTGATCGCCAGGTGCAATAGTTCCGGCTACCTCTATCCATTGCTGCCATGTCCACCCACGCCGCGAGCTCTCGTCGCCACTGCACCTTCTACACTTTGGCATCGTCGTCTCGGTCACATTGGCACCAAGGCCCTCTGCAAACTAGCCAGTACTTCGGCTATTTCATATACTAATGAGGCTACCGAGTCTATTTGTCATGCTTGTCAACTTGGTCGTCACATTCGCTTACCTTTGCCACTTCTAGCTCCCGTGCTATTTCAAATTTTGATTTAATTCATTGTGACCTTTGGACATCTCCTGTTGCTAGTATCTCTGGCTACAAATATTATCTCATTATTTTAGACGATTGCTCGCACTATTCGTGGACCTTTCCACTGCGCCTTAAGTCGGACACCTTCTCCACCTTGTCGCATTTCTTTGCCTATGTCCGCACGCAGTTCGGCCTCACCATCAAACGCGTCCAATGTGATAATGGCCGCGAGTTTGACAACTCCTCCGCCCGTCACTTCTTTCTTACTCATGGCGTTGCACTCCGCATGTCATGCTCACACACTTCTCAACAAAATGGCAAGGCCGAACGCATCATTCGCTCCACCAACAACATCATGCGCCCCTCATGTTCCAAGCTAGCCTCCCACCATCATATTGGGTTGACGCTCCACACCACCACATATTTGCTTAATCTTCACCCCACGAAGACACTCCAGTTCCTCACACCACACTTCGCTCTATTTGGTGTTCATCCCTCTTACTCCCACTTACGTGTCTTCGGGTGTCAATGCTACCCAAACCTCTCCTCCACGGCGGCTAATAAGCTCTCTCCCCGGTCTACTCTATGTGTCTTTCTTGGCTACCCATCGAACATAAGGGCTACCTGCCTCGATCTTTCATCAAATAGGATTATCATATCCCGGCATGTCACTTTCGATGAAACATCCTTCCCCTTTGCCACCTCCCACGATCGCTTTGAGCCGACCGACCTTGACTTTCTAGCTAACATGGACTCCGTCCAGCTGCCCCTTGGGCATTTTCCTCTTGCAGGCTCTACGACGTCACGTGGCAGTGCGGCGGTCCCGCCGCCCCAATGGTACATCACCTTGGGGGCGTTGCCCGTGAACCGCCACACCTCATCGTCTGGCGATGGCTCGACCTGACTTGCCCTCGGGACTGTGCTACGCACACTCCCCTCGGGCCTACTTTGGCCGCAGGCCCATCCGCTGGTTCACCGCAGCGGGCCAACTTCCGCCACCTGCTGCCCGTGACATCGTCTGGCCCTTCTGGCCTCCCTACGCCGTGGCCTGCTGATCTCTCAGCACCGCAGGCTGCACCACCGCTTGGCCCACCTGGTGCTCCCCCGATGCTTCTTGACGATGCAGCCACAGCACCTCCTGGCGCCAATGCTGCTCCCGCACCGGCTCCTGTTGACACCCATGCACCCCGAGTTGTGGCCACACGTACGGGTCGCCATCTGGTTGCTCCGACTCCATCGGTAGCTAATGATCACCGTATGGTTACTCGTGCCAAATCGGGTATCCGTATTTCAACGGATCGCCTCAACCTACATGCAGCAGTTCTTTCGCCAGTTCCGAAGACATTCCGCAGTGCGCTGGCTGATCCCAATTGGCGTCAAGCTATGACCGAGGAATTCGATGCACTCCAGTCTAATCAGACGTGGGACCTCGTTCCTCGTCCACCTGGCGTCAACATCGTCACAGGCAAATGGGTTTATCGCCACAAGTTTCATCCTGACGGTTCTCTTGAGCGCTACAAGGCTCATTGGTTCTTCGTGGCTTCACTCGGTACCGGCATTGATTTTGATGAAACTTTCAGTCCAGTGGTGAAGCCTGCTACGGTTCGCACAGTTCTCACATTGGCTCTTTCTCGAGATTGGCCTATCCATGTAACGTCCTGATTTTCAGGAGTTTTTGAAAAATTTTAAAAGAAAACCATTTGCTTCTATTTGTCAAAAGCTTAATTTGGAATTTCAGAATTCAATTGCATGTTTAATATGAATTAATCAAACTTCAATTAAATTAAAGTTGGTTTGATTGAGTTTTCTGGAATTTAAAATCAAAATTATTATTTTAAGAATTTTCTTGGATTTATTGGATTTTAGAAATTGATTTTTGATTTATCCGAAATTAAAAATTAATTTATTTGCAAAATAAAAAGGAAATTTAAAGTTAAAAGTATTTTTATTAAGTCTAGAATAATTCAAGGAATTTCTGTGAATTTTTCTAGAATTTTTGGAGTCTATTTGCTATTTTCTAAATTGCCTTTTGTTTTATTTGAATTTCTGAAATGAAAAATAAATTTAAAATCCTTTTCTGTTTGTGGGCCGAATTCCTCCGGCCCATCTCCTGTTCCCAGCGCCGGCCCACTCCCGCGGCCCGTTTCCGCGCCGCCCCCGCTCCTGGCCGTTGGATCTCCATCCGGCCGCTCTCGTTTCGCCGCGCCGCTCTTTCTTCCTGACCGTTGGATCAAGATCCGGCCGCTCGCCGTCGCGCTGCGTTCGTTTTCTCGCCGCGCTCTCCTTTCTTCTCCGCCGTTGGATCGCGATCCGACGCCTCTCGCGCCGCGCCCTCCCTCTTCCAACCGTCCGATTGAAATCGGACGGCGCTACTTCATCTCGTCGCGCGCTTCGTTCATCTCCCACCGTCCGTCGAAATCGACGGCGGCTCGTTCTCCGCGCCTCCTCGCTCCGCACCGTCCGTCGGGATCGGACGGCGCTCGCTTCGTCGTCCGACGCGCCGCCGCCTTTCTCTCTCCCACGGCCGGCTATGCCATGCCGCGAATCTCGCGCCGGCGCGCGTCCTGTCCGTGATCGCCGCGCCTCCGTCGCGTCCGCGCCGTGCCTGCCTCGCCCCGCCTCCGCGCGCTTCGCTCCATTCCATTTTTCCTCCGCCGCGAGCCCTATAAAACCGCCGCGCCGTTCCTCTTCCTCTCTTCGTTTCTCCCGCTCTCGGTTGCTTTCGCCGCCGCCTCCTTCTTCTTCTCTCCTCGGCCGCCGCCGCTGTTTCGGCACCGCTGCCGCCGTTTTCCCGAGCTCGGCGCGCCGCCGGCCGCCGCGCCCTTCCGTCTCTCTCTCTCTCTCTCTCTCGACCGTGGGCCGAGCCCACGTGGCGCCACGTGGCGCCACGTCGGGACGACGTCGACCCTTTCGACCAGCGTGGCGCCACGTGTGCGATTGCGTGTCTTGCCGACGTCAAAATCCGATTTTTCAAGAGAAAATAAATCTGGAAAATCGGAAAAACCCTAAATCCATCATTTTATGTGATTTGAAACTTCTTTTGGCTATAACTTTCACATCCGAACTCCGATTTGGGTGATCCAAATTTCTAAATTCATATAAATTCATCCTCTTTCATTTGGCACTGGTTTTGTAATTTTTGGAGTTCATTTGGTGCTGTTTTATTTATTTGTTGCTTTTCTCATGACGTGTAGATTAGGCGTTTTAAGATTTCTTCGACCGACGATCAAGACCCTCTCTCACAACGAAGGCAAGTCGTGGGCCTTTGACCATGTTGAACCCATTTTACAAATGTATATTGCTTTAAAGTATCATGCATGGCTAGTTTTATTAGAAATGGTTTTGGGAGTAGATAATTACCAAATTGCCATTATGCCTCCTTGATAAATTGGAAATGAAATGTCTCCTTGAACGACATATATCCTTGGACACCATAGGATGGTTAATACTAGTTGGACATAATTGTATTACCAACTTGGGGCGTAATATTGCTTAGACATGCTCTAGTTACCCGCAGTACTTTCGATCACATGTTCAATGATTATTGAAATTTGACTAATGGAACTATGGAATTGTGGTGTGAGGCCACTTTTATTAAAAGATGTTGTGCCATGGCAGGGATTGCCATTTGGTCGGGAATGAACAAAAATGTTTTATGCTCGGGCTTGAGGTAGGGAGCTAGAGTGGGTGCGTAATGCACATTGGGTTGTGGTAGACTTGGTTTGAGCAGTCAACTAAGGACTTAACTTTGCAAGTCATTGATCCGGTCACCTCGTGCAACCATAAGTCCGGTATGGGACGGACCGCCAATTAATTAGGAAAGTTTTGAGTCGGTTCTGTTGTGGGCATTTATTGGCGCAAGAGGGGTCGTGATGGCGAAACCTTAGCGCGTAACCGAGGCAAAATGGAACTTTGTAAAGCCTTGTCACGTGCTCTAGACTACTCACCTAAGGAAGTGGCGGTGGTATCGACGGATGCCAAACAAACTAGAGAATTCGTGTCTTGTGGGTAAAGCCGCACAACCTCTGCAGAGTGTCAAAAATCTATTGAATAGCCGTGTCCCTGCTACGGACATGCCAGTGATTCGCGCAAGGGTAGTATTTTCAAAAATGTGGTTTGGTTCGATGTAAGCGCTTGGTTGAATGGTTGGGAAGTGAACGGATGTTCACCGCTTGATTCAAAAGAACTTGGTTATCTATGTATTATTCTTTTACAATCTCGCTTTGCAACCTAATTATTGTATTTATCGTTAAACTTGCTTTACGCAAATTAACCATAAAACTATCCTTGTTTAAGCTCGCATGAATACTATGTGCATACATTTCTCTACGACTTGCTGAGTACTTTATGTACTCACGGCTTTATGCCCTTTGTTGATCAGTCCCAGCAGAAGAACCTGGAAATGTTGAGTTCTATGATGAAGGCTACTTTGAAGACTTCGCGAACTAGGTCGCGTCCTCCACTCGATTGCCTGTGGGCATGTCGATTGGTCTCCACGTATTTTGAGATTTCACGCCAGATACTCGATGTTGCTAAGCCCCGTGAGGCGACTTTTGTAAGAACCTTGACCATAAGGTCTTTCTTTGCTTTAATTAATATTACTTTGTTTGCTTCATTAGTTCGTTGTTGAATGGTTATGAATGCATCATTGTTGCAACTGTGCAAGCTAGCTACTGATCATGGGACTAGCTTGGTATGCACAGAGGGTCTCGGGGTTGTGTGACACCCGGGGTCCCGACAAGAGATGGTATCAGAGCCATATCGACTGTAGGACGTAACCTTTAGCTAGATTGGTCGTCTTAGTCAAAGATTCAAAATATATTTTCTAAATCAAACCAAGCAATTAACTTGACTAGAAATTCTTCTCATCTTATTCTGTTCTTTCTTATCTTATTCTATTCTTATCTTATCATCTTACCCTCTTATATCAATCTTGAGTTCTTTTATCTTATCTTTTCTGGAACTTGGTTTTCAAATTTAAATTGACTCCCTCATCTCTGGGTTATCCCTAGGATCGAGCCCTTCAAGATCAAGCAAAGGAAGTCTTGGAAGTTCAAGATCCGCAGTCTGTTCCAAGTTGCCCCTCCGTAAAGATTAGATTGGTAGCTGCCCTCCCTAGTTTTAGAGTCGTTTAGTCTGCGTAATAGTGCTTTTGTGCTTAAGTGTCCCTTTTGGTTTGCTTCTTGATAGCTTTTCGGCTATCCGTTCGTTGGGTAAAACCAACTTTGTCCGCATTAGGTTGATCCATCTATCTCCCTTGTTTCTCGCTTATCCAAATGCTTTCCCTCTCATCTAAATTGCTTTCTTCTTCTCGTCTATTAAACCTGTGAAGCTTTGTCGCAGATGGTTCGCACCGCAACTCCGCAAGCCGTGATGAGACTCAGCGCCGATGCCCGCCTTCCCAGCCGCCGGTGCAGATCCGGTTTGAGTCGTTCATGGCAGCCAGACGCGGTGATGAGCTCTTTGATGCGTAATATGACCCAGATGATGAATCGCCAGAACCGCATCGCCGCCTCGCCGCAATGATGAATCGTATCAGCCAAGCAACCGCCACGCCACGCCGCTCCACCCCGCTTTTTCCTCACCGAGTTGGCGAGTTTCTAAGGACCCATCCACCCACCTTCTCTAGCTCCTGAGCCATTGGACGCAGATGACCGGTTACGCCCATGGAAAGAAGCTCGCTATCACCCGTTGTGATGATCGCGAGAAGGTTACAGATGCCACTCACCGGCTTGAAGGTACCGCGCGAGAATGGTGGGAGAACTATTGTGCCGCCCATGGAAACCATGAGAGTATCACTTGGGCCGAAGTTTTGAGAGCTTTCCGCCACTCCCATATCCCCGATGGAAAGGTGGAAATGAAGAAGAATGAGTTCCGTGAGTGCAAAGAAGGCAACATGTCGGTGAGTGAATATCTTAATGATTCACTCGCTTGTCCCGTTATGCCCGAGAGGACGTTGCCTCGATGATGCCCGCTTAAGCGCTTCAAGAGAGGACTCAACCCCGTTTGAAGGTGCAAGTCATTGGGAATGACTATTGATTTCCAAAGACTTGGTGAACAAGGCCATGCTCATCGAGGAATCCCGCCGTGAGCTTGAAGAATCCCGCAAGAGAAAGATGATGCAAAGACGGTGCCCATCGGTCTCACTCCCAGAGAGCCGAATGAATGTGCCGCCCCCGCCGTGTTGCTCCACCTGTCACCTCAGAGCCCTCAGAGCAAAGACTCGCCCAGCCCATTCCGGTGACGCGGCTTCAATACTCCAAAGAACCAAAGAGCCAAGGAATGTCAACCTGCACTGGGATCACCGCTTAAGTGCCATCACCGGGCACTTCGCCAATAGATTGCCGCAGAGGCAAGGCCCTTCTCCTGCTCGTTTCAACATGGGAGCCACTCCGACCAGACCCCACTCCAGAGTCGCACGTGGAGCCCTCGGACTCCAAGCGCACTACCAAGACTCCTCACCGTTTGGAAGAGGTCGTGAACCACACCACTGTGGAGGAAGCCTGCATGACCCGGACGTCGTCTTTGGGTAAGTTTCTTGTCAATTCAAAGACTGCCATCTGTTTTGTTTGATTTCGAGCTTCGCATTCGTTTGTTTCTGAGTTTTCTTTGAAAGGCACCGGTTGGAAGTTTTGCCTCTTAAAAGTGTTTTGTTGGTTCAATCTCCGGCTCGAATTGAGTACGAACCAAGGTTGCCCTAAGGTTAAAGTGACCATAGAAGGGTAGAATTCCTTGCTAATCTCATCATCATAGACACCAAGTCTCTTGATGTGATTTTGGGAATGGATTGGCTTGCCAATCACCAAGCCCTCTTGGATTGTGGTGGTAGAAGCATCACTTTGATCACCGGATGGAACCAAGGTAAAGTTTGAAGCCTCCCGCAGAAGCTAGTGGATCTTTAGTCCGCAGCGCAGTGTTGTGTCTTTGGAAGAAGTGCCGTGGTCGAGAATTTTGGATATCTTTCCCGATGACCTACCGGAATGCCGCTGCATCGAGACTTGGAGTTTGTCATCAATCTTGTTCCAGAACTGCACCTATTTTCAAGAGACCCTCTGATTGCTCACAATGATTTGGTTGAGCGAAGAAGCAAATTGAAGAAATGCAAGAGAAAGGTTTTGTCCGACCAAGTTCTTCACCTTGGGAGCCCAAGTGATCTTTGTTGCAAAGAAGGATGGTACCCAACGGATGTGTGTGGATTACCGAGCCCTCAATGAGGTCACCATCAAGAACAAGTACCCTCGCCGGGATCGATGATTTGTTTGACCAATTGAAAGGAGCCGAGTATTCTCCAAGATAGACTTGAGGTCGTTACCACCGGTGAAGATTCGTCCGGAAGATATTCCCAAGACGACTTTCTCAACCCGGTATGGATCAGATGAGTTCACGGTCATGTCCTTTGGATTGACCAATGCCCCTGCTTACTTTATGAACTTGATGAATAAAGTATTCATGGAGTATTTGGATAAGTTCGTCATTGTCTTCATCGACGATATTTTGGTGTATTCCAAGAGTGAAGAAGAGCATGAAGAGCACCTCCGCTTGGTCTGAATAAGCTTAGAGATCATCAACTCTATGCTAAATTCAGCAAGTGTGAGTTTTGGATGAAAGAAGTTACTTTCTTGGGTCATGTCATGTCTGCGGAAGGAGTATCTGTTAACCCTAGCAAGGTTAAGGATGTGCTTAATTGGGAGTCACCCAAGTCGGTGCCTCAGTCGAAGTTTTCTTGGAATGGCGGGATACTATCGTCGATTCATAGAAGGATTCTCCAAGATAGCAAGACCCTCACTCAATTTGTTGAAGAAAGAAAAGAAATTTGCTTGGACAGCATTGTGAGCAAAGTTTTCAAGAGTTGAAGAAGCGTCGACCACGGACTCGGTGTTGATTTTGCCCGATGTCGGAAGGATTTTGAGATTTTTCGTGATGCATCCGGCAAGGACTTGGTTGTGTCTGATGCAAGAAAGGAAGGTAGTGGCCTATGCTTCCGTCGCTTGAGGCCTCATGAAGTAAATTACCCCACTCATGACTTGGAGTTAGCTCGTAGTGCATGCTTTAAAGATATGGCGTCATTACCTTATTGGTAATCATTGTGAAGTCTACGGACCATAAGAGTTTGAAGTACATTTTCACTCAGGTGATCTTAATATGAGGCAAAGAAGGTGGTTAGAGTTAATAAAGGATTATGATATTGGAATCCACTACCACCTGTGCAAAGCTAATGTTGTGGCAGATGCCTTGAGCAGAAAAGTCTACTGCAATACCCTGTCGATCAAGGAAAATCAGCCAGCCCTGCATGAAGAATTCCAGAAGCTCAAGTTAGAGTTGGTTGAAGAAGGTTATCTAGCTGCCCTAGAAGTTCAACCCACTTTATGAATCAGATCAAGGAAGCTCAAGTTGAAGATGCCAATATTAAGGAAATCAAGAGCAACATGAAGAAAGGTAAAGCCCCGAGATTTTCGTAAGATGAGCAAGGCACCATTTGGTTTGACAAGTTTAATCTGTGTTCCAGTCAGAAAGAGCTTAGCGGTGATACTCAAGGAAGCCCATGAAACTTTGTATTCCATTCACCCTGGAAGCACAAAGATGTACCAAGACCTTAAAGAAATGTATTGGTGGCCTAGCATGAAGCGTGAGATTGCCGAGTATGTGTCTCAAAGGCGATGTCGCACAAGAGTTAAAGCCGAGCATCAAAGACTCTTGGACTCCGCAACCCTTGAAAGTGCCGAATGGAAATGGGAAGAAATTGGCATGGATTTTATCACCGGTTTGCCAAGGACAAGGTCGATATGATTCTATCGGGTAATTGTGGATCGTCTAACCAAAGTTGCTCACTTTCTCCCATCAAGACTACCTACTCGTGATAGATCGCGAAGCTGTACATGGCAAAGATAGTGTGCCAGCATGGAGTGCCGAAGAAGATCGTGTCAGATCGAGGAACCCAGTTCACTTCAAGATTTTGGCAGAAGTTGCACAGTGTTTTGGGTACTAATCTAAATTTCAAGATCTGACTTATCATCCCTGACGGATGGATGATGTAAAGAGTAAATCAAATTCTAGAAGATATGTTAAGGGCTTGTGCCTTAGCAAATCAGACTAGTTGGGATCAAATGCTACCTTATGCAGAGTTTTCCCATAACAACAGTTATCAGTCAAGCCTCCAGATGTCTCCATTTGAAGCCCTTTATGGAAGAAAGTGCAGAACACCCTTGTATTGGAATGAAGTAGGCGAAAGGCAAGTGTTTGGGCCAGATATTTTGGAAAAAGCCGAAGAGCAAGTTCGATCAATCAGAGAAAGGCTGAAAACAAAGATGCACCAGTGCAGAAGAGTTATGCTGATAACCGTCGCCGAGATCTAGCTTTTGCACCTGGTGATCATGTGTACCTAAAGGTGTCGCCTCTCAAAGGGATGCGTCGTTTCAGAGTAAGTGGAAAGCTTGCACCAAGGTACACCGGACCTTTCCCAGTTCTAGCCCGAAGAGGAGAAGTCGCTACGCTTGGAGCTCCGCCACCGCCGATGTGCATAATGTCTTCCACGTGTCGCGGTGAAGAAGTGTTTGCGTGTGCCAAGAGCGATGCCGATGGAAGCAATTGCCCTGCAAGAAGACCTCACCTACAAGGAGCATCCCATCAAGATTTTGGAAGTAGCAGAGCGGGTGACAAGAAGCAAGATCATCCGTTTCTGCAAGGTCCAGTGGAGCAACCACACCGAAGAAGAAGCCACTTGGGAACGAGAAGAAGACCTGAAGGCTGAGTTTCCCCACCTATTCTCTAGTCAGCCTGAATCTCGGGGTCGAGATTCCCTTTAAGAGGGGTAGGTTTGTAACGTCCCGTTTTTCGGAGTTTTTGAAAAATTTTAAAAGAAAACCATTTGCTTCTATTTGTCAAAAGCTTAATTTGGAATTTCAGAATTCAATTGCATGTTTAATATGAATTAATCAAACTTCAATTAAATTAAAGTTGGTTTGATTGAGTTTTCTGGAATTTAAAATCAAAATTATTATTTTAAGAATTTTCTTGGATTTATTGGATTTTAGAAATTGATTTTTGATTTATCCGAAATTAAAAATTAATTTATTTGCAAAATAAAAAGGAAATTTAAAGTTAAAAGTATTTTTATTAAGTCTAGAATAATTCAAGGAATTTCTGTGAATTTTTCTAGAATTTTTGGAGTCTATTTGCTATTTTCTAAATTGCCTTTTGTTTTATTTGAATTTCTGAAATGAAAAATAAATTTAAAATCCTTTTCTGTTTGTGGGCCGAATTCCTCCGGCCCATCTCTCGTTTCAGCCCGCCCACTCTCCTCGCTGCCCGCTTCGCGCCGCTTCGCTCTGGCCGTTGGATCTCCATCCGCCGCTCTCGTTCGCCGCCGCTCTTTCTTCTCGACCGTTGGATCAAGATCCGGCCGCTCCGTCGCCGCGCCGTTCGTTTCTCGCTCGCGCTCTCCTTTCTTCTCCGCCGTTGGATCGCGATCCGACGCCCTCGCGCTCGCGCGCCTCCCTCTTCCAACCGTCTCGATTGAAATCGGACGGCCATTTATCTCATCTCGCGTCGCGCGCTTCGTTCATCTCCCACCGTCCGACAATCGGACGGCTCTCGCTCTCGCGCCTCCTCGCTCCGCACCGTCCGACGGGATCGGACGGCGCCGCTTCGTTGCCCCGACGCGCCGCCGCTTCTTCTCCCACGATCGCGCGCGCCTTGCCATGCCGCGAATCAATCGCGCGCGGCGCTGCCGTCGTCGCATCGCCAGCGCCTGCGCGTCGCGTCTGTGCGTGCCTCTCGTCCGCCTCCGCGCGCGCGCCGCTCCGCTGTTTTTCCTCCGCCATGAGCCCTATAAAACCGCCGCGCCGTTCTCTTCCTCTCTTCGTTTCTCCCCGCTCTCGGTTGCTTTCGCGCCGCCCTCCCTTCTTCTTCTCTCGGCCTTGCCGCCGCCGCTGCCTCGGCACCGCCGTCGCCGTTTTCGAGCTCCGTCGCCTTGACCGGCCGCGCCGCCTTCCCTTCTCTCTCTCTCTCTCTCTCTCTCGACCAGGCTGAGCCCACGTGGCGCCACGTGGCGCCACGTCGCCGACGCGTCGACCTCTTTCGACCGCGTGGCAGCCACGTGTGCGATTGCGTGTGCGCTGACGTCAAAATCCGATTTTTCAGTAGAAAAATAAATCTGGAAAATCGGAAAAACCCTAAATCCATCATTTTATGTGATTTGAAACTTCTTTTGGCTATAACTTTCACATCCGAACTCCGATTTGGGTGATCCAAATTTCTAAATTCATATAAATTCATCCTCTTTCATTTGGCACTGGTTTTGTAATTTTTGGAGTTCATTTGGTGCTGTTTTATTTATTTGTTGCTTTTCTCGCGACGTAGATTCCTGCGTTTAAGATTTCTTCGACCCGACGACCGAAGACCCTCTCCTCGTCAACGAAGGCAAGTCGTGGGCCTTTGACCATGTTGAACCCATTTTACAAATGTATATTGCTTTAAAGTATCATGCATGGCTAGTTTTATTAGAAATGGTTTTGGGAGTAGATAATTACCAAATTGCCATTATGCCTCCTTGATAAATTGGAAATGAAATGTCTCCTTGAACGACATATATCCTTGGACACCATAGGATGGTTAATACTAGTTGGACATAATTGTATTACCAACTTGGGGCGATATTGCTTAGACATGCTCTAGTTACCCGATGACTTTCGATCACATGTTCAATGATTATTGAAATTTGACTAATGGAACTATGGAATTGTGGTGTGAGGCCACTTTTATTAAAAGATGTTGTGCCATGGCGAGGATTGCCATTTGGTCGGAATGAACAAAAATGTTTTATGCTCGGGCTTGAGGTAGGAGCTAGAGTGGGTGCGTAATGCACATTGGGTTGTGGTAGACTTGTCTGAGCAGTCAACTAAGGACTTAACTTTGCAAGTCATTGATCTGGGTCACCTCGTGCAACCATAAGTCCGGTATGGGACGGACCGCCAATTAATTAGGAAAGTTTTGAGTCGGTTCATTGTGGTACATTTATTGGCGCAAGAGGGGTGTGATGGCGAAACCTTAGCGCGTAACCGAGGCAAAATGGAACTTTGTAAAGCCTTGTCACGTGCTCTAGACTACTCACCTAAGGAAGTGGCGGTGGTATCGACGGATGCCAAACAAACTAGAGAATTCGTGTCTTGTGGGTAAAGCCGCATAACCTCGCAGAGTGTCAAAATCTATTCGAATAGCCGTGTCCCTGATTACGGACATGCACAGTGATTTCGCGCAGGGGTAGTATTTTCAAAAATGTGGTTTGGTTCGATGTAAGCGTTTGGTTGGAATGGTTGGGAAGTGAACGGGATGTTCACTGTTTGATTCAAAAGAACTTGGTTATCTATGTATTATTCTTTTACAATCCTGCTTTGCAACCTAATTATTGTATTTATCGTTAAACTTGCTTTCGCAAATTAACCATAAAACTATCCTTGTTTAAGCCTCGCATGAATACTATGTGCATACATTTTCTACGACTTGTCGAGTACTTTATGTACTCACCGCTTTATGCCCTTTGTTGATCAGCCCCAGCAGAAGAACCTGGAAATGTTGAGTTCTATGATGAAGGCTACTTTGAAGACTTCGCGAACTAGGTCGCGCCCTCCACTCGATTACTGTGGGCATGTCGATTGGTCTCCACGTATTTTGAGATTTCACGCGGATACTCGATGTTGCTAAGCCCTCGTGAGGCGACTTTTGTAAGAACCTTGACCATAAGGTCTTTCTTTGCTTTAATTAATATTACTTTGTTTGCTTCATTAGTTCGTTGTTGAATGGTTATGAATGCATCATTGTTGCAACCGTGCAAGCTAGCTATCGATCATGGGACTAGCTTGGTATGCACAGAGGGTCTCGGGGTTGTGTGACACCCGGGGTCCCGACAATCCATCAGTTGGATGTGAAGAATGCCTTTCTTCATGGCACACTAGCAGAGACTGTCTACTGTGTTCAGCCTTCCGGGTTTGCAGCTTCTGCCCATCCGGATTACGTCTGTCGACTCAACAAGTCTCTATATGGCTTGAAGCAAGCTCCTCGTACATGGTACAACCGATTTGCATCTCACATTTCATCACTGGGATTTATAGAAGCCAAGTCCGATATATCTCTATTCATCTTGGTAGAGGACGAGGATCTGACCTATTTGCTCCTCTATGTGGATGACATTGTATTAATCGCTTCTTGAGACACTCTTCTTCGCGGATTATTCTTCGCTCTTGGGATGAGTTCTCTATGAAGGATCTCGGGTCACTTCATCACTTTACGGTCTTTCGTGAGTCAACAGAATGGTGCTCTTTATCTCTCTCAGCGGCATTATATCCTCGACATATTGGAGCGTCTTTGGGATGTCCGATCGCAAACCCCGCAAAGACGCCGATTGATACTCACCCAAGCTCTCACGATGGTACTCTGTGGATGACCCGACACACTACCGCACTTAGCCGGTGCTCTCCAAGATTGACCTTCACTCGCCGGATATTGCCAATCTTTGTGCAGCAAGTCTGTCTCTTCATGCATGATCCTCGCGAACCTCATCTCGCTTTGGTCAAACGCATTCTGCGGTACCTTTAGGGCACCCTCGACTATGGCCTCATTCTTCACCAGACGTTCCCAACTGAACTGGTGGTTTATTCTGACGCCGATTAATTGCCGCCTGACACACGCAAGTCTACCTCCGCCACGCGGTCTTTCTTGGTGATAACTTGATCTCCGGTCTTCCAAACGACAAAGACACCGTCTCTCTGGCCGAAGCGGCCGAGTATCGCGCCGTGGCTAACGGCGTTCTGTTGGCTTACTTAGCTACGCCGAGCACTCCTCGAGTCGCGATACCTTTGCGTCGCCATCGTTGTGTATTGCGACAACGTCGATCTTTGTCTATCTCTCCAAAGAACCCGGTTCAAAGATCGCGCACCAAGCATGTGGAGATCGACCTACACTTTGTTCGTGAGCGTGTTGCTCTTGGACACGTCCGTGTTCTTCACGTGCCTACGTCGTCGCAGTTTGCGGACATCTTCACCAAGGGTCTACCCACGTCCGCCTTCACCGAATTCGGGCTAGTCTCGAACGTCCGCCTCCTCCCGCTCGGACTACGGGGGCGTGTTAGACGGATAAATCACGGGCGTGTTCACACCGACTGTTCGGTTCGGTCTCGTGTTCACACCGACTGTTCGTTTCGGTCGTGTACGCTTTCACCCACGGGCGTGTACGCTTTCACTATCTCAAATCTTTCACGAGTCTTGCTCTACAGTCCACCTCCCTCTCTCCTCAAGAGACTTCATTGCGGTGAGAACCGAGCCGCCACCATCGAGTTCTCCGACGTGCAATGGCTAAGGGCCCATCTCTCGAGCACAAGTATGCGATTAGCTTCCTCCCCTCTCTCTATCTCCAAGATTGAACGAGCTCCATCTCCGAAGGCCAGTGGGGCACAACCAAATGTGACCTCAACGAACTGCGCCGAGGCGAGCCAAGGTCTCCCGCCTCCAGTCGAGGCCTCGGCGAACACCGTTGAGGCTAGCTATAGTCTATATATGCAACCACTGGGCACGATCGAATAGGGCGCCGCAAACTGGGGTGGCGCGCCACCTCCTCCTTTGAGCTTGGCTCGTCAGTGACATATGAATGCATGATCCCCTTCTCCTCTGGTATGCTTGATGCGAGCATTTTATGGATTTATTGCAGCAACTTTCTTAAATTGTTTTATGGGGCGTTTTATTTTGGGTTGTGGATTTGTTTCATAAGATTTTTTTTGCGTGGAATTGGTGTATCGTTTTTGTTTTAACGGGTTGTCGCAACCTGTGGAATTTTATTGTATGTTCATCGGATTGATATTGCACCTTACTGTAACTTTGTTGCATATTTAATTGTTTGTTTTGAACTTTTATACTATTTTTTTTACCGGTACATTTTTTGCATAAAGAATCGAAATATGCAATTTAAAGTGAATTTTGTCAAGAGATTGAGATTTGCTTCCATTCTTTGAGTTAGAACCCAAATTTGTTGGGACAGTGAATTAATTTGTTGCATGTCGAATTGTTGCAACGGAGAGTACGTCCAGAAGCTAGCCACCCATGTTTTTTTTGCCCATGTTTTTTTTTTGTTGCACGCATAATAATATGTTGTTTCATGCACTACTATTTTGTTGCGTGGCTTTGAGGTAAGATCGAACGGTTAGGAGATCGTATGTTAAGTTAGATCCGACGATAAATCCGAGCGTTCGATTCTAGCACCCAGATCGAACGTGATTCTAGTATGCAGATCGAACATCTGGACGCTAGTAGCACCTTACTTTAAACTAAAAAAGTATCGCATTTGAAGACGTGGCAAAAAAAAAAACCTACCTGTTTTAACTCCATCCCTTTGTTCACTTCTGTGAGATAGTTGACGATTAATGCTGCAGCCAAATTCCAGCCATGTACAAGTAACCTCACATACATGTCAAAACTGCATTTGATCGATGACATCCACCGAAAAACACAATAATTACATCATCTTTGATTCTAGCTTTTCTTATTCCTTGCGGATCAGAAAAACAAACAAATCTGTACATCATATCTGAAGCTTCGAGCTCTCTAGACCTGTAGATTTGCTGTATCTATCATCTAAGCAAGGTCAATGCAGCAGCAGCAGCTACCAACTACTGTACTTCATCCGTCGCCTGCGACGAGTCGGTCGGTCGGTCGTTCAGCCGGTGGTCGCCGCGGGCTGTGGGTACGGATCGGTCCAGCACTCGTCCTCCGCCACCGCCTCCTTCCACCTCTTGTTGAATATCTGCAGCTCGGTGTAGGACCGCTACCTCACCGCGTACCGGTCGGCCGCCGACGACCCAGACGACGAAGGCACCTTGTTAACGTCGCCGAGCGTGGGGGTGCCCCGGTGTAAGACGTACTCGCTGTCGACGACGCCGACGTTGAGCCTTCGGTCGCTCTGCGCGCAGTGGCCGAGCTTGAAGTCGAGCCCCCACGCGCAGATGAGGTCGTTCTGGATCATGTGCCACGAACAGCGCCACGCCTTGCGGGAGAACACCGGGACCATCATCTCCACCCATCTGCACAAACAACAGCGAGTTTCAGAAACTTGGCAGTTCAGAATCACAAAGAAAATCGACCAAAACCGTGTGAAATGCCACGGCCATGCATCTTTGTAACTCTTCTGTTACAAAGAAAACGCATTACATGCTCAGCTCTCCTCGTCTCCTGCGTGTTCTCGAGGAAAAAAATGATCTTTGTTTTGTAATTACCCTGTGCAGGGAGGCCCCGTGCTGTTCCCGTAGCACCTTCCTTTTCCATTCGTCTTGTAGTATCGCCTGTTCAAAGACATGGTCAGTCGCAAGCTCAGTTCGTTCATAGTGAAATTACAGCATCTGTTCCGAGGAAAGAAATTGATAGTTACCTGTGAACTGCTCCTCTTCGCGCACGGGCCGTGAGACGATGGTGAATCTGGGACCTGTGGTCAAGCGCGGGCTGCGATATCTCGAGCCCTTCCCTCCTCACGATCTCGAGGTACCTGAGCGGATCGAAGCTGTCCACCTCAATGTCCTCGTTCCAGAGGAAGATGTAGTCGTACTCCGCGACCAGGTCAGGGTGCAAGAACCTCTTGCCGAACCACCATTTCGTCTGATCAATCGCAGAGACGTGTATCCCGCGGTCAGACCACCTCAGGTCCCTCCATTGATCGACCACGCCGTCGTAGTGGAACAGCATCACCGTGAAGTTGGCTGCGGGAAACTGTCAGGTCGCGCAGACAGACAAAAGCAGTCAGTCAGATCATCACAAAGATACACAAAAGTATAGTACTGCTACTACCTGATGAACCAAGAATGAACAATTGAGAGAGTGTGCAGTAGAGAATAGTCTGATCATGCATGATACCTTTGAGACAAGTTTGTCGACGACCGCCTTTTGCTTTATTCCGACGGGGATCGCCAGGAGGCTTTTCGACGGCCTGCCGTCCTTCTTACGTTCAGGGTTGCCCCCCAGTGACTCCATTTCGAAGTTGGACTTCTGTTGCACGATGCCTCTTGGCAACGGTTCGCTGCCTGGAGGACTGCATTGATTCTGCAGAGTTTGCAGCACAGCAACTGTTCAGTAACCGCTCTTGTAAGACTCTGAAGTCCTTAACTGTGAATTTCTTCTGAACAATAGCAATCAACGGACGATGTGTTTGTGCAAGTTTTGCAGGTGTCTAACCTCACAAATGTTGTAGGGTTCTTCCGTGGGCGTTGGCTCGACGACGCGCAAACCAGTCGTCGGAGGCCTGGTCTCCTCAGTTGCAAACACTTCTCCTGGCTGCAACTGCAGTATTGACAAATTCTGCAGAAACAATTGAGCAGGTGTGAGCTTTCAGAATTCAGAGTTTGTCTATACACTTATGTAAACATCAAGAACACGTGTTTAGCTATTAGTACACACCACCTTACGATCAAGTATAACGATTGCACCGGCAACGAATATTAGCACGAAAAAGATGAGCGCCGCCGGTGGCGCGATGGTGAAGAGCCGCTTCTGTGACGAATCATTGGATGCCGGACCCTGCGGTGAGCCGTCAGAAAGAACAACGAGTGAGCACATCTTACATGTCTTGCGATTGCATTGCGTCAAGATTCAGGAAGACCACAGCCAGAAAGCAATATCTAAATCGATTGCATTGCTCAAATTAGCCTTTATTGGAAAGCAAGAGCTTCACAGAGAGGAAAGCAAGAATGGGAGAAAGGCTAAAACTCGCTCTGAAATCTACTGCAAGTGTGACCCCTCGAAGCAAAGAAACGTTCACTAGGGTTAAAAGCTCAGCAACCTGAACCTGCAGCTCAAGCTCTATGGCACACCCCCCCCCCCCCCCCCCCCCCAAAAAAAGGCAGCAGCAAACGCATGCGCACGTGCGAGAAGAAATCAATTTTAAGAGAGAAGTATGCTGTTCCAATCAGATTAACACATGCCCCGCCTGCCGAATACTAACAGATATTCATGCCAAATATCAGGGTTAATCAAATGGTCGCTTAATTATTGAATTAAAACAGGAAAGTGGTTTCTGATTCACTAGGCTAGAATCCCAGAAGCAGCACCTATCAAAACTGAATCAACGGAGAAAACAAACAGAGAATTGCAGGAATTCAGGGGAGGAAAGTGAAAATCCATCCAAGAAAGGTGATAAAACCCCCAATATTTTATTCTGAGAACTACAAAAATCCAATCTTCGAACGCAGTTCAGTGAGTTCCATCGCCAAATCATCAACGATACAGTGCAAGCAGAACAAACCTACCTCAGAAGAACAAACAAATAGGTTCTACAAAGCTTCTAATGACGAAAAACCAATTAAAATTGGAGTATTACAAGAAATTAATATGAGAAACCATCACGTACTCATCAATCTTGAGGAATCCAATTTCTGAACTACTGTAAAACTGAAGAAAACGAACAACTAGCAGCGCAAATAGCAGAGCGGCGTAAATTCAGGGGAAGAACGCTACGTATTTGTTCGAAAAAGAATACAAAAAATTAAAACAAAACTCCATCCAAATCGTTTCCAGTCATCGAAAATGATGCCCTAAAATTCTGAATAAATAAGATGAAAAATGATGGCAAAAAAAAAAAACAGAGGAGATCAAGAGAGCGCCTTACCATGGCGAAGCGATCACAATTTCTTCGAGAAGTTGCAGCTATTGTTAGTAATCCTTGATGCACAGGAGTATGAAATCCGAAGCGAGGAGCAATTGGAATTTGTGATGCGAAGAGGAATTCGCAATTGGAAACGAAGAGGAGTTGGGTGCGAGTGATGGGATTTTTTTATTAATTATTAATTATTAATTTTTTTTAAAAGTTAATCTCCGCGAACTTTATTTTTAATTTTGACCTCTTTGATCACGTTCGTGATGTGACAAAACAATATTGTCACGTTAACTTATATTTGAGCTAAAAAAAAGTTCAAGTGATGGAGGGATATTTTAATGATTTAGCCCCTCACGGCTTTTGGTTTCATTTCATGCTAGTATTGCCTTTTTCTGAATACACCGCTAAGATTTCACTGATTAGAAGGAACAACCCTAATGGGGGTTTAAGGTTTGAGAAATGTTTTATGGTTATTGTACGACAACAGCACGACGGAGCACTCTTCCAATCGAATAAACCCCAAGTCAAGCAATGCGGCAGGATTTGCTGCATCGTAATGGTATCGTACAAGAAGTATCGTGTGTATAGCTGCGTTGTTAAGATTTCTAGAAGTGGTAACTGTTCCTGGTCCTGTAGGTTTTAATTTTAAAAATTTGGGATACATTTATCTGGTTACCTCATCAAAATTCGTTTATAAAAGCGCTTGATAAAAAAACTAGTCGTGACATAATGGTGCTTGCCTTTCCATACAGTGCATTCTTTCTATATACTTTGCGTAATTAAAATGTGAAAAAAAATAGAAAACTGCATACTCGCACGTTAGTAGCAGCAGATTTTGGTTAAAGCTAAGGGGTTGTGGTGTAAGATGCCGGAATATCATTTGTCGAAGTCAATAAAAGATGACTACATTCTACAGGGAGGACTCGAGTCGTGCCTTTTCAGATGACTCCACCAGCTAAGCACAAACTGCTCATCAATTCTCCTTTTAAAGGTAACAAAAACGCTTAGACAAAAGCCAATAAATACGAAACAAAAAAAACGGGAATTATGGGCTAGCGGTTAATTTCCTACCGATTTTTATCAACGAAAAAAAGGGGCAAACATTTTCGCCTTGTTCCTAGTATCTTTAAATCCATATTTGATTTCATTAATTTCCAAAGCATAAGATACGAAAATTTAATGATATTTGGCCAAAAGAAAAGGAAGAGATTTATGAGTGACATATGAAGAGGAGAATGACCAGAAACCGGTGTGTCAGTGGGATTGTGGGGCCACACTATGACAGGCGGAGAGGATTATCTGAGTTTGAGAGGTGAAACCCGAGGGGCTTTCGAGGTGTGGGCCATCCTCCTCTGTTTCGCACACATTGCACCGGATTGTATCAGAGTTTTGTTTTTGCTAATTTAGTTTTTTTTAAATAAAATAGCAAAATTAGTCTATGTCCAAACGAAATGGGAAAAATAGAGACTATCGAAGGTCACCAAAAGACCCACAGGATCACAATAGTTTATTCATGCACAAGACCATGCCTTATTGCAAATTGTCGTAGGGGCAGCCCACTAGCCCCAATGACTAGACGAAGACCACAAGGAGGATCCCAAGGACCAAGGCCGGGGGTGCAAATAGAGACAACCGAAGGCCACCAAAAGGCCCACGGAGGTCAAGGCTGAAAACCACAAGGAGGCTCACGAGGGCCAAGGCTAGAGGCGCGAATAGGGACAACTGAAGGCCACCAAAAGACCCACAGAGGCCAAGTCCAAAGACCACAAGGAGGCTCCGGAGGGCACCAGATATACCTTCGGAGAGTCTCGATGGGTACCTAAAGGCCACCAAAAGACACACGGGGGCTAAGACCGAAGGCACGGCCAGGGGCCCGGGGGTGCACCTAGTATACCTTCGGGGGAGTCCTGAGGAATACCCAAAGGTCACCAGAAGGCTCCCAAGGACCATGAGCAGAGGGTGCGCTTTACCCCACTCGAAGGGTACCAAGGGCACCTTCGGGGGGGGGGGTGCCGAAGGATATAGAAAGTCTTCGAGTGTAACATCCCAAAGTTAGGGCTTTTTTGAAAATTTTTAAATAAAAATTACTATTTTATTTGTCTTGAATTGTTAAAGCTTAATTTAAAATTTCATAAATTAAAAATAATTTAATGTGAGTAAATCAAAACTCCAATTAAATGAAAAATCATTTTATTTGGTTTTATGGTTTTAGCTTGGATTTTTTTTCCAAGACCTTGTTGTTCTTCCTTATAATTCTTTCTATTTCTTTTCAGTTTTTCCGCTTTTTAGGTCTCTTTGAAGCTTTAAAATTAAAATGAATCATTTGCATTTTATTGGATCAATTTAAAGCTTAAATTAAAATTCAGAATTCAAAGCATATTAATATGAACAAATCAAACTTCAATTAATTCAAAAATTGGTTTATTCGGGTTTTCGTATTTAAAGTCAAAATATTATTTAAAGTAATTTCTTGGATTTTCTTTTTTAGGTTTTCCTTTGTCCGAAATTAAAAATTAATTTTTTTGCAAAATTAAAAGTCAAAGTGAAATTGTAAATAATTCTATTAAGCTCAAAATAACTCAAGGAATTTCGGTGTATTTTTATAGAATGTTTGGACTTTATTTATTATTTTCTAAAAACCGATATCCTTTTTGTTAAATTTTGTAATTCAAAAATGTATTTAATCTCTCCTTTTCGTTGTTGTGTCGAATCTCAGTCGTAGATTCTTTTCCCGCCATTGGGCCCGCTCTCAAAGACACCCCACGCCCGGCCCGCTCTCTCTCTCCTCTCTCGCCTGCGGCCTCGCTGTCGACCACCACCGCCCCCTCCTTGGTCATCTTCTCCACCGTGTCAACGCCCCCATGCCACTCATGCGTCAACGCAGTGCCGCGAATCCCGCCGGTCGCCCCGTCTCCTCCCTCACCTGAGCCCCTGCGCCCCGCTCCATCCCATCCCACCCGCGTCCCTTCCGTGCCGCACACCCATGCCGCGTCGCCACAAAAACCACCGAAGCCCATCTCCCTCTCCGACCATCCCCCTTTTAAATAGAGCACCGGGAGCCCCTTGCCCTCCTTTTCCATTTCCCCAAACCCTCTCTCTCGTTCTCGCCCCACCTCGCCTCAATTAGAGCTTCGCCGCCGTCGGCCAGAGCTTGCGCCTCTGCCTCTAGCGCCGCTGTTGAAGCCCCTTGGGTGACAAGGTCTTCACCGTTAGCTTCGCAATGCTCTGTTCCTCCCAGTGCTCCTCTTTTCGTCACCAGAGCGCCCGCGCTGCCTTCGATCGCCGTTGGCCACCTCTGACGAGGATCTAATAATCCTCATTTTATCTTTTATCTATAATTCTTATTATGGGTAAATATGATGTCACATAGTCCCCAGAAGTACCCCTTATATCTATAAGGGAGAGGTCTAACAAGTGATTGTAAGTTCTTCTACAATCACCCCTATAGTCGTAAGTCTTGTTACGACTATATCATGGTAGTAAGTCTTTTTACGACCACTACATGGTCGTAAGTCTTTCCACGACCACTACATAGTCGTAAGTCCTTCTCACGATCGCACCGGTCGTAAGTTCTTCTACGACCATGTAAACTACGACCACCTTATAATCAAACCTACGGGCGAGTGGGTCCAATTGATTAAGGAATCCGAACGGTCTACACGCACTATTATTCCGCGTATTAATGGTGTGTAAATACCCCATTATCTCTGGAAGATAATTGCCAGACGGCGTGAAGAAGCCGAGGCGCCGGTAATTACTGCCATCATGCGTCCGTTACCAGATTAATTAGGCGCATCTCCCGCAGGATAAAACGGCTACTTCTTCACTACTATATAAGGGCATCAATCAGAGGAATGGAGGGAGGACGACGGAAAACAAGGGCTAGTCAAGTAGAAACATAAGCACTATTCCTCGTAATAGTTTTAGTCCTTTCTTTGGATCATCAAGAATACCATACACACAGGATTAGGGTTATTATTCTCTCGGAGAAGGCTGAACTGCCTAAACATCCGTGTCAATCCACTCTGCGTGATCTCATCCTTAGAGACCCCGAATCAAATAATCTTTACGTAAGATCGGTTCTAATACACCGCGCAGTTGGCGCCACCGTGGGGATCTTAGGTAATCTCTTGTCAACATACTTTCTTTTTCAATCTCATGCAAGCATGGCAGAGAATGGAACGAGGAGAAGCGGTTCGACTTGGGCGGTCTGTGACGTCGACATGGATGCGGTTTCGACTACGAGCCGAGTGATGCATCCACGATGGTGATGTTCCTCCGAGATTATTCTCCGAAACCATCCCATCAATGGAGTTGAGGAGGATCCTTATCCCCACAACGATACGCCCAACAGAGGAGCCAATTCCCTACAAGGACAAGGGTCAATCCGACCGTAATCGCACTCGGGAGGACTCACGACACAATGAGAGTTTTTCCTCTAAGTGTCCAAGTTCCCTTAAGGCGGTCCGACACAGTGAGACAAGCCCCGAAGCCACCATTCCAGACTCCACCAAAGATCTTGTGATCCTATCTCTCGTGGTAACTCCAGAGATAGTGGGATCAAGCATGCTTTTCCTACAAATACGACCTGTCTCTCCGCAGATCTCATTTGCGGACGGAGACGATTATAACCCGAGTTCCCCTACCGAGGGGATTACTCCAAGTCGCCAGATGGTGTCTCTCGAGCACTCCTCAAGCGGGAGGCCTCAAGCGCAAGTGAGAATCATCAGCGGAGGTCTTCGTCCTTCCTCAAATCGAGTCAACCTCATGGAAGACGAAATGAGAACCCTCCCGAAGATCACGACCGCGCCTCCTCGTAGTAATGGCAAGGGAACCACCGCGACAGAGAGAACCAACACTGATGAACGCGAGAGAAATCCTCGACATTCTCGTGACTCCACCGAGAAGGCCTCAAAGATCCGACGGGAGGATTTTGAGGACATCCGAAGAAAGAAAATTGCAGCCCGTAAGAACTCGCTGGCGCATTCAATATCGATCCACAGGAGGTACAAGAACTCCGGGACATCAACGACTTGCTTGAGAATCCTAATCAAGAGCTTGCTCGAACGCCAGATACGATCTCTTTCTTCGAGGAGATTGCGCAAAGGCTTCGAACTCGTGATGACAAGATCGAAGTACCTCGTCAACAACATTCGGTAGTCGTAGCAATGCGACTTCTTCACTACGATCAATCGAATATTTCTGCGTAGGAATCGACACGGTCATAAGTCACATCGATCTCCTATTCGAGAA
The DNA here is from genome assembly GCA_036346395.1 of Hsuehochloa calcarea. Classification (NCBI taxonomy): domain Eukaryota; kingdom Viridiplantae; phylum Streptophyta; class Magnoliopsida; order Poales; family Poaceae; genus Hsuehochloa; species Hsuehochloa calcarea. The sequence goes on along the minus strand of CM070594.1, from coordinate 83,158,136 downwards.
ATACTTTTCGATCGGCCGATGATCAAGTAGCCCTCCGAGGAGGTGATCAATCACTACTCCGCAAAGAAATTCACAACGGTGGATTACGAGGAGTATTCCTCAAGGCCGAGACCTACAATGAGCAAAGTCACCGCTGTTCGGGTATCGTCAGATACGATCACTGGCGACATTAACCCTTCTTTTCTACAAAGAAGGCGCTAAGAAGTAATTACGGATGCGGGCATTTTCGCCGACCTTCGAGCGATTCCACCGCCACCTCATTTTCGACCGATGAACATGGAAAAATTTGATGGATCTCAAAATCCCATCGAGTTTCTTCAGATCTATACAAATTTGTCCGAAGCGGCGCAGGAGGAGGAGAGCACGTAATGGCGAATTACCTTCCAAGCGTGCTCGAAGGATCCGCCGATCGTGGTTATTAAACCAACCACTCGAGTCGATCTACTCTTGGCAACACCTCTGTGATCTTCTACAGCAAATTTCCAAGGCACATACAACCGCCGGAAAGGAAGGCGACTTGCACGGATCAAGCGAACAACAACGAGACTTTGCGTCAATTCATCAAACGCTTTAGTCGGGTTCGTAACTCAATTCGAAATTTCGACTCCTCCGTGATCGGGGCTTTTAAGCAAGGAGTCCGTAGTAGAAGAATAACAGAGGATATTGCTTTAAATCCTCCCAATACCGTTGCCGAGCTCTTTGAAATGGCCGATCGATATGCAACTGCTTCTGAGGCAGTCGAGTGGAATAACACTATCGATCGAGAAACACACGCTCTTCGAGAGCCAGGTGAGGTTGGTAAGGACAAAAAAGCAAAAAAGTCCAAGAAGAAAATAAAAAGTCAAAAGCCACAAACTAGTGGTTTCAAGGAGGTTTTGGCAGTAAAAGATAGAGAGCCCCAAACCACCAAGTCGAACCCTGATCAAGGCAAAGGTAAGCGCCCTGATCGTAGGAACGACAAACCAAGATGGTGTCCTTTTCATAAAAAGGAAGGACATGACCTTCAAGAATAGCGAAGTTTTCCAAAGAAAGCTCGAGGACTACTACAACGGCAAAGCACCGCTCCCTACTCTCGAGCAGGTAGGACATACGAGTGGTCAGAAGTCGTCAGATGATGAGGAGATGCCATTCCAAGATCCGCACCATACCGTTGAGCATATCTATGGAGGATCATCGGCATACGACTCCAAACGACAACTTAAAGCTGCCGGACGAGAGGTAAATTCAATACATACTCCTCTTGTCAATAAATTACCAAAGTGGTCGGAAGTTACCATCTCTTTTGAGAAGGACGACTGTCCGATCACTATGAGTCGATCAGGTCGGTTTCCGATTGTGGTCGAACCCACCATCAACAACTGTCGGGTCAATCGAGTGTTAGTTGATGGTGGTAGTTCTTTGAACATATTATTTACCAAAGCCCTGGATGAGATGCAAGTGCCCAGGACAAAGGTAAGGCCGGTACGATATTCCTTCCATGGAATAAATGCAGGGGTCTTCGGCCAAACCCATTGGCCAAGTTTCTCTTCCTTTAACATTTGGCTCGCCAAGTAATTTCAGGACAGAGAAAGTCTCCTTTGATGTGGTCGATTTCGATACGGCATATAACGCCATACTCGGACGACCAACTTTGGCAAAATTCTTAATGGCTACTCATTATGGGTATCAATGTCTTAAGATGCCAGGTCCCAAAGGAGTGATCACAATCCAATGTGACAAAAAGATGGCGTATAGTCTGATAGCGATCCTCGAGATGGTTGGTCAAATACCAACTCGAGAAGAAAGTCGACCCGACTAGCAAGTCGGCCTCAAAGTCGCACCAAAGCCGAACGACCAAGTCAAAGAGGTTCCTCCGACGCGAGAGAAACCCTCAAGATCGCTCGCATTGGGAGACTTCCGATCCCAAATAGGAAGACGCCCTCATTACCTTCCTCCGAGCTAACGCAGATGTCTTGGCGTGGCAAGCATCCGACATGCCCGAGTCCCTGTGGAGGTGATCGAGCACGAGGCTAGCTTTACGGCCGATAAAGTACCGTAAAACAAAAATTACGGAGATTTGCCCCGATCGACGAGATGCTATTAAATCGTAATTGGATAAGCTACTTAAGGCGGGCTTTATAAGAGAAGTCAATCACCCAGTGGTTGGCTAACCTGTAATGGTCAAAAAGTCAAGCGGCAAATGGCGTATGCGTAGACTTTCTTGATCTTAATAAAGCTTGTCCAAAAGATGATTTCCCTTTACCTCGTATTGATCGGTGGTTGATTCTCTGCGGGTTGTGAAATATTGAGTTTTTAGATGCATATTCGTTATCACGGATCAATATGTGTCTAAACGATGAAGAAAAGACCGCATTCATTACTCCATTTGGTACCTTTTGTTATATCAAAATGCCATTTGGTCTAAAGAATCGGTGCTTCTTTTCAACGCTTAATGCAATCGACTTTTTCATCTCAATTAGGTAGGAATTTGGAAGCCTATGTTGATGACCTAGTCGTAAAAAGCATTAAGAGACTTAATCATATCAGCGACCTACAAGAAACATTCGACAACCTCGTAAAGCACCATTTAAAACTTAATCCGAGAGAGTGTGTGTTTGGAATTTCTTGGGAAAATTGCTTGGATTCCTAGTATCCGAGCGAGGAATCAAGCAAATCTGAAAAAATAAAGGCCATCCTCGGATCGACCTCCAAACACAAAAAAGGAAGTCGAGAAACTCTTTGGGTGCATGGCGGCTTTAAGTCGTTTTATCGCACGACTAGGAGAAAAGGACTACCTTTCTTTAAACTTCTCGGGAGACATGAAGGTTTTGAGTGGTCGAGCGAGGCAAACATTGCCTTTGAGGATGTCAAGAGGTATCTTCGAGTGCTCTGCTCGGTTTCTCCAAAGCCGGAAGAGGCGCTCTTAATTTACCTAGCCGCCACGCCACGGCGCAAGCGCGATCTTGGTCGTAGAACGTGAAAGCGTACAACGACCGGTTTACTACGTCAGCGAAGTTTTACGGGCCTAAGGAGCGTTACCCTCGAGTCCAAAACTTCGTATGCCCTCCTCATGTCTTCGAGGAAACTACGGCATTATTTTCAGCGCACAAAATAGTCGTGCTGGTCGAGTTTCCTTTGGGAGCAATCCTCCATAATAAGGAAACAATGGACGCATGGCAAAATGGTCGGTCGAACTTGGGAGTTCGACCTCCATTTCGTGTCGAACGGCCATAAAATCCCGTGATCTTGGCGGACTTTGTCGCCGAATGGACAAATCTGAACTCATTCGGGATCCCGATCGATTCCCACGACCAGTGGATGATGTACTTTGACGGGTCACTTACTTTAAGTGGCTCGGGGGCTGGGGTGGTCCTGGTATCTCCTACCGGAGAAACCTTAAAGTATGCCATACAATTAAACTTTCGTGCCACTAACAATGTGGCGAATCGAAGGTTTGCTAGGCGGCATACGAGTGCGAAGCACTCTCGATTCGTCGACTACTCGTGAGAGGAGACTCTCAACTAGTCGTGAATCAAATTGGGAAAGAGTACGGTGCTCTAACTCAACAATGGCTCGGTACTTATCGTAAGTCGTAAGCTAGAAAAACATTTTTAGGTTTCGAGGTACAATTTATCCCTCGAAGGATAATTTCCTCATGAGACCAACTTGCTCGGATGGCTTCTTCCCGATCCATAATACCAAAAGGAGTTTTCTTGGAGCAACTCCAAAAACCGTCTCTGGTCGAAGAACCAGAGACACCTCCTCTTGAGATGGCCTCATTAGATTACGAGGATACCTGGATGACTCCCATCTACGAGTATCTTTGCAAGGGTTCCGTGCAGAAGATGATCTTGAGGCGCATCGATTATCCGAAAAGCCAAAATGTATACTTTGGTTGAAGGAGTCCTCTATAAGCGAGGAACCTAAGGGATACTCATGCGATGCATTCCGCAAAACGAAGGAATAACACTCCTTCACGATATACACAGTGGCATTTGTGGGACGCATGCTTCCTACAGAACATTAGTTGGTAAAGCCTTTCGACAAGGTTTTTACTGGCCTACAGCCCTGTACGATGCTAAAGAGGTGGTTAAAAAGTGTGTCCAGTGCCAATTTCATGGTAGACAGATACACCAACCAGCTCAAGCATTACAAACAATACCTCTTTCTTGGCCTTTTGCGACCTGGGGGCTCGATATCCTAGGACCGTTTCCCAAAGCTCCAGGAGGTTTCGAATTCCTTTTTGTGGCTATTGACACGTTCACAAAATGGATCGGTGAACTCAGAATCAGGATAACAGCAGAGCGACAAAAGGTTCATGATGAGAAGCGTAATTAGTCGATTTGGAGTACCAAGTCGGATAATTACAGACAATGGTAAACAATTCGCAAGTGCAAAATTTCAGGAATTTTGCGACGAGTTGGGTACCAAGTTATGCTATGCTTCTGTTGCACATCCCCAAAGTAATGGGGCGGTTGAACGTGCAAACGGCCAAATAATGCGAGAATTAAAACTCGAGTCTTCGACCCGACTTGTTAAGCGCTCGGGGCTTGGGTACAAGAATTACCTTCCATATTATGGGCAGTTCGTACAACCACAAGTCGAGCAACAGGAGAAACACCATTTTTTCTAGTGTTGGGTCGAAGCCATGCTTCCTCCGAGCTAAAATTGCGGTCGACACGAGTTGAAACCTTCAACAACTCGGATCAGAACAACTTCGAGCAGATGACATTAACCTACTCAAGAGAGGAGAAACCTAGCCTTAATTGTTCGGCGGTCTACCAACAAGCCCTGCGCAGATACTATGATCGTAAGGTCCAACCTCATGACCTTCTTTGAGGTGACTTAGTATTGAGGCTCGCCAATCCAAGTCTAACTGGAATAAACTTTCCCTAAATGGGAAGGTCCTTACGATGGTCGAAGTAACTCGGCGAGTCGATCACGACTAGCAATGGAAGATGGGCGGAGTTCTCTCAAACTCTTGGAACATCGACCGATTCATAAATTCTATGTGTGACCGATTTCTCAAGCAATAAAAGTCGAGTTCTTTCTACCTCTTTTTGCCTTATTTTGAGTAGTGCTTTTTAATCTTTCGACTATGATATGAGAACACCCGTTTTCTTTACACCGGCGGCGAGAAACGTCATCGGACGAAACTTCTCTCTCTCGCATGTGGTTACGCCCACTAGAAGGAATTTCCAAGCATTGACTCGTTACTCATTTTTCTTTGCCCGGTACAAAGAGCCGGGTTCTATCCGATCGAAATGTTCTCAAAGCCAACTCTCTCAATCTTAGTCTATTTTTTGATCAATTCAAAAAATAATCTAAGTAGAGTACACTTTCTTACATTTGTTCGACCACCTTTGATGTACTCGATTTGTTTTAAGCGGTGAAGGAAGAGACACACCTAGTCGAAGTCTTTCTCTCTGCATGTGGTCGCCCACTAGAAGGAAACTTCCTAGCGTTGCTCGATCTCCTACTTTTGCTCTTTGGAAAAGACTTATCGAAGTCCACCAAAAAGGACGAGCAATTACTAAAGTCCTCTAAGGCGTCTGTTTAACTCAAGTTCTTTGTTCTTGGTTCGATTAAACTAGTCGGAAATGAAAACATCACCTAGTCGAAGCCTTTCCTTTACGCACGTGGTCACGCCCACTAGAAGGAACTTCCTAGTGTCGAGTCGTTTTACTCTTTCGACCGATTGCTTGACAACCGTAACAAAAGCTATAAGTTAAATAAACCTCTCTTTGTTTTGAAAACCCGTTTCAAACACTATTTGTTTAGATTGTCTAAACAATCTAAGCAAATAGTCGGGGCTAGGATAAAGTTATTAATTTGACTTCAATTCTTAGTCTTTCATTCGTTTATTATCTTTTGAGTTACTAACTACTCGACAAGATGATTTTTGAAATAAGGCGGATCATATATTACTCATCAACAAAAATTATCCGCCTTACAAAGTAGTTACAAGATTACTACGAAGGGAGAGCCTAGTTGCATTTCCTCGCCACCTTTTTGCCAATCGATCGCATTTCCACAATCGAGACGACTTGCCTCGATTGAGGCGATAAGTCGGCTTCGATTGGTTTAACATTAAGGCGGGGATCTTGAGCTTTAAGTTTCGCTAAAGCGTAACTTACAGCAGACTTCGATTCGCCTCCCTTATTGATTCGACTTGATTAGCCTTGAGTGGTCACCATTTCTTGCAATTTTCCGACTTGTTCTCCAATAGTACTTGTGTGAGCGGCTATAGTATCTTCTCGAGGAGTTTTCCCTCGAATGTAGCTCACTAAGCACATTGTTCGGGAGAGTGATGTTGCCTTGAAGACTAGTCTTCATCGACTCCATCTCTGTTGGGTACAAGTCGAAGCCTCGTAAGCTTTTGTTCTCGACCACTTGTTACGAAAAGAATAATACCGGTCAAACAAAAATACTTCTAGAGGAACATAACACAAAGATATTTGTAGGTAAAGCATTTCTTACCTACTAATTGAGAATCAATTTCTTGACCTCTTCGCGATGGAAAGCAACAGGTTTGACATGCTTTTGCTCCCACGCTCGATGTCCTCTGCATTCATCTTAGCAATGCGGACGGACTCATTGCGAGATCAAGGTCTTTGCTTGGATTTGACCTCAAGGATTCTCAATTGGGCAGAATTTACGAACAAGGAATTGACATTAAAAAGGAAAACACTCAAAAGGACAACAGTAAAGAGTTACTTACCGTGACTTGAGTTCTCGTAACCTCAAGTTCTTGATCCTTATCCTTGGTAATGCGGAAAACTCTGAATGACCAAAGATTTGTCTCCAACTTCAGTCCGGAGCTTCTTCATCTCATTTTCTTTATCTGAAGAAGAAATGAGAGTTAGGTAAAGGTTAAAACTCAAAAACAGTCTTAAGTTCAGCACTTACTGTTTATTTTTTCCTGCAATTTCTTAGATGCAGAGACAACCTCTCGAAGTCTTTCCGAGAGGGTTAATACTTCATTCCTTAGCCTCCTCGACTCCTCTTTTTCATAGTCGAGCGAGTCGGCTAAGGTCTTTGAATCACTGTTTAACCTACAAAGGACAGAGATGGAGATAAAAATCAGCCGAATGGTTATAAATACTTCTACAACCACTGACCTAGTCGTAAGTTTTTCTGCGACTACGAATGGTTGTAAGTCTTTTTGCGACCACTATCTGGTCGTAAGTAGTCGTAAGCTTTTTACGACTAATACTTTGTCATGAGTTTCTTCCATGACTATTCTCATAAAGCATTATCACAGTATTTAAGTCGAAAACAACTATGAATGATAAGTGACTTACCACCTCTCGCCTCTCTGCAGAGTAGTTCTTTCTCTGTCTTAGCTCTAAAAGTTGTCGATGATACTCACCGACAACGACAATTTGCTCCGAGCTTTACAAAAAGAAAAGCGATGAAGAAAGGAAGAAAAGCCACAAATATAAGTATTCGAAGATACTTACATTCATAGTCGTCCTAGCAAGCGTTGAATATACAAAGTCAGGTCTTGCGACTTATCTATCCTCGCAACTTTGTCCCACCACACCTTCTCAAGGCTCGTTATCAAAAGTATTCTCCATATTGGGAATATCTTTGGGATGGGGGACTCGGTCACGAGATCTGTAAGCAGAAGACCCTACGACGGAGGTAGGACCAAAGAAGTCACCACAGTGAAATTTTCTCATACATTTTCACTTCTCTTTGGGTAGGGAAGGCGCCTCCTACATTTTCCTTCCCAGTGGTGCGCGGTGTTCACCACCTTGACCAGAGGCTTCCACAATGCCTCTGTTGTTTCTCGACATCGTGATCGTGTGACCACCTCAACGATGAATGGCCGCTACCTCAAGAGTCGTAGCTACAATTTGGCCAGTGTGAGAGTCACTCTGGGAGTCTCGACTTCATCGGCCACCTGGGCCAAGGGTGATGCTTCGACCACCTCCATTGCTACCTCCCCAGAAGGTGAAGGGATGGCAATGGACTTCTCAGTGGAAGCATTCCCGGGGGCTGAAGGAGTCGGACTGAAATAAAGAAAAGCAAATCAGGTTGTGAAAAAGAAAAAAGGTAAATGTCGTTCTTACACTTTAGTACATTTCACATACCTCGCACCTCGGTCTTAACCAGAATTTTGGAGCAATCCTCCCAGCGGAGGACCTCTTCTTCTCCACGACCACGCCCGGTGAGGTTCAATAATTGGCTCACTTCGACCACGTGCAGTCGTAGAATTGGAACAGGGACCAGGGCTCTAGTTCCCTGATCCTCTGGATGGACGAGATCAGTCTCGACCATTCCGAAGCGATCGCCCTCGGTTGTAGGTTGTCTTGATGCGCATCCTCCTTCATAAAGACATAAAATCTTTCCAGTTCTCCTTTCTAGTTGCTTAATAAAACTAGGAGTGGCACCGATTGCGAAAGATTAGTGTCATAATAGAAGGTACCTTAGCCTTGCGAGGTTTGCGCTTAAGAGGTTGGTTGCTTCAACCTCCCGCCCGACGGTGCGACCTCGGCCGAGATACAACTACGGTTTGCCGCAGTCTGTAGAGGGTGCGGTCGAAAGACGAGCTCGAGCTTGCTCCCCCTTGTCGGCAGATTTTACAAGTCGGCGTCTCTTGAGGAGGCCGAGCCTTTGTCTTCGACAACCCGGCGCCAATAGTCATCGAGCGACTTCTTCGTCGTCTCCGGCGATTTTCCATGCCTACTTTACGTAAAACAAAGCGTAAAAAGAAGAATCACTAATTAGTCGTAAGTTTTTCTACGACTAGTTCTAAGTCGTAAGTTCTTCTCGACTTTTTATTGATTGTAAGATATTCTCGATCACCATTAGTCGTAAGTATCTCCTCGACTATAAAGTCCTAAAGAAGAATCGATTGATTACCTTTAGGCGCTCCATCTTTTCATCTGCGGACAAAACCGCAATACTTGAGGAACCGCCCCTCGGGTGTGGAGACTTCTCACAAATGAGTCGACTGAGTCAACCTCGGCTGTGAAAGATCCGTATAAGCAGATAAAAATATTAGACAAGGTTGAGAAAGACCAAGCGGAGAGCTAAGTCGACAATTACTTACCCTCCTCATAGTCTCGGTGGGGTCTCCTCTTCCGAGTACCTCCACATAGGAGATGCTCGTTTCTTGAGAGGACTAATTCGTGTGATGAAATCCTTCACCACATGCCATCCGGTCGACCCTTCTTCCTTCAAGTCCTTAATAGCTTGAATATAAGGGCTAATCCACTGATATCTTGGGGTTGAGTCCCATGAAGATTTCTTTTCAGCGACCTTCCCCTCAAAAGAAAGGTGTCTTGAGGTGACCTTCGGTAGAACCACCTCTTCCTCGGCCCGACCACGAAGACCGGGTGAAACTCTGAATGTACTCCTTCGACTTGAGTCGTGGAGCTTGAGCACAGACTTAAGCAATTCCGGTTTGTCGAGCCATCCCATAATAATATTGGAGCAGCTCGAGATCATGGAATCCCTGTGTATGCCTCGCATGATATACGAACACACTCAACATGGTAATGGAATTGGGACCTAAGTTCACGGTTCCACCCCAAAGTGTTCGAGTACTCTTTGTAAGAAAGGGGTGGGCGGTAATCGAAGGCGCACTCACAATACGCTTGGAAGGCGGATTTGCCCATTTTCCCCGATGGCGATCTTTGCCCGATAGCGGAATCCACTTCACGAGCCTTCTGCAGGATCTTCCGACATCGACCAAGATCTTGATCTTAGCGCATCCATCTCCGATTCCTCCCATTCGAAACTCTCTTAGCCATTTAAACGGAAGCAAGAAGTTTTTAATTGGGTTGGCGGCGGAGAAGATGAAACCTAGTCGAGGCGGAGAAAGCAAGAGCTCAAGAACAATGGAGTGATTTGGGGAAAAGTAAAACCCAAGTCTACCTCTGGTAAGTTTTATAACGCAAGATCTCCGCCGCTTGAAACCAAATCTCGTCTATAGGTGCAGAGGAGTTGGTTGTACCGCCGGGAACCGCTTCATCGGACAAGTCTGTGAGAGCCGATTGCAATTCCCGGATAGTGCGCTCGAGAAAAATTAGGTGCGTATTGTCACCCCGGCGAAATTACATTCTTGACCAAGTATTTACGGTGAAAGAAGTATCAATCGGAAGGGCTTTTCTCCGATTCCCTACTACGACCACCGGGCGGTCGTAGGGGTTTTTACGACTTTTGATAGTCGTAAGCAATCTTCACGATTGCAATCGCCGAACCGTCTCATCAACAGATCTGTAGAGATTGTTTGCAATTCCCAGCACGATGCTGTTCGGAAAGTTAGGTTCGTTTATCACCTCCAAGTAAAATTACTTTCTTGACCAAATCTTTACGGTCAAAGGAAGTATCAATCGGAAGAGTTTTTCCTTCGACTATCTTTCTACGACATGTTCATGGTCGTAAGTCCATTCTGAAGCCTTTACCAAGTAAGTTACTTTCACTTGAAGTGGGGGCTAGATGGCGAGGATCTAATAATCCTCATTTTATCTTTTATCTATAATTCTTATTATGGGTAAATATGATGTCACATAGTCCCCAGAAGTACCCCTTATATCTATAAGGGAGAGGTCTAACAAGTAATTGTAAGTTCTTCTACAATCACCCCTATAGTCGTAAGTCTTGTTACGACTATATCATGGTAGTAAGTCTTTTACGACCACTACATGGTCGTAAGTCTTTCCACGACCACTACATAGTCGTAAGTCCTTCTCATTGCACACGGTCGTAAGTTCTTCTACGACCAGGTAAACTACGACCACCTTATAATCAAACCTACGGGCGAGTGGGTCCAATTGATTAAGGAATCCGAACGGTCTACACGCACTATTATTCCGCGTATTAATGGTGTGTAAATACCCCATTATCTCTGGAAGATAATTGCCAGACGGCGTGAAGAAGCCGAGGCGCCGGTAATTACTGCCATCATGCGTCCGTTACCAGATTAATTAGGCGCATCTCCCGCAGGATAAAACGGCTACTTCTTCACTACTATATAAGGGCATCAATCAGAGGAATGGAGGGAGGACGACGGAAAACAAGGGCTAGTCAAGTAGAAACATAAGCACTATTCCCTGTAATAGTTTTAGTCCTTTGCTGGATCATCAAGAATACCATACACACAGGATTAGGGTTATTATTCTCTCCGGAGAAGGCCTGAACCTGTCTAAACATCCCGTGTCAATCCACTCTGCGTGATCTCATCCTTAGGAGACCCCCCGAATCAAATAATCTTTACGTAAGATCGGTTCTAATACACATAATCATAAATGATTAATTTTGACTTAATGATGGGATTCATGATCACATAATCATAAATGATTAATTTTGACTTAATGATATATGGAATTATGGCGCGGCCACTATTATTAAAATTTATTGTGGCATGGCAAAGGGTTGCCATTTGGTCGGGTTGAACCGAAAATAATTTCATAGTCGGATATTGATCGTGCAATAAAGGGGATGATTTTGGGATGAGGTTGATTCTCCGAGTAGTTGCTAAGGACTTAACTGCGCGTCATTGATCTGGGCCTTACCGTACAACCACTAGTCTATTTATGGGGTGGATTTGGCCAACTAATTAGTAATATTTTGAGTAAGTTCTGTTTTAGTTGATTATGGCGCAAGAGGGGGCTAGCATGACGAAACCTTAGCGAACAGAATCGAATCAAAACGGAGCTTTGTAAAAGTGTTGTGATAGTCTTTCTTTGATTCACATGTCTAAGGAAACGAGTGTTTTTATCAAGATAATTATCTCTTGTGGGTCAAGCTGTACAACATCTGCAGAGTATTAAAAACTATTTGAATAGTTGTGTCCCTGGTTATAGACAATGTATGGTGATTTCACACGAAGGGAAAATTTTTATAAAAATGTTAGGATGGTTTGGTTGGGTTGGGAGTGGTTAGTTTTGGTTGATGGTTGGGAAGTGAACAGGGTGTTCAGTAGTCGTTTCAAAGAACTTGTTTACTTTTGTACTTAATGTTTTAAATTATGCTCTTTAATCTATTTACTGTATTTACTGTCAATACTGCTTTCTACAAAATAGCCATAAATATCATTGTTCAAGCATTGCTTGAATACTATTTGCATACATTTTCCTACGACTTGCTGAGTACTTTATGTACTCACGGTTATATGCTATTTGTTGATCAGTCCCTTGAAGAACTAGGGAACACATATTTCTACGAGGAGAAATATTTTAAAGACTATGCGAACTATGATGCGTTCTCCACTCGATTGCATGTGGGTATGTTAGATCGCTACCACAAGTTATTTATTTTCCGCTGCAAGATTACTCTGTTATCTTTAGCCCTGCGTGGCAAACTCTGTAAGTGTGGATATCATGGGGATATGCTCCAGATCTTAGGATGATGTGATAATTGGCAATGGCGTTTACGGTTTATCGTTTCACGTGTTTTGGTAAAGGTGCGATTACATTCGAGGACTCAACCGGCCCGCCGGCGAGCGATGGTCGGCCGAGGTCCCAAATCGGTCCGACTGGCCAACTTCAAAAGTGTTGAATTGAGCTGGGCCAAAAATAGAGGGTGTAGGCAAGAGAGGAGATTCTATTGCATTTGGTCCCATAATTTTTGGAGTCTCTAGTAATAAGTTCTATTGGTTTGAAATTTCTAGTAGGTTTTGGTTTTTCAGAGAGGAAAAATGGCTAAGTCGGTGGCGGCGGTCCGACCGGGGTGGTGGTCGACCGACCCTAAGGCGATCGACTTATTTTCACTTGGTTCGTCGCCCGTCGTGGCGGCGATATTCGCTTGTTAGGTCAAAGTCATGAGTTTCAGGGCATATATGTTGCATGATGCATGTTTTGACTAACATGGGTCAAGTTGTGAAGAACTTATTCCCTAATTCGGTTTACTTGTCTATTGTTGTGCAGGTTGACGGCGAGGATGATCGGGACTAGTCTTGGAGAGCTGAGGTCCAGAACGATCGACGATGCCGGGTGAGGTCAATGTACTCAAGCGTGGTGCAAGATGGATAAGGGTGACCTATTAGCTAATCCGAGGCGCAAGATGACGCAAGGTGTAGCTAGTTAGGTCAAGGGGAGTTAAAGATGGCGCATTAAAATACGTGCGTAAGTGTCCCGTTTGTTTTGGGCTTTAACGGGAGCCCAATTGAGTCAAACTTCTAGAGGGTCTAAGCCTCCACTATAAATAGGAGAGGGAGGTTGTTGCACCTCCTCGTCACCTCTTTTACTATTTTGTAAACCCTAATTTTCTTAGGGAGAGATTTTGTGGAGGCTAGGGTTCTTGATGTTTTGATGTGATTTTCGTGCTCTTAGATTGAGCATTGTCCTCCATTGATGGAGAGGCTGTAAGCCCATATCATATCAATTAATCAAAGGAAAGTTTGATCAATGTTTTGTCTCATTGCGTTCTTTCTCTATATTTGATGATTTTGGGTCTTTCTTTGATCCATGAGTTTTGATTGAATTCTTCACGTAATCTAGCTTGCTGTGACATGTGGGAACCTATCTAGGATCATCTTGATCATCAATCACCCACGAGCAAGATCTTGGATCAAGTTTTTGTTTTGACCCGGTTTTGAGCCATTCTTCAATCAAATCGAAAAGGGTCGCTATTCTTCCAAGAATTATCATAATCTTCAATTGGAATAGGTCCCTGATATCATAGAGAATGTGTGTTCCAAGTATCATCAAGTTTGGATTAGTAGATCAAAAGTTTCATCTAATTTCATCTTAAATCATCGGGGCCGATCATTACATTCTTGTTTGGTGATCGATCCCAGGCGTGTACCGGTCGAGCCGGTAGGAAATCGGTCGACCGTCAAGAATACTGATGGTCCGACCGCGATGTATTGAGTTGCATTAATCCTTGTTGATCTTGTCGTTTTGCTTAGGGGTTTATATTGGATTCAATATTAGTCTTCCGATGTACTGATATACTGATCTTCATAACTTCCATAGCTACTGGAGTGAAATTTGTGTTGAATCCATTATTTGTGAAAAAGTGAGCGTGCTCCTATTCACCCCCCTCAGTCGCCTTTTCAGTCCAACAGTAAGACTTGACCATAAGGTCCTTTTGCTGCTCCGTAATATTAATTTTTCTGCTTCTTAGCTACCTTATTATATGGATATGATTTCATTAATGTTGCAAACTGTGCGAACTAGCTATTGATTATGTGACTAGTTCAGAATACACAGAGGGCTCGGATCCATTGGTCCGGGGCACCAACACCGGGATCTCTGCTTGGGGCCGCCTACTGAGCATTGGAGGCTGTCCAGGGCCCTTCGTGATGAAGATGGAGTGCACGATCTTTCGATGAGAATGATAAATATCGATTTTGGTGAAGGCGACTCTCGCGATCCGACTACAACCGTACAACAACGCTTGCGCCTTAGCAATCGTTGAACCAACTCTAAGATGTTATTGACCCACTGGAAGCACGATCAACCTGACCACGAAGGTCTATTCCTGCATGCAATCGAAGAACACGCAAGAACAAGATAAAACGCAATCTGATGTATTGCAAATATTTATGAAATTTGATAAGGTGGGATTCCGAAGGATGTCTTAATAGGTGGTTGTTCGACATAACTGAAGAAAAATTGTTTGCACAAGGACTAAACCTTAACTCAACAAAATCCAGGGAAACTAGAGGGGGGTGCGTCCACCTTAAATAGGGGACGAGGAACCACAAATCTAAAAGAACAGCAAGGTGGGACTAAAACTTATGGTTTACTGTTCACGTGAACAGTAACCACACCCCAGGTGGGCCGCCGACATATGGGCTAAGTTGAATATGATTACAAAGCTCCAAATCGGCCTAAATTGGTGATGTAGCACTTTCTTTTGACGATTCTGAAGTTTACAGAATGAATTTGGAGGTGAGGCTATATCTGTTAGAAAGGTCTCGACGTAAGCTTTGCAACAAACCCAAGAACACCCCAATCGGACTTCGTTTGTAAAAGTTATGACCGTTTGAAGTTAGTACTGACGCAGTAGTCTGAAACCGACTCCAGAACGAGCCCAACTCGAACTCTTGCTCGACTTGGACCCAAAGTGACGTGGTGATCTCCGTTATACCTTCCATGCATGTCCATGACACCATATGCCTCTCCTTGGTCCTTTCCCATGTTCCTAAGCACAATTAAATCACTTGCATTAGGTAGCGGTCTATTCTCAGTAATATATAAACATATGAATGAATTCACCTGATAGTTAAGTTGGTGAGCACGAGCTCGAGTAAAAGGTCCTCGTATTCTTTGTGCAGGTGCGGTTGTATCCATGGTAGGGATGTCCTCATCATCCTCCCCTTCTTGCATTTGAGTCGTCCTCGACTCAAGCTCATCCTCTTCCCTCAAGTATGGATTCAAATCTGCAATGTTAAATGTGGGACTAACCCAAGATCTGCAGGCAGTTCAAGCTTGTATGCATTATCATTAATCTTTTCTAACACTTTGAAAGGACCATCAGCTCTAGGCATCAATTTTGACTTTCTCAAATAAGGGAACCTATCTTTTCTCAAGTGCAACCAAATAAGATCTCCTGGTTCAAAAGTTATATGTTTTCTCCCCTGACCACCAGCAAGTTTATATTTAGCAATAATGCGCTCTATATTCTCCTTGGTTGTCTCATGTATTTTTAAAATCAGTTCAGCATGTTGTTTTGCATCAAAGTTCAATTTCTCCAAAGGTGGGAGAAGCATTAAATCAATAGGAGCACGAGGCATAAAACCGTAAACAACCTCAAATGGGCACATCTTGGTAGTAGAATGCAAGGAACGATTATAAGCAAACTCAATATGAGGCAAGCATTCTTCCCACATTTTTAAATTCTTTTTCAACACAGCCCTAAGCATTGTAGATAAAGTTCTATTTACAACTTCAGTTTGTCCATCAGTTTAGGGATGACAAGTAGTAGAAAATAAAAGCTTAGTCCCCAATTTAGCCCATAAAGTTCGCCAAAAGTGGCTAAGAAATTTAGCATCACGATCTGAAACTATAGTATTAGGCACACCATGTAAGCGAACAACTTCACGAAAGAATAAATCAGCAATATGGGCAGCATCATTGCTTTTATGACATGGTATGAAGTGAGCCATCTTAGAAAATCGATCAACAACCACGAATATACTATCCCTCCCCTTCTGTGTTCTTGCAATCCTAAAACAAAGTCCATCGAAATATCTTCCTACGGAACACTAGGAACAGGTAGAGGCATGTACAAACTATGATGATTAAGTCGTGACTTAGCTCTTTGACATGTAGTGCAGCGAGCAACATAGCGCTCGACGTCCCGTCTCATCTTTGGCCAAAAGAAATGATCAGCATATATATCCTCCGTTTTCTTCACGCCAAAGTGTCCCGTCAGCCTGCCTCCATGCGCTTATAATTCTTTATCATAAGTAGAATAGTTCAAACTAGACCCACTCAATTTCTCACTAAAATATGCTATAGGTTTGCCTTCTTGTAATAACACGCCACCTAAACCAATTCCACTGGCATCACATTCTAGTTCAAAAGACTTATTAAAATCAGGGAGTTGGAGTAGGGGTGCATGTGTTAACTTATCTTTCAGCGTGGTGAATGTGTTCTCCTGTGCGACGCTCCAAACAAAAGGCACGCCCTTCTTGGTGAGCTCATTCAATGGTGCAGCGATGGTGCTGAAATCCTTCACGAAGCGTCGATAAAATCCAGCAAGTCCTAAAAAGCTTCGTATCTGTGTGACCGTGTTAGGAGTCGGCCAACTCTGTATTGCTTCAACCTTGGCTTGATTAACTTCAATTCCCTGTGGAGTAACAACATAGCCAAGAAATGCGACTCGATCGGTGCAAAAGGTGCACTTCTCAAGGTTACCAAATAAATGTGCACCACGTAAAGCATTAAAAACAGCACGTAAATGGTCAAGATGTTGCTATAATGATTTGCTGTATATCAATATATCATCAAAATAAACCACCACAAATCTACCAATGAAAGCACGCAAAACTTCGTTCATTAGTCGCATGAAGGTGCTAGGTGCATTAGTTAAACCAAAAGGCATTACTAACCACTCATATAAGCCGCACTTAGTTTTAAATGTTGTTTTCCATTCATCACCTAATTTCATGCGAATTTGATGATATCCACTACGCAAATCAACCTTTGAGAAAACAACAGAGCCACTCAATTTATCAAGCATATCATCTAACCTAGGAATAGGATGACGATACCTAATGGTGATATTATTAATTGCTCTACAATCCATACACATGCGCCATGATCCATCTTTCATAGGCACTAAAATGACCGGAACTGCACAAGGACTAAGAGATTCGTGCACATACCCTTTATCAAGCAATTCTTGAACTTGGCGTTGAATTTCTTTAGTTTCTTCCGGATTGGTCATGTATGGTGCGCGGTTGGGCAATGATGTGCCGGGAATTAAATCAATTTGATGCTCAATCCCTCGAAGCGGTGGCAACCCCGGCGGTATGTCCTTTGGAAAGACGTCTTTGTACTCCTGCAAAATGTTAGTGACAGCAGGAGGCAAAGAAGAAGGTATATCCTCAAATGAAAATAAGGCTTCTTTGCAAACTAATGCATAGCAAACAGAATTACTAGTATCCAATTCAGTCATATCAGATTTGGTAGCAAGAAAACTAGCACCTTTCAATTTAATTTCTTTATTCTTCACATGATCAGATTTAGGTTCTTTCTTCTTATGTTGATCAAGCTCTTTTGCTACAATCTGATTTTCACTCTTAGCATTCTTCTGATTCTTCTCTTTACTGGCTCTAGCAAGGTCATCTTTAATAATTTGTTCAGGAGTCATAGGATACATCACAATTTTCTTTTATTTGAATATGAGAGAGTATTGATTATTCCTACCATGATGCACACAATCAGTATCGTATTGCCAAGATCTTCCTAATAACAATGAACAAGCTTGCATAGGGACAACGTCACAATTAACATAATCATGGTATGAACCTATAAAAAAGTGTACTCTCACCATTCGTGTTACCTTCAACTTACCACTGTTGTTGAACCATTGAATATGGTATGGGTGGGGATGAGGGTTGGTTGGCAAAACAAGTTTCTCCACCATATCTATACTTGCCAAATTGTTGTAACTCCCACCATCGATAATTATGCGAATCGAGCGTTTCTTGACAACGCCCTTGATTTGGAACAAATTATGGCGCTAATTTTGATCGATCACGAGAAACTTGGCGCTTAGTATCGTTGCACAATCATGCTCAAATACTTGTCGGCATCTTGGCGCCAACGTGTTCCTCCTCATGATCAGATTCATCCTCATGTCCTGCAGGGTCAGTTGCAAGCATAGCATATGTTTCATCATCAAAATCACTAGCAGAAGAATACCCACCATCATCGCGTATAATCAGTACGCGCTTGTTTGGACAGTCCTGCATCATGTGTCCATAGCCTTTGGAACGATGACATTGAACATCCTTAGTTCGTCCTGTCGAAGCAACCGAAGAAGAGGTTTTTGCCGAAGCTGGTGGTCTTGATTTGGTATGAGAGACTCGTGGTGCTGAATTTGAAGTAGCGAGACACTGCTTGTTGTTGGAGGGTGGAAGTGGAGGTGCACTGGTGGCCGGAGCATTAGAGGTGCGTGGCGTCCATGAGTTTGTGCGACCTGCAGAAAAGTTAGAACGTGTCCTCGTCTGGTGTTCCTGCAAATCACGTTCAGCTTTGCAAGCAAGATGAAACAATCTAGTAATGGAGTTGTACTCTTAATAATCAATGATGTCTTGAATTTCTCTATTCAACCCTCCCAAAAACTTAGCCATTAATGCCTCCTCATTCTCATCTAAACCACAACGCAACATACCAATTTGCAATTCTTGATAGTAGTCTTCCACAGACTTTGTACCTTGTTGTAAGCGTTGCAGTTTATTTAATAAATCACGAGCATAATATGAGGGAACAAATCGATACCGCATAAGCAACTTTAAAGCCTCCCAAGTGTTAGGTATGTTATTGGGATGTTAACAGCAATGTTCTCTCCACTAAACAGAAGCAAAGTCAGTAAATTCACAAGTAGCAGTCCTAACTCGTTTATTCTCAGGAAATTCATGGCAAGTAATTTTTTGATCAACAGCTAGTTCCCAATTAAGATATCGATTAGGATCATATTTACCATTAAAAGCAGGCATAGTGAATTTAACCTTAGCAAAAGAATCATCGTGGTCACGCACCTCATGTCGGAGGGGGCCTCGTTGCATACCTTGTCGATTAAAGCATAGCTGTCGATGAACTCGATCATTGTTGTTATCCATGTCATTGGCCTCGGTATCAGTCACGTAGTCAAATTCATCTTGTCCCTCTACCACTGGGGCAGCAGGGGGAACAGTAGTGGATGCCAGGGTAATTTCGTCAAGGCGCGCCATAATACCTACCAAGGAGGTGTTAGTGACGCCTTGCGCTCTCTCCATCGCGGCGAATGTGGCGTTTGTTTCAATCTGAGTGCTCTCAAGTTGAGCAAGTCGCTCATTCGTGACCCTAACATTTTCCTCAAGACCCTCCGTACGAAGGTTCATTTTGCGCAGGAAGTATTGTATGATGCCCTTCGTACGAAGAGTATGAGATGTATCCTCATCCGAACGCTCCGCAGAACCTGCCATTGTTAGCAAAACACAAGAATATTTCCCTAACAACTACTAGGATGTGGTGATTCAAAAGTCGCTCACACTCAAGCCTTCTATCAAATTCTTACCAATTCTTACCAAGCAACAGGGGTGATTGGCAACCAGCGGTGTCAACGTATCTCCGAAGATTGGATGGAACGATTGCCAGGTGAAGATCAGCCTATACGGCGTAGAAGAGGTGTAGCTAGGAAGGCTCAAGTATGGTAGCAAGGATTAGCAACAATCAATTCAGCAAATGCAAGTTGAATAAATGTTCAAAGTACTAGTCAATGTTGCTGATCCTAGCCTAGAAAGAGCTAGCTAATCAAAACCTATCTAGAGAAGTGTATGAACGCACACGCAAAGATCAATGTGACTTGATGTAAGCAAAGGAAATTCTCACACCAAGTGCTAGGAGAGATGCTAGCCAACTACTCAAACTTATTTGTAGGGGCACAAGATTGTTCACACGATGTAGAGCATAAAATCAGAATAACGTGCAATGTAAACATCCCTCTAGTTGAAGCAATAAACAAAAACTATCTCAAAAGATGAAAGATCAAAGTTTTATATGGTTTATATATACTCGTTTGAAAGGTTTCGATGAGATCTACAACTTTGCAGTTGAGGTGAACCCCAAATTCCGAAGAAAAGACCAAAAGAAACGGCAAAAAGCAAAACCAAAAACTCGCGACACAAATTCGGGGCAGAAGATGGCCGATTTTGGGGTCCCTGGAGGGTGACTAGTGTCTTAGGTCAAAAATATGCGCCTCGTCATTAGCTTTCCAACGAGTTCAAGAACGTCCAAAACGGACATCGTATGCAAAAGTTATGCCCGTTTTACTGAAGGTGTATCGGAAACGGAATCGTACTCGGACTGGAAACCGAGTCGGATTCAATCTTGAAACTGCTATATCTTTTGATTCCGTGGGCCAAACTTGCTAAAATTTTGTGTGCAAGCTTGTGGTTATATGTAGAAGGACTCCACCAATTTTCACTAGTTTTTTTTTAAAATTTTGAACGCTTTCCAATTTTTGCAAAGGTGGACACTCTTCTTTTTCTCATATATATATATATATATATATATATATATATATATATATATATATATATATATATATATATATATAGGATTAATACTTTCTACTCCCGGGTGTAGTTACTCCACTTTTGATATACCACCTAAAACAACTTGACATACTCCTTTATCACTTTGGGTATACTCATATACTAATTATAAGATACTCAATGCGAACTACACGAAAAATTTGTAAGAGAGTGCATAGTTTTAGCATATTTTGTAAATACCTTCATATTCGCTAAAAGGAGTATGTCCAAAATTATACATACCACCCGAAAGGTGTGAATACCACCTAGGTGGTCTTATATACTGTATACTACACATACATACTCTCGATTAGAAGATACTCCTACATTGTGAGATACGAATATGGAGTAACTACTCCGGGAGTAGGAAAAGGCTTCCTATATATATATATATATATATATTCTCTCTCATGCTTTTGTTCTTGCGGTTGCATCTTTCTCCTTCTACTATTTAGCCCTAGAGTTTTTCATAAGTCGTAAATAACAGCAAAGTGTTCTCTTTTTTTTTGTACAGATTAGAGTAGTTCTAACCCACGAATTTTCTATTTTAGATGCAAAAACTAAGAACCCTAAAAGAACGATTAAACAATGCGAAGGAAGACACGAGAAGTAATCTAGACAATGATCAACTAGACAATAACTAGAACTATAGATCAGCAACTAGACACGACAATGCAACCAAAGATTCAACAAGTAAACTGAAAAGAAAAAAATTACGATGGCTCAAAGGGCTCGGTATGGATGATAGATACGAAATTTTTTTGAGCATTTTTCTGGACTCTAGGTATGAAAAACGAATCTACTACTAGAAAACTGAAACTCTCACCAATGAACTGTGGCTCTGATACCACTTGATGAAGACGGGGTGCCCGATCTTTCGATGAGAATGATAAATATTGATTTTGGTGGAGGCGACTCTCACGATCCGACTACAACCGTACGACGACGCTTGCGCCTTAGCGATCGTTGAACCAACTCTGAGATGTTATTGACCCGCTGGAAGCACGATCAACCTGACCACGAATGTCTATTCCTGCATGCAATCGAAGAACACGCAAGAACAAGATAAAACACAATCTGATGTATTGCAAATATTTATGAAATTTGATAAGGTGGGATTCCGAAGGATGTCTTAACAGGTGGTCGTTCGACACAACTGAAGAATAATAGTTTGCACAAGGGCTAAACTTTAACTCAACAAAATCCAAGGAAACTAGAGGGGGTGCGTCCTCCTTAAATAGGGGACGAGGAACCACAAATCTAAAAGAATAGCAAGGTGGTACTAAAACTCATGAGTTCTTGTTCATAGGAGCGATAATCGCACCCAGTGGGCAGCGGCATATGTGCCAAGTTGAATATGATTACAAAGCCCTAAATCGGCCTAAATTGGTGATGTAGCACCTTTTTTTATGATTCTGAAGTCTACAAAATGAATTTGAAGGTAAGGCTGGATCCGTTGGAAAGGTCTCGACGTAAGCTTTCCAACAAGCCCAAGAATACCCGAATCGAACTCCGTTTGCAAAAGTTATGACCGTTTGAAGTTAGTACTGACGCAGTAGTCCGAAACCGACTCCAGAACGAGCCCAACTCGAACTCTTCCTTGACTTGGACCCAAAGTGACGTGGTGATCTCCGTATACCTTCCATGCATGTCCATGACACCATATGCCTCTCCTTGGTCCTTTCCCATGTTCCTAAGCACAATTAAATCACTTGCATTAGGTAGCGGTCTATTCTCAGTAATATATAAACATAGGAATGAATTCACCTGATAGTTAAGTTAGCGAGCACGAGCTCGAGTAAGAGGTCCTTGTATTGGTTGTGCAGGTGCGGTTGTATCCATAGTAGGGATGTCCTCATCACTTCGGCCCGGAGACACCCCGCACGGTGTGAAGGGGAGGAGATGTCAGTGGACCGCGCATATCGGCCAGATAGACCAGGACCAGAACTAGGAGTGTCCACCGTGAACCAAAGGCTATGTGAGGGAGAAGGAAAAAAATCCTGCAACTCCTACAGACGTAGGACCTTTTTGGGGGTAGAACTGCAATCTCGTATGCCTAGGTCGGAAGACTATAAATAGTGGTCTCCCTCATCTAATCAGGAGAACGATTTCAAGATAATTAATACATATTTACTTCTCTTAGTATCGGTCCCCCTTTCTGAGGATCTCCTGGTTCCCCTCGTAGTAACCAGTGCCCCCCCTTTTATACTCTTGCTGATCTTTTGCTACGACACAAACAATAGTGCCTTATCACAACAATAGACAATAAGAATGCCCCAAAGCTATTCAAAAGGTATCCATCAAGCATAATGTTGTGATCTTTCTAAGTTGTAGCTAGACTAACTAGGGGAAAAAATGCATATCTCATTGGATTAGAAAGCTATCTCCACCACTGAGATGGAGTCACTGAAAAATAAGGATGCGTGCCTCACAGAAGAAGAGGAGAAAGTTTAAGGATACGTGGGGAAATACTCCCAATTTCTCGAAAGATACGTGTCATTGCATCCGCCAACCAAACCGTATTCACGTCGTCATCAAACACTAGAAAACAGCCGCAGGGTTCCTCATCTCTCAGCCATCATCATCTTCCTTTCATTTTGTTTCTTTTTTTGTTTTCATAAATCTAGTATATATGCTACAATGTTTTTTTATGTCTTCGTCACTTGTAGAGAAATTAATCCAATGTCTCCATCAAGAAAATCAATCATGAACCCTAAACAAACTATGGGAGGAGACAAAGGTTGGAAAACTTTTAGAGGAAAAAAAAATATTTTACCTATTCTGGCCCTACAATTGCTTTTTTAAAGAGAGAATGCCGGTAATTTATTGATCACAAAATATCGTTAGAAAGAGTCTTCCGGATACACTTCGGTATACCATTATGAATAAAAGAGCTAACAGGGTGCTCACAAGATCTCGCTAGAGTATGTGCCGCTACATTCACTACACGATTCACATGACGAGAAACAACCGAGGAAAAACCCTCTGCCATAGACTTGATATTAGAGATAACCACACCAACAGAGGACCGACAGACAAGCAGTCAGAAGCAAAGATGATATTTTGATATTCTTCATCATGGGTGAGGACTGTTGCACGGCGAAACGCTAATGCTTAGGAAAAACTCTGCCATAGACTTGATATTAGAGATAACCACATCAACAGAAGATCGACAGATAAGCAGTCAGAAGCAAAGATGATATTTTGATATTCTTCATCACGGTTGAGGACTGTTGTACGGCGAAACGCCAATGCTTCTGCTAACTCTGGCTAGTGATCCCATCGAGGCGCTACAATTGCTTTGATGATGCATACTCATACAATGACTATACTTGGATAAAAAGATTCTTGCAAATATGACCATGAAAACCTTATAGATCAATGATTTGAATTGACCAAAAAAATATTTCTCCCTGAACACTCGTTTTGAGAGAGATGATGTCAGATATCCCATTTGGTTAACCTTGAAGCAGCTCCATTTTGGTTAGAACACACGCTGGTACCTGGTAGGCAGCATGCAAAAGGGGAGAGAGCAGCAATGCTGCAGTACCAGAATAAGACAATTTTCAGAGTTAGGTGTCCTGTGTTGTATGGCCGCGACATTGGTTGGGAGGTCGCTAAAGGAAAGTGCACATTTGGAATTTGGGCTACCGAAACTCATGTCATGTTGCATCCAGGGCATCAGATCAGAGCAGCACATGGTGACAGTCCAACCAACAAAGGATATAAGGGAAACTCTGCTCAAATTTTGGGGATTTTCTATCATACAGAATACATGGATTGAGGAGCCTAGGTCCATATGCCATTTATTCATGAATCAATCATTCCAGGAACATTCTTTTTGCAAGATGTAATGGTAAGTAAAGGAGCTTCATGGCATTTTGCCTAGGCATTTTCCAGAAAATAAGATCAGAGACAGTTTTTTTCCCCTGAAGAAACAGAGACATGAGCATCTAGCGAACTCATCAATCTTCAGCGTCCTAATAATTGTTCCTGTCCGACCCAAATACCCAATCCGACGTCCTAGCAAGACGCCGTATTTTGACTTGAGGCTCAGCCAAATGAGACTTGCAACCCAAGCGTTGTGCTAATTCTGGTGCTCCAAAGAAAATAGTGCCAAAGTATGTTGTAAGTAATAAAGTAGAAAACAAAATAATAAAATAGTGGAATTAACATGGTGATAACACACGCAAAAAAACCTTTTGAGGAAAAGGTAACAAGAGGGTATGACGCTCTTCTTGGCCAAAAAAAAAAAAAACTTTGACGAAAAAGAAGTGCTGCTCCTCTTGATGTCATTGGCACCCTAGCAAATTGATTGGATCCAACGAATTCTTAAAGCTAGCTAAGAGCCTAAGCCATACGAGGGAAGCGCATCCAATACCGCACACATGATCTGGGTGGAGGTGGAGAGGACGTGTGTCCCACCGGGGCCACCACTTCTTTCTCTTCTCTTCTCTTCCTTACCTTGTATTCTATTCCGGTCGGCGTCAATGGGTGGATTCATCGTGTGTACAGCCGCAGAAGCAGCAACCCTTGCTTTGGGGTTTGGGCTAACTAGATGGCAATTGACAAGTACCCGTCAGTTAAGACCTATTTGTATTATTCGGCCACACGAGCTCAATTCACCGGTTTGTGAATTGGGAGTTGAAAGCTAGTGGCTCGCGTGCGGATCCAGAGCCTCTACTGTAATATAAACAGTATTTTATAAATGTGTGAATAACACTAGTTAGTGTACTGTAACAATATACAGTAACAATAAAATATGTACCATAACGATTTTACTATATTAAAAATATTGTATAAAAACACTATAACTATTGATCTAAACCTTTAATATTTTATCGAACGGTAGAAATCGATTTCTAATATCATGCTATGTAGATCATTTGTATTACAATTTTCAATACAGATGATCCAATTCCCTCGCATGCATACAGCACGGTACTGGACTGCTCTGGTGAGCATCCAAGTTATTATACACTTATATTGTGTACTACTTAAGTGATTTGTCCAATTTGGTAGGGTGGCTCTTTGGTGGCTACACCCACTACATGATATGCTTGGTGCTCCTTGGTGGTTACTGGTAAGAGTTATTTAGTTTTATGGTGCAAGGCGAAAGGTGCTGCACCCAGGAAAATTATATTGTTTTTTTTTATTATCAGATCCTACCAATAGAATCTGTAACCGTCGGTTTTCAGATATTTTAGTAAATTTTTGAATACTTTTTTTGAATTTGACATTTGTTTTTTTTTCAAATGTAAAGATACAATTTATCTAAATTTTGAAATGAAATTTGAGTTTGCATGAAAATTAGATAATCCTGAAATTTTCTACACGATATAAAATTTTATTAGAGCCCGCTGATAAAACCGGTAACATGAGTAAACAACGAAATTTCACCCCGTTTTCCCAGCCGAGTAGAATTCCAGTTGACAATATAAGCCCAAAAAACTTTATCTCGTGCCTAACAGCAAATTTTCCCCTGAGCTTCAATTAAAAAGTTCAGGGTTTTCTTGGGCGTTTAGCCATAATCTAAAGAATAGGCAAACAATACCCTATCAGAAAGATATTCGCCCGCACATGAAGTCCACAACAGCAAGAAGTCAAGCACCAATTTCCACAGAAATACTACGGTATTCTTTACTAATAAGGATGCAGCTTGGTACGACGTCCCGAGTGCCATCTCGAGTGCCAAAAAACAACATCACTTTTTGCTAATAATAACCCTGTGAATAATTCAGATACAATCACCACAATGCCAATTCGGAAAGGGTCAGGTGCTCAAGCTCTACTGCTTTGCAGAATGTCTGGATCAGTTTACTCCGTCGTCGGGAGGTACACCCGGTGGAAGTTGTTCATGGCCAGCTTCCTCCGGCAGGTAGGGCACTTCTTCTGAACCTTAATGGAGGCCTCGATGCACTTCTGGCAGAAAATGTGACCGCAGATGGTCGACGATGCATTGACCAGCTCATTCATGCAGACTGGGCAGTTGAACTTTGGCTCCTTTGGGACCTCCTTCACAGGTACAGGGGGTGCCTGCATCACCGTGGGCAGCAGCATTTAAGCTAACATTACAAAGCTGATAGCCACTACATTATGGTATTGGACTATTGGTGAAGGGGTAAAGTTCTTACCACGAAGATGTTGGTTTCAGGTGTGTCCGATAAACTTATTACAGGGCTGTTGTTCAATGCTCTCGAACGATCATGCCTAGGGTTCATCCCCAGAGACAGTAGTGTGTTTACATGCTCATCAAGAGCTTCCCCTAGAAAGAAAGCAATGGGCACTGAGTTAATAAATGGGAAGCGTGGTCTAGAAGGCACAGTAGGAAAAAAGAAGAAAATATGCACCGGTCTACAGCATAAACCTCGGAGACTGAAAAGTGTCTATGGCTTAATTTGGAAAACGTCATACATGAATGTTTGCAAATGCTGAGACTGAACATTGTCACATCCCATTTCTAATTCATAAGTCATACCACACAAAAAGAAAAATAAGTGCAAGAGTATCCAAGGAAGATACTTAGTGCTAATTTTCTGATGATAGATATTTAAGGTTAACATTTTACTTACATGGGCACTTGAGTACATATTCAGTTGGCCTAGTGACAGCTGCAACTATAGGCTAACTAAACCTACTGAAGCCAGAAAAATTGCTTTGCGACGCTAAGCCCTTACCACGATGATTAATAGCCTATGTCAATATCCAGTACCGCAGAAGGTAATCTAGAGTGATCGCGTGAACACTCTCAATACTATTTTTTTTCTAGTGTCAATGGGTAATTTCAAACAGATTGTGTCTGGCGAGTCTTTACACCCAGATAGAGCCCATGGGCAAGACTTGAATTCTGTTTGGAATTGTGGAGCTGTGCTTTACTGGTAAGTAGCATATATGGAAGATATATTTGCATAGTTACAATTAAAAATAGAACCTTATGAAATGCACCACAATGAAGTACTAGAGATTCTGAGTCGGCAAGGAATAAGGAGTACATATTGTAAAAAAACAGTGACAGCACAAACAGTTGATACTTGATACATGTACCTTTGTGTTTCTTGATGCTCGGCAAGGTAAATTGTCCAACAACTAGAAGTTGTCTTAATAAGATGTAAAATCTCAGGTTGATATTAGATGTTTGCAAGTTAAAATAAAATTTTAGTTTGTTAACTGCCCTGAATTTTACAACTAGAAGCTGCCTTAATGGCTGATGTAAAACTACCCTAGATGTATTCCAAGTACCTCTCTGTTATCTGATATTCCAAACAGCCTTCCATATAAACAGATGACATGATACATCATAGCAAGAAGCACAAGATTTCATTTATTTTCCTAATATAAACGGCAAACATGACTTTGCATGCGCAACGCTGAACGGTTACAATTATGGTTACTTACAAATTTATCATGCTAATCTGATGGGAGATAAACCAAAGCTGCATTATGATGTTGTCTACTTAAGGCAAAGCTGTTCAATATTAGAGAATTAAACGGTAAGTATGAACTCATTTCATACAGACAAATATATGTTTACGTTCAAATGTCACAGTATGGGTCAAGCAATTCATGCTGGGGATACCTGCTGGTCCAGCAATAGTCTCAGAATCATCATCTATTATCACAGTGATAGGTCCCGTCCTGGTCGACTGTTGCCTTGCCTGAAACATGAAGTAAACAACAATATCATCAGTGTCCCTTCTTCTCAAACAATCATAATATAACTGAAATCAGAACAAAATAAAAATGCACGTGTACAAATAGAGATTAGAACCAAGGATAAGGAACATACTTGAGGGAGCGACCTTCTTGAAGAATAGATCACAACATCATCATCAATGGCTTCCACATCGATGGGAAAACTATTCATACCAATGTGTGACCCTGCAGCAGCCACTGGCACCGAAAGCTGTGGGGTCTCAGCGACAACTGTGCCAGAGGCCTGGTTGCGTGAGACGGGCTCACTGCTGGAAGGTGCACCGTCATAACCAGCTCCTTCGAATGGAAGCAAGTTCAGGTCCAGAAGCTGTGACGCCTTGGAAGTTCGCCGCCTCTTCGGAATCCTCCTTAGGAAACCATGGGAGTTCATACTGTTGCAATGTAAGCTACAGGCTTGAGCAAATCCAATAGAACCCCTGTGAGTTTACAAACTTCAACATCATATACAGCCACAATTCCACCTATTTTGGAATGAATAAGTAAAGAAATACACTATTGTTCTTGAGAAGGCATAGTTCGACCAATCTATCATGAAATAAGATAATCCAAAGCAGCAAAAGAGTTGGATTCTACAAAAAAGGGACAAACTTTCACCCCCATTAACCCCTTTTTCCTCAGAAATGGGTATAAACGGCAGACACATACACAATTGAATAAAGATACGGTCGGAGGAGATGCAGAACCGCTAAAAATCTAATCTTTTCATGTTCTCCCCCGTCGAATCGACGCCAATCAACGAGCAAACCCTAAAAATACGATCAAACCTTTTCAAAAGGCGTCTTTAAGCCCAAACGCCCTTCCCTAAAGGCCCAGGCACCGCATCCAACAAAAGGCGGCCAAAAACTCGCACCTTTCCGCCGCTTTCCCCAATTCCCCAACCCCCTAACCATATGGGCCGAGAAAGATCCCCAAAATTCCTTCCCAAAACCCCGTATTTCGCCCAAAAAACCTCCTAAACCCCCCAAATCCGAGCATGATTTCAGCATTTCCTCGCCCCCCACATCGATCCGATCCCGAGCCCGAAAAATCCCCGGAAAAATCAGGAAAAATGGGGGAATCGCCCGATGTACAGGATGATACAGGGGTCACTGGGTTGGAAACAAAAATTACCAGCAAAAAGTTGGGTGAATCGTTTGGGTCGCGAGGAGTGACTAGGGTTTGGGGGACTGCGGTGGGTAGGACTCGTTGCGTTTCTTCCTTCGCCCGCCGACCACCTCGCCATTTAAATAAGGACCGGACGTGGACTGTGTCAGGGACGGCTGTCACGCGGGATCGTGCACCGGGTCCACTGGAGGACTCGTCCCGACCGTACGACCTCGTGGAGATACGTGCGAAGGCTATCCGGTGCGTGAGCTTGGTGTATGGAGGGAGGCGGTCGGGCTGGGTTCCCCTCCCGGGTAGATGACTGGATGGGAAGACGCGGTGGGGACGGGATGTGGTGATGTGAGCGCCTACGTGCGAAATGGATCAGGGTCAGTTTGGGTCGATAACATGTGGGCCTGGACCCACGCGTCAGTTGGACGGCGGGGGATTTGGTCTTAGTTTGATGTTTGGTTTATGCCTGGTTTTGGCTCGGGCCTGTACTTTTTGAGTAGATTCGTATTTGAATTGAGCTTATTTCATTGACAATTGTATTTTGAAATGGCCGGTTCCATAATCACCGATAGGATTTATCATTCCCATCGTAGAGATATGGCTTGTGTATAGACGTGGCATCGACGCGGCTACATAGCGAGTAGATCTTGCACGCCGGTGTGACCTAATAGTACAATGTATCTGCAAGTTCGTCACTTGTACAACATTGAAAACAAGTAAACCATGGCATTACTTTACACCCCACGATAGGGGTGGATTTACTGTCCCTCCGGTCTGGGCAATTGCCCGGCCTTACTGACGACATGCATGGTAGCTCCGGTGAAGTTCCACAGCGATCACGCCCAAAAAATGGTGTTTTGCCTAGGCAAAACAAGGTGATCAACGCCTCCTTGCAGCTTACCTGGGTTTTGAAAAAATTATGGCTCTGCCACTGCCCCAAAAGATGGATCATAGTTACTAAATCCTTCTTTACGTTAAAAGAATGACTCCCAATGCAACATCCTTATTATTATGCCACATCATATTTAAAACTAGGAAGAAACTAGTGTTCGGACGTACGATGACTTCTCATTGTACGCTCTAGCGCAAAATTTGTATACAATGTGCGCAACAATTTTAATCTATGTGTGTAGGATCAAGGATAACCGACTAGAGGGGGATGAATAGGAGGTTTCTAAAAATTCTACATCAAATTATACAATTTTGCAAGATGAACTAAGCAAAGCTATCTATCACAAGATATATACTATAAAATTAATTGCAATAAGTAAAAAACAAGAAATAACTGTAATGGGACAATGAGGTTTTTCCCGTGGTATCGAAGATTTATCGATCTTCACTAGTCCACGTTGAGAAAGTTTCACTCGATCAAGCTGGCTCCACAAATTAAGCCTTCCCTCGTAATCACTTGGTTGTTCTTCCTCCTCTTCGGAGTTGCTGAACACCGACCAATCACAACTGACGCCGGGCCTCTTCACAAACTTCTTGAAGAGATCATCGCGCAACCTCCGCCAAGCTGTCTAGGTGCCGACAAGCACTAAGAGAATAAACCTTGACCTTCGCTTGACAACAACCAAGAGCCAAAGGATCAACTAGAATGCAATGCTCTAGGTTTTGCTCGCAACCTCACAAATTAGTGCAAAGAGAGTAAATGAGGAGTGAGGAGAGTGCTCTAAACTCAAGTGTATTGAATGAATGCTCAGCAACTTACTCCTTGAGTTGGTGGGGGTGTATTTATACCCCTCACAACCAAATATGACTGTTACAAGAAGAAACCAGATTTTTTCAGGGAAATCGAAAGTTCCGCCATGTATCATGCGGAATTACCGCCCTTGCGTCGAGTGCACTGTAACGGTCATTACAGTGGCATTAAATACTCTGATTATAGCCGTTGGATTTATGTGCGGAACTACCGCCAACTAATTGTTGGTTCGTCTGATAATCGAAAGTTCTGCTCATATCATGGCGGAACTACCGCGCTTGCGGAAAAATGGCTAAGTCCCGAAAAGGGCACTCTCTGGAAAAAAATGTTCCGCGTAAAAATTCAAACTTCCGCGGTGCGGTTGTTCCGCTCCCATCATGGTGGTACTTCCGCACTTCTGAAAAATCGGTTAAGCCCAGAAAAGGGTACTCTTAGAAAAAAATGTTTCGCGAATTTTTCGAAAGTTCCGCCCAGCGGTAGTTCCGCAGATATAACGCGGAACTAACGATTATGTACTGAAAAGATGATTTTGATTTTAAAACCAGAACAAAAGAGCATGCATGATCCTAAGTTGATCATAAGGCATAATGAAGTGCTTTCAAGTTACCAGACAAGCTCCCCCTTAATAGTACGGTATTTATCCTAAAATCCGGTCTTCCACCATACTCCAAAGACCGGTAAAATTCAAACGGGGTTCTAGACTATTTGTACCTTGCCCTTGAGACACACTCCATCTTCTTGACATCCTTTGACATGCAACTCCTTGATTTTACTTTGTCATTTAGAACTAAACCTTGTAATCACTTCAACAAACATATTAGTCCCATATTCACATAATGTCATTAATTACCAAAACACATTTTTAGGGGCCTAGATGCTTTCAATCCCCCCTTTTTGGTAATTGATGACAACACAATAAAATGTGAGTGACGAGGATTAAAACCTCTATTTATTATTTAGAATATAGAATATCATACGTCTTCATGGTCGTAACCCCTAAGGCTAACGACCACACTGGTCGTAAGGTTTCCAGAGGTTACATAATACATAACCTGGTCGGACAAGGTTCCTAACCAAGCCTCCGACCAGTCAAAATGCTCATAAAGCTTTGAACTGGTATTTGGATCTGAGTCCAGGTAGATGCTTTACCGTGTGACGAATGGAACATGTGCTGTATAACTCCATACCACACGACGTTACGCGACTCTAAGACACAGGAATGTGGTTAAATGACTCACTGATATATAACCGCGCAACAGTTGATATATTGTCAACTGACGCCTCTCTCCGACCAGACACGCCACTTCTCAACAGGCGTATCTCCCAGGGACAACTGCCAACGCTTCATCAACTACATAAGGAGGACCGTGGAAGGAGGAGAGGGGGACCGAAGGATACATTGATTGGAATCGCTCTCAAAAGATAACCAGTCGATTAGATTGTAAAGTCATAGCAAGCATTGTACTCCAGTGTTAGGAGAATTAGCCTTTGGTTCAGATTGTAGACATATTCTGTAATAGCCAGTTCATCTCAATAAAGAGCAGTCCCATTCTTTGCTAGGGGATACGTGCCACTTTTCCTCTCTCTTTTTATATACTCATAAGTTCGGTGATTTGATCGTCGACAGCTGGCGCCGTCCGTGGGGGTAGAAGACACAATTCTCCTGAAGAAGTTATTCGCTCATTAAACCCTCGCCCACCCTTCATAATCGTTCATGTGACTATGGCAGGAACTTGGGACGAGGAGAACTGGTTCGATTTGGATGACTACTCCAACCTCGACATGGAAGCCTGCATTCAGGCCATGCAAGAGGATTGGGCGTCATCATCTCCCTCATCCACCGGTTCGCGAGTCGCTGACAACAGTGAAGTCGAGCGGATGGATGAGGATGCACCACTGCAACAAGTGGTACTTCCCGAGGGACAAGACTCTCCGACCAGCTCGGAGCGTCCGAAAATCTCTCCAAACCCGGTCCTTCCGACCGTTGAAAAAGGTGATGAATCCGCAGCCCTACAATCCGATAATCCATACATTCTCGACATAATCATGGCTGACAGGTACTCACCGATGGCTTCTGGAAATTCCAGGAGCCAACCGGCATCTGGTAACAGTGTCCATGAAACTCTCACCGGTTATAGGCTGAGTGGGAACGATAAGGCTCAGCATACGATCAGCAATCCGTAGGATTAGGCTGAGTTCACCACGAAGACCTCAGGAGGTGCTCATCTCCGACCGGTCTCCGTCGTGGAAGTCTCTGGTAGAAACACTGAGCAGCTCTCCACTGGTTACAGTGAAAGTTCTCCGGAAGACCGCTGCTGGAAGCACGAAGTCAATGCGATCGGAAATATTGATCGCAATGCCGTGTACGGTCCTGCATACACTATCTCGCCACCATGTACTAATGGAGATGGCTCAGGCAATCAAGCACCAATTACCAGAGGCAACAGAACTGATGGACGTCTATCAGTTAATACACCTGTTTCTGCCCCACCTAGGATGATGGATCGGAGGAGACCAGGAGCGAGGTCAAGAGAAGGTTCGGATCTACGAACGCCAACAACCTCGATGAATCCTCCGAGACATTCAGTTATGGTACAAAACCTGTAGCGTATTCAGAATATTATAAATAATACTGACCCTGCTCTGGCAGGAGCTCCAGTCTTTGTCCAAATGATGGGACAGGTATTGGAAATTCTTCAGCAAACCGTGCAACGTACGGAGGCGTACCGGGAACACAGGACAGCACAAAGCCAGACTATGACTTCGTCCCAACGTTCCTCCCTCGGCAGAGGGCAACATAGGTATGTTGGGAATCAATCGGTACCAAGACCTCCTCGACGGTTTCGACCAACGAGCCAAGAAGGAAGGAGGTTATTCCACACCACCACTCCTTCCCCTCGTCGAGAGGATTATTCGCTTGACCCCGATGATCTACGACATCATCTAGGACAAGCTGGTGATCAAGGGTGTCGTCGTAACGCTCACGATCAGATCGAAACTCTGGGGCCCCGGCTTTCTAATCTAAGAAACCGGTCTCCAACCGATCACAATCCGGCACCTTTTCAAAGAAGGCGCCATAAGTCAGTCACGGGCTGTCGATCTTTCTTAGCGGGGCTCCAAGCCGTGCGTTGGCCTAATATGTTCCGACCGACCACCATGGATAGGTTCAATGGGTCCCAGAACCCGTTGGAATTCCTCCAGATATATACCACCGCCATCAGAGCTGCTGGTGGTGATGAAATGTAATATTATTTACCTACGGTACTAGAGGGATCTGCTCGGTCCTGGTTGCTTAACCAGCCAGTCGGATCGATCTACACTTGGGAACAACTCTGCGATCTTCTGATCGTAAATTTCCAGGGAACGTACGACCGCCCTGGAAAGGAGGATGACCTCCACCGGATCCGACAAAACCCGAAAGAGACTCTTCGTCAATATATCAAGAGGTTTAGTCAGGTTCGTAACTCGATATCAGATATTGCAGAATCTTCTGTAATTCAAGCTTTCAAGGCAGGTTTGAGGAATCGACGATTTATAGAGGATATTGCCATGAACCCTCCACGAACAATCGTCGAGCTTTTTGACATGGCTGATAGGTACGCAGTCGCTAGTGAAGTGGTTGAATGGAGTGAAGCCATAGATCAAAAAGATAAAATATCTTGACCTGGTTCAGAGAAGCTAGAAAAGAAGCTTAAAAAAGTTCTCAAGAAGAAGAAGCACCGCAAAACAGACAATAATGAAGTCCTGGTGGTCCCAGATAAGTTTACCAAAGGTAAGAAATACTATACTGGTCGGGGCAAGACGAAAAGTCCGACCGATGGGTTCAAGAAGAATAGGCAGGGCATGATTTATGCACCTGCCGTGCTTGGCAAAAGAAGTTGGAAGATTACTATGAAGGTAAAGGCTCTCTTCCCTCAATACAAGAATTAGAGGAAACAAGCTCCAAGAAAGACAAGGATGACGACGAAGAGATGGAGTACCAAGAACGTCAACATACGGTCAACATGATTTTTGGGGGATCTTCGTCGTACGACTCACGGCGTCATTTGAAGGCTATGGAGCGGGAGGTCAACCTTGCGGAGTCTTCGATAGCCATCAAACCATCAAGGTGGTCAGACACGGTAATCTCCTTTGCCCAAAAAGACTGCCCCATTCCGTCAACTCGACCGGGTAGGTTTCATATTATAGTTGAACCTACTATTAATAATTATAAGGTTAATCGAATCTTGATAGATGGTAGTAGTTCTTTAAACATTATATTTTCGGGAGCATTGGAAGAAATATAGGTTCCTAGATCCAAGGTGATACCGGTAAAATATGCCTTCCACGGCATAGTCCCCGGTTCTACCGCCAAACCAATTGGACAGGTGTCCTTACCGGTTACGTTCGGAAGCCCTGACAACTTTCGAACATAAAAAGTTTCGTTTGACGTGGTTGAATTTGAAACCGCATATAATGGCATTCTTGGTCGTCCAGCTCTAACAAAATTTCTGATAGCCACGCATTACGGTTATCAAAGTTTAAAAATGCCAGGACCAAATGGTGTCATCGTAGTTCGAGGAGATCAGAAGATGGCCTATGCATGCGATCAGATGTCTTTAGAACTGGTCGATGAACTTCCGACCAGAAACACTGACCCAAATGTTATACAGGTCAAATGCTCCAGACCCAGGGTAACGCCCAAGCCGTCCGACTAGACAAAAGAAGTATTCCTCAACAAGGGTGTTCCTCTCGGAAGCGTCTGGTCAGGAGACACTGACGGGTCCATCTCGAAGGTGCTGGTCGGAGAAGGACTCAACCCAAAATAGGAAGAGTCGCTCGTCTCTTTCCTCCGAGCAAACCAGGACGTATTCGCTTGGCAGGCGTCCAACATGCCCGGAGTCCCTAGGGAGGTGATTGAGCACAGGCTAGCTCTCCAGCCTGACAAGAAACCAGTCAAACAAAAGTTAAGATGCTTTGCGCCTGATCGGAAAGAGGCAATCCAGTCGGAAGTTGAAAAACTCATCAAGGCTGGATTTATTCGTGAAGTCCATCGCGCTCAGTGGCCCGCCAACCCTGTAATGGTTAGAAAAAATAATGGAAAATTGCGAATGTGTATAGACTTCACAGATCTAAATAAAAATTGTCCGAAGGATGACTTTCCTTTTCCCTGCGTTGATCAACTTGTAGATTCCACCTCCGGGTGTCAATTATTAGGTTTTTTGGATGCATATTCAGGGTACCACTAGATTAACATGAGTAAAGAAGATGAAGAGAAAACTTCCTTCATCACTCCATATGGCACTTATTGTTATGTTAAGATGTCAAAAATGCTGGTGTAACTTTTCAAATATTGATGCAGAAAACCTTTAGCCCACAGATAGGTCGGAACCTCGAAGCCTATGTTGATGATTTAGTTGTGAAAAGTATCAACGCAGGCGATCATATTCTTGACTTACAAGAGACTTTTAACAATTTGAGAAAGCATAACCTCAAGTTAAATCTGGAGAAATGTGTGTTCGGAGTTTCCGCTGGAATGCTTCTTGGTTTCCTAGTTTCGGCTAGAGGTATCAAAACAAATCCTGCGAAGATATCGGCCATCCACCCAATGCGCCCTCTGACCACAAAGAAAGAAGTTCAAAAGCTAACTGGCTGTATGGCAGCGCTAAGCCATTTCATAGCCAGGTTAGGTGATAAATGATTGCCTTTCTTTAAGCTTCTTCGAAAAAACGGAAGTTTTGGGTGGACAAAAGAAGCCAATGATGCCTCTGAAAAGCTTAAAGAGTACCTTACGAGTGCCCCGGTCTTAGTCTCTCCAAGATCAGAAGAAACATTACTGATTTATGTGGGCTGCGGCGCATGGCTGTCGTGATGTGCTTGTCGTGGAGCGTGAGCGCATAACAGCGAAGTTATATTACGTAAGCGAAGTCTTACATGGTCCGAAAGAAAGATACCCACAGGTACAAAAATTACTTTATAGTCTCCTTATGGCTTCAAGGAAAATAAGGCATTACTTTCAAGCCCACAAAGTGGTCGTACCTACCGGGTATCCCCTCGATCAAGTCCTTGGAAATAGGGAATCATCAGGACGAATAACAAAATAGGGGGTTGAACTAGGGACGTTCGATCTCCATTTCATCTCACAAACATCAATAAAGTCTCAGACAATAGAAGAATTCATTGCCGAATGGACAAACGCTGAATCTAAGCAGGAACCAGAGTACGAGCTACATGATGAATGGACAATGTACTTTGACGGTTCTTTGGTGCTTAAAGGATCGGGGGCTCGAGTCGTCTTGATATCCCCTACTAGCGAACACATTAAGTATGCCATCCCGTTTAACTTTCCTGCTACAAACAATGTGGCGGAATATGAAGGTTTACAGGCAGGACTTCGAGCAGCTCATTCGCTCGGGATTCGTAAATTACTAGTGAAAGACGATTCTCAACTAGTAGCGAATCAAGTAGGAAAAGTGTATCAATGCTCGAGTACCAAGATATCGTCTTATCTGGCGGAAGTACGGAAACTCGAAAAGCATTTCTTCAGTTTTCGGATCCAACAGATTCCTAGAAAAGAAAACTTTCTAGCAGATCAGTTGGCACGGATGGCCTCCACGAGGTCGACTGTCCCGCCTGGAGTTTTTTTTCAAGCAACTCGATTCACCCTGGGTGGTCGAGCATTCCAAGAACGTCAATGATAAACATCAGGTCATGCCTATTGATTCTGATAACATAGATTCTCTGCAGATTGGTGACGATCAGGTTAGAGATTGGATGACATCGATCTACAATTATCTTCAGCATGACCTAATTCCAGAAGATGATGTAGAGGCCGATCGTATATCACGAAAAGCTAAATCATACACTCTAATCGAACGTACCTTGTACAAACAAGGATCTCATGGAGTGTTGATGAGATGCATATCTCGCTCGGATGGCATCAAGTTGCTAACCGAAATTCATGGAGGAGTCTGTGGAGCACATCATTCCTACAGAACATTGGTTGGTAAAGCCTTCAGGCAAGGATACTATTGGCCAACTGCCCTTCATGATGCAAAAGGGCTTGTGACGAAGTGCATACAATGTAAGTTTCATAGCTGACAAGTAGATCAGCCGGCACAAGCTTTGCAAACAATTCCTCTTCATGGCCTTTTGCAACCTGGGGGGACTAGACATTCTGGGACTGTTCCCAAGAGCATCCAGGGGGCTTTGAATTCCTTTTCGTCATGATTGATACATTCACAAAATGGATTGAAGCCAAGCTAGTTGTTAAAACTACAACTAAGGCTACGAAGAGATTCTTGACAAAAAATGTGATTACACGATTTGGTGTACCCAGTCGTATAATCACGGGCAATGGTACTCAATTTTTGAGCGGCAGTTTCTAGGAATTCTGCGAAGAGTTTGGAATAAAAGTTCATTTCGCCTCTGTTGCTCATCCACAGAGTAATGGAGTAGTGGAGCGTGCCAATGGTATCATAATGCAGGGGGTCAAATGCTGAGTATTCGACCAGCTAATAAAGCGGTCAGGAGCTTGGGTTCAAGAACTTCCTTCTGTCCTATGGGCCGTTAGAACCACGACCAGTCGTGCGACCAGAGAAACACTATTCTTTTTAGTTTATGGAGCCGAAGCCATGCTTCCTCCAGAATTAAAAATTGGCTCTGCTCGTACTGATGTTTTAGTGTAAACGATCAGGAAGAATGTGTTGGAAATATGCCCTAGAAGCAATCATAGAGATGATGATATTTCAATATGTTCATGATTTTGATAATATGTTATCGTGTTCCTTGAATGAATCATTTGTTATAGATCAATAAGTATGTGACTTGTTGGTGGAACTCTTTAACTTATATGATGTCATTCTAAATGTATCCAGTCGGAGGTCCTTTGGTGGAACACGGTGATTCTATGACTAGCACATGTATTGATTGATGACCTGGTTTCACCGGTCATAGATATGGAGATATCAAATCAATAATGTGAATACATGTGTAACATCCCAAATTGGGTTTATGTTTCAAATGTAATAAAAATGAGGAGAAATTAAAACTTTTTCTCTGATCTTGATTTTTGTAATCAGTTCCATAATTTTTGTAAAGGAATTATGTGAAATCAAAAATCAAATGGCCATTTGGACACCAACACAAATCTCCTTCATGGAAATCTTGTGCCCAACCTTTGGAAATAATTTTCATTGGACCTAGGAGTGATGTTTAACACCTCAGAATTATTTCATAATTTTCAGAAATTATTTGATAATTTTTGAGACAAGTCAAACATTAGTCAAACTCCTATAATAGCCTTCTGGAATTTTTAGAGAAAAATGCAGTGCATAAGAGTCTCTGAAAATTTTATATAAGGTTCCTTCTTACATCAAGAAGCTCGATTAAAATTTCATAATTTTTGGAGTTTGTTTGCTATCCCAAATAATTCCCCAAAAGTCAGTTATTCAAATTCAAACCCTAACTGGTTGCCACTGTTCCTCGGGTTCGGGTCAGACTCGGACTCGAGCCACTTGATTTGGTTCAGTCAACTAACGCACCGCGCGGCGCTTGATGGCGCGGATTTGCGAGTCGTTGGATCGGCATCGAACGGCCCACGATCGCGTGAACGTTCGGACCGTCCGAACGCCTCGCGCAACGTGAACCGTAGGATCCAAATCAACGGTCCAGGATTAAGTGAGCGTTTGAATCGTTATAATCGACCCGTTCTTTTTCAGCCGTCCGATTAAATCCAACGGCTGACCTCTTTCGTCTTCCTCCGCTCGCGCGCGCGCTCGGCCGAGTCAACAGGGGTGGCGTGCACAGTACCCTTCGGCAGAGCCCAGTCGCGTCTCCTTTTTGCCAACGGCTCTTCCGCATTTAATGCTCCCGTCCGGCCGCCCTCACAGTCGCCGTCTCCCCTGCGGTTACCTGCCCCCGTCGCCCTCGGCCGACCTCATCACCAGCATAAAGCCATTTTCTTGCCGTTGCTCCCTCTTGCTCCTCCGCCTATAAGACTCTACAGAGGCTTCCTTAGCATCCTTTGAACACCCTTGAGCTTGATACCCTTCGCTAGTGCACCGAGTGAGCTCCTTCGTGAATTTTCTCTCGGCGCCATTGTTGGAGCTCCAACCTCTTGGTGAAAGTGGTGTTAGGGCATTCTCTCTCAAAGCCTTTGCTTTCTCAGTTGCGTGGCATCTCGTAGAGTATTAACCCTCTGTCAATTTGGCTTTTGACAGAAAGGAGCAGCTCAATTTCGGACTTCCCCCTTTTCGGCCGAAATCGCCTTTCTTCTTCGAGCGGCCGACTCTTCTCGGTGCATCCTTTGCGCCTGTGTAACCCCTCTTTAGTCCCTAGTTGATTGCTTTTCGCTCCCTTGGACCCTTGGTGAGCCGTTTGCACTTTTCGTTTTCGGTCATTTTGCTCACCTCGGTTCTCTCCGGCTTGCCGGCGTTCTGGACCACCGCAGGCTAACGCCGCTGGTACCATTGTGTGCGCAAGAGTATTAAGGACTCATTTTAGGCGTTTGCTCGCACCGCCGCGGCGAGAGCCGCCGCGGCGAGCCGTTCTCCTCCGACATTTTTGCCGGACGAAAGCAGACGATGGTTTGAGCGCGTCATTTTGGACCGTCGATCCTAAGATCTACGGCTCGAGGATCGCGCCAGAAGATTTGAGTCCGCCACGCGCGCTTGGTGCGTGATCCGTTGGATCCAAGATCAACGGTGCAGATCGAAGTGAACGTTCGGACCGCCGAACTTCCCGTAGCATCTCGTTCGTTAGTTTTTCATCCAACGGCTGGAGAGTAGGGTGGCGCGTTCGTTCTGTTGCCGCGCGTGGGGATCGTCGGATCCAAGATCGACGGCTCGCGTGCGCGTGAATGTTCGGACCACCGAACGCTCTGTGCCACGTGAACCGTTGGATCCAGATCCAACGGTTGACGTTGAGGTTTCGCGCGCGCGCGCGTCAGCGCCGGAGTTGGGCCGTCGGATCCAAGATCGACGCTCCTCGTTCGGCCACGTCATTTCTAAATTCGATTTTCCGAAGAGATTTATTTATCAACTGAAAAATGTGATAACTTGTAAAATGCATAACTAATTCATTTCAAATCCTTTTCGGTTGATTCAAATTTTGTTGGTTATGTTTTTAACTAGACTTTAATTTAAAAATGTTTCCAAACTCAGTATAGCTCCAGAAATTTTTGCTAATGAATAGTAGCATTTTTTGATTTATAAAAGCTGAGCAAAATTGTTTTGGTCATATCTTTGGCATTAAGAATCCAAATCAATTGGTTCTTATTTCTAAATTCATTATAAATCAAGACCTTGCTACTGTAAAAATTTTAGAATTTTTGGAGAAGGTTTACTGTTGGGTCTTTGTATTTTATTCGTTCTTATCGGTTGCTTTTTACTTTCTCGTTAGGATCCGAAGAGCACATTGATAAAATTGTTGATCCTCAGCAACACCTTGACTCACAGCAATCAGGCAAGATATTTGATCATCAATGTCCCATTACTTTCAAAGTCTAATATCTTGTTTACAAATTATATGTATGCATTGCTTTTGTGTCCAATTAGTTTTGTCCTGTTAGAGGTAGTTATTCCTAATGCATTGTTGCCATTAAATTGATATCCACTGCCACAACCATAAGTTATTAATATCGCTGGTGAATTAGAGCCCGGTGATTTAATTATGGTCTTTTATTGTCTTTTCGATGTCATGCTTAGAAATGCTTAGATATCGGTAGTATTGGGCGATCATCGATTTTAGTCGATGATCTTGATCACACATTTATTTATTATTCCATTATGTCCAGCATTTGTGCTTAGTTACTTTGTTAAGTCAAAAACTGAAAATAAAATTGTTTTAGACTTGGGCACAATGGTATGTTGGTGTGATCTGTTGGTGTGATTGGAATGGTGCCTAGGTCATCAAGGACCGAGTTACTTGTGTCACTAAGCCAAGCGCTTATGCGTGCTAACCACGCGAGAGGGATATGGGACCTCTCTTGACTTAGTACTTTGGCGTGGGTTATCTCCGAGTCGCAGGAGGGTGTTGTGTGTGTTGTGTGAAACATGATATGTGTTCTCGGTGTTCTTGTGTTGGGTGTGCGGTGGTGGAGATTCCGGGTAGGCTCTCCACCTCGAGGAGCATTGTAGTTGTCCAAGGCTTTACCTGCGACGGGTAGTTGACCGAGGCTTTACAATGACTCCGACACAACGTATGGGTTTCTATCCATACGGGCGGCTCGTGAATAATTCACAATATTGGAAATGTCTCGTAGGACTTAGCCGTGCCGGCATACCTACGGAAGTGTGCTGAATCTAGTGGCAAAAAGGCGGTCTGGCGTGTGGGTACATTGGTACACCCCTGCAGGGATAAAACTATTCGAATAGCCTCGTCCTAGGTTATGGACATGCTTGGTAAGGTCGTGCAAGAACTAGACTACAACCTTTTAAAAATTAAAATTTGACATGGTTGGCATGAATGGGTAATTCATGCTATTGTTGTGGTGGCTAATGGTTTAGTCACTTCCAGGATTGTTGTTGTCTATCTACTGTTATATTGTTGTCTTTTACGATTATTTGAACATTAAAAACTGATTTGTTAAACTGCTTTCAATCTATTACATTATTGCAAATAAAACTTGCTTTATGCTTAAAAATTTGAGTCCTAACCTGCTCCACTTAAATAAGCTTGCATATAGTTATTGTTCAGGTCTGTTATCATTCTTATATATCTTGCGAGTACATTCAAAGTACTCACCCAGCTTTTGCTGGGCTGCTTTTGTTTGCAGAGGAAGAAGGTGAGCCCCAAGGGCCTCACTTTTGTGAGTTGTGCTGTGGATTCGACGACTAGCTTGGCGGTCCGGTCGGTTGCCTTGTGGGTTAAAGGCACACTGATTGGCTCTTTTGTTGTAGCCATCTTATGGCACTTTTGCTTCATTGTTTAATTATTGTTGTCTCTTTTATTGTTGGCCGGTTGGCCTCTCTTTTGTAATGATTCGGTTTAATATTATTAATAATTACATTACATTACGTGTTTGGTTCTATGTGAATGAATGGAATTGATGCATGAACTTTGTAAAGAGGTGTGTATCTTGCACTGGGAAGTATACATGTCTCGAGTCTCGGATTATCGATTTGTGATGCTAGGACCAAGTGGATGGTTAAGCATTACAAGCCCGATAAGTAGGGTCTCACAACATGTTAGAGAACATGGTGTTGGATAGACCCATCATTGAGACACTATTGAGATTGTTATGAATCTTTGTGTCATTAGTTGGTCTCAAGTAATGATGATGTATAATCCTTAGACACGAGATCGGCATGGTTTCCTACGTGTGTAATAGCACTCTTAGGGGTTGCCAAGCGCTACCGTGAATCAGGTAGTTATAAAGGTAGCTTTCGGGTATGCTATAAAACATGCGGAGGAATGTGATCGGTCGAGATGGGATTTGCCCTCCTAACATAACAGAGAGATGTCTCCGCCCTCGTGGTGATCGGATAAAGAAAGTGCATGGCCATGCCACTAGTGATCGAAGTGTCGACCACATGATGTTATCCGACACTCGATCGAGAAAGTATTGAGTCCATGGATGACACATCATCTCACCGAGTTCAACCGGACCGTGAGGCAAAGGGAGAATGCATGAGTAGGTCTCTTAGTTCGATCGATTATGGACGGTCGTATGGAGATACATGTTGGTCGAGGCGGTCGAACGTAATCCTGAATGGTAAGTACACAGTCGTAAGGAGTTACGAATCGTCGTGACCAAATACAACACAGTCGTATAGAGATACGGCTGGTCGTAAGTGATGAGGACACGATCATAGATCATATTACATCAAGGTTCGTCCGATATATTCAATGTGTTTTTGGGAATCGTTATGTCGCTAGGTACCGCTAACGACTAGTGATCGAAAAAGAGTTTCCGAGTCATAACCAATTACACATGAACCTGTGGGGTCACACACTTAAAGGGCAAGGATCTGTTTTGGATGGTGATCCGAATTCGTATAGGCCACGAGTTCCTAATGGGCCTCCAGGTCGAGACCCATCATGGATGCCTATATAAAGAGGGGCGGTGGCATGGGGTGGAAAG
Organism: Hsuehochloa calcarea; assembly: GCA_036346395.1. Taxonomy (NCBI): domain Eukaryota; kingdom Viridiplantae; phylum Streptophyta; class Magnoliopsida; order Poales; family Poaceae; genus Hsuehochloa; species Hsuehochloa calcarea. Next base: position 83,113,874 of record CM070594.1, on the reverse strand, counting down.
AGAGGATGATTTTTGGAAGAACTCCTGAAACCCTAATAGCCATGCCTTCTCAACCACGCTGCCGGTGCTAGCACTCCAGCGCGTGGTGATCCTGCCCCGTAAGTGTGGATACCTCGGAGGTGTTGTTGTGAAGCACCAGCACTGGAACGATCCGCAACTTGTGACGTTCACCGAAGTCGGAGGAGAAGTCACGCGACGAGTACGACCACTCGAAGAAGCAGACGCGCGACGATTATGACTGTTCGAAGGAGTAGATGTGTCTTGAGTACGACTATGACTGCGTCAACTCACTACAACGACTCTACTTCCGCTACGAGTCAGCGCGTCTAGCGATAATCTCGTGATCTATTACTTGCGGTGGTTCCTTGGTTGCGCGGTAAAATTTTTGTGCTATAGTAGCCTTGCCGCATTACCCTACAGAATGACGGCTCGACGACGTCAATTTCCTTGAAGAACGACGAAACCAAACCTTGATACGTTTGGCAATCTATCAACAAGCCATGCGAAGGTACCACAGTCATAAGGTGCAGCCTCGTAGCCTAGTTGCAGGTGATCTGGTTCTCAGAAAAATTCAGGGCCAAGTAAATCGCAATAAGCTTTCTCCCAAGTGGGAAGGTCCTTACCCTGTGGTCGAAGTCACCCGACTAGGCTCAGTACAATTAGCTATGGCCGACAGCAGAGTTTTGTCCAATTCTTGGAATATTGATCAATTGTGTAAGTTTTTCGTTTAATTCATTTCATTACCTTTAATTTAATAAATGTTAATCAAATTCAAAGGAGCAAGTGATTTTATTTATATGATGGTACCCAAATCAGTCGATGGTTCATATGCCCAAGATTATGAAGATCATATTTTTTTTATTTTCAAAGTTCTGTTCTACTCTTGTTTGGCTACTCGTCGGGACACATAAAATCTCCTAGTCGAAGTCTCTCCTTTTTCGCACGTGGTTCCGCCCACTGGAAGGAGCTTCCTAGCGACGGTCTTTTTCTTACGATCCTCGCTGCCAGTCGAACTAGAGCATGAACACGTATTGCGAGATATACATTATATCTTCATATCTTAGCGGCTCATTCTAACCAGCGTTGAGTACTATATAGAAATAAAACCACTTATCGTTTATTATATATGTCTTTGCATATAATTTTTTCTTTGATCAAGGAAAATCTTCTTTTTTCTCCCGACCATATATTGTCTTAGTAAGTACTTTGATTACGAAAAACAGATTTACAACTTGTTGAAACCTAGCACTGGTTCCGACCAAAAAAGGTTTTCTAGTATTACCACGATCAGTTTTTTCAACAATCAGTACAAACTTTCAAACAATGGTTAAGACTTAAGTTCATTTTCTAGGCCTACTGCTTCTATAATAAAGTTCTTCTAGTATAAAACAGTCGGGGGCTAGGTAATATATGAATATCCACAAGTCGACCGGATGAACTAAATATTTCATTGACAAGAGAGAGGTAAGTTTTTACATATTTTTTGCGTACTCTCTTTTTGCAGGTTTTTTACTACTAGAGATTGCCCATCTAATCACTGCTTGATGGAGACCCGACCTCCATTTCTTCTGCAACCTTGTCTCCAAGAGGTTTTTCTTCCTTGAGAAACTTGGTCGCCTCCTTAGGCAAGCATATGAAATCTTCTTCAATAGCTTGAAGATTAGTAGAGGGGTCGGATGCCTTCATTTTTCCCAAGGCAAGACTAACTCCACTAGCAATGGATTCTTTTACGGATCGGGTGTAATTCTGTCTTGTAGTTTTGAGCAAGCCCTTGAAATCCTCCAAGTGCTGGTCCAGGTAATTCATCTTCTCCGTTGGATCGTTCAAGGAGGGTAAGCAGGATCCTGATCCCATATCAAAAATTATTTTGTTGAGTGCAGTGATCTTTTCACCAAGATTAAGCATGATAGCTGCCTCCTTGTCTTGCTCAAATTCCAGAGCTTTCTTTGCTCTGATTAAAGCTTGGTTTTGTTCTGCATAAGCAAAAACAAGTATTAGGCAAGAATAATTAGAATAGATACTAAGTCAACTTTACGACTAGTTACATTCAATTTTATTTCCAGAAGTTTCAAGAATTTCTTTATTCCTGGTCGTCAAGTATTCGATCGACCGGTTCTTAGCTTGGTTATCTTCCTCAAGCCTGTTTATTTTGGCCTTACCGGCCATAGATTCTTCTTTTATTTTCTCCAAATCTATCAAACATGATAAGGGAGAATAATTCAAGAGGAAAAATAGAGTCATGGGGAAGAAAGAGTTAATAAGGAAGTTCTTTCTAATTCAGAGTGTTTTTGCTCTAAGATCTTTATTCGCTGGGTTAGTCCTCCGACCACAGCAAAGTTCTCGACCATATACTACATAGATAACATTTTTTTTCTCTTTAAGTCTCCTATAAAAACTTCAAAACGAGCTATAGAAATGGTTGTAGACATTTACCCGAATTGCCACCTCATTATAATCGGCAAAAATTTTATCAGGACTCGTCTCGACTTGACGATCCGATATTCTTACTCAAACTTCATCAAGCTCCTTATCCTCAATAAATCGAGGAGAAAAAGAAAACTTATTAATTTGGGAAGGATTGCTTGTAGAAGCCGGAGCATGTTGGACATTTGCAGGAATTACTACCTCCACTGATGGAGTAATGATCACCAGGGGTCCAACTCAAGTTCCGACACTGAAGCTTGCTCGGTGGCTGACCTAGCTACTTCCTCAGGGTTTCTAAACTGAGAGAAGCCTTGGTCTGAGGTGCCCTCGATCACCCGATCTTTCGGAATAGACTGGTCGGGAACGATCGGAATTCCGGAAGATCTACACAAAAGAAAGAAAAGAAGTTCAGAAGCTCAAGTTTACCAAAGACGGAACTCAGGTATGCATTTATATGGTTAGTTCCTTTATACGTACCTGGTTGCTTTCTTGGTCTTGATTTTGAAGCGCGCCGGTTTGAAGTCCGTAGCGCTCGCCTTTCTTTTCTTTTCAACCGATTTTACTAGTTCTGAACTGGTAGGGTTGGTTACACCCTCTACACCCTCCAGCAAATATCCAGAAGTGATATTCTCGACCAATTGGTCGAGAACAATATCCCTGATTATTGGGTTGGAAGGTGTAGATTGGTTAGTATTCAAAACAGTTGCTTCAATCGCAACTGGCAAGTCTTCATCGACTGCATGAGACTTAACGATTACCGCCTGGATTAACAAGCGAAGTTAGTCAGGTGATGAACATGCTTCATCTGACACTAAAAATTTCCGCTCGTTTACCTACCTGTACGCGGTCACTTTTTGTAGTTATTATATGACTGGTCGGATCATCAGTTGGCTCACATGTTTCGATAGCCTCATTGATTCTAAGCCCAACCGACTGTATATCAAAGAGGATTTTAAGTAAAAACCGATCAGAAAATGTTAGAAAGATGAAACGAAATTGATATACTTACCCAAAGTCTCTCAGCTCTTTCTTCTGCAGTGACAACTGCTAAGATCAAAGGAAAGCCAGCCTTATCGCTGGGCTCTCCAGCGCATCTCATTTTGATCCTACTTCTGATCTCATCAGGAGATAAGGCTGCAGCAAAAGAGGGATTTTAGGGTTATAAAAGTAAATCAATCAAGTGGATGGTTAAGCATTACAAGCCCGATAAACCGGGGTCTCACAAGGTTTGGTATCAGAGCCATACTGACCGTAGTAACCCAAGTTGGTCGTCTTTAGGATATTTTGAAAAACTTAATTTCAAAGTATCAAATGATTTTTGAAAGCTTAAGGAATTCTCATATTTTATTCCTTACCTATCTTAGCTTTCTCCTCTCATCTTACTCTAATTTGAGTTTTGAAAATTGTTTACCTCTCCTTCTTTCAAAGTTAGTTGTTATCGATTAAATGGGTTTTGGGAACCACTGAGTTTGGCAAATTGAAGTTCTTAGGGTTTTTGAAGTTTCTGGACTGAAGATTTCGGCTAGAGGCTTGGATGCGGAATCTGGACAGCACGCTTCAATTTCCAGACAGCAGGCTCAATGGTTTATGATAGGACCACTGAGCTTGGCAAATTGAAGTGTGCCAGATTTTGAAGTTTCTAGAATGGAAGACTTCGACTGGAAGCTTGGATGCAAAATCACTACAGCAACCTCAATTTCCGGACAGCAAGCTCGATGGTTTCTAATGGGGTAGAAAATGAGAGGATAATCAACTAAAACTTGTGGGGTTAAAAAGGGTAAGATGTGATACTAGTTAGCTAAGTATCTAACACTATTTTCGTTGACTGAACCTTGCTCTTTAGTGGTAATAGATCTTACCTTAATCTTCTGAGTTTTTATCTTCTCAAACAATTACTCGTTCATTCAATACGGGTTAGTTGCATTGGGAAGTTGAGCTCTGGTTTTATGATTCCTTGCTATTTTTGGAGTCTTTTTATAAGCTGGTTTAAGTTTATACACTTGCTATTTTTGGCTTTCGGTTAGGGTGATATTCCATTCCCCTAGTCGCTAGCTTTTCGCTTTCTTTCGGCTTTGAATCTTTGAGTCTAGTTTTAACCAAAGTTTCTTGTAACAGGATGGCGGGCCTTTCGTAGCGGCCAAGGCGATCGGTGGTCGGACGAGGATCTTCCTCCTCCTCCGACCATGGCCGAGGTCCTTCTTGATTGAGCGCAACCGTGCAGAGGACGGAGGGTTCTTACGGGCGTCATCGCGCGCAACACTTCCGCCCCTTTAGGTGCTTGAGGATCCGGGCAGGGAGTGGACACCACCGCGTGGGGACTCGCGGAGTTTCTTCGCACCCGACCCCACATTCTCAGTGTCCGAGGACCTTGACGCAGACGATCGGCCGTGCGGTGGAGCGGAAGCTCGCATATAGCGATGCGTGGAGCACGAAGGCGCTGTTGCATCGCACCAACCGGAGGGTGCGGCTTTGTCTTGGTGGGAGAGCTTTCGCCATGCACTGACGGTCACACCGTCACTTGGGAGGAGTTCCGACCGCCTTCCGTCGAGTCACATTCCTTCCGCAGTGATGAGGTCAAGAAGAAGGAGTTCTTGTCGCTCGACAGGGGCATCTCGATTCACGAGTACTGCACGAGTTCAACCATTTGGCTCGTTATGCTCGGAGGAGGTGGCCTTGATGAGGCCAAGCGGGAGAAGTTCAAGGATGGTTTGTCCGAGGAGCTGCGGGACAAGCTATCCATCGTTGACTTTCCGGTTCCGGGCCTTGGTGGACAAGGCCATTGTCGCCGAGCACTCGGGAGAGCGCCAGGATTCCGCAGCGTAAGTGGGAGGCCCGAAGTCATCTAGGGCGGCTATCCCGTTTGATCCGTCTCGTGGGTCGTGTCGTGAGCCCAGCACCCGAGGCCGTCGGCACTGTTCTTCGCCCTTCGCGGCCGTGCCCGATCCGTGCACTGCGAGTCGGCCAGAGTGGCCCGCAACCCGGCCGCCGGGTCACTGCCGCTGCGGCGGAAGGGGCATTATGCGAACCAATGCCCTAAGAAGGACAGAGCCCTCGTCCTAATGGAGGACGCGGGCCAGAGGTGGTTCTTCTCGGGACACGAAGATAGTCCCTACTACCCAAGGCGTGGGTAGTGGTCGCGTCAACCTCATCTCGTGCAGAGGAGGCACGGGAGGCACCCGGCGTCGTCCGGGTACACTTCTGTTAACTCTCATTACGCCATTGTTTTGTTTGATTCAGAGCATCTCATTCTTTTGTTTACGAATCTTTTCTTTGCTATTAGTGAGCTCCTCTTTACTCCATTGTTGATTCCATTGCTCATTCGCTCTCGGGTTGGAGTTGAGAGCCGCATTGGAGTGCGAGGGCGTTCTATCGAGATTGAGGAGTAGGGTTCTTAGCGAATCTTATCATCCTCCATTCAGTGAGTCTAGATGTAATTCTTGGTATGGATTGGTTGTCTCAAAGATAAGGGACAAATCGATTGCGCCAAGAAGTGTGTCTCTCTATCTAGTCCTTCCGTGAGCGGGTTCGCTACCGTGAAGTCGCTAAGTCCGCATCTCTTCGCGCTTGAAGCGAAGCCCGCTCTAGATATTAGTGAAGTCACCACAGTTCGTGACTTCATTGATGTCTTTCCTGAAGATCTTCCAGGGATGCCACTAGTTCGAGATCTCGAGTTTGTCATTGAGTTGGTTCGGTGCATCGCCCGATTTCAAAGAGGCATTATCGGATGCCACCGAACGAGTTGGTGGAGTTGAAGAAGCAACTGAATGAGCTGCAAGAAAAAGGTTTCATCCTCCCTAGCTCATCTCCGTGGGGTTGTCCAGCAATCTTCGTAAAGAAGAAGGACAATACTTTACGCATGTGCGTGGATTACCGTCCGCTTAATGAAGTAACGGTAAGAACAAGTATCCTTTGCCCGCATTGATGATCTCTTTGATCAATTAACCGAGCTCGAGTATTCTCCAAGATTGATTTGAGTGGGATATCATCAAGTTCGGATCTGACGGAGGATATTCCAAAGACGGCTTTCTCTACTCGCTATGGCTTGTATGAGTATACCGTCATGTCATTTGGCTTAACCAATGCTCCCGCCTTGTTCATGAACCTCATGAATTCGGTATTCATGGAGTATTTGGATAAGTTTGTCGTGGTCTTCATCGACGATATTCTTATCTATTCCAAGGACGATGAGGAACATGATGAACATCTGAGGCTTGTGTTAGGCAAGCTTCGTGAGCATCAGCTGTATGCGAAGTTCAGCAAGTGCGCGTTCTGGTTGAAGGAAGTGGCCTTCCTGGGTCATGTTCTTTCGGCAGGAGGCGTAGCCGTTGATCCTAGTAAGATCAGCGATGTTCTTTCTTGGTGTCAGCCTACTTCGGTGACCGAAGTGCGGAGTTTTCTCGGTCTAGCTGGGTATTATCGCCGTTTTATCGAGAACTTCTCCAAGATCGCGAAGCCGATGACGGAGTTGCTCAAGAAGGACAAGAAGTTCTTGTGGTCCGATGCTTGTGAGGAAAGCTTCCAAGTACTCAAGAAGCGTTTGACCACCGCTCCCGTTCTCGTTCTTCCCGATATCCATCGAAGCTTCGATATCTTCTGCGATGCTTCTCGTCGAGGACTCGGTTGTGTCCTGATGCAAGAAGGCAAGGTAGTGGCCTATGCATCAAGGCAATTGAGGCCTCATGAACTCAACTATCCTACCCATGACTTGGAATTAGCTGCTGTGATTCATGCACTTAAGATTTGGCGACATTACCTAATCGGTAATCGTTGCGAAGTGTATTCGGATCACAAAAGCCTAAAGTATTTGTTCACCCAACACGATCTGAACCTCAGGCAAAAGAGGTGGTTGGAGTTGATCAAGGACTATGACATGGGTATTCACTACCATCCGGGCAAGGCTAATGTCGTTGCCGGCGCGCTCGATCGGAAGGCGCATTGCAATGCCTTATTGCTCGAGAACGCCAACCCACCATTCGAAGGAATTTGGCGTCTCAACTTAGGTTTGGTTGAGCATGGGTCCTCATTGCCTTGGTTGTGCAACCAACCTTGGTAGATCAGATTAAGGTCGCTCAGCAATCGGATGCTGGAATAAGTCACATCAAGGAAAATGTCAAGAACGGAACAACTAAGTGCTTCTCTGAGGATGAGCACGGTGTTGTAAGGTTCGGGCAACGCCTTGTGGTTCCAAAGGACATGGAATTGCGGAATTTGATTCTCCGCGAAGCCCATGATTCGCCTTTGTCTATTCATCCCGGGGCCACGAAGATGTATCAAGATCTCCGTCAGGGATTTTGGTGGACCCGAATGAAGAGGGAAATTGCGAAGTTCGTTGCCGAGGGGCGACGTGTGTCGTCGTGTTAAGGCCGAGCATCAGCGTCCAGCAGGACTGCTTCAGCCTTTGCCAATTCCCGAGTGGAAGTGGGATTCGATCGGGATGGATTTTATCACCGGTCTGCCTCGCACCTCCAAGGGCAGTGATGCCATCTGGGTTGTCATTGATCGGCTAACTAAGGTGGCTCACTTCCTTCCAGTCAAGACGGATCTTCGTGTAGGTCTTTTGGCGGAACTCTACATTGCCCGCATAGTAAGCTTACATGGGGTACCTAAGACAATTGTCTCGGATCGCGGTTCTCTTTTCACCTCTCGCTTTTGGCAAAGTTTGCAAGAGGCTATGGGAACCCGTCTTACCTTTAGCACAGCATATCACCCCCAAACTGATGGTCAGACCGAAAGGGTCAACCAAGTGTTGGAAGACATGCTTCGTGCTTGTGTCCTCGCCTATGGAAAGAATTGGGAGAAATGCTTGCCATTTGCCGAGTTTTCCTACAACAATAGTTTTCAGGCCAGTCTTGGCATGTCACCTTTCGAGGCCTTATACGGGAGAAAGTGCAGAACCCCGTTGAACTGGTCTGAGACAGGCGAAAGACCTTTCTTTGGTCCGGACTCGATCAATGAAGCTGAGAGCCAAGTCCAGCTCATTCGTGATCGTTTGCGCACAGCTCAATCCAGGCAAAAGAGCTACGCGAATCGCCGTCGCCGTGAATTGAGCTTTGAGCCTGATGATTTTGTCTATCTCAAAGTCTCTCCTTTGAAGGGCCATCAGCGTTTCGGCGTCAAGGGCAAGTTAGCTCCTCGATATGTCGGTCCTTACCGTGTTATCGAGAAGAAAGGAGCTGTTGCCTATAAGTTGGAATTGCCAGCTGCACTCGAGGGGGTACATGATGTTTTCCATGTGTCCCAACTAAAGAAGTGCCTCCGTGTTCCAACCGAGGAAGCTCCGTTGGAAACTCTTGATGTCCAAGAAGATTTGACCTATCGCGAGCACCCTGTTCGCATACTCGATGAGACTGAACGAAGAACGAGGAATAAAACCATCAGATTCCTCAAAGTTCAGTGGTCAAACCATTCCGAGGGTGAGGCTACTTGGGAAAGGGAAGATCGTCTCCGGGCAGACTACCCCTCTTTCTTTACCGAGTAGGCCAAATCTCGGGACGAGATTTTTGTAAGGGGGGGAGGTTTTGTAACATCCCAAATTGGGTTTATGTTTCAAATGTAATAAAAATAAGGAGAAATTAAAACTTTTTCTCTGATCTTGATTTTTGTAATCAGTTCCATAATTTTTGTAAAGGAATTATGTGAAATCAAAAATCAAATGGCCATTTGGACACCAACACAAATCTCCTTCATGAAAATCTTGTGCCCAACCTTTGGAAATAATTTTCATTGGACCTAGGAGTGATGTTTAACACCTCAGAATTATTTCATAATTTTCAGAAATTATTTGATAATTTTTGAGACAAGTCAAACATTAGTCAAACTCCTATAATAGCCTTCTGGAATTTTTAGAGAAAAATGCAGTGCATAAGAGTCTCTGAAAATTTTATATAAGGTTCCTTCTTACATCAACAAGCTCCATTAAAATTTCATAATTTTTGGAGTTTGTTTGCTATCCCAAATAATTCCCAAAAGTCGTTATTCAAATTCAAACCCTAGCGGTTGCCACTTTGTTCCTCGGGTTGGTCGGACTCGGACTCGAGCCACTTGATTTGGTTCGATCAACTAACACCGCCGCGACGCGCGATCGCGCGGATTTGCGAGTCGTTGGATCGGCATCGAGCGGCCCACGATCGCGTGAACATTCGGACCGTCCGAACGCCTCGCGCAACGTGAGCCGTAGGATCCAAATCAGCGGTCGAGATTAAGTGGCGTTTGAATCGTTATAATCGACCGTTCTTTTCGGCCGTCCGATTAAATCCAACGGTGACCTCTTTCGTCTTCCTCGCTCGGCGCTTCTCGCCGAAGTCAACGAGGTGGCGTGCACGGTACCCTTCAGCAGAGCCCAACAAGTCGCGTCTCCTTTTGCCAACGGCTCTTCCGCATTTAATGCTCCCGTCCGCCGCCCCGATCGCCGTCTCCCCTGTGTTACACGCCCCGTCGCCTCGCCGACCTCATCACCGCATAAAGCCATTTTCTTGCCGTTGCTCCCTCTTGCTCCTCCGCCTATAAGACTCTACCAGAGGCTTCCTTAGCATCCTTTGAACACCCTTGAGCTTCAAGTACACCGCTAGTGCACCGAGTGAGCTCCTTCGTGAATTTCTCTCGGCGCCATTGTTGGAGCTCCAACCTCTTCGGTGAAAGTGGTGTTCAGGGCATTCTCTCTCAAAGCCTTTGCTTCCTCAGTTGCGTGGCATCTCGTAGAGTATTAACCCTCTGTCAATTTGGCTTTTGACTGAAAGGAGCAACTCAATTTCGGACTTCCCTTTTCGCCGAAATCGCCTTTCTTCTTCGCCCGGCGACCGACTCTTCTCGGTGCATCCTTTGCGCCTGTGTAACCCCTCTTTAGTCCCTAGTTGATTGCTTTCGCTCCCTTGGACCTTGGTGAGCCGTTTGCACTTTTCGTTTTCAGTCATTTTGCTCACCTCGGTTCTCTCCGGCTTGCCGGCGTTCTGGACCACCGCAGCTAACTAACGCCTGGTACCATTGTGTGCGCAAGAGTATTAAGGACTCATTTTAGGCGTTTTTCGCACCGCGCGGCCAGGCGAGCCGTGGCAAAGCCGTTCTCCTCCGACATTTTGCGGACGAAAACGGGACGATGGTTTGAGCGCGTCATTTTGGACCATCGATCCTAAGATCTACGGCTCGGGATCGCGTAGAAGATTTGAGTCATCACGCGCGCGCTTGGTGCGTGATCCGTTGGATCCAAGATCAGCAGTGCGATCGAAAGTGAACGTTCGACCGCGAACTTCCCGTAGCATCTCGTTCGTTAGTTTTTCATCCAACGGTGGAGAGTAGGGTGGCGCGTTAGTTGCTGTGCGCGCGGGGATCGTCGGATCCAAGATCGGCGGCTCGGCGTGCGCGTGAGCGTTCGGACCACCGGCGCTACGTGCCACGTGAACCGTTGGATCCAGATCCAACGGTTGACGTTGAGGTTTCGCGCGCGCGCGCGTCAGCGCCGGAGTTGGGCCGTCGGATCCAAGATCGACGCTCCTCGTTCGGTCACGTCATTTCTAAATTCTGATTTTTCCCGAAGAGATTTATTTATCAACTGAAAAATGTGATAACTTGTAAAATGCATAACTAATTCATTTCAAATCCTTTTCGGTTGATTCAAATTTTGTTGGTTATGTTTTTAACTAGACTTTAATTTAAAAATGTTTCCAAACTCAGTATAGCTCCAGAAATTTTTGCTAATGAATAGTAGCATTTTTTGATTTATAAAAGCTGAGCAAAATTGTTTTGGTCATATCCTTGGCATTAAGAATCCAAATCAATTGGTTCTTATTTCTAAATTCATTATAAATCAAGACCTTGCTACTGTAAAAATTTTAGAATTTTTGGAGAAGGTTTACTGTTGGGTCTTTGTATTTTATTCGTTCTTATCGGTTGCTTTTTACTTTCTCGTTAGGATCCGAAGAGCACATTGATAAAATTGTTGATCCTCGGCAACACCTTGACTCAAACAATCGAGCAAGATATTTGATCATCAATGTCCCATTACTTTCAAAGTCTAATATCTTGTTTACAAATTATATGTATGCATTGCTTTTGTGTCCAATTAGTTTTGTCCTGTTAGAGGTAGTTATTCCTAATGCATTGTTGCCATTAAATTGATATCCACTGCCACAACCATAAGTTATTAATATCATTTGGTGAATTAGAGCCGGTGATTTAATTATGGTCTTTATTGTCTTTTCGATGTCATGCTTAGAAATGCTTAGATATCGGTAGTATTGGGCGATCATCGATTTTAGTCGATGATCTTGATCACACATTTATTTATTATTCCATTATGTCCAGCATTTGTGCTTAGTTACTTTGTTAAGTCAAAAACTGAAAATAAAATTGTTTTAGACTTGGGCACAATGGTATGTTGGTGTGATCTGTTGGTGTGATTGGAATGGTGCCTAGGTCATCAAGGACCGAGTTACTTGTGTCACTAAGCCAAGCGCTTATGCGTGCTAACCACGCGAGAGGATATGGGACCTCTCTTGACTTAGTACTTTGGCGTGGGTTATCTCCGAGTCGCAGGAGGTGTTGTGTGTGTTGTGTGAAACATGATATGTGTTCTCGGTGTTCTTGTGTTGGGTGTGCGGTGGTGGAGATTAGGGTAGGCTCTCCACCTCGAGGAGCATTGTAGTTGTCAAGGCTTTACTGCGACGGGTAGTTGACCGAGGCTTTACAATGACTCGACACAACGTATGGGTTTCTATCCATACAGGCGGCTCGTGAATAATTCACAATATTGGAAATGTCTCGTAGGACTTAGCGTGTAGGCATACCTACGGAAGTGTCTTGAATCTAGTGGCAAAAGGCGGTGCAGGCGTGTGGGTACATTGGTACACCCCTGCAGGGATAAAACTATTCGAATAGCCTCGTCCTAGGTTATGGACATGCTTGGTAAGGTCGTGCAAGAACTAGACTACAACCTTTTAAAAATTAAAATTTGACATGGTTGGCATGAATGGGTAATTCATGCTATTGTTGTGGTGGCTAATGGTTTAGTCACTTCAGGATTGTTGTTGTCTATCTTGTTATATTGTTGTCTTTACGATTATTTGAACATTAAAAACTGATTTGTTAAACTGCTTTCAATCTATTACATTATTGCAAATAAAACTTGCTTTATGCTTAAAAATTTGAGTCCTAACCTGCTCCACTTAAATAAGCTTGCATATAGTTATTGTTCAAGTCTGTTATCATTCGTACATATCTTGCGAGTACATTCAAAGTACTCACCCAGTTTTTGCTGGGCTGCTTTTGTTTGCAGAGGAAGAAGGTGAGCCCCAAGGGCCTCACTTTTGTGAGTTGTGCTGTGGATTCGACGACTAGCTTGGCGGTCCGGTCGGTTGCCTTGTGGGTTAAAGGCACACTGATTGGCTCTTTTGTTGTAGCCATCTTATGGCACTTTTGCTTCATTGTTTAATTATTGTTGTCTCTTTTATTGTTGGCCGGTTGGCCTCTCTTTTGTAATGATTCGGTTTAATATTATTAATAATTCTGTTCTGTTCTGTGTTTCGGTTCTATGTGAATGAATGGAATTGATGCATGAACTTTGTAAAGAGGTGTGTATACTGCACTCTGGGAAGTATACATGTCTCGAGTCTCGGATTATCTGATTTGTGATGCTAGGACCAAGTGGATGGTTAAGCATTACAAGCCCGATAAACCGGGGTCTCACAACATGTTAGAGAACATGGTGTTGGATAGACCCATCATTGAGACACTATTGAGATTGTTATGAATCTTTGTGTCATTAGTTGGTCTCAAGTAATGATGATGTATAATCCTTAGACCTGAGATCAGCATGGTTTCCTACGTGTGTAATAGCACTCTTAGGGGTTGCCAAACGCTACTCCGTAACTGGGTAGTTATAAAGGTAGCTTTCGGGTATGCTATAAAACATGCGGAGGAATGTGACTGGTCGAGATGGGATTTGCCCCTCCTAACATAACAGGAGAGATGTCTCCGGGCCCCTCGTGGTGATCGGATAAAGAAAGTGCATGGCCATGCCACTAGTGATCGAAGTGTCGACCACATGATGTTATCCGACACTCGATCGAGAAAGTATTGAGCAGTCCATGGATGACACATCATCTCACCTGGAGTTCAACCAGACTTCGTGAGGCAAAGGGAGAATGCATGAGTAGGTCTCTTAGTTCGATCAGTTATGGACCAGTCGTATGGAGATACATGTTGGTCGTAGACTGGTCGAACGTAATCACAGAATGGTAAGTACCTGGTCGTAAGGAGTTACGAACTGGTCGTGACTAAATACAACTCGGTCGTATAGAGATACGAACTGGTCGTAAGTGATGAGGACCTGATCATAGATCATATTACATCAAGGTTCGTCCGATATATTCAATGTGTTTTTGGGAATCGTTATGTGCTGCTAGGTACCGCTAACGACTAGTGATCGAAAAAGAGTTTCCGAGTCATAACCAATTACACATGAACCTGTGGGGTCACACACTTAAAGGGCAAGGATCTGTTTTGGATGGTGATCCGAATTCGTATAGGCCACGAGTTCCTAATGGGCCTCCAGGTCGAGACCCATCATGGATGCCTATATAAAGAGGGGCGGTGGCATGGGGTGGAAAGAGAGGATGATTTTTGGAAGAACTCCTGAAACCCTAATAGCCATGCCTTCTCAACCACGCTGCCGGTGCTAGCACTCCAGCGCGTGGTGATCCTGCCCCGTAAGTGTGGATACCTCGGAGGTGTTGTTGTGAAGCACCAGCACTGGAACGATCCGCAACTTGTGACGTTCACCGAAGTCGGAGGAGAAGTCACGCGACGAGTACGACCACTCGAAGAAGCAGACGCGCGACGATTATGACTGTTCGAAGGAGTAGATGTGTCTTGAGTACGACTATGACTGCGTCAACTCACTACAACGACTCTACTTCCGCTACGAGTCAGCGCGTCTAGCGATAATCTCGTGATCTATTACTTGCGGTGGTTCCTTGGTTGCGCGGTAAAATTTTTGTGCTATAGTAGCCTTGCCGCATTACCCTACAGAATGACGGCTCGACGACGTCAATTTCCTTGAAGAACGACGAAACCAAACCTTGATACGTTTGGCAATCTATCAACAAGCCATGCGAAGGTACCACAGTCATAAGGTGCAGCCTCGTAGCCTAGTTGCAGGTGATCTGGTTCTCAGAAAAATTCAGGGCCAAGTAAATCGCAATAAGCTTTCTCCCAAGTGGGAAGGTCCTTACCCTGTGGTCGAAGTCACCCGACTAGGCTCAGTACAATTAGCTATGGCCGACAGCAGAGTTTTGTCCAATTCTTGGAATATTGATCAATTGTGTAAGTTTTTCGTTTAATTCATTTCATTACCTTTAATTTAATAAATGTTAATCAAATTCAAAGGAGCAAGTGATTTTATTTATATGATGGTACCCAAATCTGGTCGATGCGGTTCATATGCCCAAGATTATGAAGATCATATTTTTTTTATTTTCAAAGTTCTGTTCTACTCTTGTTTGGCTACTCGTCGGGACACATAAAATCTCCTAGTCGAAGTCTCTCCTTTTTCGCACGTGGTTCCGCCCACTGGAAGGAGCTTCCTAGCGACGGTCTTTTTCTTACGATCCTCGCTGCCAGTCGAACTAGAGCATGAACACGTATTGCGAGATATACATTATATCTTCATATCTTAGCGGCTCATTCTAACCAGCGTTGAGTACTATATAGAAATAAAACCACTTATCGTTTATTATATATGTCTTTGCATATAATTTTTTCTTTGATCAAGGAAAATCTTCTTTTTTCTCCCGACCATATATTGTCTTAGTAAGTACTTTGATTACGAAAAACAGATTTACAACTTGTTGAAACCTAGCACTGGTTCCGACCAAAAAAGGTTTTCTAGTATTACCACGATCAGTTTTTTCAACAATCAGTACAAACTTTCAAACAATGGTTAAGACTTAAGTTCATTTTCTAGGCCTACTGCTTCTATAATAAAGTTCTTCTAGTATAAAACAGTCGGGGGCTAGGTAATATATGAATATCCACAAGTCGACCGGATGAACTAAATATTTCATTGACAAGAGAGAGGTAAGTTTTTACATATTTTTTGCGTACTCTCTTTTTGCAGATTTTTTACTACTAGAGATTGCCCATCTAATCACTGCTTGATGGAGACCCGACCTCCATTTCTTCTGCAACCTTGTCTCCAAGAGGTTTTTCTTCCTTGAGAAACTTGGTCGCCTCCTTAGGCAAGCATATGAAATCTTCTTCAATAGCTTGAAGATTAGTAGAGGGGTCGGATGCCTTCATTTTTCCCAAGGCAAGACTAACTCCACTAGCAATGGATTCTTTTACGGATCGGGTGTAATTCTGTCTTGTAGTTTTGAGCAAGCCCTTGAAATCCTCCAAGTGCTGGTCCAGGTAATTCATCTTCTCCGTTGGATCGTTCAAGGAGGGTAAGTGTCGGGACCCAAAATTACGATTCAGGACCCTCTGTGTTTAATGCACTAGCCAGGATCACGCTAGTGCACACAGTGTTAACAAAGATGGAAGTCGATCCATACAAGCGAATAGTAACATAAACGAATAACTTTGATTAATAAATAATGGTTTTGACCTTAAGGTCGAGTTACAATTACTGAGCCACGCAGGGCTAACAGAGAAAATAAGCGGCAATGAAGCGAAAAGGTAGTGGCACCCCATCGATTCACCACAGGCAACCGACTGGGATCAAGACCTCACGATTAAGCACCTTCGATGTACTCGTCCTCAAATGCTGGTGAAGACTCCTCCTCTGCTTGATTCGTCAAAACAAGCGTGAGTACACACCGTACTCGCAAGCCACACCACAGAGATGCAAAATGTATATATGCGGGCTTTTTACAAGGAAAGGCATTTTGTGGCTCTTTTGCATAAATGCAACCTTTGCAATTTAATACAATTTCATAGATTGAAAACAGGTAAAACCAATAGACAATAATAATCTTAACAAGTTATTTCACAAAGACACACACAGCCTAACAGGTTATTCACATAGCTAGATGATTTAATCACATAGCTCCCTTCCCACACAGTTTTATGAAAACATCTACCCCTAGTGTGAAATTCCCGAGCATGTCCATAACCGAGGACGCGGCTATTCGAATAGATTAAGTTACACTCTGCAGAGGTTTGTACACTTTACCCACAAGATACACTTAGTGTAGCTAACACTAAGCATAACAAAGCAATTCAGATACCTTATCTTACTATGCTAGGCCCGTCTTAAAACAGGCATGTGGTCGACAGAAGCTCAGTTCAATGACTCACATGGTGAGGTCCTTAATTGACCAAGGCAAGACTTCCACCTAACCAAACCACATAGACACAGTTAATATTATTCACATCCACACAGTCCACCCTTTCACACAGGATCCACCCCTTGCCTCAGTCCAAATCCTTTTACCACCCTGGTTGATTTAAGTGCAACATATGCCACAAAGACACATAGTACACACAGTTTGTTCACACAGTCTCATATTCACTTAGTCAATTTATAACAGCAGTATACATGACAAGTGATTCGTGGCATGGCTAAGCAATCTAATACGCATCTAACCAACCCACGTTGGTGCTACCATATTACCAACTAAATACCAACTAAGGTGACAAGGAATCGGGACATAGCAATTAACAAGGATGGCATAACAATGTAGGATTAACTCATCGCATCCAAAAGCTTTTAAATAAATACTTAAAATTAAGATGCAGTAATTTGAATTAAAATACTTTTATAATACTGGGAAGCAAAATGGTCAAGGGTATAGCTTGCCTTGGAATAGGTTCAAGTGCTGGTCTTGATCTTGGAAAGCTCCTTCTTCCTCAAACCTTCCAGAAGTATCGTCGAAGTCTACCCGTAACGAAGCAACAACAAGAAAATAAATAACAGAAGTAAATAACTCTGATAAAAATAATTAAAAATCTCCAATAAATAGATCTTGATTTTATACAAATTTAGAAATTTGAATGGATGGATTTGGAGTTAGGATGCAAAAGTTATGAGGTTTCAAAGTTTGAAACAAAGAAAAACCCTAAAAATAGGATTTATTGGAATTTCGAATTATTTTTCAATAGAAAAATCGGATTATTGCGCAAGCATGACGTCGTGAAGGATTTTCCGAAATTAAAAGAATTAAAGAATTAATCGACATGTGGGGCCCACATGTCGCTGACCCGCCACGGTGGACTAAGTCCACCGAGCCTCTGAGTTGAACCGGTCTTGGCGTGGCGCACTCCGCGCGCGTGGCGCCGACACGGCGCCTACGTGGTCGCCACGCATGCGCCACGAGGCGAAGCGGTGAGGTGGAGGTGACGTGGACGGCGGCGAGGGCGGGCGACGGAACCAAGGGTTCCGACAGCGACTCCGGTGAAGGTGGGTGGTACCGGCGGGTAGAGGCGCCAGCGGCGAACCTAGGGGTGTGCTCCCGGTGCTCCAGGGAGCGGCGGCCGCCGGCAGGCTTTGGCGGAGGAGGTGGTACGGGCTCGGCGGCGACGGCGTTAGAGGCTCCTCCGGTGAAGGCGAGGTGAGCACCGGCCAGCGGCGTCACGGGAATCAAGCGGTGGCGGTGGCGGCGACGCGAGGACGACGGAGGCGGCGCAATCGAAGCTCAAGCCCTCGGTGTCGGCGGCGAAATTCGCGATTCCGGCGAGCATGGCGAGAGAGAGTGGGTGGCGGCCGGGATGGGTGACGCGAGGGGCGCCCGGCTCTACTTTATAGGGCCCGGAGGTCCGGCGGCGGCGGCGTGGAGGTCGGGCGGCGGTTGCGGCTTAGGCGCCCGCGCGAGGAGAGAAGAGAAGACGTGGAGGTCGTGGCGGAGGGCGCGAGTCTCGCGCGCACGTCCGGAGAGGAACGGGAGGTTGAGGCGCCAAGCGCGAAGCTTCAGCACCGGCCGTCATGGCGATTCTTGTGGCGCGTCCAGCGCGGAGAGAAGGCGGCGAGGAGGCAGGCGGTGGGGTCCACCGGCAAATGAGATCGGGAGGCGAGGCGCGTGCAGGGCGAGATCGCCGTCGATCCCGATCGGACGGCTCACGAGAGATGGGCGAGATGAGCGATGTTGGTAGGAGAGATTCGCCCAACGATCGCTTGGAGATTTAAATTAGTTTTTCATTTTTAGAAAATAGCGAAATTCAAATAAGCAATGGAAAATAGCAAATGATCTTGGAAAAATTCTAGAAAATTACATAAAATATAACCAAGCATATGGAATCTAAATAAAATAATTTTGGCAATTGTTAATGTTGGGATTAAGCTCATTAAATCGGTTTATCCTTAAAGTCCATATTAAGCTTTTTAAATTAAAATTCAAATAAATCCAAATGGTGAATTCTCTTAATACCATTGTTTAAAAGATTTTTAAAGCTCGAAAATTGGGATGTTACAAACCTTCCCCCTTAATGGAATCTCGACCGAGATTCAAAGGCTAGCTAGAGAAAAGGCTAGGAACTCGGCTTTCAACTCTTCTTCACGTTCCCACGTTGCTTCTCCTTACGAGTGGTTACTCCTTTGGACTTTGCGTAAACGAACGGTCTTGCTTCAGTGCGGCGTTCTGCGACATCCATAATCTTGACGTTTGCTCTTTGTAGGTGAGGTCTTCTTTTAGTTCAATCGAATCCAGCGGTGCTTGTTCTTCGGCACACGAAGACACTTCTTCACCGTGAGGCGTGAAAGACATCGTGTACTCGCTAGCGATTGTGGCGGCTCAAGCGATAAGCCACTTCTCCACGACGTTCCAAAATCTTGAGCGGACCAACATACCGAGGGGCAAGTTTCCCTTTGGCGTGGAACCTTTTCACACCTCGAGGCGTAACTCGAAGATACACAAAATCTTTCGATTCAAAAGCGAGATCACGACAGCGGTTGTCGGCATAACTCTTACGCCTCGGTCGAGCTATCTTTAATCTCTCTCGATCATTGACACTTGCTCTTACGCTTCTTGAATAATATCGGACCAAGATCACGTTCGGTTTACGACCAGTTCAGCTAACGGGTTCTACAGCACGACCATACAAGGCTTCAAATGGTGACATTTGTAGATCGCTTGATAAGCTGTTGTTGTACGAGAATTCGCATATGGTAAACTCTTATCCCAACGGAAAGCATTTGCTAGCGCACGTGCTCTCAACATATCCTCCAATATCTCGATTAACCTTTCGATCTGTCCATCATGTCAGGGATGATACGCGAGATTGAAATTGAGTGAGTCCCTAAGGCTTCATGTAAACTCGCCAAAATCGGAGGTGGTGAGATCCTCGATCGGACACAATCTTCTTAGGCACACCATGCAAAATGGCGATCTTCGACATGTACGGCTCGCAGACGATCTCTGAGTAAGTGGTTTTGATTGGTAAGAAATGGGCAACTTTAGTCGACGATCCACTATTACCCAAATCGAATCGTAACTTTGATTGAGTCTTGGGTAACCCGATAATGAAATCCATTCGATTTCTTCCCACTTCCATTCGGAATCTTCAAAGGTTGCAATGCACTGGCCGCCTCGATGCTCTGCTTAACTTTTGACACACGTCGCACAAGGCAACGAACTCTGCGACTTCTCGTTTGATTTGGCCACCAAAACTTATTCTTAACATCTGGTACATCTTAGTACTACGGGGTGAATCGAGTATTTTGAGTCATGGGCCTCCTTCAAAATTAGTTGTCTCAATCCATCAATATCTGGGACGCATATCGTCCATTGATCCACAAGATGTCTTGATCATCTACCGTGAAGTCCTTGAACTTCCTTCATCATCTTCTCCTTGATGTCGGAGAACTCGAGTCCTTTGGTGAGCTTCACGAATCTGCTTCTCCAAAGTAGATTGCACTTCCAGTTGCCACGAATCCTTTAGATACTACTTCTAGCTTCACGGAATTCCTCTTGAAGTTACGAACAAAGCTCTTTCACTTCAAGGCATTACGGTGGCTCTTACGGCTCAAAGCGCCCGCAGCGACATTGGCTTTACGGGATGGTAATGGATTCCAAGGTTATAATCCTTTATCAATTCTAGCCATCTTCTCGCCTCATATTCAGATCCGATCGAGTGAAAATATATTTCAAGCTCTTATGATCAGTATATACCTCGCAGTGTTTCTGGTGAGGTAATGGCGCCAAATCTTTAAGGCATGCACTCTCGCAGCCTAACTCCATATCATGGGTGGGATAGTTCTCTTCATGCGGCCTTAAGCGCCTTGGCGCATAGCGGCGCCTCTTCCTTCTTGCATCGGGACACATCCTAATCCTTGACGCCAAGCATCGCAATAGATATCAAAATCCTTGCGAATATCCGCAAATCGATCAAGATCATGAAGTCAAACATTTCTTCAATCTTTGAAAACTTTCTTCACAAGTCAGTCCAGTAAACTTTTCTCTTTCTTCAACAATTGCGTAAGAGGTTTAGCAATTGATGAGAATCCTTCAATGAAACGACGATAGTATCCCGCCAATCCCAAGAAACTACGAATCGAGTAGCGGTCTTGAAATTTGTTCCCATTGTAATCTTGCTTTAACTTTTGGGGTCAACGGCTACTCCTGCAAATTGTCATCACATGACCAAGAAAATCCACTTCCTTTTCCGTAAATCACACTTGCTAAACTTAGCATACAACCGATGTTCTCTAAGCTTCTCTAGAATTAATCTCAAATGTTCGGCATGTTGTTCTTGACCTTGAGTAGACCAAAATATCATCGATGAATACAACTACAAACTTGTCCGGTACTCCATAAATACCTTATTCATCATGTTCATGAAATAGGCAGGGCATTGGTCGGACCAAAGGACATGACTAGGAACTCATAATGTCCGCACGCGTTGAAAGCGGTCTTAGGTATATCCTTGGAGCAGATCTTCAAGCGATGGTAACTTTGATCGCAGGTCGATCTTGAGAACACTCGGCTCCTTTCATTTGATCAAGCAGATCGTCTATTCGGGTAATGGATACTTATTCTTAATAGTGACTTCATTGAGAGACCGTGAGTCGATGCACATTCTCATGCTTCCATCCTTCTTTTGTGAACAAATGGCGCTCCCCAAGGCGACGAACTAGGCCTCACAAAGCCTTTCTCCAAAAGTTCTTCTACTTGCTTCTTCATTTCTACTAGCTCATCGGCTGGCATCCGATAAGGTCTCTTCGAGAGTGGTGCTGTCCCTGGCACTAGATCAATGACAAACTCGATGTCACGATCGGTGGCATTCCCGTAACTCTTCCGAAACACATCTGGATACTCTTTGACGACCGCACATCTTCCAACGAGGCGGTCTTGGGCTATTGACTAGCAGATGTCCATTACGTACTGAGGTAGATAGAAACTCCACTTTGTTTCCTTTGGTATCCTCGATTGTAACGGCTCTTCGGCCACAATCTAGCACGGCTTTGTGCTTGGTTAACCAATCCATGCCAAGGATGACATCTATGGTTTGGGTGTCTAGAATAACCGAGGTTAGCTAGAAACTCAACTCCGGCTATGAGTAACTTAGCCCTAAACAACCCATATTAGAACTTAACTCTGCTCCGGTGGTGGACCGACAGAGTACGCTTAAGGTGCATAACTTCCAATTTATTCTTGGTTGCAAAACTCCGAAACAAGCGAATGCG